>OX421247.1:6590000-7895000 GCA_949125135.1 Alcis repandata
GGGTTGTATGTATTTTTAAATGGTACATTATAAAAAATAAAAAAATAAAAATTTTGTCCAAAAAATTAAAAATAAATGTTTGTGTTAATAAATGTTAAGTTGTTAAGTTGTATGTTAAATGTTAAGTTATGTTAAGGCCTGTATTCCGGAATTGGTGTTTCCGCACCAATTGCGGAATATAGGCCTCTTCTTAGGACAGTATGAGTTAATTAAAAAAAACACGTGGTTAGAAGTTACACTTAGATAGTCCGACTTTTACTGACTTTTTTTTATTTTAATCGACGTTAATGTCAAAATGTAGGGACAAAATGATTTGAACATCATTATAGTAGAAAGTTGGGTAATTTTCAGAAACCTATAATTTTACGGAACACAACAGAAGTTCTAACTCCCACGATCGTTACATAATTATACCACTGTCCACCCCAAGCTGTGAAAAAAAAATACAAGAATAAAAAAGAACAAAAAATATTCGAACTTGAAACCACCATCCTAATCTACTAGTGTGTCCATCCCTAAAAACTTTAAAAAGTTGTTAACGAATTTCGACCGCTTTTTGTCGACGTTTTCGAGTATTGAACTCCATGTTTGAAAAATAGTAGGTATGGTTTTTATTGTTCTCATTTTAAAATCGATGTTCGTTTGGCAAATGAAGAGAAAGAAATTAAGGTTTTTTTTGTTTTTGTTTTTGCATAGGCAGGGTGCATGTCACACAGTTTTTGACAAAATTGGTCGGGAGATTACAAATCTTGATTATCTGTGGCAATAAATAACCGAAAGGTCGGTTCGATTTTCGGTTTGGTAAATTATCGTTCTTTTGTTTTGTCGCGATAAACGCTGGGTATCGATTACTTTTAGCAGAATATCGAGTTGCTTTTTTAAATTGTATCGTATTCGATTTTTAAAACGTGAATAATGGCAGGTAGGGAAACTTTCCTTTGTCGAAATAAAACCGTAATTTCGTTGATACTAATTCAAACAAGCGAGTAAAAAAATTTAGAAACTCAAAGAAGCTATATTTTCTTGATTCATAACTAAGAACGCTCGTGATCTAGACAAATACACTAAATCAAAATTGGTTCAGCCTACATAGATACACACGTTTTATTATTTTACACTTATAGCACCCCTCGTTTGCTGTGAAAACTCACACCTAGGTATTTTTTAAACACATACCATACATACATTTGGACTTTATATCAATGTGTAACTAAAATTGCTAATAATTTTGGAGATTCTCAGGTAAGACATCCGCATAGCCAACTTTACAAAAAAAAACTTATTCCTTAAATTAGCACGCATGATTGCTACCAAAGCAAATTCAATCCCAAAATTATACGTAAAAAAAATCACGCCTAGAACCCAGAAATATCGCCTCAGTAACCTCCTAAACAATTTTACGGATTTTAAAAATCTTCCGGCATCATAGCTGCAACGACGTGAGCCACCTTTCAAAGAAAAAAACAGCTTTTTTGGGACGACGAAGGCAATTGAAGTAAAAGAGACAATAGACGGAGGAAAAGAGATAGAACAACAATGGGAATGGCAGGTAACAAGAGTCCCATACTTTAGGTGCGACCAAGTTAATTATAAAAATAGCCAAAAGTAGGAACTAACATTTTAGAACCACGATTGTCAATTTTGTAAAGAGAATTCTATAGTGGCGCCCTCAGGCAACTTTATAGATAACTTGGTTGCCTGTCTTTAATTGAATGTCGTAAGTCAAGGTGGGTTGAAATTGGTTGGATACGGTCTTGCAAAATCTTTTAGGGTTTCGGTATGCGTGCGGCGCTAAGGTTTGACGATTTCATAATATTAAATATTTAACTGTATTTGTCATTGAGTTTTTGTGTATAATCCATGGTTTTCAAATCACAAGTTCACAAAAAGCACGAAGTTCGCGCCAAATTTGCTACGCTTCGCGGTTTTTTAATGGTGATTTTTATGGCTTTGTACGGTTAGTGCATTTAGACATTCGAAGTGAGTAATTTCATATTTCGTGGAATCATTTTTTACTAAAAAATGTATTGAACTGAGATTATTTTGAGAAGTTTGGTTTCGTAAATAACATTCTTGGTTATTAACCTACATAATCACCAAAACAACTACAATCCAAAACACAGCAATGCAATCACAATTATTATGATAAATTGCAACGCGTGACCCGAAATTGCTCTAGCACCCACAACTTTACACATAATTCTTTAATCTGGCAACATTCTTACAGGTGGCGGCCAACTACTAGTTACTGGTTCCAGTGGCTCGCGCCAGTAGCTCGCCGCAGCTGGCCGTAATGACAGCCCGGGGGCATCGAGGCTTATCTCGAAATGCTTTAGTTCCGCCGAAATTAAGGAGAATTAAGGATAATCAGTATAAAAGCTAGTAGACCTTTGTTTTGGTTAAAGTCGGACGTAAACTGGGGTTTTTGAATCGAGAAAATGGGCCTTAGTAGGTCTTACGATGTTAAATAGAAAATACTATGAGGATAAGCGTCGGTCTTTCCAAATGTTTTGTTTGTATCAACAAGTGAAAGTGTAAAACAGGGATTGCAAAAGTAAAGTAGCCAAAAAGCCTGAAATGTCTGGCATTTGGATTAAACTTAGCCGCTTTTAAAACATGGCCAAACCGTATGCTGTAAGAAGGAAAAAATCTTGGTTACTTAAAATCGCGAATGGACCAGTATTGCCAGCGTGGAGCGGCTATTTCGCTTCGCACTAAATACTTAAAGCTCTTTTGTATAAACTTTCTTTCTACACCAATCTACTGGATACGTTTTTTGTCGTGTTTTCTCGCGTGACTTTTCTCAACTGCAGAAAGTTGACAGACTATTAGGTATTATGGATTGGCTTCAAATGCTCAAAATAGCTAGGGTTCTCAGACGACGGAGCTTTAGTCGGTGGCTATAATATAACCCTCTTCTAGAGTGAGAGCGGGGGGAAATCTGTGCGAGTTAGAAAGAGAAGGAGAGCTTACGTCTGTCCGGACTATCCGTTTAAACTAGGCTGATGTTTGCGACAGGGACAAGGAAAATGTAGATTATTCTAGAACTGGTCGTACCTACTAAGACTACAAAAAACACTTTAATTCTATTATTCTGCTAATCAATGAAAAAGTAAAAACCACCCGAAACAAGTTAATACTTTCCGGTCAGACAATTCCCAGGAGTTTTTATGTTTTCATTCAATTCGTTAGTACCGAACTGTGGCCGGACAAAAGTTCGCGATTGGGGTAAAACAAGAGTGCTCAACCGATTTTGGAGGTGGTATTAATTGAAACAAATAAAATGAATCTGTTAAATGTCTAAAGCAAAGTAAGCGGAGCTTTGGTCGTATGACAGCGATGGGTCGACGACATTGTCAATGTCCTGGGTCGAACCTGGATCCGATTGGCGCAGGACCGAAGCAGATGGCACAGTTAGATAAAGGTAGGTACATAATCAGCAGCGGGATAAAGTTGGCTGTGGATGATTGAAATGTTTCAAAAGTTATTGTTTTTTTTAGTCAATAAAATACTTGACCTACAACTGTATCTAAGACACCAGACAAACTGAGAAGTTAGGAACTTTGCCCAGTAGTGGGATCAGATCATCATCGTTTTAATCAGTTAAATAGTGACGAGGTCGAAGCTCCGTTCAACATTCGTTGATGGGCAACTGACGTCTTATCCCATGGTTAGAGCATATCTGACTACTATAAGACCACTTTTCGGCGTGCGGGCCAGCGGTTGGGAATCCTTTGTTCAAAAGTTAGACCAAAACGAGGTTATCAATGGCTCCGTCTAGAATTCTAGATAGCGTGCCAATTAGTCATGGCGAATTGATTTTAAGGTTCAGTGGTTACTTAACTATAGTTTCATGACCTCTTTGGAATTCTAAGCCTAGTCTAGAACCTAGAAATTCTATTTAGGTATTTAGATTTTTTTCTAATATTATAAAAGTACGTAAAACTGTTAAAGTTTGTTGTTTAAATAAATAAAAAAGCCTACCCTCATTGTCTTGTTCGTCACATACATTGAATTTTAATCATTAATTAATTATTTTGGAACAGGGACCACCCCTCTTCGGGTAAAGTTTGTTGTTTAACCGTACAAAAACATAAACATTAATTTTCCTGCTAACATGTTTATAGAAAACCCGGAAACTACTAAGCCAGATTCGACGCGGTAATGAAAAACCTTTCCGTTGTTATTTCATGTGATAAAAAGAGTATAACACACAGTTAATGACCAAGAAAAATAAATGAAGTCTGAAGCCCGTCACACACGTAGCTATAATATATATTAATATGCCTTGCTATAATATGAATTAGTATGGCTTGCTATAATATATATTATAGCTCCGTGTGCGGTCACTTCAATATTTGTATTGAAAATATATCGTAATATGCCTCGCTATATTTATATTAATATATATTATAGCTACGTGTGTGACGGGCTTGAATCTGAACTTATTTGGAAGTGTCTCATTATTGAGATATAATTTTACGAAGTTGTTGTAAATAATGGTTTAAACCCAAAATTAATGACCCAACCGTTATGATAATTACTTAACATTAAAATAACTTCACCCGCCGGATTATTCTGATTTAAATAGACTATTATTTCTAGTTTTATTCGCTGAATCAATCACATAAAAGCGACATTCGACTTTCATAACTCTATGATTTACATCTCATTTAATAACGAAAATATCGTTTATTCACATAAATACCGACATTATCAAGATTAATGACATTGTTTATTGTTTAAACAATTTCGTTTTGTTTGATAGGTTGACCGTAACGAGGGAATACAAGTTTATTATTGAAATAAGGTGGAAACATACGGGAGACGATTTTGAAAACTGCACCCTAAGAGCCACTTTCGACTCTTTTACAACTTTCCTTTTTTCAAATCTAAATTAATTTATAATATACACTTACATGTTTTTCGCTTTTGATAATGAGCGCCGTAGTTTTTTGTTCTTTATTGTGCTTTAATTAAAAACGAACCCATTATACAAAGCGTCTTCCACTTTTTCAAACTCGACCCTTAGAGAAGAAGACTTGGGCATATTCTAGTTCTGTCACCTACACGTAGATAAAAAGTGAGGAAAGACAAATTGTCCACAGCCCGTGCTAGGTGGGCTGTACCTGCACTTATCTTTCTATTCAAAACGTAACTGGCTAGAATTCCTATGAACAACGATGAATAATACTTACCTGGTATATAATTGTAAATGTATCGCAATGCCACCCCCTATATTCCAAGGGTAGTAAACCCCCAACAATCACTGCCCGCTGCTCATTATCAAATTTCACACTCTACGTGTAAAACTTGACGGGTATATGCAAATTTCACGGAATTTTATTTACATATTTTTTTACTAACGACAGTGAAAGGAGGGGCTGAAATGGGGGTGTTTTGATGACTCTTGCGGTGAGAAGGTTGACCTGCGGCCTTCGGGGCTTGTTTAGAAAGGTGAGGAAAAGTGTAAATTAAAACAACAGGTCAACACAAATTTAAAGCTAGGGCGGACATAAATTTGTTTACATTTTGTTACTTAACTCTCGTACCTACGAAGTTTGTTGAAATTATGCTCGTGGTTATATTTTGTGAGGTTGATAATTAGAATTATGGTACAGTCAATCTGGGTAACTTTGACATTCTGGGTAAGATTGACAGTTTTGTGTTTCATGATTTTTGTTTATATTCTTTGTTGTCTATTAGTTCTAAGCTCAATGTCTAGTTTGGTTCAAACTCAATTTTTTACCGTTTTATTTAAAAAATAACTGTTTGTCTATTCCACGTGTTTTTATTTTGCGTAAAGGCTACCCAGAATCTATAAAATGGTTGCCAAAGATACCCAGAATGTTTAAAATTCAATTAATAAGCGATTTTAGTGAAAACCAAAATTACTGTCAAAGTTACCCAGATAGAGGGGGTAACTTTGACATACCAAACTTTTGCATTTTTTCAAATAAACTTGTATATAATGAGGGCTAGATTATTTTAGAATTCTATTCTGCACGCATCAATACACAAATTTACTTTTTCACATGAATCTACGACTTTTTACTAACATTGTTATAAGCAATAATGTGCCCTGAACCTGTCAAAGTTACCCAAGTTGACTGTATTAGCTGCGCCCCACAGTTTTACCCGCATTTCCAGTTATGTCGAGGCAGATTCGGCTTTTCATCTGTTTGAACTCTTGCAATGTACTGGATTGGTTGACTTGTCGTCATGCCATAGCATATCATCCTACTACTATTACAAAAGTTGTTTGTATGTTTGGATGTTTATATCTCAACACAAAAACGGCTGAACGAATTGACGAAATTTGGTATACCTTGGATTGACATATTGGCTGCTATCCGAAAAATGTAGGTGAAAGCGCGTGGCACAGCCAGAGTGCATATATGAAAAGATGATGACTGATGAATCAGTCCCGTTGTCAATTCACCTTGTAAACAAGTCACCTCCATCGTTATAGAATGACCAATGATCAATGAATTTCTGTTGCCAGCCGTCATACTCATTTAAGCCGAAATTAAACCCGTTTTTTATTAAAATTGCCAATACAATAGCCGACTCATATATTTTGATTGGTGTCCGAATTCGGCTAGTGCGGTCGAATCTGCATTTATTTATATGCAACTGACAATTTGGGATGATGAAACCGGTGGTTTAAATCTGGCTTTGATTGTTCCTGGAATAATATTGATTTAATGGCGTTGGCGTTTTTAACAATACTTGGTCAGCGGTTTTGCGTCTCTTTTTACCGAATTCAAAAACGGAGATAAAAGTCCTCCTGATATTATAAATGAGAAAGTTTGTGTGCGTATGTTTGTTATAACATCTATCCGTAACTATTTTTTTATTATTATTATTCAACCCGGCTTGTCCCATTGTTGGGCAAAGGCCTCCCTTCCCTCTTTCCACACATCTCTGTTTATTGCTAATGAGGGCGAATCCTTCTTAAAAGCGTCGAGTTTATCTCCGTAACTACTAAACCAATTTTGATAAAGTTTATCATATTTTTGTTACATCTCATAGTTATTATTTAGTTACCACCGCAAGTCCGTTATATTTAGCACAGCTATACATTTGACCTGGTTTGAATACCTCCTGAGCTTTTACTCGGAAAACTCGGCTGCCTCGGTAAAACGCGTTTTGATGAGACCTAGCTTCGACGTTTTAACTTAGTTTTAATTTTTCTATTACCCGACCCCTACACGGGAAAAACGTGCTATAAAGAGATGAAACTTAACATAAATCTTCTTCTTTCTTAAACATAAAAATGAATCGCGGTTCGTTAGTCTCGCTAAACTCGAGAACGGCTGGACCGATTTGAATATAATACTTTTTTTTTTTTCGCTCTAACAAGAGTGGTTTAGTAGAAAAGCGGGGGAAACCGCAGGGTGCAGCTGGTACAAAATAAATTAGAATCAAACTAGTTCGATTTTTAAAGTTTAATTTTTCCATACCCGATTCCTGTGTTCACGCTCTATTTAAATTATACCGATAGGACTTGTACTATGTATACACATTAGTTCAAAATCAAAAATATGTTTATTTGCGACACTGGACCCAAGTTTGAAGGCATTTTAAGACAGATCTAAACTAACTAAAACATATCTGTCTTTATCATTGCAAGCCATTAGACAAGGACGCCAATAGTTTTAGAAAATTTAGATCTGTCTTAAAAAGCCTTCAAACTTGGGCCTAGTACATAAAGATCTTAAAATAAAGTAGTCTCAACAGTAGCCAATAGTAGCCTATACCGGGCGTGCAACATTTGGTATTGTGGTCACCAAAAACCTATGAACGAAATAACATTATTATGAACAAATAGGAACTGAGAACTGAGAAACTTATCTTGTAAATAACCTAATAACAGAGTCGCGGGTCGAACCTGGACCCGATTAGCAGTTGACCGAGGCAGATGGCATAACGGGAGAGAGGCCTATACCCAGCAGTGGGATAGAGAGGGCTGTGGATGATGATGAACCTAATAACAAAATTAAACATGTACTTATCTAAAGTAATAACAAATATTTGTACTATTTATACTATTTGTTCTTCTTAGTTCATGGATATGACTTGTAGTTATTTATTTATTCAATGCCTGTACTTTTTCAACTACATTTATGAATTTCAATATAAGTATCGTATATCTTTACTTAAATTACCTATCTGTTTTGGCAAGGGTAAATAAAACAAGAAAATGAATTGCTTAGTAATTAAGGTAGGTCATATAACCTAGTAGATAGGTTAGTTTTTATGTATGTTTGTAGGATACGTGGAGGTTATCTTAAAATAGGCAGACATGACCAAGACTAGAATTTGTGCATTTTGTTTTGTTGGTAGATAATTGCACTTCTTGCCCACTTAATAATCGTTGCCTACTAGATTTATCTAGATTTTAGAAGAAGTCATATAAAATCTTAAATCCTCTAAAGGTAGATATGTCTTACAAATTCTCAGGGATGTCTGCTTTGTTTGTTGATTACTTAGCTTTTTATGCTTTAAAAATGTTTAGTTTATGTTTTTTTTATTACCGATGTTTTATAACAATTACTACATTGAATGTCCGCTAGGATAGACTGTTGAGACTTAAAGTTAATTCATTCCACTATTATACACAGTTTTAAGCCATAATTTTTTACTGTACTTTTCTTTACTTTACTAAATAATTTATTTAATAGTCAAATTAAAATAATGGTGTATGACTTAAAAATAATATTGACACTTCTCATGTGTGCTTTTCAGACAAGCACTTCTTGTATAAAAACAGTATCTGTTATTTCAATTTTGGACCTATTTGACATTTGTTGTCGACAGAATCAGTTCGGTCGATTAACAATTTTGACATTTAGTATCGACAAAATTGGCGTTGTCGACGAAAAACGCTTGACATAACGTCAAGAATCGACAAAACCGATTTCGTTGACGGCAAATGTAAAATTTCTCGATAAAATACAGTTTGTAAGCAAAATACGTAAACAAAGACTAATCCCAGATTACTTAAATAATTGATTGCACATGCAACCAGTTTGGCTTATGAAAGGTACAGATTACTTTGCAAATAACAAAATAACAAACAATATCTGCATAAAAACGTCAATTCAATTGACCTGCATGTCCAATCATGTAAAAATGCTTTTTATTAGCCACCTCGATTTTTATAACCTCTGAAAGAACTTTTGTCGCAAATATGAAAACACATAAATAAAAGTCAAATAAATTTTTTGGTCCTTGGTTTTTAATAAGAAATAGAAAGAGAGAGAAAAAAAGCGACAAACAGTCGAATTGAGAACCGTCTCCTTTTTGGAAGTCGGTTAAAAGAGCTAGAAAACAACGTAGATGATAAAAAGAAAAAAGAACCAATGTATAGTTAATAAAAGCTGACGTGCTTTTGACATACATATTTTATTATCCCCTCAACTGGAAAATCAAATTTTAATTTTATATTTTATATATATATTTATATATATTATATATATATATTATATATATATATATATATTTTATATTTTATATATAATTTTATATTATATTTAAATTTTATTATATTTTAATAACATTTTTAATAACATTAATTTATTATTAATTATTTATTCGGATACTCCGACTATGGTTTCGAATATAATTATCCGGTGATCTTTTACAAGGAGTGAATGACAAGCGGAAAATAAAGTAATTTGTAGACTTTTATAGCGGAAATACTAAAACTAAATACATATAATAGTAGAAGTAAGGCACATAAGAAATAAGGTAAATCTGGAAAGTTTGCTCCGTATTTTCTATGCTGGTTCTTATTTCAGACGGTTAAATAACTTACCATACGACAAAATAATTGAGGTTTATAATGATAATAAAAAAGTAACATTGTCATCGGCGAGCGATAAAAAAGTTGTTGTGTTGCCAGGTTGGGGTGTTTCTCCCTTATTTTGTGGACTTTTTTTATTGTAATTTGTTTTAAAACTGTCTGTATGATGTATTCCTTCATAATTAAACAGTAAATTAATTTAAAACATTCCAAATAAGTTTTAAAAGTTCCAATTACAAACGAAAACAAAATAATTTTGAACTTTTTAAAGTTTTTAAGTAATGATGATTATTATTTTTTTAGACATAAACACGAAATAAATATACTAAACAATAGATAAATACAACCTCAAGAGAAAATTTAAATGCCTAGGAACGGAACTTAAAATCTCACCTGGCAACTCTGAAAATGTATATTTTCTGCCATAAATAGGTCACTTAATCCAGTAAGTAGTAAAAACTTTAAAAATTCCGAAGATGTTTTTGTTGATACTTATTTTATAAGGAACGAAGTTACAATGCCATACTTATTAAGAGATAAGTTTCTTTGTTGGTATGTTTTCGAGTTCAAAGAGGATTAAGTAAGAATTAAACAGATAGCTTGTATTATTATTTAATGTGCCGATAGCCTTTTGTTACAAGAAAAAACGTAAAGGTTTTTACTTGAACGAGTAACAAAAGGTGTTGAGGAATTTTCGGGGCGTGACTGGTAACCTTCGAGTATTTTAACATTATCTTGTCTTATAATGAAAGTGCAAAACAATGTCTGTATATACTGTTTATATATATTACTAGCTGACCCTTGCCCACTTCGTTGGGCATAATGTTAATTAAACCCGAAGCCATCGCGCGCCGTCCGGACCGTTTTTTCTCCGATTCACTTTGCAAAACAGACTACCACGTAAAAGCCTTTTTATTTTTCGGTTTTTTATATAACCTATGACACTCAGCAATAATGTGGCTTTCTATTAGTGAAATAATTTTTAAAATCGGTTCAGTAGATCCCGAGATTACCCCTTACAATTTAACAAATATACAAACACACAAACTTTACTTCTTTATAATATTAGTATAGATTATGTATGTGTATTGTGTACTAATGTACCAACTTGTTATGGGCAAACTTGACGTTTCTCAACAGAAATTACAACAAAAAAGATCATAACAATTAAAACTAGCGCAACAACTGGCGGCATTATCGCTAACAGCGATTTCTTGCAGGGAACCTTTTGATGGAAGGAACAATAAAAAATAATTGAAAAACGGGGTGTGCAGTCCTGGAACTTAGAAAGACTTGAGAACATCCTCCGTTTTTTCGTCGGTTAAAAATTGAAAAGCTAGTCGTACTTGCTCATACAAAGATCTATTTTAAAATACTGTGTTGTATTTACCTTGATCATTATGACTGAGCCAAAGGGTTTAAAGCAAGAGGGTTCCATTATGTCATAGCACTGTGTCTGCGTTTGGCATATGCTCCCACAGCGGTGGGTGACCATCAGTGCATATTTTCTCGTAAAAATAAACTATGAGATAGAGGTGAATTGCAGTGAGGTGGAACCGATAGGTATGTGATGTTTTGGGGTACGACCGGTAAATACATGGCTAAAGAAAGGGAAACTATTCTCAGAGAGGGGTCTTTTCAATATGGCGCGATATCCTGAATGTGGATGATGATTAGGGAAGGAGAAAACTAATCCGCAAAACAAACTTTATTACTTGGTGATGGCGGTTAAACGCAAGCCTATTATTGAAAAAAATATATATATGAAAAAATGTTTCCAGAGTTTTATCCTATCATGATTGAATAAAAAAGTTATTTTTATGCTATTAAGTGACGAGACGAGCAAATCGCTCGCCTGATGTTAAGCATCACGTTTACCCATAACAGATCTGTGCCACCCAGAATTTTGGACTCATAGAATTCAAGACAAAATTCAGAATTCATGTAATGATGAAAAAATGTTTCCAGAGATTATCCTGTCTTAGTGAATATACACCCTACCCCAATTTGCACCAGTGGCTGGTCGCTGGTCGATTAGGCACACGCGATGCCGGCATGTGGTGGCGAGAGCACCTGCGTCCGCGCATGACGCCTGCGCTGCGCTGTACGAGTACACTAGTGATGGCGAATGCTATGTCCGTTAATTTTAATTTGTCGTTTTAGCATGTTTAAGCTCTGTTTTTGTTTAACACCGTTGTATGTTATGTCACTTAGTCATTCCTTACAGTCTTTGTTAGAGAATGGTCGTGGTTTTATCGATGATGCAAGAAGCTTCCTGATTAGATAAAGATATCTCGTCGACATGGATACATTCTGGGTGTTTTGAAGTCTCCAGTGAATCTTGCAGGCTTTATTGGCCGTCATCCGAAACCGATTCACTCGGGACTTGAAGCACTCATATTAAACATGTAATACCTACTTTACAATAAAAAAACAACAATAGTTAATATTATATTTGCTTAAAACGCTTTGTTTCTTAGATGAAGTGTAAGTGTGTATATGATGTGTATGTTTGCTATCCCATCACTACAGTACAGTTTTATGGACCTTTTTAAAAATATGTACGAACTTTATGGCTTCATAGGTTTTTGGTTGGTCACGGAAGGGTGCAAGGGGTGCCGTTTTAAAATACGAATAAATGTGGGGTGATTTTGGTTAAATCCAATTTGTGATTACATTTCACGGTTTTGATTTAGAGAGGGTTTTATGGACAAATATTTTGTGGGCATGTACGTACGTATTTTATTAAAATACATCAATAATAAGCCTCGGGTTATGGAAGGTCTATATTTTGTAAAAAAAGTAATGTAGTTCGTATAGGCCCTAGCTTAGCCTTTGTCAGTTATTCAACCGTCAAGAAGAAAAGTACAAATATTACTGTGATCCGGTTTGAAGGGCAAAGTTTCCGGCGAAATTTCAGGGCAAATAAGAGATTTAACATCTTATATCTCAGGGTGACGAGCGCAGTGCAGTGCGAAGGGTCTTGAATTCTAAGAGCTCGAAATTCTGGGTCGCGTAGACCTGTTATGGGCAAACGTGACGTTTAACATCAGGCGAGCGATTTGCTCGTCTCATCACTCAGTAGCATAAAAAGAAAAGCCGGCCCTAGTGTTGTAAAAACGGCATGTACGATGTTGAAAAATTAGCACAGACATACCGCACTAATTTGCCTTCCATACAAGAAAAACATTTCACAACGCACAAATTATGGGCTTGCCATTTCATAAACAATATTAAACATGTTTAAAGCGAAAAATTACGTTCAAAAGTTAATGTAAAGAAGTCTATTTAAGAGTAAGTCTATCGAACAACTTGTAAAAGCGGCAATTTCAGACGCTTTTATTTTAAAATAATGGCCAATAATGTGGGCGAAACATTTTTATGTTGTCCTCCATTTTATGGAGTCCGCAAGATGCCGCAGACAGTAAAGCGCTAATAATGGTATTAATTCAGAGTACCAGCTCCACTTATATTTCTTCTAGTACAGGGTTTTATGGAAAGGGTATGCTTTGCCGAAAAGGACTGATACGAGTAGTACTCATTATTATGAACCACTTTTATTAATAGGGGGTTATGGGAAAAACCCGGAATTCGCGAAAAAAATCAGCTGTTCTGACCTGCAGTAGACCTGTATCCCAGCAGTGGGATGTAAAAGGTTGAGTTGACTTAAGATATTAACATTAAAAACGTATTTTCAGCACATAGTCAAACTGTAACTTATCTTCAGGTTTCAAAAACTCATCAAGTACCTAAGTATTAAAAATAAAATTGCTTCTTAAAAAATACGTTTTAGATTTTTTATTCTGTTTATGGCTATTTACGTTATCTTCTGTAAATAAACTTTATCTATACTTAGAAAGATACCTTTTTGCATACATTTTGTTTCACCATCAACGTTAGATTTAGAATTACTTAGTATTCTGATTAACTTTCTAATTTAAAACTTTACTCAGCAGTGCCTTTAAATAATTTCTCTCTTTTCGTTTTAAAACAAACTAAAAATAAATCATTTAGTGTTTGATCAGTTTCCACGAATCAATTATAAAATCCTCTAAGTTATAAAAAAACATTTTGGCCATTCGCAGCGAATATGTTTTCTGCTTCGATACGACGAATTTGTCGTAATGCTAAAAGCACCCTTTGACTTAACAGATTTCTAAGAATTTTCGAGAAAGTGAATAAACTAAAAATATCCATCTATGTCCATTTGTCCATCTCTATGAACACTTCTCGTTTCACACTCATAGCTCCCACGAGGATTCCCTGTGTCGGGGATGCCATGTAACACAAAGACAAGGACAACTTACACCCAGACCTAAAACAGATATTGAAATTCATCATTCAAACCTCTGCCCGACCGGGATTCGAACCAGCGACCTCTAGCTTATAAGGCGTATATACTAAGGCTGAGCCAAACAGGTCTTCTTCTTTGGATATTATTTAATTCGATCGGTTTAATTGTGAAAAGGTCACAGACAGAGAAAAGTAAACAGTCTAATTTTATATCAGACGAACCAATTTACTCTCCTTATTTTCTAGGAAATAAAATTATGTTTGATGTGAAAAAAACATATTTATTACTATATTATTAAAGGGCAATACCCACGATTTTCTCATAGAATAATCACTTCAGACGCCCACCTCTTCTATTTTTGCTCATTTCTTTTATTCTTCATTTGAGGAATAAATACATGAACAATTGAACGTTGAGTGTAATATAAAATTGACGATAAAAGTATCCGAAGCTTACTTAACCTGTAACTGCTGACGCGGGGCCGCTCAGACCCAGCTAAAATAATTTCAAATTACTTGTCTCTTTTTCACGCCATGCATTTGGTGCTCCATGAGCCTTCTAGTAAAGGCGAACTGAGGCTGTGGCTGTATACGTTTTGGCGAGTTCAATACCAAATTAGGTGGGTTAGCGGGTAACTCGTCCATGTCTGAAATTCGTCCAATAGACCAGTCGCCCCTTTAAAAAAAAGTTTTTTTTAATGTTGGCAAAACTCTATGCCGTCCCAATAATGCTCAATTTAACTTACAGCATTTGTAGACCAAATACACAGATTGCTTAATAGTTGCTATAAATGGTTAGCCTTTGTTTTGTTTAAAAATATATTTTGACCCTATTGTTTTAAAAATCTTTGCGCAACACCATTAAAAAAACATTAAAGAAAAGTCGCATTCTTCCAATCGGTCCAAAAGCTCTCAAAGTATCGATGTCAAAAAAACCCGGACTCAGCAGTCGATCATCGCATCTCAAGCGCTTAAATCGCTTATAATTTCAAATGAGTTTTTCCATCGGGCCAGCTTTTTCCGCTTTTTTCCCGTTCCGTTTTCACAAAGCGCTTCTGTTGCTGAATTCTAAATCAGCCTGTGTAAACGCGATAAACGGGTATAATGAAGGGGAGACGATATAACTATAGCTAGAGTATGACAAAGTTATCTGTGCAGTTGTAAGAGGGAGCCGTCGTGGTATTTTCTGAACAATGCTGAGAGATACCTTGGAAATTTTCTAATACCATCAATTTGCCAACTGCAGAGATAAGTTGGTTGGTCCAACTTGTGTTTGCTTTTGGCCACTTCGTGCCGTTTCGGGTTTTCTGTATCGCAGTGCAAGCATGGACGCTGCAATTTATCATAGGATTTCAGTTAAACAAGGATCTACTAAAATTTCATAGATTAATGTAGCCAATTTCATCGTCCTTGGTTTGAATAAGGATAAAATTGATCTATGTTTGAGGGATTTTTTTTTACAAACAAAGGAAAAAAATTTGCATAATACTTTAAAATTCTTGTGAATACAATTTTTTTTCTTCAGGAAACTAAAATACAAGTTGAATTTGGAATCTTTCTCGGAAATAGAAATATATACTAAAATTATAATTAAAATTAAAAGATAAACCCTACGTCCCCAACGTAATTGAAAAAACTCCGACCATTCAATCGTGACTGGTCTTACGAACAAAAGCATTTGATTCCAACAACATTTGCACACAAATCAACTATTATTTCAAGTACCCTTGATTTCCAAAACCACCATTACCGAGTGATTGATTGAAAACCCGTGACTTGACAGTTTTTGACAAAACTATAGGAATCAGCGAATCATCGACGAATTGATAGTATGGAAACCACCCTCGCTTACGGGGGTTGGTTTTTGATTTTTGGGTAAGGGAAGGGTGATTTTGGGTACGCATATGTCGAAAAGTTACCCTTGATCATTCATTAGGCGCTAACGAGTAGAAATATTAAGGTTATTGATATTTTGGTAAGGTACTCTACCCGCGGATAGTTACTTGAGCTCTGTTTTTTATTTGTAATTTTCTTCTGTTTTTGTTGTTTTTTACTTATTTTTGTTTGGATATTATTATTATTTTATACTTTATTTTATACTTATTTAACCAGATTAAAGAGAAGGCAGATGTCATATTGTACCGAGAGGTAAAAGCACTAGCAGAGAACCGCCAAGCCTGAAAAACTAAATTAAATTTTTCTTGAAATTTTTTTTTGGTAAAATTAACTTAAATTTTGAATGAATGAATAAATTTTTAATATCTAGATTTATATAAAATTGAATCTCTCTTCTCTTGGTGAACGTTTGGAACTATTTCGCTAATTCTTGTTTTATTCTGTTAATTATTGTCAGGAGAAGCTTATGACAGAAAAACTTAAGGAAGTTGAGCGAAACATTAGAAAAAGACAGTTCGAATTCAATATTCATAGTTAAGGCAGGACGTCTGTCGGGTCAGCTAGTTATTTATAAAAATAAATGGCAGAGAAGAGGCGGGTTAAAAATAGCTCCGTAAATATGACTTCGTACGAATCGGTCGAGTGAATATTGCAAATGGTACAGACTCCACGGCGTACTCAAAGAGGAATACCTACTGTATCCCGTAGTCAACTCAGTCGTAAAACACCCGCGCCACTGGATTCTTATATACTTACTTATATACTTACATATATACTATATACAAATGAAGACATTGCTAAAGCGACGTTTTAAAAAACTGTTTTACAAAATGTAACGGAAAGGGGCATTAATACTCAATACTCAATATTTTATTGCAAAACATTATGGTTTTGCATGTACTCGTAGGTCTTATACAGGGTTATTCATAAAGGGTATGCTAAGCCTACTTAAGGGTGTTCTTCTACACGTCAAAGTGAACAACTTTTGTGACACAAGTTTGCTAAATTCGAGAAAAAAGATATCGAGTCTCCATACAAAATATTTAGTCACGTAATCAATTTTCTATGGAGATTCGATATTTTCTTTCTCGAATTTAGCAAACTGGTGTTCTAGAAGTTGTCCACTTTGACGTGTAGAAGAATTACACATTTCCGTAACACCTTGTATACGTGCTTCCGATAAAGACATGGCTTAAGCGACGTTTAAAAAACTGTTTGATGAAAATGAACCTTAATAATAATGCAGAAAGATGGGCTTACCTTTCAATCCTTCGAGTTACATGAAAAGAAGAGAACAAGCGATGGTTAGTTAGTGTTCATGAAAATGCATAAGTTAAATAGGCAATGATTTATAAAATAAGTTAATTTTCAAAATAATTTTCAAAATAGGCTTTTATTGCATTGTCATCGGAGTTTCACACGTATACCAAATTTCAGCTCAATCGGACATCGGGAGTGGTTCAAAGTTGAGTCGCAAGATTCCACCCGAACACACAGTTATATACTTACATTTATTTTTACATTGCAAGATAAATAAAGCTTGTAAAATAAATAGCGTACGCCAAAATGGATCAAATGTTTGACAGAAAGACAACAAAGTAATCTAAAACCAAAACTAATGATCAATTAGTAGTTTAGAAACCTTTGTTTTAAATTTAACTTAATTAAAAGAACTATAATTAAGGTAATCGCTCATTAGACTAACTCATCATCAACTCTAAACAAAGCGTGGAAAGTTCTAGTGAATTTCAAGAGCATCGAGCTTACGATCCATCAGCCACATTATAACGCGTCCATCATACACACAATAAAATTCTATTGACCAGGTGTGGCACTTATACTTGTAAAGCTCAAATTTCAATGGTTTGCTTTTGGTCGGGATGGTGTTGAGTTTTTGTGCAACGACCTTTGACCAATCTGTTTGTCAGTATTTGAAAGGCTTAGAACTCTTAGAAGCTACTCTTATAATTTATTATTAGGTAAGTACCTAAATGTAAAAGCCTAGTAAATACTACACAAACAGTTCACATTCAAAAATAAAGTTAAAAACGAAGAGAAACGAATTATGTTATCTAAAGACTTTCACTTGATTTCTGTAAAAAATGGTGACTTTACGTGACACTATCGAAAATTTAAAAGCATGAAATATAATTTTTATTTGTCAGTTTTTTTGACAAGAAACGTGTCAAAGACAAGAAAGTTTTTAGAGGTCTCCAGGTGTCTCTCTTTTATGGATAACTGTTTTTGGCAGCAAGAAATTGACACATCATTTTATGAGATAGATTAGCTTGTCGATTTTATATATAATATATGTAAATACAAAGTCTCAATCAATATTAGCTGCGTCCAGAAGTTTCACCCGTAGATATTACATACTTTCTTTGAGATATCAGTTGTATGTGAGTCAGAGATATCATATACCAGTTATAACCAATCAGTTTTATATCACAACATTCACAACACATTAACAATACTATTTACGATTTGCCAGTTACTTTATTTATTGCTTAATAACAAAAGACTCTTTATGCGTACCAATTGATACACTTTTCTTTGTATTAATTTATGATTTGTTTTATTTTTATGCTGGCCCCAAGATACTAGAATTGAATTACCATGTTTATGACGTCTTAAAATTTTATTTGTGTTTTTCGACAAACAGAATCGACTGAGACATAGATTGTAACTGAATAGTGGTCGTAGTGCATTACACCAATTTTACACCGGGTCTATTAATGTTATGTATGGTTCGCGGGTTAAGAGAATCTACAGTTCACCGGATGTTAGTTGAGTTGTGTTGTGATCGAGATTTGGAACACACCTTGCTTAGATCCTCAGATCAGACCTTAGATCGCTATTGACTCACAGTCAAAGGTGAAGAATCCAAAATATTATTAGACGCTGAGTGACCAATTCTAAACGTAAAGTTTGTTATTGAAATATGAGAACTAAATCATGTAGCGTAGAATTTTTAATTGATCCAAAATGCAATGATCCGCAAAAAATAAACGCCATATTTGTCGAAATTTCAATTCAAAGTTTATTATTAAGCTTATTAACTATTTCAAATTCAGCTCTACCAGACACTATACTGATTGGACTTTAATTTCTATGTTAATTTCGCTTTTAATTAGTCTGGTCACCAGACACCCGACTGGTGTCGAAGCTATGCAGTTCGCTATGACCTTACCTAGCTCATAAAAAATAGTACAGGTACCTTAACAATAAATTGCTATTATAGCTTATTCAAAAGGTTCTAATAACTTGATATTCAAGTTATCTCAAGTAAGGTATTCTGACAGTGATCGCTAAGTTATAGTAGACTTATTAGAGGTTAGAATAAACTTTGAACTAATAAGACTTAAAAGCTTAATCTTAATCGTTGGATTGAGAGGCGACTCAAAATTATTGACTAAATTCGAATTATTTTTTTAGTCTTTTAGTCGTCGTCGTTTAGTAGTCGTAGATAGATAGTTAGACTTTGTGAAACAACAGACATTTTCAAAAGAATAAAAACGTGTAAAAGCATGTGTGACAACTGGCGGCTTTATCGCTATAAGCGATCTCTTCTAGAGGTATTTTCAAAATAGTTTAAGTTAAAGTTTAGTATGAGTTATTCCGAGAAAAAGCAGTTAAATATACAGCCATACCATGAATCATGGCTAAGTAAAATCTAGCCCACGTTATCTGTTCTCAATGCAAATACAAAAGGTAAACGAACTCTACTATCTTATCTTGCTTTTCATGAATGCGCGTGGGTCTCATTTCGATACTTTATTTGATTGCTCAAGTCAATAGCTTTTTCCTGAAATACGAAATGTAATCGTTAAAAGCATAAACGTAAGTCTATTTGTCTGTTGCACAGACCATGTAACTGGTTGATAGATGTTACCTGTTCCTCTCTCACGAAAATGGTACGCTTTTTTTGAAGATCGATAACCTTTTGTAAAGTAAGCGGCTGCACCGATCTTGATATTTCATAAGGTAGCATCACACTAATATTGTAAATGCAAAGGTTTGTCTGTGTGTTTGACCTCACGCTAAAACGGCTGTGCAAAAATTGGTGAAAGTTTTTTAGTGGTTTCATTGTTGGTCACATGGTAAAAGTCGTTCATAACGATGAGGACCTACTATGAGCCCTTATGAGCCTTTTGGCTTAGCGCACCCTTACCTTATAACCTAGCAACACTGGCAGACTATATTACCTTGTGACACTGCTACTTATTCTGTGATATTGCCCGAATTTTCCCTCGAAAAGTGGCGTTTGACGAAAATTGTTAAGACGTACTGTCGGCCGTTGCCACTGAACCGGAATAAGTGACAGCGTAATTTCGGGCCACCATTTTGGGGATTCACCGAAAATTCCGAATTTGGAATTTCGAGAAGTTTCATTCGAATTGTTTTGGAAATGGCTGCGTAATAGCTATTTGTTTGTGACAACCTCCTTCCTCTAGTTTTTGATTTTATTGATTGATGTTTTTTTTATTTTTTTGACCTTTTTGTCAGAAGACGCGAAATAATTCGGGTTGTATGTGTAATGTTTTTTTTTATTCTGTGATAGGCTTCCATTTTTTGACTGACATCTCGCCTGTTGTTGTATATAGAGGGCAGTTTTTATAAATGGATGTTTGTTACACAATTACACAAAAACGGCTGGACGGAATTGGATGCAATTTGGTACAAAGGTAGCTATATATCCTGGATTAACATATAGGCTACTTTTATCCCGGAAAAAATTTTTGAAATCGGTCCAGTAGTTTTTGTGTTTATTCAACACAAACATACAAAAATACAAATCTTTCCTCTTTATAATATTAAGTATAGTTGAACGCTGAAACGGCTGGTCTGACTACTTTTTATCCCGGAAAACGCGGGTGAAACCACGGGGCGCAGCTAGTGTTACTATACATGTTTGTCAGTTCCTATTTGACAACTAAAACTGTATGCATAGTTTTAGTTGTCAAACTCTCACAAAAATTATATAGAGTTTTAGTTGTCAAATAAAGCGTCGTAAGGTCGTGTGACCGCCTCTTGATGTTTACCTCTATGACACAACATATAACTACAATAAATTCCTCGAAACCGATCCTCAAACATTGCAGATAGCGATCCCAGAGTAAATACAAGTTTTTTCTACCCGGATGAGTCAGGGTTGGATTGTACCTGGTTCGAAGCTTGACGCAAACTTAAAACGGCGCGAGAGCACGAATAGTGATACAGGTAAATCATGGTAAAATTTTTTAGAGAAAATGTTTTCAAACGCGTACTTATTTGCGTTAAAAAAATTATAATCCAAAACAATGCGCGCGCAGCACTGTACACGTGATAGAAGTGAAGCTTATTAAAAAAATCTTCGGAATGTCGGAATGTATATCTCTCTTTCTTCTTTTCTCTATATTATATCTCTCTTCTCTTTCAATTAATAAAATGTACCTAAACGCGTCATAGCCGTCTAAGATGTTTACTTCAAATAAGATTTTTTTTATCAAATGGATATCGACTATTCGCAAATTTTTGTAAACTTGATAGCTAAATACATAAAACGCTAGGATCAAATTCTTCAAAGAAAAAAAGACCGTACTTGACAGTTATTCCAAATTTTATTACGATAAAGACTTGAAGGTTGGCACGACCTATCCCTTCCTAGAAAATATTTTACTCGCAAAATATGGACATAAGCCCCAAGCTTCTGTGTGCGGCTCTTCATTTATATTTCATGGAAAAGCTAAATTCTTCGAACAGACAGTCAAATACTTGGCCAAGCTAACCACCGTTGGTATCGTTATCTAAATAGCGAAGCTAAATTTTGAGTTTGAAAACTAATATTTCAGTAACTACCTACCTACTAAAAAATGCATACCAACTTTTATGGTTTTGTCATCGGTATTGTCATCGGTGTAATCCAGGCATACCACAGCTCAATCAGACATCGAGAAGTGGTTCAAAATTCAGTTGCAAGATTTGACGGACACATACTAACACGGGAAGCTAAATAAAAGCTTCACTGAGAAAAATGGCCATCGAAATTCCGATGAATTCACTTAAAGTACGGAGCAAACTGATATCACCAAAAAGTACGATGATTAGCACCAGTTTTTACGGTATCAAAACTAACCGTATAGTTACATAGTTTTACGGTATCAAAAACTGGTGCTAATCGTCGTACTTTTTGGTGATATCAGTATGCTCCGTACTAAAGGTGAATTCATTATTCTTTTATCGGAATTTAGATGCGCATTTGTCTCAGTGTTGTAATAACAAACAAGGCAAGTTAATAAAAGCTTGTCAAAAAGCTGGATATTTTTATCGGCCTATCATTTTCCAATGTTGAGAAAAGCCCTGCCCTCTTGTCTCCGTCCTGGGCTATTAATTGGCCAGTCCGTTCGATGCTTGTCGAGGTCGTCCTGTCATCGCTTACTTGGTCTATCATGAATTTTGCGACTCCACATTATTCTCTCCAATGGATATACCCTGACAACTTCGAAACCAGCTTGCTGCTTGCTTGTGGACAAAATCTTTCTACCGTTTTTGTCCCACGAGAAAGAGATTAAACATTTCTGGACAAGGTCGGCAGCGTATCCGTGATGCCTTCAGTGTTACACATATCCAAAGGCGACGGTGATCGCTTACCATGTTTGTTTGTTTGGTCCCGGGTTCGATTCCCAGCCGGGCAGATGTTTGAATGATGAATTTAAATATCTGTTCTGGGTCTGGGTCTGGGTGTTAGTTGTCCTTGTCTTTGTGTGTGTTCCATGGCATACCCAACACAGGATTTATTCCTAGTGGGGAGCTATGAGTGTGAAACGTTTATTTATTTATTTATTTTACTTTGCAAAAAAACCATTCCATCTTTGCCATATTTACACGTAGATAATAATGGTGGAAAGATAATTTGTTCACAGCCCATTCTAAGTCAGCGAGTCAGTCGTCCTCTATTTTCATGTAATCTTATCTACACTAATAAAACATACAAACCCTTTTTTGGTCTGAATAGGAACCCAAAAATATTCTCTTTTTCGGCTTGTTAACGACCCAAAATCCTTGTTTTCAACGACCAATAATTTCAACCCTCAATACACAAAAACAAATCGCACCCTCCTACATTCCGCATACCACTTCATCCCACTTCTCAGGGTTTTCAGAAATACTTTTTTAGCTCCATGACGCTTTATTCGCAAAATGACAAAGGGTTGCAATTGTTGAAATAGCAAAATGTCCAAAGTCACCGACTTTTCAAGGTTCGGGTTTTTTTCTCATGCTCATTGCGGTTTAGTCGCAAAATGTCAAAGAAGCAAAATGAGACCGAACTCACCGAATGTAATCGAAATAGTCGGAGAAGCCGACTGCGAATCGTGTGTATTCCCGTGTTCGTGATAATTGATTGGCTTGATGCTAAAATGTCGCATCAAGCCCGAATTTAATCTTGCAACTTCTAAAAGCTCTGCCTCCCTTCTAAAAGCTTCTTTTCACACTTTATTCAAATTAGTGAACTTTTATAATTAATGTTTCGCAAAATTGATAACAAAACTTTTTATTGGTACCATCTCGATATTTATGAACAAATATCAAATCTTATAAATATTTTTAAACGAAATCCTTAGTTTCTTCGTAGAAGCTCCAAATGTCGTGCTCGTAATTTTCGTACATCTGACAACCCTAGCACCGCTCCATACCGGTTCTCACTGCTTTATACCGGTTCGCACCAGACCATTGTGAGACTATTGTATTATAATCATCGATAAATAACCCCAATTAAAAACATCCCCATTAAACGCAGGGTTACCTGAAACAATACAAAACGAAATATTAATAAATCTGTATAAATTATTAGATTAATTGGTGGAATAAAGGGAAAATGTCCTAAATTAAATACACTCGGGTGGGGTTGGAATCCGTACAATTACTGTATCTAATTGGTTTGTGTTCTTTGATCTTTTATATTTATTCATATTTAAGGTTGATTAAAGTGCGGGCTTCTATTTACGTATTATAAATACATTGCGATAACAAATTTCGTCATATTATATTACGTTTATAAGTGGGTATCATCAAATATATTTATACGTACATATAATTTGTTGTGCACAGCAAAGTTATTAAAAAATAACGGTTCTCGAACAACCTTCTTTCTAGAGCATTGAATGATTTGCTTTCTTTTTATAAAGCACGCTAAACGTGTTTGATATTGTAACGCACGGCAGAATTGGTATCTAACCCTAGTCAAAAAATTAAATTTAAAATTTAAAACCTCCCAACGCTGAAACGGCTGGACCGATTTTGATAAAACAGGTCTAAGGACCACCGCAAGAGTAACTGGTTTAAAAAAAGTGCATCCAAGTCGTATCACGCGTTTTAGCGCTACGATGCCACAAACAGACAGCGGTCTAACTTATAATACACCTTTTTTGATAAAAATTGATGATTTCGGGAGATAAAAATAGTAAAAGACTATCACATATAAGTTCCCTTCTACAAGTTAACAAGTTTTTAAACTAGCACCCAAGAGTAAGTTACTCCAAAAATCCGCTATCGACCAATCAAATCCGCTTTATGGAGCCAAGTTACAAACTTGTAACAAGTACCAAGTTCGTAACGTCATCAAAACTCGTTCCGAATCATGTTACGGATAACGACACTTCAATACATTGGATACTTTCTGCGTTAAATTGATTTATTCGGGTTTGATGCTTCGATGTTGGGGTTATGAATATGTTAGGTTTTTTAGTTTGGCGAAGTTTAGGGTTTGGCTGGAGGTCTAGACGAATTTCTGCCTAGAATTGCGTAGCTATTCGATAGAAATAAGTGGTTCTAAACGAGTTTTTATTGCACTGTCATCGGAGTTACACACGTATACCAAATTTCAACTTAATCGGGCATCGGGAAGTGGTTCAAATTTGAGTTGCAAGATTCCACCCGAACAAACACAGTTGCATACATACAAGTTAAATACACGCTTGTAAAATTAATGAAAGTTCGCTTTGAAGCAGTAATAATTGTGTTTGAAAAAATTAATACAAGAAGCACCCCGCGGTTTCAGCCGCACGGTGCTAAAATAGTAAAGATGATCATGGAAAGTAGTAGCTTTTTCCAAAGTGTTATTTTTGTACCCTTGAGAACGTGAATTTGACATTTCATGACGATTGGTTGAGTACCAGTTAAGCGTAACAAACAAACACTTTTGCATTTATAATATTAGTTCATCATCATCATCAGCCTATCGGATTTTTGTCCACTGCTGGACATAGGCCTCTCCTAAAGAACGCCACAAGGCACGATCTTCTGCCTCACGCATCCACTTGCTACCAGCCGCCTTACGCAGGTCGTCCCTCCACCTGGCCGCAGGGCGCCCCACTCTACGTTTGCCGATCCGTGGTCTCCACTCTAGAACCCGTCTACCCCAACGGTTGTCAGTTCTCCTACAGATATGGCCAGCCCATTGCCACTTCAGCTTGCTAATCCTCTGAGCTATGTCGGTTACTTTCGTTCTTTGTCGGATAATTTCATTCCTGATTTTATCTTTCAAAGAAACCCCGAGCATAGCTCGCTCCATAGCCCGCTGAGTGACTTTAAATCGATGGACCAGCCCCACTGTCAGTGTCCACGTTTCGGCTCCGTAGGTTAGTACAGGTAGGACGCACTGATCAAAGACTTTCGTCTTCAGGCACTGTGGAATGGACGACGAGAAGACATGACGAAGTTTCCCAAATGCTGCCCAGCCCAGCCGGATTCTCCTATCGACCTCCTTCTCGAAGTTTGTCCCGCCAAATTGCAAAATATGCCCTAGATAGGCGTAGGATATAATATTAGTTACGATCTATTAAGTATCCGCCATTCGTAAGATAATTCTGGCTTTACTGAACCACTTGCATTGTTCCAAGCATAGAAACAGTAGCCAAAGATTCCCTAAAATATTTGACGACACAGTTTTAAATGGTTTATCATTGACCGCTTCCGCCATCACCACATCCCACGTTACCGCGTAGGTACAAAATATTTATTATAACGACTAATAAACGTGTAAAATAACTAATAAACGTATACTATAAATAATAAACTTTACTTGTAATTCGGAGCTGTAAAAGTTGATATTACCAAATGCGTGACAGCTATATGATTTACACGCTTTTTAACCGACTTCAAAAAAGGAGGAGGTTATCAATTCGTCTGTATGTTTTTTTTTATGTTTGTTACCTCATAACTTTTGACTGGGTGAATCGATTTTGATGATTCTTTTTTTATTAGAAAGCTGACGCTTCCAATTTAGTCCAGTTCTGATAATGGTATCCATGAGAAAACCATATAAGTCTTAAATTTGCATTAAGTAGGTACGTGCGCGACAAATAGATGAATAACTCAATAGTCGGTCTTTTGAAGTCGGTGTTTGTTTTTTGTTTTGTGAAAATAATGTTCTTGTTGTTTTGTAAAAATAATGTTCTTGTATTTAACTTGTAATGGTTGTAAGATCGATCGGCTCCAATATTGCAACTGAATTTTGAACCACTTCTCGATGTCTTTTTGAGCTGTAATTTGGTATATTTTCGCACTGAGTAACTTTAATGACAAAGCAACAAAAGCTTACCATGGAAACTAACGTGGTTTTCACACATTTTTGTTACAATTAAACACGGGACACGGGAATTTTTACGTGAATATTCCCGTGTTTAATTGTAACAACAAAAGCTTGTTTTAAAAATTAACTTACTTTTATTTAAAATAGGCGGTTTGACCGCCATGTCACCCGAGATGGTAAGTAATGATGCGGTCTACGATGGAGCACGCGCGCCTAGAAGAAACCGATGACTTTGTACTGAGACTTTGTACTTAAAAAATACCTATTTATTAAATATAGGACATTCTCAAATATCATTACAATAATCCTAGAATTTTTTATTCCAAAATCCTCTATTTTAATTTCACTCACGAAGTTTTCATCACTAATTCTCTTTTCAGGTAATTAATTATTCAATATTGATACAACACCAAATTAATTCTCTTTTCCGAGTAAAGGCAAAATAGGGCTCAAATACTTTTCCAGGAACTTTACTACGTTCTATATATATCAATCAGGTAAGTATAATTTAATTAAGGAATAAATAAAATAGAAAACGTTTCCACGTAATTTCAAGATATTTTTAACAAATCAATTAGGTTACATGAAATGAGTTTAGCCTCGTGTTTGTATGTACTACCACTCTGTGAGGAAATATTTGTATTTTTTGTACTCTCTGGCGTTCGTTTTGGAATCGGTGGCAAAAAATAACAGTTAATATTACAGAATCGTTTGCATGTGTACACGCTCGTATGTCACACATATAAGTGGCGTTTTCAACTGTTTTTGATTCCAAAACGAACGCGAGGTCTTATAAGTCCAGGATTTCAGACATTTCGATTCAATAAAAGTATTTAATTTTTAATATGTCTAATTTATAGATGGAAAAACAAAGTATTGCTCTACTGTCTTCATGAAATGATCTAAAAAAGTAGTGTACATCCTAAGTACATATCAAATGTATGTATGTTTTTAAACCTGAGAAAATTGTGCTTTAAAACTGCGGGATAAATATCTTTAAATAAAGCTGCCAGTGGAAATAATAACACGCACGTATTTTTTTAACTTTTTAACAACAGTTTTTGGGTCCGATGATAATTCAGCTCTTTTCAGATATCCTTGAATTGCTAATAGATTTTAATGTTGCCTAAAACATCGTATAGTAAGCTTGCAGTGACTCATCTTTTGACAAATCATTGAAGGTTCATGGCAATGTCGATGATGAATGATGATCTGTAAAAGCCATAACAACATTTATACATATTTATACAATCGTAATTGAAATAACATTTTCAAAACACGAGTCCATTGAGTTTCTTGCAACAACAATATTTGTGTAAGTATAATTTTGGTACGTCGCACATCGTACGACTTTAGGGACCTTAGTTACTGTCTAGTTTGTATTAATTACACGGTAATACTCAGACTCACATATTATTGATTCGGATACTCTGAATATAGGTGATATGTTTATTTTTTTATTACTATTTTTTTTATCAAGATGTATCCAAACCACGTAACTATCCACGCTTAGCTACTGTCTCTCCCTCCACCGCCCCCAAAGGGTGTCTTCAAGCACGCGTGTAAACCCAGCGCTGGTAATTCTAAAACTCTTTGTCGGTATTTTTATATCGCAAAAACCCTCTTCAAGGGATGAAACACAAAGGATAGAGCTTAGTAGCATTTTGGAATCGCCGGCAGCCGGCGAGGATAAATATGTGAATAAATAAAAGTAACTTTATTCCGATATGTCCGATAAACGTATTTTAGTGAAAACGGGTTGCCTTGCCCACGTGATAACCCATATGAGCGAAAATGTATGCCGACTAAAATTGAACTGGGAGGTTTATCTATTTATTTTACACCGATATAGTTTACATTTAGGTTAAATATAATTTTTATTGATAAAATTTGTAGTTTTATTAAAACTTTGCATTGTCTCTGTTACACAGTTCCATAAATAGGTACCAAAGCTCAAACAAAATTATTTTTTTGTTAATTGTGATATGATTCTAAGCAACTTGACCAAATGCGATTTTTCATTATTTTATTCAGTGATTTTATAACTTTAAAAATGTTGAAATGAGCGGGCGAGATAGCGTCGCATCATATTCTGCGCCTTAAATAAAAATAAATAAAAACATAAAATATCTTTATTTCCGGCGAGTAACCCATATTGCGTAACAGAAGAAGCAGAATTATTGTTTATTTTTTTTACTTATCCTATGCTGTCCCACTGCTGGGCAAAGGTCTCCCCCAATTTTTTCCAGTTACTGCGGTCTTGGGCCAGTGCCGTCCATTCTTTTTCAAACCGCCTGAGTTCGTCGCGCCATCGCGTCGAGGGGCGACCTGGGGGACGACTGTCCAGGGGCACCCACTCTGTGGAGACCTTTGCCCATCTGTCCGAGAATTATTAAAGTAATTAATTAATTAAAGTAATTTTGACCATTTCTTACCTTGGACTGTAAAGTAGTGAGATAAAACACATCCTACCACTACTGTACCGATTACGCAACGTATTAACTTGCCCGCTGTAACAAATGAGGGTAGTGCTATTTCTCACTGTACCCTTATTGCACACTGAATTAATTACTGTGAATTTATAACTGTAATGATGCAGTTGGGTTTACAGGGAACTTGTTTAGACGGTTTAGTTTGTGACTGGTAATACTCGTATTTTGAGATCGGGAAAAATGTACAACCCGGTCACAATATCTGTGCACCTGACCTCGTGCTAGCAACTCAATTTTGAGCCACTTCCCGATGTTCGATTGAGCTGAAATTTGGTATACTTATTAACATCTGTATTTTGTAACGATTGATCTGATAATAATACAATCGAACATCGGGAAGTGGCTCAAAATTGAGTTGCTAGCACGAGGTCAGGTGCACAGATATTGTGACCGGGTTATATAGACTGTGGAGGAAGGGAAGCCTTTCCCAGCAGGTGGATGTCTTATCATGGATTTATTTCATTCCATATTTAAATTAAAATTATTTACTTTTAGATGGACATTTTTTGGCTGGTAAGAAAATAATTTAAAGACTTTCTAAGCATTTAAAAAAAGAAAGAAGATTTATAGACTTTCAAAGCTCAATTAGTCTTGAGCTTTTCAAAGTCAGACTGAATAGTATCTATATATAGTATCTTCTAATTCTGCGTGCTTCATCTTCGACCACATCGTCGCTTACCATCAGGCGAGTTGGCGGTCAAACTTCAAACACGCAAACAAAAACTTTCAAAGTTAGACAAAAATGTACAAATAAGTAGAGCTAAATTACTTAAAAATATATCTTCAACTTAAACGCGAATTCTTAGTAATGCGCTTACTTTTCACTAACTAAACGCCACTTAAATAGCTTCTTCAGTTCCAAATCCGCTTAGTATAGCCCTAACCTTTAACGTATCAAGTGTTAATCTGTACGAAACCCTAAGAATTGAGCTCGGATTAAATCGAGTAAGGATCGGCGCGCACTGACAACTTTAATGTCGAACTAATTGCCAGAGTGCGTTCAAAATTTATTTAAGGGGCAGAGATGACGCGCTGCTATGTCGCTTGCTCATTTCAAGCTTTTTGAAGATAAATAGATAAACTCTTTATTGTTCAGACCATAAATTACAAACAAAAGGATTACAACACCTAAAACTAGTGCGACAACTGGCGGCCTTTTCGCTAAGAGCGATCTCTTTTCCAGTCACCAGTTTACCAGTCAACTTTAGGATGGAGAGGATAGATACAAAAATAGAAAAACGGGGTGTGCAATATTAAAGAAAACTGTGTCATATAAACCTACATAAAAAAGTAATAAATACTTGGAAATGCATTCAAATAAAACCCCCAAATATTCAAATAAAATACATTCTAGAGGTAATAAAACTATAACTGGGTCATTCTACTTTTTAGTGCAGGTTTTTGCACTGCTAAAAGTGGGCTTTAAAAATTTTATCATTAGAGATAAATGAAGTAATGTAACTGTATTTATGCGTAATTATACCCACACAATTGAAATTAACTGCCAGCAGCGAATTTTTTACATATTTCTTTCTGAAAATAAAGATTTTGGCGACTAAGGTAGAAAAATCATACCACTTTGTTACCAATCTAAATATTTTTATTGAGCAGCTTTAGTCACTCATTACAAACAAATAATTAACAAAACGTATTTTAGGAACATAAATCTTTCTATTTCATAACTAAAATTAGAAATTATCATTTATTAAGTCTTATAAATCACATTTAAATGACAACTATGTTACTGTTGTGCACTTTTGTTTACAAAGATTTGACATAAAATGTATATATGTAAAAATATCTTAACAACGTATTTAACATTGATATTAAAAAATATTATCTTGCATCTGATATATCTGTAATGTAGCTTATTATGCCAATTGTACAACTCAAATTGAAAAACCTTTACTTAGAAATAGGGACATAATGGTAACACAGTTGTTCAACAGTAACAAAGTTGTTTCAATAGAGAATTCTCTTCTACAAAAATAGCTAATCAGTCTCTTATTTACCACAAATGTTTAATTTTCGCTTGTTTCGGTACCGACGTTGTTTTTCGGCTGGAGTTAGCGGCATGATCTTCTGTAAAAGATAAAAACATGGCATTGTAGTACTAATTTTACCGTCAACAATTAAAGTAAGTCAGCAAACAATTGTAAAATTGTTAAAATATTAACCTATGGGTCGATACGAACTAATCAAGTTAAATAAAATTAGAAAGAATCAGTGACAGAGTATATTTACAACTGCGTTACCATCTTTACAACTGCGTTACCACAGCAGAGTAACAAAGTGGCCGGTAACACAGTTGTAAAATAACATGATGCTACCTGATATTTACGAAATGACCATATAATTTGCAAATTCAACAATAGAATACAATTAAGTGACATAAATGCCACGTCTCAACAGTTAAAACATAAAGTAAAAGTTTAGAAACCTACCTTTTCGCCGGGTAACAAAGTGCACACCAAATAAACACACGCGTCTTGATTCACAACATGGCGGCGACTGAGTGCCGGCACGTGGCTTACTGCCATTCCCCTCCACCCCGCTCTTGTAATGCGCAACCTACCCAATCGACCCGACCAGTGGCGGTACAGCGACATCTAACGATTTTTTTAAGAAATACCAGTAACATAGTAGTACCGTATTGAGCTTCTTCCTTAGGGACAAAACTAAAGTAATTATTTTGAAAAAGAAATAAATCGTTAAAAAATATATGAGGCCTACATAAAAAACGCAAACATATCAAATAAACTTAATAAATTTTTTAAACATAGGACTACACTGCAATAAGAATACTTTTTTTGGTTAAGTTAGTCCGCGTATTAGGTCGGGGACACTTTGCAATACTATGGAAAACAACTATGTTACCATAAAACTCCACTTTGTTACCCTTAATTATCTTAAAATAGGCAAAATATTTAAATATAAATGTTAACAGAAGTAAAGGAAATATTACGGAAGTTTCGTGTATTGCGCAATATTTTTAAATTTTATGAAGAAAATGGCAAATCTAGATTTTTTTGTCTGGGGGACACAAAAACCTGCACTAAAAAGTAGAATGACCCAACTACCTACATTTGCGAAAATATACTAATACATATAAAATAATAAATATAATAAATAAATAAAAGAAGTAACACTTATAATATATAATATAAGTTGTAAAAATTCTCAATAAAATTATGAAAAGTAATTTTGATCCAAAAATGTTTTATACTACGTACATAAAAATGGGCAGAGTCCCATGTTTAGGTGTTAAAACTTGTTTGAATCAAATTATTATGTTGAAGCTTTGTGATATAATTCTAAGCAACCTGACCGAATGCGATTTTCCATAATTTTATTCAGTGATTTTATAACTTCAAAAATGTTGAAATGAGAGAGCGAGATAACGGCGCGTCATGTTCTTCGCCTTAACAAAAATGTTAAAAAAAGCATGAAAATAGTTTTGAATTTTATTTATTAGAAAACTACACTATTTTCTAGATTTTCAAACTGTTTTTGTTTTTGAGAGACAAAAGATAGAACGAATATTTCGAAGGAACCCAAGTTAAAAATGAAATTGGGTGTGTCGAAAGTTTATAAGTGTAGTGAGAAAATCGACGTGTAAAAGCTTGTTACAAAAAATAGTTTTATTTCTCAAAATTGTTTAAAGCTTAGGCGAAATTTTAGCTTAAATAAAGTTCATTAAATATTCTTTGGACCAAAGATATGACATATCTTAAAAATTTAGACTATTTTGTAGTTGATGTTTTAAATTAAAGTGATTAATATCATAAAGAAGGACTAAAAATTAGGCGTAAGCGCTGGCGATGGTCGTAATTATGGTAATTATGGCCATAATACATTGAGAAAAATTACTAAAATTCCGCTAAAATAATGATGAATTCACCTAAAGTACGGAACATACTCGTACTGATATCACCAAAAAGTACGATGATTAGCACCAGTTTTTAAAGTGACAACTATCATAACTGGTGCTAATCATCGTACTTTTTTATATCAGTTATAAATAATTATATATCAGTTTTCATCATTCTTTTAGCGGATTTTTTTCTCAGTGTACAAATTTGGTCAAAATACTGAGTACTCGTAAAATCGTAGAGAGCGAAACTGGATTAAAAATTCTTATGGAACACTAGCTGCGCTCCGCGGTTTCACCCGCGTTTTCCGGGATAAAAAGTCCGGAAAAGCCTATGTGTTAATCCAGACCATGAACAACCTTCATTCCAAATTTCATGTAAATCCGTTCAGCCATTTTGGCGTGAAAGAGCAACAAACATACTCACAAACTTTCGCGTCTATAATGTTAGTAGGATGGCATTTTGGTCCCGGATTAAGAAATACAAAAATAACAGATTGGCCCATGAGGGGATCGAACCCGCGACCTTCGCGTTATTAGCACGACGCTCTAACCAACTGAGCTAATGGGCCAGTAGCTAAATTGTCAAAAAGTACTATCTCTTTCTTATCAGCATTTTTTTATAAAAGAAAGAAATTGGAAAACACAGTGTAAGCTGGAATAAAATTAATATGCATCCAGAGCAAAATGATTCAGCCAAGTCTGATTTAGATATACGTACTATGAAGAATAGGCGGAGACCTACTCGTACGCTTTTTAACCGACTTCAAAAAAGGAGGAGATTATCAGTTCGTCTGTATGTTTTTTTTTTTTATTTTTTATGTTTGTTACCTCATAACTTTTGACTGGGTGAATCGATTTTGATGATTCGGTTTTTGTTGTTTGTTTTGTAAAAACAAGAACATTATTTTTACAAAACAAAAAACAAAAACCGACTTCAAAAGACCGACTATTGAGTTATTCATCTATTTGTCGCGCACGTACTTAATGCAAAAAGACTTATATGGTTTTCTCATGGATACCATTATCAGAACTGGACTAAATTGAAATGGGACCAAATGGGAAGCGTCAGCTTTCTAATAAAAAAAGAATCATCAAAATCGATTCACCCAGTCAAAAGTTATGAGGTAACAAACATAAAAAAAAAATAAAAAAAAAACAGACGAATTGATAACCTCCTCCTTTTTTGAAGTCGGTTAATAATATTCCACCTTTAAATAACAACGTAGCGGGAAATAATCCTCTTTATCGTATGTGTCACTCATATAATAACCTAAGCATTGATGTATGCAATGACCTCGATATTTTTCATCAAAACTTATTTAACTTTATATAAAATAAAATAAAATAGCGTGCTACTATTTTCGCCAATGCCGTTGGATTTTCAGTCTTTTAAAATTGTGATATCCTATATCCTCTACAAATAGACTGAGTAGACAACAAATACTTGCACTGCAGCACTCTTACTATAAAGAAAAAAAATCTGTCAAAAAAGTCAAAATTCTGGGTGGCGCAGACCTGTTATGGGCAAACGTGACGTTTAACATCAGGCGAGCGATTTGCTCGTTTTGATCACATTAAAAAAAAGAGAATCTTATATTCATACTAGCTGACTCGACAGACGTTGTCCTGTCAAAAGCCATTGCGTCAATTCTATGTCAAATGTCAAAATTTAATGCTATTGCGTAACTATAGCAACCGTTGTATGTTGATGCTAACTTGTCAATTTATAGTAAAAATTATCAGTATATGTATATATAATTTGCAATAAAATAATATTGCGGCTATAAATTGAGATTTAAACTATCCTATCTCTCAAGTTGGATCGAACTGCACATGGTGTGCGAATTTTATTATAATCGGTTAAGTGGTTTAGGAGTCCATTGAGGACAAACATTGTGACACGAGATTTATATATATTAAGATTTCATCCTCACTACTGCACATCCTTCTTGACAAATTTTAGCAAGATCGATCCAGCCGTAAAAAATATCAAAAAAAGAACAGCGAGGCCAAAAGTAGATATCACTTAAAAATCAAAACGATAATTTTGCTAGTATAACATATTTTAACACCATCATAATTAAATAACAAAAAGTTACAAGTCAACAAAATAAGCAGTAAACCAAACCAACACAAAAACATAAAATGAATACAACCACGCTACAAAACTCCGCCACTTTGAAAAGTACAAAATAAGCAGTAAACCAAACCAACACAAAAACATAAAATGAATACAACCACGCTACAAAACTCCGCCACTTTGAAAAGTACAAAATAAGCAGTAAACCAAACCAACACAAAAACATAAAATGAATACAACCACGCTACAAAACTCCGCCACTTTGAAAAGTACAAAATAAGCAGTAAACCAAACCAACACAAAAACATAAAATGAATACAACCACGCTACAAAACTCCGCCACTTTGAAAAGTACAAAATAAGCAGTAAACCAAACCAACACAAAAACATAAAATGAATACAACCACGCTACAAAACTCCGCCACTTTGAAAAGTACAAAATAAGCAGTAAACCAAACCAACACAAAAACATAAAATGAATACAACCACGCTACAAAACTCCGCCACTTTGAAAAGTACAAAATAAGCAGTAAACCAAACCAACACAAAAACATAAAATGAATACAACCACGCTACAAAACTCCGCCACTTCGAATACGCTTACCCAATAATAACAGAGTCATTACATGCTATCCAAAGAACCGGTCATACGAATTGCAAATTGCCTGCAATTCATGAATTGCAATTTAAAAATGGCAAATTATACTTTCGATCACTGGAAATATTCACGACTTCGTGAGAATCACGACACCCGTTGTACTAATGAAAGGAATAAATGTTGGGCTATTATAAAACAAAGGAATCTTTATCATAGATTGAGGTGAACAGTCTTTCGAAATTAATTTCGTGAGTGGATATACGGGGTTATTCATAAAGGGTATGCTAAGCCGAAAAGGGGTCATAGTACTCATCATTATGAACAACTTTTACTATGGGACCAACCCGAAATTCGCGAAAAAAAATCAGCTGTTCCATACATTTTGTAGTGTCATTGACATTTTTCTATGGAGCACTAGTACTACGAGCCCTTTTCGGCTTAGCATACCCTTTATGAATAACCCTGTATAAGTATACTAGTTGTGACTCGCGGTTTCACACGATTTTTGCTCCAAAACCTACTGAGTATTGTGTCGAACAAAACTAAAATCGGTCGAGCCATTTTCAAGTTTTAGCGAGACTAACGAACGGCGACTGATTTTAAAGATAAATAAATATGTGTTGATAGATACATGAATATTTAAAGATATTTAGGTGTTTCATAGATAGATATTAATCTCTCTATAAGTTTTATAATTTTCATGGAAACATTGCCCTTTCATCTCAAACAATGTTAATGTTTGCACACTACTTGGTTACTTGCTTGGTAGTACTTTCCCAGATGGACTCTAACAAATGGTCCTTCGAAACATGCACTGATTGATTTGCACTAACATGCACTAGTGCACCAGTTAGTGCACCAGAGCACTAGTGGTGATGTCAAACAAAACAAATGCAAATAAAATACAGTGAAAATAAAATCCTTTCATTTTGGACATTGCAAATGATAATGAAATGGACCCTGTTCAGTGTTCGTAATATCTTAGTTATTCGTCAAATTATCATAATATCTATTCATAAGAATACATTTATACAGCCATATTTGGATTATCTAAAACGCTATGGGGTAAACAACAGTAAAAGCTTTTAAAGAGAGTGAAAATAGAAACTTATGTAAATAAAAATACAACATACAGAATAAAATTTCATTAGAGACAATAACTACCATTAGCTACTTGAAAATGGTTAAGACCTTTCATGAATTATTGTAATTTTGGTTGGAATTTACAGATTTTGGAAGAAAATACTGAATCATCGAGAAAAACTTAGCTTTTTTAGTTGCACGGTTTTGTTTAGATAACAAAAACTTTAGAAATCGCAAAAAAAGTTGTGTCGGCACATTTGCGTAAGAAAATGTTAAAACAAAAGTACGTGAATTTAACTATCTCAAAGTAGGCATATTTTTTATGTTTTTAGAGGTAAACGTAGGAATAAAGGAAGGGGTAAAGGTAGAGGTAAAGTAGAAGTAAGTTAGAGGAAAGGTAGATAGAGGTAACGTAGATCTGAAATTAAATATAACGTATAATTAGCCCTAGTTACCCTGTCAATTATAATTCCGTGCGCAAACGCCACAAGACCCAACCTGACCGCAACTTGAGCAACATTCCTTAGAATTCTGAACGCATTAACATCACGTGTGCATAAAGCCACATGTTACATATAGGTATTCAAGGTTTTGGTTCGACTTTTTGGTATTCAAGTGGATTTCGTGTTGCGATAGTACAATGAGGGTTTTTTTATGCTGCCCATGTGCGCTACTAGATATAGGTTATAAGTAAAGGGACTGCTAAGCCGAAAAAATCTCATACTACATATTATTATGAATAACTAGCTTCGCCCCGCGGTTTCACTCGTGGTCAAAAAGTTAACATGAGTTTTCCGGGATAAAAAGTAGCCTATGTGTTAATCCTGACCATGAACAACCTTCATTCCAAATTTCAAGTAAATCCGTTCAGCCGTTTTTGCGTTAAAGAGCGACAAACATACATTCTTACAAACTTTCGCGTTTATAATATTAGTAGGAAGTTTGCAATGGGCCCAACCCTGAATCGCGAAAAAGTTCAGCTGTTTCATACATTTTGTCGAGTGTCATTGACTGTTATCTATGGAACAGCCGTTCTTTTTTTGCGAATAATAATTCCAGGTTGGTCTTATAGTAAAGTTGTTCATAATGATGAGTACTATGAGCCCTTTTCAGCTTAGAATACCCTTTTCTTATAACCTTGTAGCTTGTTGTAGCCTGGTGGTAAACAATGCTATATAGGTAATTGTTTCCTACTTCAGCTAATATCTTAAGTCCATAATATCTACCTGCATACATATATTCTTAATATACAAGGTGTCACGGAAAGGTGCAGTAATACTTAAGGGTGTTCTTCTACACGTCAAAGTGAACAACTTTTGTGAAACAAGTTTGATAAAATTCGAGAAAAAAAATATCGAGTCACCATACAAAATATTTAGTCACGTGATCAATTTTCCATGGAGATTCATTATTTACTTTCTCGAATTTAGCAAACTTGTGTTCTAGAAGTTGTTCACTTTGACGTGTAGAAGAACACCCTTAAGTATTACTGCACCTTTCCGTGACACCTTGTATATAAATTACGTGTCACGTTGTTTGTCCGCTATAGACTCCTAAACTACTTAACCGATTTCAATCAAATTTGCACACCGGGTGCAGTTCGATCTAATTTAGGAGATAGGATAGCTCACATCTCAATTTATAGTAAAAAAACATGAAAAATTAGAAAATTTAAAAATACTTAAACCATAATTTAACTTTAGCGCTTTGGACAATGTAAACTTTTTTAATGTAACTTTTGACATTTGACATAGAATTGACGCAATGGCTTTTTTTACCAATCATCGTTAAGACAGGACAACGTCTGTCGAGTCAGCTAGTCTATCTATATATCTATACATACTTCTACCCACATATTAAGGTAAATTCCATACAAATTACGCTCAACCTAGGATCCTATATCCTCTCGTATTTCTTCTGACAGCACCAAACAGGCACGAGGATGAACTAGCAATCACTTAAAGGCGTTCTGGGAATATCTAGCTTTACTATCCGATAGTCGGGGAGACGCTGGTGTAGTTTATTACGAATGAAGATATAAAACAAAAGCGACAGCGGTTCATTAGCTTGGTAGGTGGTCGTGTTGTATTGTCGTTGTTGTAGAATGTTTTTAGGAATTTTTCTTATTCGCAAATAATAATATAGTTCTGCAAAAAGTCTCACGGATGGCACAAAATACCGAGTAGTAAAAATAATGTATCTGTACTAGCTGCCCCGCGGTTTCACCCGCAATTTTCCAGGAATTGTTCATTAATACAGGACAAAAAGTGGCCTTAAGGTTAATCCACAGTATAAGCTACCACCTTAACAAATTTAATCCAAATCAGTTAAGCAGTTTTTGCGTAATTGAGTAACAATCATCTTTTCCAAACATACAAGTTTTTATATTTACAATATCAGTAAGATAACGCGATTTCTTATGCATGGCATTCGTAATCATATCGACCGTTAGCCCCCACACTATGCACTGAAGCTAGATACAGTGATAGGTAGTGCAAAGCGGGCCGGGATTTGAATAGTAGGTAATACGCCCGTTTGATGTGCAAAGAGGTTCTACTGTATTGTACTGTACAGTAATATTCGCATAAGATGTATCTATGGCTTTGATACTTTCCAAGGTATTTTTTTTGAAGGCCTGCCTATACAAGATGTAACCAAAGGTGTGGTAATACTTAAGGATGTGCTTCTATACGTCAAAGTGGTACATTTCAGTTGTTTTCATACGGCAATGTAATGGTTGGCAACGTATCATTGCTTACCATCAGGCGAGATGGCGATCAAACGCAATCGGTCTACCATCGAATTAAAAAAACCTGGTGTGAACAATATAGAGTTCATCTATTTACAATACCACCAAGTATTTTTTCCGATTGAGTCATAGTGTTATTGGTTATTGGTACTATATTATAGTGCATTATGTGAAGGTTATTGATTTAAGTGTTAACTTGGATTACATGCAACGTGATACGTGTTACTCGTTAGGAACAATTTAAATAAAGATTCACTATTTAAATTGTTCCTAACGAGTAACACTGTGTCTCGTATTGGTGTGACTAGTTGGAAACCCCTACCACATACTTGTATGAAAGGCTTATCATCAAATTACAAAATCTTGTGCATTTTCTCCTGATCACGTTGCATGTAATCCAAGTTAACACTTAAATCAATAACCTTCACATAATGCACTATAATATAGTCCGTTTGCGGGCAGTTAAGCGGCCTTTGTGGGCTGGTATAGACTAAGATGTTAAGATAAGGCTAAGCGTATGCTGAAACGCAGGTGACGCAGCATAGCACGGTACAGACTTAGCAGGGCAGAGCAGGCGAGACAGGCATAGCCCACGAGAGCTGGATAGACATATGTTTGCAACACACGTGTCTACAGCGCAGTACGCAGATCTTAGTACGTTCATGCATTACAAAATCTGCTCTGACTTGTCCCCCTAGCCAAGCAAGATACAGTTGCATTTCTGTCATAGAATATAGAATCTCAAAATAGATTATAGAAATGTAATTTCCATACGTTTTCCGAGTTTTCTATAGCGTTTCGATTATAGAATTGCAACTTGGCTAGGGGGCAGGACAGACATGTCTACGGTTAACGTGCTACACCGCAGTACGCAACTCAGTACGTTCATGCATTACAAGATTTACCCTGCCCTGCGCTGCGTGGACTTGCGTTACCTGCGTTTCAGCATACGCTTAGCTTTATGGTGTCTCGGCTATGATAGTTTCCGACCGCAACTTGCTACGTTACAAATCAGGGATCCCGTTCATCGTGTTATGGTCGAGTATAATAAATTCTGTGTGAGATATCAAAGATATTGGTCGGTATCGGCACTGTTTTAAATCTGGTACTGGTACTGATACTGGTTTTAATACTGGTACTAGTTAAAAATCACTGTTGTCTTCCGTTTTGATAAGCTTTTATTTGCAATGTATGTAATTTGCTTTTTTGTGTTTTATTTCGTAAGTTTGCTTTTGTATGATTTTTTGTTTGTTTGGGTATTTTAAGTTCAATTAAAGTTCTCAAAAACTTAGTATGGGTCAAGTTCTTGCATGTGAATTCTGAACCAGCTCCCGATGAAGGTGTAGGTACCTGTATAACTCCGATGACAATGCAATAAGAATTGGTTTTAAGGATTTTTTTGCAGTGCCGTGTCTTATACAGTTTCATATGTTACATTACAAGGTAGTGGTACGTGCACGTGTATATCTACGTGTACAGATCTGTTGTACCCTGGCCTTTACTTCACTATCTTTAATGTCACCAATTCATTCCAGCTTACGAGTCGTCTGCGTTGCACTTCAGATTTATATCCGCAACTACCACCACTTAAATTTAATTGACACTAATTTGGTGCCAAGCAACAAGTAAGTTTACTAGCTTGAAACCGAAGCTGGGCTCTATTCTGGCAAGTAAGATATTATGTCCGTCACTGTCGCTCTCATTGAAAACGTCGTGAGAGTGAGAGTGACCGCAATCACTGAACTGAATCACTGGAGGAGGAATCACGAGGAGAGAATCTTATGTTTCAGGGTGACGAGCGCAGTGCTGTGCTGCGCAGGGTCTTGAATACTAGGAATTCAAAATGCTGGGTAGCGCAGACCTGTTATGGGAAAACATGACGTTTACACCAGGAGAGCGATTTCTTCGCCTCGTGTCTTAATTGCATAAAAAAATGTTTTAAACTTCCATCACCTTCTGATACCCACAAGACCATGTTGCTTGACTTTAAAATTTTAGATCCTCATTTCAGGTAAAGACTCACTTCAGGTGCATTCAATTTCTCAGCATGTTTTTTTCTACGAATTAAAGTGATTACCATTATCTAGCATCAGCCCAAATTTCACCATCATCCACCATTCTATCTTTTATAGTTTCTGCGATAATTGGCTATGACACAATTTTTAGGGTTCTTAACCAAGTTTAGAACCCTAAAAATTACAATCTTGATCGGCACAGAATTGCCCCACATGTACAGGGTGTGTCCCATCGACCCATCGTTCGCAAAACGTAATCGGAGCTAGAGGAGCGCCGCAGCCTGTCCCGGTTTTTCGAAACATAAATTATAGTTAACAGACAGGGCGGTGGTAAATGGGAACTGGGTTACTCGTGACGGCTTAATTTTTGTCCCCAATAACGTCTATGTTCTTGCAAAAAAGCTCTGACGTCATCTGGATCGGGAAGAATCTAATATGGAGTCAAATGGTTCAGTTTCCCGATCCCGATCCAGTTTCCCGCGTGTAATTCTAGGCGGTGCTATTTCACCTATTCTGCGCTTATACATTGTATACAGGGTTATAAAGAAAGGGTATGCTAAGCCGAAAATGGCTCATAGTACTCAACAAGTCATTAAGAACCACTTTTACTATGGGACCAACCCGGAAATCGCGAAAGAAATAAGCTGTTCCAATACATTTCCGTTTTTATTTACAAAGCAGAAGCCAGGGAAAAGAAGTTTAAGCAATATACGAATAAAGTCTGCCAAACAACTTAACAAGAACATTTATAGTATAGTGAATAGTAGAACAAAAGGGCTTTCCCCTACTAGTAGTATTGTAGTACGAATAGTAGAGTAGATTTTATCCTCTCTCCAATGCAAAGAAGCACTCATTATAAATTAACCAACCGATATTGATACTTATAAACACACAGTATAGCAACTGTTTTTCCACGAACCCTAAACAGCTGTTTACCGCCATATTACGCGAGTACGAATATCTCGATATCAAATACGGTTCATCGATAACTACATCTGTAATTCGAATCGCGGAATGGATTTCGCCATTTCGCAGCGAATATAGGGTTGCCATCTTGCCATGTAACTGTTACTTGCTTCCGTTCCTAGTAAAAATATCTATTCTCTCTTCTGAAAACTAGTAATAGGACGAATATTAATTTACTCGGAACTGGGATAAAAAATTTACTTTAATTTTTTTTTTTAATATCCACTTTCTATTGAAAACTGGAGTAATTTCTAGAAAGAGCAAATTTCAAGCTAAAATTGTTTTTTTTTTTGCGGTAAAAAAGACGGTTTAGAATTAGATTGGTAGGTGGTGTTTCTTTCCTAACAGAGCAGCCCTACGTGAACATCACAAATATCGAATAAAAATATCGATATTTAAATCGAATACGATAGCGTAACACATATTGTGCCGATATTAAATGTTATTAGGAGAAATTTTCACGTTCTCCCGAATCATATGAAAGTTTTTCTCTAGCGCGTTATTGGCAATACTTTTCGGAATAGAGGCGCTTCCTCACTGGGAGCGTTCGCGTGTAATGTTACAGTTAGATTCGAGCATTACAGCGGAGAGAGATGTGAGCATTATAGTTCGCAGCTTGTAATGATACCATGTGTAACATTACAGTTGTGAGAGCTCGTCAGTGAGTGAGGCAGTGTTGTAATGTAGTGCTCAAAATAGAGTCTGGATTAGTATACGGATGTAATTTAAAATTTAAAAAACCCCTGACGTTGAAACGGCTGAATCGATTTTGATAAAAATGTTTAAGAAGTACCGGTAGAAAACCTGCTTGCAAATAAAACCTCGTCCAAAACGGTTCGCCCGTTTAAGAGCTACAGTGTCACAGAGTGACACATAGCCGTCAAACTTATAACACCTCTCTTTTTGTGTCGGGGGTTAAAACAGGCGAATGCCAGTAAAGTAGCACCTTTACCATTCCAGGCCGTTTCTGATATTAGTTTTGGAAGTCTGCAGCCAGAAATAAGTGGATATCGCGGGATGAAATAAAACTTCTTTTCTAATTTACCTCGATGTCTTGAAACGGTTTTTGAAGAGCTTCTCCGAGTTGACGACTTAATAAAATATTTTCTTGACGTTCCTCCTGGAAAATTTTACGTACGTATGTATTTTTTATATTTCGTCTTCTATTAGAGTGCTATTTAAATTTAAACATCGCTTAAAGAACTTAAAAAAACAGACTATAATTTTTGCTGTTTTCAACGTAGATAAAATAGTAGAAAATTTAGTTATGAATTGAGCTATCGGTTACTGATACGTTCGATCGGTTTCCAAATTCAAAATTAATTTATGCGACATGATTGGCTGGCGCTTGAACAACTCAAGATTGGGGGGGATGGGGAGGTATAAAAGACGCGATGCATGTTTCATTATCACTATTAAACGAGCCGCGACGCCGCGCAGACGTCTGGGCGGGGCTTTATACTTTAATAGCTAGGTTTCAACGGGTTCAAATCAGCATATGCGATGGATATCGATTCGTAGTATTGGAAACATGAATTATTCGCTCAGCTTGAGTGCCGACACGGTAATCATTTATAAGGCTTCCACTTCTGCTTCAATTTAGTACCTCAGTACTAAATTGAAGCAGAAGTGGCATAACGAGAACCCAATATTAGTTACTCGTGGTTAGGTATTACTCGTGAGTACTCGTGAGTAAATATTTCTCGTGGCACGAGTGTTATTTGAACTAAGCATTAAGTTTCAGTAAGGTTTAGCTTGACGTCGACTGGCTGAATATTGTTTTTGAATATTTGATTAAATCATGATTTCGGAGAACATGGTTTTAAATTAAATCAACATACTCTTTTGTAGGTTGTTTCATTGTTTGCGTTTGTTATTTTTTAATGTTTAATATAAAGTTTTATCTGCCTGTCTTGAAGAAATTGGGAGCAGTGGTCCTTATAATTTTATTCTACTTAGACTTAGTATTTTTTTAATAATTCGTTTGATTTGCAATAAAGCTATATTATATTCTAACAAACAACAAAAAACCGTTGCAATGTGAAGTTGAAGAAGTTTTTAAAAAAATACACACACGTTGTGACCACTCAGAAACTTTCGTAAGTATTTATAACATTAGATTAGAGTGATTTATTCTCTTATCAATCAACCACATTATACATAAATTATGTTATTTTAAATATTTATCTTTTACTTTAATAGCGCGACTTAGAAATAACATCTCATTCAAACGCTATAAAATACACAAAACTCTATGATTACAATAATTTTGGGTTATTTAGCAGCAAATTGCATCAATTGGTCGGCATTTAGCATAATTAATAACACATTATTATACATGAAAACAGGTATTGTCAAAATATTTGAACATGATCCATAAAACCGGTACGTGGATATAAATCTAGAGTTTATACAGGGTGTAACGGAAAGGTGTAGTAATACTTAATGTTCTTCTACACGTCAAAGTGAACTTCTAGAACACAATATATCGAATCTCCATAGTAAATTGATCATGTGACTAATTATTTTGTATAGAGATTCGATATATTTTTTCTCGAATTTAGCAATTTCTGTCACAAAAGTTTTTAATTGACGTGTGGAAGAACAAGTAAGTATTACTACACCTTTCCGTTACATCTTGTATACATTATTTTTATGCTCTATTAAAGAGGTAATGTGTGTCCACACATTCATTTCATAATTCATTAGGAATACGCCATAGAAATTATAAATTCTTATGACGGAGTAAGCAAATACTCAGTAATAATCACATAAAATCTATATATAAAAAGACAAAGCCCTGACTTATTGACTGACTGACAGACAACGCACAGCCCAAACGGCTAATCGTAGAGACTTGAAATGTGGAGAGTGTATTGGTCTTGACGCGGAGAAAATCCTTTCTTAATAACTAAGTAGTTTCACTAAGAAAGTACTTTTTGAATTCAACCCCTAAGAGGGTAAATAAACATCGGTGAAAAAGTTGGTGTGATATTTTTTGGTTTTTGAACTTATAGTTAGTAGTTGCAAAAATAGTAGGTATTTTGATAGTTAATTTAAAATAAAACATGTGTTTTCAATATATTTTGTTTAAGACGACTTAAAAAGGGGGTAAATTGGGTTAAAGATGTTTTTATGAAAACAAAAATTGACTTATGACATGAAAAGTCGACAAAAGTCGACTTTGCATGTTATATTCTTTACGCAGGCCAAGCCGCGTGCACAAACTAGTAATCATATAAAAGATAAAGCAAAAGAGAGAAGAGCTTTGGACGATATTATAATAAATATACAATATTTTATTCATATTGTCTCTGTCGGCGACCCATTATAAATGATCAAAATTCTAGTTTTTATAGCTGCGATTAAATGTTTTCTACCAGGACTCGATATAAGCAGTATGGGACTTACTTGATACGCCTCGTGGTTTACTGACGATTTACCAGTTTTCCCGCATGTTTTAAGATCAAAAGTATCGTAAGGACTTCATCCTAATATGCTTTTTTGATAGCCACGTTCAGTCAAGATCAGTTCAGCCGTTTGGTTGTTAAAAGAGTAAGAGAGGTAGAGATAAAAACTCCTGTAATAAAACGCTTAGAAGTACTAAATGCAAAAACAAGCATCTGAGTTACTCGTATAGACTGAGTGGTAAAGGGCCGCAAAGATTTTGATTGAAAGACGTGTACAATTTTTTTTTCTTTTAATGTGGCAAATAAGCGACGGGCCACCTGATGGTAGGTGGTCACCGCCGCCTATGGACACTTCCAATGACCAAGGTATCTTCAGTGCGTTGTCTACCTCTGAGGACTCTATTAACCCTACGTTTGAAGGAGCCAAGATTATAGTTCGGATAGTTCGGATTATAGATTATAGTTCGGAGGAAGGACCTAAGTGTCTAATTACCCTTACTGTTTCTACTGATCTTGTTAACGAGAACAAATAAAGAGAGAACTGAACAAAGGGCAGCCTTGAGAAATCCCGAAGGGTCTTCCTTTAGAAAAAACTTTCGATGTTATAATTGATAGGGCTGAAGCGCAGCGGGAGACAGGCGCAGCGAAGCTATGGGAAGAGTGAAAAAAATATTGGCAGTGGCATCGTCATGTTACAAAATAACAATTTGCTCGTCTCGTCTCTCTATTGTAAACAAGAACCATTATTTTTACAAAACAAAAAACAAAAACCGACTTCAAAAGACCGACTATTGAGTTATTCATCTATTTGTCGCGCACGTACTTAATGCAAATTTAAGACTTATAATATGGTTTTCTCATGGATGCCATTATCAGAACTGGATTAAATTTAAATGGGACCAAATGGGAAGCGTCAGCTTTCTAATAAAAAAAGAATTATCAAAATCGATTCACCCAGTCAAAAGTTATGAGGTAACAAACATAAAAAAAAAATAAAAAAATAAAAACATACAGACGAATTGATAACCTCCTCCTTTTTTGAAGTCGGTTAAAAAGAAAAAGTAAGCAGTATCAGTCTTGAAGCCCTAATTCATCGTTCAAACTTTTGATGTTACCACCTCTATAATTGAAAGAGCTGAGTCGCAGGGCGAAGCTATGTGAATAACGAAGCATCTTCGAGGTATCATCTAGGGTAGATAAAGTAAGCAGTATTAGAGTTTTAAAACCCTAAACCACAGTTGATACTATTTAAAACTGTTTATTGTGTGTGTTATTGTATTTCCAGATAGATTTTTTATGGCTGTCGCGAGTGAATCGGTTTCTTCTAGGCAAGCGTGCTTCATCGTAGACCGCATTATTGTTCACTTTCAGGCGACATGGCGGTTAAACGCAAGTTTAACACAGAAAAAAATCCAGGTAAGAAAAAACTTGCGCGAACAATACAAGTTTAATATATCTTTATTTACCATTTTTATTAATCTTTTATTTTTATAGCCTCGCTAACTCTACAACCAATCTTAAAATCTCTCCCATTCGTCCTTTTACCTACGCTTAGGGGACCCATTCGGTCCTTCATAAAATATAGAAGAATTAATTAATACAACCGACATTTTTGATGACGATAACATACATTCTTAATAACCTGAGGTTTTAGCCGCTCTTAGAACTCGTTAATTATATTTGATGGACTGATACCGTTGGAAATGTAAGGAATTTATGGGAAAAAAGCGGGTAGTTCGTTTGACAAGGTTGGTTTTTAGATAATTTTGATATACGTATTATTATTGATACTGATGTAGATATAGGATTGGCATTTGACCGGAGTGAGTGGAAGAAGTGAGGCTTTTGCTCAGCAAGCGACTACGGGCTGATGATGATGCTGATAGATAATTTATAATTTGTCTAATTGTGATTACTAGTTTAGAAGTTATGAGAGAACATACATAGATACCAGAAAAAACTCTAGTTTTTAAGAGAGCAACGACAGGTGACCTTATTGCTAAGAGTTATATATTCTAGGCCGATTCAGGCAGGCAGGATTAGGCAAGTCGATTTCTAAGCATATGAACAGCAAAACATACAAAAACATAAATAATACACCTGACAACCCTTACCACCCTTGGGTAGTCGAATAAAACAAAGGAGTAAATAAAAATTTAAAAAACAAATCGCTTTCAAAAACAGTTTGCCAAACCCCGATTGACATACCGGATGTCCCAAAAGCTTTGTCCAATCAGATCCCGGGAATCACACCGCGGTATTGTCCAAAGAGACAATACCGTACTATTACATATTCTGTGATGTCGACTCCGGGCTACAGACAAATGTCAATCCCTGTGGTTGTCGATAGGTAATTCATTTGTGGGGGTGCGCGCACTTGACATTATTTTGATGAGTAAAGTAAAGTGTATGCTTGAAAAGTGGTGGCGTTAAAAATAAAAAATACAGGTTGTTTAAGGCGCTTTTAAATGGCAGGCTAAAATTGCCAGGACACTTCTAAAACTAGGTCATTATGTTCTGTCAACTAAAGATGAAAAAAATCGGTTGCCAACGCTACTCCAGAAGGATATTAAAACAAAAGAGCTGCAAAAAGACACGCTACTATTTTTAAGTTTCAAATAAAAGCTTTAGTCTTTTCCCTCATCAAAAAGTTGTGAGTTTTGTAACTACCAAGCTGTTTGTTGCTTGTTGATTTTTAAAAGAAATGAAAATGTAAGTAAAAAAGTAAGAACAATCAGACTAAAAGTAGATTTTGGTCTAGTTGCTCGAAACTTGCAAAAGAACTAAACTTCGATGAACAATTCAAAAGTCGCCAGCACAAGCAACAAAATATCGACAGTGCGCGTCGAGCTTAACCCCCTAATTATGTAGCTTGGCTACGGGATTTTGATGCCGCGTCCCGGACAGTATTAGAGGCTGAGCTACTAATTGGCCTGCGGTCGACGTTGTCACTGCGCGATCTATTGTCGCGAGTATGCGGGGGGGCTTTATATTGTCTTTCGGGTATTGTTTTTCCTTGTATTTTGAAACGATTTTGTTTTAAATTTTATTTAACTTGCAATGTATGTAACTATGTAAATATCTATGTAACTATGTTTGTTCGGGTGGAATTTTGCAACTCAATTTTAAACCACCTCCCGATGTCCGATTGAGCTGAAATTTGGTATACCTACCTACATATGTAAATCCGATGACAATGTAATAAAAGCGTGTAATAAATTGTTTTTTTTTTTTTTTGTAAAATTGTCTTATTTTTAGAAAGCTCTACTGCGGTTTTTGGGTATTTACTCACTAGTGTATGACTTGAACTGTGGTCATGACTTGCATTACGATAGTTTTTAAATTTTGAGGTATCAAGACATTTGACACTAGCAAATGTAAAAGACGCGATATGCGACACCGAAAAAATCTCAGCATGCAAAAGTAACGGTTTTGGTATTTGAATCGGAAAACAAATCATGAAAATCGGTTCAACCGTTCACAGCTAAATTAGCAAGAAACAGAAAAATAAACAGACTTATTTTCCAACATATATTATATTTTTAATAAGGTGAATAAGGTAAATTCAATACGAAACATTATCAGACAATAAACGGGCGAAGCGGTCGACAACCACCAGTATGCCATAAACATTCAAAAGCAGACCAAATCGAACCTACAAAACGATCATGTCTGGTACCCTATTCTTGATCGCTCGAGATTATCTCCGTCACTCTCACTCTTATACCATTTCTGATGAGAGCGACAGTGACCGCGATAATATTTCACTCGCCAGAACAGCCCATGTCTGGGACAGGAAGATCGCGACCACAATATCGCATCTAAAATTACAAACTGTCTACCTTTTCATACAATTTGCCAGTGCAGTTTGAACTCCACCCCTTGAAGTTAAGGGTTGAAATAGCTTGATTTTGGTTGTACGTCCTGATAGTTTTGTTTGGAATTACCACAGATTTGGAGAATAGAATGACGCAAGTATAATTTTGAATGGAATATTATGTTAAGTTAAATTATACGTTCGACTTTGGAAGTTTTCGAGTTTTTCAAGAGCATGCCAGATTTAGTTTTAGAATTAATAAAAGTATTAAAAGTGTTTGCTTACTTTCTGGCACTTACGGAGAATCCTGCTCTCTGCACAGCACAATAACGTCTCTAAGCTACACAAATCACATTTCCAACATCACTGTCCCCAAAATTCGTATTAAATCAACAGTTAGGTGCATGCAATGTTGACAATATCGTCAATTATAATAGCCGTGTCCACACTGTCCCAGCATGCCTTGCAAGCCTTCTATCTCGCTTTTCACCGTGTTAAGCGTAGCAGCCAGAGCGAGACAGATCCGTGCTTCACGAAGCACACTCGGTCAATGCGGAGTAATGTGGACACGGCTAATTCATCTCTCACAACCGTCAACAACCAACGCTCCGCTCACCTCGCCCACTCTGTAACTGCCACGCTCCAATCGCTCCACCTGTCACCGCTCGCCAACTAGCCTCATCTATCCCTAAGTCCACGAACACTAGAATCATAATACCACGCGTCGTCGAGGGCGAATAATCAGGGTTTGAATAGGGACCTGATCAGGGGCATCAAATATTCCTATTGGGGCATAGACTTGTGTGTTGGAAGGACCAGGCCAGGGGTTTATGTTGTTCTATTTCATATAGCAACTGTCAAGCCATGTCAAAGAGCCCGAAAAGCTGTAATATAGGGATAACCACTCGGTCTATAGAACTTACTTATTTAGGAACTTTTCTCCAATGGTCAATGGTTCAATGGTGGTACCCGCTGGTGCGACCTATTCCGTTTAGCACCAGTTTGCCTGTCCAGTGTGTACATTATTCTGTGCCAGTGTGATGTGAATCTATTCGCATCCCAACTCCGTTAGTAAGCGGTAAGCGGTTGTAGCTCTAAAAATATGCGTATTGATGCGATGCAACATAATCAGTAAAGATTTTGTCAGTGTTAATTTTCAAGTAATAGACTAATTGAGACGCAATTGCGTCTTTTGGAAAGTGCTCTTTCTGAACCTAATCCGTTCAGATGAGCATATCCTTACTATTGAAATCTTTCAATTGGCTTCGGATTTTACCAGTTCGAAGCGGATTTTACCGGTCGGAACCGGATTCCGCCGGATCGAAGTCATTTGGGTGGACTCACACTGTTTGGCCTATTTGTGTGGATGATTTTATGATTATTGTACTGTTATGATTTTGATTAAGTATTTGATGTAAAGGGAAGAAAGCATCTCTTATTTACATAGAACTTTGGATCTATTTACATATATTATAGAAATAGAGCATTTCTATTTTGAAACAAAGCTATTGGCAGCTTAGTAGTTATGTAAGAGTTCTTCAGGCGGCCTAAAAACTTTGACACCAGGGCTACCCCCACTCGGCCTATTCGAACTTAACATTTAGTAAGTACCTATATTTATATAAAATCACTCAAAACACTCTTAACTCTAACTATGCCGTCCATTGTGGTCCTCTATAACCACATGTTTTAAAAAAGAGAAAAAAATATTTTATTTTTGGTATTCACAGGACTTACGAATTATTGAGACGGATACTCCTTCTATAGTTTCGATCATATCAGGGAAGACAAACCTGTCACAGAATAAAAAATTGGTAAAATCTGAGTACAATGTATTAAACAAAACTTATACTTCTTGCAAAGTTACTGTGCTTGTTACATTCATTACAATATTCACAATCAATCTCAGGCATGGATCAAAAATCACATCGAGAGGGTTGCCAGTAGCCACCCTCAGAGAGGGTTGGGAGTGCTCTAATGAACTTATTAGCATACTCTGCGGGACTGAATATGAGTTATTTAGATGATTTTAATAATAAATCAAAGAATGGAACTGACGTGGAGAAGGCACTTGGATATATTATTTAGAACTACGAGTACACAACCAAAGAGGTGGTTTGTTTTGGCGTCTTCTTTTAAGAGGTGCCTTTCTATTAATGGACTTATTACAAGGGTTCTGTTATAATTTTAACTAAGAAATTTAAAATTTCATAAACTTTAAAACGACTGAACTGATTTCTGTTATAATTAAACACGGGAATACTCACGTAAAAATTAAGAAACTCGCCTCGCTTAACTCGCCTGATGAAGGTCACCGAATGTGACCGCAACTAGTCGTAGTAGACGACTTAATTTTTACGTGAGTATTCCCGTGTTTAATTATAACAGAAATGTGTGAAAACCACGTTAGTTTCCATAGTAAGACTGAACGGATTTTGATAAAACATGTATAAGAACCACCACTAGCAAACCGGCTTTCAAATAAAAACAAACAGCATCCAAATCGGTTCAGCCGTTTAAAAACTACGGTGCCACAGACAGACACACATACTCGTAGCAGTCAAACTTATCACACACCCCTCTTTTTCACACCCCTCTTTTTGCGTGGGTTAAAAATGGGAATACCCACGTTATATATTTTGTAATATTACTTCTGGGTGCCCGTCTTTTTAACCGACTTCAAAAAAGGAGAAGGTTATCAATTCGCCTGTGTGTTTTTTTTTTATGTTTTACCTCATAACTTTTGACTGGGTGAATCGATTTTGATGATTCTTTTTTTATTAGAAAGCTGACGCTTCCCATTTGGTCCCATTTCAATTTAGTCCAGTTCTGATAATGGTATCCATGAGAAAACTATATAAGTCTTAAATTTGCATTAAGTACGTGCGCGAGAAATAGATGAATAACTCAATAGTCGGTCTTTTGAAGTCGGTTTTTGTTTTTTGTTTTGTAACATTATTTTTACCCAGTTAAAAGTTATGAGTAACAAACATAAAAAAAAATAAAAAAAATAACATACAGTCGAATTGATAACCTCCTCCTTTTTTGAAGTCGGTTAAAAATAATGTTCTTGTTCTTACTTCAACTAGTCGATATATCTAGATTTTTTAACTGTTATTTCTATTCGGCATGAATTTATCAACAGTACCAAATAGCAGCTGGCAGCTTTATTTTACTGAATGAAACCAAAATAACACTCAAGGGTAAAAATTATAATTAGATTGTAGAGTAACATACAAAGTAATTTCATTCACAAACTCTAATTTTAGCCCAAACCATATTTCCAAAACAGTACCACCGCAGACACAAAGCTTTTGTCTTATTCATCGTCTTCTCGGAAGGCACTTTCGCACAAAAGTGTTACATAAACCCTAGCAATAATGCCTGTTACGGATCTTTTGTTCCGAAATTAAAACAGTCATTATAGTTTTTGGAAATGGAACGGTCTGTCAACGCTGACGACAATACTTCTAAAGTTTTTTTTTTTATTTATTGGCGTTTCACGTCTTCGTATTTCTTTAGGGACGTATTTGTGAACGTGTTAGTTGTAAAATTGTATTGTTGTTTGATTTACGGTTTTTTAGGGATGGGAAATGACACTGTAATTGTGACATGTACCCTTATGGACACACAATAGGCAATATTATAATGGCACAAAAAGTTTGTTCGTATAATTATGATCACTCAACTTCTGACCCTGGCTGAACCGGTTTTGGATAAAAGGTGTGCATGTCATCCAGTGGCACACATGGTATTTATATTACTTTTAATCTCAAAAACTTTTTAATATATCGATATAGGTAACTTTTTTTAGATAACTTTACTTAGATTTACTTAAATTTACTTAGATAACTTTTTTTATTTGATTATAATATTGATGATCATATTTTTTCCCCTTTTTTGTTAGGTAAGCAATGATGCGGTATACGATGGAGCACGCTTGCCTAAAAGGAACCGATTTACACGCGACTCGAAGAAACCTAAAGTTAGACAAAGCCGGGTTAAAACATTAGTTCAAACATAAAATCTTTAATCCGACAGAAAGCTCATTCTTTTCCGATAGAGCTTAATGAGAAGTCATTATGTTTTTTTAATAAACATTATGGTAATGCGATCTCCTTCGTTCTCTTGTATCCTGGCAACATACCGGGGTAGTGTTGCCATAGAGAAACGTAGATACGTAGCAATAGATGCAATATACTTTGCTTCAGCAGGAAAAGATATTTCGTATTTGTTTTTCCTTGTAGCTTTTTAGTATTAGATAACAAGATTTAAAAAAAATCTTTAAGCTAATGTAAGTAAAATGATGATGTATAACAACGATTACAAAAAAAAACAGAATAAAATAAACATTCAAGAGGGCTCTCCCATACGACAAACATGATTTTTTTGCCGTTTTTATAGATAATGGTACGGAACCCTTCGTACGCGAGTCCGACTAGCACTTGGCCGGTTGTTTCTTCTCAGCGTTCAAAACTCATCGCGTTCATCCCTAGCGCCACAAATACGGGCCGGCTATCGTCCTCGAGTACATTAAACCTTAATAAAAATTCAACATATATTCCGCGTTTATTATCATCGGTGTAAATATGGAGTGTGTTATTTAGTCGCGTCACATACGAAGTTGATTGACTGGGATTTCACATGAAAGCTATGCTAAAAACCGGGTTCGACAGCTTTGAGGGTAGGGTTGAAATTTTTACGGCGCTAGCTTTGGGGCCCTTTAGCCGACTACAGCGAAGTCAAACGGGTTATGTTTATGGCAATGTATGTATCAAAAGTAAAGTTTTAAGTTATGGATGTACGACGCAATCAACTCGAAATTCGCGATAAAAATGTCAGCTGTTCCATAGAAACATGTTAGTGACATTCGACAAAATGTATGAAACAGCTGTTTTTTTCGCAAATTCAGAATTGGTCCCATAGTAAAAGTTTATCACAATCAAGAGTACCTACTATGAACTCTTTTCGGCTTAGCATATCCTTTATCTTACTAATATTATTAAGGTGAAAGTATGTTTGTTTGTTACGAATGAACGCTGAAATAGCTGAACGGATTTACATAAAATTTGGATTGAAGGTGCACGGTCTGGATTAACACGGGCTACTTTTATTCTAGATGGAGACTGCTAACGCGCCCCCATCTCGCTCCACAATCGCGGAGGACTGCTCACCGCGGGGGTTTTAGTCGGTATGGGCACCGGTACCTACCATCTTCACCGGTGTCGAGCCCGACATACCCCTCGTCTCCCCCGGCGGGTGGGGGATGCGTAAATGCATTTCCCCGCGTCAAAAAAAAAGGCTACTTTTATTCTGGAAAACGCGGGTAAAACCGCGGGGCGCAGATAGTAATCTTAGATAACATAGATCAGTTAAGCTCAAGGTTTCAGCAAGGTAGTTTTCGTTATCCGTACTCACTATTATCTAATCTGTGTTAAAGCCAGAAATAGTATAAATTTCAGCCTCATAAAGATGCTCAGCAGATCCTCATGGTAAGGAAAAGTACGTTGACATGAAAAGGGCAAAGATGTCATTGCTTTACTTTTTACTATGCATAATAAATAATAATATGGTTTTCATACGTGCTGCGAATATAAGGATTCATATTTCGATATTTCTAAAAACGTAGCCAGTTCAATCACATTCTTCCTACGGCTTTATTTTTGGGTTGTCACCTTTTAAAAAGTTGCTAAGTGTCGAGATTTGTATTGTATACCTTTTCAGAAGGACAGACGCCGGCAAGGAGTTCCACTGCCTTTCGAATTAAACTAAATTAAGAAGTAGGTATTTTATTATTCAAGTGAAGAATTATTAGAATGGATTTGAAGTCATTGTTTACTATAGATTTGACTTCTTATATCAATAACGATAAGTAAGTTGGTATAAGGATAGTGGCTAGCCCTGGTATCAGAGTTTTTAGGCCACACGGAGCCTCTTCAAACAAACAACCAGGTCCTACAATTACGATGTGATCCATAAACAAACATCATCAAGCATGACTGAAATCAGAAATATTTATTGACTTAAAGCAAAGTCTCATTTTCAAAGATATCGTAAACTCATTACATACTTGGATATCACACGCGGTCACCCATCCAAAAACTAACCGCAACAACCGCTGCTAATCTTTACAGACACATAACACCATTTCTCAATTTGTGGTAAGCTTGCATTCAAAGGCGGTAGAGTTTATAATACGAGCTATCGATCTCTTCTGTAGCTTATTATCCCCTCATGAAGGGGATCAAAAGAAGGCCTTTCAGGCACACCAAACATTTTCATAATACTTAATACAGGGTAGGGCTGTCCGTATAGTGAATAAGTTGGTATTTCAGATGTTCTGTCTCTTTCGTTTTTAGTTTAAAGTCATGAAGAAGAAAAGTGATGAAGTTAATTAGGTTATCGCTTATTAGGTCTGACTGAAAACAATGCATAGAAATATGAGTCCTATGTGGTATCAGTTATAGCTGAATTTTAAGTGATGAAGACGCCTCGATGACAAGTGGTATCGATGTTCCTTGAAAGATTTCTAGTCGTCATTACTAGCAAACTTAATTTGTAATTGTTAAACTACAGTCGCAAGAAGATATTAATTTGAAACAGATTTAAAATCTTAACACGGAACCCTGAAAGACAAGTCATAAATTTTCTTTAAATGGCAACCCTGCTCGTCAGTGCTTTATTCCACGGCAACATTGAAATAATAAAGCAACGGAGTTGCCATGTGCTGCAACATATTCATTTCTCTTTGAGCCCGAGTTCCGGAAGTTTAATAAAAGTGGAAGGTAAACATGTATGCACAATATGTGGACTAGAGGTAGTCTAATGTACAATATAGACTAGGGGTAGTCTGGATAGTGAAGCGAGACCGAAGAGAAAAGACTATGTTACCTACTAACTTAGGTATTCAATATTAAAACCAAACGAAAATAAAAACGAAACGACGAACGAGTTGAAAGATTTTTCAACCCGAAACTTAAGTCGGAGGTTCATTTTAGGATTAAGTCACTAGAGATTTTGGCCAAATTCATACAAAATGGATTACCTTAGAGGGTTTTTTTTAAATAAAACCTCAATAAAAAATATCATATTATTCCTCAGCGTTTAAAAATTTCGCAACTGACAACTATCTCTTTCTATGTTTTGACGTGAAAATGAGACAAGAAATAACACACACACATACACTTTTAAATGTCTCAACCCTAGAACTCAACGAGCGTTGTCTTGAGTTACTTAAGATTTTAACCGTTTTCGTACAAACATATTTTTATCACCTTCATAAAAAGAGTAGTTTTGCAAAAATTGTACCTATTTTGTCCGTAAAATAAATTTTACGTTTGTTTGACAAGTACTGTCAAACAAACATAAAAACTTCTGTTACTAAACAGAAGAAAAAAACACGAAGAACAGGGAAAACCCCGGAAAAAGACAAATCTACAGTCATATCGCAATCAAAATCATTCAAACCGTTTAGGCCTTACAAGCTCACATAGAAACCGACAAACATACAAACAGACATGCAAATAATTACCATCTTTTTACGCGAAATGAAGACGCATTTGCAAGTCTATGACAAATCTACAAACTCACAAAAATTTTGACACCCGCATTTTTTGCATTCACTTCCGTATACGTATAAATGTCATCCGCATTTATTTTAAATTCCACGCACGATTTATAGCAGCGCGAGATTTTTTACCGCTATTTAAGGGGAGTCGGGTGCACAAAACTGTGTCTTTCTTTAACATGGCTATGGCAAAGTTCCATAATTGTAAAGTTCTCTTCATATTGATTTTTCGGATTTGTGTCGTAGTATTTTCGGTCTAAAAATAGAACTTGTTGACTTGAATACTTTTTAGCCCCGACGCAAACAGTAGTTTTATTTCTTATCTGTTTAAAAATAGATGTTTATAACTTGAACTCTTTTAAACCTCCAAAAACAGAGGGTATTATAGTTTACCGTGTGTAATGTGTATCTGTGTATTTATCTGCGTCATCGTCCAAGGCTTTGATTTTTATGTGGTTTAAAAAGTGTTTTTTTCGAAATCGTTCTTAGTTGATTCAAGAAACATTTTTTAAATTTGATCATGCTCTTATCATCCGTCACATCTGAATTCAATTGCGATCATTTAGTCTATCGCTCTGACCGAAAAAAAAACACTCGTGATACCTCATATGACGCAACTTAAACTCACGCATTCAAAAATAATTCAACAAAATCCAAGACGACTCTCATGCTAATGCATTCTACACTCTATCCTCCCCATAACAAGATCAAAATCAGATTTGAACAACATCCACAGATAAGGGTATCACCGGCTAACGTGAGACACGCTTGATCCCATTTCTGTTTATTTAGGCGAAGGGGAAACCGTGAAATAAACATGGTGCCTGTTTGTCAGCTTTTAACGCCATGCTTTAGCTTTTTGCTATTCAAAAAAACTGGTTTGTTAGGGATATTTGGGGTGTTTGTTTAAGTTCGGAAACTTGTTTGAACTTGGCCGAGCACTACGCCGACTATGGGCATTTTGAACTTGTTAACAAAGTGTTAAACGCGTAAACAAGCACCCGTTTTTGGAATCTTATGTAGTAAGTGCTTTGGTAAGAAAAAAATCAATTTGGATTCTATGAGACTTCCACACCAAGTTTAGTATTTATACCCTAATAAGATCGGTACTTCTGTTTTGCCCGCGTTCCTGAAGAAACCGTTATCTTCTCTGGCATATAAAGTTAAAACGGGTCACGTTGTTGTTGTTATAAAAATTCAAGTGACGATAAAATATGTTTCGATGTCTGTTACTAAATCACACAAAAACGACGAACGGATTCGGGTGAAATTTGGTATGGAGCTAGCTTATAACCTGGCTTTACACGTGGGTTACTTTTTATCTCGAAGTCAATAATGATTCCAGTAGGATACCGAATGAAACCACGGACGATTTTTAACCCCTACACAAAAATGAGAGGTGTTTCAATTATTTGAAAGCAGGTTTTTTAGCGGTGGTTCTTAGACAAGTTTCATTAAAATCGTTTAAATCGTTTACACGTTGGTGTTTTTTTTAATTGTTCAATTCGTTACGTTATTATTTGCTTTTATCAAAACTCTATAGATAGATACGTCAGTAACATCGAAATTCAAAACTAGTACACATTCCTAATTCAATTAAAGATAGGACGACCTCGGCCCAACATCCCCACTTAGCCACGACGCTAACCCCTAAATCCTAGCCGGAGTAAATTGTATCCCCCAAGACCGAAACTAAATACGAGACGTTCGGGGTGCTATTCCTTCGAACTACGGGGGCACAAGTTCACAAGTGGGTAACTTTACAAGTTGACAAGTGTTACAAGGTGTTGCTAGGATAATAGTAGTTTTAGGTGCTTGAAAACTGACAGGTCTATAATTCGACACCCTACTTCTTACTAATATTATAAATGTGAAAGTTTGTAACTCAATAACACAACAAGGGCTGAACGGATTAGTGCCCACTGTATCGATTGTCAAAGGACCTCAGGGCTCAATTACTAGCACTACCTCCTGCCTGGAAGACATTGCTCTTAGCAATAAAGCCGCCAGTTGTTGCACTAGTTTTAAGTTTTATAATCCTTTCTTTCAGTAATTTCTGGTTTGAACAACAAAGAGTTTATCTCTTTTATCTATTTATATCTATTTATCCATCTCCATTCTTTTCAGCAATTGTAAACTCACAACAACAAGTCCCTGAACCCCGGAATAGCGCCCCAGAATTGCGTTATTACCGTCAAAGCCGTCATTTAATTAATTTTAACCCGCTACAAGCTGCATCGAAGTCGACACCTCGCCTTAAATGGATACCACTCCTTCCTTCCAGCGCCATTAGTTTGTGAAGAATTTGATCATTTAATTCGAGCTATCTGTTAAGGAAAGCGAATTTTAAGACAAATTTCACTAAAAGTTGCTAAGGCGATATTGTTTTTAAGAACCGTTTTTTTATACATTCATTGTCATTAATTATTAGAGAAATAATCGCTGTGTTCGATTTAAACATTTGTACACCAAATTGTACCCCTCTGTTAGACTTGGTCAACTATCTATTTGCACCAAACAAGATAGATAGTTAGATCGATATAATATAATTATATTACATAGATCAACTTTTTATTGTTCGCACCAGAAATTACAAACAAAACCAAAATGTGTTACTATTTATACTTACTAGTGCAATAACTGGCGGTCTTATGGCTATGAGCAAACAAGCTATAGTCACACGCACAAAAATACATTCAAACGCCGAACATTCAAGTTTGATACTTTGACTTTACTCGATCAAGTACAGTTCCTAAATCCATACATACGATACGAGTACATTTAGTCAAATGTCATTGACATTTTTCTATGGAACGGCTGTTCTTTTTATCGTGAATTCCGGGTTGATCCCTAAGTAAAAGTTGTTCACAATGATGAGCCCTTTTCGGCTTAGCATACCCTTTCCGTATAACCCTGTAGTAACTTCCACTTAGAGACAAAAAAACTCATAATATTTTTTTCTCCTCATCTATGTTACATTGTATTTCAACTTAGCCAAAATTTAATTATTTTGCGAAAACAGGAAACCCCAAGGATTTCCACTTGAGCTGACCGAAGCCTCGATCGAGCTAACATAGTATTGGGGAATCAACAGATGGTCTGCCGCCTGGTGGCCAGCCGATGGCTGGTGCCCAGGCCATCTGCAGTGCAAGTATGGGACTTGGCGATCGATAAACTTATTTTTTCGTTTAAGAAACGCTGAAAGATCACTTCTTAATAAAACTACAATCTAGTCTCAGGCTAACTTCATTCAGTGACTATCTGCGCCCCGCGATTTCACCCTCGTTTTCCGGGATAAAATAGCCTATGTGTCTTAATCCAGACCATGTACATTCATTCCAAATTTAATGTAAATCCGTTCAGCCGTTTTTGCGTGAGAGTAACAAACATACATTCTTACAAACTTTCGCGTTTATAATATTACTAGCTGTACCCCGCGGTTTCACCCGCGTTTAAAAAAATAAAAGTATCCTATGTTACTTCTGATTCCTCCAAGAATACATATGTGTACGAAGTTTCATAATGATCGGTTAGTTTTCGCGTGAAAGCGTAAAAAATAAACCTACATTCACATTTATAATATTAGTAGGGAAATTAGTAGGGCAAAGATATCCCTAAGATATTTGTAGGAAGTAGGATTTTTTTATTTTAAAAGTGTTGAAATGAGCGAGCAATATAGCGGCATATTCTGCTCCTTAAAAGTTGAGTAGATGTTAGTTTTTTGCTAACAGGCTGTATAAGACATCTAACCCTTCCATATGTCTACCTACAGCCTACAGCCTGCAGCCACCTCGTGCCAGGCTGGAAGACCTTCCAGTGCGTAACCTGATCGGGAAGCGGGACAGGTGCGCTCACGCTTCACGGTGCATGTGGGAACAGTACTTCACACTGCAGTGTTACATGCGAAATAACAGTGTTCAAGTCCCATACGTCGAATTAGCGGACAAACTTAGTTTTGTTTAATTAGTCTGAAGGCAAATGCAAGTGGCAAATGTTCAAAAATAAAAAAAAATACGTCGTGTCGATAATTGATATTTCTGTAATTCAATAAAAAATGTTACCTTTTTCAAGACATAAGCCAAAACAAGTACCCAAATCATCATCATCTGTACACGATTCTTTACGCAGTTCTTGGAAAACGCGCTCCTAAAAACGCCCGTGTTACAAATATTGAATTCATTTGAGCTGTTCCCAAAATCTAAAAATATGCAAAGATTGCCTAATATTATTAAATGTTACGAGTTATGTTCACATATAATAATCTTTTAATAGCATTTTATGGATAGATTATAAAAGTTACAAACCACGTTACATCACAACTCACAAGTGAACGCATGTGTCAGTACTCATTTAACCCGTGCATGCTCGACTGGTTCTGCACTGCACTGGCTATAGCTATTGGTTTGACGGGTCTCCAGTCTCCATCATAACACATTATCATTATTACACAAACTTAGCTGTAAAGTATAGATAGATAAAGAAACTACACGGGTATATAATTATTCGGTTTTATTTTTCAAATAGTGATTAGAAGTGTGGAAAAAAACCGTGAAAATACGTCAAATGTGTTCTTGTACTAAAGTAATAATCATAATAAAGCTGGCGACTGACCTGTAACATTTCGTCGTAACGTAACCGTTACGTTACGACGAAATGTTGCAGGTCAGTACAGCGAGCCGATCCGCTCGCTCATAGCGCCGCGTGCTCCACCACGCTCGCTTCGAATGCTACGTTACGGCAAAATGCTCAGGTCAGTCGCCGGCTTAACGTTTCACACTCATATCTCCCCACTAGGATATTGTGTCGGGGATGCCATGGAACACACACAAAGACAAGGACAACTAACACCCAGACCCAGAGCAGATATTTAAATTCATCATTCAAGCAAAAAAAAGTAAAAATTCTGAAAGTTTTTTTGAAAATTAGATCAGTACTTCCAGTGACTATACCTATTACAAACATACGAACTTACAAACTTTATTACCTCTTGGTAATATTACTAAAGCTAGCTACGTAATCCTACAAAACACGTGTCACGACAAGCAGTTTCCAATTTCTTTAAATTACATTTCAAATTAGCAGTTAATTTTAACATTTTGTCATGAAAAATATTTCTCATTTTGTAGATATCAAAGTACTTCGCAACGATTTGTATTCCTCGCTAAATTTAACATTTTAATTGCCTCATTTAAACGAGAATATAAGCCATTAAACGACAAAAACAGGGTTAAAAAGTAAAGCTTGGGGTGAAACAAGCCGAAAACATGTATTTATAGGTATTCATAATTTGGAACAGCTTTTTTATACAATTAATACCACTAATAATAGAATAGCTTTGACTTGGTAAAAGGTTTTTATGAAATTAGATTTTATCTTCTACAGCCAGACTTAAAGTTTAAAAGATTTTTCATTTTTGCAATGACAGCGAATTCTAAAATGTTTCATTATCTGAACAATACAACTATAAACGTAACGTAAAAACTAACGTAACATAATAAAGCCATTAAATAATCTTGATAGATGGACGAACACTTTATATAATGGTTCACACCAGATATCACAAGTATAAGAATAATAACTCATAACAACTAGAGCAACAACTTACAGCCTTCGCTTAGATCTTGTTTCCTTCGCTAAATTTCAATATACTAAGCAAAACAGGCCAGGACGACTGAATGGAATACATTTCCACATAAATAAACAATCCCACGCGATCCCACCCGTCTAATTAGAAACTCTAAACCTATTCTGACTAGAATCACCTAGAATGTACAGTACACTTACGTTTTTCTAAGCTTTTTCCACAGACCTTGAACGTAAGGACACGCCCATCCAAACATACGTTCTATGTCTAGTAGCTTTAGTGTAATTCGATGTCATCCCTAAATATGTATGTATTTTCTCAGCACATCAATTCTCACTCGAATCACCATCACCAGTTTGTCATGGGACTGGGTTTAGCCTGATGTTAAATTGCAGTGCCGTGACAAGGGCGGTGCCAGCTGTGTCCAGGTACAGGGCGCAAACCCTGGAGGGGCGTAGAAATTACTAGACAAAGACCAAGCTTGCGATCATGCACGGTAGTTATGTTAGTAGCATTTTGTACCGGCCTCATAACAAGCTAGGCACTAGTAAAATGACTCCATTAAGTTGATACCATCAGAAAATTTCCACAGACCCGATCCACACAAACAAGTCTACGTCATTCCCACAGCGTTTCCCCGCTATTTTTCCAGTTTACTCTGCAGTATTTTTCCAGTTTTCTGGAGTATTTCCATCCTGTCCACCGTATTTCCATGCAGATTGACTGGTTCCCCGGAGGATTTAGTGTTATTCCAGTAGGTACTATCTACGATGGCGACTCTGTTCGAGAGGCGAATATTTTCTGCGAATTTCTGCTTTATGAGTCTGGGTCGAAAAATATGGGAGGAATTTTGTGGTGTTTTTTTGGTGAAAGACGCGGTCATTGTCTTTATCTGCCTACATCACTTCAGCCTCTCTAATCACTGGTACTGCTCCTTTCGGTTCTTCAGCGTAAAGTAAAGATTATCATAATAAGTATAAACATTAATCAAACGCAACTCTTCCTGTCTTATTCACGATAAAACGACAAACAGCCAAATTAAACTATCTAAAATTTAGCAGAAAACTCTGCCAAAAGCTTCATAAGGAAGAACATAGTATACTCTAAATACCAGACAAATACTGCAAATCCGAAAACCGGACTCAAACCGCGCCAAACCGTCAAAACAGCTAGTAACTTCTATATCTAAGATTCTCAGACTAATGACCGTTAACCGCGTAAGCGCTCACCATCATCCGAGCGTCCCGCCCGCGCCGGCGTCCAATAAAGACGCTATACAATAAACAACGCTACCTCAGATACAATAACTCAATCCCGCAGCCGGCATAACTCATTCAGAAACACGCTTATTACTGTGGAGGAGCGCTGGAGTCGTGTCCACAGTACGTCTGTTCGAAATTCTTCAAAATTACCCAAAACTACTCGGCAGTCAGTTCAGACTGTACATTGATTGATGTGCATTTTGGACGGAACTTAACATCTACAAGGTTTTTGGGAAAGAGTATGGCTAAGCCGAAATGGGCTCATAATTATGAAAACAAAATTTGGGACCAATCCAGAAATTGAAATAAAATAACGATTATTCCATAGAGAAATGTTATACACCTGACTTGAAAGATTTATACAGAACAGCTTATTATTTTCTTTGCAGATTAAATGGTTGGACCCACCCATACCCATAGTAATAATTGTTCATAATGATGTGTAGTAGGCCTTTAATGATAGGTGTAGGCCTTTCAGTTTCAATTTTAAGAAACTAATTGAAACTAATTTACCTAAGCCTAAAAAATAGTATGTTCTACAAGAAAATTTGATCAACCCTTCAGTACTCTCAACCGTCAAATATCCGTCTCACTCGGTTAGGTCCCAATCCAACCCACTACGTTTTTCTCTTTAACCCTTCAGTACTCAACTAGGTCCCAACCTAACCCACTGCATCCCAGTCCTCGAGCTGCTCAATACATCTCTCGGCTCGTTTCATACACTTCTATCATTCCGAACGGTCCAATAGTTCACGCTTCAATGCGTTCCGGCCTCTGGAATGCGTCGTGATAGGCACTTCTAACGGACGTAGGGCTGGCACCAGATTCTTGGAAGATCTGAGGGATTTATTACGCTGCTACCAGGGTTTACCCGTTTCACTGCAAGAGCTGTTAATTTTTTGGGATGAAAAGTAGATGTGTTAACCCATAAGTTACCTCGGTCGCAGATTTTATCTAAATGTCATATTTTTTCCCGCAAAAACAAAAATATTTCACATCCTGTTTACCACGCCACCTTGGGGGTTGATAAAATCATAGTACTTGTTCTAACCAATTTAAAGCTCTTTACAAAAAAAATGTGCTTGTAAAATAAGTATTGATGATAAATTTTGTTTTATACATCGATTTTTAAGAAAAAAAAATTTATCCAGTTTGATTACATAAAAGATACAATACAAATCACAGTTATTCTAATCGTGATACTAAATTAGGAATCCACACAAAGCCTGATCTTTCTTCCAAACTTCGAAATTCGAACCGCTCCATATCCTCATCAAAACCTCCATGACCGTTACCAAACCGTTGGAAACCATACAAGTAGTCCAGCAACAAGATGGCCGACAGCCCTAACCGCAGAGACGTGCAACCGCCGATAGTTGCTGGACTTAATAAACGAAGGTGAGACTTCCAAGGAGCTCGGGCTTCTTTTGTTAAAGTTTCGAGAGGATAACCTATTATTAACAGTCTTTACGTCGAGGCATTTTATTTTTTTTGACTTTTCAAGTTCACATATTTCATTTCATACATTTCGTTCTAAACCAAAAATAAAAATTACTAAAATGAAAATTGGTATTTTATTACAATGTATTCTGAAACCTCATTTGATAACTAGCTTCCATCAAATTATTCTTTAATTTTGTATTTTTATTGTATTGAATTTGCATTTTTTTTTATCTGGGGTTAAAACGGACTAGGTTTGCGTGATTGCGGGATGTATCGGCTCGGAAAAAGAGACAGAAGGTAGTAATAAGTTCAAACTATAAATGTGATAAAAATTTATCGTTTTTAAAAAACAAGATTTTATTGCTTTGTCATCAGAGTTACACACGTATACCAAATTTCAGCTCAATCGGACATTAAGAAGTATTTCAAAATTGAGTTGCAAGATTCCACCCGAACAAACATGGTTATATTAGATAGATACATCCATTGCAAGTTTAAACAGAATTTCAACAATCAGAGGGTGTCTCTCTTTTTAGTGCGTCTGGTCTGGTACTATTTATTCTTCTGGTGCCAATCTATATCTACTCTCTCGCAGACTCTCGCTCTTTCGGCTTATTTAACACCGCTAGTGTTGCCCAAATATCCTCTCAACTCTCAACCCTCGAAAGATTACGTTACCTCGCCACCTTTGGCCCACAATGGTCGATCACCAGATGTCGTGATGTATCTTTAGCCAAGTGTGAATTAATCTCGTAAGTGACTGACAAAAAACCGGTCGATTGCTGACAATGGACAGAACGAGGTCAGATGCCTTGGTAGTGATGGCCGCAGTTGACGTATCGATATCGATAAGTTCATATTTTTCAACTACTTACCTACCTGGTAGCAAATACTAAACGTGCCGAACTTGTGATTTATCTTTACTAAATTAAGATTATTCGTTTTGGTGTGACTCGTCCATCTTTTTACACTACTAAACGTCTAATTGTTGCAGTTAATCATTACGCAATGCAAGGATGGATCGGATTGTTAACGCCTTTGATTGAATGAGAGAAAAGCTCGTGAAGCTTTAAAAGTTTTACGGAAATAACGAGTGCGCAGACTACTTAGTCTGACTAGTACTTGTACTTTGTTTGTACTTTGTCTGTCTAGTTACTTAACTAGACTTAGTCATAAGATATTTTTAGCTTGGTTTGTCTTCTGTTGGGTATGTATTTCACCTTTTTCAAATTACCTTCGAGTGGAACAAAGATTTCTTAAAAATAATAAATATTGAGCTTTGGACTATACAGTTGACATCTTTCAATTGTTTTTTTCAGTACGCTATAAAATCGTAATAAATAAGTATACAACTATCGATATTTCATTAGCCTACGATAACATATCCCATCCTTATTAGATCGTGTCGGGATCGATCACCTGGCGTCGAGATGTGTTTACGCGTTCTAATGCGATGTGACCACGCCACAGATTACGTTCCAGTACACTAGCCACAGATTAGGTAATACTGACTGACTGCACTGATTTATGTGGACTGACTGACAAGACGCCAGCCTGGGTTGCTAACTGACAAGGTGATTCGAAATTTAAATTATAATATTTTATGGTGCGAAATCTGTTTGCACCTTTCGTTGCTTCTTTTGTTACGAACTAAAAGGTGAAGGGTGAAATGTAGAATACTATAATAACTTGTTGTTACGATCAAAACTTTTGTACTTGTTTACACTTGAATAGATTTTTTTTGTAATTTGTATCTTTTTTGATAAATATAGAATTTGGAAAAGACCTCTAACACCTTTTCTAAGAATTAATGTAGCTCACCAACTAGGTTTGTTTTTACTTTGTATGGGAGACATTACCTGAAAAGAAAAAAAACATCATTAAAAAATGTCATGAATATCAAATTTCATTTAAAACGACAAAACTATCGACACAAAAAATACATAAAATATAATACAATGCATTTCCTATCATCAGAACAAACATTTACGACTCAAGCATCAGATAAAAACTACATTAAACCCTAAAAAAATCTATAAAAATAATAACCCATAACACCGTCAACGATGAAAACTATAAAAAAAATTAAAACAAACAGACTTATTTGTCGAATAACGGTTATTAAAAAAAAAGTTTTGTGACCCGTCAAATGGTAAATAGTAATAAAATAGTAACAAATGGTAATGGGCCGGTCTGTGGGACCCCCGCGGTGACGTACGGGTTAATATCATGAACTACGGTCTCTCAGACCCAGCGTGGTATATTTGGTTGTTAATATTTTAAAGTATTAGTTATGGTAGCTGAGAAAAAATGGGTGTGGGCAGATTTAGTGAGCTATTTAGTAGCTTGCCTTAGTTAGCTTTTCATGTTTATTTTTGAAACATTACAATAATTTTGTTATTTTTCTAATTCAGTTGCCATGAATATATCTTCTGAAAAGTATAATTTTTTCCAGACTGTCCAAAATTAAAAATCAATGATAAATCATAACATAACAAAAAAAATATAAATACATAATGGTATCTACATAATTATTTCAGTGTCCGAGTAAAATAATAAATGTCAAAACAAGCAAAAATACATTATTCAACCCAAAGGCAGACAAGGCAGATAAAAAACCCCAAAACTGGTATAAGGTTTAGTTTAGTTTAAATTAGTTTTAGTTATTTTTACCTTTACATAAAATTGTATTTATATAAACTTTAAAAATAAATCTAAAGTTTTAACAAAAATTTAAATGAGTTGACTAAACTGGACGTTTGCTAGAGTCATTAAATAAAAGCCCTTCAAATAATAAATACTATTGTAAAAACTACGAATTCACACGCTATCTATTGAAATATTATAAAAGCAGACCTTAATCTAACCTTAGTCAAATAAAGCTTAATAAATTTATATTTAAAAGTCAAAATACAACATAAAAAAACTGGTCCAAAATTATCGTATTCTTAATCCATTTAACATGTACAAAAAGCTATTCCCAATCAACAGATTTAACCTTCCCCTTTGATCTTGATATTTATTCGTTAATAATTTAGAAAATAAGACTTTCTTACCTCTTAATTATCAATTTATATTCATACAAAAATGTCAACGGACGGACAACATAAGCTTTATTATTTATACATGTATAATTCGGTCGGAGAAGTTTCGATTAGAATTCGTTTTGGACACAATTTGCGAAGTGAATATATTTCCATTTTATTGAGATAAATATTGAGGTATCGATCAGTAGGCTAGTGAATTAAAAGTTGTTGATTTTAACATATTATAATATAAATGAATTATTAAATTATTTTGAAATTTAACATTTAAAAGCTACACTACATTTAGAAGTAGCTATTATATGATAACATAATTGTCATGACCTACAGACAAAAAAGTATTATTATTTATATATATGTACATAAGGTTTGCGGCTGAAAGTAGAGTATGGCTAATATAGTTTATTTTTGACTCGAATAAAGTTAAAGAAATAAAGAGTATTAAGAAAAGCTGATTAATTTACTTTCAATCATTTCGAAATAACATACAGCCGATTGCTATTTTGTTTTATTGTCAAAAAATAATAACAATAAAAAACGTCATTCAAACTTAAGTTAATAAAAATGTCTTGTTGATCACAAAAGTTAGACTTTCTTACCTCTTAATTATCAATTTATATTCATACAAAAATGTCAACGGACGGACAACATAAGCTTTATTATTTATACATGTATAATTCGGTCGGAGAAGTTTCGATTAGAATTCGTTTTGGACACAATTTGCGAAGTGAATATATTTCCATTTTATTGAGATAAATATTGAGGTATCGATCAGTAGGCTAGTGAATTAAAAGTTGTTGATTTTAACATATTATAATATAAATGAATTATTAAATTATTTTGAAATTTAACATTTAAAAGCTACACTACATTTAGAAGTAGCTATTATATGATAACATAATTGTCATGACCTACAGACAAAAAAGTATTATTATTTATATATATGTACATAAGGTTTGCGGCTGAAAGTAGAGTATGGCTAATATAGTTTATTTTTGACTCGAATAAAGTTAAAGAAATAAAGAGTATTAAGAAAAGCTGATTAATTTACTTTCAATCATTTCGAAATAACATACAGCCGATTGCTATTTTGTTTTATTGTCAAAAAATAATAACAATAAAAAACGTCATTCAAACTTAAGTTAATAAAAATGTCTTGTTGATCACAAAAGTTTAAAATCTCAAAATTATTGTAAAGCCAATGATCTTCCTCACACACATCTTAAATCATATCCAAAACTAAAATGATACCATTATTAAGAGTGTTTTATGTATTGTTTAATTTTGGAAATGAATAAGTAATAGCTTTTGTAGTAGACTTTATGGTTATAGCTTTTCGCTGAATATGGTCGCCATTACGAGTTTTATATCTGTTTTATGAAATAGCTTTAATAATTCGCCATTTGCTGGTATATAGATGGAGAAGATTAAAATTATACTTTAAATAATATTTTTGATTAATTAAATTTCATATTTAAAAAACCCCCCACGTCGAAACAGAAAATCAGTTCAGCCGAACTGATTTTTATAAAACATAGCTAAGAACACTCTCGACAAATCCACCTTTCAAACAAAATCAAAATCGGTTCATCCGTTCAGGAGCTACGATGCACACAAACAAACATAGACACGTCACATTATAACACCCCGTCGTTTTTGCGTCAGGGGTTAAAAACAAGCTCTTATTGCATTTCACAGTTCAGATAATATCCGATTGATCTGAAATTTGTTTTAATATGAGAAGTGATTCACAATTTAGTTGCAAGCTGTTTTAACCTACACAAACAACTTACAATATATTTTAACCAACAAGTTAAAAAAAAGCTTGTAAAAAGAATGAGAGCGTATGAAAACCTTTTTAACGTACTTGGTATACTTACAAACATATATCTAATTCGTTTAAATTCAACCCGACTGTGTCAAAAGACTAGAGTGCTTTTTGTTTGTTTGTTCTTGCGACTGTAAATAGAGTTTTTATATAGGTATACGAGTACTGAGTAGAACTTTTAAGATCTCATAAAATCTCTGACACCTAACAAAGTACTACAACAAAGAAAACTGCAAAATAATTTAAAAAAATGTCTAAAGCCAGACATAATAGTAATTCACACCAACATCAAAATAAATTATCAAAATATACAAAAAATATAATAGCAAACAATAAAACACAGCAAGTGTAAACTTGAATAATGTGCAAAATTATATTAAGAGCATTACATCGTCGTGGAATAACTTTTGTGGGCAAAAAACGGAATATTCCTGACTTATTATAAAAGCACGCCACAAAAAGGGTTGGATCTAGGGTTAAAAGGATTGAGGCCAAAGGTTTTCTGAATTAAATATTTTCGAAATATCATGGTTCTAGAATTTATGAATTGTAAGTTCATGTGTGAGGCGGCAGAAGGCAGTGGGCGAGACTGGCAAATGTAAAACAAAATAAAGTTTGAGCTTGACAAAATCTTTATCGATATTTCATAGTTTTGTCTATGGCCTATCTAAACAAATTTTTAAAATGTTAACCATTCCGTCGAGTGTTAGTTCTGACGTTAGTTAATTCGACTAAGTTCCATATTTGCATTGCAGGACTGGAAAACATGGTGTGCTGGAGAGAAAATACTCAGCAGTGGTTGAGAAATGGTTGATGATGATAATGATGATAAGTAGAGCAAGTATAGACGCGTTGTGTCAAAAGTTTCATAGTTCCAACCAATTTTACCAACCTAAAGTTATTAGATAAAGGGTGTCGGACGCCCCTAACCTTGATTCGTCCCTGTGAAAACCTTTTCTGTTTCGAAAATAACTTAATTCTGCTTTCCACTGAAAGTAAGCAAAAACCTATGAACGTGTCAAGAATGCTGGCTTAATAATACAAAATTGTAAGTCGTAACTTCAAAGTGACATTTTGGACTATTTCGTTTCTTATTACTTATTTGCCTAGCAATTTGAAAATTGCTAATTATACGCTACCCTAATAATAACTTTTAGCTCGCTCACAACTTGAAATGAACCTTAAATCTCGGTCCATACGTTTAAAATTCAATCCTTGCGGTTAATTCTATGAGTCGAATGTGTTTTGAGGGATGTTCAGATGCAACTATTTAATCAGACCAAAAGAGCTCAAGCTCCTTTATGGATTGAGAAAATTTTGGCTTAATTTTAAATAAGCTAAGGTTGAGTTTTGGGTGGTGACTTTATGGGTTTTATGTTGGATTAAAAGAAGAGAAGTATGCCTTTGGGACATGCGTTCGTATTCATCCAATGTTTGCTATATCCGCCCTTTTTTTAACGCCAGATGTCTGTAAGAACGGACTATGAATAGGTCCCCCGAATGAGTGCCCAATTATATTGTTAATTTCGAAAATATTAAGCTTTGAAATATTACACGCTCAGCGGAATAATAAGCTATTATGGCATTGAAATTTCGAGAAAACGAATGGCGCGGTGTCGAGTTTCTGTTAAATGGTAGGTGTGCAGAAATTAGCACAATAGGTGTCGGAGTCCGGTTGAGACTGAAAAGTTGAGTGAGAAATGTGTGTGAAGAGTGGCGTGGTTTATTGCTGGGAGCTTTATGGGGAGCGAACACGAATACCAGACTTAGCTAGCTCGAGTTTAGCAATCGCGAGCGGATTTTTTCATAACAGAGCACGTAACAATTATATTATAAAATTTCACCCGCGAAGTGATGAAAAGCCTGTCTTAATTTTTTTTTAAATTCAAAAATAGGGTTGCGTTTGACCGCCATCCTTTTTTTTTTTTTTTTTTTTTTTTTTTGACCCAGGGAAAATCCTATGGATACCACACCCGCCCCGGGGAGGGCAGGGTGGTTATGTGGGAGTCTCCGCCCTAGTGGCGGCATACCCACTAAAAACCCTGGGAAGTTCCTCCAGGCAATGGACGGAGCCGCGGGCCCATTAAATCACCGCAGCCCCGCCCAGCCTATGTCCGCCGTGAGGCAGACCCACCTCGGGTAGGGGGTGGCCACCCCCTCCCACTTCGTGGCGACGCGTCGGAACATCAGACGCGTCGACCACCCTGGAGGGCCCAATGCGAAGCAGCGGGTGTCCCCGCACCCGCCACTCCAGGCCCTCCTAGCGGAGACGGAGTGCGAGCCTTACTGGCCCCTCTGGCCTGACTCGCCCCCGTGTCCGCTCTTCTCTCTGCGGAGCGGGTGAGAGAAAGGGTCCCTCTCTCTCTCCCGCTCTCTCCCTCTCGGGGACTCGACCGCCGCTACCCGGACTGTCCAGGACGCCGGCCGAGTCTACCCCTCTGGAGGGCACAATGTGCCCCCCGTCGTCGTCCGCAGACGACCCCGAGCCCTACCACGTTCCCTCTCCACGGAGAGGTATACGGGAGGGCTCCTAGGCCCAGACCGCCGCTTCCCGGAATGTCCAGGGCGCCGGCCCGAGCCTCCACCTTTAGGGTTCCTCTTAGTTTCACCGGGCAAAGCGGCCCGGCTACTTATCCCCCCCGCCACGGAAAGGCGGGAACCCAATTCGGAGGGGTTGACCGCCATCCTGCCTGATGGGAAGCAACGATGCGGCCTACGATGGAGCACGCTTGCCTAGAAGATACCGATTCACTCTCGGCTTGAAGACACCCATATTATAACCATCGGGGAACACCCATTCAGGCAGAACATAATAATATAGGACATAGGCTATCTCAATTCCAAATTTCGTCGAAATCAAATGTCATGTGTGCAAAATTTCATGATGATCGGTTTAGTAGTTTAGACGTTAAAGAGTAACAAACACACTTTCACATTAATAATATCATAATTGGACAATAAATAAAGCCTCTAATTGAAGGTTTCCTTTTACACTTCCACCCTCCTAGCTTATTCTTTTCTCCTATAAATAAATTTTGACGAAACTGTTTTCTAATAGCATTAAATATTATACTAAAAGTATTAAAGTAAGCAACTGGAAAGCAATTCTGTGGAAATCTATAAAAAGATAACTCAAGAATACACGAAAATAAAAATTCTCGGAAATCTATAAGAATTGTCACAAAAGAATCTCAGATATACTGGATTTATTCTTATTTTATAAGAAATAAGAAGCCAACAATTCTAAGTGTAACAAAGTTGCCAGATTGATCCCAATTAGACTACAGTTTGGGAAACAACTTGGAGATAGTTTTGATATGTTTGGATCTATTATAAGACTACCCAGGGTTACTACCCTTACTAGTAGTTACTGGTTTCCTACCCATCAAAAAGTTAAGCATAATATTCGTCGGTGTTTATAGAAAGAGCGAATACGGCAATCACAAAAAAATCAAGCACTTTTCGTGAAAGGTTAATAGATTTAATCTATGAAATAGTTTCACGCCACCGTATTATAATATTTATGCTTGACTACTATGAAAATTCCTATACGTAATAAAAGTAAATTACAGTAGAAAATAACCGTATTGAAAATTATAAATTACTCTCCTCGAATTTTTTGTGATTGGCTCATTCGCCTTTTCTAAAAAACTTGTTACAAAACACAAACAAAGCACATATTTGTATTACACAATACATAATACAAATGTATTTGTTCTTGTACTTCCAGTGAACTTTCGCAAGTTGCCTATCGTGTTCGTGAATAACTTGTAGTGTTTCTACTCTATTTCGCAGAACTTGATTCTCTCCACTAACTCCCCGTTTAACTAGGCATCGATCGAAGAACCTTAGCTAAGTAGTATTGTTACTGAGGTTCACTTTACTTTTCTACCGCAAATTAAATAAGCCTTGGGGTTCTAGCGCACTAACCGGTTGGCGACCAAAAGTAAGTTCATATAGGCAGAATAGCCAGCCCTGGTCGGTCAGAGTTTTTAGGACACCTGAAAGCCCGTGTCTTCGACTTGCCGGTTGTTATACGAATCAGGGTAGTGCTCAGTTGTAAATACCGCCCGCGGTAAGCCATTCAAAGACTGTCGGTGGCATCCGTTGCTTAATATCAGTGAAATAAATATGAATTAACTTTTCAGACGTATAACACAGACATACATACTCGTATTTTTAGTATGTATATTTACCTCAACGATGCAAAGATAGATGCGTCGACCCCAAGTAAGCCAAGTAAATACTACGATATGATCATCTCCTTCCATCCATTCAAACGTTAACCTAGTGTGACGTCTGGACGACGCGGCCAGTATTACTTCGCAGTATCGGCCTACACAGTGCACGACCACCCTAAGGGCTAAATAAAAAGTCTGAATTCAAGGGCGCGCGAGCCGATAGCTTTCAGAATTAAAGTCCTTCCTTTGTCTAAACGCCTTTTGACCGCTCTGTGGTAAGTGAGTTGAAATGTTGGTAGCTTTCCTTTTCTCGCATTTCATTTAGAGACGAGACTTGTCATAAATATTCGAAGTTTGAAGTGACTTTATCTGTCATGTAATTTTTATTCGATCGGCGGTTTTGTACTTGTATTAGGCAGATACACGTTGAACTTTTTGTTTACTGCTTTATTTGTTTTTTCATACTGCAAGTAAATATTTTTCATGTATGTAAGTCTAATTTATTAATCATCTTGAGAATAGGTCCAGAAGCAATCGAATTATAGACCCAGGAAGCAATGTTGTTAACGCAGCTTCAATTATTAGCAAAAAAAATCGAATGATCATTTGAATTATTCGATGCCGAACATATCTAATTTCGATACTCCGTTTCGGGTGTATCGGAAAATTCCAGAAGTGGCTCTAAGTGTATTGTGATTGAATTATTTCTTATTCTTTCGCATAATTGAAAGGTTTTTGAGAGCGTCTTGATTGAGTCAGGTTTTTTCAGTATCACTCGAATATTCCTCTCGAAAAGGTTATTCGAGTGGTGATTTTGCCAATGCGGTGATTTAGCTTATTTATTTTATTCAAAGTATTTTGAAGAGGGTCGAACATGAACAAGATTGACTAAGGACCGGGAGGAATAGAATGACGTACCTATTACAAGTAGGACTGTTTGGGCCGATTCGACCATGATGATAATTTATGAAGAGAGGGTTAATATTCTTATTTTGTGCTTTTTTACCGATTTAAAAAAAGGATGCAAAACAGAACGCAATTGCGTTAGATTCGTTAGATCCGGAGTGTCGTAGGCTCTTTGATTTTTGTGTCATTGACTTTTTGCGATAGGATTTTTTGTTACTCTTTTAATTAAAATGAATATAAAAGCACATAAAAATAATTTAGTTAATTTAATTTTCATGTATATCCTAAAAGATGTGACTCTACAAGTCTACATACATAAATTTAATCGATATTACATCAGTAGTAAAACTATGAATTGTCTTCAAACACTAGTTGCTAGTTATTTCATTCCCCAAATAATTTCCAAATTGCGTTTAGTTTCCGCTTAAATTTAAATGAACAATCAATTATTCATAATATTGAAGGCCCCAATTAGAGGAGCAATAGATCTAATCTATATATTGCTGGTAAGATACAGTGTTGGCGCCGCAGCGTGAGGTTTAGGCTGGGAGATGGTGGTGAGGAAATTTACTGCTTTCTTGGAATTATTTTTTTATGTTTAAATTAATAATGCGTCATTTTCCCATATATCTACAATGTCATTATGAATAATTTTACCAGATTGTAATAATTGATAGCCGATGAAATTGGTTTGTTTAGTTTAGTTGTTGATTAATCAACTACCAACTTATTTTTCGAAGAATTTAGAAAAATAGCTATCAGAGCAGTCACGAGTTTCTTAATCCTTTTGACACCTTTTTTCCCTTGTTGTTTGTTTTCAGTGTTATTTTTTTCTGTGTTTCCTTAGTTACAGTATTAATGTTTTAGTTTAAATTATTTGCTATACCTCTTATCGTGTTAAATAAAAAAATATCAGCCTTTATTCCTCAAAAAACTACCTAAAATATTTTCAAGTAAATTTCCCCACCAGCGGGTCTTCGCCTATCACCGCAACGCCCATTCGCTAGCTCAGTTTGACGTAGCACCCAGTTCGGGTTAATTGGTGCCGTGTTTACGTGATTTTATCTTTTATTGACTTTCACAACGCTATCTGTGAACGGACCTTAATTATACAATTTTAAATGTTTCATGTTAATTCTCGGCCTTAATTGTTTAATAACATATTTATATATTTACAGGTAATGATAATATATTTTGGCGATAAAACGACATTAAATTTTATCGCCAAATTTAATGTCGTTTTTACACTGCTTAAGGATTACATCCGGAAAATAAGAGGCATTGTAATTTTTGAGTTTCGGAGTAAGTTAATTGAAAAATAAGCAGTGACCTTGGATTTTAAAAAGCTTTATTTTTGACAGCAGCGGAAATTCGGTAAATCAGTCAATAAACATTAAATTTAACCGCACTATATTACGAATTACGAATATATTAATGCCTGTGAAAGTTTGTATTTTTTGACAATTAGATGTTTGTTACTCGATCACACAAGAAACGGTTCAACGATTTGCACGAAATTTTACATAGAAAGTTCCATACCAAATTTCTAGGTGTGAGCTTATATCCTGGATTAAACTGCCTTTTATTTAAATAATAATTTTTTGAAATTGTAAATTGCCGTAAAAATCTACCAGGTTCAAAATTATATCAAGCAAATTAAGCACAAGGGAGAGGAGGCCTATACCAACAGTGGGTCGATACAGGCTGATCATGATGATGATGAAATTATTTTATTTAAAATGAATTATAAATTTATTTGTAAATTTCTTAGTTCTATTTAGTTTAGTTTGTTATTTTAAATTGAAGATGTAAATATATTTTATGTATTCTAATAGTCAATAAATAGTCCGTAATGGCATTGAATAATTAAAAAAATATAAATAATAAATAAATTAATTATTAACAAACACTAAGTAAAACTTTTACCCGACAGCTCAAAAGGAAAACGTCTTGTCATAAATCGTAAAAGTTAACCTCTTTGAAAGAAAACATAATTTTATTACATCCTCATTTCACAATTTCTCGTCAGGTCGTTGTAAATGTTGTGGTATTGTTGTGAATGTTGTATTGTTCTGCATACACCTACAACAAGCATACGTGACAACACCACAACAATAAAACCATAATATCCATGTTGAATTACATTTACATCCGACAGTTTCGACTATTAACATATTAAGGTGGGCACTCAGAGTCTAACTTGTATAACTTTGGTATAATATACCTTGGAGGGTAAATAATTATGTTATTATTATAATTGAAGTAATTTTAATTGTTATTTTACAGAATAAAGAATAAATTGTCAAAAAAAATTGAATAATAACTTTTTTCATATATTTCATTCACAATCCTAATTTATTTTTACAATAAAAATAATAAAAATGAATGCCTACTAATTCTTAAATTTCTTAATGCTAATTCTTTTAGTTTTTTTTAACTATATATTTTTTAAGCCGGTTAAAAAGGTATATCTTGTTAAGTTCTGGTAGATCAACGTTTCAAAACCAGTCAATGTCTTCCCCCCCTTAACGTCCACAGTACGGCTATTACCATATTAACAACGCCTGCTGTCGAGCTCGTTCGAACGGACTTCAAAAGAATGATTCTAGCCGGGATCTACGCCCACGGCCTTTAGGCTGACTGTCCACTGGAGCTAAGAGAACAGCGGAGTCATAATAACCAATAGAATCACAGATAACTTCTCCGCGCTGAGATAAGGGGAGTAAAAACCAATAGAATCGCAGAAAAAATGTAATCCGCCATCTTGTAGCAGCGGCCATCTTGGATTTACAATGACACTGAATATATTTAACTGTATTGTCACCAGAACCAAGGGTGTGTACCAGAGGTGTGTACCAAATATCAGATCAGTCTGTTGTCTCTCCGCGCTGAGAAGAGCGGAGTCATATTTACCAATACCTCTAGTATCGCAGGAAACTTCTCCGCGCTGAGGGGATCGGAGTTATAGTACCCAATAATAGAATCGCAGAAAAACTTGTCCGCGCTGAAAGGAGCAGAGTCATTAACTAGTAGAATTGTAGAAAATCTCTCCCTCTTTCTCTGAGCGGAGTAATAGTAACCAATACAATTGCAGAAAAACCTTCTTCGTTCTGAGAAGAGTAGAGCCAAGAGAGAGAGAGAGAGAGAATAAAGGCTCGTAATCTACTATCTAATAATAATCTATATATCTGCAATAGTAATCTAGCGAAGATGCGCCGTGTTTTTTACTGGCAGTGGCTGTCAAGTTAAGCTCCGCCAAGATGATGGGCAAATGGGAGATTAAACAACTTATATCTCAGGGTGACGAGCGCAGTGCTGTGCCGCGCAGGGTCTTGAATTCTGTGAGTTCAAAATTCTGGGTAGCGCAGACCTGTTATGGGCAAACGTGACGTTAACATCAGGCGTGCGATTTACTCGTCTCGTCACTCAATTACATAAAAAAAAAAAAAAAAAAAAAAAAGATAACCAGTTTTACCAGGTTTGAGATCCATTAGTACTCACAATGACTCTCATAGACTATGGTTATTGTATACCATCAGGCGAAATGGCGAAATGTCACACCTAAAAATCCAGGAGGTTTTCTCACTACGTTTGCTTTCACCGAAAACTAGGGTTTGAACCACACTGCAGTGCAACGCCGAGCAATAACCAAGATTGACCAGATAGTACTCTCGATGATCTTACCGGAAGAGTTTGATCACAAACAGTGCAGCCCCAGCCTTATCTCCAAGTGCTGACAGTGAGGCGGGTAGGCCGTCGAGTGAAATACGCGATTCCCTTTATTTTTCACTTGTAATGCCTCGCGCCCTTTTAGCAGATATTTCGACATAGCTAGAGACTTATACCAAATCACTTGTGTTTTATCTAGTTTTTCTTTAGCTAAGTCATCACATAAACAGCCTTCCTCATGCAACTAGGCGCTGCTAGGGAATTATCTCCGTCTCTTTATTCTCATGACTTTTTTAATCGAAGCGACAGTGACAGGGTCCAAGTTCCCACAGGAAAGTGGGTGACATCGCGGGGCGCAGCTAGTAGGATATACGAGTAAACCCTGTTATAAACTCTTTTTACGTCGACGTGGTCAAACCACGATGGTGGCAACATAATGTAATTCTAACTTTTCGTGACGGTCGGTCGGCATCCATTTTAGCCTCCACTCTACCTAACTAATCGACATAAAAATTGGCGTCCTAATTGTATACTTACTGTTTTTAGTCCTAAAAATATTCATCCTAATGGGTGCAGCTAGTTAGATATAATACTAAAAAGCACTAAACATCGACAATCCACAGTAAACCTTGCTCCGCATTGTCCGCATGTCCAAACTGACCAGATGGCCAAATTCGCTAGATAACTTTGAATGCCCTAGTAATAATATAATTTAGAATTCAATAACCTAAAATACGTAGCTAGAGTAGGACGAATCGAGCGTAATTCTGAAATTAACGCTAAATTTAACGAACTATGAGCATTATTAATTTGAAATGTTACTCTAAATTAATAATTAGTGTTCCGAAGTGGGATTAAAACGCTTTGTGAATTCAATATAATTTTTATTTAAACTAATGAACTTAATTTACTTATAATAGAAACTCTAATGAAAAAGTAAAGTACTCTGTCTATCTGTCAGTAAATATAACGTTTTAAAATTGAGCGGCTGAATGAATAGAAGTTGATGAAAGTAAAACATAGGATAACATAGTAGGTACATACTTCAGTAATATAGGTATTGACATTCTGTTCTTTCTTAAATAGAGTACTAGTTGCCACTAGCGGCTTCACCCGCGTTTTACGGGATAAAAAGTAGAGGCCAGCTTCATACCAAATACCATCCAAAACCGTTTAACCGTTATAAATATTCAAACTCACATACGCCCAAACTTTGAAATTTATAAAATTAGTTATCTTTTTATGAATATTATAAAGGTGAAAGTATGTAAAATATGTTTGTAACTAATGAACGCTGAAAGGGCTGAACGTGGTCTGGATTAACACATAGGCTACTTTTTATTCCGGAAGACGCGGGTGAAACTGCTGGGCATAGCTAGTGGAGTATAATTACTAACTATTTGTTATTCTATTTCAAGTCATCAAGAATATTACACAAGCTACGTCTAGTCCACAACCCATGACCACAAAGGTAACTTAACTAACCAAAGTTAAACCAGCCACAGGTTCGAAAGTACACCAAAGTCTATTGACGTCGCTGTCAGCTCGCAGAGACGGTGAACAAACAGTGATTTGCGTTGTCTGTTTGTTTGTCACTGCGCCTCACTGGACTGGGGTGGAGCGAGTTACTCGGCCGAGTGGACTGGAAACTGGAATGTCTTGGTGAGTCTGAGAATCACTGATTGTGTCTGTCAGGAATTTGCGGAGTTGGGATCGGGTTTGTGTCAAAAGTAAGAGTAAAATGATATAGTATAGGCCGTTTTATTTTTAAAACTGTTTTTGAATCGTTTTTATGTTCTACCTTTTTTCGCATGTCTTTTGGTTTTTCAGTAAAAATTGTATCTTTGTGCTAGTTTGTTATGATATCGCTTTTTAAAATATAATACTATTATCCACCATTGTGCTCCTCATTTCTTCATATTCAGTTTTTTTTATATACAGTCCACCGCTCGCCTACAGCTGGTAAAATATGAGTTCGTGGCTGAGTGGCTAGTCCTGGTATCGGAGTAAGGTACAGGAATTGGTATCTTGCTCAATGTTCATGTCTTTCTTTCCTTCCATTATGGTTGCTTTACGCTACCGAAAGGTTGTTTTTGCCTAACTATTTAAGCCAAAGTAAATTAGGAATTACAAAAATATGCGACCGAAAGGAACGCTTTGGTTCGGATTTTTTATTATATTTTTTTTTTTGTGTGTAGTAAGTGTGATAAACTCAGTTGTTTTCGCGTTTCAATTCATAGACGTGTGGGTTCAAATCCTAGCAGATCGTTACACAACTTCGCTGATCTATTGAGACCATAGTCAAGCCACGCCACGAGCGGTCCACTCCATCATTTCAATCGCACAGCCACCGCAAATGGCATCAAGGTAATGCTGCGACCGCATCACCGACGGAATGGGAATAACGGTCACAGCGGCGTCGTACGGTAATGAACGCATTTGTTCATGTTGATGGAAGTTGCGTAAAATTTGGTTGGATATACAGGGTTATAAGGAAAGGGTATGCTTGGTCGAAAGGGCCCAGTACTCATCATTATGAAAAACTTTTGATATGGGAACAAATTCTGAAATGGTGAAAAAACAATCAGGTGGTCTCATTGTAGAAGTTGTGCGTAATAATGACTACTATGAGCTCTTTTCTAATTAGCATGCCCTTTCCTTTTAACTTTGTATTTGGTTAGATACGTAAAAAGTCGAAATTAGTTCGAATAACATAAACTATGTTGTCAGCTATTTGTACGTGCTCTTACTTTCACAATAAAAAAGCAATGACTAGCTATATAACCCGGTCACAATATCTGTGCACCTCAATTTTGAGCCACTTCCCGATGTTCGATTGAGCTGAAATTTGGTATACTTATTAACATCTGTATTTTGTAACGATTGATCTGATAATAATACAATCGAACATCGGGAAGTGGCTCAAAATTGAGTTGCTAGCACGAGGTCAGGTGCACAGATATTGTGACCGGGTTGTAGTTAGCTACACTATCACTAATATACTAACTAATAACTGTAATAACTAATGTACTACTATGGGATTGGCCCATTGTTCATAATAATGAGTACTATAAGCCCCTTTCGGCTTTCCCTCTTTCCCACTTTCCTTGTAACCCTGTATGTCCTTTGACATGTCTTTAGACGGCCAAAAACTGTCTCATCAGAACTAGCATTCGATACGAACTTTAAGTACGTATAAACAGTTAATCAGAGCACACGGGAGATCCTCGTTAACTCGTGTACGGCGATCGGACAGTACGTGAGTAACGTGAGATTGCATGATTAGTGGACAAACGTTGGACATCCCTAGGCCCTAGGTGAGTGCAATGTGCAGTATGGGTGCTTCTGCTCGAGTTTTAGGTACCTTAAATTATGTAAATATCCATCTTGCTTCCTTTTTACAATTTTATTATTATTATTATTCAGAAGTGAAGAAGAAGAGATCGCTCTTAGCGATAAGGCCCCCAGTTGTTGTACTTTTAAGTGTTACTTTTCTTTTGTTTGTAATTTCTGGTGTGAACAATGAGTTTATCTATTCCATTTAGTTGGGCATCTTCTTTAGCCAAGTCTTCAAATCAGACTATTCTTGATTAGCATGTGAATTAAAAGTTGGACTGTCAAAGTCGGTGTGACTTTGACAGTCCAACTTTTAATTCAAAAATTATAAAAAGCGAAAGTTTGTCTTTGTGTTTTCTATTTGATAATTATTCCCACTGAAACGGCAAAATAAAAAATAATGATGTGATATGAATGAGGTAAGCTTGTACCTTGAATGAAAACAACCTTACTTAGCTACCTTTTATCGCGAATAAATTAACAGTTAAAGCCCAATGTCAAAGTAGATGTTTACAGCCAAAGCGTCTCACATTTTTTTATCGCAACTTGGTTTACTGTGCACTCCTGTATTGCGTCCAAAGTACGAACTGATACCGAAACACGGGCAAAGCGGACAAAACAGTGGGAATCTCATTAACGGGCAAACAATACTCAATCCGACTGACGGGACAAATTACAACTACGGTACGATCCGAGTTCCGGCACCTACCGAGTTCCGGTACTAACAGAGTTTCGGTACTAACCGAGTTTCGATACAATTTCGATACAACCCTGGTTTTGGATAGATGAGTTCTGAAAGGATGCTATTAATAGAAATGAACTTGTAAATCTTGCGAGACTAAAGGCTAGTTGAAAAGGATGAAGAACGAATTAAGGCTAAAGATTTTGATATTGGATTTTATTTGATAGTTTTGTTTTAATATTTTGCGAAAAATGACGAGTCATATTTGCTTAAGTATTGACTACTTCTAATGTTTGTTTGTTAAACTTGTCATTACAGTGGCGAGACAGTGCCCTCGGCCAAGTAGGTACTCAGTTTGTTTAAACAGTTTGACGAGGCGAGACAGTCACTAGAACTATTTGTTCACTCGGCCTCACCACTGTCTGTACTCGTTACGTGTAATCAGCCCATTAATCGAGTTGTCACGACGGGACAGTGTAGTTTGGTTGTCGATTTGCATCGGCTTAGTCTGGTCGAGTTGTTTGTTGGAGTGACCACAGTAAACTTCTGGAATAGGACGACAATTGAAATGACCACAGGACTTGAGCGTATTGGATTGACCACAGGACTTGAGCGTATTGGATTGACCACAGGACTTGAGCACGCTGAAATGACCACAGATTGGATTTGACAAGGCGCAGGACCGAGGCTGATGCCACAGTGAGAGAAAGACGTATACCCAATGGGAAAAAGAAGGTGGATGATAATGATGAGATGTTAGGGGGCGTCCATAAAATACGTGAGATGTTTAAGGGGGGGGAGGGGGTCGAGTCAAATCTCATCTAATCTTACGTTGGAGAGAGGGGGGGTCTCGGCAAATATCACGCAATTTTTTTTTCTGATTGAAACAAAAAATTATACTATTTTGCAATTTTTTTTTCTTTTTACAATAACAATCCAACGCGTTTACGTAAAGATACGATTCCACCAAAATAGTGTTTAGCACATTAGTTTACAAACATTTTGTGCATAACTCCAGCATTGCACGTACTAAGCTTGTATCGAGTTTAGCTTCTGGCTCCACCGGCAAGACTGTGCGTAACTTTTGTAAACGCACGGTGTGGCACACTTGTGCAAGAACATGTTCACTGAGAAGAGTTCTGTCTTCAGTTGTTAATTTGGACGGGCGAGAAAACGTAGTGATTTGTGCTGCAGCTTGTGTTTTATTATGTAGCCAAAATAATCTTCCATTTTCTCATTACCTCAGTCGAGTCACAATTGAAACATTGAGCTAACTCTTGAGTGGCGTCGTGTTTTTTGTTTCTATTTTTATAATCATTGTGACTGGAATCCCATAATAGAGGATAAGTTTCAATCGCTTGAATAAATTTAATCATTTTATCATTCGTCCAATCCATATTTAACTCTGTTAAAACATGTGCGCGCACAAATAAATGTTTTCGCTTTGGTAGAGGAAGCAAGACTGAGTTTGCGAACAACGAGTGCGTACGCGTCGTCACGAGTCCACTACTTGTACTGTGTACGCGCACACGAGTGCACAGCTGTGCGCAAACATTGCTAAAATGTTCGCGCGCAATTTGTTCTTGTTCGCTTAAGTGAGTCGACCAAAGCAAACATTTGTGCCGTACGCTGTGCAGCACTGTGCCGCACAGTTCCGCACACTGGTGGAATCGTACCTTAAGAAACCCACATTTTGAAAAATCTCACGTGAGATTGGGGATGGGGGAGGGGTTGAGTAAAATCTCACGACATCTCACCAGGGGGGGAGGGAGGGACAGAAAATTAAAAAAAACACCTCACGTAATTTATGGACGCCCCCTTAGATGGACTACAGAGTGATTGAGTACTTAACTGAGAAAAATGTTTATCTAAATTCCGCTAAAAAAATGATGAATTTACTTCACTTCACACAATTCATCAAAATTCCGATGAATTCACCTAAAGTACGGAGCATACTGAATACCTATACTGATATCACCAAAAAGTACGATGAATAGCACCAGTTTTTACAGTGACAACTATTATGATATATGGTTGTCACCGTAAAAACTAGTACTAGCACCAGTTTTTAGGGTGACAATCACATATTATGATGTCACCGTAAAAACGTGCTAATCATCGTACTTTTTGGTGATATCAGTATGCTCCGTACTTTAGGTGAATTCATCGGAATTTTGATGAATTGTGTGAAGTGAAGTAAATTCATCATTTTTTTAGCGGAATTTTGATGGCCATCTTTCTCAGTGTATGAGCCCTTTTCGGCTTAGCATACTTCCTTATAGCCCTGTACACATGGGTGGTTTAAAAAAACAGGTGAAAAAGCGAGCAAACGTGTTGCCCAGATCCATAAGATTTCTAAGTCCTAGCAACTGTCAGACAGCAACATGTAAATTCGACGTGTTGTCATCATGCATGCGAAATGCGAATGCAGTGTTTGTTTGTTTACTCAATCACAGTAGGCCTTCTCGGCGCATGGATTTGATGCTCAGATTAAGTAGACACATAATGCGCGAAATCATAGACAAAACCGCGGGACATGCTTGTATCTGTCGGCCTGTTTGGCTCAGCGGTAGTGTATCCGCCTTATAAGCCAGAGGTCCCGGGTTCGATTCTCGGCCGGCAGATGTTTGAATGATGAATTTAAATATCTGTTCTGGGTCTGGGTGTTAGTTGTCCTTGTCTTTGTGTGTGTTCCATGGCATCCCCGACACAGGATTTATTCCTAGTGGGGAGCTATGAGTGTGAAACGTTTATTTATTTATTTATCTGTGGAATGCTGCTGATTGGATGTTCTCCGATAGATACTATCTGGTCTTCAAGTCGCGAGTGAATCGGTTTCTTCTAGGCGCGCGCGCTCCATCGTAGACCGCGTCATTGTTTACCATCAGGCGAGATGGCGGTCAAACGCAAGCCTATCACAGAGTATAAATGTAGTGGGCCCAAGTTTGATGGCTTTATTTGACAGATCTAAAGTAAGTAAAAAAAAGGCTGTCTTTGTCATTGCAACCTATTAGAAAAGGACATCAATACTTTTAGAAAAATCGAGATTAATATGTCTGACAGTTCTTTTGCTCGTTTTTCATTCACAAAGAGATAAAACAAGAGATCGACGTAACTTTTCAGGAAACAGGACTGGAAAGAAGCCTGCAAAAGAATAGACTGCTTATATCCCGGAAAAAATCCCAGTTCCGGCAAGATAACCGGTAAATCTGCGTAACGAAGCTGTATACCAAATTAAGGAATAAAGTAGGTCAATTGACTGTTTACATTGACTCGTCGGACACGCCGGGTCATGACAAAAACCGTAGTTTGATTCCAAAGTTTGAATTTGGAAACTGGAAGACTTATTGACATAGCGACAGTAAATGGATTTAGTGAGACAATAAAATGGAATCAGTTTAGTTTGTTTATAAGAATCGATCGTGGAACTTAAAACTTTAAATTAAATTTATTCACTACTGGGAAACTTGTCTAAATCCAGTCGATTTGCAGATTCGACGTCGCTAATGAGGCTGAGTCGGCCATACTGACGACTTATTTGGCTCAGTGGTAGCATATCCGCCTTATAAGCCAGAGGTCCCGGGTTCAATTCCCGGTCGGACAGATGTTTGAATGATGAATTTAAATATCTGTTCTGGGTCTGGGTGTTAGTTGTCCTTGTCTTTGTGTGTGTTCCATGGCATCCCCGACACAGGGTATCCTAGTGGGGAGGTATGAGTGTGAAACGTTAATTATTACAATTATACTCTGCGCAGAGTTTTGGATTACATTCCCAGGTGAGACTTCGGGAATCCACAAGGCCGGCGCAGACCTGTTCCTAAGCAAACATGGCGCCGTTCGACAAGCGCCTTCACTTGTCTTCAACTTTTGCTACTACTGGACTCCAAAAGCTTCAGATCGTCACGAGTGAAAGGAGGATAGATAGGCAGGATAGGACCCAGCGTTAGGAGGACGGAATAGGCTAAAAATAAAAATATATATACAGGGTCATTCATAAAGGGTATGCTAAGCCGCAAAGGGCTCATAGTACTCATCATTATGAACAACTTTTACTATGGGACCAAACCGAAATTCGAGAAAAAAAACAGCTGTTCCATAGAAAAAAGTCAATGGTGACACTTGATAAAATGTATGGAACAGCTGATTTTTTTTCGCGCATTTCAGGTTGGTCCCATAGTAAAAGTTGTTCATAATGATGAGTACTATGAGCCCTTTTCGGCTTAGCATACCCTTTATGAATAACCCTGAAAAATAATATAACATTAGCATTTCTTTCACTTGTCTGTATTTTTGATTCACCTTTTGATTGAATAAAAATTTATTTATTATAATAATTAGTTCGAATGATTATTCATCTTGATACAGTGCATTTACGTCTTACTAAGCGCTCGGTCATTATAACCGGAGTTATCACCGGATTCCACTGTATTTGGCTCCATCACCAGTCACTCAAGCTTTGGTTTCCTAGGAAAGCGGTGCCGTCATATAGCGGCCGTAATACAGCGGTGAATGACGTCACTAGAACGTTGTCTATGTAAACAAGATGGCGCGGTTTCCTAGAGAGCGGTAACTGACACCGTAACGTCAAAAAGCGGTGCCGCCATTTGCATGACGGCCGTCTTGTCGGTGTCATATGGTTTCGGGAACGTTTCATTGATAGCGGTGAAGCTATTTTAAATACGTATTTGTGTTTTTTTCGTACAAAATGAGTTCCAACTCTTGGAGCAGCGAGGACGACGAAATTTATAGTAAACGGCGACGTACTAAAATCTCAAATGCACCTTCAGTACCACGAGATTTGAATAAATCGTCTTCCGCCATACGACTATTTTCCCCTTCTGATGATAGTTCATCCTCCAAGTAAATTACTAAAGCTAAATCAAGGTCGTCCATTTTCTATCTTGGATACTTTTCGTTTGACGTTTGTTTTAAAAAAATTACTGACGGTGCGTTAAAACGGCCGTGGAACTTTCCACATGTCGTCACCGTCAAGACGGCCGCCTTTTGACGTCCGTAATATTACGGCCGCTATATGACGGCACCGCTTTCCTAGGAAACCAAAGCTTCAGCCCAGTTATCGGTTCCACATTAAATCGGGCGTAGTAATTAACGCAATTCGCTGGAACACGCGACCGATATTATACGCCTTCAGGTTTTACTCACAGCGCCCGATCTGAAAGATCCGCGGATCCGATTGGCTGGTTCGATCCTGTGCGTCTTAGAAACCAGAGAAACACCACTATCTACACTCCGGGAATGTCTTACTTCTCATCCGAAGGCTGTCTGGAAATAATTGCTGCTAGCGATAAGATCACCTTTAGGACTTTCTCCTGTGTTTAACTGTATTTGTGTCATCCTTTTTGTGGTGTCATTTAATTAAAATTTTATTGGACGGTGGTGTTATTAAGTGAGCAGAAAAATAATTGCACCATAAAATAACACTACCATAACAAACTATACAAGGTTATAAGGAAAGGGTATGCTAAACGAAAGCTTGGTAGTTTGCACTTCACATTAAACAGTGCAAGATTTTCAATCGCATCGAATTGGCGGATCGGTCGGGCGCTGTGGGTAAGTCATTACATACCAAATCAAAATCACAGTTGGCACGCTGTACCGTGTTAAGCCAAGGATGATAAATTCGGTTCAGTGGCTTGATATGCGGAGACAAAGTAACTTACCTATCTATGTAAATACCTACGTTTGAGAATCCTGTCTAAATGACTTCAGTAGAATTATAGGTATGTACTCGTTATCATCTTAACTAATACATATTATATTATATATGCGAAAGTGAGTTTGCAGACACGTTGTCAGGGTTACAGAAAAGGACAGAGGCTACTTTTCATCATCATCATTAACCGATTGGTAATATAATAATTAGTAAAATAATTAGGGATATGCTTGGGCCCTGCCCCGCTGCCGGTGGAACTCTAGGTTTAAGTTTTTATAATGTTTTTAGGTTTTTATATAAAAATATTGTAAAAATTTAAATTTAAGAAAAATAAAATAAATGAGTAAAATAAAATATTATTAAATAAACGTCTCACACTCGTTGCTCCCTACTAGGATACCATGTGTCGAGGATGCTATGGAACACACACAATGACAAGGACAACTAACCCCCAGACCCAGAACAGATATTTGAATTCATCATTCAAGCATCGAAATCAAACATTGGAATCGAACCGACCTCTGGCTTTTAGGGCGGATATACTACCGCTTAGCCAAACAGGTCGTCAAAACCACGTCAGTTTTTAAAATAGTAACTACTATAAAAACTACTAAATTTCCGGACCCTCTGACCCTGGCTCAAAACACACCAAATTGCATTCAACTAAAAACTACTAGTACTGTTTGGCGCACACTCACGCCCACTTGCATTGAACTGGCTCAATTCAAACGCGGCACATGACGAGCGCCGAACGTCATCAGGCTAGTCATTGCCGCTTGAGCCAAAACCTCTCAAATTGGGCCGCAGCCGCCCGCAGCGCGCCGCAACCGCGCCGCAGCGGCCGTGCTAAATACTCAACAAAATACATTCAAAAGCCGCTCCATTGGGCCGGTTAAATCGAACGGACGAAGAAAGACAGAGGTACAACTACATACGTATAAAAGATAGATATTGAAATCAGCAATTACTAGTTCGTAGTACTCGCTCTCATTAAAAGAATCAGCAGGTGGCGGGACGGGGCGCTTTTTCATGTAATCGCTTTCTCAATGCTTGCGTGCTCTTTTTTTTTCAGTAATAGGCTTGCATTTGGCCGCCATCTTGCCTGATTGCTCAGCGTAGAGTAGCGCTCGTAGATTGATTAGGTTTTGTTTGTAACCGATTAACAAAATTAAGCAACGGACTGTACGGTCAGTTTTCGGATGAGTAACGCAGGTGGTTCGGATGACACGTCAAATTGGAGGTCAATATACTATAGTCAATGATATGACTTCACTATTTTGGAGTATAAATAAATAAAAGTTGCATTTCTGTCTTCCACTTTTCTGTGCTAGAGGCAATGATGAGATTGATAGAAGTTGTGACCGCATAATGTCTATTAGTTCTGTGAATTGGTTACGGCTCGGATATTCGCTCGTATTTGGGTGGAGATGGTGTAGTGGTAAAATGGAATTGGTACGTAATTTGGACTTAAGCGTAAGTACACAGACATGGTCATGGTAGCTCAGTGGGAGAACAGCCGCTTCGCATTCTTGAGGTGGCGGGTTCAGACCCCAACTCGTACCAATGAGTTCTTTCGAACTTATGTACGGATTTACATACCACTGGCTTTTCGGTGAAGGAAAACATCGTGAGGAAACCTGCATACGTCCGGAGAAGAAATTCAATGGCGTACTCGTATGTGAATCCGCCAACCTGCACTTGGCCAGCGTGGTGGAATACGGCCTAATCACCCTTCGAGGGTAGACCTGTATCCCAGCAGTGGGAGGATTAAAGGTTGAAATGTAAGAACACTACTGCGCTCCGCGGTTTCACCCACATTTTTCGGGATAAAAAGTACTTAGCTTGTAGAGCTTAGAAAAGGAGTCGAAACCAGCTATCAGCTACTCATCATTATGAACCACTTTTGCTACGGGACCAATCCTGAAATCGCGAAACAAAATCAGATGTTCCATAGAAACATGTCATGACCTTGACAAAATGTACGGCACAGCTGATTTTTTTCCGAATTCCGGATTTGCCCCGTAGTAAAAATTGTTCGTAATGGTGGTACTATGAGGTCTTTTCAGCTTAGCATATCCTTGCCTTACTTTACCATTTTAGAACATTCTACCGAAATATCGCCTTCGTAATTGTTAGGGCCTGGCCACGGGACATAAAAAAAAAAAAAAAAAAAAGAGCGGGCTCTTTTTCCGCAACTAGGCCGGTAATCGGCCCTTTTTGCGTGACATATGCGGGTTTTTCCTCACGATGTTTTCCTTCACCGAAAAGCCAGTGGTATGTAAATTCGTACATAAGTCCTAAAGAACTCATTGGTACGAGTCGGGGTTTGAACCCGCCACCTCAAGAATGCGAGGCGTCGGTTCTCCCACTGAGCTACCACGGCTCGGCCACGGGACATTCGCCGATGCGAATATTCGCGCGGTGCGAACGGCGAAGCGTCTAGCGACTGAAATAAACTCATAGCAATGTACTTAGTACATTACTATGAGTTCATTTCAGTCGTATAGCAATGTACTTAGTAGATTGCTATGAGTTTATTTCAGTCGCTAGACGCTTCGCCGTTCGCACCGTGCGAATATTCGCATCGGCGAATGTCCCGTGGCCAGGCGGTTAAGCTGTGGTCAAACGCAAACTCTGTCCACAAAAAGGACTGCTACATTATTAAAACGCTAGTAAACACATCTTATTTCTAAAGTGGAATTTCATTAACGTAACCATAGAGAAGTTGATTAAGCATTGTTAGAAATTGAATAGCTCGGCACAGCTTATGTAGTAGTTGCTAGATTAAAAGACACTCCCTTTTAGATGTTTGTATGTTTCTGAGCATAGTAGGCATCTCGAGAGGTAATTTATCCCTAGGCTAACGCACGGGCTTTTTTGTCTGAATAAATAATAGTTTCTGTGGAATGGCGGATAATAGTATTACATTACACTACTACTTTTTTTTGTGGTACTCTTTTGTTTTTTTTTTGTGTTTTTAGTTAATGCTCTAATTATGTACTAAAAATAAATAGCTAATTACCGTTATTATTATTAACCTGCGGCCAGGTGGAGCGACGACCTAAGGCGGCATAGTAAGTGGAAGCGTAAGACGTGCCTTGTGCCTTGTGGCGTTCTTTGGGAGAGGCCTATGTCCAGCCGTGGACAAAAATCCGATAAGCTGATGATGATGATGATTGATGACTATTATATATTTTGTGTACTGATCGTCTAGCTCTGGTATCAGAGTTTCAGGCCGCCTGAAGCCCTAGTCGCCTAAAATTGTAGGGTCAGGTTGTTTTTCCTATATTAACAAACTCACCCTAGAATTTTATATTAAAACTAGCTGACCCGACAGACGTCCTGTCTTAACTATGCGTATTGAATTCGAATTGTCTTCAATTTTCTAATGTTCCGCTCAACTTCTTTAATTTTTTCTGTCTTATGAACCGTCTCCTGACAATAATAATAATTAACACAACAAAAAAAGAGCGAAATTGTTCCAACCGTTCACGCGTGATGCGTCCAAGGGAAATAGAGATTCATTTTTATATATAGAGATACGTAGATACATAGTAAAGTACATATCCACATATTAAGGTTAGGCATAATCCGATCCCGTAAACGCAATACCTCTACATAAATAGGTCAAAGCCAGCTCGAAACAGGTCATGGAACATAAGATTATATTCCGCCGAAATAGAACATCATTACAAAATCCACTCAGCGCGACTAGATTCAATAATCGTGTGTCAACGTAAACTAAAACTATCATTTTGTTGTTGAAATTGTAAAATTATACATATTATATTGCTAGTTATTCATATACAATACAGGGTTATGGGGAAAGGGTCATCATTTCGTTTGCAACCTTTAATCCTCCCGCTGCTGGGATACAGGTCTATCCTCAAAAGGTAGACAGAAGGGGTATGCTAAGCCGAAAAGGGCTCATAGTACTCATCATTATGACAACTTTTACTATGGGACCAACCCTCAAATCGAGAAAAAATAATCAGCTGTTCCATACATCTTTTTTTGTCGAGAATCATTGACATTTTTCTATGGAACAGCTGATTGTTTTTTTGCAAATTCCAGATTGGTCCAATAGCAAAAGTTGTTCATAATGATGAGTACTGTGAGTCCTTTTCGGCTTAGCATACCCTTTCCTTCCAACCCTGTAAGCAGTTTACAATGATTGCTTTAGTATTGCTTTGCACCATCTGCACCTAGCAACCGTAGCTCTTAACCTCAACAATGGACTGCAAGTTACGTCGCATATGTCGTAATGAAAAATAAACAATACCCAAATGAAATTCTCAGTTGATTTAGGACTTGAGCAAACATATAATAGTTGAGTGGCTACTGCTGCCCCGAGATTACAAAGGGTGGCCCTTGGGCCAGGGATGGGGTAATTGTTGCGAAAAGTAAACAAGTCTTTCGAATTTTTCTATTCGATATAATATTTTTTCAAATGTGTTCTATTCGAATAAATTCTACTAGGATTGTGTGTTGTGCAAGTTTTTAAAGTCAATCAATTCGGTTATCATTATCAATTAAGCAAGATTATTTCATTATCAAGATTACGATTAGATTATTATTGTTCAGTAGATATGTAGTAGTGGTTGAGTGGCTATTGCTGCCCCGAGATTACAAAGGGTAGCCTTTAAAAAAATGAAAATAAAGGGTAGGCCTGTGATGGGTAATTGTCGCGAAAAGTAAATAAAGTTATTCGATTTTGTTTTCGAATAAATTGCACGATTGAATGTTGTGCATTTTTTTAAATTCAGTTATCAATTAATCAAGAATTATTTTTCTTGGTAATGAATAGATTTTTTCCGAATAAGCAGAGGAAATACTGTGTCTTAATCAATTAACAAATTTGAGATTTGCAGTCAAACAAAATCAGTTGTCGCGATTGTATGTTGACTCTACTATGAGTAACTAGATTACAACATCCTAACTAATCCTATGCGAAACATCAGGTGATATCACACACGATTGATTTTCATTTAAATTTCCTAATAAAGTACCAGCAAAGAACCCGAGGCTTGTATGAAACGAATGCCTTCATTTCGTTTAAATGTGTACACGTCAAAAGCACAACTTTTAAGTTTTATAAATAAACTAATATAAGTTTGACGTTTCTTGGCTCATATTTCAACTTTTCGCAAAAGCAACTAGTTAATGATGTTTGCTTCTTTCGAAAAGTAAACATACAAACGTGAAAAGCCTTTTCGCGTTTCATTTTTGTTTTTAAACGATCACTTTGAATGACACTTTTAATAATTCGAACGAGTCATTCGAATCGAATAGTTTCCCATCCCTACCTTTGTGAGTCTTGCGTTTTGGATTTAACTGCACTGATTATGTTGCCAGATTTGTACATATTGCACAATGAAGGGTACTTCAGGGGTTATGGCGTACCGTGCTGAGTCCGGCCATTTGGTTATGAGTGTAGAACTGTTTAATGAGTGGGTATTAAAAGATTTTCGTTTTAATTTTAGCTAAACTCGAGCTTCTCTGTAATCATAACTAGTAGAGAAGTGTCATAATAAGTCCGGGTTTGACAGTTTCTTCATATATGTTATATCGTCTTTTTTCTCTTTTTAAAGAAATCGCTATGCTGAATCTGTAAAAAATAGCTGTTAAGCCGAATTTACGATATTTACCTACGACATACATACGAGATTACCTCCTTTTTTGAAGTCGGTAAAATGTAGAAAGCAGTTGGTAGGCTCCATTGGTTATCGGTAGTAGGTACGGCGCAGAACTAACAATGTTCAGGGGCCTATTATGGCGATGGTAATAGTGTCATCCCGCTCGATCGTATGGCACGAGTAAGTTGACGGAGAGGGATGGCACGCAACGACCATTGCCACCACGGCTATATAACGTCCCCAGGTTGACGAGCGCCAGGCTTTTGCAATTGAAATATTATACATTCGTATCATGAATACAATTTTAACTAGTGAAAATTGTTCTTCTGAAAACAATGCGTCCAATTAATATTATTGTTATTTAATTTTACAACAATCACCGATTCTGTTTGAGCCTCTGTTTTCGATTATTATTTTTTCTAAAAGATTGTGAATTAAAATTAAATACCTGTATTAAGTATATTGTATTAAAATTAAATACCTGTATTTAATTTAACTCTAATAAAACTTCTAATACGAGTAATTGTGTTTTTAAATTAAAACTAAAATGAAAGAATCATGATGGACACGACCGTGTGTTTTACGTGAACACGTTTACGTAACGGGTTATATTTTCTTTGAGCGTATTATACTTACTGTATGAATATGGTAAGTATTATAACATACATACGTATGAACTCCTTGATCCTTTAACTATCGAGTGGTGTAACTAAATTTTGGACGTAGATGTAACACCAAACTGTATCCCCCGATTTTGTTCACCGGATTTTGTTAAAATCAGTTTTCTGAACTAATTTCCACTACGGAAATAAAAAATACATTTTTACGGCAAGAAAGAACTACTTAGTTTCAACAGCAAATTTAAAGAAATATTCGACAAAAAAAGCACAGCTTCATTTGCACGTCATGTTCTTGCTATTCTTGTACTATGTCTCGTACCAATTCGTGAACTAACAAACAAAGTAAGGATTTGGGACATCTAATTTTACATTCACTGAGACCCGTGCTCAAATGTTTCGACAACTGAAAGTTTGCTGAAAATACAAGGAGAACAAACCCCAGTTTACTGCATAGTTCTTGAATACAAAGATGTTTCAGGATTGAAGACCAAACTCCTTTTAGCCTTAACTAACCTATTTTTACGGTAACTCCTTTTTAGACAAAAAAGTGTGTAATTTTTTGAGTGAACAATAAAGTATTTCTATCTAAACTGCAACACTATCGGTTTCAATACGAACTAGCAAGCAACTCTTTCTGTCTCTGTCTATTTATCTCTATCTTTCTCTGACATTTTAACCGTTAAATGAACTTTGTCCTAGTAATATTTATTTATTTAATGATAATAATGATAATTATAATATTTAATATAATTATTTTCACACTAGTGTCTAGCTAAATATTAAGATCGTTGAGGTTGCTTGTCGTGAAAAGTTAAAAAAAAAGGTTCTCACTCATAGCTCCCACTAGGTACCCTATGTCGGGGATGCTATGGAATATACACAAAGACCTTTATAGTCTTAAACTATCAGATACAAAAAAACTGTTTGCATTTATAAAGTGTGTGTGACGGTGTGTATTTAGACTCGTATACGAAACTAATCTCGTGTGTACAAGCTCTTATACAGGGTTATTCATAAAGGGTATGCTAAGCCGAAAAGGGCTCATAGTACTCATCATTATAAACAACTTTTACTATGGGACCAACCCAGAATTCGCGAAATTTTGTCGAGTGTCATTGACATTTTTCTACGGAGCAGCTGTTTTTTTTCGCGAATTTCGAGTTGGTCCCATAGTAAAAGTTGTTCATAATGATGAGTACTATAAGCCATTTTCGGCTTAGCATACCCTTTATGAATAACCCTGTATAATAGAGATTGATTGGTAGATGTCAGTTGAATTTTTTTAGACCTCTATTGTTTTTATCATAAGATGGATGTGTGTAAAGTGGTTTAAGGTGACTTTGGCAGTGGATAACCCTTTTAGACAAATGCTTTATTGGGTTTATTTGAATTTCGAGATAAATTGCGTTTGGGTGACAAATGTAGTTAATTTTAGTTTGACATTAGTTGAATTTATATTTTTGGAAATTTTATTTTTTAGATCTGTTTTGTGTGTAGTTTTTACGAAATATATGCAGATAATAAATAAGGCTTAATTTACATTTTAAAGTCCAGACAGGGTTTTAAAGTCATAATGGCTCAAAAAAGGCATTTTAATCAATAGTTATAAGATAAATAGACAGATATCATATCATCATATCATATGACCAATATCATATTATCTTAATATATATAAATTACGTGTCACGTTGTTTGTCCGCTATAGACTCCTAAACTACTTATCCGATTTCAATCAAATTTGCACACCGGGTGCAGTTCGATCTAACTTAGGAGATAGGATAGCTCACATCTCAATTTATAGAAAAAAACATGAAAAGTTAGAAAATTTAAAAATACTTAAACTTTGGACAATGTAACTTTGACATTTGACATAGAATTCACACAATGGCTTTTTTTATCAATTCGAATTAAATGGTCATCGTTAAGACAGAACAACGTCTGTCGAGTCAGCTAGTCATATTATAGGAATAATATAATTTGAATTCAACAAGGTTGCAAGCCCCTCATTAAAACAAATTGCAAACGTCACGTAAACTGAATTTATCATTTGTAGCTCTTGTACCGCGTTTACGACGTGGTTTAGCACACAAACCAATGCAATTTATTACGTTATAAATACAGGGTTATTAGTAAAGGGTATGGTAAGAGCTGAAAAAGGCTCATAGTATTTATCATTATGAATTTTACCATAGGATCAACCCGGAATAAAAATTAGACAAAATTAATCAATCAAGAAAATGAGACGTTCCATATATTTTGTCGAGTGTCATTGACATATTTTTATGGAACAGTAATTTTTTTTCGAGTTTCAGCGGGTTGGTCCCGTAGTCAAAGTTGTTCATAATGACGAGTACCTACTTACTATGAGCCTTTTTGGCTCAGCATACCCTTTCCTTATAACCCTGTATTCTACCTGATTCAACCACACCCTATCTCACACACACCCTTCCCACGAATATGAAACCCACGCAGTTTAAAAAAATACAAGCAAGTGCCAATTTTTCAATATTTCCTCAGCTTTGACCTTTGGTCTAGTAAATCTAAGATACAGCGAGACGTAGGTTGGTAATTTATCATTGTTTTCCCAAGAATAACAGCAAATTATATCAAACATCGCTTGGGCCGTTTGACGTGTAAGTAATCGTCTAAGACAAGGGTACGGGCCCGATATGATTTATCGCTAAACTTTAGGGTGGTTTTCGTTCAACTTATTAAAATATAACGCATCCTGCGGCTTTACGCACAATTTTCCCGTTTAACCCAATTTTATCCGAATAAAAAGTATTCTATATTCTACCTATTGATGTGTACTATGTTCTTGCTAAATTTCATGAAGATTGGGTCAGCCGTTTAGTCGTGAGAAGACGACAAACAGACTAAGACAGAATAACTTTCGCCTTTATGATGGTAAGTTTGGGTGAATATGTGTTATGCCACGTTGTCTTTGGGACGTGTCGGTCCGAACTACATTTTAATAACTCAGGCAATTTAAAATTTAGTTCGGACTTCGTAAAAAATAGTCCCCTTTTTATCTGTTTAGACACCAAATATATTTTCAAAAATTGCTCGAATAAAGACGTACTAAACAACAGGCTGCCAGATGCACAAGACGTGCGAACCCAAAAAGGGTGAAAAATATGAAAAGATTTATTTATATTAAGTCTCGCTATTCTGCTGCATTTTTAAAAGATAATATGCGAAGCGTTTATCATTATAAAATCTAATGTGCTTGTCATATAACGACTTAAAAAAGGATCGAACATTTTTGTATGGAAGCTGGTACTTGCACCCGCTGCCATTTTTTTTAATTTTAAAATTTCCGCTCACGATGAAAGAAGTTTATATGCGTATATAAACACAAAAAAGTAGTATTTACAAAAAAGTAGTGTTTTCTTATACAAACAAAAAAATCAAGTAGAGACTACAAGCGTGACGCGCTCGCGGTCGCGTCCTGCCTGCCTATGAAAACTAAACTAGTCCGAGGATCCGACTCAATAAAACGTGAATATTCCCGTATTAAATTTTTTTTTTTTTTTTTTTTTTTTTATGCCATAGGTGGCAGACAAGCAAACGGGCCGCCTGATGGTAAGCGATCACCGTCGCCTATGGATACCTGTAACACTGGAGGCATCACAGATACGCTGCCGACCTTTTAAGATTCTACTAACAGCCCTTACAAAAAACAAAAAACCATACAAAATGGTTCAAAACCACGTAGTTTTCATCTTACTTGTTTTCATCTTGGTTTTGAACCATTACAAAATGGTTCAAAACCACGTAGTTTTCATCTTACTTCTTCAACTTCAACTTCAATTTTTGTTAATGGCTTCTGCGGGGTTGCCACAATTTTGCCAGTGTCGCGTGGATAGAGTGGAAGATACACGACGGAGATTGATCGGTGACATTTATTAAAATGATCGGTGTTACATTCAGTTTTCCCCCATCTGAGTTTACTTGTCAACTTGTCTGAAACCAATAGGACAACACAAACATACACAAGACAGCACAAAAAAAAAAATAACCCCAATACATGAAAATCTTACTTCTTACTAATATTACTAGCTGACTCGACAGACGTTGTCCTGTCAAAAGCCATTGCGTAACTATAGCAACCGTAGTATGTTGATGCTAACTTGTCAATTTATAGTAAAAATTATCAGTATATACATATATAATTTGCAATAAATTAAAATTGCGACTATAATTTGAGATTTAAACTATCCTATCTCTCAAGTTGGATCGAACTGCACATGGTGTGCGAATTTTATTATAATCGGTTAAGTGGTTTAGGAGTCCATTGAGGACAAACATTGTGACACGTAATTTATATAAATTATAAGAAAAGATATAATAAGGTCGTGTAGTGAAAAAAAACATGAAATTTGAAATAAAGGTCTTTTTCATGGTCTGGATTAACACTTAAGCTACTTTTTATCCCGAAAAATGCGCGTGAAGCCGCGGGGCGCAGCTAGTAGTAAAATAATGTGTTACCAACTTAAGAGATCATAAGAATCGATGTGATTCAAACTTTATCTATATCTATATATATATATATATATAAAAATGAAACCCGTTTTCCTTGGTCACGGCCTCACGCGTGAATGGCTGGACCGATTTCACTAATTCTTTTTTTGTTGTATTTGTTATTATTAGGAGAAGGTTCTTACGGAAAAAAATATTAAGAAAATCTCTCAGAAATATTGAAAAACCCTAAAAACAGCCCTTTTATTTTTCCCATACAAACGTTTTCTAACTAAAACGAGCTTTATTGCTATTGTATAAAGTTCATATTGAATTGCAAGCACTCACTGTTGTTTAAGCAATGTAGGTATGTTCCTAACGTCCAAGAGTCAATTTGCACTTTATTACCTCTGTACAAAGTTCAAATTCAATCATATCTATCAAAACAGTGAGTGCTGTGAAGTTTGTTATATCAAATGTCAATGTCAGTGTTTTTTTTTTCATGGATGAGTTTGCTTTTGTCAACTGAATAAAAAAAAGTTGAAACAACAACAAACTGTCAATGTCAGTCTTTTTTTTTCATGGCAGTACGAAGTCTGCCGGGTCAGCTAGTACGTTATATATACTTTCGATAAGATAAACCGTAAGCTCAAAAAATACTTTTTACCTTTGCTATTACCTTGACTTTTTAAAAGGGTAAAGCACTTAATCCTAACTCAATTTCGTCTAAACTCATTACCCTAAACACATAGAAGAAAAGTCAATTTGCCTTTAGACTTAAGGCGGAGATAAATGGTTGAAAACTATAAAGCTATACTTTTATTTTTACATTTTAACACTTTAACTGCTGAAAACACATACCTACACGGCTACACACGCCAGGCGCGTAAACGCATGTGATTATTAGCAGCAGTTAAAGTGTTAAGATTATTTATTGCAGAATGACACAGGTGTTACAAAATGAATTCATAAGTCCTATACAAACTACTTCCTTAAGAAGATTTTTTTTAAGTTACAATCCCGCTTAGGGATGTGTGCATTGTGTTGTTTTATCCATTATGGTTTATTTGTGTTACAATTTAAAAAAAAAAGATTCATGAGTATATCAAATCACTTAATTGAGAATTGGAAAAAAATAATAAGAGCCTAAAAAATAACATTTTGAGTGTTTTAAATTATATCACTGTTGTGATGTTCACCTATTAACTTGATAAAGGCATATGAAACATATAATAAATAAAAAAAATAACTGAAAGTTTTTAAAACTATTTTTATATTTCCTTTGGAAATAAGTTTATCTCTGCCTTAAATTAATGGTATCTACCTACGCTTTAACATTTTTTCTGTAGTTTTAAAAAGATAGCCTTTACGATCTAACTTGTAAGTTTTGAGAAAGAAAACCTTTTTATAGCGAAATAAAGTAAGATTTAACCGTGACTTTCTAAAAAGTTTCTGAAAGTGTTTCTGAGAATACAGATGGCACTTAGATTCTGTCTTGACAAATCGATTTAGAAAAATGCAGGGTAGTAAAGAAACTATTTAAAAAAGAACACTATTTTTGCCTTTAAACCAGTCTCAACTCAGCGTGCCGGTCGTAAACAACCGGCGCTGGTCTTCCGTTGAGACTGGCGGGTGACGTAACGGACATTTATATAAAACACGATACAACAAAAAATTAAAAAAAACAACAAACAAATAATTGAATTAAAATTAAAAAGTTAGTATTGATTTATAAAACAAATAAAAACAAAACAATATAAAAGTGAAACGAAAAAATTCCTGCTGCTACATGAAAATAAAAATAAAGTCAATTGCGGTAAGTAATCTTAATTTATTATTAATTTAATTTAATTAATATTAAATTGCACTGGTGTCATGTTTTTGCAACTCTTCGCCCTTTTGATGCGCAAAAAGGAATTGTTTTAATGGAAATGGACTCATATCTCGTACTCAACATGATAGAAAACGTTTACTACAGGACCAAGCCGAAATTCGCGAAAAAAATCAGTTGCTCCATAGAAAAATGTTCAATGACACTCGACAAAATGTATGGAACAGCTGATTTTTCTTCGCGAATTCTGCTTAGGTCCCGGAGTAAAAGTGGTTTATAATGATGAGTACTATCAGCCTTTTTCGGCTTAGTATACCCTTTTCTATTAACCCTGTTTAGTATTTGAAGGTCTTGTCTAGAGTTTTAAGCCTATTTTTAGATGTAGCACTCATAGCGTAAATCGAGACGACGCGGTCAGTTTTGGAATGGGTGACCGCGAGTGGCATTTATAGCTGAGCGCTACCGTGGATCGAATGATACGAAAAATTTTAGGTTTTCACGCTTTTAGCTCACAGGCGGCCTAAAAACTGACATCAGGACCTGCCGCTTAGCCTATGTGAACTTATTTTGCAGATAACTCTGTAAATAATTATCTGTGACATATGGGCGTACGAATACCAAAGTCTCACCGTAAAGGTTCCATTTTTTACGTTGGTACGGAACCCTAAAATACAAAGTTATAAAATAACAACGACGACCTCAAATCAAAACAATAAAAATGAAATATTCAAATACGAATCAAAAGCTCCAAAATATAAACTAAATCAAAATCTAAATCACCGATCGTTGTAATATTTAAGATAAAGGCAGAGTGTAGATAAAGTAATAGCTTTTCTGCCTAAAATCATTACGATTTCGCCTCGCCGAGGAACATTATCTATATTTTAATGAGATTGAAACAATATACTATAAAAGTAGGGTTTAGTATAGGTTAGGAGCTTACGGACAGAAATCGGATCAGATAAAAATTAGGTGATATTTTAAAATCTGAAAGAATTATACTAACTACATAAGCAAATAAAATAAAATATTAATAGATAAATAATAAAATTCAAGTAAAACTAATCGTTCCAGCGATACAATAATTTTGATTTTATTTCATATTTTTTTAAACTTAATTAAAGAGAGCTTTAAAAGCTTTCCAAGTTTATTTTTAACCCACGTTGTTAGTATAAACACAGGAATAAGTCAAATATTGCAAGTGTATTTTGAACCACTTCTGAAACTGAAATTTGTTATACCTGTGTAACTCTGAGGGCAATAAAATATACTTGCTTTTAACCCTATTTAACACTCGCCTTAAAGGTTCTTCCCCGATAGAAGCTCAGATTAGAACCCTAAAAATGGAAAGAGACGCAAATAACTGTAATGCCATTAGATTAGAAAGTAGTGCAACAAAATCGTCGCCATTTTTAACCGACTTCAAAAAAGGAGGAGGTTATCAATTCGACTGTATGTTTTTTTTTTGTTTGTTACCTCATAACTTTTGACTGGGTGAATCGATTTTGATGATTCTTTTTTTATTAGAAAGCTGACGCTTCCCATTTGGTTCCATTTCAATTTAGTCCAGTTCTGATAATGGTATCCATGAGAAAACTATATAAGTCTTAAATTTGCATTAAGTACGTGCGCGACAAATAGATGAATAACTCAATAGTCGGTCTTTTGAAGTCGGTTTTTGTTTTTTGTTTTGTAAAAATAATGTTCTTGTGTAACGGGGTGTTTGACAACCTTAGAGGAATCTCCCGCCACCTCCCCACACTATGCAACATAATAACACATTCATTGTAAGTACGACCCCCTTGTTTTCCTTCCTCTCCTATTTTATTACCGAAATAGATATCAATTTTAGTAAATTGATTACATAAAGCTTCAGTGAACCCACGAAAATGCGTAATTTAATAACTTCACCGCGAATACTGCAGATAGATAACTTTAATCAATAAGATCGGTTTAGGTAAATAAAGTTGAGCAATGGCGGTCAGTTTTCGGATGGGTCGGGTGGCGGGTCGGATCGACACTTCAATAATTTCTAATTTCGAGCTAGGCGTCTTGGTAGATGACATAAAAAGGAAGGGAGTGTATTCAGATATGACGAATGATAGAGATGAATGGAAGACTGTACCTGTGCACCGTGTGTCGGTACCGACCCCACGTAAGTGGAATAAGGGTAGGCAGATGATGATGATGAGCTAGGTGTCTTGGTCATTTTCAACATTTCCCAGTGTCGCAAAATGTCTCTTCGCAAAATGTCATTTCTCAAAATGCCCATCGACCGATTATCCACCACTTTAGACAATTACATAACAAGTTACACTGTGGACACAAAAGTAATTTATCTGTCTGTGGGGCGTGTACATTTTATTCTAAAAAACCCAAAAAAGCAAAAAAGTAATAATAGTAGTTTTGGTCGTGTTTCACCAAACTAGTTTAGAATACAGTGTGACACGTTACAATAAATATGAATTAAGTCTGATATGTTCGCCTCTGTCATCTGTCCGAAGAAGAAATACGACAACAGCTGAACTTCTACATTTGACCTCATTAATTATGATCACACAGCACCTAAGTTGTCTATCTGTCATCTATAGTCTGTGGTCCACCGCCATTCGCCATTTTGTTTGTCTATGTAGAGGTGGGGCTAATTTTTGGGAAAGTGACCTATTTTTTTTATTTATGGCGTGGGAGGAAAATGAGGGTAGTGAATAAGCAATTTAGGTATTGATGTCAACGTGATTTGGATAAATATGGGATTCTTTACGAACCGGGGCAAGTGAATTTAGCTCACGGGTACACAATTAGGGGTTATTTCAAATCAAATACATATGTCGAACAGAAAATACAAATTGTCTACGATTAACTTAATTAAAGAACCGGGCCGCACCGGGATATTTTAAATTAATCATAAAATTCACATTAATGTTTTTTTCATCCCACCATCTCGGAAAGAGTATTTTTAATCTTCAATATCTGAGTGGAAAAGCCGTTTTTATTCTCTAGAGGATAAAGTAAATTGAATTTAGAACATCGTGTGCACTAAGTTTGTGAATAAAAAAAAACATTAAACCTATTTACTGCTACCTCTATGGTGCCGAATATATCATACAACTATTTTTTAATTTGATAATAACCTCCTCCTTTTTTGAAGTCGGTTAAAAACTCAGACTCGGAACCTTCTTGGTGTTCTTTTTTCAATTTGCTTTGTACGCGGTTCTTTACGCGGCATTTTTTCACGTCATTGTTAAACCTTATATTAAAAACAAGAAACTTGAAAACAAGTGAAAAAACTAAAATGAGTGATTCTAGTGACGAGGAAGTTTGTTTGACGCCAACAGAATTGACTGAAACTGTTAATAATGCGCAAATGAGCTTTTCCACTCAGATATTGAAGATTAAAAATACTCTTTCCTCGCTGAGGTGGAATGAAAAGTTACGTGTTGCACTCGAGTGCAAAGATTTTTCACCTCGTGCTCTTTTGATTCCCTCGCTAACGCTCAGGATTCTAATTTTGAATCACTCGCTGCGCTCGTGATTCAATTTTAGAATCCTTCGCTTGCTCGGTCATCAAAATTGAACACGCGGTTAAAAAGCAACTTTGCACTCTTGTATAACAAATAACTATTTCAATACAGGGCTATAAGGAAACGGTATTCATTAATGTGTGTCTTAAACATGGTATGTACGAAAGATTTAATGTGAAGTATGAATAGTATGATTGACATTGTTGTTTTTTTGGCTCTTCACAGCTTCTGTATTAAGCCAGTATTTCGGTTGGTTCGTAAATATATTCAAAACATTTCTTAGCTTTTAAATTAAAGGAATTTGCTGATAAGTACAGGTGACCACATCACAAGCGATTTGGAGATCAAATGTGCAATTAAACAAAACTTACAAACTCACTTACCTACTTTTACTTTTTAACTTTTTTTTCCTCTAAAGAGTTTTAACTTTAACTTTATACTAAAGATTTTTAACACTGCAAAAAATACTTAATACGAGTAGACTAAGTAAAATGACCGTGACACCTACAGTCGGACACACGACGAAACTATAAGGGTTCCGTATTACGATAGCATTGACAAGAAAACGTTATACTCGTAGTAAATCTCTCAATCATAAAGCAGTAAATTACACCCACATATTTTTTATAACCGTTATTATCTGGCCACGGGCAGTGCGTATCAAATCGCTTATCGCTCCGCTTAGCCCCTATCCGCTCCCTACTCTACACAATGGCTCTGTCCCTCCCTAATCTACACAATACTCTGACCCTCACTACTCTGTACTAATCGTTTCGCATGTCGATTCCTATTGTACGAGTTCAATTGGATTATGTTTTAGAGTTCCGTGGGTTGAATTGAAAACTTCTTTGACTACTCGCAAATTAATCTATTGGCAGCACTTTGGTTGCACGGGAGCTTCTTCAGTTTTCTCGCATTATTAAAGAAAAAATATGCTTTTTTTCATTTATTTAACGCAGTCAAAAATAAATAACAAATACATTTTGTCCGTCTTCCTAACACATACATTTTATCAAGATCGGTTCATTCGTTTACTATCTAATGAAATGGCAACAACTATATTGATTTTTTCACACTTTTAATATGTCAGTAGAATGTGATAATATATTGCAAATAATATACAGCATCAAAACAAGTTCCAACAAAGATACTACTGTAATCCCTTTTCTACCTCTGTGGTTTTTTTTATTTCATTTTGTGACGGAACCCATAACATACTTTGCTCCACCTTCACTCGACTTGCTTTTACAATAATATCCGACTTATTATTTTATTAACTACGGCTTTTTTGTGTAATCGAGCAAATAATACGAGAATTCCTGGAAAACGATAAATATAAGTACATATTTATATATGAATGAGTAGGTAACTTGATATATTTATATGTACTGAGAGAGTCAGGGCTGTCCACCCCAAATACGTTTGCGGGCCAATTTAATTAACATCCTAACAGATAGGGTTTTAATTAATTTGTTAGATTTATTACACAAATTTTGAAGCAACAGAGTCGCTGAAAAAGTTACATCAAATTATTTAATTCGTGAAAAATATCAAATGTAGTAAAGCATGACAAATTTAGAGACAATTTTATTGACAATCTTTTTATTCATCAAACTTAGAAATGCATGATGAAGCGCGACTTTGAGAAATTTACTTCAAAGACATTCAAATTGGGTGAGAAAGCGATGAGAAAGGCCACTTACAATCTAGGAGCTTTTTCCCGTTCGCTTATCACACCAAAACGCAGTCCGCATTTTAACACCCCTGACTTCGCAAAATAAGCCGCTCTACATAACTTGAACCAACCGTTCAGACTTAAAATACTTGCCTAGGTATTAAAATAGTCCTTCCATCGACCCGGGTATTTTAATGTACCATACATCCCTTAATACCGTAGGTTATTAAATGAATCCGAGTAACGTCGCACCGCGGTGGCGTAAAATATTGAGAGTGCAGATGTTAAGCTTTGTAATAAACGTAAGCAACGCACACACACATAGGTACGAGTAGACATTGCTCACGGACACGAGTCCCGCGTCAATCAATTGCCAGTGAACTCGCGCGGTCGAGTGATCCGAGACTTGTGTCCGTGAGCCATGTCTATTGTCTATGTGTGCGTTGGTAGAACAAGTACATAAAATGTAAAAAAATAATTGAATTCATTAAAATTTTACAATAATTAGTTGTGCTGTCACCACCAAACTGGGTCTTACACCGTATATTGGTCAGAGAGGCTTCCTAGCATGAAAAATATATATTATATTGTGAAAATAAAATACAATAAAAACAAGTCAAAATGATCGAATTAGAATTGAAATACACCGTCGCTTACCAATAGGCGAGTTGGTGGTCAAATGTAAATTTATTCATTATAAAAAATTAAATTAAAAAAAATACGTAAATACGAGTACATATGTGAAGATAAATTAAATTAGTATTATCAAATGGTTCCAATAGAATTATTAATTAACATCAAATTTATATTTTACTGTTTCAAAGATCAAATACTTGGAGCTTTGCTTCTGTATTCTGTTTTGTGCCGTGGCGCCGTAAAACGGAAGGGTAGTCTTACAACACTATTCAATAAACCTTAGGCCCGGATATAAAAATAATGGGACGAGTTTGATACGGGTTTAGAACGGCTGGAGGGGTGTTCGTAAAATCGTTTTGTGTCTGTTTAACGTATCTTTGATCTTTTGTTAATTATTTTGTAGATTTTAAGTTTCATAATCATCATATTATGCAACCTTTAATCCTCCCACTGCTGGGATACAGGTCTACCCTCGAAGTGATTAGGCCGTATTAAGTTTGGTGCTCCGAAATTCGAACGAAAAATAAAACATTTTTGGTAAAGAATAATGAAGCCTACTTTCAATTAGTAAATGTTACAGTATTAAAAATAAGTAAATAATATTCTGAATCTAATAATATTAACATTTTTTTCGAACAATAGTTTTATAGTTGCTTGGAAGACCTAAAAAAAATTCGCTGATAGCGATAAGGCCGCCGATTATTATTATTTTTTTTCTAATTCCAGATAAAACGACCAAATTCTCATTTTAAACTAAAAACAACCCTAATATCTATAACCATAAAATCTAACTTCGCATCACGGCCGTTGTTTGAACAAGTAAAAATTTAAGACCCAGTCTATACAGCACAAACAATCGATTTATCCACACATGTGAAAAACATAAAAGTATACACGTCTTCCATACAGAGTAGAAAATGTGTAAAGAAACTGCTGTAGTGCTGAATGTGTAAAGAAATCTGGGCGTCTTGAAGGCGCGAGTGAATCGGTTTCTATCAGGCTATTTGACTATCAGGCGAGATGGCGGTCAAACGCAGGCCTAATTTACATAGAATAAAAAAATGTGTGCGTCGTTACGTCTCTAAACGTCAAATTTACACACAAATCGATATGCATGAAGTTAACAGAAGTTTTTCAGACAGTTTTTAAATAAATTCATATTTTTGCAGACATGTGATATTGTGGAGCGGGTTTGTACGAAGCGAAGATTATGATGATAAATTTAAAAAAAACCTCTATAACGACGCTTTTTCTTTTCCATTTCAATGCCTTATTGGCACTATCATAAGAGAGGAGACGACATTTTCAAGGTCGTGGGTCGAACCTGGATCCGATTGGCGCAGGACCGAGGCAGATGGCACAGTGAGAGAGAGGCCTATACCCAGCAGTGGGATAAAGAAGGCTGTGGATGATGATGATGATTAGATGCCTTTTAAGAGTTGTTTCTCTGTGCCAGCTACTCAACGTTATCTATTCTATATGGGCCGTGTGCCGTCGCGTGGAAAATGAAAACTAAATAAAAATGGGCCCGGTCGCCATCTTCAAATATTGGAGCATCTGCTATCAAAACTTTACGCAGGCCTGCGACGGAGGTGCCACACGGACGTGGGATTTTTTTAAAACTACCCCCTTTAAAAAAAATAATTTTGGAAGCAAGTTTGCCGCATAGACAGTAGAGGAAGGGTATTATACCTCTAGAAAAAAAAACTGGCACACGAAAAATTGGTCACGATTGTCACGAATGATAAATCAGAGTGTGAATATTTTTTGTAAGTTTTTCAAAGTGCATTTAAAAAAAAATATGGCTTTTATTGTCTTTCGGAAAAGTTAATCTTTTATTTGAACATTGGCTAGTCACACGAGCCATTATAACCAATTATGTTAGAAATCACATCAGCTTCCTATTGATACTTTTAATCAGTTTTTCTTCCTTTCTTTACATTCTTTCTTTTCTTTGTTTCTTTGACATGAAAAGGAAATTTAATTTACTTTTTATTAATTACGAAAAAACACAAAACAACGTGTCCAAGCCACGTCACTTTTCACAGAAAAAGTTAACTACATTTTATGAAAGTGCAGAAAACAGCCACTTTAAATTCACCTCCACTCGTTTTTACCTCCAGTTGACGCTTCCGAGGCAGTGTTGCCAATCCTGCAGTTTTTATTAGCTATTTTTTTGTTTTTTTTGGAGTCTGTCTCAGTTTCCGTAAAGTTTTGTGGTCTATCTCTAAATCTACGGCTTTTTTTTATGAATTGTAACAGAAATGAGTCAAACCAATACGAGTCACAGTGTTACTCGTTAGGTTTTTTTTTTGCCAAGCGAGTTGAGGTGTTTTTTTAGTACTATTACGGCGACATCACTGTACAAATCTTGAAAAACAGTGCATAGCAGTTATAGTGACAAGTAATGGCAAAGAAAGTCTTTGAGCAACAACTATCGATTTTTGGCTGAATAATGATAACTTTCATAGCAAATTCTTTTACCTTTTTCAAACCGGTTCTCATTATTATTGATCAAAAAAGACATTGTAGCAAAACTGAAGATTTTTGGTAGTTTTTTCAGTTTTCTACAGATTTTTAGAGCTAATATTATATTTTCCATTTGCTAATATTAAAAAATGAAGCTACAAGCTTCATTTTTTTCTTAGACTGGCAACACTGCTGGAAGGGTAGCGGGTAGGGTAGGCTAGTTATTGCGGGAGGGAAGTCGATTTTTTTCACCCGTTTTGTTCATAACACACGCCGTTTGGGCTTTGTCTGCTGTAACCGACAGGGAATAAATGTTTCCGCGAGCTTGAAGCGAATTAGGGGGTGAATGGAAAACAAGCGAAAGGATAAACAGTCTTGGGAACTATAAATATGAATGGAAAACGATATCTAAAAAAAATTGAGACGATAAACTTAGTGTCTTCGCAAAAAAAGCTATTGCTTTAGCTAGGAAAGTGGTTGAGCGGTGTCGAAGGACACACTCTCACACACGTACAGTCGTACACACAAAAAATGCTTTATGTTTTAGGGGTTATATGGGGTGTATAAAAACACATGTACTAATTTATTTAAAAAACAAATATATCTTGGAAAAAGATAATCAAGGTTTCGACACTGATTTAGCTAATCGTAGGAAAGTCGTTGAGTGGATTCGGAGCACATAGCACATACGATACGAGTACTCACATACCATACACGCACACATAAAAAATACTGTACATGCATGAGTAGAGTATAAAATAAAACCTACTTAAGAGTACTAATCAACAAATGTTACCAACCAAACATCTATAATTTTACTATTTATTCCACATTCACTCTAAAAACTCAAAGAAATCGTTACAAATAAACAACGTTTCCCAGGACTAACCGCAAACCACAACTTTTTCTCCTGTCTAACGCAGTTATTATGCCTTTAACGTAATTAGCCAAACTAGTGGTTAAACATGGCATTTTGTTAGTTAAACAGCTGCTGTCACGGGGGGTGACTCTTGTAAACGGTGGCGTTAGATAAATACTTGTGAAGGTCAGTGTGTTCGTTTGATCAGAATGCAATGCAAGGGGTGAGTTGTGTTTATATCTATCTATGTTGGTAGGTACATATAGGGTTAGTCATAGTACTCATCATTATGAACAACTTTTACTATTGGGCGAACCCGAAAGTCGCGAAAAAATAATTAGCTGTCCCATAGAAAAAGTCAATGACACTCACCGAAGCTAGATCGATGATGACACTCAACAAAATGTATGGAACAGCTGATTATTTTTTCGCGAATTTCGGTTTGGTCCCGTAGTAAAAGTTGTTCATAATGATGAGTACTACGAGCCCTTTTCGGCTTAGCATACCCTTTATGAATAACCCTGTATAGTATAGTTTTCAACCAAATCTAAGCAGAGAAACTCTAATTTTTGTTCAATTCGACAGTAAATTATGTATTAGGAGATTTATACATACAAGGTTATAAAGGAAAAAGGGGAGAGGAGACGCTAGGTGGAGTAAGGCAGTGACGGAGTGGTGGCCGAGGCAAGGCAAGCGGAGCGTTGGTCGTCCGGCGACGAGATGGGTCGACGACATGTCAGAGTCGCGGGTCGAACCTGGACCCGATTAGCAGTTGACCGAGGCTGATGGCATAACGGGAGAGAGGCCTATACCCAGCAGTGGGATAGAGAGGGCTGTGGATGATGATGATGATGATGAAAGGAAAAAGTATGTAGGTCCATAGTAGGTACTCATCTTTACAAACAACTTTTACTATGGGACCAACCCTGCAACTCTTGACAATACGCAGGAACAGTTGTATTTTTCGCGATTTCATGGTTGATAAAGTGGTTCATAATGATAAGTACTATGAGCCCTATTCCGCTTCAAAGTTCCACCACTTTTTAACCGACTTCAAAAAAGGAGGAGGTTATCAATTCGACTGTATGTTTTTTTTTTTTTTTTTATGTTTGTTACCTCATAACTTTTGACTGGGTGAATCGATTTTGATGATTCTTTTTTTATTAGAAAGCTGACGCTTCCCATTTGGTCCCATTTCAATTTAGTCCAGTTCTGATAATGGTATCCATGCAAAACTATATAAGTCTTAAATTTGCATTAAGTACGTGCGCGACAAATAGATGAATAACTCAATAGTCGGTCTTTTGAAGTCGGTTTTTGTTTTTTGTTTTGTAAAAAATAATGTTCTCGTTTAGTATAAAATAAATCTACTAATTGTATTTCATAACTTTTGTTAATAGCACAAGTGCTTATTTTAAAATAGCTGGAAAAAACATGGCGAGGGCGTAATAGGTCTTTAAGCTTGCAAATTATAAGCTGCACGACACTAAGCTAATATTTTTATTGGTTAAAGAATAATTGATAAAGAATAATTTAAAAGGAAAACAGGTTAAATGAATCTTTCTTAGAATCAACATTTCCACTCAATTAATTTCCAATTAAAGTATAATAAACCTTTCGCAGAATTTTGCAATGAAGCTCACTGTCTATTTATTCTCTACTAGGTGCATCCTGCGGTTTCACTTGGTATCCTATTACTAGTATCTCTGCGAACAGTAGACCTCGCGAGAATTTTTTCCCAACAATCTCAGTGTTTTATCTCGACAACCTCTTGACTGATTTTACTCATATTCGAAATTCTTATTTAAATTAATATAGAATAGTTTAAAAAACTAAAAAACACACATTGTCATCGCTCTTTGACAAACGCGGCACGTAGCAGAATATGTACCAGTAGCCGTGGGGAACCACAGCTTAGCCAGTAGTCACAGAATTCGCGTACCGAGTCACAGCTTAGCTAACAGTAATCGTAGAAATCGCGTTCGGAGCAAAAACACAATTTATTAGGTTCATATAATTATTTTAATTTATTTATAAGTATATATTTTTTTTGTATAATAATTTATTGTCATCGATCCTCGATATATCTACAAAGTTTGAAAGAAATCCGGCCGTTTAAAGTGGGTCAAAATCGCGCCCAAAGGAGTCGGTTACAAACATACAGGTAAAGCTAATATAAGCGTATTAATTAGATGTCATATACTTCTGCCAAATTTTATCAAAATCCACTGGTAAATGATACTGCAGCAAATTTCCCACCTTTTTGAGGGAAATACCACCCCAATCAAAAAGTCCCGACGACAAAAAAAATGTACCTCGTTAAGCCATTTTTAACCGACTTCAAAAAAGGAGGAGGTTATCAATTCGTCTGTATGTTTTTTTTTATTATTTTTTTTTTATGTTTCTCATAACTTTTGACTGGGTGAATCGATTTTGATGATTCTTATTTTTATTAGAAAGCTGACGCTTTCCATTTGGTCCCATTTCAATTTAGTCCAGTTCTGATAATGGTATCCATGAGAAAACCATATAAGTCTTAAATTTGCATTAAGTACGTGCGCGACAAATAGATGAATAACTCAATAGTCGGTCTTTTGAAGTCGGTTTTTGTTTTTTGTTATGTAAAAATAATGTTCTTGTAACATGATTGAGAAACAGAAATCCGTCCTAAAAGTAGCCTGTGTGTATGAAGCTATCTCAATTCTAAATTTTATTCGATTGCGTTTAGCCTTTTCAGCGTGAAGGAGTATCGTATAGTGCACAATAGTACATACTACTTACAGACCAACTTTTACATTTATAGAAGTACTAGCGGCACCCTGTGGTTTCACCCGCGTGATGATGATAATGATGATGTGCCCACATGTTAAGTTATTTCATTCAATTCCATACAGCCGTTCCAAAGTAGTAACATACACAAACTAATACAAACAAAAAAACTCACACATTTATAATATCAGTGTGATAGTGTGATTAATAAGTACGAGAATTCCAAAGCGTTTTAACAAAATTGCAGGACAAATATAACAGAACCACTTATAGGATAGACGTATAATCATCCTTCCGGAATAGAATTGTCGTGTAGAACGGTGTCTCGATAATTAGTGTTTAAAGTGGAGTTTAACATCTGCGGTTGTTCACACAATGAATAATAGTTTCGATGAAGTTGTGGTTTTGGACGGGTGGTGTCGGGTAGCGGGAGCGGAAAGAGGGAGCGGGAAGCGGAAAGAGTTACCGCGTAGCGGAAAGCAGAATTGCGACCATGCTATCTTACTTAGGAGCTGTTTTTTTATTTTCCACAGGGTAGCGGTCTCTTGGACTAGATTAGTTTTATTTAGTGTAGTAGTTATAAGTAGTTATTCATATCTTAATTGTTTGATAAACAAGAACATTATTTTTACAAAACAAAAAACAAAAACCGACTTCAAAAGACCGACTATTGAGTTATTCATCTATTTGTCGCGCACGTACTTAATGCAAATTTAAGACTTATATGGTTTTCTCATGGATACCATTATCAGAACTAGACTAAATTGGAAATGGGACCAAATGGGAAGCGTCAGCTTTCTAATAAAAAAAGAATCATCAAAATCGATTCACCCAGTCAAAAGCTATGAGGTAACAAACATAAAAAAAACATACAGTCGAATTGATAACCTCTTCCTTTTTTGAAGTCGGTTAAAAAATAAAGTTAAAAAAAACTGTATATAAAACTTAATTTCTAGCGTACTTCCGTCTTAATGGCGTCAGATACAGAAACGGATTTAGTGATCTGTATCTACACAACCTCATAAACTCGTACTTACAGTTAAAAAAATTAGGGCGAGTAGTTAACCCTGCTGTTAGATTTTTCAGGCTGCCTGAAAGGCCTCTGACATAGCTTCTAATACCTCCACTTACGAACGACGGACTGCCATTCCACGAAGCTAGAAAAAGAGATGGAAATAAGTCTTATCGCTTTCTCTCTTTCGCTTGAACTGTGGCCAAACATACCGACACAATACACACTTGTTACTTTCCCAATCAATTCGGGTAAATTATTACCTTTTATAATTGCTCTTAAGCCGTTATACACTAAAATAAATACATTTATTGTATTCCGGTTTTGTGTATTGGTATTGGCTTATTTTGTTTCAATATCGGTGGTTTAATACAGAAAACCAATAAGTGAAGAAATAAATAAATGTAGGCATAAGTGAAATAAAAATATAAAGAACAAAGCAATTGATTTCGGTGAAAAAACTAGTTTTAATCAGTCGAAACATTAGCAGTATAAAAGCCAATAAATAAAATTTATCTCAACACTATAAGAACAGCCTCAAACAGGCTTTTTGATTGTGTTTCTGTGCGAAAATGTTTGTATATATTTATAAACCCCGCAAATGTATCAAACATAAGTTAAGTACTAAATAAGTTTTTCAAATACTGTTAGAAAATGCTCGATAATAAAATCATGTTTTGCAATAAAATTAATATTTTGATTTATGGCACTTTTATACTCGAACATCGATACATATTAAGACCTACATTACAAAGAACCAATCAAAATTGAGTCCCAGTCTTGTTGCCTATTGTAGTACAAAGGAAAGTCCTTTCTGGAGAATTATTTACATATGTACTTTGATACAAGTTGCGGTAGCTCGAGCATTGAATAAATCGATACAGAAGGTCAGCTTACGTGCAATTAGCGATAACAAGCGCACGCACACATAGACCGCATTCCAGCCGGTATTTCCGAGTAACTACAACACGGGTTTCTTTAAAATAGCTCATATTGAAGTCCTGAAAGGTTGACCACTTCTCCGTGACGCCTCCAGTGTTACAGGTATGCATAGGCGACGATGATCGCTTACCATCAGGCGAGCTTATTTCTTACTTAAAGCATGAAAAAATACCTATTACCAGGATGTTATATAACAATTGCTATGGTCGCTAATTAAACATTTTAAACCACTTAATTCGATCACGTCATGAGTATGTGTGCGACAGTATGCGCGCCTGTCATCGCTTATTATATGAACCGTACAGAGTTGGGCTTCTGTAAGTACTTATCTACTCTGTGGCTTGAGGTTTCTTTGAGCTTGAAATACGTTAGTTAAGTTTCAGGTTCTAGAAATGTTTCGAGAAACAATGTTAGGTATCGTTGCGATTTCTGTAGCTGAAGTTTCATTAGCTCATTTTCCTTTCCATTGCCATTGTTAGTGCTTAGAGTAATCTGTAGTGGACACCTGTAAGTACACTGCAGGCCAGGGTTACCATGACCTCTTAAAACCATGATGGTTATATTTTCTTTCCGACGCTTCCGCGGCAACAAAACGTAACCATCATGGTTTTGAGAGATTATGGTACGGGCCCAGGTACTTAACTTATAAAAAAAATGTTAATTTTTTGGTCTACTTTTTTTCTAGCTTATTGTGTCCCAGTGCTGGGAAAGGCCTCTATTATCTCCCTCTACGTATCCCTATATCTGGCCTATGTTTGGCCATAGTAAGTGTAAATGCTAAGAAAAGACAAACGATTCGGACTGTATTTTGTTGGCAATAAAGTTGATATTAAAAATAGCGTAAGCATCAGATTTTTTTTTATCTGATTATAAATGAAGCAAAAATTGAAAAGAGCTTTCATCAAAGAAAAATAACTTCAAACACAACTCAACATTTTTATTTCACTTTTCATACTTTCCTATTTATCCTCCTCTCAAAATAGATCTATCTACAAACTCGCTGAATTTCTCAAATGTATTTAAACATGTTTTGGGCTCGTAAAGGGAAATTCCCGCGTCCTTGACCTCCTGTTCCGCAAATTTGATCCGATGGGAACAAGCCAATGAACTTCCGGGGCTTCACAAGTATAGACCAGCCAGTAAGGGCACAGATCACACTATCACAATATTTTTATATCTATTAAATCTTAAATAAATAACGTTTCATCATAAAAAATTTGGAGGTGATGTGGGTGTTTCCCGATACTTATGATCTGGGTGTCTTCAAGTCGCGAGTGAATCGGTTTCTTCTAGGCAAGCGTGCTCCATCGTAGACCGCATCGTTGCTTACCATCAGGCGAGATGACGGTTACTGAATAAAAACAAACTTTAATTTTATTAAATATTAATCTTTCAAAAACTGTATTAATTACTTTACCCGGTATATGATTCCCCGACGCGGCTCAATTAACATGAGCCGTTTAAATGATGATCTCAGATCATAATGGACCACAATGAAAAATAAAGCTGCATTATTTGATCTGTCAATGTCCACTAGCGTTCAGAACTTGCTTGTATGATAAAGTAAAATTAGCTAACTAGCGACAATCGCAAGGCATTGTCAGTTTGTCACGCACTACCTTGAGCTTAATAATAATTCAAAATTATTTGCGGCACTGAACTGTGACGTAGTCATTACCTAGGTTCTAGGCAGTATATAATGACTTAAAATTTAAGCAAATATTGCTTAGATCTAAACAGAACGTGACACCGCGTAGCGTAGTACTTTGACATAAGTGTCACAAGTGTCACAGGTGTGAAAGTGTGACTACAGTAAGTATAATTGGTAATTCAGGAAGCCCTTACTGCCCCACTTCGCAAAACGTTAACACCTCAACAGTCATAAAACAAAAGAGCGGGCGGTAGTACGGAGAATAAACCAATTAATTGTGTAACGGTATCCAATTGAATTCAATTGGGGTGGCCATCTGTTACGTCATTAGCGGGACATTGGATGATGTACGGGAAGATTGGCTCGTGGGAATGAGAATTTGTTTCGTATTTTAATTAGGCCAAATATATCTTAGTCTTTTTGGAGCTATAGGATATTCATGGAATCACAAAAATGTGACACCAAAAAAGTTATTTAACAAGTAATAAGAAATTAATTACCGGTTTTTTAAATAACATCGTTTAAATATTTTTTTGCACTACTTTTCTTTACCAGTGACTTAACACGCGGTTTCTCAAATATTCGATTTCGATTTTGTGTTTCTTAAATTTTATGGAAGTCGGTAATTTTGAATAGTTTCAGAGGTAACTTTTTAAGACAACACCTCAATTCGCAAGCCGATACTTTTGTATTTTCTTAAAACTTATTAATTAGTGGGATGATAACTACCCCATTATCAAATCTTTATAATTAGATAGATAAATAAACTCTTTATTGTTCACATTAGCCATAAATTTAAAAAAAAAATATCGTAGGCCGCATCGTTGCTCACCATCAGGCGAGATAGCGGTCAAACACAAACCTAGGATAGAAAAATTAAAAAAAATTATAGAGTATTTAAAGATGCTACACAGAAAACTAAATCTAAAACGTGACGTCAAACGCTATTCTATCCAATGAACATTTGTCTATTTCATGGAACTGGTAATCTATCTCAAGCTGAGGAAAATAAATGATCGGAGTTTCGAACCATGCGTCGTTGTAGATGGATGATCAGATTTAACTTTGAGTTTTTTTAAGTTTATATTTATTGGGTTTTTTTTTAACTTTTATTACATATTATAATGTAAGTACGTGAGTACGTTTTGGACGTACGGGTAGCTTAGGTGGGCTTAACCTGGTATGTTTTTTTTTTTTTACTTTTTAATAACATTATTTCTATACATGTTTTTAAGTATTTAGATACTTTTAAGGCCTAGGTTTTTTTTTTCTAATAGCTACAGTGAACGCAATGCTCTGTTTATCCTAGAGACTAGAGACAATAAGATAGTGATTGGTAGCTTAGTCCTAACCTACTAATATTATAAATGCAAAAGTTTGTGTGTGTATCTCCGTATCTCCGTAACTACTGAAAACATTTTAATATAATTTGGAATAGGAATAGCTTGTGTCCTGGATTAATACATTGACAACAGACATCGTGCCACGGGTGAAACCGCGGAAAAAAAATGGCTTTAAAAAAATCTATTTGTCCCAAAAATCCTAGAAACCCCACCACCATGGCCACCCTATTCCAATTGATGTCGGATTTGCCGTTTGTCAATGGCCATTGTAGAAATTGTACGTGATTAATTTAATTGGTTTGTAAGTTGATTAATCATTGGGTTTGTAACGATTCAATTAATTGAAGCCTGGTTTTGATTAGATGTTATTAGAGTTTCGAACGTTTTAGTGATTTCAAATTTCATAAATGGATTTTAGAGAATGTTTTAATTAACGCTTTAAGTCTTAAGCTTTTGATGGACTTAAAAGGTCTAAGTCTTAAAATAACGTGAAATCGTCGGCTTAATACAAGTCATTCACTGCAAAAAGTTACTAACTGTTACAATGAAAACTAACGTAGTTATGACTCTTTTTTTGTTAATAATTAACACGAGAATGCTTACGTTTTATTGAGTCTGATACTCCGACTAGTTTCAACCACATTCGGCGATCTTTTTCGAGGAGTTACAAGCGTGATTCGCTTGAAGACGCGTCCGTCCGTGCAGTAAGCCGACGAAATATTGTATGTAGTTAAAGATAATGGGTAAAGTTAATGGTACACAAGAATGTATGTACTCAATCAGAATTAAGATTAAGAAATATTTTACTGAATGATTTATGAGTGTTTTAAAATCACTCTTTAAATAAAATAAAAAAACAAAATCCCAGGAATTTCGCCTGAGAGTAAATACTCGAAAAAATTCAGATATTAAACGTACTAAGAAATATTGGCCTATTTACTTAAATCCTCGCTTGGGTATCGGCAGATGGATAAGCCAACGGCCTCGATGTATCGTTGTCAAAACAAGGTAGGTACGCTCCGAAACACGCGTACAGTCAGCATGCAAAGTCTTCGTTTGACCTATTTCCGATCAGGAGTTAGGAATGGGACGATTTCTTGAGTCTTCAATCTCGATATTGTGAGAAGATTTTAAACTCGGCAATTTGGCCTTGATTATTGTATTTTAAATTTAGAATCAGTTCGCACCTGTTGTATAGAAATCGTAAGTCCAAGACCAAATAATTGGCCGTAACAGACGGACGGACAGACTACGGAGTCTCACCATAAGGGTTTATTTTTCCATTTTGGTTCAGAACCGTAACAACGGTCGTTCGCGCGAATTTTTGTACTCTACAAGAGCGAGTTAACCCAATGAAAGAAAACCACCTAAGTCTTTGTTTGGCATGCAGCAAAAAATCAATGACAGTCACAGAGCACTCATTCTGTTCCAAATTTGAATCATGAAGGACTAATATAAAACCGAGTCTAAGGAACATCACTAAGCTAAATCTTCCGTCCTTAGAGACCCGCAGTGAATATTTGAGAAGGTTCAGGCACGGAGCCGTTCTCGCGGGTCGTTCGCGCGAATTATGAGAAACAAAACATGTTTTGGTTGACATAATTATGTGGCAAAAAGCACTGATAGATAGGTCTTAGGCTTTTATTCTATTACAAATTTAAATGATGAAGGACTAATATAAAACCGAGTCTAAGAAACATCACTAGGCTAAATCTTCCGTCCTCTGAGACCCGCAGTGAATATTTGAGGAGGTTCAGGCATGGAGCCGTGCTCGCGGGTCGTTCGCGAATTATTGAAATCTGCGAAAGCGAGGTATCCCAATGAAAAATTAAACTATTTTCCGCGACAGTTATGGGTTGATTACACTTAACGAGTACAGTGGCGAGACAGAAACAGTGTATCTAGCACAACTTTGACGTAAACTTACGTAGCGAGTATTCGATAGAAAAGTGTACGCCATTTACGCCCGTCAGTGCGCTCTTGACGGCCGTAAATGGTATACACTTTTCTATCGAATACTCGCTACGTAAGCTTACGTCGAAGTTGTGCTAGGCCTACAGGGCACACTCAGTCGAGCAAACAAATCGTAGTTCTAGTTATTGTCTCGCCTCGTCAAACTGAGTACTCGGCTGCGGGCACTGTCTCACCACTGTACTCGTTACGTGTAACTCGGTGTAACCAACCCATTAGCAGTAAAAAAAATGGTTTTTGCAGAATGATGAGTGCTATGATGAGCCTTTTTCGGCAGCATACTCTTTCCTGTATAGCAAATTACACGTGATTTAGTAACGAAAATTAAACTTTCACGTTTATAATAATAATAGTCGTAGGATTAGTGCTATTCTCTTTGTAACAGTGTAAGCTGTCTCACAATCTCTCACCGATTTCTCGCCGGTGTCTTTTCCAATATTAAGCGAATTTTTAGAGTTTTGTGTAAGTAAACAAATTTCTCGATGATAAATATTTGAGCAGGTTATATTGGACGTACCTTTCATTTTATTACTTTACTAGTTGCGCCCCGCGGTTTCACCCGCGGTCAAAAAATTTACAACAGTTTTTCGGGAAAAAAAAGTAGCCTATGAAAGTAAATCTAAATCCAGTCCATGAAAGACCTTAATTCCAAATGTCATGTAAATCCGTTGAGCCGTTCCAGAGTTTAGTGGTAACAAACACACAAACTTTTACTTTTATAACATGAGTGAGATGAGATGCTGCGAGTTATTTTCTCGTTTTACGAGTCGCATTTTTATGAAAATAGCAAAGCAGTTTATTGAAATCTTGTTGGAACTTTATCAGGGCTTCCTGTTGACGAGCTCCTGAACATTTCCTCGTACGTTTTCCTCCTTGGATAAGTCTGAAACTAATCTTATAAATGCACAAATATATGTTTGTTCATGTGTGCTTTCTTATACAGGTTGGATCTTGACATTCAAGGATATTGTAATCATTATTACGAAGTTTTACTGTGGGAATAATACTGAATTGCAATAGAATTAGCTGTTACTTTTCGTCGTAACAAAAAAAAAAAAATGGAGTCCTAGAAAATATCAAGTGACCAACCAGTACGGTGTGACTGGTTAGTCACGTCACAAAAAAGATAGATGTGTTAGACAGAGACAGAGATATAGATACTCTTTCTAAATAAATATCTATTTTTTATATTCAATTTTTTTTATAGGAGCTTCTAAACTGCAAGTCCATGCCAGCCCCATCGTAACCTAACACATAATACAATTCACAATAAACTTATCTTATTCTTAGACTAAAATAAAATATTTTAGACAGATCTTAGTAACTAATTTGGTAGAAGTCTTCTTAGCTGTTTTAAAACTGTACATATAACCCGGTCACAATATCTGTGCACCTCGCTGGAATGCGTATAGCCTTATATAGTCTGTTATATATACATATATTATATATAGCCTCCCCGGTGCGACAGTGCGACTATATAAGGCTATACGCATTCCAGCGAGGTGCACAGATATTGTGACCGGGTTGTAAACACTAACGATCCGACAAAACAGAGCGTTGCGACCGACATCCCTTAGTTTTTTAAAACATTTTCCCCAAAAAATAACAACATTATTTTGCGGACTTATGTTAGTTCTGTTTATTTTTCTGCTAACCGTACAAATAGGCCATTATGTCTGTAATTGCGTGGTGTTGGCTCCGAGCCTAATACAGCTAGATAGCCTAGATGCGCCTAAAATCTAGATCCCTAATGCGCTAGACCAGTCACGGCCAATCACGGGGCTGTGACGAAATGTGACGCGATTTTACTGAGGCCCGCTGTCATTTTAAACTGGTCGTGTTCGTAGAATAGAATATTTGTAGTTTTAATTTTTTTAATTGGAATTGACATATAAAATATGATATAAAAATTGTACGACGACGTTTAGACGCAACTACTGGTATAATGCCGAGAAGAGGGAACTTGCAGCTGTGTGGTTTGCACTCGTGAGATGCCGCACAACTCTATTCCTATCAATATAAAAAACAAAATACATGATAAATAACCAAAAAAAAAACTAAATATTATTCCACTATAAAAAAATTAAGTACGTAATTTTTCACCGAATGAGATCAAAACTAGTCGTGGTAGTCGACTCAATAATACGTAAGTAATCCTATTGGGAATTGAACATTACAACGTATCAGTTGTTCAATAAATATATCTGACTCTGAATCTGAGTATTCCCGTGTTAATTATACCCAAAATCTTATTCCAGCCCGCGAAATGAAAAGCTTAAGCGCGGCTGCACTAGATAGGACTCATGTAGGCAGGATATGTGAGCGTGTTATCTCAAGTTTAATATCGAGTGAAGCCGTAGGTTTAATGTAGTCTACTCACAGGCATTTAGCCTTTATCAGAGTGCTAATATTACGTGAAATAATCATACTTAATATTATGAATGTGAAAGTTTAAAGTTTGTGGGTGTACGTTTGTTTGTAAATGTTTCTGAAATGGGTTAACGGATTTGAGTGACGTTTGGAATAGAGATAGTTTATAACTTGGATTAACACAGGCTTTTATCACAATCTAAACCACGAAGTAACATGAATAGCGAATGGCGCATCCAGGTGCGACTGCTATGGCAGCACTGACGATATATGGTTGATCCATCGCTCCTGGACGACCAAACCGCTTTCCCTGCCTTAGTTCACAAGTAGCTGATGCCCAGTGATGCCCGTTGCACCTTAACCTTCGGCTTCATAGATTTTGAGCTATAAATATATCGTGTTGCTTTCCATCGGTGAAATAATTTTTAAAATCGGACGAGAAAATTCGGATATTACCCGAAACAAACATACAAACTTTACCTCTTCATAATATAACAAAGAAGATTAAAAAAGATTAGTTTATGAATATAGATTAAAAAGCTTATTTCTTTTTTTTAATATCAATCGGCACCGACACAAAGCAAAGCAACATTAAACAGCAAAATAAGGTTATTCGAATAATGAAAAACAATCAGTATTCCAGCCCTTTAATTGACGCGCCCTGAATAGAACTTTAATCAAAGTGTCTCGCGAACAAGATTGACATTAATTGACGTAACGAACTTATGGTCGGGTTGCGTATTTATTAAAAGAGCAAAGACTAGAAAGCTGAGGAGATGTAGGGTTATAAGGAAAGGGTATGCTAAGCTGGAAAGGGGTCTTAGTACTCATCATTATGATTTTTTTAACTCAAATCGTTTCTCGCTCGGTTTATCATATTAATATGTGTATTATAAGTGTCAAAGTCAAAGTTTGCATGTTTGTTGCTCAATCACCCAAAAATGGCTGAACGGATTTAGATGAAATTTTGTATGAACGTAGCTTCTATCCTGGATTAACACATAGGCTACTTTTTATCCCGGAAAATGCGAGTGAAACCGCGGGGCGTAGCTAGTTTTTAATATTTCCAGGCCACAGAAAACTAAACTCTTTAGCAACGTGTGAAACGATTTTCAATTTCTCCGTCGGCAGTCGGCAGTGACCAGGATTTAGTTTTTTCTTTGTATTCGAGCTGGTATTTGTCGACGGTTGCACAATACACTCGGCGTCTAAAGAGAGTGCCATTGCTGTGATGGAGGAAGACTTGGATGCGGTATTTGCGGATTTAGAAGATTTATATGGGTTAAAAGGAAAGGGTTTTAGTACTTATCATTATGAACAACTTTTACTATGGGATAAACTTTGATTTCAAGAAAAAAAATTGCTATTCCGAATAAAAATGTCAATGACACTCGACATATGGAACTGCTGATTTTTTTTTCACGATTTCTGGGTTGGTCTCAGTAAAAGTTATTCATAATAAGGAGTACTATGCACTGAGAAAAAATTCCGCTTAAAGAATGATGAATTCACTCAAAGTACGGAGCATACTGATATCGAACCTATCCTGAATTCCTGATGAAAAAACCAACACAAAAAAACCAAGTTTTCTTTTCAACTTTTGTCAAGTCCATGATATTTCTACGTCGGCGTGGAACGGATTGCAGGGTGCAATCGGGCCACATGTGGGTTGATACCGGCCTTTATACCGGAGTCCTATACAGAGGACCGCTAATACTGTTTACTGGCGACCGGACTGGTCTTTATTGTAGTGGTGGACTGAAAAGACTGAACTTATTATAGATAGATGGATTACTATGAAAACCTGTATGGTTTTGATTTATTTTGTTGTAAAGGTAAATTGGGACTACTCACGTTAAAGCTCTGAAAAGAATAAAGTATCGACGAAGTGACAAAAGACTCGTCAAGACGAATCAAACGCGCCCAAGCTTGATGGTGTTGCGTCGTATTATTCCAGAGTTCTCCTAACCACTTTTCGACTTCATCATCAGATAGAGGTACCTATAAAGTAACAACCAAACGACGCTACGAGTTGACTCGTCAAGACGAATCAAACTCGGTGGAGTTACGTCGTATTATACCGGCTCCATCATCAGGTCAGCTGTCATAATAATATTGCATCTTCGTTCGATTTACATATTCATGCAAAACAGCACAATCGGAAAGCGAGTCAATAACTTGCAATATTTATTTACAGATTTACAGACACCGGGACAGATGAAACTAAATAATAGCTTGTCCTACTTTTTAACCGACTTCAAAAAAGGAGGAGGCTCTCAATTCGACTGTATGTTTTTTTTTTAATATTTGTTATTTCATAACTTTTGACTGGGTGAATCGATTTTGATGATTCTTTTTTTATTAGAAAGCTGACGCTTCTGATGTGGTCCCATTTCATGATTTAGTCCAGTTTTGATAATGGTATCCATGAGAAAACCATATAAGTCTTAAATATGCATTTAGTACGTGTGCGACAAATAGATGAATAACTCAATAGTCGGTCTCTTGAAGTCGGTTTTTGTTTTTTTATTTTGTAAAAATTATTTTATTATAAATGCTACTGTTTTTTTGTGTGTGTGTGTGTGTCTCTCTCTCTCTCTCTCTCTCTGTATGTGTGTATGTGTGTATATGTTTCTTACTACATATCTCCGCAACTGTTTATGGGTTGGTATATAGGCACTTCTCATCAGCGCCGCGTGGGCCAGCTAGTGTTAAATAAAAGCTACTAAATAATAAAATGGACCTCATAACATTTCACGATGGTCCATTACTTTTCAGTTTTAAGGAGAGCTGATTAAAGTTTGCGCGGTCCGAGTGAGCATCGCTGCGATTTTTGTTTGAACACTGCAGCGGGATAGGGCGACCATAAGGTATAATTTCCACGGCTAAGCCGTTTTATTTTTGACAGATGTCACTACAGTAACTGTCAAATTTGACAGATACTGCCCGAAATTTGTATGAACTTTGACATTGTTTATTTTGAGGTCTTGATTGAAATGAAAAGAGATAATGGTGCGATGAAGTGGGAAATGCAATTATTGGTGCTATCAAACTGGTTTGTTTTAGAGAATGATATAACATAATCCATGATCAAGCCAAGATCGTCCTGACAGTGACAAAACACCGTTTCTCCACAAAAGCATGCTCCATCGTAGACCGCATCATTGCTCACCATCAGACAAGATGGCGGCCAAACGCAACTCTACCTACCTATCTATAGATATTTATGAAAATGAATCTCTATTCCCCTTGGTCATCGTATCACGCGTGAACGGATGAAACAATTTAGCCATTTTATGTTGTGTTAATTATTGTCAGGAGAAAATTCGTATGAAAGAAACAAATCAGAAAGTTGATCTGAACATTAGAAAGCTTAAGACAATTTGAATTCAATATTCATAGTTAAGACAGAACGTCTGTCGGGTCAGCTAGTCGCATAATAAAACTTGAGAATGGTCACCGCCTCCAAGAGAATACCCAGGTAAAATAGCTGACGGCTAGCAAACAAAATCGGTTTAAGTTCGCTCAGAACTTCTCTCGTCTTCAGAAATGCACGCTTAATACTCTAGTGTTTTTAGATTTAATGGTATTTCGTACTTAAGAATATCTTGAGCAAAAATAACTACTGCATTTTGCAGGAAAATTACGAATTCAGTTTCATTTATATTCAGCTCGGTTTATATTTGTTTTTGTGAGAATATAAGCTGAATTTTCGTTAGTTATTTTGTGGGAAAGAGAATAATGTTGCTTTTGCGTGTACGTTCATAATCTATGCTAATATCATAATGAGGTAAAGTTTGTTTGTATGTATGTTTGTAGAGAGTACATTTCAAAACTATTGGTCCGATTTTAAAAATTCTTTCAACAATGGAAAGCTACACTGGCCCTGTTTTATAGCGTCAAGCCTGCGAGGCTAAAGAAATCAATCCAAAGAAAAAAAAAGAAAGAAAAAACTGGACAATACTTACCCTACCGTACGTCCTACCGTAAGTTTAAGTCCTTTGAAGGCCTTCCGAAACTAGGTACCTAATGCTCTGTTGTTAAAGCTTTTAGAGACTAGTTTTTTTGATGCAACTTCTGAGAAGAAAAGCCTTTTTGCCCCACGGCACACTTTGATGGATCTTTTACCGATCACAAAACATCACATGCTTTTGGCTTTTGGGCGGCTAGACGGATTTCAACTTTAAAGCAAACGAATGATCTAAAACGATAAGTAAGAGAGCTACGCAACACTTACTTCCGCAACCAGACACAACCACTACCGACATACACAATACACAAGGTTTGAGTCACAGTAAATCGCCCATAACATTTTACAAAGCAATTAGGTATAGGTCTCATTCGCTTCACTGCACAGCGAGATTGCTACTGGTTCATAATCCATAAAGACGCTGTAGCCAATCATTCTTATCGAGCTGCGCGGAGAGCGAACACTAAAACCATGCCATGATTACGAAGAAAATGCTTCCAAGCATCATATTTATTGCAGCTTGTTTAATAGCTGTAGAATCAGTCGGTGAGAAATCACTTCAAGCTTGCAAGAACTACGGCCAATCTATGCTGGAATGCCACAACGTGCTCTATCCAAGATCAAGAATACGAGTACCCATTGACTTTCTGCTATTCCCTCATATGGTGCTCATAGGATTTAAAAGGAGGAAGGAAGACGACCCAGCGTGGAAATGTGGAGGAACACTAATCAGTGACAGATGGGTGATGACAGCTGCTCATTGCAAAGAAGACCCACATACAGGACCAGCCAGCGTTATGAGAGTCGGGACAGCAACCTTCGAATTCGACGAAGTAGACGAAATGGCTCAAGAGAGGAACGTCACTGAAGTAATCTTACACCCAAACTTCAAACCTCCATCAAAATACAACGACATCGCCCTAATGAAAGCTGATCCACCTTTTATTCTGTCACGGGACATCAGAATCGCATGTCTCAACTTGGAAGACGATATAGGAAAAGTGGATCTTACAGCAATAGGTTTTGGAGTGACGAAAACTGGAGCACCGAGTGGAAGCCAGACTTTGATGAAAGTCGATGTAGACCAAATAGCAAGTCCTGTATGTAATAGATCTATGACATCGCTGATCAGAAGGAAGATCATAGCTAAAGGAATAATTGATACCCAAATATGTGCAGGGGATTACGACCATGGGGGTAGAGATACTTGTCAAGGGGATTCAGGGGGTCCCCTACAGTACATGGTGGATAGAGTAGACTGTATTAATTCGTTTCCTCTACACAAGGTGGTCGGTGTTACTTCTTTTGGAAGAGATTGTGGGAGGAAGATGACTGCTGGCGTTTATACGAGGGTGACTAAGTATATTGAATGGATTGAGAATATCGTTTGGCCTTGACGCGTTGTGACTGTAGACTGGATAAGTGCGTTTGTAAAACTGTGATAATTTGAAATACTGTTCGTAAGGAAGCGTTTTTTAGAGTAATTTTTGTATGTAAAATGTTTTTTAGCGAATAAATAAATGTGTGTTAAAACGTTACAAGTGATGTTTTTCTTTGTTTATTTGAAAAAAAAAGAGATTATACAAAATATACCTACTGTTTCTTTTATAGTCATTGGGTATGCTAGGTAATTATTTTCTTTCAAATATTTCTAGAATATATTTTCCTAATATTCCTGATAAAACAACAAATCAATTCAGTAGCAGCTGAATTTTTCTAAAAAAGTATTTTTACCTCCAAATAATATACTCAGCATAATTCCGCTACGCATTTCTCCCGCCAAAATTATGCGCGATATTTCCTTATTTTTCTTTATTGTATTTTTTTGTAATTAAATTTTAAGAAGCAACTCCTCAACCGGCAAAGTGACCTCTAAGATCACGCACATAAGAGTTATAATGAAAGTAAAGGGTGTCTGACTTACCAAGATTCCTTATGAAATATTCCGGCTGGAGTTGTAAAGGATAAAGGGCTTTTCTTACCTGAAACAAGGAGGTTTCATGAAAAAAACCGCGTCACTGTGGCCGCGAGGGATGGTACGAATAAGAAATATGTAAATGCCACGTTTGGGAGACGCCTCTGAAGGTAGGGTGTGGTTATAGTGATAGCGAGCAGCGTGCAGCGGTAATAAAACATATACTGATATAAAGCCGGCCTGTTTGGCTCAGCGGTAGTGTAGCCGCCTTCTAAGCCAGAGGTCCCAGGTTCGATTCCCGGCCGGGCATACGTTTGAATGATGAATTTAAATATCTGTTCCGGGCATCCCGGCATCCCCGACACAGGATTTATTCCTAGTGGGGAGCTATGAGTGAGTGGGGAGCCTGGTGTGAAATACCGCCTAACCTAATTCAAGACGCCCAGCTTTTCACCAACTAATTTAGCTTTTGATTCTAGGTGCGTTCCATAGTTAACGATTCCTGAAGAATAGCAGGTAAAACCACGGAGCGTAGCTAGTTTTATAACATATGTTTATATGTAAAGAAAACATTTTTTTTATAAACAAATAAGTGGCATACAAGCGACGGGCCACCTGAAGGTAAGTGGTCACCGCCGCCTATGTACACTTCCAATACCCGAGGCATCTTCAGTGCGTTGCCTACCTCTGAGGACTCTATTAACCCTTCGTTTGAAGCGGCCAAGGTATAATTTGAAGGAAAAACCGAACGTGGTAAGTCATTCCGCAAAACACAGGAAGTTCCACAAAACATAAAAAAATTGCAAATCAAAAACTAACTACCAAAGAAAATATATTTCTAAATGATACGCTATAAATATATTTTAAATATATTTCTACGCTATTTAGTTTTATTAGAAACGTTTCACACTAAATCAAAATAAAACACGCGCTTGGTTTAGAAAAGCGTAGATAATTAATATAAGAGTAAATACAGTTAATAAATCAATATTTGATACAGTTTACGTCAATTTATATTTACACAGGAATTGTAAATCCGAGTCTAATTCGATCGAATCGTTAAAAGTTAAATCGACTTTACGAGTATTGGCATTCTTTTCATGTTACGTCATATTTACAAACAAATAAAGTTCAATTAATCCAATTTTAAATTTTGAACTAACTTAAAAAATTATTTTATGGACTTATTTTTATTGACGAAAAAATTTACCTACAGGTTTGATAGGGTTCCTGGTGAAATCGTGGGGTAAATCATTATAAATGCGAAAGTGAGTTTGTTTAACCTTTCACGCCTTCTCAACCAAACATCATTAATATTAAAGAACTTAAGTAACTCATCATCATCATCATTCTCATCACCGCGGGCAAAACCGCCACGTGCTATCTTTTTATTTAAAAAAAAATAAAAGCTCTATTTCCCTTGGTCATCGCATAACGCGTGAACGGATGGAACGATTTCGCTAATTCTTGTTTTATTTTGTTAATTATTTTTAGAAGAAGTTCCTAATGAAAGAAAAAAATGACGAAGTTGAACGGAACATTAGAAAATTTAAGACAATTCGAATTCAATATTTATAGTTAAGACAGGACAATGTCTGTCGGGTCAGTCAGTTTTAAATAAAATACTACTTCACTCTTGGATTAACCGCGAGGCGCGGCTGAAATACTCCGCTCTAAATTATGATTCTTCAAGATATACGGAGGGAAAAGATATGTCTAAGTTTTATCGCGTCTCGCAAATAAAGGCGGTTACAAACATGAATGCTAACAACTACAAGAATTACACGACAACTTTGAGACTTCTCGCTACACTTATGTAAGAGAGATAAGGCTGGGGGCACATTGGTAAGCGACGATTCTCTCGCATTATTTATTAATTAATTTCGAATTCATTTATTAATTTTAGTTTAAATTGTTTTAGCTTATGATGTAGAATTTGTGTAAGATATAAAATGCACTGAATTATTATATCTATGTTTTCAAAGAATCAAAAAATTATTTGCGCAAACTGCCACTTTGTATGAAGTGTTAGCACGTCTAAACAAATATTTATTTGATTCGCTTTCTCAAATACCTGAAAGCTACCTCGCATCTGAAGGTTGTCTGGAAACGATTGGTCTTAGCAACTAAACAATCTTTTATGCCTATTTCCAACGTTTTTCTATCTTCGCTTTCCCTTTGTAGTGTCAATAAAATTTTATAGGTAATATTGTTGTATTGAGCTAATTCCCGCTCTAAGCTCAGCTCGCCCTCGCCGCCGCTTATGCAATGCAAACACGCCCCAACCCGTAGAAAACCAGGTATTTTTCCGTCCACTGGCCTTATCCTGCCTGTATCGCGCTGTTTATGTTTCGGAGGATTTGAAACGATCCTACTAGGGTGAGGCGGCATTAGGGTTCCTTACACAAACTGTCGTGCGACTGTTAAGGTGAGGCAGAACGGATATGCTTAGCCGAAAGGGACGCTTTGTACTATTTGTAAATTACCGACACTGATATAGCGGAACAAAAAATTGCATTCTTTAAAAAATAAAATCCACCATCATTCTCAACCTTTAATTTTAATTCTCCCACTGCTGGGGTGTATCCCAGAAGACTTGTAGGTCTACCCTCGAAGCGCGATTAGGCCATATTCTACCACGCTGGCCAAGTGTGGATTGGTGGATTCACAAACGCAATTTTCTAGATTGTAATTTTATTTAGAAATGATCATTTGGCACTTCTTAAATAATAATGAAAAAAAAAATTTCGTGTCGCATAGCGTCGTAGTGGAGTCGCATCTTTAAAGTTTTGCGCAGAATTTCGCGCTATCTGCGATCCTTCGCCGTAATGTGACTACTGCTTTTATATGGAAATTGGGCTATTTAAAGAAATAAGTAGTAAAGGAGTAAAAGTAGGTAAAAAGGTGTGCCTAAAAACTGGGCCATGAGGTTTTGAAACCCAACAAAGAGTCTTTTAGCTCTTCAAATATGTTGAAAATAAAGATATTGGGTAGTAGTAAAATGGAAAATAAATATTGTCAATACTTACTTTAGAGGGTTATTCATAAAGGGTATGCTAAGCCAAAAGGGACTCATAGTAGTCTATTACGAACAACTTTTACTATGGGACCAAACCAAAATTCGCGAAAAAAAAATCAGCTGTTTCAAAGAAAAACGTCAATGACACTCGACCAAATGTATGGAACAACTGATTTTTTTCGCGAATTCTGGGTTGGTCTCATGGTAAAAGTAGTTCATAATGATGAGTACTATGAGCCCTTTTCGGCTTAGCATCTGCCCGGCCGGGAATCGACCCCGGTAGCTTTTGCTTATTTGACGAGATAGATCTACCTACTCTTTATTGTTCAAATCAGAAATTATAAACAAAATAATAATAACTCTTAATACTCTTAACGTACTCTTATCGTTTACAGCGATCTCTTCCAGGCAATCTCACACCCTTAAAAGCGTCTTCAAACGCCTAATTTCATACAAAATGCACAAAATAAGCGATTCAAGTGAAGATTAAGTTTTAAAAGTCACCTCATTACAGCAAACGAAATTTACAACTCGCGCGAAAATGTAATATTCATTTAAACTTTACTCCGGAGGCTTGCGAGATGGATTTTTGTAACAAATGATGAAGCATTAAGCGTACAAATATTAGACTTGGGAATCTTAGAATCAGTACATAATGTACATAATATAAGGGTATATGGATATAAGGTCATTAATGCCTGAGATAAAGAAATGTCATTCAAATACATTGTCTTACACGTAGTTTTCTATAGAATTTCGATTATGCAATCGTAACTTGGAGGGGGCTGGCTTGTAAAAACTGAAAAGTGAAAAAAACGCAAAAATATCAGCTGTTCCACATAAAAATGTCAATGACACTCGACAAAATGTATGGAAAGCTGATATTTTTTTCTTGATTTCAAGGATGGTCCCATTATAAAAGTTTTTATATTTATAAGAACTATCAGCACTTTTCGGCTTAGCATGCCCTTTTTTTATAAGTTACTGGCTGACTCGACAGATGTTGTCTTGTCAAAAGCCATTGCGTCAATTCTATGTCAAATGTCAAAAGTTACATTAAAAAAGTTTACATTGTCCAAAGCGCTATAAGGTCCAAGTATTTTTAAATTTTCTAATTTTTCATGTTTTTTTACTATAAATTGAGACGTGAGCTATCCTATCTCCTAAGTTAGATCGAACTGCACACGGTGTGCAAATTTGATTGAAATCGGTTAAGTAGTTTAGGAGTCTATAGCGGACAAACAACGTGACACGTAATTTATATATATTAAGAAGAAGATAAGGATGCTAAGCATATAAGTTAAAACCCTGTAGTTAATTAGAACGATAAGGCACCGAATACTAAGGATAAAGTTAAAAAACGTAAGCAAACCCGCAGGAAGCAGCTAGTCTATCTTACAAAGTGTACGTTTTCGCAACACGAGTTCCGATCGTCTCCTTCCAGATAAGGAGACAATTTTGTGCCGATTTTTTATAATTGCCAATCTGGTCCGCGCCAGCCGAAATCTGACACAGAATATAATATGCAGAATCAAAACTTCGTAAATTATTGTCTAAACCTACGTGCTTCATCTTTGACTTTATTGTCGCTTACCAACAGGTGAGTTGGTAAACAAACGCTGGTTTATTAATTTAAAAAAAAAGTTTGGTGTTATAAATTCTATGAAGATACTCAGTCGAAGAAAAGTTAACATTACGATAGGTAAAAAATAACACAATAATATGTAATTCATTTAGAACACAAAATGAAATCACTGAAGATAGACACTGGTCATATTGCTCCGGGCTATCTCTTTCAGACATATTTTTGTAGTTCTTTCAATACTCAACAATTAAACAAACTCAACCTATGGCTGTGAAACTACAGTTCTCTCTCTTTATTTTCTCTCTCTAAAAGTCCCAGTCTTAAAAAGTTATAGTTATGGTCACTGTTATTTTGTACCCTGTACCTCTGTTTTTTTTCTCTGTTTGTGTGTGTTTTGTCCCTTCTTCTGGTTTTAGTACGAGTGTAACCGCATAGCTGCTACTGCAGTTACAGTCTGAAGTTGTAAGTCTGTTATTTCATACTCCGTGTTATAGATCCAAAGATTCGGCGACTGCCGATTAAGAATTTAGGGAATTCAATTTATTTTTATACAAGACGGGTTGGTGCGAATTTAAAATTCAAATTTTATTTTAAAAGGTAAGTGTGCTTGAATTTAGTTATCGGGACATTTCATCAGGTGAGATGATGTTGTAAAAAAGTTAGGGCTGCAATTTGGAAGAAATATATTCTGGAGATAATTTTCATGCAGGGTAGGATCCGTGATTTTCTAGAGATCACTTTAGAAAGATTATATAAATATAACATAAAATAATTCGACATACCTATTATTAATTGAGAGATATAATAAAAAACTTGAATAAACAATTTATCTCTTAGGAAAAAACAGTGGAAAAAGTCAAGAATATTTCATTGAAATTCATAACATTATGTTGTATTTGAAATTCTAAAATAGGGATTCATATCAACCATGGACTTGTTAAGAGATATGTGAATAACGCAAAATATACTCATTCCTAAGGACACAGCTCATCGTCATGCTTCTTCCTTTAGCTTCTTCTTCTTCTTATATATAAAAATGAATCGCTGTTCGTTTGTCTGGCTATAACTCGAGAACGGCTAATTTTGATCTTGAAATATTTGTTCAGGGAAAAGTTCAGGGAAAGTTTAAAAGTAAAAAAAAAAAAACTGCGGGTGAAACCGCCGGGTGCAGCTAGTCAAGAATAAATCTAAGGTTTTACAAATTCAAATCATACAACAAAACATTCAAAATTATTCCAGTAGTTTCGGCAGAATCGCCAAAACTTCTTAACGAGTCTTTACGAAATTCGTTTATTCGAATCACAAAAACTAAACGAAAGTTACGTCCAACATTCAACTTGTCCCGAACCAATCATGGCTGTCACGAAAATGAACTGTCTTCAAAATCCGCCCAGAAAAACAAGGGCGGGTGATTGAAAAAGTTTCATTTGACAATATTCTCTTCGGTTTAATTTTGGAACGATAGAGCCTAGGATTAAAAGAATAATGTGTTAAAAATTTAAGCCAAAATTTATAAAAAAAACCTAAATTTAAATTATAATAAATATGGGTTTTCGCAAAAAAGGTTCTAGTTCTGAGGAAACTGATAGAAGACAAATAAATTCTCTATAATATTCTGTACAATATTGTTATTGGATGCATGTTGATAGGACTAATGGTTTTCAAGATATACTGATACTCGTATTCATTTCAGATCTGGTCAAAATAATTACAATTTCTCTTAAGACGTCTCGGTCAGCAGTCGATCATATCACAGGTTTGTAAAATAGTTTTTCTGAAGTTTTCAACCTCGTTAAATCCGGCAGTCGCAAGAAACACTTTGAAAGATGACTCCTTGTGGCTCAAATCGGATAAATGATGATGATGGCTGACGAAACATTCAACCTCTCGTATCTCGGAAACGATAAGAGAGAGGAGCACCTCAAGCTTCTGAAATGTAGATCAGGTATAGACATTTCTGGACAAATGTTAATAAAAGATGGCCGCCATACAAAAAAGTTTGACAGTCATAGAAATAAACGCAAAGAAAGGAAATGCTCATAACTGTGGAACAACTGTAGATAGATAAAGAGTACTTGAACAAATAGATGCTTCTAAACTAACGGATTCTGCCTTTATTAGTTTCAAAAGTATTAAAATTTTAGCACACGACGCTATTAAAACTATTATTACTTTTTACTAAAAAAAAATCTTGTTTAATCACTAAGCAAAACAAGTTGGTAAAGCAAGACTTGTTAACCCAAGTATGACCCATCTAGTCCTTTAACTTAATAACTTAAAGTGAATCGTGGACACTTAGGCAGGTAAAGCTGGCGACACACGGCCGAGCAAGCTCGCGGACTTGCTCGCGACTGATGTTCCAAAAGAATGGATATTGCAAAATCTATTGCATGACCTGACAAGTTCACAGATCTACATAACTAGTATGATAAATAAAATTCACTAATTAGTTTGACTATGTATAATTGTATAACTATGCCTGTTGTTACCTCATTCAACACCGTTTGAGTAGTTTAGATGCTACGATAGAACATAGGAAAATGCAAACATGGACTGCAAAAAATACTTATAATCTTTTTTTTTCTATCTTTGGTTTGTTTTGTGATTTATTTACATGTTGCCTTTGCCTTTGTCAAGTAAAATGTATTGCTAATATTATAAGTCCGGCGAACATGCTCGCACGTGAAAAACCACCATTAGTCGTCCACTTGAAACGGTGAGTTAAACTTAAAAAGACTCTGAAACCTTCAGGAGTTAAAAAGAATTTGTTTACCTCAAAAGAGATAGATATCCAGAGAATTTCCCATTAAGACATTTTTTTCCTTTTTAGCGGATATTTGAGTACCTAATTTTAGCGAGCGGATCACAAAATTTTTGAAGTTTGACGGTTTGTTTTAGAAGAAAAAAGTATATTTTAAAAGTCAGTAATTCTGGTGAGTACACAGTTATAACTTGCGAGAAAAATGGTAAAGAAAATACAAAAGAATGAAGTCCTGAAATGTTAATAGGCGCTTATCGTTGTGTCGACGGTTGGGCAAATCTTGCTTTGCCATTCAACTCACTCTCAAATTTTTGTTCTGTGGAATTTAAACCTTTGTTATGAAGAAGGTTTTAAAAAGGTTGGGCTTTTGACCAGCCCCTCTTATTTCATACAGGGCTATAAGGGTGAGTACGCAAAGCCGAAAAGGGCTCATAGAAAAAAAACAAAATTATTTTGTCGAGTGTCAGAATTTTTTCTATGAAATAGCTGCTTGACCAACCAACAAATTACAAGAAAAAACAAAAAAAAAGAATTAAAATTACTTTTTGTAGTACAAAAGCGGCCTTATCGCCTCAAGCGATTTCTTCTAGACAACCTTTGATGGATAAACTTTTGGAAGAAGCGGTAAGTCGCGTATCCTCAAATCTACCAGTCATTGGATCTCAACAATCATCGTTACAGAGTCCTCACGTTTACCTCGATTTGCATATTTCAGGCCTCGTCCCTTGTTGTTTTAGGGTTGTTGACCTTTTGACAGTTAGGTACACCTCACGGTAAGGTATGTCAACGATGACTTACCCCATAGACTCGAAGCTGTGGTAAGCATTTTCGGTCAATACATTGGTGATCAATACATATCGTAATCTTGAGGTAAGCCATGCTGAGCAAGCAATATGCAATATCCCTACAGACTTCAGCTAGTTGTTTGATATTTTAGGGTTACGTGCCTAAATGTTAAAATATAGTTTACGATGAATCTTCTGTTTTTAATATTACAGTATATTATATTTTCTCAGAAACATTAAAAAGCAATAGCTGGAAGTCTAGTAGACATCTAATTTATATTTAAATAATTTCGGCGGCCTTGACGTATATGTACGTCAATGACGAATCTTTTTGGTTTTTCGTTTATAAGCACAGATGTGCTAATAACGAACGGATCTATTTTGTTGAGGTTTTTGTTTTGTTAGAAATAATTTTAAATAACTGTTTAGCCGTTTAAAGACACATTACTTTGTTTGCTCTTTCTTACTTGGTATCTCCTCTCCTCCTATGGATGGTGCAGCCACCCAAAGTGTGTCTTAGCCTCCGACATCGGAAAACGCTATTGTGTCGATATAGCGCCTGTCTCTTACCAGCTCCTTTGTACACAGGTTTTTATTTTTATTTTAAACTAGCTGACCCGTGCCCACTTCGTTGGGCATAATGTTAATTAAACCCGAAGCCATCGCGCGCCGTCCGGACCGTTTTTTCTCCTATTCACTTTGCAAAACGGACTACCACGTAAAAGCCTTTTTATTTTTCGGTTTTTTATATAACCTATGACACTCAGCAATAATGTGGCTTTCTATTGGTGAAAGAATTTTTAAAATCGGTTCAGTAGATTCCGAGATTACCCCTTACAATTTAACAAATATACAAACTTTACTTCTTTATAATATTAGTATAGATAAATGTTTTGATGTAATATCTGTTACTATGGAAACAAACCTGGTTTTGACACATTTTTAACCGACTTCCAAAAAGGAGGAGGTTCTCAATTCGGATGTTTGTATTTTTTTTTTGTTTGTTTTAATTAACACAGGAATACTCACGTAAAAATTAAGTCGTCTACTACGACTAGTTTCGGTCACATTCGGTGACCTTCATCAGGTGAGTTTACAAGCGTGACCCGCGTGGGTTTAGTAGACGACTTAATTTTTACGTGAGTATTCTCGTGTTAATCTATACTAATATTATAAAGAGGAAAGATTTGTATTTTTGTATGTTTGTGTTGTATAAACACAAAAACTACTAGACCGATTTCAAAATTTTTTTCACCATTAGAATGCTACATTATCCCTGAGTAACATAGGCTATATTTTATACCCGTGCAAAGCCGGGGCAGGTCGCTAGTCATAACTAAATTTGTAATGTCTATTAGTTATGAGGTCGTTGCAACCACAGTTCCAATATCAGCTGTTTGCGCCGCTGTTGGTTTACGGCTAAGAGGTCCGTACTTGGCAGGAGTTTGTGTGCTCGGGTGTCTTTTCAAGTTTCGGCGACAGATTTACTTAAAAAGTTAATTGCGAGAATTGAGGGTAGTACGAAAATAGGCTTGAGATAGCTCGGTCACTGTCGCACTTGTTGGAAATGTTGTTAGAGTGAGAGTGATGGAGATAAACTCGAGTCCAAGAATAAGGTTTCTCGGACGAGTGAGATATTATCTCGGTCGCTGTCACTTATTAGAAATGTCAAGAGTGTGAGAGCGAAGAAGCTAATCTCGAGCTCAAGAATAGGGTTTCTGATTTATAAGGACATGTAGGTGATATAATAGTACCTAAATTTAATTTTACTCAGTTTTAGTTTTATATTATTTTTACCTTTTTAGGGTTAACCTTTAAGGCGAGACTACGGTGTCTGTCTGTCTGAATGTCACATCCAATTAGCTGCGCCGCGCGGTTTTACCCGCACGGTAATAATTATATGATGATTATATGCCTATGTGTTTTTCCAGAATTTAAACTATAAACATTTACACGAATTTCATCGAAAACGGTTTAATAGTTAACTTTAACTTTAGTTAACTTTCGAACTTATAATATTATATTAACAGGACAGTATTATAGTAGGTTTTCCCAATCCATAACATTACTATGACAATTTCTAGTAAATAATATTCACAGCGAAGCCTTTTACGATTTAATCTAAAGCTAGCGACAATAACGCGGATATCAATGCAATAGAAAACAATTTACGCGCCTCGTTAATGGTATCAAAGTGCGCGGGGAATACAAATGCCGTTACAGGCCAGGGATGCGTTGAATTAGAACAAAAATACAAATATTAGTGCAAAATAGTTTTATGCACGAGTGCATAAAACAAGCTATTTTAGCCGAGACGAGGCCGAATATATTTTTATTAAAGCTAGAATGAGTTTTATTCACGAGTTATGCACTCGACTTTTCACTTTTTATGAGGAAATAAAAGTGAGTTAAAAATCGTATTTTTATTTTAATAGGCTCTATTATTTTTTTGTGTTTTTAATCATAAGCCAGTGACAATAACGCTGATATCAATGCAATAGAAAAAAAAAATACTTATTAAGATAATAATTTTAGTAACAAGTTTTTATTGTATTGTCATCGGAGTTACACAGGTATACCACATTTCAGCTCAATCAAACGTCAGGAAGTGTTTCTAATTTAGCTTTCTGACCTACAAAATCACACAAACATACACCCCCTAAAACGGCAACAATCTTAACATTCAACATTTTAATATTTTTTTTACTTTTTAGTGCATAAAAGAAATGAACTGAACGAGACCAAAGACCAGACTATGGCATCAGTTTTATAACCAATTTGTCTGTTGTTTTAATCAAATTGATTCACAAAACTGCAAAACCTATCTATTTCAGGGCTTAAAAATCACTCATAAACCTTTCACGTGCTAACCCTGAGCCAATACCACCCCACACTAAATGCACAAATAATAAGCGAGTGGTCAAGCGAAAAGGGACGAGAAAATATTAGTTTCGAGTTAGAAACACAGAAAAAAATATTTATGACAATAACAGACAGGTATAATTATGATACAATTACAAACTAAAAAGTTAAATAAATAAAATATACATAACATTCAAACAGAAGTACACATAAACCAAGATATTACTATATATACCACATATTTTGTGAGCTTTTACTGTTTGCACTAAAATACAGTCAAGAGACTATGGAATCAAAATCTTCAAACAACAAAAAAATATTTACACATGGATACGTCAGGTCCCTTTTCACTTGACCGCTCACATATGCACAATCCGTAATACCTATAATGTATCCGCGAGCGATGGCGCGGATCAGAATCCACTTAATTTATTCGAACATTATTCGTTCGAGTGCATTGCAGTTATTATTGACAACCCTATCGATATGTGTGGGAATAATTCATCTGTATTAAGGGGAAATTAATGCTCACTTTAGCTATCTCTTTCGCACCTTTTTAAATATACAGGGTTGTATGGAAAGGGTACGTTAAACCGAAAAGGACTCATAGTACTCACCATTATAAACATTTTTCACTATGGGACCAACCCGGAATTTGCGATTAAAAAAACAGATGTTCTACACATTTTGTCGAGTGTCATTGACATTTTTCTATGGAATAGCTGATGATACCTTTTCGCGAATTCCAGGTTGGTTCCGTAGTAAAATTTGTTCATAATGATGAGTAAGTACTATGAGCCCCTTTTCGGTTAAGCATACCCTATCCTTATATAACCCTGTATATCTAAAAGGACACAAAAACTAAAAACCTAAATTGACGGCATTCAAAGCATCGCCGGGTTATATGGTCTGTGGCGCAGGGCTAACTACCCGCATTCTATAAGAGGATTATGTCACCTAGTGGGAGAGCTTGCGGTCACTCTAATTAGGGTCCAAGCGACGGGTCATCCGGTTCTTTCTTAAGTTAAGGTGTCGTAAATTGACACGTAATTCATTAATGTCGGGTTATGTTTTATTTGTACTTTATATACAGGACATGTATATTATGTTTTTTCGATGATTAGGCTTAGTTTAACCGCTTTCTTGAACGATGGTGAGCAGTGATGCGGTCTACGATATCGTAGAGTATTTTCGGATAAACTTAAACATATAAAGGTAAATTCGTAGGCCTAGTTAAAAGCACTATATAACAGCCAAAAACTTTAGACCCTTTTTATTTAAGACCGCGATTTCAGCCTTTCTCTTATGTATTTAAGATTCCCAATTTGTGATAAACAATTATTGTTTTGTATATTTTATTTCAATGACTAAGCTAAAGATTTCCTAATACGCTTAAAAAGCTAAGCTTTTTTAGGCTAAGCTAAAAAAGAATCTGACTATTAAAAAACCTTACAAACACGACACTCCGCCTCTTCCCCTGTAAAAATATACGTTACGTTTTCACTAAAATGTCGATTCAATTGGGATCATTGCAAACAGGAGCGGTTTGAGCGAGTTCAATCGCTTTTTTCGCTCAGATCGCTTAAATCGCTTTTATCGCGATTGCACCAGTAAAGGATTTATGGATATTATAAAGGGATCAGCTAATTGATTTTGTGATTGTTTACGTGAATAAAGATCAGCAGTCGTATAACACTTTGACTGCGGCTAATAATCACATGCGCTTGCCTTTAGTGCGGCTAATAGTCAAATGCGCTGTTTTACGCGCCTGGCGTGGGCAGCCGCATTCGCGTCGCACAAAGGAAAACACAGGGTATGTGTTTTCCGTCAAAGTGATAAGCTTGGAGGTATAGAACTGTTAGGTGTTTGACAGTACATAACAACTATGAGAGTAAGACGGAGAAAATCTGGAGATTTTCTCCAGATTTTTCTTTTGAGCGCTGGAGCGCTCAATGGTGTTCAGTGAGATAATATCTGTCACCCGTTTTGCAGGTTTTGTAAGCAAATCGGTATGCGAGAGATATGCCCGTTTGCTCGTTTGCGATCTTTAGCAAAAAATATACAATAGGCATGACGACAGTATCAAAAAATCGCCGATTCAATGCTTTCAGGAGACTAGCCAGATTAAAAAAATTTAAAACACATGTTTAGTTTTATTTAAAAAAATAGATTATCCGCTTGCTTGCCCAGGGGGGGTCCGCGCGCAACGCGCCTTTGCCCGGGCCCTCAGCGCGTGCCTATCTCAAATGTCCCACGAAAAAAACGAGACGACCCTACTTTGCCCCACCATTTTTTGCGCCGCCAGCGCGCGGGTCGGGTTTCACACAATCGTTTCTTGTGACTCAATTTGTTTAAAAAAGTGTCAAGTGTTATTTAGATTTATGTTTGTTATGAAACTAACTAAACAATGTTATCTTTTGTTTATCAAATTACGACTTTGGTGCGGAGTTATGCTGCGCTGAACTTAGAAGTAGGGCGTTTACATGTAGGTACCTACCGTATGTTGTTAGGTCTCGAAAAAAGGTTAAATCTTATGTTTCATGCTGGAATTTTTATATCTACGTGTTAGTTATTGACTTACCTTGATGTTCTGAAAAAATCTCCAAGATCTATCACTGAATTTAAGTAGAAAATCACTCTAAATCGCACCACATCACCATCACATCACTCACCGACACGAGCATGAACCGAACTGGAGCGAAGCGGATTTTTTTTGTTTTTTTTTGTTTACTTTTGTCTGTGGCTTGGATGCTTGAATGGAGGGGAAATTTCACGAAGAAACGGGACAAATAATACAAATTAGGCCCAGGAGCGATAAAGACGGGTAGAATCAGCTTTTTTGACGGCGGGAGCGATGTTAACCACAGGTTGACATGGGCAAAGCTGAGTGACATGCAATGTCAACTACCAGTTAACACGGGCAAAGCTGACTTCAAGGTTATGTTAACTACTACTTGACATGGTCAATTCTAAATTCTCGATTTGTTAATTACTAGTTGACACGGGCAAGCAAGCGGTTATTAAGATTTTCAATAAATTAAAACATTAAAATACAGCAATCGGCCATCTTGTCAGAAACAACAATCACAGCGTATGACGTCACGCCTCAGTGAACTCAGGTCATCCGCCGCTCATCACGCATAGACACAATGACATGTTTACTAGCCGTGACGTCAAATCGACGCCATGACACAAGCAAGCTGTTTTCGGGCACTGTTGAAAAAATATGTGAAAAATGGCTTCAAACTTCGTTAAACTTAAGTTTATTACCGAAATAAAGGCTTTTTTGTAAATAGTAAATGTGTACTCACATTATGGAAGAGGATTTTAAAATCTTTCGTCACGCTTATTATGTTCGAATATTGACTAAAACTGTATCTATTTCGTAATGGTACTTTTTCTTGTACCTTTGTCAGTTATTCAACCGCCAAACTTAATGTGCAAACGGATCAAAACTCGCGTCAGACCTGTTATAGGCAAACGAGACTGTTGACATCAGGCGAGCGATTAATTAATTTTTTTTATAAAATGTTATAAAAAAAAACAATCAAATTTTATTTTTATTTTTTTAATTAAAACTGCACTACTATGCATCTAATATAAAAATAAATAAAACGATCTCACCCGATCATCACATATCCTCATCATCTCATCTCATCACACAAAAAATAACCCAACTTTATTCACCTGTCTCCTCCGTGCATCGAATGACACACTTTCGCACAAAAACCGCCCAAAACCACCATCTCGAGGTATCGCGGCAAAACATCCGAAATATCATCAAAGGCTCGACGAGTAATGGTAACCGCCACCGGCAGCCCTCGGAAAAATGACGCTGGCAAAGGGAACATTGCCTACTGCGGCGTGGCGTACAAACAGTATGGGACATGTAATAAATCCAATACAATAACATTTAGCGCGACATTTTCGCGGGCGAAAAAGCTCAAAAAAAAGATTTAAAAAAATGACACCATAAAAGAAACTACAGACACCGTAAAGCATAAGAAAAACAACAGGCAGTCTTATCGAAGGTGATCTCTTCCAGACAAATCTAATGGAAAATCTTCTTTTCTAATGAGGGACGCGCTAAGTAAGCTTTTAGTCTAAAAAAACTTTAGGCTACTTTTACTACTTAACTTTAAAGGTAGCTTTATGGTTATATTATTGCGAAAATTATGACAGGACCTCGGGTGCTTCAGTTTTTTATACTTTTTGACTAATGAGACCATGACAAAGCTAAAGGCCGTATTTGCTGCAACAAGTACCTCGTCAAGAACTGCGGCAAGGATCAGTTCCACATCCGCATGAGACTGCATCCATTCCATGTGATCCGCATCAATAAAATGTTATCGTGCGCTGGAGCTGATAGGCTCCAGACTGGGATGCGTGGTGCGTTCGGCAAGCCTCAGGGTACAGTAGCCCGTGTGCGCATCGGTCAACCCATCATGTCCGTGCGCTCCACTGACCGTTGGAAGGCGAACGTGATTGAGGCTCTGCGTCGTGCCAAGTTCAAGTTCCCTGGTCGCCAGAAGATCTACGTTTCGAAGAAGTGGGGTTTCACCAAGTATGAACGCGAAGAGTTTGAGAAGCTGCGTGCTGAGGGGCGCCTCGCCAACGACGGCTGCAACGTCAAGTACCGCCCCGAGCATGGGCCTCTCGAAGCTTGGAGGAAGGTCACTGCTGAGATCTACAATGTATAATTTGTAAATTTGTAAAGGGAAGAGATACGTTTTGAGCAGTCTATGTAGGTAATTAGATATTAATGTGGCGCGTAAGCTAGGCATCTGATTTTGAAAGTGTCAATCGTTGCGAGCTTGTTCTATTGATTATTCCTTGGTTTTAGTGACATCGTCTACACTGTATACAAAAACACTAATTGTGCATAGGTATATCACGGATGTTACATCTGAACATTCTTTCGTGTCTCAAACTTTCAATTCCTGTCAAAGTTGAACAAACTTTTTGTTTGTTTTGTCAAAAGATTGGAATTCCCATACTGTTATAACGTTATTCCGGTGGCAGAGCGATTTATTCACGTTAGAAGATACACGGAAACGTACTCAAATACCGGCGGCCTTCAGTAGACGCTGTTTTTTGTATAAAAAAATATGGGCTGCGATAAAGATGGGCTTGTGATTACCAGCTTACTGGCTTTTTGTAAAGGTTTGAAAAACTGTTGCTTGACTAAGGATAAATTACCGTTTTATGGTTGATAGGTACCAAAAACTCGTACGAAACGCTTTGATTTCACCTTTGTTGTGCGAACCGCTACGGTGTGGAACGCTTTGCCTGAGTGGGTGTTTCCCGATATCAAGTCGCGAGTGAATCGGTTTCTTCTAGACAAGCATGCTCCATCGTAGACCGCATCGTTGCTTACCATCAGGCAAGATGGCGGTCAAATACTGAATAAAAAAATATTTTTTTATGATTTTTTTGCGTATTATATCCAAAATGCTTATGTGAATGCAATATTTCAAATGGGTATTTTGGAATTGTATATTTGGTAATAAAGAGCACATTTTGTAAATTTTATAGTGTGGTTTTTTTTAACAGTATTGGATCAGTTTCACATTTGCGTATTTTTTTAGTTAACCTATTATACAATGTCTCACTGCTGGGCAAAGGTCTTCAATTTTTTCTACAGGGTTATTCATAAAGGGTATGCTAAGCCGAAAAGAGCTCATAGCTCATCATTAGGAACAACTTTTACTATGGGACCAACCCAGAATTCGCGAAAAAAGAAACCAACCATTTCGTTGAGTGTCATTGAAATTTTTCTATGGAACAGCTGATTTTTTTTTCGCGAATTTCGAGTTGGTCCCATTGTAAAAGTTGTTCATAATGATGAGTACTATGAGCTCTTTTCGGCTTAGCATACCCTTTATGAATAACCCTATATTTCTGCCACACTTGCTTATAGTGTTTTTTTTAATCATAGAAGACGGATCTGGAAACGTAGAGTAAACCCAGCGGCCAAGTGGAGCGACGACCTGCGTGAGGCGGCAGGGAGCAAGTGGATGCGTGAGGCAGAAGATCGTGTCTTGTAGCGTTCATTAGGAGAAGCCATGTCCAGCAGTAGACTCATATTAACTAGGCTGCTGATGAAAATGTGGTAAGTATAAAATCTTCAAAAGCTTCCAAAAGGCTGGCTTTTTCAACGAGGTATATACCTCGTTGAATAGCAATGTTAATTCTCCAGCCGAGGTAAGCACCCGTCCTTTGGTCGCTTAGTCCTTTATTTATGTGAGTTACTTTAACAGGTTTTCAATGGCTGTAAAGCAGGAATTAAGTTTATGTCAAGTTATACCAATTTCAAAGGTCAATGACCTCGACCTCTGCTCATAACTTTTCCAAAAACCGCACACTACCGATATTACCGCAGTTGAAGCGAATAAAAGAAATAGCAAATAAAAACAATAAATCCGGGCTAGCCTTTAGGAAGATCGGGACGTAAAAAGCGCTAACTCGCAAGAACTGGAATAGGGTTGCCACCTAGTGAAAGTAGGACTTTGCAAAGTTAAAAAAATCGACTGGAGAAGTTTCTTAGCTTGGTAAAGTCTTTAGGGTTGCCGCCTCTGAATTACACTTAAAAAAAAGTTGATCAATTTTATTTCACTTATTAAGAACCTCTTTGTTCATCGGTTACCTTTGCTCAACGGATATAGATGAATCGTGAATTGTTTTAATAGGAAAGATACTTAAATCACATTAAAAGGCGGAAAAACGAATAATATTCAAGCAAAAGTATTAAAATAGTTAGCATAACAAAAGTATTAAAAAAACAATCTATACAATGACGTATACACAAACACACTAACACATATCATAACTCAGACATACATATATCATTCCCAATCAGCCATTTGCAAAAATAGTAAAACCTATACTATAGAACAGATGACAACTTTGTAAAAATATTTTCGTATAAGACTCACATAAACTTAGGGAAAGATAGAATACCGCTATTATCTGACTGAAGCCACATTCTTAAACAGGGTTATGAGGAAAGGGTATGCTAAGCCGAAAAGGGCTCATAGTACTCATCAATATGAACAACATTAACTATGGGAAAGTTCAAATCAGTTCAAACTAAATAAAATAGAAATATAACCGACACTTTCTCCTAGGTTTATCTGTGGTATAAGATAGGAGGTTTGACAAGTTCCTAGACTTCGGAATACTGTTTTATGAGGTTGGTACTTCTGAAGTTTTCTTGAATGTTGGCGGAATAAACGTTATATAGGTGTGTCTTCTTTTATCGATTTAGAGATAGAACAAAAATAAGATAGAATGTAACTTGTTACTAATATTGAGAATAGATTTCTACTAATATTATAAATCTCAAAGTATGGATATTTGGACTAGTGAGAAAGAAGCTCGTAATAATTGAAGACACAAAACAAAACAGATTCACAAACTAATGACATAAGAGCTGTTATCGCTAAGAACGATCTTCAGCAATGGATTTATTTTAATAGAGAAAAAAACTTTTGATAGCTTATGCCATATTTTGGTAGTGCGACAACCCTAAGTTTTAATATGAAATGGATGCGAGTAAAGTAACCCGTAGCCGGCGGCGGTCTCGAGAAAAACGGACACCCTGTACAAATGACTTTCAAATCTGAATAAAATGCTGCCGACTACACTGTTACTGACTTTCGCGGGTTTTTATTACCTACTAACTTAGGATACATTGAATATTGCTGCGCCCTTCGGTTTTACCCGCGTGATTCAAGTTTTAAGTAGTATCATTTACCCCGGTCCAATTGATACAATTTATATGGAAGTTATTCTATACTTCCATATAAATTACATATATTATAAAAGTTAACGCGAATTGAGAACTTCCTCGGTTAAAAAGCCCACAAAAACCAACAAAGATGAATAAACAAGAAATTCGCAAAATTCCAGCTCAAACACAACACAAACTCAAAAAATATTACAGATAAAGATAAACTCAAATTAAATATTGTCTAGTTTTTTTCAAATTTGGCACCGACCCCGTCCCAAAAGATGTTCAACCAAATAATTCGGATAAGCATCGGGAAAGGAACTCGAGGCACGTTACTGCACGAAACATTGCAGTTTGTCACAAAATATTAAGAGTACAGATGTTAAGCTTCATAGAAATTGCGTTCAAGCAACGCACACATAGACATCGCTTACGGACACAAGTCTCAGAACAATCGCCCGCGCGCCACTGTCATAAAACAGATAGGTACAGAAGTCAATCACATGTGTGTACTTCACTTTTCATACCTACGCTCGGCGGTCGCGCTAGGTTTGTCAACTTTGGCTTTTGCACAAAAAACAATCGTGGTAGTGGCAGTCGTATCTAGTTGTTTGATTTATTGTTGAGAATGAAACAGGAAGAACAGATTATATAAACTAATAATAACTAAAATACGCGCTCGCACTGGTTCGAACCGGTCCGAAATATCGTGTCCGTGAGCGGTGTCTATGTGTGCGTTACTCGATCGCACTTTGTATGTAGATTGACTTCTGTACCTATCTGTTTTGTACCTGTGCGCTCGCGATTGATCTGAGACTCACTGTCTGTGAGCGATTTCTATGTGTGCGTTGGTAGTACAAGTACATTCACGAGCTTTACTTCTGGACTTTCTGTATTGTGAGTTTGTGCAGTAAAAATCAACGGGGCCCAAACGGGCAAATTATATTTTGGCCAGTTTCCCACTTTGACTGTAGCTTTGTCGGATTTCATTGAATACTCTTGGCACCGGGACTGTACTGATTTCTGTTACCATAAATATTATAATAACGTTGAGAAAATTAAGAAATTGTATTTTAAGTTATCATTTTAGGAAAAGACCCATTTTTGTTACTTTTTTTTTGGCTTCTTATATATTTTTTATGCATGAGATTATATTCGCGTTTTCTATTTATAAATTGCCCTTCGGCCGCGTATGAAACCAGAGGTTGGCCTAAAGGCAATTGCCACGCCTTAGGACGATTATCTTGGTCACTCTCACTCACACGACATTTGTCATGAGACAGACAGTGACGGAGATATACTTGAATAAACTAGTTACCCCCTATCCCTCTGTGTCAGTTACGCCATCTATTTATTGACCTTTAAAAACCTAAGTACCAAGAACAATGTACTTTATGCCAACAAAAAAATAAAAATATATATATAAAAATAAAAATATTTATATAAAAATTGCTATTATTAAAGGATTTTTTTATTAAAGGAATATAGAGCAACATAACATAACTGCAATAACATTTTTCCACGAATCGTAGCGTTTTCTCCTTCCCCGTTTAAATATAAAAATTCGCAGAAAGCATTCCTCCTCAATTCCACCATCCAGAATTTTCTCAAGATTATTTTCCACCAAAACACCCAATTTAAGCCAAACCTATCAATACCATATCCACACAATCGGTGCACCACCCACCCTAATACGACCAATTCCACGAAATGCATTTCATTTTATCCTAAAGACCTTAGATTCCCTATCCCGCTTTTCAAAATGGAAAGTAATTCCTCATATGATTTTCCCTCAAAAACTATCTTACAAGAATTGTACGAACCTTGTACGAAAATTGAACGATCCGTCCGAATCTCTTTGATACAAAGGATTCGACAAAACATTCGAGGGGCGTTTTTCTTGGATTTTAGGATTTAGAACATTCCAGAAATGGGATAGGTTTTAGGGCTGGGCAAAGTGTTGTTTTGCTCGAAATGAGTGCGACAGAAACGAGTACGTAATGCTAGTAACAGACTTGTGACAAAGGATGAAGTCTTGGAAGCCTATAGATAGAACGAGCAACCAAATTTAGAAAGACATCCCAAAATGCTGGGTTAAGCTAAATTGGGCTTTGTCTCATTTTCGGGCGTAGTAAGTATATCTTATTAGCGAAAAGTTTACAAACAACTTTCTATGTTAATTCGGATTTATTCAATAAGAGATCACATCGAAGTTTTGGCCAGTGTCAAGCTCTATGGTTTTGGATATGTCTGGCTAACTGTTATTTTTAAAGCCAGATTAAAAACTTTGTCATATCATGCAAATTATCGTGACATTCCTACTGGTCTGGAAGTGACACAGAAACGTTCAAAGCATTCAAAACCTTCCCGATTCTTTAGGAAAATGTTTAACTTTTCTACTCGTCTTAGTTCATCCACCTTTCAAGATTTCAAACTTATTTCCTCACTAAACTCGAATTTTTCAAACTCAAAACACCATAAAATCCACGTGAGTAAAACAATTCCAGTGAAATTTCACTCAAACATCCATCTGGGAACGGCGAAATGGCGAACGTCGAATGGCGATTCCGGAACGAGGCAGCATCATAAATCAAAGGCACGTGTGACTGACGATGTGGCTTGATGGCTTGATGGATGCGGGCGCCCTGATGCTATGTCAGTTGCTGATGACCTTGTAATGGCAGCCAACAGGTAGATTGGTGGGAAAAGACACCATGTTATTTTTTCAGTTCAGCTTTTAATATGGCCAACGTTTTAAGAGACTCAGCTCAGAATTTTAAGAGGAATATGCCCGAAGTTTGTGTAAAGTGGAGACCGCGTATCAACAAACGTGACGCAGAGCATCCTGCGACCAGATGACTGTAAGCAAACCTTCTAAGATGTTGTTCAAAAGGAAATGTCTCAGAAAAAAATGATAATCAGAAGTAGAACATCGTACCAAGTGATATTCTTCAAACCTTATATTTTAGCAATGTGATAATACGAGGATAACGTCATCAGTTTCCAAAAAGCCTTCTAGCGAAGTTCGGCATCAAAATGATCCTTTGAAAGCTTATTCGTAAATCCGAAGTGCATTGAGTTGGTTACTGATGAATATGTAACTTACACGGAACCGGTACCTAGGCTCAGGAATTGCATTGTAAAACCAGCCTATACAGGGTTATTCATAAAGGGTATGCTAAGCCAAAAAGGGCTCATAGTACTCATCATTATGAACAACTTTTACTACGGGACCAAGCCGAAATTCGCGAAAAAAATCAGCTGGTCCATAGAAAAATGTCAATGACACTCGACAAAATGTATGGAACAACTGAGTTTTTTTCCGTGAATTTCGAGTTGCTCCCATAGTAAAAGGTGTTCATAATGATGAGTACTATGAGCCCTTTTCGGCTTAGCATACCCTTTATGAGTAACCCTGTAGAGTCCTACACTCCCTACAGTCTTTACAGGAAATGCCTACAGTTCCAGTCAAAACAATTGTGGAGCTCTCCCAAATACATCAGAAATATAGTCTTGCTCAGGGTTTCGATCAAATTGAAAATCAGCTCGCACTACGGGAAACAAACCAGTGCCGCGCTAAGCTTTATTATAATGCATCTGCATTAAAAAAATATTAAATACTAAATGTCAATCGTACTAATAATTATAAAACAAACCGCCATTTATTAATTTAACCGAATTAGAATAAAAGCAAGTGCACTTAAACTTTCACGCCGAAAGAAAAAAAGTAATACGTTTACTATGTATCAGAAAAACTTAGGAAAGAATGAAAAATACTTTTCCCACAGAAAGTAAAAAAACGGCTGGTAAATGAAGAAGAGACAGACAGCTAGGTAATAAAATAGCTGATTGTTCCCAATTTTTCTAGTTGAAATTAGTCCACTATTTTAGTTTAGTTCAGCCAGAATAGTCGCCATCATTCTTGAAATAACCTAATCTAAACTGTACACCGCGTTAATTACCGTCCATGCAGCGGGACCGTGGAACATCAGGCACGCAGAACGGCCCTAGAAACATACATGTGACAGTATTTATTTATTTATAGTCAAGGTGCGACTGTGAATCCACCAATCCGCACTTGGCCAGCGTGGTGGAATACGGCCTAATCACCCTTCAAGGGTAGACCTGTATCCCAGCAGCGAGAGGATCGAAAGGTTGGAGAATGGTTGGAAACATGCGAACTCCAAGCCAATCACTGGCAAGGGATAGCGCAAGATCTAAATCAATGGGGTTCTATGTTGTCGGAAGCCAAGACCTACTTTGGGTCGCTGCGCCAGTGAAGTAAGTAAGCAGTAAAGATGAAAATGTCGTATTTTTGACCAAGCGAAGATCTGAGAATTTAGGAGAACAAATTTTCGTTTGCGTGTTTGTATATTTGTCCGACACGATAAGTTGAGTAGGGTTGATCTGATCTCCGTGAAATTTTGTAGGTAAGCAGTTCATATTTAATATTAAACGTTTTAAGTCAATTATGAGCAGAATCGGTCCAGGCATTGTGAAGAAATAAGGGTATCATTGCAGGGTCTCATTTCACCGCAAACTAGCAGTTAATTGTGCCATAAAGAATCAGTTAACAGAAAGGTGGAGTAAAAAAGACCATTTATCAAAAATGTTCGCAAACGTAGGTGTACAAGATAAAATTTTAAATCCGCTTTGTCTTGGCATAGCAGCTTTCCCCTTTGGGAGATAACGCGGTTGGGTATTGCGATAGGTATGCGACTTGCGACCGTAACCTGTGCCGCAACTGTCAAAAAAACGATTGTCGTAAATTTGACATTGACTATGACATTTCTGACAGTTGCCAGTTTTAATTTTTCCAAATTTTGCATACATGCTAGCGCTACTGAAAACTAGCGGTAGAAACAGTAACTAAATAAAGCCAAACGTCATTGTCAACGTCATATTAGCGACGATCGCGAATCACAAATTACATTATTTAAAAAGTCTTTCATTGCAGGGCGTTTTTCTTGACAAGTTTTCAATTTATCCATCTAAGGTATAAAGCACAAAAGGTTTGATAAGGTACGTTGGTTTGTGATACCGCAATAAATTAGCATAACACCTTGAGGCAGTAGGCACGAATATCAATAAAATACCAAGTAATCTATTCTATTCCTCTTCTATTTCTTCTTCTCTTCTCTTCTCTTCTTCAGTCAGTTGAAAAGGCACAGAGAAGAAAAATATGTAAAGACTTTTCTATTTGCTAGAGATGACCATTTTTTAACCTGCATACGTCCGGAGAAGAAATTCAATGGCGTATGTGAATCCACCAACCCGCACTTGACCAGCGTGGTGGAATACGGCCTAATCACCCTTCGAGGGTAGACTTGTATCCCAGCAGTGGGAGGAGTAAAGGTTGCATATGAGACCATTTTGCTTCATGTTCTGTGGTACAAACTAAGCGTACCCGAGTAACCGAAATCAAAATTAGGCAAATTGAACTAATGCCACATCCACGGAATGGACTGAATTTACACAGTGGCGAAACAAGATCACGTACGTTTGAAACTCTGTTTTGAACTCTGTTTTGTACTATTTTAGTGGTTTTCGTAAAAAGCGTTTATATGTTCTGAGTGCAGCAGTGTGCTAGATGAAGATTTGTTTTTATGTAGTCACCATTTCGATAGTAGCACAAAGTTGTAAAAACAGACTAGACCAGAGTTTCTGTATTCTAAACTCTGGGCCCTTATTCGCTATCTACCATCATATTCCACGCCAAAAACGCGTGACGTCATCACACGCACGTAACGTGAACGCGGCTCAGAGTCTTAGCGTGGCATCGCGTTTTAAATTTTGACATTGGCATACGGAATACCATTCCGTGTCGATTCCATGGATTTGACGTAACGCGGCGCGTTACGTGCTCGTGTGCTCATAGCGAATAAAGGCCCAGCTATAAAAAATCAACTTGCATCCATACGTCTTAATGTTTTCAACATATTTTTAAAAAGAAAACCTTTCACAACATAATTTCAAATCAGCCAATCAGTCAATATCAATATTAAATAGTCAATAAAAAAAATATTTCTCTTAATTACAGCACGGTGTAACAGTAACCCAAAGCGCTTCATTCGGAAACACGTGAATTTATTAACACGATTGCATTTCCTATCGTTCGGAACATATCGGAAATGAGGTTGTAGGTTGACAAACGAATTAGATTTCCTAATTGGTACAACCCTATTAGGTGGAGTTGGTTAACCGCATTCTAAATTCGAGTTTAGCGTCGATTTTGTGGCGTTTATTCTATATCTAAAACAAACTGACGTTGACAGCTGTCCGATTTGACATTTCTGATAGTTTTTGTCACTAAATCATTTCATGTTTATTGATTAAAAATAGTAGTAGGTCGTTAAGACTGACGGGACTGTTATATGTAGATAAATACAGACAAACAGACGGTCTTATAAAGGTTTCTTGAGCTACGGAACCCAAAAAGATAATTTTAAAACTCACAACAGAAGACTGCACCAGTGTATTCTCACGCTATATGTACTTAAAATCTTTATCTTCTAGGTCTTATAAAAATGAAACCCGTTTTCCTTGGTCACGGCATCACGCGTGAATGTTCCTAACGTCCAAGAGTCAATTTGCACTTTATTACCTCTGTACAAAGTTCAAATTCAATCATATCTATCAAAACAGTGTGCGTTTTATACTGATAATTTTTACTATAAATTGACAAGTTAGCATCAACAAACTACGGTTGCTATAGTTACGCAATAGCATGAGAATAGAGGTTATAACAAAGAGTTCCTATAATTATTCTCAACACCTTTGGTCACGCCATCACGCGTGAACGACTGGACCGATTTCAATTTACTCTACGTTTATCCCAAAGTCTACCCGTGCGAAGCCGGGACGGGCCGCTAGTATATTATAAGTATAAAATTGTAAATAGTGTTTTGTGCAGTGTTTATATTTAAATGCAGTACCATAGAGAAGTACTGTATGGCAGTACGAAGTCTGCCGGGTCAGCTAGTTTATTATAAAACAACTTCCACAACCGCAAAGGCCATCCAATATATTGGACGTAACTCGTCCAAACACACCCATAAAACAAAAACCAAATGTTCCAACCTCAAAGTATCCAATACAATATCAAGAATAACTACATCAACAACAACAGAAGTGTTGAAACGGCTATTTTTCACGAAAATATCTACCGGGAGCAGACAAGTAAACAGAAGAACCTCTGAGCATGCATCTTGCAGCGCTGTGACACTCAGGAAGAGTAATGACGCCGCCCGAAGCCACATTATATCGATTTAAAAAGTAAAAAGCGCGCGAATTTACCGCTCATGTCTAAATATGATCGAGTATGGAAAAGTTGTTGGTTCCGTACGTCGATTTATTTTATTCCTCAGTAGAAATTACGAACGAAAATAATTAAACATTTTTAAAATGCTACGCTAGAAAGAGTTATGGTAAGTGCAAGAGGATCAAATGAGGCACAAGAAGAGGAAAAAGCCAAATTATCAGTGATATGTGAACCTAATATCTTGCTAACTATAGAAAATGTCAGGATGAACGACTCAACACGCGACAGGTGCTTTCAACAAAAACGAGCTCCGATAGTTTCTGTTTTAATAGAATCACGGAACCCTAAGACTTGAGCAATAAGTTTCTTTATTTATGTGTATCGAAGTTGTGCCACATCCTTAGCACATCTGCAATAGTTGCGCAACTTTTGCGGTTTGTCGGCCAACTGTTGTCGTTAGTTGTTTTGTTATAGAATTTATTGATCGATTGTTTATTGTGATAGTTACAATACCTAATATTGTAGTATTAAGACATTGATTCATATTATTAGGTGGCGGGTTCAAACCCTGCCTCGTACCAATGAGTTCTTTGGAACTTATGTACGAAATACATACCACTGGCTTTTCGGTGAAGGAAAGCATCGTAAGGAAGCCTGCATACGTCAGGAGAAGAAATTCAACGACGTACCTATGTGAATCCACCAACCCGCACTTGGCCAGCGTGGTGAAATGTTGCCTATTCACCCTTTGAAGGTAGACCTGTATACCAGCAGTGGGTGTATTAAAGGTTGATGATGATTATGACATTGACAGGTGTCTCTTTTCATTTAGAAGTTAGTCTAAGAAGTTTTCATGTTACCGTTGCTTACCAACAAATGAGTTGGTTGTCAAGCGTGGACTTACAATCTAAAAATCTAAATAATTATTCCAGAAAACAAGCGGAATTATCAAATTACAAATAAAAGAAAGTTCCTGTTAAATTTTGATATATCCAACAATTTATTGTCTTTAAAAACCGAGAAGCATAAAAATAAAATCTAAAACGTAAAAATGTACGACATTGCACATCTAAGAAACAAACTAGATTGGAAACATTCCCTATAAAATATATCGAACAAAGACGCAAAGATCAACGACTCCATAGAAGTGGAAAACAAAAGACCCACTCCGCATTGCAACGGCGTCGCCAAACTCGATTTGGGTCCCCGCGTGGACTAACGAACATGCTCGACTAAAAAGAACTCTGGCTGAATGCGCGTGTTGTCTTTGCCACTATTTTAAAAAGTTGAAATGTCATTTTTCGAATTTTATATTTGAAATATCGGAAACGTGGTCCGAAATGTCAGAATAGATGTAGAAAATAACGCACTGCTTACTAGCAGGCGAGATCACAAGCCCATGATTTCATAAAGTAAGGGGGTCCTTATTTTCATTTTTGTACGGAACTCTAAAAAGCGTTTGAAGTACAAAAATATTTTGGAAAGATTTCAATTCTATTATTAAATTACAAACCAATATTATCAAACTTGAAACCTCAAAGTATGAAGTTGGATACTGAAGACTTTCCAAAACTGTAATTACTTTACCCACAGCTGGAATTAGAAACTCATGTCGCAGCTTGACTAGTTAACCGGCCAGCGATGTTAAGCAACGGACGACACGGTCAGTCTTCGCATGTGTGACCGCGAGTGGCATTTACAACTGAGCGCTGCCATAGTTCAGATAACACGTAAATAGGTAGATCCGGTTGTATGTCCTATGAAAACCTCTAAGCCATTTCTGTCAAAGGCCTTCAAGCGGGTTTAAAACTCTAACACCAGTACTAAATATCTATTCAGTTTTTACAAATTAACTTTCTTATCTACTTCTTGGACTTTCAAGGTCAGAATGAAAAGGTATCTTCTAAATCTGCGTGCTTCATCTTCGACCACATCGTCGCTTACCAACAAACGCAAAACAAACGCTTGGTTGGTGGTCAAACGCATATGATATAGCGAGCCCTCCGAGCCTACCTAGCTCTGTCCCTCCCGCCTCTCCGCCGCGGGAGTGCCGGCGCTCGAGTCGCCTACGGGCGGGTGCGCGTCCAACGATTCCTCGCCCCCCGCCAGTCGAAAAATAACCACAGGCGAGAGCGCACGCGCCCGTCCCGCGCACCGACGCTACCGCGGTCAACCATTGTATTTTTCTATTTTCGTGTTTACGCAATAAATAAATAATAATATAACTGAGAACTGTTGTTATATCTGGCGCTCAACGTACGGCGGCTTCGAACCACGAAAGTAGTAAACGACAGACTAAGTGAGCAAAAGTGTTTCGATAGCGCATCTTTCACGTAGCACGTGGTATTTTAACCTACTTGTTAGTTCAGTATCGGGAAGTGATTCAAGTGAAATTGTACCCCGCGGACCGTGCGCGGTTCTAGTACTGGAACGTTCTAACTTCTACAAGTAGTGGAGTAGGTTAGATAGATGCCTATAGCGAAGTGAGTTGTGCCGTGCTATCGAACTTGACTTTGTTTATTATCGCGATATGGTGCTAACGCGATCTCGCGCTGCGAGCCCGTCCCAGGCTGGGGCTGTGTCTGCGGAGTCCGCCGACGGGGTTTCCCCACCGCCTGCGGACCGACGTTTCGACTCATCACATCATCATGGCACGCGTAGCGATCGCGCGGCTGCGGCCGCGCCGGCGGCTTCTTCGCCGCCCGTCGCTGACGTGTTGGTGGCGGGTGCGCCGCCAGTCGATGGCGCGCCTGCCGCCGCCTCCGCCGTCATGATGACCAACGAGCAACTGATGCTGCTAATTAACAGGCTAAGTAGAGAGCCCTCGGTAAGCACTACCTCATATACCTCAAACCGAAATAACTTTTCGAAGTGTACGGCGCGATTTGACGGCGAAGGCGATGTTTTAGCTTTTATCGACGCCGTGGAAACATACAAAGAGTGCGCCGGCGTCGAGGACGACATAGCTTTGAGAGGCCTCTCTATGATTTTGACTAATTTGGCCGCAACTTGGTGGCAAGGCGTTAAGGCCTCGACGGCTACTTGGTCGGAGGCCATTGCGGCTTTAAGGAATACGTTTGGCCCACGTTTGCCGCCCCATCAGATTTATAGAAAATTATTCGAAAGAGAGCAATATAAACACGAGTCGACGGACTTGTTTGTCTGTACGTTAAGAGCGTTAATTGCACAATTGCCGTCGTCGTCATTGTCAGAAGAGGTTCAATTGGACATGGTTTATGGTCTTCTTCACGTCCAGATTCGAGGAAAAGTACCTCGGTCTATGTTCAATACCTTCGGCGAACTGTTGACGTGCGCAAGGCGCGTCGAAGACATTTTAAAAGAAGGACACACGTCAATGACGTCACATACGCCATCGTCGTCAACGTCGACTAAGAAACGACTCCACTGTAATTATTGCAAGCAGCCTGGACACCTTAAAGAGGCCTGTCAACGTTTAAAGGACCGGAAGCCAAAAGATGGCAGCACTGTCGTCGAAAAGGCGAAGCCGACGATAACGTGTTTTGGATGCGGCGCGCCCGGCGTAATTCGATCAAATTGCTCTACGTGCAAGGAAAAGAAAGAAATTGTCATGTCGTTTCAATCAGTGTCCGCGAGTGCCGTCACTTTGTGTTCGCGAGTGCGACCAGTCATTAATGTGCAAGTTTACGGTGAAATCGGGAAATTATTGGTGGACACTGGGGCGAAACATTCGATCGGTAGTGTTAGCTTAAAACGCCATTTGCTTAAGAACGGTCATAAATTTGAAACTGTTTTTACTGAGCTTAAATATGCAGACGGACGTGTATGTGCTCAAAATGTTGAAGTAGCACACGTTAATGTTAAGGTGCGAGGGATAGAGCTGATGGTGAGCTTTATAATGTTGCCTCAGGCAACCGAGAGTCTGTTAGGCATGAATTTTATTCAAAGTGTTGGCATGGTCTTGGATTTCGGTTTAGGTGTGTGGTATTTTAAGTACGATGCGACGCCTCAGCCGCTTAGTTTCGAGAACGAGAATAGTTCACCGCTTGCCTGCGCGTCCGTGGGTCTCCGCGAAGACGAGGGTTCCCACCTTATCCCGGAAGAAAGGGACAGACTATCTAGCCTCCTGAATGTCCATGAGGACATTTTTGCTCCAGGGGGAGGGCCTACCGAATTCGCAATGCACCATATTGACACCGGAAATGCTGCACCAATCGCAGGACCACCTTACCGCGTTTCGCCTGCGAAAAAGGAAATTATAAGAAAAGAATTGGATAAGATGCTGGAAGAAGGAGTGATCGAAGAGGCTGAGTCCGAGTGGGCTGCACCAGTGGTTTTGATTCCGAAGAAGAACGGCGAAGTTCGCTTCTGCGTAGACTACCGGAAATTGAATCACGTTACCCGAACTGACCAGTACCCCATTCCAGTGATCGACGAGTTGCTGAAGAGCACCAAGGCCAATTCTGTGATGTCTACAATCGACTTAAAGGCTGGGTACTGGCAAACGGTCGTGGCTCCTAAGGACCGCCACAAGACTGCGTTCACGACGCCATTTGGAATTTTTCAGTTTTGTCGCATGCCATTTGGATTAAAGAACGCGCCGGCGACGTTCCAGCGTTTAATGGACAGGATGAGGTCCGGCCTCACGGACGTATGCGTGCTGACGTATTTAGACGACATATTAGTTATCTCCGAGGACCTGGACCGGCACTTAAAAGACCTGCAGCAGGTCTTCGATCGACTTCGACTTTTCAACCTGCGAGCGAACAGGGAAAAGTGTGTGTTTGCGAGAGAAAGAGTTACTTACCTGGGACATGTGATTTCCGCTCGTGGTATCGAGCCTGATTCTGCGAAGGTTGAAGCCGTCTTGAACATGAAACATCCTAAGAACCTGAAAGAATTGAAGACGTTCCTGCAGACTTGTTCCTGGTTTCGGAAATTCATTCCGCAGTTCTCCGAAGTTGCACGCCCTCTCACTGATTTGACAAAAAAGGATCGACGCTGGCTAGGGGGGGAGGACGAGATAAGAGCTTTCGAGGAGTTGAAGCATCGCCTATCTACAAGCCCCGTCCTCCGCCAGCCAAATTTTGATGAATCGTTTATTCTACGCACCGATGCTAGCGCATTTGCCCTGGGTGCGGTGTTGATGCAAGGCCCCAGTCCTACGGAGGAAAGGCCTATTGAATACGCCAGCAGGTTATTGACTCCAGCCGAGCGTAATTACCACACTACTGAGCGAGAAGCTTTGGCAGTGGTGTGGGCGTTGGAAAAGTTCCGTGGATATGTAGAAGGAGCACGCGTACAGGTAGCGACGGATCATCAACCTTTGAAATGGCTGCTGTCGTTAAAGACGCCCAGTGGTCGTTTAGCCCGATGGGCAATGAAGATTCAGTCATATGACCTGGACATCGGATATACCCCGGGCCGTGTTAATGTCGTCGCAGATACGCTGAGCCGCCCTGTAACAGATGAGGTGGAGAAACCTGCCTCTGAGCCCTGCAGCATCTGTCCAGTGGTGGTGGATCTGCCACGACGGGGGCCCGAAGAGATACGAGAAGCTCAGTTGGGAGACGTAGAAGCTAAACGGATCATTGATGACTTTGAAGATACCTCTAACCCTGATTCCGCGTTGCGATGGACCGAGAGGGGGTACTACTTGTCGCAGGGGGTTCTGTATCGCTGTGATCCAGACGGAGAGTCTGAAGAACCGCAGTTGGTGGTACCAGAATCCCTCCGCTTAGAGCTGATGCAGGAGCTACATGACGCGCCAACTGCGGGTCACCTGGGGGTTGAGAGGACGCTTAGAAAAATTAAAGAAAGATTCTACTTCAAGGGTATGAAGACATACGTGACCAACTACTTGAAGACTTGTAATGAATGTCAAAAATACAAGGCTACCAATTTGAAGCCTGCGGGCCTTCTCCAGACTCCAATACCACACCAGCGTTTCGAAGTTCTTGCCATGGACCTGTTTGGCCCTCTTCCTGAAGGGGATCGAGGGGAAAAGTGGATCCTTCTCGTGGAAGACACCGCGAGTCGGTGGGTCGAACTATTCGCGCTGTGTGACTCAACTGCTGAGACGTGTGCAAAGGCGCTAATCGAAGAAGTCTTCTTGCGCTATGGACTACCGCGCCGTGTCATATCCGACAACGGAAGTCAGTTTGTATCGGCGGTGATGCAGAAGGCCATGTATGTATTAGGGGTTCAACAGTCCTTGACTCCTGTCTACCATCCTGAAGCCAATCCAGCCGAACGCAAAAATCGCGAGCTTAAACAGCTCCTTGCCATCTTGGTAGGACCGGAACATCGAAGTTGGCCAACCGTCCTACCGGCAGTCCGATTTTCTCTGAACAGCGCATACAACACGGGGACAGGACATTCAGCGGCTTACCTAACTTTTGCTCGAGAGATGCGATCACCGCTAGCCGTACACACCGATATACGAGCAATAGTCTCCGAGCAGAATTTCGTTCCGCAAATCACTCCTTACTTAAAAGAGTTTTCCCGCATACTAATGGATGTGAAGCGACGAGTGGAAGTCCAACAGGACATAAGGAAGACCGTAGGCGATCGGCAACGCCGGGATGTCTCGCCGTATAAGGAGGGTGACCTTGTTTTGGTGGAGACTCACTTGGCGAGCAATGCAGCCAAGGGGTTTACCAGTAAGTTTGCCCCGCGGCGTGAAGGGCCGTATCGTGTCTCGAGGGTCATTACTCCGACGTCGTTCATAATTGTCGATTCTACCGGAGAGATTAAAGGGAAATACCATGCCAGCGCTTTGACCCCTTATGTAGGGAATAGCCCAACGGTTAGGCATCCGCGCCGTCGCGGACGCCCAGCCAAGTCACGGCCGGGTCGTCCTTGTGACTTGGAGGGGGAGGATATAGCGAGCCCTCCGAGCCTACCTAGCTCTGTCCCTCCCGCCTCTCCGCCGCGGGAGTGCCGGCGCTCGAGTCGCCTACGGGCGGGTGCGCGTTAGGGCATGCAAAACCCGACAGTTTTTAGAACCCGGTTTTTTCGGGTTTTCAATTTTAAAAACCGTTTTTTTCGGGTTTTTCGGGTTTTTCGAGTTTTTTTTTTATTTGGGCTTAAAATATATATTATATTAGTGTGTTTAAGTAAAAAAAGGCTGAAATGTAGTTAAAATATGTGTTTATTTTCGAAATCTTGTTCCTTGACTATATTTTCGAGATCAATCAGGTAACATTTGGTTTAAGTACACTATACTCACTCACGAATAAATCTAAGTAACAAGCCTACAATAAGCGAGCCTCTAATAAGTAAAAGTATGAATCGTTAAAACCTCTCTAACTCAAACCCTTAGTAAGTTACAAACTCGATAATTTAAATTATTTAACATTTCCCTTGTTCTTTAAATTTTCGAGGTTCTACTGAATGAGGTATTCTAATGGTTGTTGATTTAGCTATATTAAAACAAAACATGAAACTCGAGAAAGAAGATGGCTATAAATTAAAATAATTAAAATATTACCGGAAACAAAGTTTATACAAATTATTAAAATTATTATACAGCCAATCCGTGGTTCAAAAGAATCGCATTAAGTCCATCAGGAACGTGCTGAAACTGAATCCACCAAAAAAGAGAGAGGAAGAGTATGTGACCCGTGATTACGTGATACAAAATGTACAAATGCAACTGATCATAGGAGAGATCACTGTTGGACATATTATTTTTAGATATGTTAAGTTAAAATGTAATATTACCTACATTACTACTGATTTCTTATCAGAAACTAATTATTAAATCCAAAACCTATACAATAAAATAAATTTAATTCCTTTTTAAATTTTTTTCTTTTCATTTTTTTTCCTATTGGTACTTGATCAATTTGATCATAGTAGAAATACGTGGAAGTAAAATATCCACGCTTCCCCCCTAGTAGTAATAGGTGGAAAAAAAACCATTCTTCTCTACCAGTAGGGATAGATCAGTAGGGATATGTGGAACTGCCGTCGGGAAGTGGTTCATAATTTAGTTACAAGATTTGACCTAACGAACCAGAACAACATCAACAACAAACAGGGCAAGCAAAACTTGTAAATACATATTTTGTGGTAGAATATATTTAGATTGTGAAAAAACTTCAAAAACACAAATACGTGCGCATCATAAGCGCGTCTGTTTCCTTCACTTGACTGAGTGAGACTGCTTGACAAATAAAATGGCGACGTTGTGCGCGGCTGGCGCGGGAGGTGCGGGCGACGCGAGTTGCGCGAGTGGCGCGCGGGCATTCCCCGTAAAGATCGCCGCATTAGCTTAGCAGCGCTTTACTCATCGGCACTCAATAACTCATACAACAACGTCAAACCAAAGCCTACTAATACATATATTGCTTTCTAATACCTAATAAGTAAGTATTGTTGTCAGCTAATCAATTTATTTGATCAATAGAGTTGGGAAACGGTAACTTGATCCTGTATTAATGTCTTGGTGGTAGTTTTACATTATGAATGTAAAAACTCGAAAAACCCGGTTTTTAAATCTTTAAAAACCGGTTTTTAAAACAGCCGGTTACTCGGTTTTTTCGGTTACTCGAGTAACCGGTTTGCATGCCCTAGTGCGCGTCCAACGATTCCTCGCCCCCCGCCAGTCGAAAAATAACCACAGGCGAGAGCGCACGCGCCCGTCCCGCGCACCGACGCTACCGCGGTCAACCATTGTATTTTTCTATTTTCGTGTTTACGCAATAAATAAATAATAATATAACTGAGAACTGTTGTTATATTATTAAAAAACTTGCCTACTTACTTACTCGCTCACAAGACAAGGTTGCCACGAAGCAATAAATCTCGGTCTCCAGTTACCTCTAACAAACGTCGTTCATTGAAAACAAACTCCAATGCATCAACCCTAAACACTTGATGTATTTATGGCACAAACTTTGCCCCTACCATGGTCTTCAAGGAAACAGATAAAAATGACTTGACGAGTATGTGATTATGGACTAAAAACCTGGACCTATGCGATACCATAAGCTCTTAGCGAGAGTGAATTGGATATCTTTTGTCTCGCTTTGTCTCGGCGAGATAGAGTAATACGAAAGCCAAGGCGATTCCGGTTAAACTAGCGTTAAAAGTTCACAGCACAGCCTATCTTTAGAAAGCTCTAACTCACTTTTAAACAGTTCTTTTTTTTTCTCCAAAATTAATCCGAGTTAAAATTCAAAATCTTCAATTGACTTGTACTATATGCCGTACAGAAAACAAAGTCTTGGATAGTAGTTCCAAAAACTAAGCACCAATTCTTTCCTGAGATAAAACCAGGCCTAGATAATTATCGGCGCCATTTTTTTTCTAGTCTTTGCCAATTGCCTAACCAATGAAATTAAAACCAAACCAGCTTTATTTACGACGCATATTTTTATTTCTAAACGTTATCTTACATAATAAATTATGAATTACCTATCAAACAAAATATCACAGGATAAGAAGACAGTAAAATTAAAGGTTTGGTAAGAATTGGTGTGTAAGAAATTCTGTCAAATTTCTTACACACCAATTCTTACTTATTGATTTTGACCGCGATGAAACTGACAAGAACGGGAAAGATCTGCGGGCCTAGCACAACTTTGACGTAAAAATACGTAGCGAGTATTCGATAGAAAAGTGTACGCTATTTACACCTGTCAGGAGCACACTTGACAGTCGTAAATGGCGTACACTTTTCCATCGAAAACTCGCTACGTATTTTTACGTCAAAGTTGTGCTAGCCCCACTGGTATGACCCAGAAAAAGCCGGTAAAGATGCAAAGAGTCGCATAAAGTCTGCCACTGACTGACGCTACTGTACAGCAATTGCAAAAGGATTGCAATTGCAACCTTAGTAGTCGCCTAGAAGCCAATTGATACTGAAACAACGACGGGATCCCAAGAAATCCCTCGATACGAAGAATCCGAGCAAATCTTATGTACGTCTTTGGTACGTCTGCTATCCAACCAAAACAACCTGACCTGCCTTCCTTAACAACCATCACCAAATCACGTACCAACATACACTGGACGGTTACACGTCTTGTTACGTGTCTAAAATAACCTGACCTGGCCATTGCAACAACTGCAAAACAAACAAGGGTCCAGCAAACTGGTCGTCACAGGTCCTGCCAAACAACATTCGAAGGTAATTGTGATCATGAATCAATCCTATCTGAGAAGCCTTATATGGGGAACAAATCGGGCCATCGTTCGTATTATACAAGCTTACATTGCTCGCTTTGTTTGATATTCGAATTTAGAATAGGGATTGGAAGCGCATTGTATGTTGATTTTTTTTTGTTTTGTTGGCAAGTTTGGTCTTTTGGTGCGGAGTTTAAGTCGATAAGAGATATTATGAGAAGCAATAGGTTAGGAAACGAATATAGGGGAAATGGGGGCAATTTCGGCGTAGGCCTTATTGGCTGCTAATGTGTTAGTGAACGGGTAGTTGATGGATGATATTGCATTGGATTCATGGGAGATTTGCTTTCGTTATCTAGATTGATATCTAAGATTCCCCTAAGCCCATAAAAATATCCACTTTATTCTCAGGCCCATAAGATAAGTATTCGAATGCAGCGCTCTTCATTAATTCTTTGCGATTGTATTTTGACATCGAATTCAAACTACAAACTAATGATGGTTCAGGGACCCTATTCGGGCGAATGAGATACATATTATCTCGGACACTGTCGCTCTCATTAGAAATGTCATGCGAGTGAGAGAGACCGAGACAATCTCGAGCATCCAAGAATAAAGCCCCAGGTTTGTTACACCTAGTTCCGCGAAAGTCATTAGCTATTTCCCAAATGTCTGATTCCTCGAAATCCAATCCCTGATCTACGAATTTCTGACAACTTACTCGTACGTTTGAGGAGTTCCCAAATGAGTCATACCAAACGTTTTACTTGTTGTGAAATGTTTCTCACAACGAGTCACAGTGTAACTCGTTGGGATTATTTTTTAAAGATCATTCCACACGAGTAACACTCAGTGTACGTGTGACTCGTTGGGAAGTAAAATTCCCAACCAATAACTCCTTACTGTTTCACCGTTAGTGTTTGTTAGTGTTCAACTTCTTTATAAAGGGTTATTCATTTCTAAGCCGAAAAGGGCTCATAGTACTCATCATTATGAACAACTTTTACTATAGGATAATGAGACCAACCCAGAATAGGCCAAAAAAAAAATTTGCTGTTCCATACATTTTGTCGAGTATCATTGACATTTTTCTATGGAACAGCTGATTTTCCCAGCTTAAAAATCCTTTGACATCATCTCGCTGACGTCAAATGTCACTTGCGAAAAGAAGACGGAGAATCTTAAGACTAGTCTACAAGGTAAAAGTACATGACTAGCTACACTATAGAACTATCTTTAAACCGGTCGGAGTTGGCACTTGAATTCTCGCACATATTGTCCCGGCCGGGTTATTGGGCGGTTATTCGATTTTTGAACAGAGCCAGCACGATGTACATTGCTGGCTACACCTTTGTCAGTTATTCAACAGCCAAGCAGTAACGTGCAAATTTTGTGTACCGCTTTGAAGGGCAATGTTTCCAGAGAAATTTTAAGGGCAAATAGGAGATAAAACATTTTACCTCTATATCTCAGGGTGACGAGCGTACAGCTATGCCGCATAGGTTCAGTTCAATTCAATCGTAGTAATCTTATGTATTAAGTTTATTACCTCTACAAAGTATCGTAAGGAATGCTCAACGATTTTCGCATCCTACTTAATTTAGTTACCCAGTCTAGCTCCAAAAACGAAAAAAACAGTTTGAAACATAAACGCGCCATATACGCTTTAGAAGTAAGGTCTTAATGTCTGTGAGTATTCTGACCAATCGTATTTAAACTAACCCGGCCAGCGATGTACAGCAACCACAATGTAAGGTAAGGAACTCCCCCCCCCCTCCCCCACTTCCGTCGCTGATTGTGTTTGCCGGCACTCAATGGGACTTAATTTTCTTCGCTGGGCTCTTTTTACTGTTTATTTGCTTTATTTATCGCGAAGTAGATTTTGTTATTGGTTAGCTTGTTATTTGACGCCTTTTCAATTTGATTTGGAGGGATTTTTAGGATTTTTGTGTTTAGTTTAGGGTTTTTAGATGGTGGAATAAATAGATCCTACATTTGTTTAAGACTAGCTTCAGATTTTTAAGGCCGCCTGAAGATTGTCTACTTGTTTAACCTTAGGACGCAGTTAAAGGTCAAAAATAAAAAAATATTGTACATAATGATCACAATTCACAATCGAATTAAAAATTCTAAAAGTGTCGATTTCCAATCTGTAAAAGCATTTGACACTTGTCATTTAAATATTTTCGTGTTCGCTAACGATAATTTAAATGACAGATGTCAATTATATTTATTTCAGACCCCAGGAAAATAAGTACAACATTTGGTAACGTCAAATATACAATTTTGTAAAAAAATACCCTAAAAATGGTTTAAAAAATACATTTCACAATAATTGAAAATAAATATAATTACAATTGTCAAATGTACAGTTACCCGACAAAAACGAATTTCAACCCCACCTAGTTAAAAGGGGGTGGAATAGGAAAGGGGGTGAAATGGGGGTGAAAGAAGATAATTCAATAAATAGGAAACGTGATTGGCGTTGGAAATGAATTAAGTCTTCTCATTATTGGCGTCAGTTAATTAATATTGAACGCTGGCTTGCAGTTATTTAAGCTGGGTGTTCCAATTTACTTTTTCTATAGTTCTAGTTTCAAGCGATAAATAGAAAATATCCGGGACTTTTAAGAAGACCTAAATGCGAAGTTTATTTTTTTGACGTCGATTTTAACCACTTTAGTAAGGGAAGCGTTCAAGTATTACGTAACGCAATTTTTGAAGATTTTTTGAGTAATTTTTAAAAATTAACAAAAAAAAAAGTTAAAGAATGCGTTGGAGAATCTCTACGCGATCGGTCTGAAGATAGAGTTAAAAAAACAATGTTACGTAACGCATAGTTCAATATACTTGATGGTAGTGAAATGCCTAACTCAATTCAAAAGCCACAAATAAAATTATTTTAGCACCGTATCGACTCTCGGTCACTTATCCGAAACCTGGCCGCACCAATCGTTGCTTAACTATGTTGATCACGATTACCTTTGTTTTATTTGTCCCAGCCTGCTCATACGAGTACTCTATCTCACTACACTAAATCATCTTATAATACTTTTTCAATAGATCCAATATGAGACTAACTCAATTCAATTGTCTCAAATACAATTATGTTAGCTATCTACGGAGTTATGGACACTTGGTCAACGGTAACCCATCGCACCAATCGTTGCTTGACTTTATTGATTAACGTTTTATTTATTCGTCCCAGCCTGCTCATGCTCTCACTACACTAAATCATCTCATAATACTTTTCCAATAGCTCCTATAGGAGAATGATACTGCAAATAGCGTCATAAATCAGAGCAAGGGAAATATGATGTATATCATGATGTGACGTAATTGTCACATAATATGTCACAGGCGGGCGTCATTATTCGGGACCTTGCTTTGAAGGGGCTGGGGTGGGGTTGTTTTCGTGGCTGATTGATGAGGTTGATTGGTTGATGGTGATGATGATGTACGTGGCAAAACAACTCGGTGGTATCCATAAACAATTTTCCGTGGACATAAAAAGGGGGAAAACGAATGTTTATTTGGGTTATTGTAGATTCGTCCCAAAGTTGATTTGTCACGAAAAAAGTATGTGTAAATTTGAACGAATTTACTTTCAATGTATGGAGGTTTCAAATGTGACGAATCAACTTTGAGGATAATCTACAATAACCCGTTTATTTACAATTCTACTAGGTACCATTATAAATGTGAAAGTTTGTGTTTATTACTCAATCACGATGAAACTTGGTATGGAAGTGCATCCTGTGTTTGAAGAAAGTGGATGAAACTGCGGAGTGCAGCTAGTTATATTAGATATATTACCATGTAAAAGGATTGCCTTTACGGTGATAGGTAGGTCGTAGGCCCACATCATTCAATAGACTCCAATCAAAACGTTTCTTACCTGAAACAAAAAAAACACATACTTTAATATACACATACGAGTATATACGAGTATTAACTATAGGAACATAGTCAAACTTATCGAAATTAGCACTGCGCAATTGCGCACTACATTTTTGTATAGCTTACAAATTTAATAACAGTAGTTTTTCTAAGCAACGTTTATGAGACAGGCTGAAAATTGATTCATTGATTGAATGTTCGTGTTTTTTTATAAGTAGAAAAATAAATCTAGGTTAATAAATCGGTTTCTTCTACACAGAGAAAAATTTATTTTAGGTGTATTCATCGGAATTTTGATTGCCATTTTTCTCCGTGTACTGAATGATAAAAATATACACATGTTTTCATTTCAAATGTAAGGTATTACGGAAACCGTTTCTGAATCGAATTACTAATCCAGATTACCTAGCAACTATTATTCAATCTGTGGTCCAGATCCATCACCCACACAATCGTGAAAGATCGCGTGCTATACAGCGTGATTCATTATCCCTAGAACGCGATGAATACTGCCTACACGCACGCACACGATTTATACAACACCCTGTATACAGCTTCTTAAAATAGGGTTATTTATGGGCAGCTCTTTTTGTGATCTCTTTAGCACGCTTTTCGGATGATTGTTGGAAAATAAAAGTTATTTCTTTCATCGGTGAAAATAACAAGCAAGATTAACAATTACATACCTACTTAAATATTTTGCAGTTCCGATATTACATACTAGCGACCTGCCCCGGCTACGCACGGGTATGAAAGATAGTCTATGTTACTTGCTAATAACGTAGCTTTATATTGGTGAAAGATTTTTTTAAATCGGTCCAGTAGTTTTTGAGTTTATTCATTGCAAACATATAAAAATCCTAATATCCAAAAATACAAATCATTCCTCTTTATAATATTAGTGTAGAAGAGTAGATGTACACATACGTGCTAATATGCATTTTACCTGTAGATGCATTGTGCCTCCACCATATTGACTAGAAGCCCAGGTAATTACCAGAGTCGCTACCAGTCTTGCACTGCCGAGTGACCGGTAAATATGTTTTTCAACCAAAAAGTTATTGAAGATGGTAATAACAAGTAACAAACACCTTTGCATTTATGAAAACTGACGTGGTTTTGTCATTGTAGGTACATAATACAGACGCATGTACGTGTTAATTAACACCACTTTGCATCTTTTTGCTATGGATCAAAACGACAACAAACCAACAAACTTCATCTGAATTCCGCAATAACACTGCCTCTGAATAATTACAAGTACCATTTAGTCACATTGTCACATATCGCGGTGCCGGATGTTCAAATGCAGCACTAAACTTGCGACTGTATAGCTATTGCGTCGCAAAGCGTCGGAATTTCGCCGCCATTTTGTTGCTCATTGCAGTTTTTAAATCTTTTTCAATCCTGGCAATCACACTATTAAAATGCTAATTTCGTATTTTATTCAAATCGTTATTAACAGCTGTAAGTTTAAAAAAGTTTATTTTCGTTCTAAAAGCAAAACGAATGTGTTTAGTTTATAGAAACGTTAAGTCTTTGTTATAAACTGCTTGAATCTAATTAATGACGTCAGACGTGCGAGAAAGAAGCGCATAAAAGTTAATCAAATTCATTGAAAAAACTTCGCTCCATTCATTTTAAAGCGGAGTTTCAGTGGCTCATCATAATTAAGGTTTTTACAACAGAGCGTCCAGTCCGTTAATTTAAGGCGCAGTTTCGCTGTCGCGTCGCCGGTCTGCGACGATAACGAGTGGGGAGTGGAGAAGCTACGTCATCTGCGGGCACTCGCGGTTTGGAGCGCCGCCAGGGCACGAAGTGCAAGGTTTAAAGCACTGTCTGGTTGCTACGACGTGATTGTGAGACTTTTGATGACAAGGTACTTTTTGAACGCTGAAAGGAATAATAAACATGCTTTATGTTTGTGCAAGTTTGCTGTTGATTTTTGTAACAGATCTATTTAAAAAGTCGAGTACTAGTTTCTTTTCAATTTTCTTTCGATTGAAACGTGTTGTTTCAATCGAAAGAAAATTGAGACGGGCTTACGACAGGTAATTTGGAAGCTGGATCTCAAGCAATAGCGCACACTACTCGTACTTTTGTCACCTTTTACTCTATTTCAAATGGTTCACAACCACTAGGAATAATTAGTGATAAGACAGACGTGTATACGCGGGGAATTAACTATGTTGCTTACTCTAGAATCAGCCGTCACATGTCATATTTCACAGTATTACGCACTCACTACACACATAACATTTTTCGCAACCGCATCATCGAACACGCACCTTAACCAGTGTCAACGTGTAATGGATACATTTACAGTAGCGAGCGATTTATGCAGGAGTTTCGGTATAAATTCCGAGCGACGCAGAACAGCACTGAATTCCGCTGCCTGATTTAGTGGGATTCTTTAATTTTAAAGATATTTTTTGGTGGTAACTTTTAGATTTGCGATGCGGATTAAGCGATGTAGCTATTACATTTTCAGAGAGATAACTGCAAAAAACAGAAAAAAAAAATAATTTTAAATTTGTTTTTGTTACTTTTCATTTTTATTTTATCTGTGATTACATATTTTTTATTTATGTATGTTTGATTTTAGTAGGTATTGATATTTTTGTTACTAACGCGAAAACGGCTGAACGGATTTAGATGAAATTTGATATAAAACCAGCTTCTACTCTGGAACAACACATAGATAGCCTAAAAATATATTTTCCAGTCTTTTGCCGCATATAAAAACTTCCATAACGGCAATAACTTCTCCAATTTCCAAGAAACTTGTATCACAATAATTAATGAACAACTTTTTAGAGAAGACGTTCTAAACAACTTAAAATCTAAAGCGGACAGGCAAATAAAGTTGTTCTTTACACAGTTAAACTTCGGAGTTTGTTAACTAGTTAATTAAGTACGCAAAAGTTTTTGTTGTAAATTTTTAACAACACCCCGTAGAACAAACTTTCGATGGACTTGCATATTGGATGAGGTGTTGTTTAAATGTCGGGGTACTTCTGGCTGAGTTTACACAGAATATGTAAAGGATAGATTACAAATATTACAATAGAACATCTTTCGTCATCATCATCAACCATTGCCACCATTTTCCAGCCATTGCTGAGGCCTTCTCTTTAGCGCGCTATTGTTTCCGGCCTTTTTAACACGCTTTTATTAGCTTCACCTGTATGTTTGTATGTTTGTATGTTTGTATGTTTGTATGTTTGTATGTTTGTATGTTTGTATGTTTGTATGTAACCGACTCCTTTGAGCGCGTTTTTGACCCACTTTAAACGGTCAGATTTCTTTCAAACTTTGTAGATATATCGAGGACCGATGACAATACACTAAACAAATCGTGTTTTTTAGTTTTTTTAACTATTAATTTTTTTAACACGCTTTTTCTATAAAGTTTCTTTAACTTTTAATACCGTTTAACTTACAAATGGTAATTTCGTCATTTGTGTCAGAGAACAGAGTGGCGCAGTGGAAGCGTGCTGGGCTCATTACCCAGAGGTCCCTGGATCGAAACCACGCGCTAGGAATCTTTTTGCTCAATATTTTTTGTTACGCATCAATTTTATTTTATGAGGTCTGAGGATCGAAACCACGCGGCTACAAATCTTTTTGCTCAATATTTTTTGTTACGCATCAATTTTATTTTTAATTTGCTTGAGCAGACGGCCAAAATCGAATAACACCAACACATTTGTACATATTAAGGATGGTTAATAGTTAGCAAATCGAACTAAAAAGCGAAAAATAAATAATAGTTAAAAAAAACTAAAAAAACACGCTTTTTATAAAAAACCGAACTAAAAAAATAGAAAATAAAATTTTATAAATTTAAATTAAGAATAGGGTTGAAAATTTCAATAAATATAAATTAATAATAGTGTAAATAAATAAATATATGTATTTTATTTTTAAAAAAGCGTGGGGTGCTTTCTAAGATATTATCAAAATGCTAATCACTCTACTCATGTCTGTCAATACAAAATGTATCTACAATATATATAATATCTATTGACCCATGCACCCCACGCTTTTTAAAAATAAAATACATATATTTATTTATTTACACTATTATTAATTTATATTTATTGAAATTTTCAACCCTATTCTTAATTTAAATTTATAAAATTTTATTTTCTATTTTTTTAGTTCGGTTTTTTATAAAAAGCGTGTTTTTTTAGTTTTTTTTAACTATTATTTTTTATATTTATATTTACGCTTGCGTTTGACCGTCATCTCGCCTGATGGTAAGCAACGATGCGGTCTACGATGGAGCACGCTTGTCTAGAAGAAACCGATTCACTCGCGATTTGAAGGCACCCACCCAGATTTTATCTATCTATCTTTCCGTTCCGTTCTTTATTATGTTTTTATTCTTACCAAGTATTTATTGTCATTATTTTTATAACAAAAAATGACGTAATTTTTTTTTTACTTTTATAACTCTTTTATTTTTCTTCTTTATTATTAACACATTTTCATGAGAATTAAAATAAAAACATGGAATTAAAAGTTTGCCCAAAATTTTCTACTTTTTTCTTCATTTATTTGTTTTATTTATGTCACACATACTTTGTCCTTCTGCACTGTGTTCTAATCTGTTATTTTTATAAGATTTTAAAAGTTTTTAGATGGCTTTATAAGTTTGTATGTATATTAAAGTAAAGAATAAAGTTTAAAATTATGTGCGCAGAAAAAAAGGTTTTACAAACATAATCAAGCCAATTTTGAAGGCTTTAGTTGACATCTATATATTGGTTTAAAGTGTTGTTGTCCTTGTCTAATAGACCATAATAACAAAGGCAGCTATAGTTATTATAAATAAATTTTAAGTAAATTTTAATTTTTACCGTAGAAAAGGACCATGGCTTAGCGGCTATTTAAATTACTTATTAGCCTGAAGCTAAATTGAATAAATGTTATAAAAGGCTCTAGATTATTCTAATTACTATAAATAAAAAAAAACTTTTTATAATAAAGTTCAAACTAAAAAATTGGTTGTCTGTAAAGTCGGTTTACGGACGATAGTTTAACGTGACAACGTCATAACAAAACATTGATGAAATGATTGCATACTTTTCTAACTCCGATCGTGACGTCACAATGAGCGTAACGGGACACCTTTTCGTGCGTGCAGCCAGCGTTCATCGATTTTATTACTCGTAGACGTTGTCACGTCAAAAAAGTTTTCATCATAAAGTTCAAACAAAAAAATCACACTGCTTCTCTCTGAAATGGGTATTATTTTTTGCAAAGCTGAAATGTATATCTAAATTTTCCTAGCATTTAGCTATACAGAACCAAATGACCCGAGAGGTCCATAAAATATGAACGTCGATGGCCAAAGGTCGCTATCAGACCATCTTTCTGCTTATTTGACTATAATCGACTTAATTTTCTAGAACATTGACCAATCTTCTCTTCAATGGACGTAGTCGGGGTACGGTCAGATAAACTTAGAGTGTAAGATGGAGCATTGCGTTATTAAACGGATTATATCTCAGGGTGACGAGCGCAGTACTGTGCCGCGCAGGGTGGATTCTAAGAGTTCTTAATTCTGGGTGCCGCAGACCTGTTAAGTACGGGAGTATTGATAATATGTCAATGTGTGCGTTTTGTGTACGTATGCGCGAAAGTAGAGGAGTTCTTGGCTTCACCCAAATCTAACGCAGTGCTCCATCTTTTTCTCGTTGTTAGTCTGAGAGGTAAGGAGCTCGAGGTTTTCTGCTCTCCTATCCAGCCAGCCTAGCACGCGGCGTGGAGAAATAGTCTTTCCCAAAGTAGTTCCCCCAAAGTTATCCCGCAAGAAATAAATATACATAACCATTTTCTAGCTTTGTCATATCTACCTGTGAATAAAAAATAACGTTAACGTAAACCGATCGTGATACCATCAAAAGCCGTTAAGCAGCCTGAGTCCTGACACTAGGGAAAAGAACAGACTGCCGGCTTCCTTGTTACCTAAGAGATACAATCTTGGGCTTTTCAAGGTCCGATTGAATACGTATCTTCTAAGTCTGCGTTTATCTTCGACCACATCTTCGCTTACCATCAGGCGTGTTGGTGGTCAAGCGCGGACTTATTCACGTTTAAAAAAGGAAAAAAAAGGGATGCCCACCGAAATGAAGAACAAGAGGACCAATAATGTCTTCCACCCAATATCCGTTCAAATAGCTGCCAATTCCCTGCCACGACAAAAACTATTCAAACTTGCAAAAAGTCGAAGTAGAGCCGAAAAATGGGATCTGTATTGGTAAATAAAAGCGCAGTACAAAATGTAGCAGTAGCACTACATACCACATAGCTATGTGCATTATTTGTATCACTGGCTTCTGGAACGGAAAATTTTCCAGAATATGTTTTCTTTTCGAAACGTTCACTGTTTCATTAACAATAAATTATGAAACATTAAAACACTGACTAAGTTAATGCTACTGTTATATTTCTTTTAAAAAACCTTACTATCTGGGCACGTGGTTCTCATACAAATCTGTTAGGCCGCTACAGAGTTTTGGAAACAACCAACTCTCGAAATTTAATTTTGTATAATAGTATAGTATCACATTTGAAGTTTTTATCCTAAGTTAATTCTTATAAGTAAAAATCACCCATCCTTGCTCCCGAATGCTAACGCTGTCACTTTGTTTACTGGATATGTTATAGTTACGATAAACAGAAGACAATTCAATGCAAATAAGCTCTCAACTATCTATACTCGTAGTGTGAAGAAAAGTGCCACAGTACTGGTTAGCGTCTAAAGCGTAGGGCAGATGGGAAGTGGCCCCGTTGATGTTATAGTGGCCTTACTGAACTTATAGTGGCCTTACTGAACTTATGGTGGCCCAATTGATTCTATAGTGGCCCGTTGATCTTATAGTGGCCCGTTGATTTTATAGTGGCCCGTTGATCTTATAGTGGCCCGTTGATATTATAGTGGTCCGTTGAACTTATAGTGGCCCGTTAATATTATAGTGGTCCGTTGAACTTATAGTGGCCCCGTTGTTCTTATAGTGGCCCTGTGATATTATAGTGGCCCGTTGATCTTATAGTGGCCCAATTGATTTTATACTGGCCCCATTGATTTTATAATGGCCCCTTTGATCTTATAGTGTCCCAATGTTATGATATTGGCCCATGTTGTGGATGTTTGTTTAAAGGACCCTAAAGGTAGCGTATTTGTTCAAATGACATAATAGTAACCGGCATTGAAGTTTAAGTAAACGAAAGAAAGATTGTATTTAAAGTCGTTTTTATATGACAAAGATTTTTGTATAAAAGGAGTAATGAGAATTTCAGAGATATTCTTTGTTAATATTGATAAGTTAAAAACTATCTTAGTTAGAATTTAACAAGGTAACTCATTAATTTAAGACACCTTTGCCGATTGAAGTTATAATAAACGGGCTTTTAAAGAAAATTAAGAGAAACAAAAAGTTGTGACAAAACGGAATCAATTAAAAGAAACTTCGTCATAAAGTTATCAACAATAATAAATTATCAACCCCAATAGTAACAGAACAGCGAAATCGTAAATTACCAAGCAAATTGGCGCTTCAAAAACATTGAAAGCGTCTCAAAGTCGCAGATTTTCATTAACTCCAAGCCACTTTCATAACTTTCCATTGAGACTCCTTGTTCACACAAGAAACTTTATTGAAAGTCTATCTTTTGACATCAAAGACTGAGTACAGTTGGGTAAGTCAACCCACCAGTGTGTACTTACCCTGGCATTGGGGCCCCTCATAATCGCCTTACCCCGAACTTTCTGTATTTGCCTCGACAAAGAATTGATACGACAAAACTACTTATTTATGCGCCATGGACCTTGTATAAATCGAGTGGAACTACTTTGCGGTTTTTTTATCGTAGTTCCCTCCCTTTGTGGATTTTGCGAGTTTTTAGTTTTGTTTTCATTTGAGATGGTTTGCTGTTTAAGATTTTTGTGTTGTGTTCAGATGTTTGGGTTTGGCTTGAGAAAAAGTGTTTTCTTTTTAAAAGCTTTTATTTAACTTGCAATGTTTTTTTTTATATTTTTTTTATGTAATTGAGTGACGAGACGAGCAAACCGCTCGCCTGATGTTAAACGTCACGTTTGCCCATAACAGGTCTGCGCCACCCAGAATTATGAACTCGCAGAATTCAAGACCCTGCGCGGCACAGCACTGCGCTCTGAGATATAAGTTGTTTAATCTCCCATTTGCCCTGTAATTTCACTGGAAACAATGCCCTTCCAACCGGAACACAGTATTTGCACATTACTGCTTGGCGGTGGAATAACTGGCAAAGGTGTGGTACTTCCCCAGGCGGGCTCTGCAAAAGAGCCCTACCACTACAGATGTAATGTATGTAACTATGTTTGTTCGGGTGAAATCTTGCAACTCAATTTTGAACAACTTCCCGATGTCCGATTGTGCTGAAATTTGGTATACGTGTGTAACTTCGCTGATAATGCAATAAAAGTTTGTTTTTAATTTATATTTTGTTGACTCATTATTTGTTTATTGAATTTGATAATCACTTGGGCCCGCCTCATGAGCTCCTAACACGAGTTTTAGCATGACAAAATGACATAACTTTCAGGGTTTCGTACCAAAATGATAATGAAACTCTTATGATTAGTTAATAGGTCGACAAAGTCAGAAGCGTTTTTATTAGTTTTCCATTTACTAAAAAAGTAAGTAGAGGCGGTCTGTCAGCTTGTTAGTTGAGCGAAAATCCCCGTCTAGACTCTAGAAAAACGGATAGGATTGTAGGACTCTAGGGATCTCTAGAATCCTAACTAATTTTATAAATGCGAAAGTGAGTTTGTTTGTGACGTTTTATCGCCTTAACTACTCAACTGAATTCAACTGATCATCATGAAATTTTGCAAACACGTTGTCAGGGGTACAGAATAGGACATAGGCTACTTTTCATCGTCATCATCACCGTTTTTCATCACCAAGCTAGTGGAACTGCAAGCCCAGCTAACAGCTTCCTAAAAACATTCTACTAATATTTTAAACGTCAAAGTTTCTATGTTTGGGTGTTTGTTGCTCAATTACGCAAAAACGACTGAACGGATTTGGATGAATTTTGGTTTGAAAGTAGCTTATACCCTGGATTAACATTTAGTCTACTTTTTATCCCGGAATATAAGGGTAAAACCGCGTAGCAAAGCTAGTAAAACAGGTTCAGCTAAACTGATTACTAGAAAGATCCATTCTACGAAAGTAGAGGATTCAATCCCCGGAAGGCCTAATTGAAAGGAGTCGTTAATCAAAGGTTCAGTTAATCAACATTAACGATTAACCGTGATTACTTAAGGTAATCAAGTAATCAGGCCTTTTAGGGTATGAGGGCCTGAAATCCACTGGAGCCGAAATCGTAAAGATAACAGGTATATTTCACTATGAAAACTACTAACTAAAAACTAACTAGGTTTTGAAACATTGACTTTTAATTAACTCGGGAATACTCACGTAGCTTGGAAGAGATCGCTCTTAGCGATAATGCCGCCAGCCGTTGCACTAGTTTTAAGTGTTTTGATTCTTCTTGTTTGTAATTTCTGGTGTGAACAATAAAGAGTTTATCTATACATCTAGTATTGAGGCCAGAAAGTAATCAAAACTAGTCGAGGTAGGCGATTCTTTTTAGAAGTCGGTTAAAAAATAATTATTTCTGTAGCGTAACTGGTGAAACCGCGGGGTTTAGCTAGTTTGTTATACTATGATAATGTCTTGGTGGTTTTCAGTCCCTACTCAACTAAATCAAGGCCTTTTTAGGGTAAAACAAAAGCGGTATAAATCTAGAAGATATCCTGCGGTACCGCTTAGTTAAGATACCATCTGAAGACAATAACGCACTTACATAATTTATTATATCGCAAAGGGATGCGGTCTTTGTCGTTTGAGTAGGACATTTGCAGAAAAAGAACTCGTGAAGCGCAAAACTCGGGTCAATTTTTTTTTATTCAAGGATAGGCTTGCCTTTGACCGTCATCTCGCCTGATGGTAAGCAACGATACGGTCTACGATGGAGCACGCTTGCCTAGAAGAAACCGATTCACCCAATTGAAGACACCCAGATTATAGCTACCGGGAAAACCCACTCGGGAATACCACATTGTCATCGTGGGTGCGTGCAGCACTAACGTACTATTAACTCAACCTCTAATCATCCCCACTGCTGGAATACAGGTCTATCTCGAAGGGTGAGTAGGCTGCCAAGTGCGGTGGTGGAATCACATACGCCATTGAATTTCTTCTCCGGACGTATGCAGGTTTTTTCACGGTGTTTTTCTTTCACTGAAAAGTGGTATGCAGAACTTACTTTAGGAAGTTGTTTCTCTGTACATTCGTCTACTCAGCATCCCGCTCTATTTAAGTTATAGGACACACCGATGGTAAAAGGCAAAAGCTGTGACTGTTAAGATATGAGATTGTTTACTTTATAATGGCTAGAGATTATCTTACCACCAGTATCTTATAGGGGAGATTTGGGAACATTACAGCGACGTTTTGGAATAATTATGTTCAAAGTTTTTGGAAGTATACTTCTGGATCACAAAGCCTTTGACAAAAAAAATACTAAAGAATTATTTATTAAAAAGAAAATCTTTAAAGTTTTATTTTATAATGATCGCTATGCAAATATCGCTGTTAGCGATAAAACCGGGGTGCCTTTATTTTATGTTACTGTTTGAGATTTCCTTTTTTTAATATGATTTCGTTTGATCGCCATCTCGCCTGATGGTAAGTTACGATGCGATTTTGTAGTGTCAATAAACTGTTATTGTATCGTACACGCCAATAACAATTGCCGCGAGTGGTATTCACTGAGGACTAGTGTGTTATAGCTAAAAGCACTCATACTAGCAATTACTGTACTAATACTGTACATGCAAAATTTCATCAAAATCGGACAAAATTTCCTGAAAAATGGATGTAAGTTTATATGAAAGTTACCAACCAGAGCACCGTTAACTCTGACCTCTCTTTCATATACCACCTCTCTCTTTCCAATAAACCATCCACTTTATTGCCACATAAGTGTCCTATTTGGAATACAGCCGCTATTGGTTTTAATAGTTGAACGATTCTGGCTTCCGGGACAGATTAAATAATGGTACGTAGCTTCCGGATCGATCTGTATTCTGGGCCGTTCGAGATTGTCTCGGATCCTCTCACTCTAATGAAGTTTGTAATTAGAGCGACAGTGACCGAGATAATGTCTATTTAGCCGGAATAGGTCTCTTTTGGCTGTTTTGGCATCAGGTCAAATGTGACAAGATGTGGTTGGTTTGCTTTGATTAGTGGACAGTGCGTCGATTCCGTTGTCCCGTTTTCTAAACTAAACTAAAATTAACTGCTCTGAAATTGTTTCTGTCATTTTCTGATACAGGGTTATTAGGAAAGGGTATACTAAGCCGAAAGGACTCAGAGAGATCATAATTATCAACAACTTTTACTATAGGATAATGGGACCAACCCGGAAATCGCGAAAAAATAGTCAGCAAACATTTTACCAAGTGTCATTGACATTTTTCTATAGAACAGCTGATTTTTTGCGAATGCGCCGGGTTGGTCCCATTTATTTATTTCAATTAGAACCGCTTACGCAACTTACTCTAATCACAAGCAAAAATTGAAGTTGTTCATAATGATGAGTACTATGACCCCTTTTCGGCTTAGCATACCCTTTCCTTGTAACCCTGTTTTGAGGCAGCGTGAGCGAAGCCGCAAGCAAAAGCTAAAAGAACAACAATAAAAAACCTAACAAAAAAAATAACCTAAAAATACCACGAAACTATACGATGTTTTATCAATTAAGGAAACGTTCAAGTTTGTATTTATCCCAGTTAACATGTAGTGAATTAATCTTACGTTTAACCGGCGGATGGGAAACCAATTTTTGAACCCTCTGCGGTTTCACCCGACAACTGACAACTGACGAGGGCAACCGGCCCGTGTTTAGTTAACGAGAGAGGGAGAAACAGTTTGTGAAAGAGAAAGATATAGAAGAAGAAGCTCGGTTACTTGGTAGTACTATTTATTTATCTTTTTCTATCCTACTACTCATTTTTTAAACTGTTTTTTTCAAAGCAACTTTGCTTAAGGCGCAGAATATGACGCGCCGCTATCTCGCTCGCTCATTTAAACATTTTTGGAGTTATAAAATCACTGAATAAAATGATACAAACAAGTTTTCAAACATAAAAATGGGTAAAACAAAGTCCCATGCTTAGGTATTAAGGTATTAAAACTTGTTTAAGACAAAATTATATTTTTACTTAAGTTTTATGATACTATTGTGAGCAACCTGACCGAATGCGATTTAAAAAAAATTTATTCTGTGATTTTCTAACTCCAAAAATGTTGAAATGAGCGAGCGAGATAGCGGCGCGTCAATTCTGCGCCTTAAATTGATCACCGACAATAGCTATTGGCAATACGAATGTAGTGCGCAGTACGTGAGTAACATTGGTTTTACTCAACTTTAAGCAGTGTTTATAACTTTAGTAAGCCCCCACAAATCACAAATCCCAGTATGTACGTGTTACTTCTTTACACTGAAGCTAAACGAAGTTGGATGAAATTTTGTATGGAGGTTGCTTTCACAATGGATTAACACATACGTTGTTTATAACTTTAAAAAGTTTACGGTTCCTCCAGAATAGCGAGAAAACCCGCGGAATACAGCCAGTAAGTACTTCATAAAAAACATACTTAACAATCTTTATAGATATGTAACGTTATTTATACTCCTTTCAGATACTATTTTTACCTATAAAAGTAACAGTTTTGCAACATAATAGCAACACTTTATGGTGCGTATGGCAATACCGACTTCGATACCGCTCCTGAAAATGGTCGCGTAAAAGTAAATATGGTATCGGGAAAAATAAAACTGTATGCTTGTATCAATATACAGGGTTATAAAGAAAGGGTATGCTCGACTGTATAGAGCTCACAGTACTTTTTTTTGTGAACAATTTTTACTAAGTGACCAACATCTTCAACCAGCATTTAAAGCAGTGACTAACTTTAGGAAATCTTTATAAGTAAGGCGCAATAACTCACTCGACAGAAGGCCCTGTCTGTACTTTGCTTATATCATCATCATCATCATATTCTCTATCCCACTGCTGGGTATAGGTCTCTCTCTCGTTATGTCATCTGTTATGCCATCTCCGACTCTCAGCTTATGCACTCTGACTATGCTTACATATATATACATATGCAACCTTTACTCCTCCCACTGCTGGGACACAGGTCTACCCTCGAAGGGTGATTAGGCCGTATTCCACCACGCTCGCCAAGTGCGGTGGTGGATTCACATACACCATTGAATTTCTTCTCCGAACGTATGCAGGTCTCTTCACGATGTTTCCTTCACCGAAAAGTCAGTGGTATGTAAATTCGTACATAACTCATTGGTACGAGTCGGAGTTTGAACCCGCCACCTCAAGAATGCGAAAGTGGCTGTTCTCCCACTGAGCTACCACGGCTTTTTATGCTTACATGCGTACTACTAAATGCTCTAAATAACTCATTCGCTTAAGGAAAGAGAGTTTTTGTTATCTATAAGGTTTGCCAGTTCAACAAAATCGTTTTACAATACGGGTGTGTAACAGCAATATGAAAACCATTCTGATAATAAAAGTCTGCAGTATTATTGGTTTCGCCTTCTCCATCGTGTGTCTGTTCCTCCAAGTTATAATATACCTTCTAATTCCGAGCAGTAGAGGATTACCACAGAAGCTGTTAACCCAAGTCACAGTAGCCAAACTCCTCATGATCGTCTTCGAGTATATTCTGCTATATTGCCTGCCGTTGGAGAAAGATGGAGTTCTGACTTTCGTCATTTTTGCGCTGTACACGCAGAGTGACGCGGCGCTGGTTGGCTCGATGTTTGCCTTCACAAAGAATCTTTACGATGACATAGTGAGTGTTTTCGCAAAGAAACCCAGCTTCATTTCCATGGCTGTTATGATCTGGTCTGTGACGATACCCATTGGACTCCTCTGCCCTCTTATGATGGAGCTAGACTCAAGAACACCAAATGCTGAGAACTTCAAAGTGTTTTATGAGATTTACGCTTATGTGAAGTTTGCGATACTTAGTTTGAATCTGCTGATGCTCGGATATATTTTTAAGGTGGCCATTCAAAGGCACGACAGAATTGTGAGCATCTTGAAAACGTGCGTGGTGTCTTTTACGTTGGTTTATATATCAAGTGTGCAGGTTTTAGTGACTGATCTTCTCGCGTACTCCGATAAATATCCGATGGTGACGATAGCTTTTGGAGTAACACATTCGTATCAGATAATAGCTGGAACTGCTATTTTTGTGTTGATAACGAAAAATGCTTGTAGAAATGAGTCGCTTTCGAAGCAGATTGTAAAGAGGTTTTTGAGACTAACGGTTTGAAATTGGGCCCTAGTTTGAAGGGTTAACTGATTTTTAACCGACTTCAAAAAAGGAGGAGGTTATCAATTCGACTGTATGTTTTTTTTTTTTTATGCTTGTTACCTCATAACTTTTGACTGGGTGAATCGATTTTGATGATTCTTTTTTTATTAGAAAGCTGTCGCTTCCCATTGGGTCCCATTTCAATTTAGTCCAGTTCTGATAATGGTATCTATGAGAAAACCATATAAGTCTTAAATTTGCATTAAGTACGTGCGCGACAAATAGATGAATAACTCAATAGACGTCTTTATTCGGTTTTTGTTTTTTGTTTTGTAAAAAATAATGTTCTTATTGTAAAAGTATTGATATCTTTGTCTAATAGGTTGCAATGACAAAGACAGATATATTTTAGTTAGTTACAATCTGTCAAATAAAGCCTTCAAACTTGGGTCTATAGTAGCTTCAAAGTTGAGATAAAACTTTAAAATGTGTTGTTTAATCAAAATACTCGTTATTTACATTTTCCTGTTTTTTATTGAAATCTGGTAAACCCGATAAACGATAGCGCAAATATTCAATATCATGATGGAATTCATAGTGCGTGCGCAATAGTGCGCATTTATGTAAACTATGGTGGTTTGTGCCCATTAGCTAATTATTACAGATAACTAGCTGCGGCTCGCAGTTCCAATTTGGTTCAAATTTGGTGATTTTTATAATGAATAGTTTGTTTTAACACTTTAACTGCTGAAAACATATCTTGTATTTTTCTTTGTGCAACGCGAATGCAGCTACACACGCCAAGCGCGTAAAGCCCACTTTCAATACAACTGTGCGGTTAAACACTAACGCATGTTAAGTGTTAAAGCAGTTAAAGTGTTAACTCAGTGTATAAGCTATCGTTAACCGAAATTTTATTCGATTTCCTCCAGCCATTTGAGCGTAAAAGAGTAACAAAGATGCAGACAAACATTCACATTTAAAAAATCAGTAAAAGTTAATTCAATCTGAGTTTCAAATAAATCATTTCATACTGTTAATTACTGTTAATAAGTATTAATATGACAACAATTCTAAATTGTAATAACCCCACCCCCCCCATCCCCACGTTTCGTGAATAAAATATTAGAATTAAGGCTGGTTTACATGATGCAAGTTTCTTGCCTGTTGCATACAATAAAATTGAAGCAATAAATTACCTGCATGGTCTAAACAGTACGTAACATTTTGATCTTTTGCGCAAGTTTTGCTTGCCAAAATTTTCTTGGTGTAAACAGCACATACAAAAATTTCTTAGGCAATTCTTGCAAAAAAAATTTCTTGAAAAATTTGACAACGCAAATACGTGCAATACTTGAAGCAACCCGTCAATATGGTACACGCATATACAACCTCTCTATTTAGACAAGTCAAAACTTGAAAGCAATAATCTCCTAAACATTATTGTATTGGTCTAAACAGAAGACATTTGCAACTATTTTTTGTCAAGACTTGCATTCAATAATTGCGTTCAATTTTTTTACTTGTATCCACGTGTAAACAGTTGCGTACAATTCTTGAAGGGCAATTAACGCACTTGATTTATTGCATTCAATAATTGCACTTGAATGTACAAGAAACTTGCATCATGTAAACCAGCCTTAGAATTTGAAATTAAATTGAATTTTAAATGCGAGTCAAGAGTTTGTTTGTGACGCTTTCACGGCTTAACTACTCGACCGATCATCATGAAATTTAGCATCCACATTGTCAGTACAGAAAAGGAGAAGCCTACTTTACACCATCACCGATTTTCATCACTGCGCGGATGAAACCAGGGCACAGCTACCAACAATGCTACTTCCAGTTCAAGATATTTCCAGCCACGAATTTCTATACAGGGTTATTCATAAAGGGTATGCTAAGCCGAAAAGGGGAAAAGCCGGAACAAGAAATGCGAAAAAAAATCAGCTGTTCCATAGAAAAATGTTAATGACACTTGACAAAATGTATGGAACAGCTGATTTTTTATCGCGAATTTCTTGTTGGCCCCATAGTAAAAGTTGTTCATAATGAAGAGTACTATGACCCCTTTTCGGCCTAGCATACCCTTTATGAATAACCCTATATACTTAATACCTAGTTTTTTTTTTTTTTAAATAATATGTGGCAAACAAGCGACGGGCCACCTGATGGTAAGTTGTCATCGTCGCCTATGGATACTTCCAATACCGAAGGTATCTTGGGTGCGTTGACTACCTCCGAGGACTCTATTAACTCTACTTTTGAAAGAGCCAAGACTATATTTCAAAGTTTATTTGTGAAGCTTCTCGAATTATTCTCACATACAGTTTCAGTATAAAAATTATATTGCAGCAACACAGTTATAGAACTACTAGCTGACCCGTGCCCACTTCGTTGGGCATAATGTTAATTAAACCCGAAGCCATCGCGCGCCGTCCGGACCGTTTTTTCTCCGATTCACTTTGCAAAACGGACTACCACGTAAAAGCCTTTTTATTTTTCGGTTTTTTATATAACCTATGACACTCAGCAATAATGTGGCTTTCTATTGGTGAAAGAATTTTTAAAATCGGTTCAGTAGATCCCGAGATTACCCCTTACAATTTAACAAATATACAAACACACAAACTTTACTTCTTTATAATATTAGTATAGATTAGTATAGATAAAGGCGTTCGTAGACGGCGCTAAACCAATTTTTAGCGTGGCGTAAGTGGCGATACGACTTAAGTGGCGGAACTCAGTTTCAAGCCACTGTCGTGTGATAGTGCCTTTATTTTGTAACTAGGTTTGGTTACTAGGTTAATAGTAGCATGCTATTTTTAAGTTTAGGTTAGTTTTAAGAAAACGTACACTGGTGTTAATTCTGTCGTACATTAACCTAAATTAATCTGACTGGACTAAAATTATCTGGTCCCTTTTAACAAATTCTAATTTTATAATTGACATGTATCGATCGAAATAATTCGCGTTTTTTAATTCTAATCTTGACATAATTTTTATTTTATTTGTAAAATCTACAAATAAGTGCGTGAAATGGATTTTGTCTGAAATAAATGGTGATTATTATTATTAATTGAATACCGTCGAATACTTTTTAAATTTTGTAATACTCTTCTTGATTCTTCTTGTGTTTTTTTTTCTTTCTTTCTTTTTATTTATACATACTAAGAAAATCAGAGCTCAAGGAAAATAAACAGAAAGGCGATGTATTTTAAAGCAGACAACACAATCACTTAAGGCTCCTGAATAGTGTATTTCAACGTTACAATGCGATCAGGAGCCTGATTCTGGCTCAAGCTACATTATCTGTCTCCGTCACTCACGTAAAAAAAATCAGGAGAGCGAGAGTGACGGAGATTAAACATCTTATATCTCAGGGTGACGAGCGCAGTGTTGTGCCGCGTAGGGGCTTGAATTTATAAGAGTTCGAAATTCTGGGTGACGCAGACCTGTTATGGGTAAACGTGACGTTTAACAGGCGAGCGATCTGCTCGTCTCGTCACTCAATTGCATAAAAACGAATAAAATTGCACGCCCTAGAATAAAGACTTCGATGTCTTACTCCGAACCGTGATCCGAGAATATAGTAAGTTAAGTCTTATGTGCGTCTAATGACTAATTAGTCGTTAGTCAAAACAAGTAATTGGATAACAAATCATGCGATAGATCGCAAGTTTCTAAACAACCTTAATTTACCTTAGACATAGCGCACACTTTGCCACGATAAGCGCAACGATAGTCTGCCCTGCGATTTAACTATTCCGATCCTTACTGATTAAGAAAAAGTAAAAGTTTGTCTGTAAGTTTCTAACCCCTTTTCATCATCATAATCAGAACCGATTTTCATCACCGGGTAAAACCGTGGGGGGAGCTAGTTCTCATTTGTTTTTTCTCTAAGTGTTGATCCAGGGCAGGGATTTTTTCAGCTCAAAATAATTTCGAAAACACAAAAATCACGAATGAATTCACAGAATGCGACTATTGTAGTGTCTCAGCGCTTCAAGCACTTTATGTTTTTCGCTCGACGGACTCGGAAGCGCTTTTTAATGAGCTTTTTTCGCTTTTCTTTGGACTTTTATAAATGAAGCTATGAAGAACTATCGAGATCGGAATGAAATAACGAGCTCTTCTTTTGTACCGATAATAATGAAGATAAAAGCAAATAAGTAAATGAAAATGGGGAAATACGAGTGTCTTTCGAGCATATTCAGCTTTGTTTGTTTGTTTTTGTTTGTTTGTGTTTATAAAGCCAATGCTACAGTGCTACAAAAACCTTTGAGGTTTTTTAGCCTCCTTCAAAAAAGAGGGTGTTATAAGAAAAGTGTTTATCTGTTTCTTCGAGTCTGTGTATGTGTCAGTCTGTCTGTGGCATCGTAGCTCCACAACGGTTAAACTGATTTTGATTTATGTAGTTGTTTTTTTAAATTTTTATGCTGTGTTGTTAAAGTTCGTGTCTAAGTATTACTTTGTGTGCTTCGTGTCCAAGTTTACTGACTGCTGTTGGATAGAGATGAGTACAATTTAACTCCTTTCGGATTAATAAACCCTTTCTGTATAACCCTGTACAAAATGTATTTTCTTAGTTCATTGTCCTGAATTGATTTCTTAAGTCTTCAGGCCGCCTAAATAAAAGCTATCACAAAATTATTTTCGATAAACATCGATAATTTATTTTTGTATATTTTGAACTGTTGACATAATAGCTTTTTGAAACAAATACATAGTATGAATATATCAGAGTTTTGGGCCGCCCAGAAGCGTCAGAAACAGCCTAACGACTCCCGAAAACAACTAGTAAAAGATTAAAGCATCGTAATTCAATCAAACGAAACCCAAATGCTGACAAATATAAATGAGACCTAACCCACAAAAGATGAGTACAGAAGGAAAGCTCATTATGTAGTCGTACTACCAACGTACCAACACACACATAGACATGGCTCACGGACACGAGTCTCGAATCAATCGCGAGCGCGAGTGCAGGCTAAAAATGAATGAATGTAAATGAATGTTTATTTCAAATAATAATTATGCCAATCAAAAATTAGGTTTACTGAATATTTATGTCAATTGTCAACTGATTTTATATATACGAACCTGAAATTATACAAAGTGAAATTATATTTAAAGTTATGAGAAACAAGGGAAAACCCTCGCTCTCGGTTGTCGCGGTCGCGGTTGATCCGAGACACGTATCCGTGATCGGTGTCTACGAGTATGTGTTCGTTGCTCGAACGTGTGTACTTTAAAGTTAATTGAAAAGACTTACTACAAAATTGAAGACTTCATCTGTGATAAAGTCTCTTTACGTAAATTGTATTTAGACTGTAATAATAATACTTGACTGATTATACCTACTATTGTAGTTCTTTATACATTGATATTTTGACATTGCAATTATTTTATATAAATTTTGACATTCTAATAATATTATTTTCTTTGACATTTAATTTATTGTGTATTAATTTATTCGTAAAAATTGTATTTGACATTCATAAGTGTACATTGATGTACCCATATTTGAATAAATTATTTTGAATTTGAATTTGAATTGAAACATCTGTACTCTTCATATTTTGTGCCTAGCCCGTGTAGGCGGGTTATGTAAGGCCATCGCACATCATACTGACTCAATCTTGACTCGGCTCAAACGGAAGTTGATGAGTAAGGTATGATTTGAAGTTTATGTGTAAGTATCGAAAAAAAATGAGGGAACGGTTTAATGTCTTTTGAGTTGTGGAGAGGGGACTGTCTTCATGTAAATGACCCCGAATCGTACTCTGCAAGCCATAAATATAAGCCCAAAACATAATAATATACAGGTGACATATCAATTGTCTAGAACAGATCGCTCTTAACGATAAGACCGCCTTTTGGGCCCGTCTCGTATGTATGTTACTGTGTTTGTAATTTAATTTTTGTGGTGTTAATAAATAATGATTGTATTGTATTCAATACTAGCTGCCCCCGGCGGTTTGACTCGCTGTTTTTTTTTTTTTTTTTAATCTTTCCCTGAACTTTTACAAATATATTAAGATCAAAATTAGCGAAATCGGTCCAACCATTCTCGAGTTATAGCGAGACAAACGAACACCGATTCATTTTTATATATTTATACTAGCTGACTCGACAGACGTTGTCCTGTCAAAAGCCATTGCGTCAATTCTATGTCAAATGTCAAATGTCAAAAGTTACATTAAAAAAGTTTACATTGTCCAAAGCGCTATATGGTTTAAGTATTTTTAAATTTTCTAATTTTTTATGTTTTTTTACTATAAATTGAGATGTGAGCTATCCTATCTCCTAAGTTAGATCGAACTGCACCCGGTGTGTAAATTTGATTGAAATCGGTTATGTAGTTTAGGAGTCTATAGCGGACAAACAACGTGACACGTAATTTATATATATTAAGATAAGAAGATTTAGTCAGTGCGGTGTGCGAAGACCTTTTCCAACCCTAGGGCTGCCTAAACTTGTCATTTTCATAATCCTAACAAATCTGCAAGATATTACCTACAATCTACATACATACATACATACCGCCGCTTACATGACAGTTTAGATGTCGTACGCTCGCTTTAATTCACTTTAGCTAAGCAATAAAGCTACATAGCAGTATTAGTAGCTGTGGTTGCAGTAAAACATGTTTTATAGTTTTACAAAATCGTACTAATATTATATTGGTGGTGAACTGGTGAAGTATATTGCGGTCACCCATCCGAAAGTTCTTATTTGACGAGCACAATAAGTTGTTTAGAGAAAAACAGAAAATAAGAACTGAAGTAAAAATGATTATTTTTACAATACAAAAAAACAAAAGCCGACTTCAGCGGACCGAAGCGTCAGCTTTCTAATAAACCAACCCGAATTTCGGGTTGGTCCCATAGTAAAAGTTGTTCATAATGATGAGTACTATAAGCCCTTTTCGGCTTAGCATACCCATTATGAATAACCCTGTATATAGTATTTACATTCCATATCAAAATTGGTTTTTAATCCGATAGGCTGATGATGATGATGATCAGATACGTTGTAACAAATATTCTCACACACACACTCATACTCTTTCGTCTTTATCATAATTAGTATAAAATAGGACGCAGTATGGACACTTGGACACTCAGGTGATAGGTTACGGACGAGTCGGACTATATCATAATTTTTTGACATTTTCGTTATTAACCGACTTCAAAAAAGGAGGTTATCAATTCGACTGTATTTTTTTTTTATGTTTGTTACCTCATAACTTTTGACTGGGTGATTATCGGGTGGGTCATTATAACAACTTTTACTATGGGACCAACCCGAATTTCGGGTTGGTCCCATAGTAAAAGTTGTTCATAATGATGAGTACTATAAGCCCTTTTCGGCTTAGCATACCCATTATGAATAACCCTGTATAGGTACTGGAATAACACATAGGACGCTTTTCAGCATCTTCATCACCACGCTGTTGAAACCGTGGGGCAGAGATAGTATTTCTATAATTCACCTTCACCGTTCGGCTAACTTTACATCTGAGGGTCCATACTGCTTCTGTCTATACAATTATCAAAACCTCCAGAACTCCAGACACAGAACGCCTCATGTGCTGGAATTTTGAGTGTTCATTCCGCGTCAGCGTCTGGTGTTAACTGACAATCTCACCGTTTTGGGAATTATACCAAATTGTAATAAGAAACCTGAGACGTAGTATAATATTAGTGCATTTCGGCACTCTATAGGGTTATAAGAAAAGGGTGTGCTAAGCCGAAAAGGGGTCATAGTACTCATCATAATGAACTACTTTTACTATGGGACTAACCCGGAATTTGAGAAAAAATCAGCTATTTTATTTTTTCAAGTGTCATTCATATTTTTTAACCGACTTCAAAAAAGGAGGAGGTTATCAATTCGACTGTTTGTTTTATTTTATCATTTTTTTTTTATGTTTGTTACCTCATAACTTTTGACTGGGTTAATCGATTTTGATGATTCTTTTTTTATTAGAAAGCTGACGCTTCCCCTTTGGTTCCATTTCAATTTAGTCCAGTTCTGATAATGGTATCAATGAGAAAACCATATAAGTCTTAAATTTGCATTAAGTACGTGCGCGACAAATAGATGAATAACTCAATAGTCGGTCTTTTGAAGTCGGTTTTTGTTTTGTAAAATAATGTTCTTGTCTATGGAACAGCTGATTTTCTTTTTTAAACTCCGGCTTGCTCCCGTAGTAAAAGTTGCCTAGTTGTTCATAACGAAGAGGACTATGAGCCTTCTTCGCCTTAGCATGCCCTTTACTTATAACCTGTAATCTATACTAATATTATAAAGAAGTAAAGTTTGTGTGTTTGTATATTTGTTAAATTGTAAGAGGTAATCTCGGGATCTACTGAACCGATTTTAAAAATTCTTTCACCAATAGAAAGCCACATTATTGCTGAGTGTCATAGGTTATATAAAAAACCGAAAAATAAAAAGGATTTTACGTGGTAGTCCGTTTTGCAAAGTGAATAGGAGAAAAAACGGCCCGGACGGCGCGCGATGGCTTCGGGTTTAATTAACATTATGCCCAACGAAGTGGGCAAGGGTCAGCTAGTATAACATAAACTAATTCAATTTTTGAACCACTTCCCGATGTCCGATGGAGCTGAAATTTGGTATACGTGTGTAACTCTGATGATAATACAATAAAAGCTTGTTTTAAAAAATATTTTTAAAATGAACTATTTCTTTTGCACATCAAAACCTTCCCACATTCACTCTAGAACTTAAGATCACTTGAACCAAGCTTCAATCTTCAAGGTTTATCAATCTGTCTCCGGCAGGTAAAGCGACTCAATTCAATTCTCCCCTAATACGGGCATTTCAAACCTTAATCTTGTAGGGGCCCTTATCAAAGGACTCCCAAATATGCGGTCGGCCGGCCCATATTTGAGCAGGGGCCCCTGGGATAGTTTTAATATTTATCAAGCTCGCACGTAACAAATTAACCTAGTTATTAACACGATATGAAATTGAATAAAACCTAAACTAATAACAGAATAAATTTAATAATAAGTACACCAATTACGAGAATTTTTGGGTATTGTTTTCATGAACAAACGAGGACTTTATCAGAAAATCTAATTGTGACGAATTTACTCATAGTTTTTTTTTGTGACGAATTTACTTTGTAACGAATGTACAACAGCCCCTTGGATGAGATCGCTCTTTGCGATAAGACCGTGACGAATTTACTCATAGTTTTTTTTTGTGACGAATTTACTTTGTAACGAATGTACAACAGCCCCTTGGATGAGATCGCTCTTTGCGATAAGACCAGTTGTTGGACTAGTTTTAAGAGTTATTATATTTTTGCTTGTAGTTTTTGGTGTAAACAATAAATTGTCTTAACTATACAACCCTGCTCAAACTTAATATTTTCGCCCACGAGATGAAAAATAAATCAATCAACTGTTGATTTAAATTACAGTAGGTATCTATACAAAATACCTGTCAACTCCAAAAGCACAAATATTTTCTCAACAAAGATCAATCACGTACAGAAGCGCAGACTAACCCGAGACAGTAGTTACCTACGCCACAGAGGAAATGATAGTACAGTACCTAAACTTCTCATGATAGCCACAAAACACAAGTACACCGCTCACGGACACATTATTTCGGACCGAACCAGTGCGAGCGCGTATTTTAGTTTTCATTGGTTTATATTTCCGTTTTTCCCGTTTCAATCTCAACAATAAATCTAACAACTAGATACGAGTGCCACTACCACGATAGTTTTTGTGCATAAGTCAAAGTTGACAAACCTAGCGCGACCGCCGAGCGTAGGTATGAAGAGTGAAGTACATACATGAGATTGACTTCTGTACCTCTGTTTTGTGACACTGGCGTAAGTGGCGATAGATCCTCGACTCGTGTCCGTGAGCGGTGTCTATGTGTGCGTTACTCGAGCGCGCTTTCTATGAAGCTTAACTTCTGCACTCTAAATGTTTTGTAATAGCACAGTTTAATTAAAACCAGCGTTCCGCTGTGATGTTCTTAGCTTATTTACAGCCTTTTGTGAGTCTAGACTAGACTAACCCGGTAGTTAGATAGTTTATGGACTGAGTTAAGTACTGCGTTTTGTGGAATTAATTTGGGAAGGGCGTTGGATACGTGACTTTAGAAAAAGAAAAATTAATGAGAGAGATATAAATAAGAGTTTTCCGATCTCTATCTAATCTATCTATGTTTATAAATACTATGTAGGTTTGTAACACCGTTTTCTCCGCTATTGCATATCCTGTGTTCAATCTTTTCTATGAACGAAGTAGATGAATGAATAAATGGTGAATGAATGAAGTGGATATATATCCACTTCATGTTAAGGTTGCCTGGAAGAGATCGTTCTTAGCGATAAGGCCAGTTATTGCACTACTTTTAAAGTTGTTACCAGCTGTTTTACTGCTTTTGATTTCTGGTGTAAACAATATGGTTTTCTATTTTCTTTTTTTTTGGACTGAAAGCTTTACCAAAGGTTTAAAATAAGGAAGTTCATAATTAAGGAATCAACGCTTTATTTTCATACATTTCAAGCTAGAATCTGGAACGTTAGTAAAAAGATAGATGATTTTAAACGTCTTGTGCAATTGATAGTTCTAAACTAGCTTAAAGTACCTTCTCTTTTCATTACAGTCTATTAGACAAGGATAACAAAACTTTAACATCAGTTCTGACATTAAAGTTTACCTTTCATTCAAAACTTATAAAATTGATTTAAATTTCAACCTTAATTCGCAGCCAATAAAGTCGATTCTCTCCTGAAAATGTATGATAATCCACTCCAAAAAATCGTAAAAAGCGCTTCAAGCAAACAGCTATCTGCTTGATTTATGAGCACCTGAACTATTCGAGCGAAATCAAATACGCTTTAGCAATCTTACCAAAATTGCTTATTACAGTAAAAAAAGGATTCGAAATCGCAAAAAATCCTTTTTACAACCAAACTGGGACTTTACGAAATCGCAATCAAAATGTAATCAGCATTGTGCAAAGACTATAATATAATAACAGAAGGGCGAAACGTAAGAAAGGCATTCAACTATCGCGGGGGGCAATAAAAGGGCCGCGTATGGGCCGCGAACTGATATCTATAGAGATGTTGTAACACTGGAAGTGGCATACGGTGTACCGGGGAAGATAAAGAGAGAAAGACTAAGGATCCATAAGTAAATTAAGTAAGCGTCTACTGGTAACGAATAGCAAGATTGAGAACCTAATCTAGTTTTTTTATGGGTATTTTTATTATCCTTTGTTGTCATCTTGTTTTCATTCAGTAAGTTTGTGCGGCCAGTTTAAAAAACACAGGTGTGAAAGTATTTTCTGCTGCCGACAAACATTGCCATACTTCACCTAGAACTGTGGTCATTGTGGTTAAACTTCACCTAAATCTTCACTTGTATGTATGTAAAAATACTAGGTGTCGCGTTTTGAGAAGTCAACCAATTCAGAAGAATATTGTCTATAAAAAAGTTAGTTGGTCTAACTTGGTGCGAATGTGCAGCCAAAAACTGGTCATCAACTAAAAGTGACAGTTTAGTTTAATCCATAAACTCGTCTTTGGCTGGTTTGTACATGTGATGGAGCGGCTTTAAAAAAAATATGGTCCTTGTTTGTGACTCTTTAAATTAAAGAAAAAATAGAATTAGATACTTTTTGGCTACTACTAACTACGTACTAACTGTCGATAAACTCGTTGTTAGATGTTGGCATTGGAGATATGACAGAGTAGTTGAAAATATTACCTCTTCCACAAGTCTTAGGGCCTCGTCCACACCGAGGCTGTTATTAAAAAGAGCCCAGAACAATCTGAGCCGGGCTCGGCGCGCTCATTCTCGCCGTGTCCAATTACTGCACGACTCCAGCTCGTGTACACACCTTATTATGGTTCTGCGCTTATGGGTTAAGAGGAGTTTTTTTAGAGACGACGGCACTAAAGTTCTTCTACCTACCTCCTTTTTGATAATCCATGTATCATAACTATCACCTTAAAACATGTATCCTCAGTATTCTAATTGTAAACCTTTTGTCAGCTATTATTGTAATGTTTATTCTATAAGTTTTAATAAAAGCCTACCAGGAAACTAAACGTACCCTGGTAATCGTACTTTATGTATTACATATGCAAAAAATAAATAAATTTTTAAACTAAACTAATTACTGCACGACTTCTGGTTCTGCGCTTATGGGTTGAGAGGTGTTTCCATCCGCTTTGTGCTTTTATGCTGGAGTTTTGGATGTTGGCGGAAAGGCTGTGGGTTTGGGAATTTTAGACGCGATTTAAACGTTGGCAAATGCCTGACCCAAAAATGAGCTGCTCTACATATAAATGTCAATGGTACTCAACAAAATTTCTGGAACAGCTGTTTTTTCGAGGTTTCAAGGTTAATCTAATAGTAAAAATTGTAACAGGACCGTTGTAGCTTGTAGGTCTGCGTCACCCAGAATTCGGAACTTTCTATTTTAACGCGAGTATGTCTGCGTTTGACCACAACCCGCCTGACGGTATGGTCGAAGATGAAGCCCCAGAATGTATCTCTTAACAAAATAGGAAACCGGCAGTATATTCCATTCCCTGGCCGAACTAGAATTCAAGACCCTACACACAGTGCTGGCGACTCACTACTACACAAGCGAGATGTTATAACCCTCACATTACCTCGTTTCTCGTAACCAGGTGAGCCTTCCTGCACTTGTTGATTCATATTACCAGCACTTGAGTTGAGACGGCAGTCGGACAACAGTCCGGCGGTGCATCAAATTATAGTCATTACCAACTGTTGGCGGGTTCAGACTTCAGACCCCAACTCGTACCAATGAGTTCTTTCGAACTTAACGAATTTACATACCACTGGCTTTTCGGTGAAGGAAAACATCGTGAGGAAACCTGCATACGTCTGGAGAAAAAATTCAATGGCGTATGTGAATCCAGCAACCCGCACTTGGCCAGCGTGGTGTAATACGGCCTAATCACCCTTCGAGGGTAGACCTGTATCCCAGCAGTGGGACGATTAAAGGTTGAAAAGACTGACCAACTGCGGTCTGCGGTTCCACCCTATCATCTAGAATTGTCTAAAAGTTCATCATCATCATCAGATGCCATCTTCATATTGAAGTTTGGAGTTCAGTAGGCTAAATTTATTGCTGTGCTTTTTAAATGCTGATAGCTCAGTCCGGTTAGTTTAAAAGCTATTATGCAAAAATTGTTGATTATTTCGAGATAAAAAGTGTCCTGTGTGTAAATCCAGAGTATAAGCTACTTCTATACCAAATATCATACAAATTCGTTCAGCCATTTTTGCGTAATTAAGTAATAAACAAACCTCCAAACATAAAAACTTTCATATTATTTGACCGAGCGAACTGAGGTCTCAGAGCCCTCTGCGCCCTCGGCCGAGTACTTGGTTTGGATAAACAATTTGTCGAGGCGAGACAGTCGCTAGAACCATGATTTGTTTGCTCGGCCGAGTATGGCCATTTACTGTCTCGCCACTGTACTCGTTACGTGTAATCAACCCATTACAGGTTTCCATAGGCCCGTTTGCTCGTTTGTCAGTTTTACCACCTATGTTTTTATTTTTACACGCTTTTTATTAGCTTCACTTGTATGTTTGTAACCGACTCCTTTGGGCGCGATTTTGAACCACTTTAAACGGCCAGATTTCGTTCAAACTTTGTAGATATATCACGGACCGATGACAATACATTAAACAAAGCGTGTTTTTTAGTTTTTTTGAACTATTGATTATTAGTAATTTAGTACCTACTAGTATAATTGTAGTAAGCTCTAGTTTTTTTTGTATTTTTTTTGACAACGAAAACAGACCAAAACAGAGTCGCCTAGCCCGCCGATGAAAATCGCAATGCACCTGAAAATATCCGAAATATCCACCGGGATATCCCAGGATCATTTCATTAGGCATCTATTTGAATATCAAAAGAATACATTTCTATCCGGAGCCGGGCTCGCATTAATTATGTATTCCGGTTCTGCAGGGTTATACGGAAAGGGTACGCTTAGGCGAAAAGGGCTCGTACTCATCATTATTAAAAACTAGCTGAACCGCGCTGTGATGATGATGAAAAGTAGCCAATGTGTTAAACCAAGGTGTATCTTTAATCAAGTTTCTTCGAATTCCGTCCAGCCGTTTCACCGTGAAAGATTAATACAAACATACAAACTTTTGGATTTTTAAAATTACAGTGATTTTTACTACGGGACCAACCCTGAAATTGTGAAACAGAAATCAGTTAGTTTTTCCATAAGAAAATGTCAATAATCGACAAATTTTATTTCGAGATTTTAGGGTTGGTTCCATAGTTAAACCTGTTCATAATGATTATGAGCACCTTTCGGCTTAGCATACCCTTTCCTCACAGCCCTGTATTATTGTGTCGAAAGGTATAAATCTTCTGATTCCATGTTTTTTCGCGTTCGAGCTGGTGTGAAGGGGTAATATCAATTTGGGGTGAAACAGGCGAAGGCTAAACTGGGTCACTGAAAGGAGTGCTATTTCAGATCGATCTAAACTAACGAGGTTGCAGAACCCCTATCTTCTTTGCTATGCTGATACAGTCATGAGTAAAGAGTAGAATACATTTTAGGTTTTTATGCGATAGGCGTGACGAAGGATTACAAAAAAATCTTCCATAATGTAAGTACACATTTACAATTTACAAAAAAGCCTTTATTTCTGTAATAAACTTAAGTTTAACGAAGTTTGAAGCCATTTTTCTCATATTTTTTCAACAGTGCCCGAAAGCAGCTCGCATGTGTCATGGCGCCGGCTTGACGTCACGGTTAAGTAAACATGTCATTGTGTCTATGCGTGATGAGCGGCAGATGACCTATGATCAGCGGAGTTTACTTAAGCGTGACGTCATACGCTGTGATTGTTGTTTCAGTCAAAATGGCCGATTGCAGTATTTCAATGTTTTATTTTATTGAAAATATTAGTAATCCGATTTTTATAAATAAAACTAGACCTGTGTTTTAAATTTTTAAATCTGACCTTCCCCTGAAATCATTAAATCAGCAATTTTTTGATACTGTCGTCATGCCTATAATAGATTGGTGTTTGACGGATACATCGCTGATGGTAAGTGACGACGAGAGCATAGTCAGCAGTAGGTAGAAAATCTATATATATAAAAATGAAACCCGTTTTCCTTGGTCACGGCCTCACGCGTGAATGGCTGGACCGATTTCACTAATTCTTTTTTTGTTGTATTTGTTATTATTAGGAGAAGGTTCTTACGGAAAAAAATATTAAGAAAATCTCTCAGAAATATTGAAAAACCCTAAAAACAGCCCTTTTATTTTTCCCATTCAAACGTTTTCTAACTAAAACGAGCTTTGTTGCTATTGTATAAAGTTCATATTGAATTGCAAGCACTCACTGTTGTTTAAGCAATGTAGGTATGTTCCTAACGTCCAAGAGTCAATTTGCACTTTATTACCTCTGTGCAAAGTTCAAATTCAATCATATCTATCAAAACAGTGTGCGTTTTATACTGATAATTTTTACTATAAATTGACAAGTTAGCATCAACAAACTACGGTTGCTATAGTTACGCAATAGCATGAGAATAGAGGTTATAACAAAGAGTTCCTATAATTATTCTCAACACCTTTGGTCACGCCATCACGCGTGAACGACTGGACCGATTTCAATTTACTCTACGTTTATCCCAAAGTCTACCCGTGCGAAGCCGGGACGGGCCGCTAGTAGGTAATAATGATCAAGAGTCAAATGTATGTAGCTTAATTTTATTAAAAAAACTAGCTGACTCCCGGCGGTTTCACCCGCTTTTTTTTAAACTTTTTAACATTCCCTGTACCTATTAGAGCAAACAAAACCAAAAAAAAAACAACAAAACAGGCCAAAAAGATCGGACCAATTTCTGATCACACCTATAAATATTTGACAACCAAGTGACACTATTTTTATTTCTAAAAAGACAAAAGAGATCGGACATTCCGAGTTTCCCGTACCGAACATCAAATGTTTCACAGGTAGGAACAGTTTGTATTGAAAAATAAAATTGTCGATTTTAGTATTTTTCTTTACTTATTATTCATGTTTCTCACCGTTTAAACCTTCCCTGAACTTTTACAAATATATCAAGATCAAAATTAGCGAAATCGGTCCAGCCGTTCCAGAGTTTTAGCGAGACTAACGAACAGCGATTCATTTTTATATATAAGAAAAGAAGATAAGATACTACATCATGCTACATTATTTATTTATTTTTTAACAGTATACATATTTTTAAATAATAATTGCGTTAAAACCCAGTCAGGTTTGTCTAGACAAACCCGACTGTGTTTTAGAACAGATACAGATACTAATAAATAACCAAAAACCCATTAAAGAACCCTTAAAAACCATTTCATATATTCGATTAGAATTTAAAGTAAAATAACGTATATTATTATTTTTTATCTATTTTATTATATACCTATCATTATATATGTTAAATATAACAAACACACATAACACACATAACAAATACAAGTCAAAAGTTAAAATATTATTTTAATAGCAGATCATTTTTCTGTTCCAAAATAACGGTTCACAATTACTATTTCGTTTGATGTCAGTGTTTCTACTCCTTAAGTGTGTGAACTCAATCATACGTGTAAATTCTTATACGACATTATCACAAAACATTCAGAGTAGGTATGTACTACAGAAGTTAAGCTTCATAACTTCATAGTAAACGCGCTCGAGTAACGCACACATAGACATCGCTCATGGACACGAGTCGCGGAACAATCGCCTGCACTCGCGCTCGCGAGTTGCGGTTGCAGATGTAAAGCCAGTTTAAAACGAATTCAACCGGAATGTTTAAAACGTGTTTTTGAATTACAATATAAACGTGTGACTTCGTCATATACTACTTTATAAGTATTTAGTAAGTTTGTCGATATATGAAATATAACTTCTCTTTTCGGCGGAGTCGAGTAATCAACCGTTTAAAACGGTTTTCAGATGTAAAACTGTATTTATCGTTTTAAACGGTTGTTTTACAACTATAGTCGCATTTGATCTGAGACTCGTGTCCGTGAGCGATGTCTATGTGTGCGTTGCTTGAGCGCCCTTATTAAAAAGTATGAAACTTAACCTCTGTAGGTACTCTTAATGTTTTGAGACATTATTATTAACGACACACCCATTTTGTATCTTTATCCCGTCATAGACTATATCATCCCGCTATTATTGTATACGTGATTTTACTTCATAACTTTAGGCATTAATACGCCGACCCTTCTGTCTTGGAATTGTCTACTCTATGACTCAAGAAATAGAGTTGGGCTAAAGATAATCGAAAAAGGGATAGTTTTCCAATCGAAGGTTTTATGATAGTCCGTAAAGATCGAATTAAATGTAATTTTGTAGGTTGTTATTGGACATAATAAATTTTTAATGCCGTCGTAAGGTTACTGGGGTGTTATATTACATGAGTTATATTTCTATTATTCGAATGCTCGATTAGTCGATTAGCTGTTAATCGGGTCTGTGATCTCGATTAATGGGCTGAGATGGGCGTTGGTTCAGTATTTCAATGGAATTTCGATTATTCGGAATTATAATGTAACGTCCTCGGTTTTTAGACGATTTCGAAAATGTCGATGGAATGATTAGGTTTATTATGTTCGAATTAAAACGTAACATGAACTACGTCTACATTATTTTTTAAAACTCTTCTAAGATACAAGACAGTTTAAAATATAACTTAGCAATTTAGTTGCAGTTATCAACTTTTAAAAATGTAAAAAAAAAATGTGTTTTTGTGATCTTTTTATTACCAATAATGTTATTGTTTTACTTGTACTAATTACATAACATTACATTTCCACTTTCTATTTTTTGTTTTGTGTAATAATTCTATTTTGAATGAACTATTGATTAATAGCCAATTCTGTCAGATTACTTGCTTCTGTCCTGGTCATTATAATATAAAAAAAAACAGATAGATAAACACACCAAAGTCTCACCAAAAAGGTTCCTTTAACCATCTCAGTACCTATGGACCCCTAAAACGTAATACATTCAAAAACCTAACCTAAAAAAGAATCTAGCATATGAAAAATCGCCTTATTACCCCTGTCCCTCATATTTACAGTTCAAAATAACTATTTTCGGCTCATTTCGCGTGGCTGAGCCGAATTCGGTCAAGTCATCCGTTAATGGACACCGGGTATTACCGATCCCGACAGCGTCTTAAAGAGGTTTATATTTGAGGGTATTGGTAAAAGACGTTTCGGGGAAATTGTGAAGATATCGTAGCAAGGAGGTATTAAGGGGGCGACTGGTCCACGTCAAATTTGAAATGAGTCCGTTTTTCCGTACCGTACCGTTTTTAACCGACTTCAAAAAAGGAGGAGGTTCTCAATTCGACTGTATGTTTTTTTTTAAAGGACTCTTCTAATAGACCAGTCGAGCGACTGGTCTATTGGACAAGTTTTAGACGTAGACGTGTCTGGAACTTCTGGAAGACAATATTGTCTTTGATACATTATCATTATCCATAGCCTTCTTTATCCCACTGCTGGGTATGGGCATAGGCCTCTTCTCCTTGCCTGCCTCGGTTCTTCGCCAATCGGGTTCAAGAGCCATATTCTGGCAAGTGAGAATTTATCTCTGTCACTGTCGCTCTTATTAGAAATGTCATGAGAGTAAGAGTGACCGAGATAATCTCGAACGCCTAAGAATAGGGTCAAAGGTTCGACCCGCGACTCCTTTATGCCTGAACCCCTCCTTTGATACATCTTCCTTCAAATATGTTTTAATATAGATATATGCCTAGCTTTTAGAACTAATTATACCTACTCTGTACATATATAGTTGATTCAAATATTATACTCTAATAGTATTGCTCAGTGGGAAGCCGCTTCGCATTCTTGAGGTGGCGGGTTCAGACCCCGACTCGTACCAATGAGTTCTTTGGGACTTATTATATGTACGAATTTACATACCACTGGTTTTCGGTGAAGGAAAACATCGTGAGGAAACCTGCATACGTTCGGAGAAGAAATTCAATGGCGTATGTGAATCCAGCAACCCGCACTTGGCCAGCGTGGTGGAATACGGCCTAATCACCCTTTGAGGGTAGACCTGCATCCCAGCAGTGGGAGGATTAATGTTGAGAATGATGATGATGATGTGTTTTGCTCCTCTTAATATTCTCAGTCAGAAATGTCACAGATTAAGTTAATTCACACTTAACATCTCCAAATAAAATAATTTACCTAAAAAGTCCTATTTTAAAATTATTACTCTCGTATTTTAGATGTCGGGTAAAACATGTTAGTCAGCAATTCACTCTAAACGCCGATTACACCCGAAGTGTTCCGAAGATACCCAACCGTAGGGTTGCCCCCGTCAGGTAAGCATTATTGGAGGTAAAATGGCTGATATAAGCGCCAAGGTTGGATAGGGTTGCCAGATGAGGTGTGAAAAAAACATACGGGACATACCCTGTTAACTTTATAAAAAAATATAAGACATTTAATATGTAAAAAAAATATTTCCTGCTTACTGAACCCGTACTAAACTACGACCCTTTAAAAAGGTTTTCATACTGGATTTGAATGTTTTTCTTCATCATCTTACATAAAAAACATGATGTTTAACTTAAGAATATGTCAAAACATAATATTTTAATATCTATGTATCTCTTATCATCTGAGCTTTAAAAACCGCTACGTTTCTGTTCAAAATCCTACCACCTATATTTTTAAACACCCATCTACAACCCACCACTAAATCTAGACCTGTCATGAGAAGCAATCACTGAATTATGATAGGTCTAGCTACACTGGTCATGTAAGATATTATTGCCCACTATACTTTGATCCTTCACAATCAGCCGACTTTGTACACTGAAAGGGTCTTGTACGTTGGTCCTTGACATATTACAACCAATATACAGTGACATCTGGCGTAGGCAAAACTGTATGCTTTGATGGGTATATCTATACTGGACACGCGAGATATTACCTGGTCTGCGAGTTGAGACAGCCCTAATATCTTTAATGGAGGTAACACCCATGAAGGGAATTTTATAGTTTTTATTAAACATATTAAAACTATCTTTGGTTTTATACAGATTCCTGAGAAATTTTCGAATCGAGATAAAAATTACTTCGACATTTTGTTAATATTTCTTCTACACACGAAAATTGTTTATCAATTTGTTTAATTTTAATTGTTATTTTTTGGGCGAAAAACCTGACTCAACTGCAAAAATGAGTGACGACGTCTTCCTAACCGGTTTCAACTAGAGTGACTTCTGCTCCTTTAAAATTAATCTTAGAAATAAACAATTCAAAAAAGCTCAAGGTTAAAATGTGAATCGAAACATTGCTTTGTGTAGTATATGTCAGTTAGTGTGTGGACCAAAACACGCGCAAAAGAAAAACAAAATCTTGTGCAGACCTGTTTTGCGCAAACGTGAAGTTTAACATCAGGCTAGCGATTTGCTCGTCTCGTCACTCAATAGCATAAAAAAAAAGTCGCGCCTTAGCTATTCACATAAATAAGTGTCCTCTGATACCGCCTTTCTACCACCCTTACACGTGAATTTCCCTTGGATTCGTACAAAACGTTTCGAATCTACGTTTTTGATTCGTACAGCCAAGGAATGGAACAGACTGCCGGCTTCCTTGTTCCCTGAGAGATACAATCTTGGGCTTTTCAAGGTCAGAGTGAATAGGTATCTTCTAAGTCTGCGTGCTTCATCTTCGACCACACCGTCGCTTAACATCAGGCGAGTTGGTGGTCAAACGCGGACTAGTTAGCGTTTAAAAAAAAAGGTAAGACGCTTAGGTCATCTAGAACACTTAAATTAGTTTAAAACAATGCCTCAGTACTTAAATCTTCAAGATTTAAACACTACCTAGGTACCTAAGCTGAAACTAAACCAGCATTAAACTGCGCTTTAGGGAGCGCTTTAGACGGTCGAGCTAACTCAGGCAAGGTCGTTAGTGCATATTGTTTCAGAGCTAGTGTGTTCTACATCCTCGGTCACTTGTATACAGGGTTATACAGAAAGGGTACTAAGCTGAAAAGGGCTCATAGTACTCATTATGAACAGCTTTTACACACCCGGAATTCGCGAAAAAAAACAGTTGTTTAATAGAAAAATGTCAATGAGACTGGACAAAATGTATGGAACAGCTGATTTTTTTGGCGAATTCCGGGTAAACCCTTAGTAAAAGTTTTTCATAATGATGAGTACTATGAGCCTTGAGCCCTTTTCGGTTTAGCATACCCTTTCTGTATAGATCTAGGTGAAGCGTGATAGCTGGTATGATGCTTCCATAGACAGATCGCTTACCATCAGGCAGCAAAATTCGATTATTCGATATTTGCCAAGACCCCCCCTCCCCCCTAAGTGAGATTTGGAAAGATTTGCTTGATCCCCCTAGAACACCTTACGTTATTAATGGACGCCCCCTTAGAAATTGCGGTCTACATTTTAATGAAAGAAAGCGAGTACAATTTACTTAAAAACATGATTTCTTCTACTTGTATTATATTATATAGGTACATAAAATAACGGAAATTGTACTAAACTCAGAAAACGAATTAAACTAAACACAGCACATACATATTATATATTCAAGCTACGCTGAAACATGACTTACTCGTAAGTGGTCCTTAAGCCTCAACTTACAAGCTCTACTCGAGCGTTTGATCTCGCAGGCGGCATGAGGCATGAGGTCTAATTGAAATTGATAACATCTCCGCATATCGCTGATCTAGTTCTGAGCCTTTGAAATTTAAATCCATGATTCCCGTAACGTGCATCGACGCTTCGAAATCTGGCTGCGATATGTTAACAGGCGGAGCGACTGAGATCCATGTTCAAAATTTAACATATATGCAACCTTTAATCCTCCCACTGCTGGGACACAGGTCTACCCTCGAAGGGTGATTAGGCCGTATTCCACCACGCTAGCCAAGTGCGGTGGTGGATTCACATACGCTATGAATATCTTCTCCGGACGTATGCAGGTTTCCTCACGATGTTTTCCTTCACCGAAAAACCAGTGGAATGTAAATGTACATAAGTCCCAAAGAACTCATTGGTACGAGTTGGGGTTCGAACCCGCCACCTCAAGAATGCGAAGCGGCTGTTCTCCCACTGAGCTACCACGGCTACTGAATTTGACATTGCGATTATTAATTTAACCGTCTATTGTTGACATTTAACTTTTTGAATATAGTTTTTGTTATAATTAATACGGGAATACTCACGTAAAAATTAAGTCGTCTACTACGACTAGTTTCGGTCACATTCGGTGACCTTCATCAAGTGAGTTTACAACCGTGACGCCCTCGCGGTTGCGTCTCGTTTTATTGAATAGTAATATGGGTCTAAGAATACTAAGATGTTTACTTCATTTCATTCCTGACTCCTCAGCGAGCAACATCAAAAGGTCGTCCTTAATTTAGTCCTTACAGACAGTGTTTAAAGCTAGGTGATTATTTTAGGCTGCGCACTTCATTTTCGTACTGCGCAAATGTTAAATGGTATTATACATATAATCTTTGCAATATTTGTAAGGCCGCTAATAAAAAGAAAATTATGTTTAGAGTAATATAACTATTATTAAGTATTATAGGTAAACTTATAGTAAAACGTGGACTTATTATCATGAGAACGTCTTGTTCTCATTTACCCGCTACCGCCTATGAATGTATCCTCGGCCTCACTCGCTACATCACTTATCTATGACCTAGGGTTACGATTTGCATGTGGCTTTGTATCCCAGTTACATATTTTTTCATACATTTTCGGATTTGCACTGTTTCTATTCCCAGTGCAATTGAGCTACAGTAGGTCAAGTTTGTTATACAATTCCTAGAACCCTACTACCTGAGTTAGTAGATTAGTACGCCTTTCCAACTGGCTGCTGGGGCGTCCATAAATTACGTGAGGTGTTTTTTAAAATTTTCTGTCCCTCCCTCCTCCCATGGTGAGATGTCGTGAGATTTTATTCAACCCCCTCCCCCATCCCCCAATCTCACGTGAGATTTTTCAAAATGTGGGTTTCTTACGTAAACGCGTTGGATTGTTATTGTAAAAAGAATACAATTTTTTGCAAAATAGTATAATTTTTTTATGTTTCAATCAGAAAAAAAAATGCGTGATATTTGCCGAGACCCCCCCCTCTCCAACGTAAGATTAGATGAGATTTGACTCGACCCCCTCCCCCCCTTAAACATCTCACGTATTTTATGGACGCCCCCTGACTAGCTAGCTGCTTTATGATACTTTGCTAGCCAGGAGAAGTTTAATGTTTGTCTGTTAGTTTGTTCTTATAACGTCCTCGACCTTTCGCAATAGTAGCTAAAGTTAACACTAGTTGCGCCCCGCGGTTTCACCGCTTTCCGAAATAAAAAGTAGCTTATGTGTTAATCCAGACCATAAACGACCTTCATTTCAAATTTCATGTAAATCCGTTCAGCCGTTTCATATTTTCACCTTTGTAATCTTAGTAAGATATTTGAGCTTTCTTTATTGAGTCGCGTATATCTAAGGCCGTGTTCGATCACCAACTCGCCTGTTAGTAAGTTACGAAGTGGTTGAAAATGAAGCATGACTTAGAAAATACTTACATACTGAACTAGACCTTAGACTTACCTAGGTCTAATACAAAAAAATGTTAATCCATGTCACATCACATAAAATATGTAACATTTAATTGTCTTCGTGATAATAAAGTTCTTAAACCTTAAAAACTGTGTGCGTGGTGCGGTACCATGTATATTCGTAACTAATAAACCGACATCGATAAAATTTTGAAAAGAGATTTTTTTTTTTTTTATACCTAACATCACAACAAACACATCACATACTTATACTAATATTATGACGAGGAAAGATTTGTATTTTTGTATGTTTGTAACAAATTAACTCAAAAACTACTGGACCGATTTTAAAAACTCTTTCACCAATATAAAGCTACATTAGCGAGTAACATAGCCTATATTTCACACCCGTGCGAAGCCGGGGCAGGTTGCTAGTAGTTTAAGGCTATTTATCCCGGAAAATGCGGATGAAACCGCGGGCACAGCTAGTATTTGCAAAACCAAAACAGTAACTTCCAGAACCGATACAGGCGCCTTGCCTAGCACCGTTTAATGGCCAGGTGCTCTTACCGGCCAGCATTACCATTACCGATATTATGCCTCGAAGCAATCACCATTTCAAGCAAATACCTACTTAATGTGCCTCGGGACTTACGGGAAACGGTGTCTTATTCAGAGGCAGTAAGAGCCATTTTAAATATTAAGTGACTGGAGTCAGGAAGCGAGGGATTTTTTAGACTGAAATGTATATCTTTTTGAGTTTAGTTTGTTAACATAGCAGTTTATCTTTAACTATGTAATACTTTATACCAGTGTTTATAATACTTCACGGGAAATAGCCCTCTTATGCAGGGTTATGCGGAAAGGGTATGCTAAGCCGAAAAGGGCCCATAGTACTCATCATTATAAACAAGTTTCACTACAGGACCAACTCAGAAATCGCGAAAAAAAATCAGCTGTTCCATAAAAAAATGTCAATGACTGTTGACAAAATGTATGGAACGGCTGTTTTTTTTGCGCAAATTCCGTGTTGGTCCCATAGCAAAACTTGTACATTAATGATGAGTACCTACTATGAGACTTTTTTGGCTTAGCATACCCTTTCTGTATAACCCAGTGGTGTTGTCTCTATTTAGTAGTAGTACAAATGTCACTTATTATTGTACCTATTAGCTAAGACTTTAAATAACAATCTACTAGATAAATAATTAAAATTGACAATAAATACACTTGCAACTTAAATTTAATAGCAATTATAAATAAATAAAATAAACGTTTCACACTCATAGCTCCCCACTAGGAATAAATCCTGTGTCGGGGACGCCATGGAACACACACAAAGAGACAAGGACAACTAACACCCAGACCCAGAACAGATATTTAAATTCATCATTCAAACATCTGCCCGGCCGGGAATTGAACCCGGGACCTCTGGCATATAAGGCGGCTACACTACCGCTGAGCCAAACAGGCCGACAAAATTCTGTGAATCCAGTAACCCGCACTTGGCCAGCGTGGTGGAATAGACCTAATCACTCTTCGAGGGTAGTAGACCTGTGTCCCAGCAGTGGGAGGATTAATGGTTGAGCAGCACGCATATCATATTTATCATCTTGTTCCGATTTTTTGTGAGTTTTGGCCACGGCTTGCAATGTCCTTTTGATTTTAATAATAATAGGTTGGGGAAAAAGTTCCTTCGCATTTTTTAAGAAAATTCAAAACATTTTTTTATATAGTTTATTTACATTTAACTAAAGTATGTAGGTACCATTTTGTTCGATAACTTTTTGCCATCTTGTAGATAGGGACATGATCCCATTGCTATAGAAATTTTGAGACTTCTGATCAAAATACCGAGACAAGTGGTTTTGGCAGTCCTCTCGTGATGTTAACCTGAAACTGCCTAAAGAATTCTGAAGAGACCGAAACAGGTGAAAATCTGAAGGTGCAAGGTCAGGACTATACGGCGGATGCATTAACACCTCCCAGCCAAACTCTCTTTTTTTTTACTGAGTGGCTAAAGATGTGTGAGGTCTAGCGTTATCATGTAATGCGACAGTAAGTGCAAATTATACATATAACCCGGTCACATTATCTCGAGACCCCGCTGGAATGCGAACCTCCCGCCCCGTTCTCCTTTCACCTCCCCGCGCTCGCCACAGCGCGTCAGTACGGTTAGCACTTTCGTTGCCGATACGCGTCGACTTGTTTTTCGTAGTTTTTAAAAATTTCCTTGTTACGTTTGCACCATATCAGAGCGCCGACGCGACGTGACGTCACCGACGCCAGGTCTCGAGATAATGAAACCGGGTTATACTATTGTAACTACTTTACATTTATTTTTTGACATTTTTTGTGTTATAATTTATACGATATTCATAAAAGTACCGTAAAACGGGGTGACTTTGAGATCTAGGGCGACTTTGATGATTACTCAAAAATTTTACATCTTTTATTTTTTCTCCGAAATGTGAACGCATCGGTTTCATTTTTTTGTCACGTTGGCACTACCAGAATATCAGCCATATTTTTTCATAGTGTCGAGACATGAATATAGTTTAAAATATTAAAAAAATAATTTGCAAGTTAACACCGAACTTAAGCAAAAAAAAAATATTCTTCGTCGAGGTGACTATCAATATCAATGAAAAAAACCGGAATCATCAAAGTGGCCATTCTCAATTTATAATTTAAAGAGCAGTATTTTTATGTAATAACTAAAAGTCGACGATTTTTTTAAAGAAACGCACTTATAGTATTTAAGCTGTCGCTAATACAGTGTTTTTTATACAATTTAAAATTTTGTAACAAATACACAAATTTTAATAAAAAAAATAATCAAAGCCACCCCGTTTTAAGGTACGTTAATGTACCTACCCATATTTGAAAAATGATTTGAATTTAATTGAAGTAACATCTCTTTCTTTGTTAATTATAGTTTATTCGGAATCACTACATGAAGGTATATCAGAATCTTCGTAATTTCCGTCCCTGTTTTTCGCATTACCAGCTCTTATCAGCAACTTTTCGAACACGCCGTCGACGCTGTCATCCACTTTTATCATTTCAGCTTCCTTTTCGTTGATGAACGCCTCAAACTCATCAAAGTGTTTCTCACCGACGCCAATAAGAAACTCGTTGAAATAACTTTTAGTTATTGCTACTGAATCTTCTACATCCTTCAATGAGTGCATTTTGATCATTTCGGGGAAGTTCAAGTTAATTATACGCGGTAGCATGGCTGACGACCTCAAGTTTGCGATACATTTAGGTACCCTTAAAACCTTATGTCCCTTAGACTTTAACATCTCGTCGATCTTGAACCACACTTTGTCTAATTTTGTGAATCTCTCAGCTATATTGAAAAGCTCATATTTGGACATATCTTCATCGTATGGGATATCAAATTTATTTAACCAGAGCATCAGTTCGCTTTCCAAACAGCCCAGAGTAGGAGTTTCGAGCAGTTTCCCGTTATTATATTCATCAGTATTTATGATAATCACGCTTGGTCTGCTTATTCTCGGTAAGAGTGAATCACTAACCCATGTCTCGACAATATCCCTGGTGATATCTTCAATATCTTCCAATGCGTGTATTCCATTAGGTCCTAAGGCATATATGACTTTCTGTACCCAATCGTTTTGCTCATCATCGACATGAAACTTCTTGGTTAGTTTGTGATCTCTAAATACGCCGTTAGAGTCATAAGAACCGACGTCTAAGTAGTAAATGTCAAATTTCATTGATCTGTAACACTGAATTTCCTTCAAGTAGTTGTATCTTTCGAACCGTATCTCAGGTTTTTCAATTACGACCGCATACGTAGGCAGCACTTTTTTCCACATGAAACCCATTTTGACGAGTATTTTCCGAAAGTTTCCTATATCTATGTAAGGAGGTATTTTTCCATACAGAGAGCGAAAAAGATCGTAGGTGTTCGGTATTTTGTCCTTGACTAAGCAAAAGTGAACTAGTTGTTCGTAGATCACCGATCGGTCAATCGTTTCGATTTCAGTTTTGAACCCCCCCTTGGATTCTTCTAGTTCTCTCAGCGCCTAAAAACATAACATTTACTCATTAAATTAATTAGGAAAAGGAACATGCAAAATACAGTTAAGCCACTCGTTGTGTTATGCGACTGATGCGTTTATTACTGGTTTGCAGTAATAAACGCCAGTCGCCATTTTTGTCGTCTATTCGGTTGTTTTATTTTTCTCCGTCATCGAAAAAGATGAAATCTGGAGTCAATTTAATGAACATTATTATTTATTTCTACCTCGTATTTACGGGACCGACGGAAAGATGGCGCAAGGGAGATGACGCCTATACCCAGCAGTGGGTCGATATAGGCTGACGATGATGATGATGATAATTTTCCGGAACCATACACGAGGGTCTCACGACAAGCACTTGCCCGACATAAAGAGGTACAGTACCCGCCGATAAAATATTCCACATCGACCTTTGGAAAGAGACAATCGGTTAATTTCGGCTTCGTAGAGCGTTATCTCTGTCGCACGAAATACAAACAGTCCAGTATCTATTAGGAGGTATGTAGTGTGCGAGTGCGACAGAGATAATGCTCTACGAAACCGAAATTAGCCGATTGTCTCTTTCCAAAAGTCGATGTCGCCGGGTACTGTATTGGGTGGGGCAGACGGGAATAAACGTAAAATCCTAAAAATAAGCGAATAAAAACCCCTGTAAAAAAGGCTACAATGCTAAAAGTTTTATAATAATGACGTACTTAATATGTAAAAAAAATAGCACCTTTGCATGTAGTCCGGTTAACTTGGAGGCTACTGACAAATAATCTCCAGTATTGGGCACGTGCTCTGCTTGGACTAATTTTTTTGTGAGCCTCTTGACAATCCGACGACTCTCCATGTTGTAAAACGTTGTAGTTTTGAACACACACTATTTTCACTAATGACTGTAAGAAAAACAATACTAATTTTGAGTAAAAACAACTGCAGCAGTTTTTTGCAACACGCAACTAGTCTCTTTGTAGTATTCACGAGAACTGCGCAGAGGCGCAGAGCGAAGCGCGATTCGCTTTTCGAGCGAGGGGCGTGAGTGCGAAAGAGACAAATACATATCGCTGGTCTAGTCTAGCGGGTGACGCGACGCGCCGGCTGCTGCGCGGTGTTGAACTGCTAGTGCTGATACGCTCGAAGATAGTGCGACCTTTTTATTTAGGTAGTTTCATTTTATTACGATTACATTTAGTTGACTTTATTTTAATTGATTAATTTTCGTTAGCTTCAAAGAGTTTGTTTTGGGTAATAATATTTTACTCAAAATTATAATTAACAGCAGGTGTTTAGATTTTATAATTTCTAAGAATAAAATGATAGATTCTAACAAACTTTTAACTAAAGTCACTTTAATAGCACTTCCCACAACTACGTCTGTAGTTGTGGGAAGGTATAAAAATAAATAGGTACGTAAGTAGTGTTGAATGTTGTCAGTAATGTCAGTTCTATTATTTTATACAAAACCTAATAATCTATTTGGGCAAGCTTAGGCCTAGAGTATTCTGCGCTTGCTCCCGTGACCAGTCTAGCCAACTTGACAGCCTGTATGTATTGTAATAAAGTACTTACTTTTTTTTTAAACACTTTAGTCGCACCTTCTAAATGCGTATAGCTCATACACAGTCGAGTCCAACAACGACCGCGTACTTAACTGTCTCCCCTATTTTATTAATTTAATTTTAAAACTACGTACGTATTTTTTAAACGAGTAAGTACACGTACTTATACACCGTTTTATTGTTATTAATGTTTTAATAACTTTTATTTTTAATAAATTTGACCTTTATTAGCTCACGGCTAACTCGTGAATTAAATAAATACTCATAGAAAACATATCGAGTCCTTTATTTATCTTCGTCCATACTTGTTATAATTTCTAAAATATTTTGGCGACGTGTTGTCAGTCTGGGGAAGCAGGGGGCAGGGGTTCGGTAAGCCGCCCGGTCCTGGGGAGCGGCGTTGCCGCTCCGTGCAGCTCCTCGCTGTATCACGTGGTATCACGTATTCTGTGGTATCCCAGACAGGCGAAGTCGAACGAAAATCGAGTCAACGCGCGTTTCAATTCGCAAATTTTACAACCTTTTTAAACGTTAGTTCTTGGTGACTGTTGTTGTTATCTTCTTCTTCTACTCTTCTTCTTAAATACAAAAATGAATCGCTGTTCGTTTGTCTCGCTAAAACTCGAGAAAGGCTGGACTGGTCTGATTTTTTTGTATGTTCGCATAATACAAGGAAGGTTTAAAAGTAAAAAAAACAGCGGGTGATACCGCCGCGCCGGGTGCACCCACCTGTGATTATTTTTCTGAGGGTTTAATTGATTTTTTTCGTTCCAGATTGCACATGTTTGCTGTGAAACTAGAGAGAAGAATTGTTTGGATCTGCGCAGCGGACGTAGCAGAAGGCAGCGTTTGGCGGCCATTTTTATTTTGCTCAATGCAGTCCGCGATTTTTACACGCTTTTTATTAGATTCACTTCTAAGTACGTATGTAACTATGTATGTATGTATGTATGTGTGTATAAATGTATGTACATATATGTAACCGACTCCTTTGGGTGTGATTTTGACCCACTTTAAACGGCCAGATTTCGTTCAAACTTTGTAAATATATCGACGACCGATGACAAAACACTAAACAAAGCGTGTTTTTTAGTTTTTTTGAACTATTAATTATTAGAGTTCTAAACCTCCTTCGGGAAAGAACTCTTAAGGCGAGACTCGCGCGTCTGTATGTCTGTGTGTCCCTGCCACAGAGCCATTTATTATCTCAGGAACTATAAAAGCTCATATCATCATATTTATGCAACCTTTAATCCTCCCACTACTGGGATACAGGTCTACCCTCGAAGGGTGATAAGGCTGTATTCCCCCACTTTGGCAAGTGCGGGTTGGTTCGCATTCGCATACGCCATTGAATTTCTTCTACGGACATATGCAGGTTTCCTCACGATATTTTCCTTCACCGAAAAGCCAAAAAGAGCCGAAAAGTAGTATTTAAATTCGTACATCCCAAAGAACTCAGAAGTGTAGGTACGAGTCGGGGTTTGAACCCGCTGTTTTTTTATCGCGAATCCCGGGTTGGTCCCATAGTAAAAGTTGTTCATAATGATGAGTACTATGAGCCCTTTGCGGCTTCGCATACCCTTTCTGTATAACCCTGTACATAAACTGGTTCTTATTTGCAACAGACTTACCTGTTCTTTCATAATTCAACTAGCTTGTACCTTTAGTAAGTTAATTTCATTTACTATTCCCACTGATGGTATCGAATTTAGGAATGTTCTCGAAGTTTTTAATTAGCGCTGGCGAAGGAATCGATTGGCATACAGCTTGACCACGTATGTTATACTGTATGATCGTGTATGTATGTAACATGTTGCAGTGTTTATAAATCTGAAGTACATGATACAGTGATTTCGCAAATACGGTTTTCTATTCGTAAAGAACAGTTTTTCAAAAGGATAGTTCTTTCAGGATGACAGTAAACTTGAACATGAAAAGCATGCAGTGCATGCAAGAGTACCAAGCATAAAAATAAAGTCATGGTTTTGTTTCTTTTTAAATGATTCTAAATTGTATATCTCGTTAGTACATAATACTTATAATAAAATTGAAATATTTGCCCAGCACTGGGACACAATAGGCTGAGAAAAAAATAATTAAATGACAAATTATATATAAGTATGCCTTTTTCGTGTGTACACGAAAAAGCTTTCTATTTCAATAGGTATCTTCTAGTTCTGCGTGCTTCATCGTCGACCACATAGTCGCTAACCATTAAGGTTTATCGCGTTAAAAAAAATCTAATCCCGTTTATAAACACTGGTATATTATCGTGGTCAACCTGTTCATCCAGGTTAGAATTAGATAGATGGTATGCAAAACAGGCGTCGTGCTTCGGCTTTTAATTAGAAAGATCTGGATTAACTGCGCTTTGTTTACTTTAACACGTTTTTTAGTGACTGCAAGCTAAAGGTAATGGGTTTACCCGACTGCTTAAAGAGGTTGCCTCATCATCATCATGACTGTTATTTCACGTATGTGGGGTCTCTTATCATCATCATGACTTCCTCCTGTTATTTCACGTATGTGGGGTCTGTACAATATTCGCGAAAAAAATCAGCTGTTCCATGCATTTTGTAGTGTCATTGAAATTCGTTGTATGGCTGATTTTTTTTCCTAGGACCAACCCGAAACTGGCAAAAAAAACAGCTGTTCCATAGAAACATGTCAATGACACTCGACAAAATGTATGGAACAACTAATAATTTTTTTCGCGAATTCGGGGTTGGTCTCATACTAAAAGTTGTTCATAATGCTGAGTGAGTACTATGAGTCCGTTTCGGCTTAGCATACCCTTTTCTTTTAACCCTGTTTACTTAACTCCCCTGCCTAAAATACAAGCGTACGTGTCAATATCCAGCATTACATATTCCGTAGACGTTATATTGCAGGAAATAAATCACGTTTAACTACGTTATTAGACGTTGGGTAACGGAGTACGCAGGCACAAAACATATAGGTACAGAAGTCAATCACGTGTATGGGAACGGGAACGTATCCACTACGTGACCCGTTTAAGAGGACCCCCCCCTTTAAAAATATCACGCATGGTCGCAGGGGCGTGGTTAGGTTTTCGTCACGGAGTCAATATCCTCTAGGAACATCTCATGTTTTTTCTTTGCAAAAAATTATTTAAAATCAAATTTCTACTACATGAAAACTCGAGAGGGGGGGGGGGGGGCTTAGCAAATACTACGGAAGGTCACAGAGGGGGGGACGGGGTTAAAACAATGTAAAAAAATGGGTCACATAGGTACGGTCCCTATGTACTTCACTTTTCATACCTACGCTCGGCGGTCGCGCTAGGTTTGTCAACTTATGCACAAAAAACTATCGTGGTAGTGGCACTCGTATCTAGTTGTTAGATTTATTCTCGAGAATGAAGCAAGAAAAACGGAAATATAAACCAATAATAACTAAAATATGCGCTCGCACTGGTTCGAACCGGTCCGAAATATCGTGTCCGTGAGCGGTGTCTATGTGTGCGTAGCTCGAGCGCACTTTGTACGTAGATTTACTTCTGTACCTTTCTGTTTTGTGACGCGGGATAGCTCAAGGTTGGCTTCTTTCCCCGTAACTATTTAATATGGATGCGGGGACGTCCGACGTTAAGGAAAATAATATTAGTACCGGCCGGATATGTGCTTGCAATCTATAAATAGATATTAGGTTATTTCTGATTTACATTTACTTATTAAAATCAATCAATTAATTTTATGAGTAAATAATTGGGTAAACTTTTTTTTTCTAATAATTGAATTTAAATTGTTATCTATTAATTAATTAATTTATAATACATATATTCATAAATTACTTCAGATTTTATACAATTGTATACCAAAGTGGGTTACAAATAAAATAAGGAAATTGGAATAAAATTGAATTTTTTATTTTATTTTTTTTAAGTTTGTATGTTTGGATGTTTGTTACTTGATCAGTCGAAAACGGTTGCACAGCACGAGTTTGGATGTGTGGTTTGGAGTATTGAGGTAGCTTATACTCAGGATTTACACAGGCTAATATAGCGAGTGAAACCGCGGGTCACGGGAGTCTAAAGAAAACATTTAAAAATCTTTTTAAAAACAAGCTTTTATTGCATTGCCATCGGAGTTAAACACGTATACCAAATTTCAGCTCAATCGGACCTCGGGATGTGGTTCAAAATTCAGTTGCAAGATTCCACCCGAACTAGCATGGTTCAGTAGTTACATACTAACATTAGGCCCAAGTTTGAAGGCATTTTAAGACAGATCTAAACTAACTAAAATATATCTGTCTTTATCATTGCAAGCCATTAGACAAGGATGCCAGTAGTTTTAGAAAATTTAGATCTGTCTAAAAAGCCTTCAAAATTGGGCCTATTGTGCTATTGCTATTGTATTGTGTACATAAAAGCTTGTAAAACATTGCCTTTCTTCTGAGGCAGTCAACTTGCCAAATAAAAAGATAAATAGGTGTAAGTAACCCGTTTCGTTTTGGCACAGCACAGCTTAATTCATGGTTTTAAAATCAGTCAAAAAGATATTTAGACCTAATTAATTCGATTCTAATTGATTTTTATTTATTAATTTTTATATAGTGACAAAAAAACAACAATTTCACACCACGAAACTTAATTTCATAGCCGCAACATAACCTTTACCCTTTATCTTATTAAATGGTAATAATATACAAACGTTACTGTTACGTACGTAATTACCTCAAAATACCGTCCCCGGGGACCATCCTCTAATTCGTAACACAATCACGAGGTACCTTAGTAACTCGGTAGTCGGTAGTGACTAAATTATGTGCAGTCAGGAGAGGGTGTTTAAAACTAGCGGTCAGGTTGGTTTTATGTCTTTGGTTGTCATTCTTGTCATATCCTACTATCTATACTAATATTATAAAGAAGTAAAGTTTGTGTGTTTGTATATAATTTGTTAAATTGTAAGGGGTAATCTCGGGATCTACAGAACCGATTTTAAAAATTCTTTCACCAATAGAAAGCCACATTATTGCCGAGTGTCATAGGTTATATAAAAAACCGAAAAATAAAAAGGCTTTTACGTGGTAGTCCGTTTTGCAAAGTGAATCGGAGAAAAAACGGTCCGGACGGCGCGCGATGGCTTCGGGTTTAATTAACATTATGACCAACGAAGTGGGCAAGGGTCAGCTAGTATTATATAAAAATGTTATGTTGGTTTGTGTACGCTTCAAAAACTCAAAAAGTTCTGCACCGATCGAGCTGAAATTTTAGCATTATATATAATACGCATCAAGGATTGTTTTTATCTATTTTTTTTATTATTTTTTTTTTATCCACAGCGAAGCGTGACAGGGAACAGCTAGTAGTATTATAAACGCGAAAGTTTGTGAGTATTTTGTTGCTCTTTCACGCAAAAAAGGCTGAACGGATTTACATGAAATTCGGAATGATGGTTGTTCATGGTCTGGATTAACACATAGGCTACTTTTTATCCCGGAGAACGCGGATGAAACTGCGGGGCAGCTAGTAATGAAATAAGTGATCTTTTTAACCGACTTCAAAAAAGGAGGAGGTTATATTACAATTCGACTGTATGTTTTTTTTTTTTTTTTTTTTGTTTGTTACCTCATAACTTTTGACTGGGTGAATCGATTTTGATGATTCTTTTTTTATTAGAAAGCTGACGCTTCCCATTTGGTCCCATTTCAATTTAGTCCAGTTCTGATAATGGTATCCATGAGAAAACCATATAAGTCTTTAATTTGCATTAAGTACGTGAGCGACAAATAGATGAATAACTCAATAGTCGGTTTGAAGTCGGTTTTTGTTTTGTAAAAATAATGTTCTTGTTTTTTTGTAAAAATAATTATTATAGAACGAGTGCTTAGGAAATGTGTATAGAAATTTAAGTTAGAAATTTGTAAATAAATTCGAAAGTTTGTGAATGTTTGCTTTGAATGAATGAATTAATGTTTTGAAACAACGTATCTCCGTAACTAATGAACCAATTTTAATGAAATTTGGTATGTAGATAGTTTATTAGGTTTTGAAATAACACATACTTATACTTTTCATCTTGCTCGTTTTTCACCATAATTATGAGCAAAAAATAAAATGAAATTAAACGTGGGTGAAACCTCGGGTTTGCAGCTATTCGTACTATTTAACCGACTTCAAAAAAGGAGGAGGTTCTCAATACGACTGTGTTTTTTTTTGCAGTGTAATGACCCAAGTCTAGTCTGTAGGTAATTTATACTTAGGGTATAAGCCTATAGGTTGCGTATTACAGACCTGAGCGATGAAGTGAGGTAGAAGCCTAATTGCGGCCCACTGAGGGATTTGGCTGTAACTCGATTCTGGAACCTAACGAGCTGGCCGTAGGTTAGGTAATAATTTGTCGGCCTGTTTGGCTCAGCGGTAGTGTAGCCAGAGGTCCCGGGTTCAATTCCCGACCGGGCAGATGTTTGAATGATGAATTTAAATATCTATTCTGGTTCTGGGTGTTAGTTGTCCTTATCTTTGTGTGTGTTCCATGGCATCTTCGACGCAGGATTTATTCCTAGTTTGGAATGGGGAGCTATGAGTGTGAAATGTTTATTAGTATTATGTTTTCACTAATCCCATATTATAAATGTGAATTTTTTACTACAGGCAATGATAATCACTAGATAAAGGCTGGCCGTCGTTGAAGACATAAACTGGACAGATGACTCACTTAACATCAGGCCAGCGACTTGCTTGTCTCGACACCTTAAAAATGCGCGATTTAGTTAAAATTTAAAAAAGCATTTATTGCCTAAAATTGTCAATTTACATGATAAAGGATGAATAACAAGGGTTACCAGAAAGGTGTTGCACCGGGCTCGTAACTGGGCAAAGCCCGGGCACCCTAAAACAAAAATCGGTTGGTAGAACCTGTTTAGCGCTGGGGTTTGTACGTGGGGTAAAACACAAAACGAAACATTTTTTTTACTCGAGATTCGAGATACTGCAAAATTACCGTACATATTCTTTGATTTCCGGACCAAACTGTAACTGTAAAACATCTATCTATACTTATATTATAAAGACTATCTTTAACTGCTATAAGCTATTTATAAACCCAAAATCACCAGGGGCCAGGTAATAAGTTCCAAGCATCAGCTAGTTAAAAAAAATAGCTCGAATAAACTACTCGCTTTAAAATTATGAAGATAAGATAAATATTCGTTCTCAAGTCATCGCTAAACAAATATACTAACAAACATACAAGCACCAACCACCGCCAAGCAGTAATGTGCAAACATTACTAACTGCAAATAGGAGATTAAACATCTTATATCTCAGGGTGACGAGCGCAGTGCTGTGCCGCGCAGGGTTTTGAAAGAGTTCAAAATTCTGGGTGACGCAGACCTGTCATGGGCAAAAGTGAAGTTTAACATCAGGCGAGCGATTTGCTTGTCTCGTCACTCAATAACATAAATAAATGGGACCATTTCGGAATAAACCCCTTTCAAATAAAAAAAATAATTTGCAATGCCGTCTATATTTGACGGAGTTATGCCCGAACATATAAAAAAAAATACAAACATCCGAATTGAGAACCTCCTCCTTTTTGGAAGTCGGTTAAAAAACAATTAGTTCCCAAACTCCGAACCCTCGTTTAGCTCGGTCAAATCCGCGTCTCTGACTCCCACATCGCCGCGATCCGCCAAAACGGTGCCAAAGTAGTTAAACAACCCAAAAACAACAGTGAAATCTTAACCACTCCGTAATTCCGGAGTCCGTAACTGCGTCTTCCGTAACCGTATTCCGTGTACGGATAAAATATACGGAGATAATGTATGTTATTATAACGGAACACAAAACAGGTGATGTTGAGACAAGACGCCCTTTTGTCTTGTAGCGGTGTACAGTTCGGGACGGGGAATATGGCACATTTGAGTGTGTTGTCGGATATATGTACCTAGTTGATTTCTATTAGATACATAAATTGGCTAGTACCTACATTAGTTGTTTATTATATGGCTATATTTCGCTTAGAAATTTGCATGTCAAAATGATATTACATCCATGCAATCTCTTAGAGAAGCTATGCCACGGGATGTTTTCAAAAACAATGTGAAGTTTCCTACGGCTAACTTTTGCTGAGCTTCTTGGTCCCCCTCAGCATCAGGCCACAAACTCTATAAAGTTTGCGGACCTATACAGTAATGTTTGACGTCGAAAAAAATCTTAACTTGTGAGAAGTGCTGTCAAGGGTGTGACAAGTGTTCTTGTATAAGTCCTTTTGACTTTTGATGATAATGTAGCTCTTTTCTTTTATATTTCGAAGCGGTCATTTTTTTGGCCACAACTGTACAACCACATCTGTACACCGAAAATTTACAATCAGAGATATCGTTGCGGGATTTTATTTGAATAATTTAAGGGCGCGGTTCGATGGTATCGCCGGAATTGCGTACCCTTAAGGTGGAGCGTGTGTCTTGAAACACTTGGCAGGGGATGTGGTCTGCAATGGAGGTGGTATAGTTCTAATTTAATCAAACTATCAAGGCGATGATGAAGGTTTTGAATTGACAGATCTTTATTAGGTAACTAAAAGTGTGTTAGTGTGTTAAGTGTTTGTGTGTTTGAATTAAATACTGGAGGCATCGTTAAAAATCCTAGATAAATATATTATTTGACAATAGAATAAAATAGCATGGAGCATTTTTGACGCCACAAGAATATAAGAAACAGATAGGCACAAAAGTAAGTCCTATCGCTAAGAGCGATCTTGTCTACACAATGAATGAAATTCAATGAATATTTTAGGTAGAAATCCTCTTATTTTAACGTTTTAAATACGAGTAAGTAGGTAGGTATGTAAAAGATAGCAACATCTATTAAACTTCTTTCAATCTTTAAACGCCACATCTATTTCTTCTTGCATTCACATACAAATGTAGCACAACAAATAAAAACTCAAATCGAGGTGTTGAGTCAAATGACTGTACTTGAACGCAGGCGTAACCGCAGTGCAATATATAGCAAGACAATACTACAGACCAATATCTACCTTATTTCCATAACCATAAGACTGAAAATACCATGTGTGCATTAGACATCTCTTACAAAAAGTTTCACGAAGATTTGGTTTTTAATATCACGAGACATAAAGTTTAAAATCGAATGAGTCGTGGTTAATGATGCTGATTGGATAAGAAGTCCCTGATTTAAGGCGAAGACAGCTAATCTGATATGAGGTATTAATTTTCAGATCTTCATTTGTAACGGATTTTTTAATTACAAAATACAATTTATTATGTACGTACTTGTTACGTTGAACATTTTTGTTTAATTTATTTTTGCAAAGAGTATAAGAAATGGTTGCATAATATGATGATTAGTGACGTTGATGTATACAGGGTTATTCATAAAGGGTATACTAAGCCGAAAAGGGCTCATGGTACTCATCATTATGAACAACTTTTACTATGGGAGCAACTCGAAATTCGCGAAAAAAAATCAGCTGTTCCATACATTTTGTCAAGCGCCATTGACATTTTTCTATGGAACAGCTGATTTTTTTTTCGCGAATTTCAGGTTGGTCTTATAGTAAAAGTTGTTCATAATGATGAGTACCATGAGCCTATTTCGGCTTAGCATACCCTCTATGAATAACCCTGTATAAAACAGCTTTTTCTTGACTTCAATTCATTTTTTTCAATCCAGAATTCTGAGTCAAGATAATGCTTACCTTATTTTAAAACAATTTAAGAATATTTAGAAGAAGATGACGCCTCATGTGAATATTTCCTTTAAATATATTGACAATAAAAATGTATGAATGTTGTACTTACCAACTAAGTCCATAATTTTATTTACAATTTTTCACCAGAACTGCTCTTTTGTAAAGCTGATATAACATTTCTGCCAACTTACCTGAAAAAATTCAAAAACACGTGTTAAAATTTGGAATGAAAAACATTTTACAAATACAAAAAGTTCAATAGCAAAACACAACAATACAAAAAAAAAAACATTTTGTAAATATTAACACAAATAATCAACAAAAGTCATCTAATTTACATGAAAGCAACTGATTTAATGACATACATATAATATGCAAACAGCTCATACAAAACTATTTTACTCAAATAAAAAATAAAACTTTTCCAAAACGAATGTATTTCTTCGGACACAAACGACTTTACCCTGTCTCCCCTTTTCTAAATTTCACGTGTTCTTGACATGACGAATGATTTCCTATAGCGCCCACTTACTTAGGATTTTTTTAGCATCCCCTTAAATAACCTGGATTTTAATAAGTTAAATCGCATACAAAATTGAACTTTATTACTATGGTATAAGTTCTATAATTGTATGGCCGTTTAAAAATTTAAGGACCAAAATATGTATTGTGATTTGTATGATGTATGGAGCTATTAGGAATAGTTTGATATTCTGTGGGAATTATTAAATATTAAGATCGGTATTTTGGAATGTTCTAGATCGTTTCATTGATATAATTTTTAAATGCCCGTTGAATGGATGGACAGACATTTTGAAATAAATTACGACTTTTCTTATTACCTTTACTTAGACTGAAAAAATAAACTTTAGTACTAAAACGAAGTAGGTACTCAGTACTAAATAATGTGTAACGACTAACGATAACGACCCATCCAAAAACTTCTTGGCTAATTTTTGAAGTGAATCAGACTTGGTTTCATGAAATCTCACATATTTTTGCAGTGGAAGGACTGCGCTGCTAGACTTGCATATTTTTTTCATTTTATGTTTTTGATGTTTTATTTGTCAAATTTCCATCTGTAATTTTTCGAGCGCCAAGGGCCCGAACTAGAGGACCTTTTAGTTCACTATAAAGTTCGAAAATTAAAAATCAGTGACGTCATGGGTTTGAGAAGCCAAATTGGGCCATTTCAAATTTCGTGTGACAACCACCAAACATCAAAAAAATTAGCCAATAAGACCGCGGACCCAATTTTGACGATCTATTAAGGGCAAGCGTCACATCAAACACTTCCTGAAGTTAAAGACCATACTTCTTACCTGCGTCACAAGAACTGCAGGGCAGGTATTAAGGTACCCTGACACCCAATCTCACCCTTGAGCGTTTAAGCCCCCAATATGGGTATTAAGCACCCACCCTAATTGGGGGTGCATTAAACGCTTACGTCCATATAAAATGATTTATGCCGCCCCCACTGGCCGGCAAATTAAGGCAGGGGTCTTACTAACGTTTCAAAGTCGAAGTTTGAATCGCACCTTAAATAGTTGGCTCATTTCTACCTTAATAAGAAGTTATTGGGTTTTAAACGTCAGAGGTTTTATGTTTGACGTGTGAGTGAACCGATTTCAGTAAATGGAGGTTGTTATTCGCTTGAGAATCTGATATTTGGATGCTAAATGGTTCTTCTTTAGGATAACATACATATTTAGTATAGTATTTTGCGAAAGTGAGTTTGTTTGTTACGCTTTCACGTCTTAACATATTAACCGATTATCATGAAATTTGGCATACACGTTATCTTAATATATATAAATTACGTGTCACGTTGTTTGTCCGCTATAGACTCCTAAACTACTTAACCGATTTCAATCAAATTTGCACACCGTGTGCAGTTCGATCTAACTTAGGAGATAGGATAGCTCACATCTCAATTTATAGTAAAAAAACTAAAATATACTGTAGATAAAATTGGAAAATTTTAAAATACTTAAACTATATAGCGCTTTGGACAATGTAAACTTTTTTAATGTAACTTTTGACATTTGACATAGAATTGACGCAATGGCTTTTGACGGGACAACGTCTGTCGAGTCAGCTAGTATTGGTATAAAAAAGAACAAAGGCTAATTTTTATCATCACTCGGGTAAAACCGCGGGGCGCAGGTTGATTGATTATACTGTATTACGAGTATAAAACGTTTCGAATCTACGTTTTTGATTCGTACAGCCAAGGAATGGAACAGACTGCCGGCTTCCTTGTTCCCTGAGAGATACAATCTTGGGCTTTTCAAGGTCAGAGTGAACAGGTATCTTCTAAGTCTGCGTGCTTCATCTTCGACCACATCGTCGCTTACCATCAAGCGAGTTGTTTTTTTTTTTTTTTTTTTTTTTTTTTTTTTTTTAATGTAATTGAGTGACGAGACGAGTAAATCGCTCGCCTGATGTTAAACGTCATCGTCGTTGGTGGTCAAACGCGGACTAGTTCACGTTTAAAAAAAAAACTGTCAAAGTTTGGATGTACGGCTGAAAGGATTTAGATGAAATTAGATATAAAGGTAGCTTAATCGCTTAATTAACATTTAGGTTAATGCTATACTTGATATCTCAGAAAATGTGGGTAAAACCGCGGGTCACAGCTAAGTAGGCTTGGCTCAATCTCACACACGCATATTTAGACGAAACGACAATAGAAACAATAGTACCCCCTAACCATCAAATATTTATGCCATTAACCCGGCTGTCTTAGGGGCACGTGATGTCCCAGCGCTTGGATTAGATAAATTAAAATTTCACAAGCATTTCTGCTTTGTTACCGGACTTTCCGGACTTTCCGGACTTGCCGGTTGATCCGGATCCGGAATGCCGGAAGGTAATGAGATATTGTGCGGAGATTAAACATGCTGGCAAGAAGTAATTGAATCAGCGTGCACAAAGAAAATTGGGGTTCCCAACATTTGTAATTATTGGGGATTTTGTATTAAATATCTGGAATACTTTTTTAATGTTGGAGATAGAAACAAGCTGATGTGCTACTTGATGGTAGTAAATCAGTGTGCCTATCACAACTTTGACGTAATAATAAATTAATAGTTCAAAAAACACGCTTTGTTAGTGTATTGTCATCGGTCCTCGATATATCTACAAAGTTTGAACGAAATCTGGCCGCTTAAAGTGGGTCAAAAACGCGCTCAAAGGAGTCGGTTACATACAAACATACAAGTGAAGCTAATATAAAGCGTGTAAAAATACGTTGCGAGTATTGGATAGAAAAGTGTACGCCATTTACGCCTATCACTATCACTGTACCGAAAACTCGTTCGAAACGCTTTGATTCCACCTTTATTGTGCGAACCGCTAGGGTGTGGAACGCTTTGCCTGAGTGGGTGTTTCCTGATAGATATAATCTAGGTGTCTTCAAGTCGCGAGTTAATCGGTTTCTTCTAGGCAAGCATGCTCCATCGTAGACCGTATCGTTGCTTACCATCAGGCAGGATGGCGGTCAAATGCAAGCCTATTACTGAATAAAAAATATATATATATATATCAGTGGCGATTCTGACGGGCGTCAAAGTTGTGCTAGGCACACAGGTAAGCCAGGTTGTGTCCGATTAGACGGTAGGTTGTATGGATGGGTGGTCGCTGGCAATGCTTCTTGCTTGTCGTGTGGACTTAGTGGTAAGACCACCTTGTAATGGATTTAGGTTTTTGACCATGCGATGGCCACAGCTCGTGAATTCGGCAAAGTGTAATACAGGGTTATAAGAAACACGCTGGTTGTAGACAACCAGCGCTGGTTTTCTGTTGGTTCCGGCGGGTGACATCACGAATGTCACACTGAGAAAAATGGCCATCTAAATTCCGCTAAAAGAATGATGAATTCACCAACTCACACACGGACGGAGCATACTGATATCACCAGTGCACGTCGTATTCAATGATGGGGTTTCCTTTCTATAAAAGCAGGTATATTACGTCGGTTCTTTATTCGTTGGTATGTTATGATTGATGACAATCTGGCCACTACTGTCCAGCCGTTTAAATATGGGCTTTCTTAATGTGATTTGAAACAACAACAAAAACAGCATCCAAATAAATCAGCCCAGCATTTAAGTCCGAAACCATTCCGCTAATACACGCGAATCGCCGGCTCGGTAACTAACAGCAGGTCATTAATTAAAGAATTTCGGGAAAAACTCCCCCGAAGATCGTAAATTGAAAAGAAAACGCAAGAACACATTTAGTGGGCGAATGGGAGCCGTAGTCTTAACGCGGGGTTAACGTATCTATGTTATATATCTTCTATCTATATCTTATCTATACTATATTGTATAGTGGTAAAGTTTGTATGTATGAAGGTATGTGTAAATGGGTAAACTCCAACTTAACTCTCGGTTCGCCTTAACTATCACATCAGACATTAAACATCTTATATCCCAGGCTGACGAGCGCAGTGCTGTGCCGCGCAGAGTCTTGAACTGTAAGAGTTTATTCAGGGGGAGACATCAAGCGAGCGATTTGCTCGTCTCATCAATCAATTAAAAAAAACTCAGTTCCTTCTAGGCAAGCAAAATACAGCTGTTTTATAGAAAAATGTCAATGACACTCGACAAAATGTATGGAACATTTTATATTCTTTTTCGATTTCAAGGTTTGTCCAATAATAACAGTCGAATATGAATAAGAGCCCTTTTAGGCTTCAATAGACTTAGAACATGATATAAATAGACTTCACTTACATCTATTGAATTGAAACCATTTTCAGCACTACGAGAACCCAACCCAACCAATTTCACGATACCTACGTAACTACTAATATAGAATAGAATATGGTAGTCTATATTTGTAAATGGCGTAGGAACGAAAAGGGCGCCTTCCCTTGTCAAAGAGGCATATTAAAAAGGGTGCCATTGGCTCAGAAGTGGGATATTATTGTGAATGGATATGGCAACGATTCCGTGACAATGGCTCTTTAAATCTTGAGTATTTTTCCTATAAATGCAGGGGTCACGTTTGCATGTGAATAAGAGTGGATAGAAGAGGATATATTCCAGGAAATCTCGGACCGAAAGATTTAAAATCCACACTAATATTGTAAAGAGGAAAGATTTGTATTTTTGTAAGTTTATTATGAATAAACTCAAAAACTCCTGGACCGATTTTGAAAATTATTTCACCAATACAGGGTTATACAGAAAGGGTATGCTAAGCCGAAAAGGGCTCATAGTACTCATTATTATGAACAACTTTTACTATGAACTTACTTTACTCGGAATTCGCGAACAAAAAGCTATTCCATAGAAAAGGGTCAATGACACTCGACGAGATGTTTAGAACAGCTGATTTTTTTTTTCGCGAATTCCGTATTGGTCCCACAGTAAAAGTTGTTCATAATGTTGAGTACTAAAAGCTCTTTTCGGCTTAGCATACCCTTTCTGTATAGCCCTGTGTAATCGATTTGTCGAACTAAGAGGTCTAGACGGTCCGATTCAAGGGCTCCTAGGTTATAGCGAGGTTTGAGGAGGGTGCCGACAAGTGCTTCCATTTGCGTGTATACTTCGAAGGTTTGTGTGCAAATTAGGGGTACAGTTGTTCGGTACTTGGCTTAGTACCAGATACTTACTGTAGCGGACTAGTGGATACGTCGCTGGGATGAAACCAATCGCTAAGGTTAAGCAACGGGTGTCGCGGTCAGTCTTCGGATGGGTGATCGCAAATTATATTTACTGTGGCTCGGATGGCATGTTAAATTGTAGGTCGCGGACGTCGCGGTTCGGTGTTGTCTTATAACTTACTAGCTGACCCGGCAAACGTTGTTTTGCCATATAAATTTAGGAATTGGTGATAGAAGGGTTAAAATTTAGGGTTGTATGTATTCTTTAATGCCACATAAGGCACATTATAAAAAAATAAAATTTTAGTCCAAACAATAAAAATAAATGTTAGGGATGGACAACCCTTATCACTTAGGGGTATGAAAAATAGATGTTGGCCGATTCTCAGACCTACTCAATATGTTCACAAAATTTCATGAGAATCGGTCAAGCCGTTTCGGAGGAGTACGGGAACGAACATTGTGACACGAGAATTTTATATATAAGAAGATAACAACAAAAGCCCAGCCATATCTGTAACCAGCTAAAACTAGATACTCTATACAGGATTATAAAGAAACCCGGATTAGTAAAGACCAACCCGGAATTCGCAAAAACAAATCAGCTGTTCGAAACATTTTGTCGAGTGTTGACATTTGTTTATGGGATCAATGGAAATGGTCTAATGTATTATAAGTTACCCTTTTCTTGTTTGTATGTGAAATAGACAGTGTTCAAGGTATATGTATTGGACTATGTCTCAGCGCTTTATAGCAAAGCATAGAATGTATCCACTGCTGTCGCCAACGTCTTGTTTCCTTTGCGATAGCGAGCCTATACGGAACCCATTGATTCGTGAATCAAAGCGTCTCTCAAGCGCAGTTCCTGAAGTAAAGAATCCACTTTTGCGCCTATTTGAGTGAATCCGTCTTTTATGCTTTTACTTTCGGTAGCGGTTACTTTGTATACCGCTTCTAAAGTGAGCTAAGCGGTTAACCACAGTCAAGAAACTTTCGATGATATTCAGTCCCTGTATATTTTTTCAAAAACGTAATTTACTTACCTCCAGTCTTTAATTTAGTTTAATTCACTAACATAACTACTTATTTTAACCGAATGCCTAGAATTAAGTAGGCAATGTTTTAGGGTGGATGTAAGTTTGTGTTTATATGTATAATATTTTTTTTATAATTGAAAGCTAACATAAATAGGCATAAACAGAATATAAAATTACAAATACAAAACAGAGATTAGGCCACTATCCACGAATAGAGTACCCGCTAGGCTGGCGACCGACGTTACCTCGTTGAATTGCAATACTGATTCTCTGGCCGAGGCAAGCACCAACCCCTTTGGTCGTTTGATCTTTCTATCAGTCGCTTGGACAGGTCATTGAAGAGCGACCATGCGCTTGGACCCCAAGGACCTAACGTTTCTACTCCAAAAGGCAGAAATATGTACTCGTATCCATCTTTTTATCAAAATAGTAAAAAAAAAAAATTAAAAAATGTTTTTTTAATCAATAAAAATACATGAAAAATCAAAATGAAAAAAAAATCTCTGATGGATTAATATTTCCACCTTTTTCATAAATTATTTACATAATTATTCATATTTAGTTTGTGTTAGTAGGTATGGTACGTATGTATGTCTGGTTCTGTCTCTAAACCGGCTTGATCAACTTTGGATAGCAGGATATTGTAAGGTTTGTCTTTACATCAGGATTGTTATAGGCTACATTCTACAGTTTGGAACTGTTTTTTTTTTTTTGTAAGGCTTTACGAAGGGTGAACGGTTGCAGGTTGCTGGTGCCCATAGGCGGCGTTCCGTTTCCTATCAAGCCGATCGTCTGCTTGTTTGCCGCATATACAAAAAATAAGAAGCAACGAATAAAAAACAAAAAAAGAAACAAAAAGCTTGGTGGCGCAAATTGTTTATGGGCAAACGTGACGTTTAACATCAGGCTAAAGATTTGCTCGTCTTGACACTCAATTAAAAAAAAAATAGGCGACGGTGACCACTTACCATCACCACCCGTCGCTTTTTACCACTTACTTCGGTTTGCTCTCCAATTGCCTAGTCCTAGACGAAGAGTAATGTTTTTGCCCCAATAATTTCAGATCGCTTTCGTCCCCAATTCGGCCAAACATTTTAATAGGTCATAACCAAGAACTTCTAAACAAACAAAATCCTCTGAATACCGGAGCAAGCATAAAAATAACAAAATTCTGATCCTCCAAGTTTTTGTGGCCATCGCGTCGATTTTATTATGATTCAGTCTTTTTTCCGTCATCGGATATCTTTGAAATAGGGCTGTCGCGTGTCCTATTGATTCCCAAAGTTTGAAAGAGAGCTTGGTATGAACAAAGGTAGGGCAGTGTCCCGAGTTGGTAAACATGTTGTTACTTTTACTACAGTAGGATTGCCAGATCTAGTTTCAGGGGATAATTTCTATTTATAACTTGTAACTCTCAGGCACATCTATTAGTGTTTTTTTCTACTGCACGTGTTTTTGAATATTAAAATAGGGGACTTTTTTACTCATACATTTTTAGTGCAGCCATCTTAAAAGAAAGAAGAGAGAGACTGAGTTGTGACTGGAATTACACCAAAATTGCCAAAAGGTATACCAAATTTCAGCTCAATCAGACATCGGGAAGTGGTTCAAATTCAGTTGCAAGATTTGACCCGAACAAACATGCAAACTTACATACAAACATTTCCTGTTTAATAAAAACTTGTAATAAAGTTGTAACGTAAGGGTGTTACCAGACCAATCGATCGATTGTCGATCGACGGCATCGATCGATGGTAGAATGGAATAGTCGACGTCGATCGATAGTTTCTACCAGACCAATCGATCGATCGTCGATCGACGGCATCGATCGATGGTAGAGTGGAATAGTCGTCGTCGACCGAGCTGCTTGATCAGCCGCGCCAATCGACATCGTATATCGTATACATAATACGAGCAACATCGTACTGACCAACAACAACGCGTCCTCTTGTGAATACATTTTGAAAGAAACTGATAGAATATAGCCGGAGTTAATCGATCAACGTCGACCGGTGCCAGTAGTCGAACAGTATCTGTCGATCAATTAAAGTTACCAGACCAGTCGATCAACATCGATCGACGTTGATCGTTGCCATCGACCGGCAATCGATCGATTGGTTAGTTGAACAGTATCTGTCGATCAATTAAAGTTACCAGACCAGTCGATCAACATCGATCGACGTTGATCGTTGCCGTCGATCGACAATCGATCGATTGGTCTGGTAACACCCTAACATGGAGAGCCGTGGTAGCTCAGTGGGAGAACCGCCGCTTCGCATTCTTGAGGTGGCGGGTTCAAACCCCGACTCGTACCAATGAGTTCTTTAGGACTTATGTACGAATTTACATACCACTGGCTTTTCGGTGAAGGAAAACATCGTGAGGAAACCCGCATATGTAGTTCACGCAAAAAGGGCCGATTACCGGCCTAGTTGCGGAAAAAGAGCCCGCTCTTTATCTTTGTAACGTAACATTAGATTCATAGAATGTTTGTTTGCAACCTTAGACATAAAAATCTACTCCACATTGAATATCGACCGATCGTTCATCGTATCTCCATCCTAAATCAAAAGTGCTGACGCCGCCAGCTTCTTAGCCAGCTTCATACTCCACAAACTCGTCGTAGACAGCCCTACGTAGCTTGTTCCGTCATCTCTAGTAGTGCTGAATAATTCAGCAAGTTATCCGCCGGTTGGGCAGCGACGACATGACACGTTTGATTCTGTATGCTCACATTAGCAGGCCCAGATTAATGGCGTCTTTGCCGTCGCAGCTGGTAGACAATCTATGAGGGATTTGACCATGATAACTCCTGTATATTTGGTATTTCTCCTAGTTTACTATTGGTATTTGATTTTTCCCATGTCGAAATGTTCTTGAATATCAATATATTCAATACACACCTCTTTTTAAGAAGAGTTTGCTTTTGCGACAAGGGCTCATAGTTCTCATCATTGCGAACAACTTTTGCTATTGGACCGACCCGAAAATCGCAAAAAAAAAAACAAAAAAAAATTTAATTGACTAGTTTCGGTCACATTCGGTGACCTTCATCAGGTGAGTTTGCAAACGTGACGCGCTCGCGGTTGTAAGCTCACCTGATGAAGGTCACCGAATGTGACCGAAACTAGTCGTAGTAGACGTCTTAATTTTTACGTGAGTATTCCCGTGTTTAATTATAACAAAAACGTGTGAAGACCACGTTAGTTCCCATAGTAAAATTGAATTTACATAAAAAAAAAGAGGGGATGGAGGTTCTCTACCTCCTCTTTTTTGAAGTACTTTGTAATCTAGAAAAGAATAATTATGTACCCATTCTATTTTAATTTTTTGTTAAGAATGAAAATCTCAGACGCGTCAACCAATTAAAATTACGTAATCAGAAATACTATTTTCTTAGTAAAATTATGAAACACGACAAAAGTACTTAGTTTCCCAAAATAAACAGCCAACTAAAATCTTGTAAATCTCTTTCTTATTTGTGTAATTACAAGAAAAGGTAATTAATAACAATTGTTTTGATATTATCGCCGTGCCAACCCTATAAATCACGGCAAATGAGAAATGTTTTTGTCTTGAAGGATGCTATTTGTCCTTCTCTAAGTATCACTAGTTTTGTCTCGCCATTTCACACGCTATTTTAACAATAAATAAACGTTTCACACTCATAGCTCCCCACTAGGATACCCTGTGTCGGGGATACATGGAACACACAGGATAACTAATACCCAGACCCAGAGCAGATATTTAAATTCATCATTTAAGCATCTGCCCGGCCGGGAATTGAACCTGGGACCTCTGGCTTATGTCGGATATACTACCGCTGAGCCAAACAGGTCGACGAGCAACGAACAAGAATGTTAAAAATTAAAAAATTAAAAACACTGAACCAATTTATATAAAACTAATTGCTTACCCCGGTTTCGCACGGGTATGAAATATAGTATATTACTAGCTGACCCGGCAAACGTTGTTTTGCCATATAAATTAATAGGGGTTGGTGATAGAAGGGTGAAAATTTAGGGTTGTATGTATTTTTGTATGTTGTATCATAAAAAAATAGAAATTAAAAATTTTGTCTAAAAAATAAAATAAAAAATTTAGGGGTGGACTACCCCTAACATTTAGGGGGATGAAAAATAGATGTTGGCCGATTCTCATAGATACCGGATAAGCACAAAAAATTTCATCAAAATCGGTCAAGCCGTTTCAGAGGAGTATGGCAACGAAAACTGTGACACGAGAATTTTATATATTAGATGATACTCGCTAATGATGTAGCTCTAGCTTTATATTGAAGAAAGATCTTTCTTAAATCCGTCCAGTAGTTTTGAGTTTATTCATTCCAAACATACAAATCCTTCCTCTTTGTAACATTTTAAATAAATAAAATAAAAATAAAAAGCCTTTTTTATTTCTTGAATGTTACAAATTTCTTATATCTAGTGTTTAAAGTTAATAATTTTTTTGCTTAATTTTCTAATATAGTTTTGTGTTAGTTTCTTAAACCTAGTTTATAATTATGTAATTATATCTAAGTACCTAGTAAGTTTTTTGTAGTTTTTATTTATAAAAAGTTTTATCTTATTCATAGCTTTCTGTTACTTCTAGAAGAACCCCAGGTTGGGTAAAGGCCTCCTCCAATGATGCCCATTTGTCACGATCTTTTGCTGTTAGAGTCCAATTTGTACCAGCGGTTCTCTTTATTTCGTCGTCCCATCGTGTTATTGTAACATTAGTGTTTAATATTTAAAAACCCCTAACGTTGAAATGGTTGAACCGATTTTGATAAAACATGTCTAAAAAACCTGCTTTGAAATTAAAATACCCGTTTAAGAAGTACATTACCACATTTATAACTCCCCTGTTTTTGCGCAAGGAGTTATTTTTTTTTTACAAAAAAAAACCTGCCTGATTTTAAAAACATCGCCGGTATTTTCCAGTAACTTCAACATTGGGTTTTACAAAGAGCCTATTAATACAGGGTAAACTTAAATATAATAAGAAGATTCTTACATTTCTGATAAACAAACACTCAGATATTAACCTAATATGTAATAATATCTAATGAAAAAATCTATTTCTAGATCTTTGTTAGTCTAAGAGCCAAGGTTGGCAAGACGTTATTAAAATTAACTGGTCTTACTTCTACTATTACTTATTAGAGGCCATTCATAAATTACGTCACACGGGGGGGGGGGGGGGGGGGGGGGTTGACTAAGTATGACGTTGTGTGACATGGTGGTTCTAAGATTTGTGACTTCACATTTTAAATCCAAAATATCTAAGTATCAAAGGCAATAACTTTAAAATTGCATAACAAAATGTGATGTCACACTTTGGGGATTCTCATAAATGTGACAAGACGGCTGACGGACTAGGAAGCTGTTCCCACTTCCCACTGCTGGGGAAAAAACAGACATCTTGATCACAGTATCACATTCAACAGTGGGCTATATAATGCTGCGAAAATGAAAGTACATGTATACCTGATGATAGGAGTAAGTTTTATCACCAAAAGGTTGAGTAATATAGACGTGAAATAATTCATGAATTCACTTTCTAAATATTCAGTCGAGTCTGTTGAATTTTACTACAACCAACTATTCTAAAGATCCAGTGCGATTGTTTCAAGACATTAAAATTCTACTATGTCACGTTCAAGCTGTATCGACTGATTAGGAAACCTACAGAGAAGCTGTTACAGAACGTAATGGTAGATACTTCACTACATGCGCACTGCGCAGCGATGTGTGTGTGCAACGGGTTCACGTACAAGCGTCTGCAAAATGTCGGCAGATGCCGTGAAGTAATAAACAAATAGCTGTCGTTATTTAGTTGAGTGCTTTATTTATTTATTTTATACAATAAACGACGAGACAGGTGCTGATGTTTGCCTAAACAGTTCTGCGCCACCTAGAATATTAAATTCTGAACAATTCAAGACCCTGTGCGCATTGCGCTGGTCATCCTACGAGTATATTAGATGTGTGGGCTTTAAATCCACTTGCGTCATAGTAATCTTAATATATATAAATCTCGTGTCACAATGTTTGTCCTCAATGGACTCCTAAACCACTTAACCGATTATAATAAAATTCGCACACCATGTGCAGTTCGATCCAACTTGAGAGATAGGATAGTTTAAATCTCAAATTATAGTCGCAATTTTCAATTTATTGCAAATTATAAATATACTGATAATTTTTACTATAAATTGACAAGTTAGCATCAACATACTACGGTTGCTATAGTTACGCAATGGCTTTTGACAGGACAATGTCTGTCGAGTCAGCTAGTTCATAATATATTTTTAATCAGAGCCGTAAGTTCCAATGAATTCCCTTTACAAACATACAGACTTTACTTCTGTATAAATATAGTAAAGAAATATAAATTTTGCTCTCATTTTGAAACGGGAATACTCACGTAAAAATGAAGTCGTGAGTGCTCCCGTTTTAATTATAACAAACTGTGTCAAAACCACGTTAATTTCCATAGTAAAGTCTTGTTCTCTTAGGAGTTATTTCTCTAAACATTTTCAACTCAGCGCAATATATCTAAAGAAGGAGAACCCCATTTCGGTCTATTTTCAGTATATCTTTTACGACTAGGTATCAAAATTTCAGGGTTTCAGTCTCGACGACCTGCTTGTAATTTCCCAACTGACTTTCAGCACAAAACATTCAGAATACAGAAGTAAAGCTTCATAGAAAGCAAGCTCGAGCAACGCACACATAGATATCGCTCACGGACACGAGTAGAGGAACAATCGCTAGTGCAGTCTTGCCTAGAAGAGATCGCTCTTAGTGATAACGCCGAAAGTTGTTGCACTAGTTTAAAGTATTATTATCCTTTAGTTTGGTGGTCGGGTACCGGTAAACGAGGCGTCGGTTGACCTCGCTCGTTGGGTCGATGATATAACAAAAATCGAGAGGCCTATGCTCAGCAGTGGGCGATAACGGGCTGATGCTGATGATGATCCTTTTGTTTGTAATTTCTGGTGTGAACAATTAAATAAAGAGTTTATGTTATGGTGTCTTCAAGTTGCGAGTGAATCGGTTCCTTCTAGGCAAGCGTGCTCCATCGTAGACCGCATCGTTGCTTAACATCAGACGAGATGGTGGTCAAACGCAAGCCTATAATTGAATAAAAAAAAAAAAAAAAAACTCGCGCGGCCAATTGTTCCGAGACTCGTGTCCATGAACGATGTCTATGTGTGCGTTAGTAGTACAGCATACACGAGTTTTCCTTCTGCACTCTCTTTATTTCGTGCTCTCAGTTCCAGCAGTTAAGTTGCTTTATTTAACGGAGTGTTATAATGGAGCCGTGTAACGGGTTAAGGGGCAAGTTTTATTCGAGAAAATTGAATTTATGACACTACTTAAGGGCTTTAAGGGTGAGAGTTGTCGTTAATTGCAATTATTACTGCTGAGTGAAGTGGCTGAATAAATTCTTAGACAGACAGACAGTTATTCCAGTCTGTGTTTTTGTATATAGGGTTATTCATAAAGGGTATGCTAAGCCGAAAAGGGGTCATAGTACTCATCATTATGAACAACTTTTACTATGGGGCCAACAAGAAATTCGCGAAAAAAAAAATCAGCTATTCCATAGAAAAATGTTAATGACACTTGACAAAATGTATGGAACAGCTGATTTTTTTTCCGCGAATTTCGGGTTGGTCCCCTAGTAAAAGTTGTTCATAATGATGAGTACTATGACCCCTTTTCGGCTTAGCATACCCTTTATGAATAACCCTGTAATACAGTTTAATTTCAAGTACCTATGGTCAGTTAAGGTGTAAAGTGAAAATATAAAGAGATCGAATATGCTTGACACCCACCCATCAAGTCGTTTTGTCATTTTGTTTGTCATATTTCAGTATTTTTTCAGTGTTGGTCTCATGGTAATAATTGTCCGTAATGATAGATAGATAAACTTTTTTTTTTTTTTAATGATGAGTACTATTGGCCCTTTTCGGCTTAGTATTCCCTTATAACACATCACACACAACACAAAAACACACACAATACATAATTTCCAGCAACAAATAACTAAACTAGTATTTTAATATTTTTTATGTATACATAATTTCCTAAGTATACAACATGTTCTGTTTAACCAGATAAGTTTTTTTATTTTCTAATTAGTTTAATGATTTTCATTGTATTTCAATCTATGTTTTCTCACTACACCACACACTGCCCACCTATAAGGGGGCGTCCATAAAATACGTGAGATGTTTAAGGGGGGAGGGGGTCGAGTCAAATCTAATCTAATCTTACGTTGGAGAGAGGGGGGGGCCTCGGCAAATATCACGCAATTTTTTTTCTGATTGAAACAAAAAAAAATACTATTTTGGTCCATTTAATCCAGATTGTACATGCTTAAGATTTAATCTTAAGCGTATGTAATCGTAATACGATTAAGATCATTCACTAATTCGTTCGAAAGAAAATAATAAAATCTCACGACATCTCACCAGGGGGGGATGGGAAGGACAGAAAATTTAAAAAAAAAACACCACACGTAATTTATGGACGCCCCCTAATAATAAATCATTAATTTCATAACATGCAAAATGCAAGTTACAGAGGCCCATAGAAAATAAATACGAACATCATCACATCAAACCGACTATGCTATAGAATAGGTATAGGGTTATAAGGAAAGGGCATGCTAAGGCGAAAGTAACTCGTAGTATTCACCATTATAAACAACCTTTATTAAGGAACAAACCCGGAATTCTCAAAAAATATATCAGCTGTTCCATTCATTTTGTAGAGTGTCATGACATTTTTCTATAGAACAGCTGGTTTTTTTCGCAAATTCCGGGTAGGTCTTTTAGAAAAAGTTGTTCATAATGATGAGTCATTTAAGTCCTTTTCCGCTTAGCATACCCTTTCCTTATAGCCCTGTATAAGTGACACTGACAGGTCACGTGACTGACACTGCCCGGTAATCACTCTCATTCTTCACGCACAATTTTTCCATCACTGTCTCTGATTCCCGGAATATCCAACCAGTAGTTAAGGCGACCGGAGCGAAACGAGCAATTTTCGTGGACAGCGGACCGTGCCAGCTTGTGTTCCAGTGAACGTTCCAGTTAACGGACGAGTGGGGTTAACTTTATAACAAACAGTAGATTTGCGGGGAATTTGTTGATTGTTGACGTGATGTTGTGTGGGATTTTTTTTTAGGTTTAGGAAGGTGAAGAGTTACTTCTAAGTATACCTACTACTTAAACCGGGTTATAAGGAAAGGGTATGCAAAGCCGAGAAGGGCTCGTAGTACTCATTATGAACAACTTTTACTCTGGGATCAACCCGGAAATAGCGAAAAAAAGCTGTTCCATAGAAAAATTACTATCATCATCATCATCATCATCATCTACAGCCCACTCTATCCCACTGCTGGGTATAGGCCTCTCTCCCGTTATGCCATCTGCCTCGGTCAACTGCTAATCGGGTCCATGTTCGACCCACGACTCTGACTTGTCGTCGACGAGAAAAATGACTATGACACTCACGAAATGTATGGAACAGCTTATTTATTTAAAAAAATAACATAATAGGTTTTTTATATCCTGGAAAATATAGGCGGAACCACAGAGCGCAGCTGGTACTTCAATAAGTGTAAGTTCATGTTCACTATGTCCAAAAAATATACCAGACATTTTAACATTTCACCATTTTCGTTTAAAATATGGCAACAATACAAATACTGTCCTTAACTCGTACAATGGATCTAGGTAATAATTTTTAATGATTTGAGTTTCGTCTGCTTTTAAGTTATAAGCGAAAGCGATTTTCGTGCCAATGTGCAAAGGACGATTGAGTTTTACTGTTTTGTTTTCACGGATATTCTGTAAGGAGAAAAGTACAAGACTATGCAAGCATCCTAGAAAAGTATACATTAAGAAACACAACAAAATTAAACAAAAAAAGTAAAAAATGAATTTTGCAGTAAGAAACAAAGATGGCCGAAATGCGGCCCGCAGATCTTTAAATACTCGTATCCACTTTTTTAAGGGCGACAGGTTACAGAAGCCCATGATGTGATTGAAGTTTCCTGGCCTAAGATAGTAACTAACTATCAAAAGGCCCTTTTTTTTTTTAATTTATAGGCTTGCGTTTGACCGCCATCTTGCCTGATGGTAAGCAACGAACGAACGGTGTCATATCTATCTATTGCCTATTCACTCTGGCACTAACCGTGAAGTATATCCATATTATGTTAGGTACTAAACGTAGTTTAAACTTTAAAATCGCGTAATCTCATCCCTTACTCCGATTTTTAATAGCAAAAGAGAAAAATAGGTCTATTTGTCTCTCTCTGCCGTCGGCCTATTAGCCCACCGCCTGCAGGCCATGCCGCCCTGGTAGTTATTAAACTTTATATGAGCTTTATCGATTTTTTGTTTGGTTCCTTTATTTTTCTGAAATTGAGAGAGATTGGGTGTACGGTTACGCTATGCTCGTTTGAAAGAAATAAAAAATAAAGACAAATAGATATTTTCTCGCATTTGGAACAAAAGAAGGTTATTAACACTTTAACTGCGGCTGATAATCATATGCGCTTGCCTTAAGTGCGGCTAATAGTAAAATGCGTTGTGTTTTACCTGGCGTGTGTAGCCGAATTCGCGTTACACAAAGTAAAATACAAGGTATGTGTTTTCCGCAGTCAAAGTGTTAAGTTAAAAATATGGTTAAAAACTGATTTCGCTTCTGTTTCCTAGTTAGTTTTTGCACTAGTTTTAAGTGTTATGATCCTTTTTGACTATTTCTAGTGTGAAGAATAAAAAAGATTTTCTATCTATCTAAATATTTATAAAATATGGGTGTGAATAGTGCAAAAAGACTGGTTAGTCCTGATGTTAGAATTTTTCGGCTGCCGACGACGTTGTTTACGAATTAAGACTTTATTCCTGGAAGTTTCTATTCAAGATTTCCTAAATCTGGCTTGTAAAATCATCGCTTTTTGTACGGTTTAAATTTGTTTCAAATTCAGATTTCAGGTTTAATTTTAACAAATTCTCACCTATTGAGTAAATGATCGTACTTTTGGAAGTTAAGATTCAAAGAAGCTTATTACATTTTTTTAATTAAATACAAAAATTATATAACATAATTATAAATAGTCAGTACTTAAATCTAAAAAGATCAAGTCAATTAAGTTAAAAGAAACCGATACACTCGCAACTTGAAAGCCATCATTATTGTGCGTTCTTCACAAAATTTGTAGACAAATTAACTTGAAACTCTCTTAACTTTAGCAATCCTTGAAATCTCACAGCACTCGAAGTTTGAATAGGTACTTCAAAGTTTTAAAGCTGGTACAAGCTTTTTAAAAAATAGTTTTGTTTTCCGTGTCGCATACGGCTGCGTTTGACATTTCACCACTAGGCCTCGCTCACTGACCCATATTTGATACTGGATACGCGAGTATTCAACGGGGCATCAGTTTTGTTTGGATGCCAGACTACCCTAAACGGGGCATCAGTTTTGTTTGGATACTAGACTACCCTAAACGGGCATTAGTTTTTTACCCTCGACGAAAAGAGTTATGTTATAATTTTTAATTATATCGGCCTATTAGCCCACCGCCTGCAGGCCATGCCGCCCTGGTAGTTTAAACTTTATATGAGCTATATCGATTTTTTATTTGGTTCCTTTATTTTTCTGAAATTGACAGAGTCCCTCCAGTCACTCCACTCACTCCAGTTTGAAAGAAAAGAAATCCATACTAAAATTATAAATGTGAATATAAGTTTGTTTGTTGTTACGCTTTCACGCGAAAACTACTTAACCGATCATCATGAAACTCATACATATTCTCACACATATTCTTGGAGGTACTAGAAGTAACATAGGACACTTATATGTTATAAGTTTATCGTGTACCTGTGTGTTTGTACGTGGCATTGTAGCTTCCAAACGCCTAAACCGATTTTGATTTAGTGTTTTTGTTATAAAGATTGCTTGATCGAGACCATTGGACGCTCTCAAAGTTTCAGACGTCGACGTAGCCTCCTAATCCTAACCCTTTAGTGTTCTTTTTTGCGAATCTTGACCATGACTTGACACAACACAGTGTTGTTGGCAACACTTATAATCTTTTGTCAGACAAACAGTACGTCCTAAGTACATGGCAGGCCTAGCCATAATCGATATTGTATCCGCGGACGTCGAACCTGGACCCTACAACGATTGGCACAGCGCCAGACCTCTCCAGCTCAGATTATAAAAGAGCAGATGGACAACATCGCACAAAAAAACTAACTAGCACGGAAAAATTTGCAATATATATATTTTTTATGTTATTGAGTGACGAGACGAGCAAATCGCTCGCCTGATGTTAAACGTCACGTTTGCCTGTAACAGGCCTGCACCACCCAGAATTTTGAATTTTTAGAATGCAAAACCCTGCGCGGCACAGCACTGCGCTCGTCACCTTGAGATATAAGATGGTACCGCCGTCTATAGGATTACTTACGGTTAAACAGGGCGGGACGCCAGGCCAACTTTTATACTTAATGGCGTAACTTTTCTTACTTATAAATCATGCTTAATCAATCACTGCTTCTTTTCTTTTTTTTGCAACGTGGCCTTTCACGTCTGTCAGAAGTTGTCCTAAGACCAGTTTAAACAGGTTCATAAGGAAACCAAAAAACGCAAGAAAGCCCAAAAAAGACATGCGTGGACTATTATTGTATTTTTTTTTCTTGTGTAACGACACACTACTTCTTTTTATTTGCTTGATATTCCCCCTTTTTATGTTGATTTGAACTTCGGTCTCTGCAGCGTGCAGTAATCTGTCACCAAATATGACTAGAGAAACTGTGGGTTGTCGCCCGACATTTTTAAACTTTTTTCAAAGATTTTTTAACACGATGGATTTATCTTCACAGTTAGCAGTTACGTGGGTTTTGAAGTAGGAAATTCTGGGAGATTTACGGAGCTTACCGTAGTTTTGACAGCTTCTATTCTTTTCTAGAATAAAGTCGTTGAAAGACCAGGGATTTTGTACGTAGCGTTGGGTAGGTGTACAGGGTGTTACAAAAATGCGTGACAATAGTTAATCAACGCATGCCCAGGCGTATTTAGAATTTACCCCAAAGGATCTCATAATTCTCAGCATGATAGATTACGAGTAATTAGGTCAAACTTTAACGAAACCTTGACTAGATTCGACCCTAAGCTTAATGAATTAATTTCACTGATGAAATCGCACGCATGTGTGGGTGCGAAATGATTAGAACGAACAATGTCCATCCGTTTCTTAAAATAAACAGACAAATAAAAAACTTAAGATTTATATGAAAATAAAGTTGTCATTTGAAATTTGATATTTGGGTATGTGATTCCGAATCTGATGGGTGAACGCCTTTTAGTATTTTCACGCATTTCTGTGACACATTGTATCACATAATATTATGTGTCAATGTAATAAATATATAAGCAATACATAGATAGGTAGATAGATGGATAAACTTTTTATTGTTCACACCATATATTACAAACAAAAGGATTACAACACAATACTAAGTATGTTGATAATTTGTTACTAATGGACTATGATCACAGAATAAATAGCAGTCACTAAGAATGTCATGAAGGACACGAGAAAAAACTATAGGCAAGAAAAACATACCAAATAACTAGAAAGAAGAAGTTAGATCGTACAGACTGTCTCCAGCTCTAATGTCACAGTTTTTAGGCCGCCCAAACGCCTAAAATAAAGTGAAACTCGGCCCATATCATCCCAGTCCATTCCAAAGCTGCCCAAAACAAACGCTCGGCGATTGTTGTCACAAATGTTCGTCGACAAAAAGTGGCCGATTTTTTGCGCAAAAAGTTGCACAATAAGTTATCCGGGAGGAGGGTTCGATAGTGTCGCGACTTCGCAAGTGCTAGGGATGGGACTGGTTTACGGATAAATACGGTAATGATTATACGGCAATTGATGATTGAAGAAAAATTACACGAGTGAATGCAATGTTTCCGAAGACAATGTCGAGGGTCAAAGTGGAAGAGAAAAGTGAAGAAAGCTGACACCACCAGAGGGATATTTATCCAAGAAGAGAGAACTGATTGAAGAAAAATACGGTTAGGATGATCCGGTAATATTGATGATTGCATTAATTTTGGTGATGCCTCCGGTGTTACAGACAATAAGGCGACGGTGATCGCTCGCTATCAAACGGCCCGTCTGATTGTTTTTCATTTGTGGCATCTCATTATATTTTTTTGTAATGATTACGTAACTCTCTTAACGTGGAAATATTCTACAATTAGATTGATTTAAATATATTCACTTTATTTGAAAAATAGATTATTTAAAAAAAAAGCAAAGTCTCTAAGATCCTTCTTATATTATAAACGCAAAAGTTTGTAAAAATGTTTGTTCCTCTTTCACGCAAAAACGGCTGAACAGATTTACATGAAATTTGGAATGAATTAACACATAGGCTACTTTTTATCCCGGGTAATGTGGGTGAAACCGCGGGGCGCAGCTAGTATTTCAATAAGCCAGACTATCCTGAGAGCTTTATGTTTGTGCAAAGCCGTATTTTTTCCGAATAATGACGTACTCGTATATCCGGCAAGTAGGTACATCCCTAATAGTGAACTAAATAGGCCGACTCCTGGCTAACCGGGTTGTGGGACAAGTAACAAAGGCGTCTACATTTGATATTGTGCTAGCTAGACTGGGCTGGGCTGGACTGGGTTGGGGAGACACTGGACTATATTGTTACTAGATGTGTGAAAAACGGAGATGAGGAAAAGTAGCGTAAATGTTAATTGAGGGCAAAAGCTATTACAAATTTTATCAAAATTGTTTAGTAGTTACTACAAGACGCACTACCTACATAGTACTAGATGAATTTAACGTGTAATTATTATAAGTTTTCTCTTTCCTTTTTTTCCATGATTGCATAAAAATGGAGTTGTTAAGCAGGTAGGGTGGGTAAAACAAACAGTAAAGAGTGCGATAAACAAACAACTTTAGAAAAGAAGTCGGAAGAATAGACCACGTTTTGTAGTCTGACTTTATAACACTAATCATCAACATCATCATTTAAATATCTGCTCTGGGTCTGGGTGTTAGTTGTCCTTATCTTTGTGTGTGTTCCATGGCATCCCCGACACAGGGTATCCTCATGATCTATAAATGTGTGAAACGTTTATCTTCATTAGATTTCTTATCCTAGTGAGGAACGGGAACGGAGCTATGAGTGTGAAACATTTTTTTTTATTCGTGACTAAACTCGCCCTTAGCTCTCGACCTACTAAGTGACTGGGTGTTCAGAAAGCTTTGATGTTTGCTTCTGACGGCTCACTAGAGTTTCCTCGTAGGTGCTAACTTTACCCCCAGGTGGCGCTTTGTTAGACCTGAAATTGAGCTCAAGTGGGGCAGTTGGCAGGTTTTAATAGATTGGCAAAGTTGGCTGTTTGGATGGGTGACCGCGAGGTCTACGTTTCTGATAAGTATAGCTGGTAATGGAAGAGACTGCCGGCTTCAAGATATAATCTTGAACTTTTTAAAGGCTTTACCAACAGACGAGTTGGTGGTCAAACATAGTTTAACAGCGTTAAAAATAGGTACAGATGTTTTACCGGGTGTACACTTTCGGCTTGTCAGCCTAGGAAAGGCCGAAAGCGATGTAGATACTATACACTCAGTTACTTAGTTAGTGCGATTTTGATTGGGAGACAACCACCAGGAGTACACTCTCGAGTGTACGAACTGTGTAAAGGTATAACTTTTCCTCTCCTTTTATTTAATGATAAAGTTTGGAATAGAGATAGCTTAGATTAACACACACTTTTCATCACCACCGTTTTTCATCACAGGGTGAACAGGCAGCAGTCTTTCAATAAACGAACACGTCAAGATCAAAGACTAAAAGCATTACAGTCCCAACCTGTCAACACACTATTACCAGCAACAATATCATCACAATAAAATAAATTTTCACATCAATAAAAAAGAAAGTCACAATAAAGGCGGGTGCACACTATTGATGTTCAGAGCCGGGCTATAAAGGCAATCGGCGGATATCCGGCGCCGCGGGCGGTCGTGTGGACCGCCTTTACACGTGTCGACCAATTGGAGGACACCTTTCAAGATGGTAAGTGGTAGTGATAATCACATTGTCGTTAGCTTTTTAACGAATTTTGGATTATAGTCCTTTTATAACTCCTGCAAACTATCCTGACACTTTTTTTTTAGTAGTGGTAGGGCTCTTTTGCAGAGCCCGCCTGGGGAAATACCACACCCTTGCCAGTTATTCCACCGCCTAGCAGTAATGTGCAAACATTACTGTGTTCCGGTTGGAAGGGCATTGTTTCCAGTGAAATTACAGGGCAAATGGGAGATTAAACAACTTATATCTCAGGGTGACGAGCGCAGTGCAGTGCCGCGCAGGGTCTTGAATTCTGCGAGTTTAAAATTCTGGGTGGCGCAGACCTGTTATGGGCAAACGTGACGTTTAACATCAGGCGAGCGATTTGCTCGTCTCGTTACTCAATTACATGACAAAAAAACACTTTTTATCCGATAGCGGCGAACTTAATAAGGGAGGGTTGTTTGACTGTATACTCATCCATACATAAATATAGGGTTATACAGAAAGTGTATGCTAAGCCGAAAAGAGCTCGTAGTACTCATCGTTATGAACAACTTTTACTATCGGAATTCGCGAAAAAAGATCAGCTGTTCCGTACATTTTGTCGACAGTCATTGATATTTTTCTATGGAACATTTTTTTTCGCGATTTTAGGGTTATGAGTACTATGAGCTTATCCGGCTTAGCATACCCTTTCCTTATGACCCTCAGAAACCTGCCCATACCTTCATAACCCAATCTAATAAAGTAACACAATTACCATATTAATCTGCAGTCACACACGGCTCGTCCGAAACAATATCACATTAACGTTGCTTTACGAATTACACGCTTCAGGAGCTCGGAATTAACTCCAGTCTGTGTATATATACATAGGTACACACACAGGTATGTAACTATGCTATGGAGGCTGGAAATGGCACATAATGTGCAGAGAGAAATTGCAGGAATGGGACAGAAATGCTATTCTTAGAAAAATGCGCATCTAAATTCCGCTAAAAGAATGATAGATTCCTAAAGTACGGAGCATACTGATATCACCAAGAAGTACGATGATTAGCACTAGTTTATGATAGTATTCACCGTAAAACAAAAAAGACAAGACTTTTTTTTCAGTACTAGACTTGCGTTTGACCGCCAACTCGCCTGATAGTAAGCAACGATGCGGTCTACGATGGAGCACGCGCGCCTAGAAGAAACCGATTCACTCGCGACTTGAAGACACCTAGATTATAAGTTTTAAGTCAATCAAAGAATCAAAAAAGAGAATAGGTTTAAGAAGATTGGAGAACGGTCGAGAAAATCTATCGATAGATACTCTTTATTGTTTACATTATAAATTAAATAAATCTTTCACATATTTCTGATATGAAAAATACAATTTTTTCTATACTATGCCTGCACTGCACCATCTCCTGTCAGTATATTGATTACATTTTCATGGCTAATTGGCTGAACCTATATTGATGGAATTTCGTTGAGAGATACTTTTGCAACGACAAAAGACTTATTACATAAGATAGGTCGCATGAACGTTGAAAACACTAAAGTTTGCGAAAAAAATAATTTCAAAATTTACAAAATTGTTTCTTCAAGATAATTTGAATTTCACCCACAACAACACCTAAAGAAACCATATATCACGGTAAATAAATAAAGCTAGGTTCACACGCACGGTCTGACTCGGCCAATATTGTTCCGAAGATAGATAGCAGGATGTATGAAAGAGGACGATTTCCCGAGAGTATACGATATCCGAGGGCGATATAAATGAATTTTCGTGCGAACGAGCCTTTTTGTGAACCTTTTGATCTGGAATTTAACCAATGTGTTAACCAGGTAGTTAAGACATTTGAGCCAAGTCATAGTAAGTTAAAAGTTTAAATTAACTAGTGTGTAACTAAATGTAGATAAGTAGTCGATTTTGGTGGGTTTTAATTTTAACCTAGAGTTAATAGTTAACACGGAGTTAACTGCGCTAACCTAGGAGATACATGTTAGAGTTTATCTTCTACTCGACTGTAATACAGAGAAAAAGGGAATACTAGAGTACTTTGACTTTTCTATAATTAATTAATTAACGAAATTAATAGAGTCCTCATAGAGATAAGCAAGGTTTATTGTTTGCCACTTATTTTTATAAAAAAAAACAATACCTATTAACTTTTTTTTGTAAACTTTTTAGTTAAAATTTACACAAGCATCAATTTACGTAACAATTACGGCACCGAGCTTGACAGACCAACAATAACAAGCTACCAACAAACTTGTTGATAGCTACAGTCCTATACAACCCGACTGCGTTTTTTTTCTAAAGATCGTGAACAAAACAAATAAAACAAAACAGCAAAACGAATCACATTCCCAAAAACTTATCCGCAAGCTTAAAAGTCAGTAAAATTGCTGAAGTTAGTCGTTTAGGCTAGCCGTTCTGGCTCACCTTGAGCGGCCATTATTGTTCCTAAACAAAAGCCGTAGCATACAAAATTCTGTTTAAGACCTTTATACCAGAGGTAACAGAGCGCGTCTGAAATCTGGATTACACGGGACGGCGACCACTAAACAGGGACCAGGGACGTGAGCAGGGCAGGGGTTTTAAATGTAAATTAAAATTAAATAAATTCAAATAAATTCTAGAAGATTTCTAACGAAACCGACACACATCAACCAAACCTATCAATCAAACCTAAGATTTAAGAACCTCTATCTACATCTGAGAGTGACGAGAGAAGTGTGGTGCCGTCTTTTCTTCCACAACGCTTTGCTGATCTTTTCTCGCAGTTACATCTAAAAAGGTGCGTTCAAACAGAAAAACACGTTTTAATTTATAAGTTAACAGAGTTAACAGTGATCGGTAACTATCAGGCAGTCCGTTTGCTTATTTGCCACCTATGGCATAATTTTTTTTTTTATTTCATTATATTTGAGTTTGGCCCCGAAAGCCCAGTCCTTACTACGTCCACCAAGGCATTTTATACCCCTATATTAAAGAGTGAAAATTGTAGTTAGTAATTAAGTTGGATAACCCTCAGGGTTACCAGATTCCTTTGCTAGTAATCTGAAGTTAAAATGTTTGGGATTATAAATATCTAATGTTGTTTTCGAAACTTTCAAAGAGCAGACATTGTTTAACGTTCTTTAATAATTATATTAATATTAAATAGTAAAAACCTATAATACATGAACATGAAAATTCTGCTTTTGACTGGAATTGAAGGCCTATTTAATTTTAAGCCTAACATTTATGTAATTCTGCGTTTTTAATTTGGGATGAACAACATTTACCTGTATAAATATTAATAAAATATTACAGATAAATAGAAGAGCTCAGGTTATTATGCGACGTTATCTCGTTGAATAGCAATACTAATTCTCTGATGAGGTGAGCACTGTTCCTTTCGTCCCTTGATCTTTCTATCAGAAAAGTTTCTACAATCAAAAGCAGATTAACAAAGTGTTGTGCTGTCAGGTTGACTGTTGCCAGGTGCCAGTCAAACCTGGACAAGACTGGCACAGGACCTCGATAAGAAGAGAGGCATATGCTCAGCAGTGGCCGATCAAAGGCTGATGATGATATGCTGCCAGGTGGAACGAGGTAAGGCGACTGGTGGCAAGTGAATGCGTAAGGCGGAAGATGAAGATGAAGAAGGCCATGTGGCGTTTTTTAGGATGTCCATCAGTGCACATACGTACATTAGATTTACCGATAATGATGCTGCTGTAGCCAAGTGAGGGATAGAACAATGAACTCTATACTCTCGATAGACCATACTACCACACCACAAAAGTCTTCCATCTTAAAAACTAAGGCATTTACAAACATGCAAAACTCTCTAAACACTCCAACAGAAAGAAATCTTTCATCTTTTCGCCAATCGGGAAAAATATTAGCCATCCAATACTTGGACATGACGCAATCAAAAACTTGCACAAGGAAAAAATCTACCAAACGTCCGTGTTTTGGCTATTTATGGCTCTATACTGATGTTGTTTATATTTATCTTAGCATGTATATATTCTCTATGGGCAATAAATAATCAAGAATCATGCTGTCTTGTCGAATAAAGAACAATCACTTTGTAAATCTTGATCAAACAAACAAGTAAAAATAAGAATACTAGGGAAGTGTAGTGTCACTGACTTGTTTTACTACTACTACTGGAAGTATCAAATAAATAATACCCATTCTGCTACTGGCGTCTTCTACAGAATTCGAGGACCGAGTAACCGGAAAAAGCGGTTTTAAGTAGAATCGCAAGAATAACCGGGTTCAACTGGTTGCGTGGTTTTTTCCTATTACCGGATAAAACTAATTTTGTTTAGTAGATGTTTCGCTTTTTATAGGAACTTATTTTTTTGGAATACTTTAAGAGCACACAAATTAATTCAAACAAATATAAATAAATATCCGATCGCAATCTTACATCGGCCAAGCCATTTAAGCGCTGAGCGGTGAGTCGCATAGAAGCACACATCCATCCGAAAAACATTCCATTCTTTCTGAGTTGTATCAAAAAACTTCTAGTAAATACCGGTGATTTTGTTCTTACGTAACATAAGTCTATTATGTCATCTTTATTTCTAGCTCAGTATGAAGGAGACAGCTGGACGTCGATAACAGGGGTAGCTCTCAGGTTTCTTCGACATGTTACATAATTTCTAATTATTTTCACAATATTGAAGTATTTTTTTGCTAACATATTGCATTACACTTGTTCTTTTGAAGGTTTTTTCATAAAATAAATAACTCTTTTCTTTTTTTATTCTATGATAGGTTTGCGTTTAGCCGCCATCTTGCCTGATGGGAAGCAATGATGCGGTCTAGGCACGCTTTTCTAGAAAATACCGATTCACTCTCGACTTAAAGACATATTCGTGTATGTCTAGGTATAATGATTAAATATCGTTATTAAGTTACCGATTTCGGTCCTCATTCCAGAGACAATAAACACTTCTATTCAACGATTTGGCCTTAACCCACATAAGGGAAGCAAATACTTGAAAAATAAGTCAATGGAATACTGCGAGTCTAGAAAAACAATGTTTTTCCTCTTGTCGAGGAGAGTACTGTCCGAGCTTTTGTGTTTGTCGCCTGTCACACAGTAAAATAAGTTTCTTACGATTTTTCTTACAGATTTATCTCAATAAATAAATACATACATAATAAAATGGTACTTACGTGTTTTTTTAATTTGTATTCATTATGTAGCTTTGTACAGAATAATGTTATTTTCGTTTTTCTTTTTTAACCCCGCACGCAAAAAGAGGTAAATTTGACCGCTGAGTGTCTGCACGTGGCTCGCGGTTTTTTATTCGAAAAGCTTTCTCGCGGAGGTTCAGGCATGTTTTATCAAAGTCGGGTCAGCTGTTTTAGTATTGTTTTTTTTTTTAATTTTAAATTTAATAAAAATAATTTTATATTTTTTTAACTAATTTTTTTGTATTTCGGGAATAAGTGCACGTTTGTACGCCAACTCACATCTTATTGTTTTTGGTATCTTGAGAGGGAACATTTCTTATATAGCGAACTTTATTACACTTCTATGTGACATCCCCCACTATCCACTGTTTGCCCTACTTGCCCTATTTTCGTCGAAAAGCAAATAAACAATCTAGTGAAAACTCTTATCGTGTTTAAGATAATATCTGTCCGGACACTCGAACCGAGCTTTCCTTAGAAAAAAGCTTTTTGATACGAATTTAATTGTATTTTTCCATAGGATACACTTGGAAGACTTGGAACGTCTAATATGTAGGGAAAAAACTGGTGTGTACAGAATAAAATGTGTTTATAAAACACAAATATGGTTTAAAACACACACACTAATGTAATTAATGTGATAGTTTGGGAGTGAGCGCGGGTGTGAGGGTGTGTGTGAAAGAGAAGAAATAAATAAATAGACATGATTTGAACGTTTGTTAGTTTTCTTCAGGCTGCAATGGCTTGATGGCTTTAGATGAGATATAGTATGGAAGTAGCTTATACCTACTGTAAATTATTTATGCACCTTTTTCCAAAAAACAAAAACAGTTCCTGTAATACAGCGGGTGAAACCGCGGCACAACTATCAACTATTTCTACATTGATCAGTATTTTGTACTTATTTTTAGACTTCACTTACGATCCACTTCATATTTTCCTTTCAATGACATTGACAGGTCCAGGAAAAATACTATTGACTGAGAATAGATCGCTAATGGATCTGAAAATAAAAGTTGAAACTACGGGGAACTTGTCACGTCATAAATAAATTCGCACCTAAACTTTATGTATTCTACACATAGAATATTTTAGTAGAGTATTTTTGCGGACTAATTTTAAAAACAAAATATGTATTAAAACACTTCTTGAATATGTTTTGAATCTACGTTTCTGATTTGTACAAGGGAAGTTGCCGGGTTCTTTTTTCCTGAGATACAATCTTGGGCTTTTCAAGGTCAGATTGAATAGGTATCTTTAAGGTCTGTGTGCTTCACCTTCGACCTCATCGTCGCTTAACATCAGGCTAGTTGATGGTCAAACGAAGACTTATTCACGATAAAAAAATCTCATAACTTTCAACGCGTCAATCTCGAAACTAAATTTACGCCAAGTCTCTTTTCGACTGACCTAAAAAATAATGTGGGTACATTATTTTTTCAAACAATCTCACGACATACAACCAATTGTGATTTGTGATCTAGCCGTCAAGACAATACATCCTAATTCCCACACTCCATCTGATACCATTATCACACACAGAATGACCCCCAACTCAAATTAACCCCGAAACCTTAAGACCCCTTCAGACCCTCAAGATATCACCAGTCGGAGTTTATGAAGACATCAAAACCAGATTATTGTCAAAGCGAATTATACCTGTCATAAACATGAAAACCAACTTCACTTAACTGTCCCATAAAATGTAAAGTTAAGAAATATAAACTCTATTTCCTGGGAGATAAGAATGATAGGTGTGGAATTGTTTGTTTTATAACGGCAAAGTTAGTTGGTTGAGAGAGTAAATAGGATGATTTTATCTTGAAATATTTAATTACAGAAGTCTTATGGTGGGAGTTTGTTCCTAAATTAAGGTGGCTAGGTATTTGTAGGAATGTTCTGTTTAGAAGGCCTGGTAAGAGTTTCTGTCGAATATTCGAGAGGATATTCCTAATTTACAGGGTTATAAGGAAAGGGTATTCTAAGCCGAAAAACTATAGTTCTCATAATTATGAACAACTTTTACTATGGGACTAATTCGGAATTCACGAGAAAAAATCAGCTGTTCCATAGAAAAATGTCAATGACACTCTACAAAATGTATCGAACAGCTGATTTTTTTTCGCAAACTCCGGGTTGGTCCCATAATAAAAGTTAATGATATATGATGATTAATGATAATGTTAATAATGATGAGTACTACGAGCCTTTCTCGGCTTAGCATACCCTTTCCTTTTAACCCTGTATACGTCCAGCACAACTTTAAGTATATCAAGCACAAATTTCGACATACAACACGTAGCAAGTATTCGATAAATGTATGCAAAATGGGACAAAATGCGTAAATGGAAACTGAAACAAAATCTTTTTTAATGGAATACTCGCTATGTGTTTTACATTTTTTCAACAGGTTTTTTTTGTTTATTTTTGTAAGATCGAGGCGCGCGGGTCGCGGGCAGCCAAGACTTAAATTTTTAAACCCGGACTACCTAAAACCCGAACGAAACGCTTTGACTCCACATTCATTTTGCGAACCGCACGAGTGTGGAATGATCTGCCTGAATGGGTGTTCCCCGATGGATATAATATGGGTGTCTTCAAGTCGAGAGTGAATCGGTTTCTTCTAGGCAAGCGTGCTCCATCGTAGGCCGCATCATTGCTTCCCATCAGGCAAGATGGCGGTCAAACGCAACCTAATTATGAATTTAAAAAATGAAGCCACGCCCGGACGCTTCCTGGATGCCCTCTACGAGTACCTACACTAGGTCAAATCCGGGGAAACCCGTACGGATGGCAACCCCGCCCAAATCTAACACAGTGCTCTAACACATCTTTTTTCTAGGGTCTTCTGAGCTGTAGAATTAAATTATAATTTATAAATACCCAAGATTCTTCGAACTCCTTTTGAAAAGCTATTTCTGGTGTTCTAATTATACTTATAGTTCTTCTTATTCTGCGGTAAAATATTGTTTACGTACCTGGAACAAGTGACAAAGGTTTTATTAATATATTTGTTTGTTTCTTGGCTATAATTTCGAAACTAATAATAGACATAAATATAGCTACCAACTCTGGTGTTAAAATTAACAGTATTAGAAAATTAATATGAAATATGAAAATTATTATTATGTAACATATATTATTACAAATTAGAGATTAGACATAAAAGTCGAGTATATTCTTAAGAAGTTTGCTAAGATACCTATTATCTTGGTAAACGGTGTCGGAAAGTTGGAAAATCGTGAGAAACCCGCGAGGTAAGCTATTACATTTTATACTTAGTACTAATTTTACATGTATTTCATACTACCTCTATAAAACGATGTACACGACTGTACTTCAGTATAACTTTTGTCAAAAAATATGTAGATATTCCTCAACGTATCTTATCTTATTACTTAAATTATATTATTTTTAACACGCTTTTATTAGCTTCACCTGTATAGTATGTTTGTATGTATGTTTGTAACCGACTCCTTTGAGCGCGTTTTTGACCCACTTTAAACGGTCAGATTTCTTTCAAACTTTGTAGATATATCGAGGACCGATGACAATACACTAAACAAAGCGTGTTTTTTAGTTTTTTTAACTATTAATTATTATTAATATTACGAAGGTGCAAGTATGTATGTTTGTTACTAATGAACGCTGAAACGGCTGAACGGATTTACCAAATTTCATATTTGGAATGAAGGTCGTTCATGGTCTGGATTAACACATAGGCTACTTCTTATATCGGATGAAACCGCGGGGCGCAGCCAGTACAAAATATAAATGTATGGAAAATTGAAACAGCGCCATCCCGGGTGTAAATCGAAACTGCATTCCTCAATATTTCCAATAACATACAATTTTCGACAAAAGCTAAGCTAGGCTCACTGCATTGCACAACCTGTCATTTCCATCATCTGTCCATTATTTCACATAACCTACAAAATATCAACACCTTTGTCCGAACTTGAATAGTTTCAACATGGCCGTGGATGAATGACAGATGACAGATGCTGGCCCTGTCAACGACGCACTGTACTGAGATACAGTATATAAGTTGACTTTTGGCGGGAACGTGGAAGAGACATGTTGCTTCATTTTGTTATTTTACTAAACTTGTGTAATTTTGAGTGTTAATGTTTATTTTAAGTGGGGAAAATAACCATTAAGTGCTCGAGGACGTGCACGAGTGTGGGCAAATCATAAAATGCAGTGAATCGTGTCATTCCGTGTTGCTTCCAAAACTCCTTAGAAAAGCCTCTAGTAAAGTCTCCACTACTTTACTGGGGTACACCGAACATACTCATAATAAAAAACGGACACTGGCAGAATTGCGGCTGACATAGCCGCAGAGTCCAATACTTAAAAGAAGAAGAAGAAGAAGTATATAAGTTAAGAGAATAGGCTTGTTTCCATTAAGAATGAATCGGATGGATTGGAGTTTCTAATTATTGATTAAGATATACAGATTTCAAACAATAAAATAATTTATCAAAATAATAAAAGATTATTAATATTTTTAGAAAAGAAAATCTTAAAAAATAGGCATTGAGTCACGTGACCGTGAACGCCAATCAGAAAATGTGACGTCACATAGTGGTATGCCGAAAAAAAACTTTCAACAAAACAAACTTTTGCCGTAAGTGAACACAATCGTTTGTCACAATGTGACGTCATTAACGACGCCATGACACTTTCTTGTGTTTTTACGCCAGATTAAAAATATTTTCTTAAAACTTAAAATATGTGTTTTAAATATAATTTTTAACATGAAATATTATTTTTTTGGGGTAATACAGGTACTAAACTAACGAAATAAGCCATTTTTGAAATTTACGACACAGGCCTATTACAACACTGAGTAAAGAATAAGGAAATAACTTTCTTATTATACTTTATGTAAGAAAGTAAATAAGAATAAGTAAGTACTTGTTAAAATGAGTAGATAAGATAAGATAACTCACCGACGATAACTCGAGTACAATTGATTGTATCTTAATAAAATTGTGTAGGCAAGTAGTGATTTGTAACACAGTTTTTAAGGTCGAACATGAGAAAAATCGGACTAGGAGTTGTGGAGATACACTGAATTGAAACTGGAACTCACAACCCCTTTAACGATTTTGTTCATATTCAAACTTGAAAATTGTATTAGAATGATCTACTTATTTTGTTACTAGCGGCCCGTCCCGGCTTCGCACGGGTAGACTTTGGGATAAACATAGAGTAAATTGAAATCGGTCCAGTCGTTCACGCGTGACGGCGTGATCAAAGGTGTTGAGAATAATTTTATTATAGGAACTCTTTGTTATAACCTCTAGTTTCATGCTATTGCGTAACTATAGCAACCGTAGTTTGTTGATGCTAACTTGTCAATTTATAGTAAAAATTATCAGTATAAAACGCACTCTGTTTTGATAGATATGATTGAATTTGAACTTTGTGCAGAGGTAATAAAGTGCAAATTGACTCTTGGACGTTAGGAACATACCTACATTGCTTAAACAACAGGGAGTGCTTGCAATTCAATATGAACTTTATACAATAGCAATAAAGCTCGTTTTAGTTAGAAAACGTTTGTATGGGAAAAATAAAAGGGCTGTTTTTAGGGTTTTTCAATATTTCTGAGAGATTTTCTTAATATTTTTTTCCGTAAAAACCTTCTCCTAATAATAACAAATACAACAAAAAAAGAATTAGTGAAATCGGTCCAGCCATTCACGCGTGAGGTCGTGACCAAGGAAAACGGGTTTCATTTTTATATATATAGATTATTATTAAACACGGGAATGCGCCCGTAAAAATTAAGTCGTCGTAGTAGACGATTAAATGAATAAATGTGAGAAAACCACGTTAGTTTCCATATGGATCTACTTATTTTCACGTAAAATATCACGAAGATCGGATTAACCGTACTCAAGTTATTGCCAGATAAATATACAAACATATAGACACCGATTTGTCCTATCAAACACTGAAACCTACGCTTCACACGGTCTGCTTAGCATTTTGGCGTCGGAACATTATATTCTGCACTCCATTCTACTGTCACCAGATGTCACGAGTGTCAGATGTCAAACGTCAGATTTCGCGGGTGATTTGGCCAATTGAGGTTGAGTGATCAGGTCTTGAGCATGACGTAAGGTACTGACGTTAAAAGCACGACTTTTTGAAGTGTCCAGAAGTTAATGATTTTGTTTGTATTGGTATTTTGTGTCTTTTTGTGTTTATCGCGCTTGGATGATATAAAATCACTGAAAAGGAATTTGAAAAAATACGAGATTGGTTCAATTATTTGAAATAACAACAAAATTATTAATAAAAAACGATTGTATAATTTTTTATAGTTTCCTTTTTTTTAACCAACAGCTCAAAAAACGGCTATCAGGTTACTTATTTACGGGTAAGTCCACGGGGCGTAGCAAGTCAAATAAATAAAGTCACTGAGCTAAAAGATGACAAGGAATAAGCTCCATACATATACGCCACTTTCCGCCCTGTAAAGAATAAGAAATGTCACCAAAAGGTCTCCCATGACATTTTGAAATGTCATGGGGTGCTTTGTGTGCCTTTACACATACTATGGTGACCTGACGCCATAACTTTAATGTCATATTGAATATTAGCTGCGCCCGCGGTTTTACCCGCATTTCCCTGGATAGAATCTAGCCTATGTGTTAATCCAGGTTTTAAGCTACCTTCATTCCAAATTTCATTGACAACGCTAGCAAATCGCTAGCCTGATGTAAAACGTCACGTTTGCTCATAACAGATCTGCGCAACCCAGAATTTAGCATTCTTAGATTTCAAGACCCTGCGCGGCACAGCACTTCGCTCGTCACCCTGAGTTATAAGATGTTTAATCTCCTATTTGCCCTGAAAATTCGCTGGAAACAGTGCTCTTCCAACCGGAACACTGTAATGTTGTTTCTTTCTAATAAATTTAATATTATGAATTCGTCCGACGCCTGATCTCTAGCGGCGTGAGTGGATTCGAATGGAAGGCTTTCACGGACCTATTAAATTAATTTGTGACAGTTACTGACACATTTCCTGTAAGCTTTATGAGCTACTAAAAATACAGCGAAAAACACATGTGTTTATGTATTTGGGTGGACGTAATAAGAATTTAGCTGGTGAGTGGAAAAACGCGGACTTAATTGCGTTAAAAAAATGTTTTTTTGGTCTTCTGCTTTCTTCTACAATTTTATTTTTATATTCACAAAGGAGACTTTTTGAGAGAGAAGACAGATACCACGTTGTACTTAATTACTCCACCCATAAATACCGACACTCCACCCATAAAATATATTTTTACTCCATTATGGATTTCAAAACTTGGATTCAAACAAAGTAGAATTAAAAACAGTGTTAACAGTCTGCTTTTTATTTTCATATAAACACATAAACAATATAAATCTGCCAAAGCGAAAACTTGCATGTCAATGTTTCTGTATTATCGAATTTTAAATGAGCACGGAACCCTAAAACCGCAGTTGTAAAATGTTTGTTTGAGTATATGTAGGTATCTAATATCAACAGTATACAAAGTTTTTTTGAAGTGAAAACTTCTTTAGCGGCGTTGTACACTTTTTTGGAATGGGTAAAAAATGTTAAACTCGCGACAGGGTCACGTGACCTGATCGAAAATTCGTAAGACGGATGGAGAGTAGACAGCTAATGTTAAACTCGCGACAGGGTCACGTGGCCTGATCGAAAATTCGTAAGACGGATGGAGCTAGCTGTCTACTGACAGCTAGTTTTCACTTCTGCCGGCACTCCCGGAGTGCAACCCGTCGTTTTTTTTTTTCTATTTCTGAACTGAACAAACGAGAAAAAAAATCTCACTAGTCTAGTCGACTGAACAAACGAGAAAAGAAATCTCACTAGTTCAGTCAACTGAACTGTACAACTGAACTAGTGGGAATAGACGTAATTAATTATACACCGGAAATCTTAATTTTACCATTCCTCACGACAAGAAACAGATACAGAAAAATTAAATGGTTATAAATTCTAGTCCTCTACCCGCTTGAAGCACCTTGGGTACTACAGTACCCAAAATCGCAAAGTCGGTAGTAGCACCATGGGTACTGTAGTACCCAAACTTTTATTTCGCGCCAGACTCAGAAAAAGTCTCTATCCTGCTTTTACTAAGGCAAAAGACTTATAAGTATGAATGCCATCTCGTTCCGCTTGAATGTGCCATTATGCCGTAGTCGAACAACTTTAAACTCGGTGGATATTCGATTAAAAATTAAATATTATTCCGTCAGTCGAAGTCAGTTTGTGTTGACTTTGCGCGGTCGGCGGTGCATCGACGGGTTTTACGTAAATAAAACGTTAGTTATGCTGGTTCTGGTGGTGTTCTTGGTTATTATGCTTTAAATACTTGTTAACAAGGCTGATAACAATATATTTTAAGGTATACAAGTGTTTTAGTGTTTCGACTTCAGTCATTCTTCCAAGGCCTCATTGCGTCATCATCATAGACGGCCGTGTTTTTTATTTCTCAAAGTTTATTTTATTTACTGTGTTAGATGTTATGATCTATTTAAAATATAGTGAAACAATCATCGTAGAAGTGTTGTGTGCAGTTGTTTTTGTGAAATGACAATTTACGACAAGATGTAAACAAGTGTTGTGAAGTGGGAACAAAAAAAATCGCGGAAAAATTTTTTTTCGCTGGTTTTTAAATGCCTGATATTAAATACTTTTAAGGTGAGTAATGTATTCTTATTTTGTGACAAAGTGCAGATTGAGTCTATTATTAAATCTAAATAGTATAAAACATACATTATCGCTTTACTTTTTTTAGTAAAAATATGTAAACTTCAAAGTCCATGTTTTTTTGTAAAGTAAGCGGTTATACGCTGATTTATATCTATACCAGGCCAACCAATGTTATGATAACATTCGTCATTCGACACGTGTATACAACAGCTCTAAGATAACAATTACAAGTGGGTCCTTGTTCGAATGTTTAAGTCATAAAAACCATTTAAGTGGTCGACCGCCCGGCGCGTGACGTAACATAAACAAACGATGACGCGCCGGTGCTTCTACGGAAAAAAACCCGCGGGAGGGGGTGCCTCAAGCGGCTACCAACCAGTCGGTTCATATTCTCTGATCCTCCAGCATAAATGTCACACACAAATATGAAGTGTGTAGTGTGTACGTCAGGATTACTACAAAATCAGTGAGTGTGGATACAGAGTTATCCGTAACAAATGGATGCGGAATTTACGGAGATGAATGACTGAGGTGTGGCTTAGTATGAAGTATGGTTGTGGCGGAGCGACAGCAAAAAAAAGCATAATATTATTACAAGCTTTTATTTAACTTCAAAACGAATCTATAATGACATTCTTTTAACACACAATATCGTAATGGAAAAGTTTCATTATAACACTATTTCCCAAACAAAATAGTGTTATAATGTTTTTTTTGTCATTACGATATAGTTTCCCACTTGACGCTTTTGGCACGTAGTAACTATTACCTAAACTGCGCGTGACAGTCTGGTTTTGGCGCCATCTCGGGGCGCCGCCATTGATTCTATTTTTAAATTTCGGTGATGTGCTTAAAGTTTGTCAATAAAAATTCGTATTGAAGTTTGTAATTCGCATTTTATGATATTGTTTATTTTTATTGATTAATATGAGAGTAGATAAAGTAGTGTTTGAAACTGCACATAACTAGGTATTAAAACACGTGTTTTAATACCCCTCCTTTTGCAACAGTTTCATAAACTACTATTAGTTCACGCTGTTCATATCCGTGCATTTTATTCAATGTGTTCAAACTTATAGACTTATTTTATAGTTTCCTGAACTTTACGGCTTAGTCTTGTAACTAAAAAGTTTGTTATTTCAACCACTGACATCACACATAGACTCATAAGACAGACTAAAAATAGCCAGCTAAAAAGGCTTCCAAATCTAAATTCAGTCCACATTTCGCAATCCTATTTATCTGCTAACCGTACACTCCAGCGGAGCGCCGCCGTCGGAAATCCGCTGAAAACCCGACTTGAACTTGCAATCTTCTTTGATATAGAAAAAAATAATTTTATAAGCCGCTACCTTTTTCTCGCTTAGAATTCCGATGTCTATTCATCATTTTGACTGAGGAAAAAGTTTATGGTTTTTTATGGGCAGGTTCGTAAGTTTAAAAAGGTTATGTCAAGTTTAATATAAGTTTTTAGGGCGTCTGAAAGCCTTCTGATATGGCCAGTTACTATTTCCTATCAGTTATTCTAGACTATATCGTTTTAACATCAACTGAGCTGTGGTCAACCGTCTAGCTTGCCTAGAAAAAAAAAATCGAAGATATAATTTTTTTCTTGTAATTTGTTTGGTGTGCAATAAAACTATTTTCTATATTTAATTATTATATTCGAAAAAATCTGACTAAATTTAATTTATTCCAGTCGTTTTCTACTAGAACTATTTTCAAGAAAACAACGTTAGAAAGCTCAAAAATACTTATTTCACTTAGACTAAAATAAATTTTATTTAAGTTTAAGTAATTTCATGAAATTACAAGCATTTTAGTTTCGAAAGATTATTAAGAAATGTTCAGCACAGACAATTTGTTCTGAAGTACAGTTGTGTAATGGTTCTCGAGAAAAATTAGAACAAAGACAAAAGTGCAATAGTAGTTTGCAAACTTAACGACATTTGTCAAGGGAGTGTCTCCTACTACTGGCCGAAACGACATCGTACGTGATACAATCGAAGAACAGATCGAGAAATGATAATTTGCTTAGGTTTTGTTTTGGCGGGGGACGGGAGGTAATTTATAACCTCACCGTCACCATGTAAATCACCAGGAGGGGGGGATGAAACAGTTGATAAAAAAATATCACCGCTAACAGCCGCTAAAAAACCGCTACTGGTTTTCGCTCTTAGCGATAAGACCGCCAGTTGTTGCATTATCCTTTCGTTTGTAATTTCTGGTGTGAACAATAAGGAGTTTATCTATCTATCTACTGTTTTTTTTTCTAATTAATAAATCCGCATTTGACCCAACTCGCCTGTTGATAAGAGACGATGTGGTCGAGATGAATCACGCAGATTTAGAAGATACCTACACTGAGAAAAATTCACCTAAAGTACGGAGCATAGTGATAATTACCAAAAAGTACGATGATAAGTACGAATTTTTACGATAACAACTATCTTAATATATATAAATCTCGTGTCACAATGTTTGTCCTCAATGGACTCCTAAACCACTTAACCGATTATAATAAAATTGGCACACCATGTGCAGTTCGATCCAACTTGAGAGATAGGATAGTTTAAATCTCAAATTATAGTCGCAATTTTAATTTATTGCAAATTATATTTATACTGATAATTTTTACTATAAATTGACAAGTTAGCATCAACATACTACGGTTGCTATAGTTACGCAATGGCTTTTGACAGGACAACGTCTGTCGAGTCAGCTAGTTATAATATATGGTTCTCACCCTAAAGACTGGTGCTAGAACTAATTTTTACGATGACAACCATATATTATGATATTGTCACCGTAAAAATTGGTGCTTAATCATCGTAACATGCTTTTTGGTGATTATCACTATGTTCCGTACTTTAGGTGAATTCATCGGAATTTTGATGGCCATTTTTCTCGGTGTATTCACTCTGACCTTGAAAAGTTAAAGATTATATCTGTTACTTATACTGTTAGATCCTTGGACTAAATTTTATTTTAGTTTAGACTAAAATAAAGACCAAGGGGTAAGGTTAGATCTACAACTCCATATAGTCGACTTCAAGAGATGTCTAATCTAGTCTACCTAAATAACTCGCCCCTAATCGTCCCGTGGTAGGGGTACGAAACATTTTTCATTACACCGCGAAGTTCCAACTATTGGCCGGTGGCGGCGTTATTGCGAAAGTGTTATACATTACGTGACGTGAAACGTTCTGCAGGACCGCGGTTGTAATTGTACGTTCTGTATTAACCGAGCGGAGCGAGAGTCTAGCTTCATGGGACTAATAATATTTTACAGGTATATTATGTGTGTTTGTGTTTTCTTTATGCCATTGAGTGACCGAAGAGACGATCAGATTGGTCGCCTGATTATAAACGTCACGTTTGCCCATAAGGTCTGCGTCACTCAAAATTTTGAACTCATACAATTCAAGACCCTGCGCGGCACAGCACTGCGCTCGTCACCCTGAGATATAAGATGTTTAATCTCCTATTTGCCCTGAAATTTAACTTGCACTTCGCTCGGTCAAACGCTAGTGCTAAAAAGGCGGGCTTATCGTAGTCATTTATGTATCGTTGATTTAAGTCGTTCATAATATAAAATGTTGGATGAAATTAGCTTAGTACACTTGTTAATGTAACCCTGTATCTTTGCCCTTCATATTTCCATTACATAGAATAAAAGCCATAAAACAGAATTTGTTTTTCTTCGAGTTTTGAACTCTGAAGTTATTATTTCAATAAGGCAAAATGTATTTCGTTATAATATTCTTAGAACTCATACTTATTGTGGAAACCCTACTGACAACTTTGCCTAACAAAAAATACCGAAAATGTTTCCTTGAAATTTATATTTCGGTTTTTCGTTGGAATCTCGTTCTTTGTGATTTTGTTAAAGTCATTAACCTATGTTAGTATTTACTTTGACATGAAATAAAGATAAAGAAAAAGTGGGTAACTTCGTATTAGCTGAATAACTAGGGCTTAAAAGTACTCATCATTATGAACAACTTTTATAACGGGACCAACCCTAAAGTCGCCAAAAAAATCAGCAGTTCCATAAAAAAATGTCCATGACGTTCGACAAAATGTATGAACAGCTGATTTTTTTGCCTATAACAGGTCTGCGCTACCCAGAATTTTGTTCCGCGATGATTATAGAATGGGTGACTTTAAGACAAGTCGAGAGTGCATCGGTATCTTCTAGGCGCGCGTGCTCCGTCGTCGTCGTGCTCCGCATCATTGCTTCCCATCAGGCAAAATGGCGTTCAAACGCAAGCCTATCTCTCTCTTATATATAAAAATGAATCGCTGTTCGTTAGTCTCGCTAAAACTCGAGAACGGCTGGACCGATTTTGCTAATTTTGATCTTGAAATATTTGTAAAAGTTCAGGGAAGGTTTAAACGGTGAGAAACATGAATAATAAGTAAAGAAAAATACTAAAATCGACAATTTAATTTTCCAATACAAACTGTTCCTACCTGTGAAACATTTGAAGTTCGTCCTATCGGTACGGTAAACTCAGGATGTCCGATCTCTTTTGTCTTTTTAGAAATAAAAATAGTGTCACTTGGTTGTCAAATATTTATAGGTGTGTTCAGAAATTGGTCCGATCTTTTTGGTCTGCTTTGTTGGATTTTTTTTTGGTTTTGTTTGCTTACTTTTTTGTTTACTTTTTAACCTTCCCTGCCTTTAACCCTTAGAATGCAGGGAAGGTTAAAAAGTAAAAAAAAAGCGGGTGAAACCGCCGGGGGTCAGCTAGTAACTAAATAAATAAAAAACCACTTTCATTATGGTAACAACCCGGAATTCGCGAAAAAAAATCATCTGTTCCATAGAAAAATGTTAACGACATTCGACAAAATGTGTGAAACAGCCGATTTATCGCGGTTTCTGGGTTAGTCAAATAGTAAAACTTGTTCAATGTTCATAATGAGTACTATAATCCTTATTCGGCTAAGCAAACTCCTTAAAAGCTTGTAAAACTAAAATTCTTTTCAACTCAAAATCTGGCCCACAAAAAGTCGAATACCTACATACAAACTGTACAGTCTGTCTGTATATTTCTGCTAGGAACACATGTTTTGGGCGTACAGCAATATTTCACCCGACAACGCCCCTTGTCAAGCGAGTAGGAGCATCTTTCCCGCGGGTTTGCTTGCAAAGGAAACTGATACAGTATTTCACGGATTTTCCTCGTTTGCTTCTTGATTATTGAAAAAGTTTTTCGTGCTTAGCTAAAGTCGTGACCCATTTTCTGAGTGTGTATTTCAATGAGATATTTTGAACCTCCAACATTAAAAAAAAAAATTTGACGTTGACAGATGATTGACAGATTATACAACGACAGTAAAAAAAAATTATGGAACTATTTTTTTCTGAGTTTTTTTGCGGAGAGCAACGAAGAATTTTTTCCTATCACACATTTACTTACGAGTAACATAATAATAAGGTTATTTTTAAATCCTATCTACCTATTTCTTCCAATTAAAATATTTTAATTTTAATTTAACAACGACATAAACCTAATAAAACATTTATTAAATTAAATATTATCTTGACAAAATAAATAATACGAAATACATTTCTTTACTTTTGAATAAACATACTCACATATTTTTATTCATGTCGTTTTCGTCTAAAGTACCAACCGAATGGTTATTAAAATGTTGTTTATTAATCTTCGCGAATATTGGAGGCGGAGTTTTCTTAAAATAAATAAAACTAGTTTTCCGTAACGGGTTATATTCGGTGCTTTCGCCTCTGACTCACAGATACTGGGCCTTATTATAAAGCCTGTCTAAAGTTAATCACTGGTTAAAATTCTCAGTCTTGTTTTCGGATGTGACATTTCACGTCGGCGAGAAGTTGCCAGAGCATTTAAAGCAGTGACTAACTTTAAGCAGGCATTAAAAATAAGGCCTACTAACACTATCTCGGACTGTGGACTGTGGCAGACATAATACCGGAGTCTCGCCATAAGGGTCCTTTTTACCATTCTGGCACGGATCTCTAAGGGACCATGGTAACATCGGAGTTACATAGTTCACTTTAACATTTTTTCTTCGCAAATACATATGAGAAATTCTTACATTGTACAGGACCCTAAATAACAAGAACATTATTTTTACAAAACAAAAAACAAAAACCGACTTCAAAAGACTGACTATTGAGTTATTCATCTATTTGTCGCGCACGTACTTAATGCTTTAAGACTTATATGGTTTTCTCATGGATATCATTATCAGAACTGGACTAAATTGAAATGGGACCAAATGGGAAGCGTCAGCTTTCTAATAAAAAAAGAATCATCAAAATCGATTCACCCAGTCAAAAGTTATGAGGTAACAAACATAAAAAAAAAAAATTAAAAAAAACATACAGACGAATTGATAACCTCCTCCTTTTTAAGCAAATACGTCATAATTCACTTTAACAATGTTCTTCGCAAATATGAGAAATTCTTACACACAATAACTTTCAACACCGACTTTAATCCCCCCCCCCCCCCCCCCCCCACCTAATAAAACACGCTGCTGTACTTTTGCGATAAACCTCTTAAAACAATAGCACAAAAATCGCGTTTATTTCTTCCATAAATATCGGATTTTTAAAATATAAAACTAAAGTATTGGGTTTCCGTCGTATGCGAGGGGAAGATTGTGCATTGCAGTCGCTCCCGCTAATACTTAGGCACAGATTAGGAACAGAAGGACAAGTCCAAAATGTTATGTTATGCGCAAACGTAGACCGCATCGTTGCTTCCCATCAGGAGAGATGACGGTCAAAAGCAAGACTATCTTTCAATAAAAATAAAAAAACGTGAGGTTTAACATCAGGCGAGCGATTTTCTCGTCTCGTCACCAAATATAAAAAAGAAAATTAGAGAAACAAATTACATTTCAAATTCAGGACCACAGTCGGATTTAAATTGTTGTTGGCATAATAAAACATAAGTTTCAATCTTCACGAATAGTTTCAACCACATTGAGAAATAAAATTCATGTGGCTTTTTTTATCTATTTACCGGCGTATAAAACAGGAGGTTATTTAATGCCAAAGCTGGCAAACAAGCATACGAACTGCTTAATTGTAACCGATCACCGAAGACTATACCTGTAACACCAGAAGCATCGCGGATACGTTAAAATTATCAGTCATTTATATCTTCTTATTTGAATGATCGTTGCAAACTGTTATTGCATATGCACTTGCACGAACAGTACATAGTTGCAAAGTTACACTTTTCCATCTGCACATTTTTATTCTGTCATAATACTCAAAGCTGTTGGGAGAAGGGATTGAAAACGATTGTTATTTTAAAAAGTTCCGGTATTTTTGTGAGCTATATTTCTAGATTTTTAAGAATGCATTTTCGCAGGTTCCTTAGTGTTGGCCGAAAATAGTTAACTTGTGAGATAATCGCTTTCAAAATTTGGAGTTGTTGCTCTCTTATTCCGCGGACTTGCAAGATGTGGAATGCCCATCGAAGGTCTTTTCGCCGAACTACAACATGGGGCGTTTTAAAAAGGGAGTCCTCTCCGAGCTGGCAAAGAATCATCAACGCCGCTAGTGCTACAGGTGTTCATAGTCGGCGGTTTTGCTAACCATCAGGCTGATCGTATGCCTGTTTGCCACTTTTATAAAAAAATAAACAAATATTTTTAAACTAGTCCATTTAAAAATATTCTGCTATGACTGTATAACAAAGATAAGACCACGTATTCAAAACCACCAGTAGAAGATTTGCTCTCCCTTTAACACACAGTTTCAATAAAGCCCAGTTCTGAATGCTCCAAAACTCAAATACCTATCAGCCATACAACCCCATGCAAAGATTGACATAATATTCTAACATTTTAAGCTCATTTAGCTTTAAAAGCGAAAGCTCTAAAACAATGTTGCCGTTCAAAGTTGGCAACGTTTGTTCCAAATACAAACAATTTATCAAAGTATTTGCATGTTGGCAATACGTCAGCTATTCAAAAGTTAACGGTTTAGAACAAACGGTTTAAAATTGGAATGCTTATTTTGCTCTCTTGAGTTTCTTGTTGAAACTGGCATTGTTGATAAATGAACAAATAAATATTAATATTAGGGCGTCCCACGGTTTTATCACAGTTTCTTATAGGTACTGATTTTATTTTTAGAAAATATAGGAGAATAGCGAGACAGACAGACCACCCATGATTAACGTTATTAGATACACACCAAATTTCATCTAACACTAAGAAGTATACTAAAATTAGAAAATATGTATATACACATAAATGGTTATGAATATTTTATACATAATTATATTAAATATCATATGAATAATATACTTAAAAATTGAAATTTGATTGAAAAAAAAAAAGATTATTCGTACAGTTAATTTTCTACACAAAAACCAGTCTAATTTTTCTTCAAAACAGCAGTTTAAAAACATCACTCCTTGCCCTCGGGTTGTTCTTTGATAAAACTAATTGAAAAAACCTTTTTCTTCATAAAAAATGTTTTAATTGTAGGAATTCAGCCTTTGAAGATGCTTTGTGGAAACCTGCTGGATGTCTGCGAAGTTGATTTTGTAATTTAATTGATATTTTAATACTGAATTTATTTTTGAAAATGCAGAAGACTTGAGATTTAGACTGTTTTAAGAAGACTGTGTGAAGTGATGAGAAAGTTGTTCCTCTGATGGTATAAGCGTTTAATCGGTTTTTACTATAGAAGATTCCGAAGATATAATATTGGGCTTTTCAAGGTCAAAGTGAATAGGTATCTTCTACGAGTAAGTCTGCGTGCTTCATCTTCGACCACATCGTCGCTTACCAACAGGCGAGTTGGTGGTCCAACGCTGACTTGTTAGCGATAAAAAAAGTCGTATTCTTAGAGTTTGGTCAGCAACACAGCCTAAGGTTACAAAAATTTAAGACCTAGATAAAAGATAAAACTAACTATGGTGACGAAATATACTAATTTTTTTTGGTTTTTGGAAAACTCTTTTGGTTTTTTTTTGCTGATTTACAAAGCTAATTTTCTTTCGCGAATTCTGGATCGGTCCCATCGTAAAAGTTGTTCATAATGATGAGTACCATGAGCCCTTTCCGGCGTAGCATAGCCTTTCTTTAAAAGCCTGTATAGTTCTATTTTGAATCAATCTACCAAAATATGAAATAATGAAAATTTTACAGGTGTTTTAAATTTGTTGGCATTTTTTTTTAATTCTGTCTTGGCGTACAGGGCCGATGTATTTATACCGTGGCAGTCAATAGGTTAATGCTTAAACTTGGCTTGGCTTAAAGTTAATAATAATTTATCAAAATCAGTAATGAAGGCCCGCTGCGGCTGCCATTGCAACACCTCCATTAGCCGCCGGATCGAATCGGAGTTAGTTGCTAGGAAATCGAGTTGATGCGGTATTTTTTAACCGACTTCCGAAAATGAGACGGTTGTCAATTCGACTGTTGGTTGCTTTTTTGAACCAAAAATTGTAATCGCTTGGCTTGCGTTGATCGAAATTTTTTTGATGGTGATCAATAACGTGGTCTACGATGGAGCACGCTTGCTGGAAGAAACCGATTTACTGTCGACTTTGTAGTGGCGGGTTGAATATTTGAAAGCTATAAGATAGGTTATGTTTCTCACCACTCCAGCTCAACTAGTCTGGCATAATTAGGTTATTTTCAATTGTGTGTGGGCGTGTCCTAGATCATTCGCGATGAGCTGGAATATTCCATGTAGAGGCGCTACGAGACGCAATCTATCTCTTTATCAATTCATTCTATTTTCCCTTCATTAAGATTCAAGTGAGTTTCGATTAAAGTACTTCTTGAACGGAGGTTGAGAGTCGCTCCAAGAGGTCTATTTTGAAATCCTTCGCCATGAATTTCTTACGCAGCCGAAAATAATCACCGTTATTAAATACGAGTAAAAGTAACGCGTATTCTTTAATAATTCGAATTCTGAGCTGCCATTTTTCAAAACAATTAAACTTTTGCAATATGACACAGTTCGTTAACAAAAATCGAAACACAATAGTTATGATCAGCATCAGTTTCTATACAAAAATAACTACTCGTCGTACTACCACATCCAAAACTACTCGTCGTTTCTAGAGTCCTCGCAGAGCTATTATACCCTGCGTTTTGATGGACTCAGTTCGTGATCTTATCAGCACCAGATAGCCTTCGTCGCGGCTCTGATTCGTGAGCCCACGATTTAAGGATTTATTTTTTACTAAAATTAAAGTTTTTTATTCAAAATTGTATAATTTATTTTAGTTTCAATTCGAAATTAATATCCAGTAATACTATATCTACAATTAATTTAGGTTAAGTTCGTATATATACATATATATATTTGTTTTATTAAGCTGTATAAATTGTTTCAAACACGTTTTGGTGAAGAACAACTATAAGTGTTTGAAAAGTGTTTGAAAAGACATATAAATAAATAAGGAATGTGTAGGCACTTAATCTGTGGCGGATTATTCGATTCGATTATGTGGAGATCTTACAAACAAACTAACTGTTTTTCTACAGGGTTTTAACAAAAGGGTATGCCGGAAAAAGTTTATAGTACTTACTCATAATTATAAACAACTTTTGCTATGGGACTAACCCGGAATTCGCGAAAAAGAAATCAGATGTTCTTTCCATACATATTGTTAGATAGATAAACACTTTATTGTTCTCTTTGTTGTTTTTGTTGTTGTTGTTGTGTGTGATAAACATTTTTCTATGAAACAGCTAATCTTTTTGGTCCCATAGGAACACTTTTATATGATAGATAAACTGTATTGAAGGATCCTTTTTTTCGTTTCTTTATTTTTCTCATTATTTTTAGAATATCTCAAAAAATCTTTTAGATGGCTCAGGAAGTCTAAACAAGATTATACAGCCGAACCCGACGTGTTTTCTAGATAATTCATAAAAAAATCAACAAAAAACAAAAGAATAACTAACAAAAAGATTATAAAAAACACGTCGTAATCTTTTTGTTAGTTATTCTTTTGTTTTTTGATGATTTTTTTATGAATTATCTAGAATAGTACATGTGATCCAAAAACACGGTTCACAAATATAGCTAAAGCCGACTAAACCAAATCCAGTGGATCAGTTCCGAAAGCGCAGTTATAACAACGGTTACGGTTATGATTGGGACGGAGCGGGCCCGTGGCCGGCGTGACGTCTCCTCGCTAGGGTGACCACGGGGCTGGGATCCTTAACTAAAAAATGAAATTAAAAAAACTAATAAAGAAAAATTAAAATAGAAACAAAAAAAATATCCATTATTAACTAAACGGGGTTTTAAACATTTTGTTATCAACATTTGAAAAAAAAATCACACTTATAATATGAATGTGAAAGTTTGTCTGTTTGTTTGAAACTCCTTCGCGCTGAAAAGGCTAAGGGATTTGTATGAAATTTAGTATAAAAGTAGCTGAAGCCCTGGGTGTACACATAGACTACTTTTTATCCCGGCTAACGCTCCCCGCTGAATAGCGGGAGATTTCACGGCAGCAGCAAACTACTAATTTCATTTTCAAACCATTGATTATCTCTAAAATCCAAATCAGTCTAAATCCTAACAACCCTAACTATAATCAAACATACCCAGTTAATCCACCGCGGTTCTGAAAGTCATTCATCTTAGTTAATCGGTATCTGACAGCATATTCCGAGCCGATAGTCTCGTGATCTACTGAGATATTGGCACAGGTTAAATTGACTATACTCGTGTAAACAGGCACTTTGTGTAAACAGGGTTTTATGTATTGTGTGGTAAATATTTGGCTAGGGGTAGACGAGTACACCAAAATTAACACGATGGTTCTTTAATCATTTACGAGTAACTATTAAAGTCATTGTCATTGTTCCAAAAAAACTTTGCGATGTGTTAACCATTGCAAAAAATAAAAATCTTAAAAAAATATTGAATGGTTTTCTTTTTATTCTAATACACCACCTTTCACACTCCGGGATCATCTTATCTCTCATCTAAGGGTTGTCTGGAAGAGATCGCTCTTAGCGATAAGACCGCCTTTTAAGACTTTCTCTTATATTATATTTACTGTTTGTGTTTTTTTGGGGTGTTAATAAAAAGTTATTGTACTGATTATTTTTTATTAATTGACTTTTTTAAAATTTTATCCGACTTTTACATGAACCATGGTCCCAACAAAGTTCGCAATAGTCGGTAAACATAATCGGACGAAATGGGATCTGCTTCATTGTGCACCGATCCAGAGGGACTTTAGTCTGTATTGTTGCTTTTATACGCAGTTTCATACAAAAAATAAACTTAGTGACAATGGGAGAAAAGTCGAGTTGATTCGTATAAGAGGAGGTATTTTGAGTGGTTTGACACCAGCAGTTTGTTTTATATTTTACTAGCTGACCCGGCGAACTCTGTTCCGCCTTAAAGGCAAAATAAATAAGCAGATTTTCGAATTTATTAAGATAATTTTTTTATTAGAAAAAAAAATGAAGAAGAAAAAATGAATCATTTATTATTGTTTCTGCATTTTAGTACATAGGTTGCTTTTCACTTAAGTACCTTGTGATACACGACATTTTTTGTTTTATTATCAGGCGCAAAAACAAACAACGCAGATGGTCTTCCCCGAACATACCACATATAATTGACCATGGGAAAAACATGGATGTTCTAGATTCAAACCACAAACTTTTAAGGATTGGCCTTGTGATTTGTTGATGGTCATGGCAAATGCAAGACGGATCGGAAATTGAAGTCTTTTAAATTTAAACGGCATATCGGTTGGGATCATCGGGATCCTCGGAATGAGAACTTCTTCACCTTTGAATTTCGGAATAAATAGTATCCTATGTCCGTCTCCTGGCTCTAAGCTACCTCCTCACCAATTTTCAGCAATATCGGTAAAGCCGTTCTTGAGTTATAAATAGTGTAACTAACACGACTTTCTTTATATATATTATATATATATATAGATTTGAATAATTGGCATATGATAGATGCAGATGGCAAATATGCTCCATCGTAGGCTGCATCATTGGTTACCATCAGGCGAGTTGCAATCGAACGCAAGCCAAACGCAATAAAAAAAACCGGCCAAGTGCGAGTCGGACTCGCGCACGAAGGGTTCCGTACCATCTATAAAAACGGGAAAAAATCATGTTTTGTTGTATGAGAGCCCCCTTAAATATTTATTTTATTCTATTTGTTGTTATAGCGGCAACAGAAATACATCATCTGTAAAAATTTCAACTGTCTAACTATCACGGTTCATGAGATACAGCCTGGTGACAGACGGACAGACGGACAGCGGAGTCTTAGTAATAGGGTGCCGTTTTACCCTTTGGGTAGGAAACCCTAAAAAGGCAGGCTGACACTATGCTATCAATATAAGATGTATAGGTACATTTTGCTATTAGAAATGTGATATTTGATGGGCAATCCTGACTATTCCTGACCATGCATGCACCTTACCTCACCGAATACGACCCGCACATCGACCCCTGATTTTGGATTCAACCGTTCTAATAGAAAAGAGGCTTTATAATTAGTCTATATATACAACTTTTTAAGATACGATTAACGATTACGACAATAATGATTTTTACTATGCATTAGGTAGAGTATACCCAGCAGTGGGAAAGAGAAGGTTATAGATAATGATAATAATGAATAGCAGCACAAAGACCTCGTATAATTAGACTTGGCCTCGGCCCCATATTTTCGTGTTAATTTATCAACGCCTCATTTTCAGATCACTTTACACACAACACTATTTCTTTACTAATTCTTTGTGGCCTCATCAAAACTTCAAATTATTTTGTTTCCGTGACAAATCCTCCTAATATTAAAAATTTGAAAATGTTAATGTTTGTTATTCAATCACGAAAAATCGGCTGAACGGATTCGCTTGAAAGGTACGGAAGTAGCTTATACCCTAGATTAATTAACATATGGGCTACTTTTTATCTCGAAAAACGCGGGACAATAACAGCTTGTACAATAATATAACGTTTTACACTCATAGCTCCTAGACCAGGAAACACTGTGTCGGGATGCCATTGAACACATACAAAGACAAGGACAACTAATACCTAGACCCAAAACAGAAAAAAAAGAAATAATGTGAAATAATTTTCAATTTTATTCTATATGTATGCGTCGGGAGTTAAATAATTATTTTTACCAAAAAAAAAAAACCGACTTCAAGAGACTGACTATTTGAGTTATTCATCTATTTGTCGCGCACGTACCTAATGCAAATTTAAGACTTATATGGTTTTTCTCATGGATACCATTATCAGAACTGGACTAAATTGAAATGGGACCAAATGGGAAGCGTCAGCTTTCTAATAAAAAAAGAATCATCAAAATCGATTCACCCAGTCAAAAGTTATGAGGTAACAAACATAAAAAAAACATACAGTCGAATTGAGAACCTCCTCCTTTTTTGAAGTCGGTTAAAAAGACACAAACACGAATAAATCGTAGGTATTTGTCCAACTACTACAATCTTTCTCAACTCGACAGTTTCACTAGAACTCGAGATTTATTCCAAAAGTGTCCGTGCTTTATAGTTAAATACCTGCAATCCGACGATACGGAACCCGGTTCAGAAGAAATCACGATTTACCTACGTGCCTCACAATAGCTGGGAATGGTGAGTGTGAGGACATGAGCGGAGCGACAAGCGAGCGGTAGCATGAGCGGAGCGATGAGCGGCTTCAATACATGCAAGTGAGCTGGATTCCCAACGAGTCGCACTGTTACTTGTTGGGAATCTGTAAGTAGATCAGTCTAAAATTTAATTGTAGACGTATAGTAGAAAAGATAGAGTCCTACTTCTAAGTTTGTTTGTGTGTGTATGTTTGTTACAATGTATGTATCTCTGCTAATAGACCGATTTAGATGAATTTTGGAACGTAGTTACTTTAGGACCTCGAATACACATTTTAACAAGTTACACCATTTCATCATCATCATCACCGTTTTTCACCAACACGCGGATGAAACCGCGGGTCGTAGCCAGTGCTAATACACAAGCTGTCTTTGCATTGTCATCGGAGTTATACACATCACACAGGTATTTAAAATTTCAGCTCAACAGAACATCCGCAACTGGTTCAAAAGTCAGTTGCAAGACCTGACTAATCTTAATAATGCAAGTTAAACAAGTTAAATAAAAGCTTGTAAAAATCTCTCCTCTCTTCACTTCACACACAGCCCAGAAGATGCAACGTAGCTGTAAAGTTTTCCTTGTGTTTGTTTACCTCACTTTAATACCCGGAGAGACGTCCCAGTTCCGAACAGAAACTTAATTTCGGCGTTTTGTATGTCTTTACCCAGTTTGCGAGCTGATCTATTTATCGTGGACTTTTCGAGGTCTTTCTAGAAAGTTCGGAATGGTGGTGGAACGTTTTCTTGGATGATGCTGGCGAGTGGGGTTGGTTATTTGAGTCTAGGTCTTTAGCGCAAATTACATCGAAGAGGTAAATATGCTATGCCGACTATATATTATGGGACTATGGGAACAACAGAAAAATCGCGATAATAAAATTAGCGGTTGCATGCATTTTGTCAAATGTTATTGTTATGAATGTGTTCGTCGGTAAGCAAGCGCATCAATTTTTATTTTTTAACCGACTTCAAAAAAGGAGGAGGTTATCAATTCGACTGTATGTTCTTTTTTATTTATTTTTTTAATGTTTGTTACCTCATAACTTTTGACTGGGTTAATCGATTTTGATGATTCTTATTTTATTAGAAAGCTGACGCTTCCATTTGGTCCCATTTCAATTTAGTCCAGTTCTGATAATGGTATCCATGAGAAAACTATATAAGTCTTAAATTTGCATTAAGTACGTGCGCGACAAATAGATGAATAACTCAATAGTCGGTCTTTTGAAGTCGGTTTTTGTTTTTTGTTTTGTAAAAATAATGTTCTTGTTTAAATAACATAATGTTTACATACTCTAATTTACTTTAGATCAAGTTTGTGAAGGTTTTTTTTAAATTTCGCAATAGAGGTTTTCAGGTAAAGAAAAGTTGGAAAGGCGAGTTCAAAACCGAGTACCACCGCACTAGTACAAACTTACAAAGTAGAAGCCATTCATAAGAACTACTAGTTGTTTTCTCATATTGAACCAAGGTCACACAAACCTCGAATCCACAACAATAAGTCACATTTGACATTTCACCACAAACCCCATCATTAATCATCAAGCAATTGCGCAAGAAAAAAGCCACAAATTGGTCAATAACTTAATACTTTAATACACGCCGCTCGGGTGAGCAAATCGAATAATCGCGTTATAATGATTGAGTGACAGCGACTGCGCATGTTATGTATAATATAATGAATGTTTGCGAATGTGTTGCACAATACATATAATACATTGTGTGTTTATGATGGACGTGAATTGTGAAATGCACGTGTGAAACTTTAGCGTATCTAATGGTATAAGTGTGTCGAGTCAAAAGTTTGTTAAAAAAATATGTGTTGATGTGATTTACGTTTTCATTTTTATGTTGCAATTCTTTTGAGTGGAAATGTTTACGCAGAGTCGGATGTAGTGCTTGTACACAAATCTGCGATGCGATGTGATGCGATGCCGCAACGCAGAAACTTGCGACGCGAATTTCTGCGATGCGATTTCTGCGGCAAGGAAATTCTTCGCCGCAGAAATCGCATCGCAGAAATTCGCGTCGTGCGTGCTCGCAGATTTTTGCGATGCGACGTCGCACCGCAGTTTTGTGTACAAGCTCGTAGACCAGCAGGGCTAGCACGGGCTGCAGACAAACAGTATTTCCACTGCTTTTATTTCGAAAAACAAGAACATTATTTTTACAAAACAAAAAACAAAAACCGACTTCAAAAGACCGACTATTGAGTTATTCATCTATTTGTCGCGCACGTACTTAATGCAAATTTAAGACTTATATAGTTTTCTCATGGATACCATTATCAGAACTGGACTAAATTGAAATGGGACCAAATGGGAAGCGTCAGCTTTGTAATAAAAAAAGAATCATCAAAATCGATTCACCCAGTCAAAAGTTATGAGGTAACAAACATTAAAAAAAAAAAACAAAAAAAAAAACATACAGTCGAATTGATAACCTCCTCCTTTTTTGAAGTCGGTTAATTAGATAAAAACGGGTAAAAGACAACGGCCAGTGCAACGCCTATAGTGAGACATTTCCCCTTCCGCTTCCAGATTAGTTCCTTCTGGGAACACTAAGCCTGGTCATAAATCTTGTTACAAAGTGAGTGAATATGAGTAAAAACAAAACGTATGAATCAGAAAACACTAGATCCGAAGCTGTGCAGTTTACGTAAAATAGAGAACATACTGAACATAATCTAAAGAAAACTTTTAAATTCTTACTGATTTATAAATACATTTCTAAACCCTAAAACTTACTTCTGAAGTCTTCTTCAAAAACTCTAAATGCAAAGACACTCCTCGGGCCACAACCATTGCTTTGTCTAAAATATTCAAGGCTCGCGAATAAGAATTTTCTCACTCGCGTCAAGCGGTTGTTTGTTACAAAAATGCATACATTTTTCAAGTTTCCACTCACCACCTAAGAGGGGCTTTCGCACTGGGGTAAAAGGATTGCTAAGATTGCTAAATGTCAAAGTTTATATGTTCAGACATTTGGATGTCTGTTAGTCTATCGCGCGGGAATGGCTAATGGCTAATTATTTTGAGCAAATATTAAATTACAGAGTATAAACCAGTATTCCAGCCATCTAAACCCTGGGCTGTTCTTGGCTGCTCGAGATTATCTCCGTCACCCTCACTCTCATGACATTTCTGATGAGAGCGACAGTGACCGAGATACTCACTCGCCGTCTCTGCGTCCAATCGACCGCACTGCGAAAGAGCGACCGAGGCGACCGAGGTGTGTTAAATTAAGCATGAAACTTAGAAATTGCTTGTTGGAAATGTGGGAAACGTATTGGGTAAGTCGTGCAGGTGGCTGGGGAGATTGGGGTAATCTGATGTTTTCGGGATGGATGCCTTAAGTGATATTGAAAGTACTGATATCAATGAGATTTAGATAGATAAACTCTTTATTGTTCAGACCAGAAATTACAAACAAAAGGATAATAACACTAATAAGAGATAAGATTTAAGAGAATACTGTAGAAGAAGACTATCTCAATATAACAAGAGAAGATTTCACAAGAGAAAACTATCTCATTGATTTCACTTTGATCACGACGATATCCGACGAACATTTTGTTTCAAAATCTCGAATAGCCTAAGTGATATTAAAGTACTTTAGTTATTTCACATTGATATCACTTTGAACTACTTTATTAGTACGAACAATATATTAAGTAATTTCAAAATCTTTAGTACATGAAATTCTGATCCAAAAACTTGCATTAGGACTAGGCAAAAAATTAGAGACATTTTAATGGCTTTTAATGGATGTTTTGTAACTGTAATAGGTACACGTCAAATTGATTTTGTTTTTATAAAATGTGGCCTCACTCATTACACCTCCTTTTAGCTTTATCATAGTCGGATAAAAAGCTAGACGCCAACCATCAGTCGAAACAACTTCGTCCAATACGTTTATCTCTATCCATTCAAAACGCCGACATAATCTAATATGGAATATAAAATTCCAAGTTAACAGAAGCAAATTCTTCAAAATCGCGTGCCAAGTTTCAAGTGAGGGGTCAACGGCCACTACTAACGTTCTATACCTAAATTGTAACATTATAGGTTTTTTTTTTTCAGTAATAGGCTTGCATTTGACCGTCATCTTGCCTGATGGCAAGCAACGATACGGTCTACGATGGAGCATGCTTGCCTAGAAGAAACCGATTAACTCGCCACTTGAAGACACCTAGACCTAGGTATGTTACTAGCTGCGCCCTGCGATTTTACCCGCGTTTTCCGAGATAAAAGTAGTCTATGTGTTAATCCAGACCATGAACAACCTTCATTTCAAATTTCATCTGTTTTTTTTTGCGTGAAATGGGAACAAACATTCTTATAAACTTTCGCGTTTATAATATTAGTAGGATTTAGCCCCTAGACAGACCTTGAGCCTAGTTTGGGGCTCACCGTTTTTCCTTTTTGTGTACTTTTTCTATATTTCATAGTAAATTAATGAAATTTAAGACTGTTAGTACAGATATTCTATTTCACGATGAAGGTTTGGTCTTGTTTGTTGTTAGCCGTGCACATGCACATTGAGTTACAAACGGTACTTTGTGCTGACATCTTGCGCGAGTACAAGAACACTAGTGACTTCGACCGCGTCGTGATCGTGACTAAGCGCTCCCGAGGTTACGCACACTAACTCAATGTGCATGTGCACGGCTAACAACAAACAAGACCAAACCTTCATCGTGAAATCGAATATCTGTAGCAATTTTCCTGTTTTGAAATAAATATTTGTTTTTGATTTGATTATTTAAGGTGAATAAATGTTTCTGATTTCTTAAATACCTAATACCTTTTCAAAAAGACGGCAATCAGTTTCACACTTCTGCAGTTCGTATTAAAAAGGTGGAATAAAATAGCTTATGGGTTGATAAATACAGTGGCGAGACAGTGCCCTCGGTCGAGTACTCGGTTTTTACAAACAGTTCGAGGCGATAGTGTTAGTATAGTTCGGCCGTTCAGAGAATGCGTTTGACGTTTGACACTCAGTTTGACACAAAATTATAACATTAATTGATTATTAATATAATAATGTTGTTTAATGCTCATCAATTGTTAAAACGGTAAACAACCAGCAAAAATATTTTTATCGTAACTGCAACGCCATTACAAAGTTACGTCGTCAGTTCAATCGCGACGTGTCAGGAACGCATTCTCTGAACGGCCGTATTATAGAACTACGATTTATTTGCTCAGCGGACTGTGCTCATTACTGTCTCGCCACTACACTGAGAAAAATGGCCATCAAAATTCCGATGAATTCACCTAAAGTACGGAGCATATTGAAATCACCAAAAGTACGATGATTAGCACCGGTTTTTACGGTGACAAGTATCTCTTGGTACTTGGTGAGCGGGCTCTTTTCCGCAACTAGGCCGTAAATCGGCCCTTTTTGCGTGAGCTAGGTGACAAGTATCATAATATGTAGTTGTCATCGTAAAAACGAATACTAGCACCAAATTTTAGGGCGACAACCATATATTATGATAGTTGTCACCGTAAAAACTGGTGCTGATCATCGTACGTTGGTGATATCAGTATGCTCCGTACTTTAGGTGGATTCATCATTCTTTTAGCGGAATTTAGTTGGACATTTTTCTCAGTGTATACTCGTGTAATCAACCCATTAGCGCGTTTGAACGGAATTTGCACCGTAAGGGTGTCTCTTTGTTGTTAAATCTGTGATTTTACTTAGAGTAGGCACGGTAGGTTTCAACCCCATTCCACGCATGAACGCACCCCATTCCGACTCGAGAGAATCTGCATGCCAATAGTGAATGCCGCTACGAGCCTACGAGTACAGTTAAAATCAATTCCATGTTATATTCTAAGGGGTAAAAAGGTCGCCAAATATTGTCAGTAAATCGAAATATATATACAGTTACAAGGAAAGGGTATGCTAAGCCGTAAAGGGCTCATGGTACTCATCATGAACAACTTTTTCTATAAGACCGACCTTGAAGTCGCAAAAATAAATTCAGCTGTCCCAAACATTTAGTGGAGTGTCATTGAGATTTTCCTGCATATGTAACAGCTGGTTCTTTTCCGCAATAGGCCTGTGTCGTAAATTTCAAAAATGGCTTATTTCGTTAGTTTAGTACCTGTATTACCCCAAAAAAATAATATTTCATGTTAAAAATTATATTTAAAACACATATTTTAAGTTTTAAGAAAATATTTTTAATCTGGCGTAAAAACACAAGAAAGTGTCATGGCGTCGTAAATGACGTCACATAGTGACAAACGATTGTGTTCACTTACGGCAAAAGTTTGTTTTGTTGAAAGTTTTTTTTCGGCATACCACTATGTGACGTCACATTTTCTGATTGGCGTTCACGGTCACGTGACTCAATGCCTATTTTTTAAGATTTTCTTTTCTAAAAATATTAATAATCTTTAATTATTTTGATAAATTGTTTTACCAAGTACCAAGCCCTGTCAAGCTTAACTTTGTAGTATTTTTTTAAAAGACGAGTAACATTCACAGCTCCCCTCCCCCCACTAGGTTTTCCCTGTGTCGGGGTTGCCATGATACACTCAAAGACAAAGACAACTAACACCCAGACTTTAATTTATCATTCAAGCATCAGCCTAGCCGGGAATTGAACCCGGGACCCCTGGCTAAACCGGTCAGTTAGCTACTACATAAGTAATTCAAAATCGGTTTTTGTTTTCTGAGGAAGCTACGATGTCACAGACACACCCACCCAAGTTAAACTTACACCTCTTTTTCGAGAGCTAAAAAGAAAACCGCACGCCGTCAATCTCTTCAACAAATAAACAAGAAACATTTTAAACAAGAAAATAAATAATTATCTCTCTCTCTCCCTCTTACTTGAGTAGGGTCCAAGAATCTCAAATAATTACTGCTATCTTCACAGTTAATAAATTCATCTGCCCATTCACGCGCATTAAGGCCCTCTGGAGAACAATAAAGCGGCCCATTCATGCACTTGCCAAGTTTCGAAACTGGGACAAAGTGTGTGTACATGTTACCATATTTTTAGTATAGATTGGGCGTTAAAGAAGACTGCATGTTGTATAGTATTTAGATTCGTGGCACAAAAAGAATTTATTGTTTTTTTTTGTTTAATTAAAAAATAATTGATACTCGAACGTGGATGGATAAATGTAAGTTCAGGAGAAAATAAGGCGCATATAACGTGAGTTTATCACAATACCTTTTGGCAGTCAAATGTTGTATTATATTCCTTATTAACATTTCCAAGTAATTAATAAAAAAACTATCAGTTACGGACGCATATTTGAGGATGTTTGAGAAAACAAATATTGCAATTTGTTCCCAATCAAAAACTTTTTGTCTTTAAATTACGATAAATAAAAATTTAAACATTCTTAATATCAAAGCCTTAATCTGTCAGACGATGAATACTATTCTTTATTCTCCAGAACTGAACCTCCCGACCCCCGACATTATACAACTAAGTCTGTCGGACCATGAATGCCCTTCCTTATTCTCCAGAACCGGACCTTACGTCCGATATTTGAAGAGGAACTCACCGGACCGTGCATTTCCAGCCTTATCCAGGGTCCTAGAGTTTCTACAAGTATTCGTGTCTCTAGAACTTTTCAAATGAAAGTTTGAGATTCGCAGTACTTAAATGAAATGGTCAGTTTGAAATTTCAGCTTTTAGTTAGATCGGTTTCGCTTTAGATTGTTGTGTAGATTAAAATTAGTTGTGCGCCCCGAACCGTGACCTGCGGTCTCTATTGTTTTCATGACATCTCGACTGATTTTGCTAGATCTAAGTCTGTTATAACACTACCGCAAAATTTAATTTTGACTGGTTCAGCCATTTATTTCTGAAAACAAAGACAAACAGTTAGAAAGAGAGACAGACTTTTCATATTTATAATTTACTTAGTAGAATAATTCTGACAGCAGGACTCGGCTTATGCTAACTCATTTACAATGATAGATCACTCTACCACAGTATTTTTAATGGCTACTGCCTACTTTAGTAGTACAATTTTTTTTAACATAAACTAAGAATCTAAAAAAATATTAACTTCATGCAATCTTTACAAATAAAGCTGTTCCAAAAACCCCGGAAACCGCCTTTCTACATCTTCAGCCATTTCCCATCAACCACCTGCCTATAAAAAATACCCACTTCCCGGATACAAATGACACCTCATTGGCACGAAACCCCTTGCAGCAGCGGTTCTCAAACTTTGCGTCTCGAGGGACCATCGTGGAAGCGTAACCAAACACAATGAAGAAAGTGGTCCGCTAACAGATTTGTTCCTCGATAGATATAATAAAGTCTTCAAGTCGAGAGTGAATCAGTTTCTTCTAGGCAAGCGTGCTCTATCAAAAACCGTATCATTGCTTACCATGAGACAAAATGGCAGCCAAACAAAAATCTATAATTTAAAGGTCAAACGCAAGCCTATCATGAAATAAAATAAAAAATCCGAGCATGTCATTATTAGTAGCTGTTACTTACATTGTGATATCGGGACACGTTGTCGTCTGAATCTTACGCGGACCTCTTTCAAAGCCGCCACGGACCTCTATGAAGGTCCGCGGATCACAGTTTAAGAACCCGTGCCCTACAGTAATAGTAGGTGCTCCCCTTGCCATTCCCTAAACTAGTTCGGTTCATCAAACAGACTTGTCTTCGAACTGCAGTCTGGCTAGTGATGGGAACTATCGATAGATAAATATCGGATAAAAAGTTATTAAGTTTTACCATGTTGTTCGACATTTCTAGATCACTTTTTGTTTGTTACTCATGATAATATGTATAACTAATTTGTACAAGCTTTTATTTTATTATCTGCGTAGTATGGGTCAATTTATGAAACTTCATTTTGAACCACTTCCCGATGTCTGATTCGAGCTTTTGGTATACCAGTGCACTGTGTACCCTGTAATTCCGATGACAACGCAATAAAGGCTTATTTTAAAAGTATATTTTTAATATCTTGTTTAATTAAAATATCAATACGGCCCAGTTGGAAGAACTCATAAGGAACAAAATCCACCTAAAATTCATAGTGATGTTTTAGTCGATGATCTTTTATCGACAAGAAAATTTATCGATGTTCGACAGTTGATTCCACTAGTGTGAACTGGGTACATCGTCTTTAGGTACTGCATCTATTTGTTACGGGTCTGTAAGTGATCGTCGAAGATGGTAACACGTTGTAACCACTCTCCTGTTACAATCATTGAAATTGGGAATGAAATAAGAAAAGTACCTAATACGACATACTCGAAGAAAAAAAAATGGATGAATGAATTTCTTTCTTGTGTAACGAACTAATAGTTGTGTAGTGTGTAGATAAGAATCGGCCTCCCTTTGAATTTCACTCGGTAAATCATAAAATAAAATGCCACTCGCGGTCACCCATCAAAAGTCTTTAAACATACGAACACTATTGTCTCTATTCTTTTCTAGCTGTGAACGATAAATATAAATAACTAGCGGCCCGTCCCGGCTTCGCACGGGTAGACATTCATTTTTTAAACATTTTGGGATAAACGTAGAGTAAATTTTTTTTATTTCTATTTATATTTATTTTAATTTTTTTATCTATAAACCTATTTTTGTTCTCAAAGTTCTCAATAAATTTTCTTACTTTTGGCAATTTTTTTTTTATTTTTTTTTTTCATAACCTTCTCCTGACAATAACAAACACAACAAAATAATAAAAAGGGAAATCGGTCCAGCCGTTCACGCGTGATGGCTTGACCAAGGGAAAGAGGGATTCATTTTTATATCTAAACTAGCTGACTCGACAGACGTTGTCCTGTCAAAAGCCATTGCGTCAATTCTATGTCAAATGTCAAAAGTTACATTAAAAAGTTTACATTGTCCAAAGCGCTAGGTAAAAAAATTTTTAAAATTTATTAAAAATTTAATTTAATTTAATTTTTAAAATTTTACGTATTTTAAAATTTTCTAATTTTTCATGTTTTTTTACTATAAATTGAGATGTGAGCTATCCTATCTCCTAAGTTAGATCGAACTGCACCCGGTGTGCAAATTTGATTGAAATCGGTTAAGTAGTTTAGGAGTCCATAGCGGGACAAACAACGTGACACGTAATTTTTATATATTAAGATAGATAAGGTTCTGCTTTTGTAGTACTTTTTCTACAGTGTTTTGTAGTAGTTATACTAAACTTAGTTTTTTTAAATAAAAACAATATTTTTTATTCAGCTTTTATTGCATTCTCGTCGAGTTACACAAGTATACCTCAGCTCATTCGCACCATAGTAAGTGGTTCAAAATGTATTTGTAAGATTTTATCCACACTGACATTATATACTTTAGTACCTAAAATTTATTGACTACTAATTAAATTATGATTACACGACAAGTTAAAAAAGCTTGTAATAACAAGATTTTTCTTTATTTCTTTCCCATTTTCTATCCTTTTCTAGCGAACGTAAGTAATATCTCCATTTGCTCCGGCGGCGGCAACACTTGCAAATCGCCCGAAGCGATACGATGTGATAAATATTTTAACAGTTATAGGTATAACGGTTCTATAAGAGTTATATAAAAGGTATTGCAGTTTTATACGCAGTAAGTGCTCGTAAAATGCACGTGTGTAATGGGCTTTAGTGAAATATTGGAATGCGATTCGAGTGGTTTGTTATTTAGAATGTTACCAGGTTATGTTGGGAGCTTGCGGCGGGGTTTCAGTTCGGTCAGCTTTTTGGATGGGTGACCAATGAGTGCACTTTAAAAAAGTTTTTACTTTTTATTTATTTCAAATTAATTAGCTGATTGAATCATTAGCAAACCTTAAAAATAGTTTTCATTTTGGTTTAAGTTTTGTTAAAATGAAATTATTATTAATTTACTTTTGTAAAAAAATCCTATCAATTCATTATCTAATTACTTTTTTTTCATCGTATCAATGAAGCCCTTTGTGGGGGGGGGGGGGGGCATAATCAATTATTTTGGTTATTTTAATTTTAGTTTCTGAATGAGCCGGATTTTTGGAGGAAAACGAGGAAAAAGATTTTTCGGTATAAAACTGCGAGACGCTACCAGAAAACTAAATTAAGAATTCATCACATTTACAATTCACTTGCAACTGCATTTATAAACCGGCCATCTTCGTTGACAAGCAAATTAATCTGTTTTCCGCACAAAGCAGGATTGTGACAAAGGGGAATTCACACACAATAAAACTAGCGCGGTAATCGATAGCACTTTGTATTGTCTATTCTTAATGTGGACGCGGCTTTAGTCTTAAAACGGTTTAGATGTGCCTGATACAGGGTTAGACGGAAAGGGCCAAAAAGCCGAAAAAGGCTCATAGTTTAAACCACTTTTACTATAGGGCCGAATTTGTGTTCGCAAAAAAAATTTTTTTTTTTCGATTTTAGCATTGGTATCACAGTAAAAGTTATCCAAAATAAAATTTGTTTATTTGTCAGAAAAAAAAAAAAAAAATGATACAGAATTGTGTATGAACCCTGAATCTTGCACTAGGTGAGTCCTGTGTCGCAAGATTCAGTGTCTTCCATCGTCGATGAAGTTATTAAAACAAGACAGGATAAACAATCTTAGTAATAAGTACTATTTACAAGTTCAAATACAACAATCTCAAGGTAGTGTCTTGCTTCAATTGGCTTAGGGTATGAGAATGTATAAAATGTGTATATATAAATGTAAATGTTTGATTTTGGGTTATTTACTAATGATTAGGTGTATGTTAGTTTGTGGTGCATGTTAGTTTGTGTGAGTGGGTGTAGTTGAAGTAGTGTGTAGGTGAGTGAGTGAGGGAATGAGACGAGTGAGACGAGTGAGTGAGATTAACGTGTGGTAAGGTGGAGTAAGTGAGGTTAATAAGAATATTGTAATCATATAATAATAATAATACCCTCTATCAACTGGTCATTATACTTGGTCGAGTGTCATTGACATATTTCTATGAAAGATTTGTTTCTCGATTTCAGATTTTCGTACTGTAGATAAGTATTATATGGCATACCCTTTCCTTATAACCCGGTATTACAGAATAAAACCGCTATTCTTTAAAAGGTTTCGAACACAAAACACTGCCGGTGGCAGTTCCATTTAGATTTTCAATAAAATTACACGAATTCGAGAGTTTGTTAGAATTTATGGAACACTTCAGGAAAAATCTTATTTTACTTTGTGGTCGACGTTTCGTGGCAATAGATAGTTCTTTTACTCTTATTGACTCGGATTTGGGAGTGACAGAGATAGTAGATACGATATCGAATGTTCTAGAAGCTTCTTAGCTAGAAGTTAATCATAGTTAATAATCAATAAGCTGCCGCTGTTTCACCTGCTATTTATTATACAGGCAAGGTTAAACTTTCAGGATAAAAAGTAGTGAATCTAGGGAAAAAGCAATATTTAATTTCATCCAAATCCGTGTAGCCGTTTTTGCGTAATTGCGTTACAAATTCAAACATACAAACATTGACATTTATAGTATTGCTAATAAGCCAAGCTCGATTAATTCTCAATTTCCTTTCCGAGTTAGCTGAAAACGTTTGGGAGCAAAATGGGCGGCATTATCACCTAAAATAATTTCTTCCTGGCAACTTTTAGAATTCAAAAATAGGATAGGTTCAGTCATACATTTTTTTTTTCGATTAAAAAGCTTGCTTTTGACCGCATCTCGTCTGATGATGTGCAATGACGCGGTCTACGAAGAAAAAAGAAATAGATAGATAAAAGAAAAAAAGCGGTCTAAAAGAAATAGATTCACTCGACTTGAAGATTTACCTTTCTAATCCTTCATAACTCTATGTTAACCCTTCAGCACACGCGCAACTCATCAGCGACTAAAATAGCCGATTGACTGGTTGCGACCGCGACTCGTGCGACGATAAATCGTGCGAACAGTCGCGCCGCGTCGCACTAGTTGACGGGTATTAACGTTAAGTGGCTTGTCACCTTAACCAAGGAACAGATTAATACTATAAAGTACTGAGTAATTTATCATAGCTTTGATTCAGACTTACAAAAAAGTAAATTGATAATAAAGTAATTTATTCTAGCTTTAGTCGAAAGTTTGAACACGTACGTAAAGGTAAAATAAATTTTAATGTACAAAGGTAATTTGTATACGACATACAAATTACCTAAAATGTTTTTATGTAAAATAAGCGCCGTGAACCACAAATAAAATAAATGATTTGATTTAGATATTTTTTTGTGGACTTATCAGTTTTATTTACTTGAATTTACAATATTATTCTTACACTAAAATTTATTTTATTTTAAGATATTATTCACAATTTTATGTACAAAACTAAAAGGTTAAAAATAACTAAAACTATTTTAAACCAAACTAAAAATTAATTTATTTCAAGTCGATAGAATTATTTTTACAAAACAAAAAACAAAAACCGATTTCAAAAGACCGACTATTGAGTTATTCATCTATTTGTCGCGCACGTACTTAATGCAAATTTAAGACTTATATGGTTTTCTCATGGATACCATTATCAGAACTGGACTAAATTGAAATAGGACCAAATGGGAAGCGTCAGCTTTCTAATAAAAAAGAATCATCAAAATCGATTCACCCAGTCAAAAGTTATGAGGTAACAAACATACAGTCGAATTGATAAGCTCCTCCTTTTTTGAACTCGGTTAAAAATAGCGAAGTTTCCCAACTTTATTTTTTTTTCAATCATGTACCTACTTTTTTACTCATCGCACACCTTGACATTCTCACAGTTAAGTAGTTGAATGTTAATAAATGAATATATTTTCAGATATCTGCGAGTAGATTTAAGTCAGCAAGTGCGGCCTCACCCTTAGGCCACTGTTTGTGTTTTATTGTCGCGATTGTGTACTTGTCGTAATGCGTCGTTAGCGGCAGCCGCGGCTTTCATGTTTGATCGCTATCACATTTATTTCAATCCGTTTGTGACTTCTTGCACTTACTAACTAAGAAAAGTAAGAAGATATAAGAAGACTAACAAAAAAAGTGGTGGCAGGGCTCTTTTGCAGAGCCCGCCTGAGGAAGACCCACACCTTTGCCAGTTATTCTACCGCCAAGCAGTAATGTGTAAACATTACTGTGTTCCGGTTGGAGGCAATGTTTCCAGTGAAATTTCAGGGCAAATAGAAGATTAAACATCTTATGTCTCAGGGTGACGAGCGCAGTGCTGTGCTACGCAGGGTCTTGAATCAAAGATTTCAAAATTCTGGGTGACGCAGACCTGTTTATGGGCAAACGTGACGTTTAACATCAGGCGAGCGATTTGCTCGTCTCGTTAATAAATAGCATTAGTTCTGATTTCAGCCTTCAAGACCAGCGACAACGCCGCGGCTCCGACAACTTTGCGGCAAAAGCAAAATGGGCGGTTCTACATAGTTTCATCACATCGGAAACATCAATTTCCCGAACACATACACGTAATATGTATTCATATGTTTATGTTATTAAAGCTATCTATCAACCGCACGTCACCCTAGCCTGCCATTTGCGCTTCGCCTTATTACCGACAAGAACATAACAACATACGAGGTAGTTGCAGTATGGGTTGTGACGCTATTCGACGGATGTGTCCAGTGTGGGTTGTGACTGTGACGTTATTCGACGGAGGTAACTTCACACCAGTGAAACTAGACATTCAATGACGTGAACGTCGAACAACGCCCTTACACTAATAAAAATGGCCGTCTAAAGAATGACGAATGAGAACAAGCTCCTGGTGGCAGAGCGGAAGATCATGCGCAAAATATTGGGCCCAACCCAAAGAGATGACGGTAGTTGGAGGGTGAGGAAGAACGCTGAAATTGAAGAGCTGATTGCCGAGCCTAACATCATTGGAGAAACGAAGGCGCAAAGACTTCGGTGGGCCGGTCACCTACTTAGAATGGGGGAGGATCGTAGTGTCAAGAAGGCGTATCTTGGAGTTGTAAGTGGCCGCCGACCCGTCGGCCGGCCCAGATACCGCTGGATTGACGCCGTGCGATCCGACCTGCGCGAACTCCAAGCCGACGACTGGCATGAGACAGCGCTAGATCGAGGTCAATGGCGTTCTCTGGTGTCGGAGGCCAAGACCCACTTTGGGTCGCTGCGCCAGAAGAGTAAGTAAGTAGTAAAGAATGACGAATTCACTTAAAGTATAGAGCATACTGATATCACCAAAAGCACGATGATGAGCACCAGTTTATGATAGTTGTCTGGTGCTAGCATTAGTTTTTACGGTGATTATGATAGTTGTCACCATAAAAACTGGTGCTTATCATCATACTTTTTGGTAATATCAGTAATTCAGTATGCTTCAAACTTTAGGCGAATTTATCATTCTTTTAGCGGAATTTAGGTGGGGATTGTTCTCAGTGTAATAATAAACGTTAGTTAGAATTGACAAATGTCATTTAATTTAGTACAATACTAAAAAGGATGCAGTACTGACGCATGTCACTTAACTTTAAGCAATGTTTACAATTTAAAGCCGTAGTAACCATAAGCTACCTCTATACCAAATTTCATCCAAATCCTTTCAGCCATTTCTGCGTAACAAGTAACAATCATTCATGATTTATCGGTTGTTAGAGTTTTGTACCAAAATGGTTAAAAGGAACCCGTATTGTACCAAAATGGTTAAAAGAAACCCGTATGGTAATAATCCAATGTATGCCACAGCCAAATAGAGCCAAATATTTTTAGAATATTACTTATTGGTGTAATTTAGAAACTACCCATACTGGTTCCACACCACCGCCATAACCCTTCAAATCCGGGTCCCAGCGGCCCCTTACGCACGAACAGCTCGATCGGGGGTCTTAAGGACCCTCTATCCGTCTGAGGGTCCATATTGTGCCGAATGAAACACATGTAACGAGACAAGTGCTCAGATATGAGCACTCTGGGATATATTGCGAAGCTGTAGCGGCGAGGACATTGTTGACTACTTCGACTGTGACAGGTTGACGCGATTTTACGTACAAACTTTGGGTTTCTAACAAAATCTTTACAACAATTTGGGCTTGACTCCTTTAAGTCTCCTTAGTGCAAAACGAGAAGATTTGTAGAAATGGAGTGGGCGCGTGTGCTGATTTCGCTAGAGAGTAATTATTTATTAGTGGATAACAAACTTCGCTACATTAAAATTTATTAAAATCATATTTTAATGTAAATAAATGTATTGTTACTTGTTTTGTTTGTTTTTTTTTTATGTAATTGTTTGACTAGACGAGCAAATTGCTCGCCTGATGTTAAACGTCTAGTTTGCCCATAACAGGTCTGCGCCACCTAGAGTTTTGAACTCGCAGAATTCAAGCCCCTGCGCGGCACAGCACTGCGCTCGTCACCCTGAGATTTAAGTTGATTTTAGTTGCTGTTTAAGTTTTATTTGCCTTGTAATTTCACTGGAAACAATGCTCTGCACAATGCAATGTGTAATGCACAAAATGTGGTCTTATAACTATGAACGAACTCTTCCAGACACCCTTTGTGTGAGAGGGAAGACAGTCCCAATAAATCCCATTAAATCTATCTGTCTATCGATCTATCAAAATTGAAGGTCACGTAAACCGTAACCCACTAACTCCAACTACCATTTTGTAACCTAACCCCAAACTACACCGAGCTACGCTGAATAAATATCAATCGGGCGCACACAAACGAAACGATAATGGGTTCCGTACCGTAATTTAGGGTTAGTGATCGCCAATAGAATTGCAAACCTCGATCTTGGGCCGAATGACCGCTCTTTAGAGAGTACCGGCTGAAGCATACTGGGCGTCTGTGAGACACGTTTACAAAGTAGTGTGGACGTAGTAACTGTTGAATAATCTGTGTAGGTATGCTTTTACAAACTAAAGTAGACGTAGTAACTGTTGAGTAATCTGTGTTGCTGCATCCTTGTTAACCGACTTCAAAAAAGGAGGAGGTTATCAATTCGACTGTATGTTTTTTTATTTTTTTTTATGTTTGTCACCTCATAACTTTTGACTGGGTGAATCGATTTTGATGATTCTTTTTTTATTAGAAAGCTGAGCTGACGCTTCCCATTTGGTCCCATTTCAATTTAGTCCAGTTCTGATAATGGTATCCATGAGAAAACCATATAAGTCTGAAATTTGCATTAAGTACGTGCGCGACAAATAGATGAATAACTCAATAGTCGGTCTTTTGAAGTCGGTTTTTGTTTTTTGTTTTGTGAAAATAATGTTATTGTTTGTTGTCTGTAGATCTGTAGTGGCGTGGTTTATGTCATGGCAAATGATCCGACGCGACAAGATCACAAGTCAAGTTAAAAGTACTTATTTTAAAACAAGATCTTATTCAAATGATTTGATAATAATACAAGGACTAGTCGAAATTACGCTAACGAGGCCAAACCAGATTATTTGTTTTGTTGCGAAGTTCCTGTCTACCATTCGACTCCATCATCAGAACAGCTCTATGGTACCATAGTATTGGAGTTACTCAAGCGTCATACCAAATCTCAGCTCAATCGGACATCGGAAAATGATTCAAAATTTAATTATTAGATTTTACTTTTTTTATTTAAATTAACCTATGCTGTCCCACTGCTGGGCAAAGGTCTCCCCCAATTTTTTCCAGTTACTGCGGTCTTGGGCCAGCGCCGTCCAGTCTTTTTCAAACTTACTTACTTATTCGATTTTACTTAAATAAAGAAATTAATAAACATTGCAAATAAACTAAAAACTTCCAGAAAATATTTATGTAAATGGTACGTAATGATTCGTAGACCGTATCATTGATTGCCATAGGGCAAAATGGCAGTAAAACGCAAGTCTATATTTACTGAAAAAAAATAGGTTTCGAACCACTAACGTATTAACAAAGCGTTTACCATTTATCTATCTATCTAATGTACATAATAATTATCTTATAGCTTTAAGTTTAAACCATACACCTCAAAGCTATAATTAATTGAGATTTTACCTAAAACAGTTTCGTAAAACTTCTCCCAAGAATACATAAACCCGTCAAAAAGTTCCCTTTGTTTTGGACAAGATGAATGTGTATTCGATTCACGTTAATACACTGTGATCGATCTCCTCGCGAAGTTTTAAAAGCATATTATGCAGCTTTTTAACTTTATTCGTGTTCCCGATAAATACTTCGTGATAGATTAGTTGGAAGTTTCTACTTTCTAATAAACCAAATGATAAAGAGAAGTGAGATTATGGATATTGGTTTTTTACGATTAGTCTTTAAGGCTGCGATGATAATAATTATTGTATTTGTTGATGTCTTTATAAATACTTACCTACTTTTTTAAAGATGGTAGTTTATGGCAGTGGATGCGACTAGCACAGGATCGAAAAGGATGGATGGCACCGAAGAGGCCACCTTTACTACGCAATCGGTGATAATTGGTGATAATGGGTGATAAAGGTTGTAATGAATTCAAAAGCTTTGCCTAGCTCTGACCACGACTGTTGAGCGATTTCTGGGTGTGTCTCCACCTACACTCTTTTTTATTAAATGTCTAACTGTATCCGGCGGTGTCACTCGCTGTTTTTTTTACTTTATACCTTCCCTGAACTTCTACAAATATTTCAAGATCAAAATTAGCCAAATCGATCCAACCATTCTCGAGTTTTAGCCAGACAAGCAGACAAACGGACAGGGATTCATTTTTATATATAAGAAGATAGGCTTGAGTTTCACCGTCATCTCGCCTGATGGTAAGCAATGATGCTGTCCACGATAGAGCATGCGCGCCTAGTAGAAACCGATTCACTCGCGACTTGAAAACACCCAGATTATATTCATCGGGAAACATCCACTCTGACAGAGCATTCCGGACAATAAAAGTTGAATCAAAGCTTTTCGTACGAGTTTTTGGCGCGTTTTTTTTGGCAACAGTCGAATGTCTCCGTTTTTTTTAATTAAAAAAACTGCATAGACTGACCACGAGTGTTTTAATTCTTGGTGTTTTTACATCTTCACTCATTGTGCCTCCGCTTGTTTTTATCTGTACCGATAGTTAACCCTTCTTTTACGAGGTCGCACCTAAAGGCGAAACTGGCCTTTACGCAACCTGTTATTTGAATTAACTGTTTGGACCAACAGGTACATAAAAAAGGCTGAGGGCTAATTTGACCGGGTTTTTTGGGACCACAGTTCTCCGAGTAACCGGGTGGTTTTGGGACCAGAGATCTAACTGGGTTGGTTTTGGGACCAATGACGTTTGAGAGGAAAACTCGTTTCAATACAATGTAATACTATACAATAATTCTTTATTTACACCACGAAAAGGATACCGAAAGCACAGTAAAAAACATAAGAGAAAGGCATTAAAGGCGGTCTTAGTGCTAAGAGCAATTGTCGACAGAAAGACACGTTCTAGAGTTAAAAAGTTAAATATATACAATTTTTTAAGATTTTTTTAATAATTTCTAACGAATCACTCCTACGAAAAAAATATGCTTAAACTTGTTTTACGACGACTCAAAAAAGGTTTTTATTTCCAACATTTTTAAAAAAATCCGAAAAAAGTTGTTTTTCGACGAATACAAAATTGCACGGGAAAAAATCCGGGACATTTTCAACTTGAAATTAACATAAAACCCAATTCGAGAACTTTTTGACAATTCAATCTACGCATGTTAATTTATTTTTAGGGTCAACACGCATTAGAATATTGTGAATTTATTTCCATTTCCAAGTTATACTAGACTAAAAAAACTCGGAAGTATAAAACTGTCCTTAAAACGTCCAAATATGGGTTTTCAGCAAACCTGCTCTTTGTTTTTTGTATTGTATCGAATTAAACTTATTTCAGCCTTTTCGTAATTACATACAAACTGACATTCACATACAAACATGCACACAATCTTTTGAATTTATAAATTACCAGCAGCGCGTCGCTATCTTACAAGAATCGTTTTCTGTTTCAGTATAAATATATGTAATATAATTAGCCTTTAAGTTAATCCCGGGTATAGTCTACTTCCATACAAGATTCCATCAAAATAAATCCGTTAAACCATTTTTACGTAATTGAATAACAAACACTCAAACATGAAAAGTTTGACATTACAATATAATAAAGTAATTTATTACAGGCACAAAAAATATAATTTTAAAAACATTTTAATATTAACTAGGATAATACGAGATAAGATCTCCATCAGAATAATTACAAGCGAGCTTCTAAAGTAAAACTTTTTTTAAGTTACTCTATGCACCCTAAACCTGAAGCGTTCTGACCCTAAGGGGAAAGAGAGGAAAGAAGGGAGAGGGAAATAAATTGTGATGAGTGAAATGTATAGCATTGTGACGTGATGAAATTAGAAATGTGACGATATTATTTGATGTCCAAAAACGTGTTGAAATGAGCATTTTTAAAAATCTTTTAATTATACCTATATACGTCCCGCGGTTAAATATGCCGATGATGAAAAACGGTGTTGATGAAAAGTAGCTTATGTGTTAATCTTTGATATAAGTTATCTCTATTCCAAATTTTATCAAAAAATTAGCAGTTACGAAGATGTGCGGTAAAAATTATGCATACACACAAAGTTTCATAAGAATTATTTATAATAGGATTAGTAGAACAGTTATCTGAATATAAAATCTCTCGGCACGGTAGTGTCCTCGCCAAGTCGAGGAAGGTAGCAACAGTCTTCCAACAGGCGAGTTGGTGTTCAAACGTAGACTTATACAAGTTAAAAATAATAAATGTTTTAGCTTTTATTTTTAGTCAACCTGTAATGTCCCACTGCTGGGCAAAGGTCCTTACCTTAGCTATGAGAAGAAAAATGATAAATAACAAAAAAGAAAGAAGCTGCTGAATTTGATTGCGCCAAGCAATCAAATTCAGCAGCTGTTTGGCGTTTGATCAAAAAAAAAGTATGCTGTTTAAAAAAGATTACTATATATTTATTTTATTTTATATATATATATATATTTTTTTTTTTATGATGATGACTATATTAAAAAAAACAGTAATATTCCAGTAATATAACCCCCAAAGCAGAACAACAACCATAACACTTACAACAATCCCCTCATCGTACAATAAAGTATCAGCAAACTTGTTGGCCCGAGATGCTCAAACTTTTTTCATATCACAGTTACGTGGCAAGATGTCACAGTACAGCGGCACACTTGTGACCAGGAAAAGGTTAAAAAGTTCTTACATGCTGAGTGGATATCTATGGAGTAAGAGTTTTTAAACGGTGGGTTGTCCATGTACAGAAAAAGACTTGGCAACATAATTCCATGATCACGACTGTTTTAAATTATATCGCATCTAAATAAAAATATATCGCAGGGTGTACGAGTACTTTTTTTTTTGATTTAATTAACTTTATTTTGAAATCTAAATATATATTAGTCATTTAATTTATGCTTTAGTACTGTACAGTACTCTTTTTTTTCTGCCCTATTAGTAATATATTTATATATTATATTTATATTTATTTATATATTCGCTATGTAGGTAGTTTTAGTATTAGAATGTTTTTATTTGAATGTACATATTTCTAAGTATTTTTTACTTTTTTTTATGTAGGTTTATATATATATATATGACAGTTTTTTTCTCAATATTGCACACCCCGTTTTTCCATTTTTTTGTCTATCCTCTCCATCCTAAGGTTGCCTGGAAGAGATCGCTCTTAGCGATAAGGCCGCCAGTTGTCGCACTAGTTTTAGGTGTTACAATTCTTTTGTTTGTAATTTATGGTGTGAACAATAAAGAGTTTATCTATCTACTAATAATAATGTATCCTTTATTATTATATTTCACTAGCTGACCCGGCAGACTTCGTACTGCCATACGTTTGTATGGGAAAAAGAAAAGGGCTGTTTTTAGGGTTTTTCAATATTTCTGAGAGATTTTCTTAATATTTTTTTCCGTAAGAACCTTCTCCTAATAATAACAAATACAACAAAAAAAGAATTAGTGAAATCGGTCCAGCCATTCACGCGTGATGCCGTGACCAAGGAAAACGGGTTTCATTTTTATATATATAGATTAAGAATTTCTTTTTTGTATTTTTTAAAGTTTAAATGAACTTTGGCTTGGCTCATCACTGTATGATCTCACTGTTTCTCCTCTGTGTTAGTAAGTGTTTGTAATATTAACGAAATTACAAGGGAATTTGTGCAGTGCAAATAAACTGGGCAAATGAGAATATACTGAGGTGCTTTTTTCTTGGTATTAAAGCATAAAGGTTGATGAGCTTGGTTGTTTGGGAGCTGGGGACCATTTTCTGTGATCTACAAGAAGCTTTGAATCACTGATGTCAAGCAGAAAGTTATTTCGTGTATGGACTCCGTTAGTAGACACTTTTTTTAAAATATAGTAGTAAACGTAATATGTTGCGTTAAAATATGTCTGTACAAGGTGTTTCTGAATGGTGTGGTAATACTTAGAGGTGATGTTCTCGGAATTCGCGGAAAAAAAATGTATGGAACCGTTGATTTTTTTTCGCGAATTCCGAGTTAGCCCCATAGTAAAAATTGGTTATAATGATAAGTACAACGAGTATGAGCCTTTTTCGGCTTAGCACCCTTTCTGATTAACCCTGTATATTGACAGTAGCAGTACAGTGTAAGTAATTTTTGGTAGAGAGGATAAAGCGTTGTCATGCATATTTTAAATCGGTAAAATACGCAATTTGTTTAGTTGGTCTGTAGGTTGGTCGTCTCCCCGACTATACAAGATGTCATTAAGGGAGGCGGCAATTTAAGTTCATGGCATACATACATCGCGCAATTTCGCATTACAACAAATGACCTGTGTTTTTTATGAGTTAGGCGTAACTACGTCTTTTTTGCACAAATAAATATGAAAATAAGGAACTGGCTACGTCGAGGCTTTATTCACGATTTATACTTATTTTTAACAGACTTCAAAAAAGAAGTCGGTTCTTAATTCGCCTGTTAATTGTTTTTTTTTATTAAATATTTATTAGTGTTTTTTTTTTATTTCTAATTAAATTGATATTTCGTGTTTCGAGTGTTTTCATAGTAGAGATTTTAGATTTTTAATTTCCATGATTATGTTTGATTTGAGGAAAGTTGGAAAAAGAGTAACGTTAAGAAAGCGCCATCTAGTTTTGTTCTCTCTGAATAAAAACATAAAGCTGGTTAATAATTTCTTAGCAACCGTCTCTCTCTCTCTACAAACTTATTAAAATTAAATTGAAAAAAGACATCCACAAACCTTTTTTCAACTCAATCAAGTAAAAGTACTAAAAAACATTAAAGTTTTGTACTTCAGTACGACACGCGTCTCCAAAAAATATACTTCACAGTTTCAGAACTAATTTCAGAAAAAAATGTATTGCCATCACAGCAAATTGAAGTGGTCACATTTACAAGAATGGGCCAATTTAAACTTACAAAGTTGCCAGTACTCCCGACAAAAAATATAAAACAAGCGAGCACAAACGATAATGTGCGAACTCGGCCCATCCAGATTCAGTGTGACGATATCAAAAATAAAGACTCCACGGTTAATATTTTAAATTACCCTTAGTTTGACTTCTATATTAGAATTAAGTAGGTGACGTAAACTTGTTCGCGTAAACTAAAATTTATATTTAGATTAAATAATACTAATAATAATAAATAACGTTTCACACTCATAGCTCCACACTGGGATATCCTGTGTCGAGAATGCCATGGAACACACACAAAGACAAGGATAATTAACACCCAGACCCAGAGCAAATATTTAAATTCATTCTCTCTATTTTTTCTCGAATATGAGTTTATAACACGTATTGCAACGACAAAAGCTACGCTCCTAAATATAAATGATGACACGAAGAGTACATAAGTACTTACTTACTTTTTTTACATCTCAAAAGCAATACAATACGTAACTAACAAACAAAGTTGCAATCCAGCAAACCGCAATACATTATGCATAATTGATGTGGCCCATAAATTATCTTCTAAAACGTTTTGGGCCAACTTGTGCCAAATGTTATGTACAAAATAAACGCTCTGTTATCTAAGTAGGCTGGTAATGTGGTATCGTAAGCATAGCAGTAAGGACGAGCAAGAAAAGTCATTAAGCGATAGTATAGAAAAATCCTGACGGATGAAGTTCTTTGGCCCGACTTGGCGGTGGTCTTTAAGACAAACAACGCGTTCACCTATCCGAAATCTGACCGTATCGTCTGTTGCTTTAGAGTATATTTGTTTTCTTAATTTACTTGTAACTGCTTAATCATAATACTTGTTTTGTTGCACAGGGTTATAAGAAAAGGGTATGCTATATATAATAAGTCGAAAAGGTCCCATGATACTCATTTTTTATTGTAAACTTATTCTATGAGAACAACCCAAAACCCAAACAACAAGTATATTCTTAGACTTTTCAAGGTCAGAGTGAATAGATATCTTCTAAATCAGCGTGCTTCATCTTCGACCACATCGTCGCTTACCAACAGGCGAGTCGGTGGAAAAACGCAGATTTATCTTCTTCTTCTTCTTCTTATCTAAAAAAATGAATCGCTGTTGCTCGCTGTTGCTGTTGCTCGCTGTTGCTCGCTGTCGCTCGCTTGTCTGGCTCGAGAACGGCTGGACCGATTTCGCTAATTTTGATCTTTAAAATATTTGTGAAAGTTCAGGGAAGGTTTAAAAGTAAAAAAACAGCGGGTGAAACCGCCCGGTGCAGCTGGTTCTTTATAAAACAAAGTCCCTTACTGCCCACAGTACAGCAGCGCGTGTGGGAAGGACGCAATAAAGGAAAATGTCCTCGCGGTGGTGACGTAAGAACAATATTATTTCGGTTTCCGTGAATGCGAGGTTTCAGAAGTGCCTAGATAATGCTCTTGTCAAATAATGAGCTCACAGATATTTCGAGAAAGTTCTGGGGAAATAATTGATGAAGTCGAAGAGCTTGGACATTTGGAGAACACTTTACTTATAGAATTGATTGTGGTATTTCTGAATTGAATATGGTATTATTAGATTAACCTTTATACTGAGATAAATGCGCATCTAAATTCCGCTAAAAGAATGATGAATTCACCTAAAGTACGGAGCATACTGATACCAAAAAAAGTACGATGATTAGCGCAAGTTTTTACGGTGACAACTATCATAAACTGGTATTAATTATCGTACTTTTTTATATCAGTATGCTCCGTACTTTAAGTGAATTCATCGGAATTTAGATGGCCATTATTCTCAGTGCAGTGGATTCTTGGTGCAACAAAGAACTATGTTAAATTACTGTTAATTTAATATGTAAATAAAAAAGTTTAATTCCACATGGGTACGATTGATTATGGATGGATGCTTCATATTAAAAGTTCACTGAAAATGCCTCAGGTATTGGATCCGTAGGAGGCGGTACCCACTTACCATCAGTTGGCCTGTCGCTATTGTTTTATAAAAATAGTTCAAAGTAGTATGGTAATCCAACTATCGAATAATAAACTTAAAAATTTTAAACGAAATTGTATTTGCCTAGCTTTGAATGTAGTGATTTTTTATTGACAAACTAGCTGCCCTGCCACGCTTTGCTGTGGATAAAAAAAAAAAAAAAAATAGCCTATGTTACTTTGGGATAATGTAGCATTCGAATGGTGAAAGAATTTTTGAAATCGGTCCAGTAGTTTTTGAGTTTATTCCACACAAACATCCAAAAATACAAAAATACAAATCTTTCCTCTTTATAATATTAGTATAGATACATACTTGTCACTACAGAATTACATGAGCCCCGGAGACGAAACGCGAAAATAATTATTTAAATATTCGCATTTCCCATGTTACATTTTAATCCTTTGCCATTGTCACAAAATACCTCAAAATACAATTAAACTTTAGTGCAACTTCTCTCAAAAGACCAGCCATTTCGTTACAATTTCAGTTTAAAATTCCGCAAAATTCCGTTCACCAATTTGGGCGTAATTAAAAAAAATAATATTTCAAATTAACTCTTTCAAATAGAAAAAAATAAAATCAATAGCAAGGTTTCATTATAAAAGTAATAAGAAACTTTTAGACACAATATTAATGACCTTCTCAACGGTTGAATCTTCCTTAAAAGTAAAGAGTTTTGATGCATAAAAAATACGATTATATTCGTTCATTCCTTAAAGATCAGATCAGATCCTTAAAGGTTCTTTTCTTCAATATCATTCGGCTTCCAATACCATTTTCAATAGAGCTCGTCAGCAAAACGCCAAGTAATTCCCGAGTGCCTTTTAAATCTACAAAGAACTTTAAAAGCATAAAAGAATGCAATGACTTGGCTTACAAGGAAGGAAATCTCATAAAATTATTTTCTTTCTATTAATCGTTCTTAAGGGGCGTGTAAACGAGCAATCTTTTATGGCATGTGGGGCAATCTACGTTTCGAAAGATTTGTTGCCTGTCTAAAGATATATTTAGCTATATGCAGTGGCTATAAACATGGCAACATTGACATAATATTTCTGCTAAATAGCCAAGTTAGTCAAATAGTCATGCCAATTGCAATTATGAAGCAGCAATTGCAATTGTTGCTCAGATGTTTTTAATGTTTGCCCTCTCTTGAATATTCTAGAATCTAGACTATAATTTTATCGTCGTATAATTATTCAAATTGAACTGATTTAAATTAATGACTAAGGGCGACAAATTAAAAAATATTAAACATAACTGACTTTTTTGCTAACTATGTATGAATATATGACAGTCATGAGGGAAACATATTGAGCAAAGTATATTAGAAGAAACAATAGCAAAGCATGCGAGTGCTAGGCAATGTTGCAAACATTAGTAAAACGATTGCTCGTTTACACGAGTCTTAACAAATGAATGACTTGCATTTCCGTTCACCCGTTCACTCATTTCATTCACTTAATCTAATTACTTTGTGAGCTTCAAATGAATGAACGTTGAATGAGTTGCAAGTTGGTGTGATTTTTTTATCATTTTTGTTTGTTGGTAAATTAATATTAATTTTGGGGACCGTGACTCGCTGGAGTTGGCTTTATACATTAATTTCCATCTACTTTTTGTTCCGCGTACTAACTTTCGAAGCCGCTTCAGTCGTAGAGTTATATTGCTATTAATTTACTGGTCTGGTAGAGGAAGTTGAAACTACTTACACTTTTTATTTGAGACAGGTTTGCGTTTGACCACACTCTGCTTGATGTTAAGCAAAGTACTCACACATCGAGGATGGATCACACTTCTCCAAATAAAAAATAACAAGCTATGGAAGACAAGAAAATCTAATAAATATGAAAAACAAAATCACTAGAAACAGTAAGCAAAATCTTTTTTCATCACGGCTTTAACAACAGCCAAACTACCACCATGTTCCAAAACTACTTTCATGTCATTGTCAATTTAAATAAGTATTTGTTTAAACAATGATCCCACTTCTGAAATCTGAACAACATTGATGACAACCTGCGCTCGAAACGCAACATTTGAGAGGATTACTCGCAAATCCCATAAAGATTGCCTTGAGGAAGCAACCCTTTATAGGGCTTGGCGTGAGGCAGGGGAGGTTGCTAGGACCTTTATTATTCCTCATATTTAAAAATTCATTTTGGTGAATTTTTAAAATTGCTTGATTAAATTATATTACTTTTGAGATTCCAGTGCTCTGGATTAAGAATAATACAGGGTTCTAAGGAAAAGGTATGCTAAGCCGAAAAGAGCTCATAGTACTCATCATTATGAACAACTTTTACTAGGTGGTCCCTGAAATCGAGTAAAACCTCCAAGCATTTCATTTTGGACCAGCTGATTTTTTTCGCAATTTCCGGGTTAGTGCCATTATGAAAGTTGTTCATAATGAGTACCATGAGTCCTTTTACTCTAAGCATACCCTTTCCTTATAGCTTCTGTATATGAAATAATCCTTGTCATTTTAACAAGGAATAATATATCTTATTAGTTCGAGGAAGTATGACTGTATTTCCTAATTTCTCATCGTAATTACGCTTCATACAAACTCCCTACTTCGCTCTCCGGGCTGTCGACGCCAATTTTCGGCACTAGACAGAAACACACAGAGTAGAATATGTGGAGAGAACTAGCTTCAATCCCTAGGAGACTAACAAAGTAATTATAAGATTAACAATTTAAAATCAAGACCTCTCAAACAAAAGAAGCGCAGATGCCTGTAACACAGGTTTTTAACCTAACACAGGCAGACCTTTCTATCTCATTTATCTGTGTCTTCGTGTAAGAGACCTATGATCTGTATTATTGAATATTGATTGATTGATTGAACTTAACTTGACGTAACTTGCAGTAAGCTCCCACAGCAAGAAATCTCTCTTCAAAAGTACAAAATAACTATGACATAGCGATGTAACATCACTGAGTAATCAAAACCTACTAAAAAGTTGCCATTGCCCAGTATAAACAACCCGACTTTTTGTTTAAATACAATATTCACTACATGTAAATGCTCAGATAGCTCAGATTTATTCGTATATTAAATGTAAATGGATTCAAATACAGTATAAACTCTATGTACGAGTAACATCACTCGATTTAACGACAAACTCCCTAAAGCGTCGAAATCACTTGGCTTTGGTTAGTTTAGCTTATTTTCCATACTGATACACTCTATATAGCATTACACCCACTCTCAATAACGACCACAATTAAGTAATATGTAATAAAAAGTACCTTTTAAGTTGCCAAAATTAGTAAAAACGGTAATGTCGACATCATGCATACCGAACTTTCTAAGAAATTTTTGTTCTTTTGTTTACAAATTGGGATTGCTTGCACGTGTAGACTATTGTTGACTATGACTAATAAGTAGGTGTCATGGATTAACTATTAAAGTTAGTAAATTCTTAGTTCTAATTCAGTTTTTCTTTTCTCCATTTAACGACCACTCTCTATAACGTCATAAAATGCACAGCCCTTTTAGTGTCGTTATATAGAGTTTACACTGTATGTATGTAAACATGTAGTAACTATTACATAATGTTTACACATCTGATATTTGGTATATCAGCTACGTGAGGATGCATCAGAAACCAACAACAACAAAGTAACAACAACAAAGTTTCTAAGCTCTACTAACACCGTGTTGTCTGCATTAAATACATATTTGAATTTGAGGAAATGTTCGTTGCATCCGAAATCAGCAGAAAATCCACCCTCATTATTTAACAGGAGTTGTTTTTCTGTACAACATTTCCTCTCTGCTCGACACTTACGCCACACGTCGTCAACATTCTACATTTAGTTGACAATAATCCAATTTATCTGTCGAGGCGGGAACACTCGTAAATTCACTTCAAAACTTCGTTAAGTAACAGCCGAAAACTCTCTCTTTGACCTGAATATTGTTATTGGCAATCCGGCCTCCTCTTGGCACGTTTACGACAGATAGTCAATGTTTGCGAGATCTGTACACGTGTAAAAAAGTAGGGAACAAGACAGGTGTGTGCCGTGAAACCTTGAAAATCAACGAATTGATGAATGAAACCTGGTCAATGTTGGCAATACCGAAGGCAAGAAAGCATAAGGCCGGTCGCCAACACGTTGGTCTGACCAAGTGAAAGAAGCCACCTCGTCTTCTAGATTCTATCAGGCGGTGAGGGCAGCATCGGACCGGAATAGATGGAGACAGATTACCCGGCTAAGGGATTCCGGTGACCACGATCCTCAGAAATGAGGGAACGATTGAAGAAGCTCTATGCCGTATCAATAAGACAGCTATGTCTTATTGATACGGCATAGAGCACCGAGCTTCTTCACACCCACTAGCGAACACTAGCGTGTTCGACTAGGTGTTCTTAACTTACAAGTACAGACACCTCAACAAACCTTTAAGCTTTTTTTTTTTTTTTGTTTACCCAGTGTAAATCCTTTATGGATATGGTAATACTGCATAAAGGCTGCAGTATTACCGCACGCTGTTGCCCAGGGTGCACCACGAGGAGGTTACCCGACCTAGCACCCCAACAAACATTTAAGCTTCACTTCAACTTCTACCAACTTTTTTTAACGCAAATAAATCCGCGTTTGATTCCCAACTCGCCTGATGGTAAGTGACGATGCGGTCGAAGATAAAACACGCAGACCTCGTAGATATCTTTACTCTGACCCTGAAAAGCCCAAGATTCTATCTCTCAGGCAACAAGGAAGGCGGGCAGTCTGTTCCATTCCTTGGCTGTACGAATCAGAAACGTAGATTCAAAACGTTTTTATTTTTATTTAATATGTATTTGAAAATGTAAGTGGAACTGTGACTTTAATTACCACATAAGTGAATCGTGGAAAGAAATATAACCCCATGGTACACCCTGTTTATCAAAGGTGAATAAGGAAAAGAAAAACATGCCCCTGGTACATCCAGGTGAACTGTGTAGGTAGACCACGGGTGGACCGGACTTTTTGAGTAATAAAAGCTATATTCTAAGAAAAATCTCTTTAAGAAAATTTAGACAATGACAACAATAAATAAAATTTCTCCCGTTTCCACGAATTTGTCAAATCACAAAGGACGGACTAAGTATGAACACGTGTTGCTCGGAGGCACCGACGTCTAATGAAATCGAGTTTGCTTCTTGCTTGTTTTGATGGCAGTCATCAGGAACTTTTAATTGACGCCTGAACTTTGAAAGCTCATCTCAAATGGGGCGCGAAGTTAATGGGAAAAATGTTATTGTGACGTGTAATTGTAAATTTGGAAAAGCTGTTTAAATTTTAATTATACATTTTTTATTTACAGAAGATAACATAAATAGGCATAAATATAATGGAAAACCACATATAAAAAACAGAGGTTAGGTCACTATCAGCGGGTAGAACAGCTGATTTTTTTCGCGAATTCCTGGTTTGTCCCATCGTAAAAGTTGTTCATAATGATGAGTAAAATAAGCCTTTTTCGGCTTTTCCCACACCACGCACGCACACTTTTCCCACACCACGCACGCACACTTTTCCCACACCACGCACGCACACTTTTCCCACACCACGCACGCACACTTTTCCCACACCACGCACGCACACTTTTCTCGTAACTCCGTATAATGAAAAATAGTTGTCCGAATAGTTTAAACAACAACATTTTCGAAATCAAATCGATTTTTTTAGTTCAAGCTCAAGTTTCAGGTAAAAATCTTTAAATCTTAATATATATAAATTACGTGTCACGTTGTTTGTCCGCTATAGACTCCTAGACTACTTAACCTATTTCAATCAAATTTGCACACCGTGTGAAGTTCGATCTAACTTAGGAGATAGGATAGCTCACATCTCAATTTATAGTTTTTGAACATGGTTTATTAATTAATTGAGTTTAAAAATTCTTGAATATCAACAGCTTACGGTATGTCAGCCGCATTTGACGTATAAATAATATAAATTGCCATTTGTTGTTTAGTGTTACATTAAAAAAGTTTTTATTAGATATTTTTTGTCAGATAAATAAAGTAGTTGTCAAAGTATCAATTGAAGAAATCCTTATCTTAATATATTTATAGTGTCTACCCGTGCGAAGCCGGGACGGGCCGCTAGTTATCTATATTATCTATATATATCATGTTATATTATATATATATTAGTATCATGGTAGAAAACCCCCTGAAACCGCAACAGGTTGGCTTTAACGTATCATCGCAGGTATAAAACCACTTGCCGCGATTTTCACGCGATCCCGAATTTGAAACTTCCACACATTATAGCATTAAACTGTCAACGCTTATTACACGTAGTTACGTAGTTTGAGGGCCCTTTCTGAGTAACCTATCAAATAAAGTGTCGCATTATAGTTTTATTTCGTCACTAGCTGCGCCCCGCGGTTTTACCCGCGGTCAACATGAGTTTTCCAGGATAAAAAGTAGTTTGTGTTAATCCTGACCATGAAAGACCTTTATTTCAAATTTCATGTAAACCAGTTGAGCCGTTTCAGTGGTTAGTGGTAACAAACATACAAACTTTCACTTTTATAATATTAGCGAGATTAATGTTAACTTATGAATGTCAGTTACAAATAAATGCAATGTGAAAAAATGGCTATGGCTATACCGTAGTCTGAAGAGATCCTCAGATAGTAGCAAGTGATAAGAGAATTTACTAGTTTTAGGGATAATGTCGAGAATAATTAGCGGAATTTGACTTTAGCTAATCTTTATTGATGTTGGAAGTTTGAGCTGATCTGAAATATCTATTGAGGCATCAGAATACTACGTTATTTATAAACCGACGCCACAAGGAGGTTTGGAATTGAGCTGCATTAGAACTGTAGTGTTTTTGATTTTATGTAGTGGTTTTTGTAGTGGTAGGGCTCTTTTGCAGAGCCCGCCTGGGGAAGTACCACACCTTTGCCAGTTATTCCACCATTGTTGTTGTGTCGTAGTTGTTGTGTTCCGGTTGGAGGCAACGTTTCCAGTGAAATTTCACTGCAAATATGAGATTAAACATCTGATATCTCAGGGTGACGAGCGCAGTGCTGCGCCGCGCAGGGTCTTGAATTCTAAGTATTCAAAATTCTGGGTGGCGCAGATCTGTTATGGGCAAACGTGACGTTTAATATCAGGCGAGCGATTAGCTCGTCTCGTCAAAAAAATAGAAAAAAAAATTTGTTGAAAAAAATCCTTTTGACCACAATGCTTCCTGCATGCCAGCATTGTCATCGATTATATATTAAATCAATGGTGTGTAAAATCTTAAGATGTTATACAACTGTGTTTTGCTGAATAACGTCTCCGACCTTTGCCGGATAAGTGCTATAGTCACCGCGTTACCAACTGAGTCGTAGGGCCATTACAAACAGGGCCACAATACTACTATCTACTATGTTTCTATCTGGTTTTATTCTTATCGATATGCGCCTATATCCATCTTACGCACATCACTATGCGGCTCCATAAGACCCACAAGTGCGAGCGAGATAGACATAGAGAAATTATTTATGGCCGCACGACTCAATTGGTAACGCGGTGACTATAGCTAAACATACAAACAAAAAAAAAGAAAAACACTAGTCTGTCTGCTCGATTTTTTCTACTACGAGTAAAGTGTTAGTAGAAAGAATGGCAAGAAATCACGGACGTAATCATCGGAATCACTCGGAGTATCGATTAGGCACTCGTAAAGCGGACCACTTATAGTGACAATCGAGTCGATGGAACGGAGGCCGGGGATTCTCAAACTTCATTCTCTAGGACCTAGAGACGTCCACTCCACACCTCTACAATATGACCTACCTCTATAATATATCTATATTTGTGGTGTGGAACTAATTGCCTGCGTCAGTCTTTCCGAAAAAGTGCAACCCGGGATTGCTTAAAGAAAAGTGAATAGGTATTTCCTAGGCAAGCGTGCTACATCTTCGACTTCGCTTATCATCAGGCGAGATGGCGGTCAAACGTAAGCCTATTAGAGAATTAAAAAAACAGTGTACTCAAAGAAAAGAAAAGGAACTTACAGGTCACACAAAAAACTATTAAAATGACTTTTGATTTCGGTTTTTAGTTACATGTCACATAACGTGGTTTCGGTTTTGTGGTTTTTTATTTTATTTTTTAGTGATAGCTCATTTTAGGAACTGCTGTAAACTTTGAGCACCACACCCCAGAGCCATAAAACGTCGTGTAAGCACGCTGATTGGCTGGAATCGACGCGTCTACTAATTGACGGGGTTCACAACTCACACATCACTTTATGTGGAGATTTTATCTTCTGGTGTAGGCTTTATGACCAGCCATTCAATTGTAAACGCCAATAACCTCCGCTTTACCGTCCTAAGCACGTTTAATGGTGAGCTAAGATACAAGCTTAGCTTTGGAGAACAAATCTTGAGCTTTCAAGGTCAAAGTATTTTATAAGTTTGAGAGTGAGGAATCTTCTAAGTTTGAGTGTTTTTTTAAGGTTCCGTACCCAAAGGGTAAAACGGGATCCTATTACTAAGACTCCGCTGTACGTCCGTCTGCCTGTCTATCTGTCACCAACCGTGATAGTTAGACAGTTAAAATTATGACAGATGATGTATTTCTGTTGCCGCTATAACAACCAACACCAAAAAACAGAATGAAATAAATATTTAAGAGGGTTCCCACAACAAACGCAGTTTTTTGCCGTTTTTTTGTTCTAAGATAGGCTTGCGTTTAGCCGGTCTCTGACTTGATAGTAAGCAATGAGCTACGATGGAGCACGTGCGCCTAGAAGAAACCGATACACTTGCGACTTGAAGACACCCAAATTATGCTTCTGGGAAACCCACAGACAAAGCATTCTACTCTTCAACAGTACGCACAAGACTGTGGTCTCTTTACTGTGGAAAGTAAACGTGGTTTTGACACATTTTGTTTTAATTAACACGTGAATACTCACGTAAAAATAAGTCGTTGTTGATACCAGGCGAGACGCAACCGCGAGCGCGTCACGCTTGTGACTCACCTGATGAAGGTCGCCGAAAGTGATCGAAACTAGTCATTTTAAACGATTTTATTTTTACGTGAGTATTTCCGTGTTAATTATAACAGAAATTATGGTAGTTTCCAAGTTATTTTTTGACATTGCATTTATTGTATTTAATTTTATTTAAATTTTTAAACAGTGCCTAACTTTAAGCATGCTTTATAAGAAAGGCCCTCGGTCCATACGAGCTTGTTTACTATAAATAAGTCAATATTAATTTTCTTCTTCCCACTTATAATTATGAATCAAACAAAACGTACCTTGTAGTTTGATTCCAATTATGCGAGGATCACCACCGAAGACGATTTAATTATTACATGCAGCAGTACATGGGATTGTGCTATCTTCTTCACACCTTTAGATATTCACCACTATAAAATACAAAACTTGACTTCCCGTCTCCCTTCCACGACCGGAGAGGGGCGCCTGAAACTGGTCATTATTTTTAGAGATATACCTACAAAGGATGTTAACTGTGTAAATATACATTTTTGTTTCTTAGTTTGTCTGCTCACTCAAGGGTCCTTTCACAAGGGTGGGTTGGGAGTGTAATCGTCTTCGGTGGTGATCCTCGCATAATTGGAATCAAACTACAAGGTACGTTTTGTTTGATTCATAATTATACTTTGGATCACCACCGAAGACGATTTAATTATTACATGCAGATGTTTAGAGATCCTTCGTCAGACAAAGAGCTTAAAAACAAACAATGTTATAATATATGCCCTTCTGGTATTGATTTATGTTACCTACATTATTCAAAATAATGTGTTCCATAGGTAACTCTATCTTTAATCCATAACAATTTATAAAACTTTTAAAATCTCAACAAATAAGTTATCAATCCAATAAAAGCATTTGATTGATTAGATACATAATATATTATTATTAGTACCTATTCATAAAAAAAATATTGAATATAGATTTTGCCACTTCACTGTTTTCAAGATTATAAATTTAAATATTCTCTATTTAAAAAATATATAAAGCAATCGCTCCGACCTGTAGCCTTCTCAACCTATTTTTGTTACACCTAAGAGTATGTGAGCTTTTCGCATTTTATGCGGATCTAGCATGCTAATAATGGTGATATGTTCATCCAGCTGTTTAGGATTTATTAATATAAACTCGTAAAACCGTCGCAAATTTGCAAGGCAGTTTATCAGCTATTTAAACTCACTAGGCATTACAGCCGCAAATAAAATTATATTTCTTACATAGATTCTATACAAACCATAGTTAAGGTTCAGATTATGTATAGGTATACAATTTATGTTACCCAGTAATGTTCTTAAATAAAAGGCAAGGGTTGGAAGGCACCGGACCGGGGTTGCGATGTTTTTCTTAAATAGGAAACTTTTAGGCTTAATCCCGGAGTGGTACTTACTCCATTTTTTTTTTTTTTTTTTTTTTTATTTATTTATTTTTTTTTTTTTTTTTTTTTTTATTTATTATTATTATTATTTTTTTTTTTTTTTTTTTTTTTTTTGTTAAAAAAGAAAAGAATCTCATACATTAATTCGCAAAATGCTCCACAGAATTATCATTAAAATTAATTCATTTTAAAATACTATTTTTAGGCTTCGTTTCACTCCAGGGCTATCTTAGACCATTCTCAAAATACTCCGAGATCTATTTTCAAACTGCTTCATCGAAAACAATAGAAATTTAATTTTAATCTAAACGGGTTATTATAGTTTGAAAGATTTATTTAGACCCATTCATTTAATTTTATTAAACTTATCGGTTGCATTTTCTTGCGGAAGCAATCGCTTGTAGAGTGCTAGTTTCACAAGATAAATCTTAAAGGGTAATTATCTGCTAAATAATTATTTAATTTAGAAACAAAACCCAAAATCTTATTGGTGTCCCAATACGCTGAATATTTAGTTTAGTATAAGTAGTATTTTTTATTTAGTATATGGTTTTAGGTTATAACCCGTCCACACTTTATAAAAATCTGTAGACACTATCATATAATGTGACTTTTGCTACTATGTTTATGGACAAAGCTGTTAAAGCTGTCACATAGTTCAAAATTTGTTGTTTTAATTAAATTTAAATTCTATATGACTCGCATTAGAATACTGAAAGTTACTGTTACTTTCTTGAAAAAATATCCGCAATTTAATACATATACGAATCATATTGCTTTGAAGTTTGATTCGCAGATGAAACCATGTCAATACAATAATTATGCCTCAAAAAGGTTTTGATTTATCATCAACTGTCTGGTAATCTCGCTGCCCCCAGAGTAAGGTCAGCGTGTAGATGCCATATTCTGTGAGCAAATATTTTATTCCAAATAAAAATATTTGTTCCGATACTATTAACACAGTTCACGGTGACTTTAACTTACAATGCCTGAGTCGGAGGAACACATAGAGAGGCAAGTTACTTGCAATTAACAATTTATGTTACTTATGTTCATATTCCGTGTTTATCTTACTGAATTCATGATTAGTAACGACGTAATCAGGCAATAGTAGAAATATTCCCAATCTCATAACATCGCCGAAGTAGTTCGTTATAAAAACCTTTATTCGATTTTTAAAGTAAACAATTGTTGCGTTATCTGCTCTTAAGAGTTTATGGCAACATTGAAGCTCAAAAATAAATATTTTGAGTCCTTGAAATGCAAATTTTAAATCCAAAGTATCCAATACAGCTCCAATTCAGTCCAATCGTCCCGTAAACTTTGCCCGTCAGGCAGTGCGCCGCGCCGCACCGTCAGCTACTTCGAAAAACATTTTATGCAACATATTTGATGTGTAAAAATGGAGCGAAATGAGTTCAATGTGAAGTCTTTGCTCTCATAAGTAAATTTTTACTGACTACGCTATAACCAAATTTTTAAAATTTGGAAATTATAATCATTAAAATTAAATATGTGCATAATATAGGTATCCAAGGATCATGTAGGTAGTTATAGTTACTCGTACGCCCATTTTTCCCATTCCAATAATTTTGTAAAGATGTACCAGTCTGTATGTATGCATGCGACGAAATTCAATCCATTTTGTTAAAAAATAAATACACGGATTTTCGATGAGAGCGCTTTGAATAGGGCTCTAATTAGAAATCAAATAATTTAAATAATTTTGATTTTTCTGATCTAACTAATTATTATTTAGAATTTAGAATAGAATTAGAATACTTAGATTTTAGAATTGATTAATATTTTTTATATAGTAAAGTGCCCTTATTGAATCGAAATATTTATTTTTGAACCCCAAATAAAACGGTGATCGCTGTTACCTTTCGGTATTTATTCTCATTTATATCAGATCAAGTATAACAGCACATAGGTATAAGAAAACAATCGACATCGACACGTCTCGCGTGTCGATATAAATTCCAACCCATGATTTTATTGCCAGGTACCGACTCAATAAAACGGTTTCTCTTTACAGTACACTCAAAACATTACTCTTGTATTCAAAATGATACTAAAAGAAAAAATTTCATAGAAATATTTGTAGGTCTTACTATTTCCTTATGCTCTTCCTTGACTAGCCATTTCCTGCGACTGTATTCCCGGCGGCGATCCCTCGATGCTGGTGCCTGCATCCGAGGAGCGGGGTTCTGACGCAGCTCGATGGCTACTCACGGAATCCCCCACACGTTTAAAGCTCCTCGTTTAATTTTGAACTTGACCTTGAAACGGCCCTTTTCGAAATTTTGGCCAATAGGTACTCGACCAGACTTGGCAAAAATAAAATGTCTTAACATTTTGTGTTGTAACACTATGTTGTGTCTGCTAACATAATATGTTATCCATCTTCGCAATTTCTGTTTCCTGTAAGCAACTGGCGTCTGTATTTCCTCTGACTATTGCCTTCAATGCACATTTTATTGATGCATCGGCTTCGTTTAATGCCTCTTCCTCTTGGCGGACCTTATAGCTTGCATAATCGACAGATAGACATAGCGCCAGTACTATATATTATAACCTCAACGCGATTTTCGCGGAGAAACTTTAACTTTTTACTACACACGATATACGTGGAGTAAATGCGCCTCAAACACGATTTACGTGGAGGGTTCATCACCTTTACACGATTTACGTGAAGGTAATGCAAAGGCTCAACATGATTTACATTGAGAATTAGTAGGTAGCCTCAACACGTTTTACCTACGTGGAGATGTTGACTTGATTTATTAGAAAGTATTAAAAAGCCTCGACATGATGTACATGGAGAATTAGTAGGTAGCCTCAACACGTTTTACCTACGTGGAGATGTTGACTTGATTTATTAGAAAGTATTAAAAAGCCTCGACATGATGTACATGGAGAATTAGTAGGTAGCCTCAACAAGGTTTTTGTGGAGTTGGTCATATTTACGCTTAAAAGAACTTAGTATTTTTCTACACACGATGTACGCGGAAAGTTCATTGTCTTAACACAAATTAAATCAAAGTAATATAAAACTCCAACATTATTTATATGGAGAATTAGTACATAGTCTTATCACATTTTACGTGAAGACAGTTGTGTAAATTAGACAATACGAAGAAATTATTTTGATACTCGACTAATAAGATAAACTAAGAAGTAGGTGGTACGTATAAATAAAAGTGAAATAATAAATCTTACAATTCGATCCTTCCAAATGTGCCAGTGCACAGAATACGTACTCGTAAGTGCCACCCTACTTGAGATGAAATCATTCCTGTTGTTAACTATTAATTAAACACAACAACAATAAAAACGAAGGAGTAGGTAGTCAATTATAATTTATCTTACCTACATTCATATTTCAATTCAAACCCAAAACTTTCTATCATGTTTAGTAATAACTTTAGAAAAGAGGGTAGAAATATATAGAAATTAATTCAATATTATAACGCTATGGTATATTAATTGTCTTGCAATTATTTTAAATATTGTATGTAGGTACGTCTATTTTACATACCTGATTTCCAATATCCAATACTATCCATTTCGAACTCGTAATTCCAGCAAATTATCACATTGTTGACGGAAACTCGACGACGACGAGCTCCTTAGCCCGTTTCGTTGCACTTTTCTGCATTTTCCGTACTCACTTCCAATTAGATCGCGTATATTTTTCTTTATCCTAACACTTATTCACTAAATCAATCCATGTGATAACAATTATTCACCGGATCAATTAGGTACGGTGTGATTCCGACGACACAAAAACACGTAATGACCAGTTTCAGGCGCCCCTCTCCGGTCGTGGAAGGGAGACGGGAAGTCAAGTTTTGTATTTTATAGTGGTGAATATCTAAAGGTGTGAAGAAGATAGCACAATCCCATGTACTGCTGCATGTAATAATTAAATCGTCTTCGGTGGTGATCCAAAGTATAATTTCCCCGACCGTTGCCCTCCTCCCACACACTACTCAATACCTCGTAAAGTATTGGATATTAATTACTACAATTAAAGCGGTAACTACATGATTCTTAATGATGTTTAGTTTTTCTTGTTTTTGCTTTGAAAGGTTATACCAGTTTGTATGACACGAATGTAGGTAGGTAAAGATTTTTATTAATAGGTGTTTAAACAATTGAGAGTTAAATAATTGGCTGTGACGTAGACAGACAGTCACCGAAGTCTCGCCTTAATGGTTCTTCCCCGAAGGAGGTTTAGAACCCTAAAAATTTGAGTTAGGTTAGGTTAAATATAATAGGTTAACACGGGAACCCTTATTTACTCTAGTTTTATATATTGTAGGTCTGTAGGTAGTACTTTTATGTATCTAATAGTATTTAACTCTTTATTTTTGTAGTTAGATGCATTGACTTATTAGGAAAGGGTATACTAAACCGATACGGTTATAAGAAAGGGGCATATACTAAACCGATAAAAGCTGATAGCACTCATTATTATGATTATGAATAACTTTTACTATGATACTATGAGATTTACCTTCTTCTTTTTTTATGTTATTGAGTGACAAGACGAGCAAATCGCTCGCCTGATGTTAAACGCCTGCCCATAACAGGTCTGCGCCATCCTAAATTTCGAGTTCTGAGAATTTAAGACCCTGCGCGGCACAGCACTGCGCTCGTCACCCTGAGATATAAGATGTTTAATCTCCTATTTGCCTAATCGTGTTTTGAAACAATAAATCACATAACCCTAGTATTTTTATCACATCCGATTGGCTGGTTTATGGTATACCTAGTAACTAAATTCAGAAAGTCGCAGTCAATTTTAATATCTATCAATTAAGATTCCACCTGTCAAGACTCTTGTAAAATAAAATAGATTCGAAAAACTTTAAATGAATAATTTATAAAACGGACTGACATGGTCGTTATTTGGAAACTACGTTGCGACACGGCTTATGATGAGACGGTGCGAGCGAGATAGCGATATACAGACAGAGGGAGGGAGGGAGAAAGAAAGAAAGTAAAAAAAACGCGAGAGACCCGAACAAAATAATTAATGTAGTCAGGAGAGGAACTACAGCAGTTTAATTTTTCTTTGACTTATTTTCTTTTTGTTAAAAAAGCAGTAACAGCATGCTATCAGTATCCTTCTCTATTTATTTCAAGCCGTGTCGCACTGTACGTTCAGAAATACATAAAAAAATAATGAAACTCGATACGTGGAATTCGGATACTTACCGAAATAATGATGTAACGTGATATCGATAATTTCAAATCGATTATCATTTTTTGATAGTCGGCTATCGAAAGAAAATGTTAATACGAATATTAATATTTATATTTCCGAATAATCAATTCTGTAATTAGGTATGAGTAAATTCCTAACAAATCAGTCAATCGCTACATTTTTTTTCTTTTTGGCGTCGCACGGTTGGAACAAGAATTACAAAAAGATTAACTATTAACTAAGTAAATCAAATTACGATTTTGTTCCCAAAAATCCAGCGAATTACTGACGTTAATTAAATTTTGAAAACCAATGAGTCCACACCTCATGCTAATCCTTTAATAATTTATTCGACAAACTGAAAAAACGGGTCTTTTTTGAGACTGATTAAGCCGAGGTTTTCCATTTTCCCCGTTTTTTCTTTTTTCCGTTGAATAGATTTATAATTGTTTTACTGGCGTCGAGTGTGGCGTCCCATTCAATTTGAATGTCAAATTCACGGCAATTAAAAAACGTTTTTTTTTTGTTTCACAAATGGGATTGGGCATATATAGGTAATATTTTTCTCCCATTTGATACCGTATTGAATAAAAAATAAAAATAAAGTTCAATGATGTCCAAAAGATTATCCAATCTTAAGACGTCGGGTGCTATTTCCATGAAAAAATTCATCAAGATAGGTAGAGCTTAGTCATATCTTACATTATATTTTAATAAAACATTTTTATTTCTCTAAAATTGAATGAAAAACTTATCTAACAATCAGTCGATATAATTTTACTAAGTAGACCTTTTTAATTTACTACTCACTTACAATATCTAGATTTTATTACAATGAAATAATATTCCGTATCATCAAATACGATACTAAAATATGCAGCAAGAGATGCGACAATTTAATATCGATATCTATTCACTATTCACATCACTATTAAACATACCCGAAATGTGTTTAATAGTGATGCTTATTAGCATTTACCAAGGCTATCGGACCGCTGTTGCTTTTACCCTTAAATTCTACAATTTCATTTTAAAAACGCTTTTAATTTAACTAAAACTTTGGTCGATAAAGACTGTAAATTCGATTAAATAAAAAATAGCAAATAGGCAAAAATTACATAATAGCTGCTAAATTAGCTCTTAATAGTTTTTGCCTTTTTTATTTATTGTTGTTAAACAAAATGACAATGACTTCAAGAAATAATAACCTTAGAATATCGTTCAATTTCTTTTTTGAATTTTTAATTAAAATAATTCAATAATTGCCACCCCCTTCGGTACTTTAGCCGTAGTGAATTATTATTTATTTATTTATTTATTTATTCAATTCACAACAAAAACTTACAGTCTAAGACCAAAACGTTTTGCGCCAAACTTAAGAATAATAATAATAAGAATAATAAGTTATATTGTTTTTTTATATCTAAGTATATTGTAAAAAATTTAAAAATTAAGAAAATAAATGGATGTGTGGAATAAGAATAACTAAGTATTTAACATAAATCGGGTAAATTATGAATACAATGCTGTAAAATTGCTCTGTACGAGGAAGAAAATAAATCAAAATCTGACTGGCGGGCAATCAGATCGTTGAGTAGTGTGAGCGTGTGTGTGTGTGTAATTGAGCTCTGTTTTTTATTTGTATATATAGTTATTTAGATTCATATTGTAAGTTGTGTTTTTATTACATGAATTTTAATTATAAATATATATAAGTAGGTATATATAAATAGCATTATTTAAGCTCAACGAAAAGAAACGATACAATAGCAACCACAACATAGCAAACGACCGCATCTCTAAGCATCACAGCATACACATAAACTACATCATAAATCGCAGATGTGAAGATATCGATAGTCGACGTTTATCGATAATTCCCATCACTAGTCCGCATCCACTAACCACTATGCTAATCCGCCTCATTTGCATTAACAAATCTGTTGGTACCCAATTATTGTTATTGTCTATTAATTAAATTAATTAATCTAACCACTTGTGGGGTCCAGAGGGACCTTTAATTAGAAATAATCATTACGTTAACGTTTATAGGAATTTAATGGAATGGAGTTAGCAGATATTTCTTTTGAAAAAGGATCTATCGCGGTTTTTCCTATACGGTGACGAGGAAAAGTAGCCTATGTGTTAATCCAGGGCATAAGCTATTTTTGTTCCAAGTTTTATTAAAATCGGTTTAGTAGTTACGGAGATTCGATACTAGCTGTGTACCGCGATTTCAGTCCCGTGGTGAAAATGACGATGAAAAGAATAGTTTTTTTTTTCCAAAATCAGTCTAATAAGAAATCGATATCTATCTATTTAATTTAAGTACACAATAGATAGTCTCACGCGATCTTCCACTCTACTGAGATTTATGTGATTTGTACAGTCAGGTGGAGAAATAAAAAAAATATTCATGAATTTTTGTTATAATTAAACACGGGAATACTCACGTAAAAATTAAGCCGTCTACTACGACTAGTTTCGGTCACATTCGGTGACCTTCATCAGGCGAGTTTACAAACGTGACGCGCTCGCGGTTGCGTCTCGTTTGGCACTGACTTACGTAAGTATTCCCGTGTTTAATTATGACAAAAATGTGTGAAAACCACTTTAGTTTCCATATTCATGAATGTTCCAAAAATAAGTAAAAAAAAATTCAATTCAATATTATACTTCAATTTTAACGTATTAAGACAATAAGAAATTAGTGGGACAAATTAATATAAAGAAATATGTGTTTAAATTTTATTTATTTTTACGATTTAACTTTTAAACTTGGAGTCTCGAGGTCTGTGGACTCGTTTTTCATTACACCTCTTTCATCAAAAATCAAAAATTCAACACATTACATTTAGATTAAATTCTTAGATAAATAACTAAACCATTATATTCTATTCTAAACATTTATCAACGAAACATAGGTTAGAAATGATTTTTTTTTTTATTCAATTATAGGCTTGCGTTTGACCACCATCTCGCCTGATGTTAAGCAACGATGCGGTCTACGATGGAGCACGCTTGCCTAGAAGGAACCGATTCACTCGCGACTTGAAGACACCCAAATAAAAAAAATAAATTAGAAAATTAGAAAATAAATAATTATATATTATATTATTTATTATGCATTATATTATTTATAATATATATTTTTTTTAATAATTTGAATAAATTAGATTTATCGATACAGTACTTTTTTTACAATAATTCTGCATCTGACTGTACCCAGGCTAGGGCGAAAGAAATCAGGGTCTGCATTGTCAGTGTGTGATCACTGGAATTTAATCTAGCGCGGACGTGTGCACCCGGCTTTATTAAGGGGGGGGGGGGGCTTTATTAGGCAGGCCTTATTATGGAATTATTCACTTTTATCGATTTTTACACGCTTATTATTAGCTTCGCTTGTATGTTTGTTTGTATGTTTGTAACCGACTCCTTTGGGCGCGATGATAATCCACTTGAAACGGCCCAAAGCGTGATTTTAGTTTTTTTTATTATTATTTTTTTGAGGCGAATGTAAAGGCTTCACTAGAGCATTCGTGTTCATTAGTGTAATGTAACAGTTCAGATTACAGCAATTAAGGAGAACCGAGCATTACAGTTTGCAACAAGTAATTTATTAATGTGTAAATGTTTTTTATACAGTTTGTACTTGGATAAACACATACAAGTCATAATACAGTTCTTTTATGATAGGAAGTGAAACCGCGGCGTATTCAATTTTTTTTTTTAGTTTTCTTTATTCACGTCCCATTGTTACTACAACATTATTAATAAGCGACACTCGAGATGTAAAAAAAACAACATTCGAATTGAGAACCTCCTTTTTTTGAAGTCGGTTAAAATATGTAGGCCTCGGTTTCAACTAGCCTCATAACTCATAAGTTGACGTAAGACGTTGGTGGTCGAAACCACTTTATCGGACTTTATCACGAAAAAAAAAGTTTAATTCAAGCATTTATTTCGTCTACCATGACCGTAAAGTAGTATCTATTATTACTGTCGCTATACTAATTAACTAATTATAGTATAAAAAACAACAATACATTATAAAAAACTTAAAAACTAGGTTGCCGCCGGCAGCGGGGCAGGGCCCAAGCTACCGGTGGTTAAGGCCGCATAGTGAGGAACCTCCTGACAATGCGGGCCGTGTCAAGAATGACCGCCTTTTGTATCTGACTCTTGACCCAACCGTCTAGCGAGAGCCTCTTCAGATGTTGGTCGAGGCTCTAATTATTATTATTAATTATTAATTTATATATTAATTCAGTTTACAAATAATATAATAATATCAGCATGAAATAATAACTCCAAAATTCCAGAAGCCTGCCTAAATAACTCTAAATACCCATCACAATTTACTTTATTCCGCCCGAAATAATTTTATTAAATACAACAATTTCAGTACACACGCCTACTGGAATCACACACTCTTCGTACGAATTTGGCTCGGTGGTCATCGCACACTGCACTGGATCGACATCGTATAGCACTGAAGTGATTTACATTTTACAGAACATATTTACAGAAGGGTATTTAGTTTTGACAGCTATCTGAGCCTTACTTAGCCACCTTGTAATGCTTAATCACATCATATTATGAGTTAAACACGTGCTAATAGCGAGAACTAAGCAATTTTTAAATAAAAACAAGGTATTAAATTACCTCTAGTAGATATCATATCTATAGCTTAATTTTAGATTACAAAAAAGGCATGTGGCCTTCTTGAAATAAATGACAAATGCGTGCATTCGTAGCTTATATTTACTAACCAGTCATGGCCTGCTGTACCTACTCGTAAAGAAACTTAATTTTTACTCACGACGGAACGAAGAAGGTACATATGCGTTTATGATGGTCCGGTGTTGAGTTAGTGCTGTGTGCTTTGACCATTCCTCGAGGGGAGGTAGGCGTAAAGTGGGACCCCACAAAAGTGACAAAAGCTAGAACCATAATAAACACACGGCTCAGACAATCGACAAGCACAATGTCAGGCGCTCGGTGAAATAAGCAGATATTTTATTATTATATTGTTTTGACACACCGCTGAACAGGACGACTTACAATAGATGTAAAACATTAACAATGGTACGCAGCCAACCCTGTGTAACATAGATAATAATAGATGTCTCCAAGTGTTGATATAAATTTCTTGAATAACCTAATCAGTTTTTGCTTTCGATGCGATTTTAAAATAAAATACGGCGATAAGAACCTAATAAAGCGTCACACTTGAAAAAGATCAAATGTCAAAGTACATTGTACCTTATGCTACCTTTATCCCGGAAAATGCGAGCAAAACCGCAAAGCGCAGCTAGTTAATGATAATAAATAAAAACGCTATCACATACCTAAATTATAACAATGAAATAACTGTAGGTATGTCACGCAATAAGGGTAGCGTGGGGCAAACGGAACACTTGATAAATAGTCGAGTAACAACAATATCAAGTTACAAATTGGACCTTTCGTCGACGTATTAGGAACGGAAGTAGCTTCAATAGGACGACGAATTTTCATCTTTTAGTACGGTATATTGAGGCGGAGACGGTTGCCACTATGTCTGTTACAATTACAATGAGACTGATTGGTACTTAGTCTTGATGATGTTTTGGCTGATAATAACTTAGTGTATGAAGTTAGTATGGATCTATTGTCAGTTCTTGGGCTGCCTGAATAGCGAGTTGGTCTTCAAACGAAACACTTCGTGAGTACACGATAAAAAGTAATTTAAAAAAACTGTCGAAAACTAATAAATTGAGTTCAAAAGACGACTCATCGTCATCGTCACCATCATTATCAGCCCATAATTGGCCACTGCTGAGCATAGGCCTTTTTATCGTACGCCACTCAACCTGATCGTGTGCCAAGCTTGTCCAGGTTCGATCTGCAATTTTTGTTATTTCGTTATTTTTATCAATTACTTGTTTTCCCGCGAGGTTTCACCCACATTTTACGGGATAAAATGTAGCCTATATATTAATCCAGGGTATAAGCTACCTTTCTATCAGATTTTGCCCAAATCCGTTTAATCATTTTAGCGTGAATGAGAAACAAACATGCAAACATCCAAACTTTTTTTCGATTTATGATATTAGTAGGATAAATTGAGGAAAGAAAGGAACTCATAATAATTTCACTTCCCGACATAGTGTGACAGGCTTCTGCGGGGTTTCGTAAAACTCGCCTGTTGTCCTGAGGTGTTGACTCACGAAGTTTGCTCAGTGTTAGTAACGAACGGGTGATAAATCAAAATGTTTGTTTTGCCTAAAATGCAAACCCGGCCGGGTTTACTCGCTAGCGTCAACTTGCGGTGAATCAAGATGGCGGAGATAAGGGTGGTTCAATTAAAATTGACTTCTTTATGACTTTTCGGCGATAGTTAATATAGCTGGTTGGTAAAAAAATCAATTAGCTTTTGTTTTTGATCCCATGATTTCTAAAAAGTTTATCAAATTGAACAATAATTTAATTTATGGACTGTACAGCATACGCTACATACGCATTAACTTTTTAAGCTTTATTTTAAATTTCAAACAAACTAGGGTGAAAATTTGCATGTGAAACTTCAGAATTAGGAAGTAAGCTTAATGTTTCTGCTTTTGAAATACCGAACTGAAATATGCCAAACATTTCGATACGAGCACACGCTTTCAGAGAAGTCACTAGAACTCAGTGCAGGTCGACACAACATACCTATCTTGTTTTGTGACAAGAAATAGAGAGCGCTCGAGCTTGTATTCAAAGCACTCGTTCGTCGCGACTGGTGTATCGCCGATTTGTAACAACCTCTCGAATTACAAACAAACGATATAACTCTGTCTCCACTTTTGCTTTCATTCACACCCTGCACAACAATAAGTCACATTTCAGCTCATAAAGCCCATTTCAGATTAAAATATACACCAATAAATTACCGTATAAATCGTCAACAATCGATACTAATAAGCACAATAAGTTCCCGAATTAAATACGCATTTCTCGCCTATGACGTATAACTGCACCATTATTTCTAGACCTTTCGTGTATCAGCATTTTGTTAACAATGACGGCTCAATGAAGACTGGACGTTTTTATTCCGTGATATACGGAGGGTATTTTATTTAATATTGGAATATTGATTTATGAGTAGTAGAGTGTCCTACGTTGGCCCACTCTCCCCTAAATTGTGTTTAGGAATGTATTTTCTGAATGTAACAATTTTTCATTTTCGCCTAATGTAGGCAGTATTTATGTTTTCGCCAAGATAAATGTCTAGACGTACATTTCATAAACGGGAACCTGGTAACAATTCTTTGCAATATTTTCAGAGAACATAATTATTTTACCTGTTTCGTTTTTGGTTTTACGAATGGTGACTATAGCAGGAATACAATTGAGCTTACCTGTAACAGAAAAAAAAACATTTTAAGATAAACACTTTGTTAAAGTTATAACTATATTTAACATTAAAAAACAATTAAAATGAGCTGAATATTTTAAACTAGCTGAACGGATTTTCATGAACATTTTATAATTAAATTACTTAACACCCTTCTTTTTGCGTCGGGTGCAAAATAACTGAAAAATGTTAAACGCTCATCTACTACATCTACAAATGACACTAAAGAAAGAAATTCACGTAAGATAAATATTTCACGAGACATTTGAGATTTGGATTTCTTTTAATCTCATCATCATCAATTCATCACCGATTTACGTGACACAGTTAGTAAATATAGGGTTATTCATAGAGGGCATGCTAAGTCGAAAAGGGCTCATAGTACTCACGATTAGGAACATCTTTTACTATGGGACACACCCAGACGAAAAAAAAATCAGCTGTTCCATATATTTTGTCGAGTGTCATTGACATTTTTCTATGGAACAGCTGATTTTTTTCTCGAATTTCGAGTCGATAGTAAAAGTTGTTCATTATGATGAGTACTATGAGCCCTTTTCGGCTTAGCATACCCTTTATGAATAACCCTATATAAACGTTACGTAAAACACGTCTATAAACTATAAGCGATTAAGGTCGATAGTATTATTTTTGCAAAATACCTACCAAAATAAATACAATTCAGAGAGCATTGTATCTATATTCAGAGAGATTTTCAGAGTTACAATGCAGAGATGTGTATTGTTTTAAAATACATGCTGTTAACAGGGAATAATAACGTAAAATTAAGGCTATTTACATTTACGACTAGTTTCGATATTCAGTGATCAAAACTATTCGTAATAGACGACTTAATTTTACGTGAGTATTCCTGTGTTGATCATACAAAAGGTTTCAAAACCATGTTAGTTTCCATAGTTTAATTTTATATATGCCAAAGTGTGTCTGTTTCTTTGTTTGTCCACGACATGTCCTTTTCTGTCCCCTGACAACGCTAGTACCAAACTTCATGATGATCGGTTGAACAGTTAAAGCGTGAAATCATAACCAATAACTACTAAACCAATCATCATAAAATTTTGTATACACTTTGTCAGGGGTACAGTAAAGGACATAAGCTACTTTTCATTGATTGTTTTTCTTCACCTCGCGAAAAAAACCGCGGAGCACATCTAGTTTAAAAAACCAAACCGTTTTAAAAATAATTTTCTACCTCGAAATTAATTTTCCACCTCGCTACTTTTCTATTAATATCTAACAAGGGCATGTTTTGATACGATCCCCGAGGGGTTAAAACCACTGCGGTGTAATGCGAAAACTTTAAAAATCGTACATCACAAAAAGGGTAATCTGAATAAGTTACAAGTGACTGAGTAAGCAACCCTTAAACAGGGGTCCAAGTTTAAGTTCTTAGCTTAAAGGTTCTGCTCCACTAAGATGGCTTGGCCAATAAATGCTCCATCGTAGACCGCATGCTTGGTTACCATCAGGCGAGCAAGCGGTCAAACGCAAGCCTATTACTGAAGAAAAAAAAGGACAGAGAAATAAGTATCTTTTAAGATATGTGCTTTAGCTTCAACCAAACTCGGCTCACCAACATAGTTGATAATCAAAATAAGACCCCTATTTCTAAAAATAGCAAGCGAAGCGAGAATTTCTGAAACTATAATCAACAACTTCGTTCTATTTCTTTGGTATTTCTTTTATTTTATTTGTGTTTGTTTGTTTGCATCTGTTTCTTTTAATCTTCTCTTAACGCCTCTATCTCTCGTTTCTCTTTCTCTGTCTATCTCTCTAATTATTATATCAATATCTAAGCCGCTTCGCTCGAGCTCGCTTCACTATTTTATACGCTCGCTTCGCTCACCCCGCTACCAGAGCAAAGCAACGAAATCCTAATACCGTTCATAAATATTCCGCGCAAGGCTACATCAGTGTAGGTAAGTGAGACCACATGTTTACACGAGGAAATTTGTTTACAAATAATTTAAAAGGGCCTACATACGGCTTACAATCTTACGTTTTCTTTTATTTATGGAAATATGCTTCTAAAGATTCTGCAGTGTTTGGAGAGGTTATGAAAGAAATTCATTTTGTGAAATGTGAAATTGGATACGTGTTGGTTCAAAGATTTGTTGGCTATAGCCAAGAAGCGTAGGTTGGCGGTTTTCGTAAGAAAATATTGTAAGAAAACTATGGAATTGACTGGATCAAATATCGAATTAAGAAAAATATGTTTTCTCTTGTTCTACCAACTGTAGAAGCAGATGGAGTAAAAACAGCAAAAAATTAATATCAATACTTTAAAAGATAATATTAGGTTTTCCAATAAAAACAAAAACGAATAATAATATGAATAGTTGTCACAAATTCAAATCGAATTTGTAAATTTTAATAGAATTTAGTTCAAAATAGTTACAATTAGAAATTAATTCCATTAGAAAAGTTTCTGCTACTGATGGTGGTTTAATTAATTTGTGGACTTTATAAAGGAACCTTTGTACAGACAGACTAACAAAACGCTTAGTTGGACAATAGAGTTTTGAAAGTATGATGTATGGGCGAAATCTAATTTAGCTCGTAGACTAGGCTCCCACTGTAAGTAATCTTACTTCGTAAGATACCAGAAAAGAGAGAAAGAAAGAGTTTATCTACCTATCTATCTATTTATACCAGAATAGAAGTATGATGTAGCGATAATATTTAGTAATACCTAACCTTAGAAAGTTGTCATTTCCCGGCCTGATAGAATCCTATTTTTTTGATGAATACATGCCTCGCTCATTAAAAAAAAAATTAAAAACACAAAATAATTTAAATATTACAGTTTTATCTTGACCTACCGAAGGAGCTCTTTTTGGAGACTACATCTCACTAAAGTCCACCCTGGCAGGTTTTCTGTTCAGACTACTAAACATATATTTTTCGAAAAAAATACATGGGTTCTTTCAGGCTGAATGGCAACCTATTATGATTAGGTGATTGTTATAGCTCGATCACTTTATTTTGGCATCTTGAGAGGTAAGATTTCTTGCAGTGGGAGCTTAGTCTATATCTTTTGTTTGGATGCCTACGCACTAGGTGTCGATTTTTTGTCTAGTTTCTGAAATGTTGGAAATTGTTTTAGAGTAATTTTTGGGTGAATGATGGCTAAATAAATATGCAGTTTCAAATTGTATTATGAAAACTGACGTGGTTTCGACATATTTTTTTGTAATAACACGGGACTACTTACGTATATTAGAGTATAAATCGAATATTTAGACTACACATAGTTTATCTATCTTCCAACAGGCCGTGGACAAAGCGTCTTTCCACCGTTTTTATCCATGATTAGATATGGGCAACGCGTAGACGGTGACAATATGACAATGCTAGATATGAATATGTTTGTCTTTTTATCTCGGGTTAAAAACGGGGGAAAGATAATTTGTCCACACCCCATGCTAAGCCTGTTGTAGCAGTATAACAGGCCCAAGTTTGAAGGCTTTATTTGACAGATCTAAACTAACTAAAACTATATCTGTCTTCGTCATTGCAACCTATTAGACAATGTTATAAATAATTTCAGAAAAAATAGACATGTCAATTAGGCCCTTACATGCGCTTTCCTTAAGTGCGGCTAATAGTCAAATGCGTTGTTTTACGCGCCAAGCGTGTGTAGCCGCATTCGTGTCGCACAAAGAAAAACACAAGGTATGTGTTTTCCGCAATGAAAGTGTTAAAACTCGGGTGACGATATAACATATTATCTATACTAACTCACTAAGATATTACTTAGGTACACCCGAGCACAACAATCCGCTCGTACTAAGCCAAATATTCTTAAAGGTCATATAAAAAGTTCGGCTGAAAAACTTTTGATCTCGCATGTCAATCACAATCCCAATATCAGGATATGAAACGCCACCTGCAAAATCAGAAAGGTATGTTGCGATAGGACGAATGAACTCGCTGGACATGATGCTTCGCTACAAGACTCCAGTCTTCGCACGCAGTGCGTGCGAACTGCGGCTATCGGTAGATATGCTTTTATGATTCTGTTGTTTCTAAATTAATATTTAATTTACCAGTTGTGCCCCGCGGTTCCGGGATAAAAAGCAGCCTATTTGTTAACCCAAGATATAAGTTACCATCGTACGAAATTTCATCCAAATCTGTTCAGCTGTTTTTGCGTGATTAAACGAGGAAAATTAGAAGGATTAAGCGGGGAGAGTCAGCCTTGTTTACCTACCTTATTTAATTATATGCGTAACACGGTCGTAATTCTATAGTTTAATTCAATAATTAGTGTTGTTTAATTAAGCTTGCTTCTGTATTACATGCAAGGCAATAAATGTGTTTCATTTCTGAAAATTTCCCCCATAAATATGTGATAGCGATAATGTAGCAGGCAGGTGCAGATGTAAACACAATTTACAATGACTCTACACGCGTTTTTTACAAGGAATCGCGTTTTGCTAAATTATAGTCATTTTAGTCGTCCACCACACGTTCAAATATTCAGTCCACGTCCAATAACTTTATAAGTCCAAGTTCCCACCCCTTCAATATCATTCCCTTTTCACCCCTTCTCGATAGGCAGAATCCGGACTTATACGTTCGAATTTGAATTTTTTTGCTACTGTTTTTCTTATATTTGAAAGGAGATGTGACCCGGGGCTTCGTTCGTGTATACTACATTTTATAATCTTTAGATATTAGTAGTTGGGCCCCGGGGTACTCGCGTTTTCCTGGATAAAAAGTCTATATGCCAATCCAGAGTATAAGCTAGATTCATATCAAATTTCATCGAAATCCGTACAGCCGTTTTTGCGTGATTAAGCAACTAACATCCAAACTTTAACATTTAAAATATTAGCATATGTAATTAGCCTGATATACAAGAGGATTCTCATTAAAGAGAAGAAGAAAGCCTGGAAAAATAGGATGGTCTGGAATAGATTGCTTTGAGCGATAAGGCCGCCAGTTGTTGCACTAGTTTTAAACACTGAGGATTATTTTCCTTTTATCTTGTAACAAAATTGAAAACGACTTTCCGATCTCTGATTGAGCTGGAATTAGGTTTACCTGTGTAACTCCGTATAAAAAAAAAAACATTTTTTCGCCATTTTTACTTTGGTCTTGAAATTTTAAAGAAAACTAAATTAAGTAGTTGAAAGAAGGAGGTTCAGACACACATACACTCGAAAAACATTACCTCCTTTCAAACAGTCGAGTAAAACTCAAACTTATTAACCTAATTCCTAAGCCAAACTTAATCTTATATTACCAACATAACCCCAAAGTTTTCTTCAGAGTTGACACGACCAACCTTCCAAGTCCGAAACAAAGACCTAGACTTAGTTAGTTAGTTAGGTATTAGCAATACAAATACCGAAACTAGCTGAGTAAGAACTTTGTGATATGATGCTATTAGAGCACTATGAAGTTTGGTAAAGGAGCTGGTTCGTTGGGAATAGGCATGACGACAGTATCAAAAAATCGCCGATGCAATGATTTTAGGGGAAAGTCAGTTTAAAAAAATTTAAAACAGGTTTAGTTTTATTTATTATATAAAAAACAGATTATTAAGATTCTCAATAAAATAAGACATTAAAATACTGCAATCGGCAATTTTGACTGAAACAACAATCACAGCGTATGACGTCACGCTTAAGTAAACTCCGCTGATTAGGTCATCCGCCGCTCATCACGCATAGACACAATGACATGTTTACTTAACCGTGACGTCAAGCCGGCGCCATGACACATGCGAGCTGTTTTTCGAGCACTATTGAAAAAATATATGAAAAATGGCTTCAAATTTCGTTAAACTTAAGTTTATTACTAAAATAAAGGCTTTTTGTAAAAAATAAGTAGTCCCATTATGGAAGAGGATTTTAAAATCTTTCATGACGTCACTTGCGTCTACGATAGTTTGACAAAGTACTGCACTGGATGCGAAATGCGAAAGTTTCTGTGTGTGTGAATATTTGTTCCCACGTATCTCCGTGACTACTAAACTAATTTTGTTAAAATTTGGGGTACAGATAGCTAATGCCACGGATTAACACAGGCTACGTAAGCTACTTTTCATTATTACAGTTTTTCATCACCGCGGGAAACATTTAGTGTTACATGTGTTACTCTTTTGTTGTGCACAGCAAAAAAAAATTGTCCGAAGAAGAAATTCATTGGTTTATGTGAATTCACCAACCTGTACATGGCCATAGTGGTACGACTACGACCTTATGACCCCTCGAGGGTAGTAGACCTGGTATCTAGAAGTTGAAATACTGAAATGAGCCGAAAATTGTTAAGAAAAATTATCAATCAATTTATCCATCCTACAACCATCTTTACAATATAACCTTGTTTGCCTTACAACTTTAGCCGATATGATGCAATTAGCTACCCTAACCCTCAGGTGTCTATGGGGTATTTTTGGCCCACGTTCGACTTGGGGGTATTCCGGGCCTTTTGAGACTACCTCTGTCACCCTCACTCTTATGACATTTCTAATGAGTGCGACAGTGACCACGATATCTTATTTGGTAAGATGGAGCCTTTGGTCCAACTTGAGCAGTTATGATCGAGTTAGAAAACTTGTGCCGGAACGTGGCTATGATTTCATTATGTTTAGGACAGTTATTTATTCTCAGAGGGATAGGGGATAGAATCGCTTGACGTGTTGGAGAGATGGCGTTTCAGGGTATAGTAGAGGTACATTAATAGTTTATTGAAAACTAGCGGATGGTTAGAACTTCGGCCAGTGGTGCTCGTCGTTTAGGGGTTAGGGCTATAAATAAAGCCTATGGCACTCAGGGATATTGATGCTTTCCATTTTTTTACTATAGTATTACAATATATTTTTTAAGCAATCATTGCCTTAAAATTCCAATGGGTTCCTATTGGTGAAAGCATTTTTAAAATCGGTCCAGCAGTTTCGGAGATTACTCTTTACAAACGTACATGTTTTCAAGCATTCATACATTCAAATATACATCTATACTTATATTATGAAGAATAAAGTTCGTTTATATATGCCCATCTCGCTAAAGCGCATTGTATAAGCGAGATGTTGCACGATCACCATAATATCACCACAAGAGTTACAAAAGTCTTAGAAAAGTCAAGAAGTCTTGAAGTCTTTGGAGAGTTTAGGTATTCTCTAAGTCTAGCTTCATTTTCGACCACATCGTCACTTATGGGTTAATTACACGTAACGAGTGCAGTTGCGAGACAGTAAACGGGCATGTTCACCGAGCAAACAAATTATGGTTCTAGCGACTGTCTCGCCTAGTCAAACTGTTTATACAAACCGGGCACTCGGCCGAGGGCACTGTCTGACCACTGTAGTCATTCATATGCATCCTTTAATCTTCCTACTGCTGGGACACAGGTCTACCCTCGAAGGGTGATTAGGCCGTATTCCACCACGCTGGCCAAGTGCGGGTTGGTGGATTCACATACACCATTGAATTTCTTCTCCGGACATATGCAGGTTTCCTCACGATGTTTTTCTTCTGTAGTCGTTACGTGTAATCAATTCATTTTAAAGCGAGTTGGCGGTATAAGGCCCTTTTTCGCTAAAACAAAATAAAGCTAAGAGAGAAAATGAAACTGTCGGTACCTCTATTTTGGTCTATAAATAATTCCCTTCCCTCACCTGCTTTGAGTAGGTATTGCCTAATTCAATATCGTAGGATTTCTAGAGTTCAAGGGTTGAAATCGTCTCGGATTAGGAATAACCTCAGATGAATCGGAGAGAAAGATGGAGCACTGCGTTAGATTTGGGTGAAGCCAAGAACTCTTCTACTTTAGCACGTTCATAAGATGCACGCATTAACGCCTCATTACTTCTGTACTCGTTTGTTAGATATCTGGACGTTGTGCGCGTACAATCACTAGTAATAATGTTGATACATTGTCACATTTAGAAAAATATCCAACTTCTACCATCCAACAAATAAGTGTACGACAATGTGTTCTAAATTACCTAACCATCAAACTGCGTTAAAGTCAGGTAACTGTGTACACTTATTTATTGAATGGTAGAAGTTAGATGGTTTTGAAAGTGTGACAATGTATTAATATTATTGCTCGTGACTGTACGAGTGTCCCTACGCAAGAATAAAGAAGAGTTCTTGACTTCACCCAAATCTGACGCAGTGCTCTATCTATCTGTCTAAGTTTATCTGTGGGAATAACGTAGTCGGAAAAATTGGTTACCTAACTGTCTAGCGGTCTCAGGACTATCAGGATAGACGTGTTCATTTATTAGCTCCATCCTGGGATTTGATCCGCTTTTTTTGGTTTTTTCAGGATTTTTTTATTCCCGAATTCCCGATTCAAGTACCTTACTCTGGCCCACTTTAGCTAGGTAAGACAAGATGGCGGTCAAACGCAAACCTATCATCTAAATGAAAAAATAATTGGCTATTTATGACGTACAGACAGACAGACACCGAAGTTCTTAACCGAAGGAGGTTCATAACTCTAAGAAGTAACTTAGTTAATGTAAAAGATAACTTAACTTAGTTAATACATAAGTTAGGCTGAAAGATATATTTAGCAACACTGAGAAAAATGCTGGATGGAAAATGATGGATTCACCTAAAGTACGGAGCATACTGATATCACCAAAAAGTACAATGATTAGCACCAGTTTTAAGGTGCCAACTATCATAAGCTGGTGCTAATCATCGTTCTTTTTGGTAATATTAGTATAGTATCGTACTTTAAATGAATTCGTCAGAATTTGTATGGCCATTTTTCTCAGTTTAGATTGTGTACGAGTAAGTCACTTTAATTTTCATTTAGAGACATGGGAAGAAGGAAAATCGGCATTTGCGCAACGAGATAAAACGGACTAACATTATGTCACAATTCAAATCGTTACTCCCCAAAAATATCCGTGGAAACACTCACTCAGAGCCCAACATTAAGTTATTACAATCTCTTTTATTAAAACTCCTTTGTTTGAGCCAAAAAATATCCGAAATTACGTTTTCCGTCAAATTAGAACTGTCCCCAACAGACGCGGTTCAAAGAAAACTGGCGCAGAACAATAAATTCCAATATCTGAGGCCTTGTACTTTCCTCCTTCATTAATTTAATGCTTGTCCCGAGTAATTAATTATTAATTTGATTTTACAGATCATAAAATTCGTGTTTTAGGTGTTTGGAAGGTCGGAAGCGGCCACTGGCTGGACTTCGGTGGGTATTCTTTGGGCGGTACTTTGCATTCGTGGATTTGGAAGAAAATACGTATTGACCGGTGGTATTGATTTTATATCTTCTTGATCCTATGGTAATAGATGTCACAATTTATTACAAACTTTAAAAAAAATAGAAGTATTTTTTAGTTTGGTTTGTGTAGTGTAGCTTTAAAAAAAAGTGGTGAACAAGCGATGGTAAGTTGGTAAGTGGTCACCGCCGCCCACGGCCACCTTTAATCCTGAGGCATCTTCAGTACAATGCCTACGTAGATTATTTCGTCGGCTAAAATAACAAACTAAACTAAATAGAACTAAGAAATTTACAAAACTAAAAATCAAAAAGTAGTTTTTGCCCGTGTGGCGTAGTACCAAGAACGCTGGCTGCATTCCCGTGCTGAATTGCCAGTGAAATTCTTTGCGCGAGGAATGAGCCAGCCCTCTTATCACCAGCGGCGTCAACTAAGGGCTCTCTTACACGAGCGGCACGACGCCAACGGCAGAGGCAACTGTAGCCGCCGACAGATGTCGACGGCTACAGTTGCCTCTGCCGTTGACATCGTGCCGCTCGTGTATTGACATCGTGCCGCTCGTGTAAGAGAGCCCTAAGTTTGGAGTCAACGTCAAAAATAACCGTCAACGTCGGCTTAGTGCAAGGAGTCATTAACTGCAAAAAGTCAGTAACAATTTCGCTACATGGTTTTGACACTCAAGTTTTATTGAGAAGGATATTGCGACTAGTTTCGGTCACATTCGGTGATCTTTTTCAAGGAATGATTACAACGTGATGCGGTCGAAGTTGCGTCCAGCCTGGCACTGATTTTGCAGTGATTTCTTGCAGCAAGCAGACGATTTATTTGTCTTTATTTTGTGCCTATTTCCAATGTTTTTTGGTGTTTGTACTTCACAGTGAGGGGCACAAGTAGTAAATATTACTTAAGAGAATACGATAGGCCCCTAAATCATAAACCTCTAAGACAGATGACTGCTCAGAGAAAACCTATTGAAAATAAAATAAGAGCGAGACAGTAAATCAAACCGAGGAGACAGCAAGCGCAATCAGCCAAAAACACTAAAACTCTTACATTATGTCACTGAAATCATTAAAACGTTTTTCAGCCAAATTGGAGATACTTTACCCATAAGCTTATGTATTAATCTAAATTTATTGCTTTCTCTTTTATACCACTTTCAACCTTTATCTCTGAGCAATAAAGTTGAAATTCGCGTGGAAGAATAAAGGTCGTAGAGCAGAAAATTTACAACTACCGCCATAAGTAAAATGTCTTAAAGGAATGAGATATGAGGTCAATCTTTATTCATACGTATGGGACCGCACCGATATTTCTAAATCGGTAGTTTTATTTGTCAAAAGTTGTTATATGGAAGGTATTTCAGATTTGATTCAAGTTGAGACAGACTTTTACTACTAGTAGTTCTGCGAGTAGTACTACGAGTAGTAGTTTTGTACACCTCGAGCATTTTTTTTTATCTTATCTTACAACATTTTTGGTCGATTTTACGCATATCGGAAATTTTGATTTAGAATTAAGTACCAAATATTTCTGCCGAATATTATCCAAATCGGGGTAAATTGCACCGAAGCAAATTCACACCTTTTTAGGGAAATGCCTACCCAAACAAAAATTAAGAAAAAAAAGTATGAAATGGCAGAAACTGTATTTCTGTACGTAAGTTTCATCAAGATTTATTAAAAAATACGACCTGTACCAACATCCATACAAACAAACATCCGGACACACAAAAACAATTTTTGCCAGTTGCTAAAGACGCTTCGTTCGCTCGGCCATTTAATTAAACAAATGAATTTGTTAAAAATCACAGCATTTCCAACCAAGTCTAGCGTACTTAAGCAAAGTCATAATTATAAATACACAATCAGGGGTCCGTAAGACCCCCTTTTCCCCCCTAATTGCATCTCAACAATGGCGCAAGGGAAATGGCTCGAAAAATTACGCACTATTGTCCAGTGAGTTGTGACAGATAAAATGTCGAGGGGCTTTAGATGTCTACTTTGTGACGAATTAAAAAAAAGAATTTAGAAAAAAGTTGAGTAAAATATTTTTAAAATAAAATATAAATGTCACTATAAACGAAGAATTTATTAGAAAAAAAATAGAACTGTGACGAATTTACACATACTTTTTTTCGTGACGAATCTATAATAACCCATAGACAAATATCTACTACTATACTATATCTTTATTTTACATTACAAAGAAAAAAATACATGCGAGTAGGTAATTAAATTTGAAAGTTCTTTAATCAGTCAGGACTTTGAATTTTATTAAAAGCTTTTATTTAACTTGCAATGTATGTATGTATTTATGTAAGTATGTTAGATCGGGTGGAATCTTGCAACTCAATATTGAACCACTTCCCGATGTCCGATTGTGCTGAAACTTGGTATACGTGTGTAACTTCGATGACAATGCAATAAAAGCTTGTATTTAAAAATATTTTTCAAATTAACGTAGTATAAGGATACCTTTAGTAAAGTGGCGAACCAGGAGACTTATTGCAATACCTCTAGTATTTAGACATTTGTCGAGTGCTTCCAGAATAGTACCGTTGTTAATTACAACCGGCTGGGTCTAAGAATTCATCAATGAAGATTACAAACAATACTCCAAAACAGATCTTAACGCTTTACATTAAGAGACTTTTCTTTGCATTTCTTAATTGGTGACATTTTAGCAGCAACGAGATATTTCTAAGATAAATTATCACTGGTATAAATGTGAAAGTTTTTGAGTATGTTTGTTTGTATGTTTGTCTGACTAAATTAACTACATATATTTAATATTTTAAATGCGAAAGTGAGTTTGTTTGTTTTGCTTTCACGCCTTAACTACTCAACCGATCATCGTGAAATTTTGCACACACGTTGTCAGGGGTGTAGAAAAGGATATAGGCTACTTTTAACATCATCATCATCATCGCCGTTTTTGGTTACCACGCTGCTGAAACAGTAGAGCACATAAGCTACTATTTATCCTAGAAAAAAACCTTTTTTTATTCATTGATAGGCTTGCGTTTGACCGCCATCTTGCCTGATGGTGAGCAGTGATGCGGTCTACGATGGAGCACGCGCGCCTAGAAGAAACCGATCATATAAAGGTTGATTACACGTAACGAGTACAGTGCGCTCGGCCGAGTATTCGGTTTGTATATTGACGAGGCGAGACAGTCACTAGAACCATGATTTGTTTGCTCGGACGAGTGTGCCAATTTAAGGCTTTCTCAAACAGAACGCGTTAACCTGACGGCGCGCTAGAACGCCGAGTTGTGTTGTACTACTACGATACTATACCGTCAAACAGAGCGCCAGCGCTAGCAGCTGTAGTACGCGACGCTGGCGCTCTGTTTGACGGTATAGTATCGTAGTAGTACAACACAACTCGGCGTCATAGCGCGCCGTCAGGTTAACGCTCTGACGCGCGCTAAGAACGCGTTCTGTTTGAGAAAGCCTTTACTGTCTCGCCACTGTACTACGTTACGTGTATTCAACCCAGTATAGGAGAACGGGTCAAACCGAAAGGCGTACTAGTTGAAGTATAATTGGGGAAATTCTCAAATTGTAACCGACTCTGGTTTCAAATTGGTGATTGTTCGGAAATATTTCAGACAAGCTTCGGTGACGTGGCCTCTTAAAAATAAATTTGCAAGGCTTTAGTCTTAATTATTTGGGATTCACAAACAAAATGCGGGGAAATTGTAATTATTTCCGAAGATTTTGGTGATAGTCGTTGTCTGACCACGTTGATTTTTGGTCTCTTTTTGACACGATTCTATGAAACGGTTTTGATTCAAAATTCAAAATAATTTATTCAAATATGGGTACATCAATGCACACTTATGAATGTGAAATACAATTTTTACGAATAAATTAAAACACAATAAATAAAATGTCAAAAAAATTATATAAAATTATTTGGGATTCACAAACAAAATGCGGGGAAATTGTAATTATTTCCGAAGATTTTGGTGATAGTTGTTGTCTGACCACGTTGATTTTTGGTCTCTTTTTGACACGATTCTATGAAACGGTTTTGATTCAAAATTCAAAATAATTTATTCAAATATGGGTACATCAATGCACACTTATGAATGTGAAATACAATTTTTACGAATAAATTAAAACACAATAAATAAAATGTCAAAGAAAACAATATTATTAGAATGTCAAAAAAATTATATAAATTATTGCAATGTCAAAATATCAATGTATAAAATAACTACAATAGTAGGTATAATCAGTCAAGTATTATTATTACAGTCTAAATACAATTTACGTAAAGAGACTTTATCACAGATGTATATATCACAGATTTATGATGGATTTGTTTTATAGTAATTAGCTGATTCTTGCTTTGCCTTGAGAGCTCACAGGTTGAGGGCTAAAAACATAGCCTATAGCAATTAGGGTTAAAATAGCTTTCTTCGGTGAATGTTTTTTTAAAATATTTTGCGTACCAAGAAAAACACATTCATAAAATATAAATAAAAATAAACTAAAATAATAAACTTAAATTTAAAATAAACTAAAATAACAAACTAAACTAAATAGAACTAAGAAATTTACAAAAACTAAAAATCTAAATGTAGTTTTTGCCCGTGTGGCAAAGTACCAAGAACGCTGGCTGCATTTTTAAAATTGGACTTTTAGTCTCGGAGATTACCTTTTACAAACAAACAAACTTTTACCTCTTTATAATTATTAGTATACTGTGGGACCAATCCTGAAATCGAAAAAAAACTTGCTGTTACTACAACTCTCTCGATAAAATGTATTATTACAATTTCCAGGTTGGTCCCGTAGAAAAAGTTGTTCATAATAATGAGTACCTACTATGAGCCCTTGTCAGCTTGGCATACCCTTTCCATATAACCCTGTCGAAGTATAAATTAACATTAGCAAAGATTAATTAGATTTCAGGAATTCAGTCGATTCAGTATTCCTAATTTCAGAATCAACCTGCAAATGAAAATTGATAACCTCCCCCGCCAATTAAACTTCGTCGGTTAATAATTTACTCCTTTCATTTATGAATTAATTAAATTAATTAGACTCGTTAGGTAATGTCATTAGTTTAAGTTAGAATTTTAGTTGTAGACTAATTTAGGCCAAAGTTAGGCCAATGTTATGCCTAAACTAATTTAGGCCAATATTATGCATATTCAGGCAGTTTTGCCTGGGACCCTATTCTTGGACGCTCGAGATTGTCTCCGTCTCTCTCACTCTAATGACATTTCTAATGAGTGCGACAGTGACCGAGATGATATATTACTTGCCAGAATTACTCTCCTGGTTAGAATGGATAGAATTTTAGAACTAAATTATGATAATGAGTGAAGCGATACCTTTTGGAATAATTAGTGGAAATAGCTGGCTCATTTGGTAACTATTATACAGGGTTATTCATAAAGGCTAAGCCGAAAAAAGCTCATAGTACTTATCATTATAAACAACTTTTACTATGAAACCAACCCGAAATTCGCGAAAAAAAAATCGGCTGTTCCATAGAAAAATGTCAATGACACTCGACAAAATGTATGGAACAACTGATTTTCATAATACTCATTACTCATAGTACCTAATTATTGTTATGAACGTTTCCGTTCGGGAGCTACGATGCCACTGACAGACACATCAAACTTATAATATAACACCCCGTCGTGTTTTGCATCGAGGGTTTAAAAGGGAACACCTAAAATTATGTTAGTGGCGTCCTCACGTAGCAGTTTTTCTAGAACATTTACTGCTAAAATTGGGTATATGCCTTATCGCTCTTAGGCCGCCAGTTGTTGCACTAGTTTTAAGTAGTTTTTTTTTTGCATTCGTTTTCTACAAACATCTCTCTCTGTAACAGGCGACGGTTCTGCTTAACATCAGCTCTTTTTTATTAAAAAAATAAAATAAAAAAGTGTTATTATGTTTTGTTTGTAATTTCTCTAATCAGCCATTTGAGAATGCATCAGTAACCAAGCAACAGAAAATACGGTCGCCGTAGCCGAAATCAGCATAGGGTTCGGAGTTCCTCACATATTATATATAGTGAAAATAGGCAGCCCAACCGTCAGTCTGTCTGTCACAAAAATATTATAACGCAATTATTTATAGAGCTTTTAAGCCTGAAAGTGTTTCTATGTTTTTGGCTGTTTACTTTTTGCAAATGAAATTGTATGTACGAGTATATGCGAGTTACTAAGTGTGACGGTGAAATGTTATTCGGAGCGATGCCGAGGCACACATACTGCGAGTCCATCAATATCAAAATAGCAAGGTTTGTTAATTCCTTTGTTTGAGCATAGCAAGAGTAAAGCCACGTATTCACTGAGCAACAATTGTTTATAAACTTTGTTTCAGAAACATAACATTTTGTTTCTGTAAACACTAACTAAGTGTTTCTCGTATGTTAACGTAGTGTTTACAGAAACAAAGTGATATGTTTCAGAAACACGTAGATTTCGTTTCTGAAACAGAGTTTATAAACAATTGTTGCTCAGTGTAATCGTGGCTTCATACTACATACGACATGAAATAAAAACAAAAGAGGGGTCGACCGCCTGTCGACTACGTGTCACAAGGGGATGAGAGGGGTCATGACGTCATATTCAAAATCTAAAATATCTAAGTATTAAAAGCAAAACTTTAAAATTAAAAATAGATGTAAAATTGCAAAAAATATGTGAGTTCACAGGGAAGGGGGACTCGCAAATGTGACCAGCTGTTACAAGGCGGGGGGGGGGGGGGGGATCATGAAACTCGTCTAAAGTCAATGGCCCTGTATCAGCAATTATTTCACCTAATTTAAAGCGATTCGACCTCGACCATTTAAAAGCATTCGAAATTCGAACAGCTCTCATAATCGAGATGACCTTTCTAATGCCCCCTAATGATTCGATGCATCAATCGAGTCGCTTGCAATCGATTACTAGCGATTGCGAGATACAATCGATTGTGATGTGATGTACGAATTAAATTGGATTTAGACGAGACGGAGAGATAACGTTGTCTTGCCATGGTGATGTTTTTGCTAGTACATACTCGTAGATGGGTATACCACACATACCTACATGATAGGCCCAAGTATGAAGGCATTTTAAGACAGATCTAAACTAACTAAAAATATATCTGTCTTTATCATTGCAAGCCATTAGACAAGGATGCCAATAGTTTTAGAAAATTTAGATCTGTCTTAAAATGCCTTCAAACTTGGGCCTATTATACATACAGGAATTTTAAAAGTAAAAGTTATTGATCGAGCTTGGAGGATATTGCTCTTAGTGATAAGGTTAAGGAGATAAGTTAGTTGTACTAATTTTTAAGCGTTAATATGCTTTTGTTTGTAATTTTTAATATGAACAATAAAAAATTTTTATATTATGATTTTTTTTATGTTTTTCCGTGGAGTATTTTGAAACTTTTTCTTGGAGTACTCTGGGAACAACCCTAACTACCTACCTACCTTCGTACGTCCTACTACATTTAAGTTTACTTAAATAATCTTGTTTAATCTACATTAATTACAGGAGATTTTACTGTACTGTGTTTGTATGTAGTTAGTTTTGTGAGCTTGTTATTAAATTGTTTACTTCTTATATTTTATTTTAAATTATTTGTACACTCGTAACTTCTGACAGTGGGGTCAAAATTGTTTAAAAAATTACAAGTCTATTCCATTCTTGTTTCAACCTTTATTAAATTTGATTTAAATCTGTTTCGTTAATTTAAACAATATTAGGTACCTAATAGAAAATACCACGTAATCTATATATATAAAAATGTTATGTTGGTTTGTGTACGCTTCAAAAACTCAAAAAGGTCTGCACCGATCGAGCTGAAATTTTAGCATGATGTTATAATACGCATCAAGGATTGTTTTTATCTATTTTTTTTATCCACAGCGAAGCGTGGCAGGGAACAGCTAATAATAATATAATTTAACTAAAGTACAGCTAATTAAAACAAACACATAACACATGCATAAATTCTCCTCTGACCCTAAGAACCCGAGTTTTGCAATCGATTCGTGAGAATCGCGAGTGGCCATGCGATTCTCGATTCATATATTATCGATATACTATCGATATCATCTGTCTTGTTGCATCACTAGGCACGCCTTGTTTGAGACACAAAATATTGATAGTACAGAAGTAAAACTTCATAGTAAATGCGCTCGAGTAACGCACACATAGACATCTTTCACGGACACGAGTCTCGGTACAGCCAGTGCACTCACGCTCGCGAAGTCGCGACACAAATATGAAAGTACAGATGAAGTCAATCACATGTATGTATGTACTTCACTTTTCATACCTACGCTCGGGTCGCGCTACAGTTGTCAACTTTGGCTTATGCACGAAAAACTATTGCGGTAGTGGCACTCGTATCTAGTTGTTTAATTTATTATTGAGAATGAAACAGTAAGAACGGAAATATAAACAAATAATAACTAAAATACGCGCTCGCGCTGGTTCGAACCAGCCCGAAATATCGTGTCCCTGAGCGGTGACGAGCAAATCGCTAGCCTGATGTTAAACTTCACGTTTGAGCATAACAGGTCTGCACCACCCAAAATATTGAACTCATACAATTCAAGCCCCTGCGTGGCACAGCACTGCGCTCGTCACCATAAGTTGTTTAATCTCCCATTTGCCCTGTAATTTCACTGGAAACAATGCCCTTCCAACCGGAACACAGCACATTACTGTATGTGTGCGTTACTCGAGCGCACTTTAATAATAATAATAAATCTGTTTATTGGGAACAAATAACAAAAAATAACAAGTAACATTGAGAATCACTTTGTATGTAGATTGACTTCTGTACTTTCAATGTCTTGTGCTTGAGCGCAGTTGTAATGTATAATGCTGGATGCGACGCCATTCGATCACCTCGGATTCCAACTGTAATTGTGTTGTATCACTTCATGATCGATCGTTAAAGTTTAGCTTAGGTTTCGTTCTTTGATGTTGGTAGTAAAGTGGTAAGTGGTAATTTTATCTATCCTTCTATACCATATAATACAGGATTATAAGGTAAGAGTATGCTATGCCAAAAATGGCTTATACTCAACGTTATGAACAACTTTTACCATGAGGGCAACCCGGAATTCGGGAAAAAAAAATCTGCTGTTCCATATTACATATATAGGGTTATTCATAAAGGGTATGCTAAGCCGAAAAGGACTCATAGTACTCATCATTATGAACAACTTTTACTATGGGACCAACTCGAAATTCGTGAAAAAAAATCGGCTGCTCCATACATTTTGTGTAGTGTCATTGACATTTTTCTATGGAACATCTGTTTTTTTTTTTTCGAGAATTACTGCTTGCCAATAGTAAAAGTTTTTGCAATTATAAGTACTATGAGACCTTTTCTTATAACTCTGTAGCTTTCTATTAGTGAAATATTTTATATATTATATAGTTCCGGACACCTCTTCAATTCCTCAATTCACAATACACTCAAACTTTACCAATATACAAGTTTTTATTTAACTTGTTTGTTTTTTGTATGCATGTTCGCGTTAAATCTTGGAATGCACTATAAAAACTTGCGCCATTTTTCCAGCTTTTTGAAACCAGATTCTTTCACGTCCCAGGTCAGTGCAATCTCCATCTAACACCGGTAGCTGTTATCAACCTGCTGCTTATCAGCAGCCTACTTACAGACTGGACTTTATAATGGCTTATCTGATAAAGATGATGTCATTCTTTGTTTGGAGCTTTTTAGGCTTCTCATGTTTTATCGCTCTGCAAGTCTGCATACGTTCAAAACTTTGCACAATAAACGTTGGATCAAAGGGTTTCGTGCTGTTTTTTCCTGTTTCACTTTTTTGTGTTCTTGGTTGTCTGATCGTATCCTAATCCTAACCAATACTATAAATGCTAAAGTGAGTTTGTTCCGCTTTCACAGCTTTACTACTCAACCTATCATTGTGAAATTTTGCTTGCTTGTCAAGGGTAGCTCAGTGGGAGAACAGCCGTTTCGAATTCTTGAGTTGGCGGGTTCAAATCCCGACTTACAGCAATGACTTCTTTGGAACGTGTGTACGATTACATACCACTGGCTTTTCGGTGAAGGAAAACATCGTGAGGAAATCTGCATACGTGCTAAGCCGAAAAGGGCTCATAGTACTCATCATTATGAACAACTTTTGCTATGGGACCAACCCGAAATTCGCGAAAAAAAAATCAGCTGTTCCATACATTTTGTTGAGTTTCATTGACATTTTTCTATGGAACAGCCGATTTTTTTTTCGCGAATTTCGGCTTGGTCCCATAGCAAAAGTTGTTCATAATGATGAGTACTATGAGCCCTTTTCGGCATAGCATACCCTTTATGAATAACCCTATATACATATTACGTATAGGTATAGGTACATAACATATAGATCACGACCTTTTTCAATTTAGACACGTTACATATCTCATTAGAATGAAACCAACAAATTACAAGCAATAAAAGGAGCATTCACTTGTGATTCGAGAGCATTAAATACGTATTAAAATCAATAGTTTGGCTGAGGTTTGGCTTCATTGGTTACGCAATGGCGAAAGGATGGTGTCAGGGGTCGAGACCCCGGGCTGTACGTGGTTTGTAACTTGGCTTGGTTGTATAATCAAATAATCGTGTTTAAATATAAGCTTGGAACGATTTATCAGAGCTTCGGAAACATAATTTTGGTTTTAAGTTTTTCCTAAGGGAGCATCTCTATACAACGCGGCAATGGAGCCAGCGTTTTGGGAACGCAGACATGTGGTGACAGTGTCTGATCTCAACAACCTCTAGACTGATTTTACTGATATTCGAAGTTCTTGTTTACAATTAGGTTACATATGCTTCTGCCAAATTTTATCAAATTCGGTCGGTAAATAGCGCTGCAGCAAATTTCCCGCCTTTTTGAGGTACGAGTAAATAGCCCCCCCCCCCACATAAAAAAATCTGTATACCAAGCTTTGTCGAGATTTTCTGAGAACTGTACGCGAGTACCACAACGCAGCAATAAAGGCTTGTTTTTTTAAATATTTTTTTAATATCCGTTTTTCATTTTAAGTTTAACTAGGTAAGCTAAGAGTTTCTGAAAATGTGAGTCTTTAGAAAGCAATTTCGCCTCTAGTTGGCTAAGTAACAAAAATTCCAAGAAAGTTGTAGTGCACAGAACTTTGCTATAAACAAGAACATTATTTTTACAAAACAAAAAACAAAAACCGACTTCAAAAGACCGACTATTGAGTTATTCATCTATTTGTCGCGCACGTACTTAATGGAAATTTAAGACTTATATGGTTTTCTCGTGGATACCATTATCAGAACTGGACTAAATTGAAATGGGACCAAATGGGAAGCGTCAGCTTTTTAATAAAAAAAGAATCTTCAAAATCGATTCACCCAGTCAAAAGTTATGAGGATAAACAAACATAAAAAAAAATAATAAAAATAAACATACAGACGAATTGATAACCTCCTCCTTTTTTGAAGTCGGTTAAAAAAAAACAAACGTTTCACACTCATAGCTCCTAGGATAAATCCTGTGTTGGGGATGCCATGGAACACACACAAAGACAAGGACAACTAACACCCAGCAGAACAGATATTTAAATTCCTCATCCAAACATTCTGCCCGGCTGGGAATCGAACCCGGAGCCTCTGGCTTATAAGGCGGATATGTTACCACTGAGCCAAACAGGTCGTCAGTAAAACTAGCTTGTTTCTAGGGATGGCGCTAAACTTCTATTACAATTCTGTTTGTCTATTCTAGGTTTAATACAATTCACGATATATCTTTATTACTTGAGACGAATTAACTGGCAGAACTTGAAACAAATAAACACGGAAAAGTTGAATTATAGATTAAAATTAGCTGTTGTAATTCGTTTAGCCGTTTATACGTGATTGAGTGACAAACATTCAAATATGTAAACGTATAAACTTTGATGTACAGGGTTACAAGGAAAGGGTATGCTATGCCGAAAGAGGGTCATACTCGTAGTAGGTACTCATCAGTATGAACATCTTTTACTAAGAGACCAACCCGGAATTCGCGGAAAAAAATCAGTTGTTCCATACATTTTGTCGAGCGTCATTGACATTCTTTATGACCCTCTTTCTTTAACATACCCTTTCCTTATAACCTTGTATACCTATAATATTAGTGGTATAGTAGGATGTATGAACTTAAAAAGCCAAATTTCTTAGTGATAAAAGCAGATAGGTACCTACAAATCTTCTTGACCTCACGCTTCAAGCTCTCACAAAGAGTGACAACACCCGATGACAGATCTCACCAACTCATTCGTCCAGCGATCCCTGATGCACGATTACCACGAATCGTTAGCATAAACACGGCGTTCAATTGCCGATGACATCATGGTACGTGTTCAAGAGATCAACAATGAGGCATTGATGAGGCGAGGCAGACATGCATGAGAATTGAAGCTTTTCGATGATTGCGAAATCACAATTTTTACTGACAAAAGAAGCTAAAGGCTGTTGATAAAACTCATTTCTTTAGGTGGCTCATAGTACTCATCATTATGAACAACTTTTACTATGGGATCAACCCGAAATTCGCGAAAAAAACAGCTATTCCATAGAAATATATCCGCCTTATAAGCCAGAAGTTCCCGGTTTTGATTCTAAGATGTTTGTTTGTATGATGAATTTCAATATCTGTTCTGGGTCTGAGTGTTAGTTGTCCTTGTCTGTGTGTTCCATGGCATCCCCGACACAGGGTATCCTAGTGGCAGCTATGAGTGTGAAACGATTATTTTCGTTTACTAGAAAAAGTAAATGAAACTCGACGAAATGTATGGAACAGTGGTTTTTTTTCGCGAATTCCGAATTTGTCCCATAGTAAAAGATGTTCATAACGATGAGAACTATGAAATGAACCCTTTTCGGCTTAGCATATCCTTTCCTTATAACCCAGTATTATGTTGTTGAATATGAATTTAGATACATTTAATTACAAAAGGCACGTATTGCTTGAGATTGCAAGGCGATGCAGTATAGAATTTACATTCAGCTACGAAATATGTTGACAATAGCGTTGGAGGTGGCATTACTGAGCTGCCCCCTAGCCAAGTTGCAATTCCATAAACGCAAGTGCAAAAACTAGAACAATGTATGTATGTAATGTATGTATGTACGGGAACCATTCTGTGATAGAATATGGAACCTATGAATAGATTATAGATATGAAAAATACATTTTCCTAGTTTTCCATACTGTTTCGATTTTAGAATTGCAACTTGGGTAGGGGTAGAATCTTTTTTAGCAAAGCAAATGGAGCGCACTGAAATAGGGAATGACCGTGCCATGCGAGCTTTAGAAGTTACTCGTGTCAATGTAACTTTCAAATACTCTACTCTACTCTGACGATTTTGTAGTAATTTATTTTTTATTTTTAATAAACTGAAGAACTCCTTTATTTTTCCAGAAAAAAGTTTCTCATCCTAGCCCTTGTGCAGCATTTGATCACATGACTATTTTTGTATTAACATAGGTAGATATAAGTATAATTAAACATTAATAAACGTATGTAAATTCTAAGCTCACACACTCTCCGAAGTTTATTATTTCATGATCTAATATTTTCCCACGCACAATAAAAAGATCTCGACCCTAGAATACCGCATTAAATTCAAACTCTGCTTAGACTTTACCACATCCAAGCCAATACTTCCAAAGGCTGGCAATGCATGGCCTTTGTCATCGTCGATATTAAATTTCTTGCCAGCACAATACGGCTAAATATAGCTGAATATAGCAGAAAATAGCTCGTTTTGACGTAACATTTAGCTATTGTCTCGCGCTAGACTGACATGTGCATTAACTCGGGGTTAATACCTGAGGATGGCTATCGATTGACCTTTTGTTAACCTGTGTTGCCAGGTTAGATGAAATTATTTTAGTTCTCTTTGTTCAAATAATGTTTTGTGAAAATGTTAAATTACACTTTAATGATTGTAACTAACTGCAGTTTGACTTATTTCATTCAGCTATTTTTCTAATTTCATGGACAAAACATGTTTTTTAATTTCATGAAGGAAACGCTATTGGAAAAGTGTTCGTACTACGACAGCGCTTAAATTTAATATTTCTAGCAATTCGGAAAAACTTTTTTTGTCTGGCGACACTGAAATTCGATACCTAACTGGTATTGTGTACGTAAAAGCCTTTGTACAAAACTGTGCCAGTGGATATGACAGTTTAACAAACATCAACATTCAATGTTGACAGAAATTGAGCTTTTGTTTTTAACTTTAGTATTTAATTTTTGATGTTTGCCTTTGATTTGCAAAATTCGTCAAAACTGTCATGGGTTCATCATTATTTATTCTGTTTATTTCACAGTTTAATCGTTCGGAATTCCGTAAAATAAAAAAAAATGCATTCGATATTTAAAATAATAACAATACTTATTTAATGGTCACATGAAAACTATTTTCGTATTGGCTGAATGATCAGAGCTATAACAGTCATAAAAACTAGATTTATTATTAAGCGCATACATTCCATTTTACCATCACATTATTCTAAAATCAGAACCAAAACGTAAGCACGGTATATGCAAGCGAATGAATTCCAAACACGTGCGGATCCTAAAATCGGAGCTGGCATTTGAAACGCATCACCGAAACGTTCTTTTTCCGAAATGTGAACTTCGATTCTTGACTGCCATGATTTATTGCCCGCGCGTGAATATGATCGTTTTGGCGGGATAGACATTTTTTCTCTAATCGATGTGTAATATGCCTCTGGTAAATTGCCATTGTGTTTAGTAATGATTTGGACCTCAATGCTGTTTTATAAAACAAATAATTAATAAAGTATTTAAAATTTAATCAGTAGTCGTTTATAAATTACAATGCAATATGCGTTGTTTAAACGCACAAGTTTAAAAATATCATAGCATTTAAATATTCAAATGTCAAAAGACAGAAAAATTGGCGCCATTAATTCGCGATTTAATAACAAAAATCTGACATCTGACAGCCACCTAATATTTATTCATCGTTTTGAAATAGGCAAAGGCCTGCTAACGCATTCAGCCAATAATTCAAATATAGCACCGACATGATTTCGTTAGTTATGTCAGACCATTATTATAATGTATGATTCATATTAGTATGTTAATATTATGCCAGAACAATAGTTTAGTGAGCTTGGGCGTGGCACTATAACCTATTCTGTGGCACGGCCTTGTGATTTCACTTGTGTACTTTTAAACAATCAATCTGCATTGTTTTTGCCTTGTAAATTCGTTGCGTAAGTTTTCTACCACTGAAATGTGGACTTGGAAAGTTATTTTTTTTTAATTCTTTGACAGGTTTGCGTAAAAAAATAAAAAAAAGTAAATATAATTGAATTAGACTAACCGTATTAAATAGGTCAAAGAGAAAACAGTTACATACATGTCGTACAAGGAAATAAAAGCATCAGCAGAGGATCGAACAGAGAATAGTCTAACCCCAGGTTCATGCCGCCAAGCCTAGAAAATATTCCATTGACAAAAGTAAAGCTCTTAACAACTGAATGAACTGTATTAAAATTAACTATCTCTGTATGCTAATCGCTTTTGGATCTTAACTGTAGCACTGATCGGCATAATAGTGGAATTTATTGAGGGCAGAGAATATACTTATGGTTGGAAAAAATCTAAAAAAAACCTGAATTTTGCATGATTTTGGTATTGAAATACCATCAAAAACGTTTATATGGTATATCGTTTCTTGATGATTCATAAATATTTCAGATTCAGATTTTTTATTGCTTTGTTTTTTTTTAGATTATTTGGTTTCTATCTGTATTCGTTGCTTCTCCACAGACATTTGAAAACCTATTTTTTTTTAAAACAACCTTTTTAGTACGATCTCCGGTAACTTTTTTTCTTTTTTTCTTTAATTCGCCAAGTCCACACTCTATCTCCACGGTTAATGCATCCGACCTTTTAATAGCTATGCGATTGGGGCCAGATGGTATCGCAAGCATGTCGTTGTACCCGCGAAGCTACGGGGAGCCCATAAGAAGATAATAACATTGTTTATTGGACTATTACTTAATAAACTGGTCGATTATAGGGTTAGACGGAGAGGGTATGCTAAGCCGAAAAGGGGTTAAAGTACTTACAAGTAGATTACACATAACAGGTTTATAAGGAAAGGGTATGCTAAGTTGAGAACGGGTGATAGTACTCATCATTATGAACAACTTTTACTATGGAGCCTACCCTGCAATTGCGAAAGCAATTTAGCTGTTCCATACATTTTGTAGGCTGCTTTTAGGTCGAAAAGTGGGATTATTTCGATCTGTCCCCCAGTTTTATCTCCTCATGGGGACAAAGCATGGCTCATGGAGTTCAAACCGTCCCCCTGCATCAAACAATTTGCCCATTACTTGACAAAACTGGAAGACAAAGAATAAATCGAAATATGAACGGTTTCTCTACAATGGGTAAAACCACGAGGTTCAGCTAGTTCATTCATGTTTTAACTATTTTGGAAGAAAGGTAAGGTATCTAAGATACAATAAAGATACGGAGCCCACTTTCCTTTCCCCTCACGCCTACGTAACTACTTTTCTGCTGTAAGTGTAACAGTGTGTTTGTCACGTCCGAGTTACAACGGGATCGCAGCACTTCATATGCATCTTAACACTGAACAGATTAAATACAGAGGGACAACAAACAAAACGTGGTAAAACTCTACTAAAAGTAAGTGGTTGTTCGCGGCGAACTGAGACTTCGCCAGTCTCGCTACCTTTATAATCTTTACGGCCGCTCGACGAATTTTACTCATACTTTAAAAAAATTGTTTTGGACTGAACTACTTGCCAACAAACTTTCTTAAAGATCGAATCAACCGTACCCAAGTTATCGTCGGACAACTACCCAAACATACTACGGACTTGTCTTTATAAACTCTGGGAACTTCGCTTCGCTTTTTCAAAAAGTAAGTGCGTATAGGCGTCAAAACCTCTGGTGTCAGACATTTAGACCACCTGAAGGCCTCTGACATGGTATGACTAATTAACTACTGGATTGATTCTTTTTGTCATGTAGCAAAAAAACACTTAACATGCCAAACGTCAAAACTCAAACCAAGTCTAGAGAGGATCGCTTTTAGTGATATGACTGTCTTTTTGCATATCACTGATTTACTTTTTGTGATCATACTTTTGTGTAAAGTGTTATTGGTCTTGTAATGTCTACTACTATTTATACATTTAGGATAAAAAAAAAACAAAAAGTTAAGTCAAAAAGCTTCAGAGGCTTCAGTCATGCCTCTGTCCTTCTCCTAATCTGTGTCATAGTATAAACACAACAGACTTGCTTTACGAGTATCTCTTGAGTGTGGGCTACAGAATTTTTATAGTGAATTTAGTGACAAATGCGGTTTAGTGGGGAAAGCTTTGTTTGACTGCGAAATTCAAATAGCGGTACATACAGCGCCAAAAGTGATAGATAGATGAACTTTATACTAACTTATAAAGGCTGTTTAAATTTAATTTGTGCCTAAAATTAAAAACAAAAACTGCCTTATTTTTGTACTTGACATAAAAAAATATCATGACAACTTTTTTGACGTTGAGCGTCAATAAAAAGTTGTTATAGGATTTTAAGCAGTTATTAAGTTTAAGCACCGATTATAAGTAAGACCCTTTATTGTTTACTCCAGAAATTGTAGTGGTCAGTGATGTCAACTCTGTGGACTAGTTTCTGGAAACTAATCCAGCGGCCCTTATCATTTCAAAATGTATAAGAAGAAATTGTTCGATAATTAAAGGCTAAGTAGTTAAGTGAAACTAATAAAGACATCTGGCGAGTCGGATGGCAAGCAATTTAATATAGACAGATATAAGTATAGTGTCCACTGTCCATCTAAAATAAAAATTGCTCGTCTTTTACTTAACTAAATTACTACAAATACAAGGGCCAGGTTAGTTTTAGTTTTAATATAAAAAATTTCTTACTACCGATATCATAGTAAAAATCTAACCAAATGACCTAAGTACATACCTATTTCTAGTATGAACAATAAAGAGTCTATCTACCTCGAAAAATTACTGGCTAAATACACCAGCCGCTTGAAGCCAAAATGTCCAACAAAAAAGTCCAGTTCCGTAAGTTTGGCATCAAAACTGGCAGTAAAGTTGGCGGCCATGTGACTACGACGCGACGTTCGATTTAACGGTCTGAGAGTTTAAAAATTAAACAGTAATTTATCGTTTTTCGATCCACTGGAGTACTGTTTATTGAGAACTAGCTGCGCTCTACGGTTTTACTCGCTTTGTTTTTCTTTTAAACCGTTGTCTAAGGGCGAACAAAACAAAAAAATATGCGATCAAGCCGTTTTTTAGTTTTAGCGAGACTAACGAACAGCGATTGATTTTTATACATAGGTATTTAGGTATGTACTACTAAGAGAAGAAGATTGTGCCCATTTTCTGGAGAAATTGAAGGAAAGTTACCGGTTTTGTGTTTTTACTAAAAGGTATGTAATTTTTTTCAACCGGCGGACGTCTGGGAAAGAGCGATAGAAAATGTCAATAATACTCAACAATATGTATGGAACAGATTTATTTAAATTTTGGAATAGGCTTGACAGTTGACAGGCTTGTTTGACAGTGACCGAGATATATAGATAGTTAGATAAAGTGTTTATTATTCACACCAGAAATCACATGCAAAGCATTTTGTAGTAGTAGGGCTCTTTTGCAGAGACCTCCTGGGGAAGTACCACACCTTTGCCAGTTATTCCACCGCCAAGCAGTAATGTGCAAACATTACCTACTGTGTTCCGTTTGGAAGGGCATTGTTTCCAGTGAAATTACAGGGCAAATGGGAGATTAAACAACTTATATCTCAGGATGACGAGCGCAGTGCTGTGCCACGCAGGGTCTTGAATTCCGCGTGTTCAAAATTCTGGGTGGCGCAGCCTTGTTATGGGCAAACGTGACGTTTAACATCAGGCGAGCGATTTGCTCGTCTCGTCACTCAATTACATAAAATGGAATTTCTCACTCACTAAATTAGAACTATTCAAATTCAGCGTTCAAGCAATGTTCGTACTAGTACCCACGTAAATAAGTACATGATTCACTTTGCGGTATTTATCAGAATATATTCAAAGTGAATTCCGTCTGCATAGTAAATATCCATAATAAATTATGCAGAATTATGCCACGGCCACGCTCATAGACTTGTAATCATTATTACTGCAGTGTTTTGCATGGTAAGGCCTGGGATTCGTGTCCGGTTCGTTTTATTAAAAGAACTAGTTGGCCCGCGGCTCCACCCGCGTTTTTCGGGATAAAAAGTAGCCTATATATTAGCTAGCGATCTATCGACCTTTGCCCAGCAGTGGGACATTATAGGTTAACTAAAAAAAATAAAAATAAATAAGCTAGCATTATACCAAATTTCATACAAATCTGATCAGCCATTGTTGCGTGATTGAGCAACAAAACAAACATCTAAACTCATAAAAATCAAAACTTTGACATTTATAATATTAGTACACCGAAGTCGGATTTATATTTTTACTAGCTGACTCGACAGACGTAGTCCTGTCAAAAGCCATTGCGTCAATTCTATGACAAATGTCAAAAGTTACATTAAAAAAGTTTACATTGTCCAAAGCGCTAAAGTTAAATTATGGTTTAAGTATTTTTAAATTTTCATGTTTTTTACTATAAATTGAGATGTGAGCTATCCTATCGCCTAAGTTAGATCGAACTGCACACGGTGTGCAAATTTGATTGAAATCGGTTAAGTAGTTTAGGAGTCTATAGCGGACAAACAACGTGACACGTAATTTATATATATTAAGATTACATTCTAGATCGATGTATTAGTAGGATAAAAACTGCGCGGTGATGAAAAACGGTGCTGATGACGATGATGAAAAGTAGCCTTATCTTGTCCTGTATCCTTGATAACGTGTACGCGAAATTTCGTGATGATCAGTCGCGTAGTTAAAGCGTGAAAGCGTAACCACAGCTTAACAATAAAATACTGACTCACACAAAACTCACAAGTCAACTTTCAAAAGTTTAGAGAATTCATAAAAGATTATTACTAGAGTTGTGTAAATAGGTACGTGTGAGTCATTGTTTTTCGGTTGAGGAAAATAAAAAAAAGACGTGTGGCACTCGGGGACTGCCGCGGTAAAGCTATTGCATAGCATTTTTTATCAACTTATGCAATTATAATTATTTATCGAAACCTTACACTCGACACCTAGAGGCGAGTTGCTGAAGTAAAGAGACAAGCGTGATATTTCAAAAAGTCATTAAAAGTTCTGCTATTCATCGATAGATGGCAACAAAACTAAAAAGTGTGAGATTATTTTCGTTACGGAATTTCTGGATTCGGTCTCCATGCTCAAGGCCCGCGATAGAAGCTATGCAATAGCTTAATATATGTACCTAAGCGGTGATGGATCAATAGTTGCCGCGTTGGGGTTCTACCACGAGAGTGAAACATTGCCGTTCAAACCGGAACACAGTAAATAATATTTGCACATTACTGCTTTTACATTACATTAACCTAACCTTACATTAGTTGATTTTTTCATCTCTACCGAAGCACGGCAGCACTCAGTACCAACCCAACAAAACAAAACAAAACAAACCACCAATCTTCATAGACAAAATCCCTTACGGGTAATACAAACAAGTACCCATAAGGGTAGGCACGTTCCGCCGTTTTTTCACACACAGGAATATGTCCCCATGTCCCCAATTAATTAAAGTTTGAGTGTGCGCCGTGCCTTATCTCGGTGGGCGAGAGCTTACTCTGTTAGATTAGGTCCTGTCCTGTTTTACGTGCTTTTGGATTGGTGGATTGATTTTGTTGGGAAATGGAAGGGGTTGGATTTTGCAGATATGCCTGACACTAGGACTTGCCATTCGGCGTAAACAAACTTACTATTATATGTAGACTAGTCGAATCAACTCAAATCAATGAACTGATTTTGATGAAATTTATATGGGATCAACCTAAAAGTAAATGCTTTGAAATAAAAAAAATACAATTTACTTAATCGGTTATAATTCACAAAGTTCTGAAGTAAAAAACGTACAAAAGAACAACAGAATTGGGAACCTTCTCCTTTTTTGGCAGTCGGTTAAAAATAGGTGTTCGTTTGCGACGATCTATCTAGAAACCTAAGTTTAACTAACTTTCGTATTAAGTCTGAGTTTGGAGATATTCAGATGCCACATTTTATATTTTTTCCATTTATTTTATCATGAATTTTAAACTATGCAATCCATGCATTTCTAAACCAATGTTCAAATATTCCATTCATTTTTTCATTAATTTTATCGATTCAAAATCCATACATTCGTAAATCTATGACTTCTTCGTAAATCTACGATCCATTCAAAATCAGACAATCAGCCACTACAGCATCAGCTGCACCAAACTGCGACCAGCTGCAAACTGCAAACTGCTAAGTATCGCCGACTAAAGTTGCGCAACTAAAGTGGCCACGGACGAAAGTTGCGACACCAGGTGAGCGCTGACAATCTGACAAACATCCCACGCTTTGTGGTTTAGGAGCTGGAGACTTGGTTTTCGAATAAATGAAAGACGAGAGAAGAAGTTTTAGAACGTAGTCAAGATGTTTGAATATGAACTAAAATGTGACAAACGTTCGTTTTTAACCGACTTCAAAAAAGGAGGTTATCAATTCGTCTGTATGTTTTTTTTTTTTAATTTTTTTTTTTTATGTTTGTTACTTCATAACTTTTGACTGGGTGAATCGATTTTGATGATTTTTTTTTTATTAGAAAGCTGACGCTTCCCATTTGGTCCCATTTCAATTTAGTCCAGTTCTGATAATGGTATCCATGAGAAAACCATATAAGTCTTAGTACGTGCGCGACAAATAGATGAATAACTCAATAGTCGGTCTTTTGAAGTCGGTTTTTGTTTTTTGTTTTGTAAAAATAATGTTCTTGTTATAGCAGACCGATCAATATTATCAGTTTTTTTTGTTCATCATCAGCAGACTATTTTCTGTTAAAGTCACTCTTAGCGATAGGACCATCTTTTGTGCCTATCAAATCAACACTTCTACATCTACACTAATATTATAAAGAGGAAAGATTTGTATTTTTGGATTTTCGTAACGAATAAACTCGAAAAGTAGTGGATCTAAAAAAATGTTTTTCCAATATAAATCTACAAGCATTAGCGAGTGACATTAAAGTTTCATTCCCCATGCGAAGCCGGGGCATGTCGCTAGGCGTTTATATTTTTACTCTGATCATACTTTCGTTTTGTAGTGGGTTTTCTATAGTTGATCGTATTGTGGAATTTGATAGATTTGGCTTTCTTTATTAATTGTTTACACCAGAAATCACAAACAAAAGAACAATAACGCTTACAAAAAATTACACTAATTGGCGATCCTATCTCTAAGCTAAAGCTTGCTTCGTACAAAATACATTAAAATATAGGCACACATTAAGTTTGTATGTTAGGGTCCTTTCTGATTTGAACCCCAGCTCCTGGTCTAGGATGCAGCTCACACGCCCGCTCAAGTTGAGACGTGCTCCTTGAACTTACAAATAGTATTTATAAAGACGAAACACAACTTTGCATTTTAGAATTCAACACGGGATTATGTTGTATGTGTATCCTACTAATATTATAACAGTCAGTTTATATGTTTGTGAGTTTGAATGATTGTATGATTGTTGCTCCAAAACGGCGGAACGGATTTGGATGAAATTTTGTAGGAAGCTAGGCCTAGCTAGCTTAAGGCTTGGATTTAGATATAGGCTTATTTTAATCCCAAACACGAGTGAAACTGCGGGACGCAGTATCGTATTCTTAGGACAGAATTTTGTTTAAAAAAAAGACTTTGTAATGTTCTTCTTAGCAATTTGACCGATTGCGATTTTTTGTAACGTTCAGTGATTTTATGACTTCAAAAATGTTGAAATGTGCAAGCGAGACAACTGCGCCACAACGTCTGGCCCTCAAGCGTTTATTTGCTAAAGGCCACGCCGCGCCGTCTCTAATCCTCAGTCACTCAGTCCATCAAGTACTGTCACAGATTAGGCTACAGTTACTACGAGCATTGTGCCCACCACCACAACTTAGTGATACAACTGACAATAAAATCATGAGTAATGGCGGACGTACGCACAGACAGACGGACAGAAACACGGCTGATTAATGATGCGGCTACCGCGGCTTGACGCTTGATGGCTGACGGCTTGATGGTTGCTTGACGTCGCTTGATGTAGAGATCTAAGCTTGGGACCGGTTTGGGTTTGGTTACTGTGCTTTTGCTTTATCTATTCAGTGGGCTGTAGGAACAGTTACGTAGTTGACTGGTATCATACGATAATTGAATACAAAGAGCTAAAATCTTCTTCTCTTACATTTAAAAATGAATCGCTGTTCGTTAGTCTCGCTAAAACTCGGGAAAGACTGGACCGATTTGAATAATTCGTTTTTTGTTTTGTTAGCTCTAATACAGGGGTGGTTTAAAAGAAAAAAAAAAGCGGATGAAACCGCCGGGTGCGGCTAGTAATAAATATAGTTTTTTTTTTGTTTCATTAACTGACTAGCGGCGCCCCGCTGTTTCACGAGCGGTCAAAAAGTTAACATGAGTTTTCCGGGATAAAAAGTAAGCCTATGTGCCAATCCAGACCCTAAAAGTTCTTCTTTCCAAATTTACACAGCAATTTTTTTTTAATTCTTGCTTTTGTATTTCAGATCTTTAATATGATATACCTACACTTACATTCACTTTTCTTCGAAATAAGACCTAAGTTTAAAATACCCGCTATCATATAAACTCGAGAGATAAGAAACTCGCTGCCCGTCGGAAATAAATCACTTCGCTTCCACGATCATCAATCTACTCCAGTCAGCTTACGGTAAATAAATAGGTATTGGATTAAAATTTAACATGTGTGCGAGATTAATGGTGGCGTAAGCAGGGAGTCGCTTTCCTATTCCATAGATTTGTGTATAAATTTGCTTACTTACTCATTTTTAGGGTTCCGTACCTAAAGGGTAAAACGGAACCCTATTACTACTACTCTGCTGTCCGTCTGTCACCAGGCTGTATCTCATGACCCGTGGTAGTGAGACAGTCGAAATTTTTTCAAATGATATATTTCCGTTGCCACTAAAACAAGTTATACTATAATATTGTAAAAAAAAAAAAATTTATATAAATATTGAAGGGCCTCCCCTACAAAAAACGTGATTTGGCCGTTTTTATAGAAAATGAAACGGAACCATTCGTGCGCGAGTCCGAGTCGCAGTTGGCCGGTTTTCAATCTTTACATTTACACAAAAAATGGCTGCGCCCCGGGATTTCGCCTGCATTTTCCGGGACAAAAGTGTCCTATGTGTTAATCCGGGATATGAGTATAAGCTATATTTGTACACAATTTCATTCAAATCTATTCAGACGTTTTTGCGTGATTCAAACAAAAACTTTGTCATTTATGGTATGATAGAAAAAAATGACTCGAAAATGGTTCGACCGATTTCAGTTTTTTTTTGTTTTGCTCTGCTACATTATTACTAGAGCGGTTTAGAAATAAGCGCATGTAATCACAGGGCGTACAGTATGCAAGGTATAAGTGGGGTTTTTACATACGGAAAGCAGAAAAAGTTTAAAAATAAAATATATATTGGTTCTACGAAGGACGGCCGTCTAACCTAAATAAAAATAAATCCATTCCCGAGTGAAGTATAAAAACATAAAACAGAAAAACTTTTAAAGTAAGACGGCTCCAAAAACTTTTTAACCTAACTCCATTTATTTCGTCTTTTTTAACTCGCAAAAACATCCAGACTACACTGATGAACAAAATTCGTGTATATTTTTCAAGTATTTTCTACAAAAACCTTTATTTTATGCAAAAGTTTGTACATGTCAAAGTATGCAAAGTCACGCCCGAAACATTTGGTAAAAGGAGGATTTCCATATGCTATTTAGTTTTCAAATAAAACCGTGTTTTTTTAATATCAGAGCTCTGTGGAGTCAACAACCGAGCTTATGAACCATGGACAAAAAAGTAATGGACATGAAACTTGCAAAAATATAAAAAAAAACGAGCAAATCTGAAGGTCTGCGCCACCCAGAAGTTTAAACTCATAGAATTCAAACCCTGCGTGGCGTGGCATAGCACTGCGCTCGTCACCCTGAGATATAAGATGGCTAATGTCTTATTTTCCCTGAAATTTCGCTTGCCCTTCAAACCGGGACACATAAATATTTACACATTACTGCTTGGCGTATGAATAACTTTTTTTTGTAATTGAGTGACGAGACGAGCAAATCGCTCGCCTGATATAACTGAAAAAGTGTGGTGCTTCCCCAGGCAGGCTCTGCAAAAGAGCCCTACCACTACAGAATTTCAGAACACGGAACGGACGGACGGGACTTTGAGATGACGGATAATGAAATTGAGCACCATGCGACGTGACGACTCATTTACCTATAAATTGCGATTCTCCTCGTAATAGCAGTAGCGTAGTACCTTATTTTTTTTAATCCTAAAGCTTTGAATAATAATTGCTACTGAATCTGGTCCAGCTACTATTCGTTCAAGCTCTGATCCATTTTTAAATCGTATCCAGGATCACCATAAATACATATCCAGTAGGTCAACTGCACACTGCCCTGTTACCTATTCACGTACACACACACACACATTACATAGCCGTTTGTTGACTACACCAGTCGTTTTTAGCGAACTGAATCTCGCGACCCATATCTCCACAACCCCTTGATTGATTTCGCTCATATTCGCACTTAAAAATTGTATTGAAATGAACGGCTTGAGTACAAAATTTCAAGAAGATCAATTTTTTATGTTATTGAGTGACGAGACGAGCAAATCGCTCGCCTGATGTTAAACGTCACCTTTGCCCATAACAGGTCTGCGCGCTACCCAGAATTTTGAACTTGCAGAATTCAAGTCCCTGCGTGGCACAGCACTGCGCTCGTCACCCTGAGATATAAGTTGTTTAATCTCCCATTTGCTCTGTAATTTCACTGGAAACAATGCCCTAATCTAATTAGCCGTTCTCAAGTTTTCGTTGGACAAATTTACATGCATACAAAGTTACAAACGCTGCTGATTTGTTTCCCTAGATTTGACTCTGAGACCTCACTTCGTTCGGTCAACTACCAGTTTCGACTATTTCTGTTTTTGACCAAAAATCACTCGCAATATACATTTCAAAGTATTCTGTTATCTGAAAAAAAAGTAAAAAGGGGTAAAATTAGATTGACATTTCTGTCGATGCTTTTGTGGAACAATTCTTTTTGCAAAATACAACAATTTCAAACCGCTTCGCTGGGAATTGATCAAAATGTCAATAAAACAACCTGTTCGAGTTCTGAGAATTATTTACACGTTGTACAGAAAATATACAGTAAGGGACATAACAACATTTTTTAGCACTTCCTAGTAAAAACAAAATTTGTAAATAAAATATAAAACGACGATATTGTCAAAGTCGCAGGTGGGTTGGTGACTTACATTTCTTGTCGTCGACATAGGGCTATCGCACTAACCACTAAGACATCAATTAATATTGTGCCTAAAGTTTATTAAAAAGCTTCTATTAAACTTGCTTTGGTTTGTATGTTTTTTGGGTCAAATCTTTCAACTGAACTTTTAACCACTTTCCGATATCAGACTGAGCTGAGATTTGGCATCCTTGCGTAACTTCGATGACAATACTATCAAAGCTTGTTATTACACACTCTTTAAATATATTTTAATTGCACCCTTACTGCAACTCTTCTGTATTATGTTCTCGTGTTGCGCGCAATAAATTGCAGTTTTATTACAGGAATCGGCCGATATCGGCGTGTTGGAGCTGGATAATGGATATGAGTTGTTGATAGATCGGAGATAGATCGCGTGGGTAATAGGTTAATTATTTCGTAATGATGCTTCATTGAATGTACCTTGTATGTACGTGGTATAGAAGTGAGGGTTGTTAGACTAGCATTGCAGTGGTATCAAATATTTCTATTTAATTGGCACATTCTGCCCTCATAAGCACAAGAGCGGTATCTTAAAATACAAATAAAAAAAGTTGAGATTCCGGTCTTGGGTTTATGACATTTTAATATTAGTTCATTTCAATATAACTGTTTTTTTTTCTCGGATTCTGGGTTGGTCCCATAGTAAATGTTCTTCATAATAATGAGCCCTTTTCGGCGCAACATACGCTTTTTCGGATAATCTTGTAATTTCTATGAAAATATTTTTGCCAATGTATTTTCCCTTATCTTCCCCAAATAACTTTTCAAAACAAAGTCATGTATATTGTATATTGTAGTAGTTTCCGATAGCATCGTTGCTGTCACCGGCCGCCGAGTTACGGTGGCGCTGTCATCGCACCAATAAAATGTTATTTACTGCGCTACCCTGATACAAGGCGCGAATAATTTCATTTTGGCCGTTAAAAGCCAATTTTCAGTAAAGAGTTTGCTGTCGAATTTGGCTGTACTAGTTGTTAGCACGAAGTGAACCTCGCGGCCGAAATATCTCTACAGCACTTCAACTGATTGTACCCATATTTGTAATGGAAAATTGTATTGGAATGAACTCTTTGCTGCATATTTTAGAGTTAACAAGAACATTATTTTTACAAAACAAAAAACGAAAACCGACTTCAAAAGACCGACTATTGAGTTATTCATCTATTTGTCGCGCACGTACTTAATGCAAATTTAAGACTTAAATGGTTTTCTCATGGATACCATTATCAGAACTGGACTAAAGATAATAAGGACCAAATGGGAAGCGTCAGCTTTTTAATAAAAAAAGAATCATCAAAATCGATTCACCCAGTCAAAAGTTATGAGGTAACAAACATAAAAAAAAAAAACACAGTCGAATTGATAACCTCCTCCTTTTTTGAAGTCGGTTAAAAAGAGTTAAACGTACTCAAGACATCGTCAGACAAATATACAAACATACAAATACAGATTAGTCGCATTAGATTAAGACCTTTGCTTCGCTCGGTCAACTACCTCTAAATAATATTTTCAATCCCATATTTTTATTTTAATATATTGTTTTCTACAAAATAGGTATCTAATAATTATTAGTATCAATTAATTAATATTCTCTTTTGGTGGAAACATATTAATTTCCAAGCCATCAAATCAAATTGACAATTAAACCGCAACAATTAATATCAAAACATGTTTCCTAAACGGGTCAACGAAGCTTGAAAGCGGTCAATAAAATCGGCCATTTAATTCGGATCAACAAATGCAGCCATAATTATTACCTACTTAAAATTAATTAACCAAACAATATGGTCTGAGCTTAATTAATTATATTCTAAAACTCATGGACCAGAAATTCGTGATTTTAGGATGGGGTGCAGTGGAAACTGCGCTATGCGATGTAACTCTTTTCGGTATTAACCTGCCCCCCCCCCCCCTAGTCAAGTTAGGTAAGAAAATGTCAATGACAGTGTACATAATGTTTTGAACGACCGAATTCTTTTTCGTGATTTCGGAGTTCGTCCCTAAAAATTGTTCATAATGATAAGGACTATAATTAGCCTTTTTCGGACTAGCATTCCCTTTCCTTATAACCTTACTAGCTCTTATCTGCGGCTTCGCTCGCATTTAAAAGAAAAAAGTGTCCTATGTTACTTCTAATACCTCCAAGCATATGTGTACAAAGTTTCATGATGAATGGTTAAGTAGTTTTGAAAGCGTAACAAACAAACCCGGACAGGTGGGCAAAGGTCTCCACAGAGTGGTGCCCCCGGACAGTCGACCCCCAGGTCGCCCCCCGACGCGGTGGCGCGACGAACTCGGGCGGTTTGAAAAAGACTGGACGGCGCTGGCCCAAGACCGCCAGAACTGGAAAAAATTGGGGGAGATCTTTGCCCAGCAGTGGGACAGCATAGGTTAGATAAAAAAAAAAGCAAACAAACTTACATTTATAATTTTAGTAAAGATTTTATATTAATCAAGCCAACATAAAGTTTAGCTTGCTTTCTTCGTGATTAAAATGCATACACGAACATGCGTGACTGTCCCAATGACAGTTACACAATAATTGTCAATGACTGGATACTTTTGTCACCACTGACGGACGTTTGGACTTCTTCAACTGACAGGCCCCTAGATACTGTCAGTAAAGAAAACGCGCTGTCATGATAATAATTTATAAATGTGGGTTTGTATGGGTTAGAAGCCGACGTTGTAGCAAACAGTTTGGTATACAAGGTTATAAGGAAAGGGTATGCTAAGCCGAAAAGGGCTCATAGTACTCATAATTATGAACAACTTTTACTACGGGACCAATCCGGAATTCGCAAAAAAAAATGCTGTTCTGTAGATATATTTTGTTGAGTGTCATTGTTTTTTTCTATGCAACAGCTGATCGTAAAAGTTGTTCATAATGATGAGCCCTTTTTGCCTATATACATAACCCTTATAACCCTGTAAATAAAGTTCTGGGAATCGATTTTTTAAAATGCTCGTGAGTATTTTCATGTGGTATGACCGACTTTCGAACGAATTTCCAATAAGTTGCATTTTTACTCTCGACGCAAAAAGAGGGGTTTTATAAGTTTGACCGCTATGTGTGTGTCAGTAGAGCGGTACCGTAGCTTTAAATGGCTGAACCGATTTGAATGCGCTTTTTTAATCTGAAAGCAGGTTTTCTAGCGGTGGACATGTTTTATTAAAACGGATCAGCATTTTTAACGATGGGGTTCTTAAATAATCACATAATTCGTTAGCGCAGTGATCGCCTATGAATGTTTCGAAACACATCTTTGGGCAAAACACGTACAGGAATCGCGTCTTTAGTCTAACTCTCATACAATTGTGTTTTGCTAAATAAAGTCGTTTTATTCGAAGGAATAATAACTAAAAAATCGCTTAGCTTCGCGTATCTTTCAGTACTTTATGCGCTTTAACCGTAATTAAATCCTGCAAAGCTAGTAATTATATGATAGTATCAGCACTAGCCCTTCATAACCTTTTTTAAGCGCTACCAACTTCTCTATACACTTGCGTGAGGGCGCCACCATCGATTTTTCTGCCCAAACTACTAGGCAACCTTTGAAAAGTCTTAGTTCTTCATTTAGACACAGAAATATATAAGTTTGTTGAATTGTAAAGAGATGATTGTGAATTCCTGAATGAATAAAGCTTAGTTATTGATATTTTGCGAGCAATTTTGATCATTTCTTAAGATTATTTTGAATTGAATTTGCGTTGTAAATTGTTTATTATGTTGCAGTTAAAGGTTATGGCTATACTGTTATGTTATGGCACATTGCGTGTTAGGCAAGTGGCCTCTCTTGAGAGCCAGTTTTGAATCCATGTTAGGTGTTTCTACTATCGGAGAGTCCTCAGAGTTTATATATCACTGTTAGGCTGCGTCTCGCTGTCATTAAAAAAACGACATCGTTTTATGGTAGATACACCAAAAATTCGTACAAAACGTGTTGATTCCACTTTTATTGTGCGCACTGCCAGAGTGGAGTACTTTGCCCGAGTGGGTGTTTCCCGATAGATATAATCTAGGTGTCTTCAAGTCGCGAGCGAATCGGTTTCTTCTAGGCGCGCGTGCTCCATCGTAGACCGCATCATTGCTTACCATCAGGTGAGATGGCGGTCAAACGAAAGCCCATAGATAAATAAAAAAATTAGTTGTCTGTAAAGTCGGTTTACGGACGATAGTTTAACGTGACAACGTCATAACAAAACATTGATTTTCTTGCTCCGATCGTGACGTCACAATGAGCGTAACGGGACACTTAACGGGACACTTTTTCGCGTGTGCAGCCGGCGTTCATCGATTTATTAGACGATGTCAGCTGTGGGATAATTAAACGTTGACTTGAAATGGTAGCTAAATAGGAAGTCTAATAAAATCACCTGCACATATTTACCCTACTTCCAATACGATTGCTCACATCACAGCTGCATGCTAGTTGAATCTGCGTTCCATTCCATCACGGGATCGCGTTACGCGCAAACGCGTGTAAAATTGAACGGGGATTGCTAGCGGTGCTGGTGACGCGGGCGCGTGTTACACCGCTGGGTAATGTTGGACTTTAAATTATCTGGTGTTACTGGGAAAAAAAATATGAGCAGAAGACAAGAACAAGAGCAACGCTCCATAAAGATGAATACTATAATCTGGGTGTCTTCAACAGTCGAGTGAATGGGTTTCTTCTCGGCAAGCGTGCTCCATCGTAGACTGCATCGTTGATTACCATCAGGCGAGATAGCGGTCAAACGCAAGCCTATCAATAAAAAAACCACTAACAAGAGCAAAGCTTTTAAATGATGAGCAAAGCATAAGCAAAGCAGCAAATTTGTAAAAAAATTAAGCTCTCAAAAGGGGCTCGAACGGTTACGGGAGTTTTTAGGGATGAAAACATGGTCTCATCTCTCGGAAAGCACGTTTTTCTGAGTTTTTGCGCAATTTCGTATACACTGTTCCAAGCTGTTTTACAGTTCAATCCGACATCGGGAACATACATACCTCTATGTTTGTTACGTTAAATAAATGCTTGTAACAATTAACCAATCTCTTACCCTAAACACAATATACCTTCACCATTCCGTCGTGTGTTAAAAATAAGGTGTCAGTAAAGCCCGCTACGGTGTAAGCCCCGGCCACCTTAATGCGTTTTATTATGTGTGAGCGTAAATACGACGTCCCAACGTCTCACGGACCCCTAAACGTGGCAAAGTGGGCTCTGATGAAACCTCTGATTTAAGGTCTAATAGCCAATTCCGTTTTTCAATTGCTTTCCGCGTTTTATGATTGATGTTGGTTATCTTGTATAGATGATATAAATGTGTCGAAAGGATGTCTCCTTGCGGAAGGTTTATGAAAGGTTTGATAAGATGATGAGAATGGTTCTTATTTAGAATGTTGATTCTTTTTGTTTATATCTGCGAAAATATTTTTTAAGAATAATTTTTAGTTTTAAGAAAGACGAACTGGGGAAGTTTGAAAAGGACTGGACGGTGCTGGCCCAAGACCGGCAGGTATGGAAGAAATTGGGGGAGACCTTTGCCCAGCAGTGGAACATTACAGGTTAACTAAAAAAAAAAATTTATAGGAGTTTATTTGCAAACGAAGGAACCGCTCTGCCTTCTTCATATTACCTTCTTCTATCGAAGGTCTGTCTTTTGTTTCTCTGTACTCTAATTCTCTGAGCTTCCAAATCAAGTTGATAAAATATAAGCTTCTCCACTAAATTACCATACTTTATTTTATAGAGGTATATTCTTTATAGAATGTGTAAAATTATGGTTCTTGAGTTTTAAGTTGTTAGTGAAAGACGCTTGCGTTCAATCTTGTTTACTGAAAGATTTTATTGACACTCTTGATTAATATGAAAGTTGGTCTAAAATATCTGTGATAATACAGGGTTATACAGAAATGGTATGCTAAGCCGAAAAGGGCTCATAGTACTCATCATTAAGAACAACTTTTAATATGAGACCAACCCGGAATTCGAAAATTTTGGGTTTGTTTTAACATTTAACACACAGGGTTGTACCTTTCTGTACAACCCTGTAGTTTTGACTGTCTTTAAATTCTTGTATGTTTCTTATACAGACCATACGACCCGTTGAGAGATCTAATGTATTTTGTGAGTGTGTTATAGAGCAGTTGTCTGCATACGCCAGAACAGTGGGCCTAGCACAACTTTGACGTAAAAATACGTAGCGAGTATTCGATAGAAAAGTGTACGCCATTTACACCCGTCAGGAGCCAAACAGTCGTAAATGGCGTACACTTTTCTATCGAATACTCGCTACGTATTTTTACGTCAAAGTTGTGCTAGCCCCACTGGTTCCTTATTTCATCGCGATTACACGACTAAACTAAACAAATCTTGATGAAATAACGGACATTGAATACTTACGAGTATAACTCAAAAGGCAAAACAGCCGCAGCTAGTAACAATTCCCTCAATTCCCTCAAAACTCTCAACAAAAAAACAACCGAAATAAAAATTTAAACCCCCATTTTCGCCTTCAAGTGTTCCTGCCCTACAAATAGAAAAGCCGATAAAGAAAGGAAGAAAAAACCGTTGACCGCAATTCAGTGGCGGAGGAAATACACTTTCCCTGAGTATTTTCCCATTGAACAGCCAATGGGGTGAATTCACCCTTCATTTTGTGACGTCTCACAATGACTCGGGGTTTCGTGGCCGGCGCGCGGCGGGGTGAAATGGAGATTCCGAGTTGGCTCGTCTATTTATAGGAGAATTTGACTGGGAAGATAATGCTGTAGAGCCTGTGCAAGAGAGAAGAGTTGCGGGAATTTACGCGTGTGCTAATTTACCGTTTATGCAATTTATTCTAACATTGTTCTTACAAATTAACCCAGTGAGATGAAATAGATTAGTTATCGCCGAACAACAATGCTTTCAAAACTAAGTAGAAGTTGCCCATGTACGTACATACATTTTTATATGCAGTTTGTCAAGAAAGAATGATGGCAAACTTCAAAGACAAATTACCGTTTATCTATTTCAATGAAAATACAGTCGTTACGAGTGATATTAAACATTTTTCTACATTACTTAATATAAATAGGTTACATTTCAGTTCTTAGTTGTTTCATGATTTGTCCGGTTTTTAAATTACGGGCACGTATTTGAACTGGTCGTGGATTATTTTTTATGTCAAGTATCGAAAATCAGGTCACACGGTCTAGGCTCCACGCATTATTTCCATCCCTTTCACTCTGACTAACATAAACATAAGCGTACGAGATAGAACATCGCCGAGAGGTCCGCAGTCCACCCGCGCGTGAACCTCGCTACATCATACCTTAGAACATTGAGACAGAAGTTAAACTTTATAGAAAGCGCGGACGAGTGACGCACACATGGACAATGGACATCGCTCACGGACACGAGTCGCGGATCAATCTCAGATCAATCAATGGCGATTGATCCAAGACTCGTATCCGTGAGCTACTCAGCTCTTTTCTTTTTGCGTGCAGCCGGGTTATGTGGGATTGTACCCACTAAAACCGGGTGACCTGCCTTGAGGCTTGACGGACCGAGCTCTCTCGAAGAACTTACCAGAGTCCTCAGCACCGCCCTTTAATTTCTCCTGAGACAGCTTAATACTGTCCCGAAACACCGACGACAACTCGGGCCTCAAGACGTCGTCCTCACACTTTTATATGCCATAGGTGGCAAACAAGCAAACATGCCGCCTGATGGTAGGTGATCACGGTCACCTATAGATACTTGTAACACTAGAGGCGTCACAGATAAGCTGCCGACCTTTTAAAACTTTATTAACAGCCCTTTTGAAGAACCCAATGTTGTAGTTACTCGGGAATCCTTGATCCGAGATTCGTGTCCGTGAGCGATGGCTATGTGTGCGTTGCTTGAGCGCGCTTTCCATGGAGTTTAACTTCTGTAGTCTCAATGTTTTGTGTCCATGCCATGCGCCGCCGACCGGCAAATTAGATCTACAAAGCAATGGATTTATTGCTCTGTTCTTTGAATAATAACATTGACGGTGGATGATTCATGAGGAGACTTTTGAATTATACGGTTGCACTAGCTGCGTTCTGCTGTTTCCGTTATTCGATAGGAATAGACAGGGGATCGAAAATGCCTCAAATGGTTTCGAGAAAATATGGTATGGTGTGCCTTTGCCGGACTTGGCGGGGCTTTTCCGTATCCCCAAATGTTTCCGGGATAAATAAACCTATGTGTAATTTCGGAGTATAAGCTACATTCACACTGAATTTCACTTAATATCGTTGAGTTATAAGTGTAAAGAGTAAAGTGACGCCATCAGTTTTTAAGATTATTTATCAACTCAAAAATATCAGAACAAAAAATAAAATACGTTTGAAATTTCTTTTTTTTTTATGTGATTAAGGACGAAACGAGCAAATCGCTCGCCTGATGTTAAACGTCACGTTTGCCCATAACAAGAAGAAGAATTTTGAACTCGCAGAATTCAAGACCCTGCGCGGCACAGCACAGTCACTGCGCTCGTCACCCTGAGATATAAGTTGTTTAATCTCCTATTTGCCCTGTAATTTCACTGGAAACAATGCCCTTCCAACCGGAACACAGTAATGTGAACACACTATTGTATGTTGTTCTATTTCTTGTGTTGTTAGTTTTAAACAATTAAATTTAAACGGTTTGGTTAACATCAAAATTTGAAAATTAGCGTAAATAACTCCATTAATCCAATTAATGATTTTATTGCCGGGATCAAATCAAAACAAAACCCCGAAGTGTTCCGAAGTTGCTAACTCGATTGCTTGTTTTAATTGATTGACGAGCTAAATATGGTTTGAAACTTTGAGATTTGCCAAAAAGTTGCCATGTTTGTGAATTTAAACTACTTTGGAATATTTTTAAACTTAAAATCAATCATCAAACTGCTTTTTTTTAGTATATTTTAAGCCAGAACAACGCTATGCTACATGGACAATCCTACTAATATTATTGTATATGTGACAATGTGTTTGTGTGTGAATATTGGTTACCACGTATTTACGTAGCAACTAAACCGATTTTGATATAATTTGGAATAGATAGATTTTTCCCTGGATTAACACATTTCATCACAACTGCGTGGCTAAAAACATATGGCGCAGCTAGTTCTTACCCGACTACAGCAAAGCAAAAGAAAGGGTTATATATCTATACTAATAATAAAAAGAGGAAAGATTTGTATTTTTGTATTTTTGGATGTTTGTGTGGAATAAACTCAAAAACTACTGGACCGATTTCAAAAATTCTTTCACCATTCGAATGCTACATTATCCCAAAGTAACATAGGCTATGTTTTTTTAATAATTTTTTTTTTATCCACAGCAAAGCGTGGCAGGGAGGGAACAGCTAAGTAGTATATAATAATAATGTTACTTAATTTAGTAGTTTACAATTTTTGTTATAATTAAACACGGAAATACTCACGTAAAAATTAAGTCGTCTACTACGACTAGTTTCGGTCACATTCGGTGACCTTCATCAGGCGAGTTTACAAACGAGACGCGCTCGCGGTTGCGTCTCGTTTGGCACTGAACTAGTCGTAGTAGACGACTTAATTTTTACGTGAGTATTCCCGTGTTTAATTATAACAAAAATGTGTGAAAACCACGTTAGTTTCCATGGTTTACAATTGTTATTCCAAAAGTATAAATAAATAAACGTTTCACACTCATAGCTCCCCACTAGGATATTCTGTGTCGGGGATGCCACGGAACACACACAAAGACAAGGACAAGTAACACCCAGACCCAGAACAGATATTTAAATTCATCATTCAAACATCTGTCCGGCCGGGAATCGAACCCGGAATCTCTAGCGTATAAGGCGGATATACTATATACTAATTAGCAAATGTCAATATCACCCATGGGCTATTTCACACACACATCTGCAACACTCACACACTAACAACCAACGTAAGTAAGTAGGTAGTACCAACAATCCAGCGGAGCAATAAACAATACACCTACTTCCGGTAACAAGGGCGTCTGGAAGCGGCGACAGGATGCGGTTACTACGGACATTTATTACATACAGGGTTATGAAGAAAGGGCATGCTAAGCCGAAAATATCGATAAACATATGTATAACCCAATTTTATTTCATGTCATGTCGGCTGAAAAGGATTCGTAGTAGTCTACATTATGAATAAACTTTCAGTATATGACACATAATTCGCGAAAAACAAGCTGTTCCATAGAAAATGTCGACGACCTAGAAAACAAGAACATTATTTTTACAAAACAAAAAACAAAAACCGACTTCAAAAGACCGACTATTGAGTTATTCATCTATTTGTCGCGCACGTACCTAATGCAAATTTAAGACTTATATGGTTTTCTCATGGATACCATTATCAGAACTGGACTAAATTGAAATGGGACCAAATGGGAAGCGTCAGCTTTCTAATAAAAAAAGAATCATCAAAATCGATTCACCCAGTCAAAAGTTATGAGGTAACAAACATAAAAAAAAAAAAAAAAAAAAACATACAGACGAATTGATAACCTCCTCCTTTTTTGAAGTCGGTTAAAAATATGGAAAAGGTGATATATTTTTCAAGATCACAGTGTTAGTCCCATAGTAAAAATTCTTCGTAATAATGAGTACTATGAGCCTTTTTCGGCTTACCATACCCTGTCCTCATAACCCTGCATTTACAGATATGTTTATCCCAACTGTTATTTTGACGATATTGTTATAACTTGCGGTTTATGACTAGATATAAGAATTTTAAGAGATGTAAAGAGTTTATTAATAATATACCTATATATAGAGGTAGATAGTAGGCCCAAGTTTGAAGGCTTTTTAAAACAGATCTAAATTTTCTAAAACTATTGGCATCCTTGTCTAATGGCTTGCAATGATAAAGACAGGTATATTTTTAGTTAGTTTAGATCGGTCTTAAAATGCCTTCAAACTTGGGCCTAGTAACTCTTAACTCTTAACTCTTTTTTTACCACAGAGTACTGTAAAAATTGAAGTTATAAAAAATGTACAAAGTGCTACAAGTGACGGCATAATCGCTAAGAGCAATCTCTTCTAGGATTGTTCTCAAAATATGACCTCGCCTCAAATTATTTTAACAACCTCTAGACCGATGTTGCCCATCCCTATCTTTTACTATTGTAACTAGCTGCCACCAGGCGGTATCACCCGCTGTATTTTTTCTTTTTTTTTTACGTTAAAACCTTCCCTGAACTTTTACAAATATTTCAAGATCAAAATTAGCGAAATCGGTCCAGACGTTCTTGAGTTATAGCCAGACAAACGAACAGTTCATTTTTATTATCTTTTGAGGTATGAAGAGACACAAGTTTTCGTCAAACAAACATACATTCATACAGCCGGTTTCTTGTTATCGTTAAATAAATATATAAACTTCCTAATGCTGATTCCTTCCCCTACTCCAGATTCTCAGTTCGTTCGATCTGATCCCCCAGCTAAAGTTCATAACAAGTACTCTATTAGAAACCTTCGTCAATATCTATACCTAGTCGTAGCGAGTCTGTCTGGGCGTCACAATGGCAGAGTCACTTCCAGGTGGGAGACGGGTGAATACTTAACGACCCTTGCTGTGAAGGGGTGCGAGGGACAAGGTCGGGGAAGAAGCGGGGGTTTATATTAAACGTTATTTTTTGGACGAATTGCGGTGCCCGTCCTAATCTTCTTTTTAACGTTACGACCAAGAAGTATGTAAAATAAAAAAAAAACCCGTCAAAACATAGCTATAAACACTCCCGACTAATTTACCTTTTAAACATATAATAACAAATAATTATTTTTACAAAAAACAAAAACCGACTTCAAAAGACCGACTATTGAGTTATTCATCTATTTGTCGCGCACGTACTTAATGCAAATTTAAGACTTATATGGTTTTCTCATGGATACCATTATCAGAACTGGAGTAAATTGAAATGGGACCAAATGGGAAGCCTCAGCTTTCTAATAAAAAAAGAATCATCAAAATCGATTCACCCAGTCAAAAGTTATGAGGTAACAAACAAAAAAAAAAAAAACATACAGTCGAATTGATAACCTCCTCCTTTTTTGAAGTCGGTTAAAAATGCAGACACACACACACACATAGACACCTCGAAACCTCGATTCATTCGCAAGTGTCGACTCTGTAGATTCGAATCAATACAAACAAAATGAACATGATGTTTAAACAAAATTTTTGAAGTTTTTTACTCTGTGATATACTTGCGTTTGCCCGCCATCTCGCCTGATGGTAAGTAATGATGCGGTCTTCGATGGAGCACGCGCGCCTAGAAGGAACCGATTTACTCGCGTCTCACATCCAAAAAGTGAGGATCACTGATTTTTTTTCACGTACTTAGGTAAAAAAAAATTAAAAAAAATTGACATGTTGCACATTGAGTCAAAAGGAGCAGTCATCGAATACCTTGACCAATCAACCGTAACAGCCGATCAGACTAACACCCGCTCCCGCTCATAATTCGCTCCACACTCTAAAAAGCCCCCGCACTCGTCTGAAAGGAGTCGCCTGAAAGATTAATCTTACATGAAAATTGTTTTCAGTATTTTTTCAGTCGCCTCACGCGTCACTTACACTCATTGGCATTTAAACAGGTTTGTTTATGAGATTTCCTTTGGGTTTATACCGTTTATTCTTTTGAGGAAACGGTTTTGTCCTACTACGGTGGAAAAAGAAGGGTTAGGTTTTTGTTCGATATATGGATGTTCGCCTGTTCCTTAGTAGATAGATAGATAAACTCTTCATTGTTCACGCCAGAAATTACAAACAGGATAACATTTAAAACCTGTGCAACAACTGGCGGCCTTATCGCTAAGAGCGTATTTCAGTAGGCTGGTCTCAACGACCCCGCTGGATCGGCCCCGGTATCGGGGAAAAGTGTTTCAAAAACTTACACTTTTTCAAAGCGATGACGTTGTGAAGCGTTTTGATTACCTTACTTCGTTGGATTCTTTAAAAATGTGCGTTTTTCCGTAGTCGGGTTTTAAACTTTATAATGCGTGCGTTTCAAGATTTTTTTTATATTTTTAGGTCTGCGTGTTACATCTTCGACCAAATCGTCGCTTTTCAATAGGCGAGTTGGCGGACGAACGTGGACTTATTAGTGATAAAAAAAACATTAATTTTATTGGCATTTTTTTATATTAAATAATATTTGTTCGTCCGTTCTAATTACGTTTGTTTTTGTACTTTACCCACTGCTGCATCTTTCTTGAAATTCGATTAGGATACATACCTGCAACAAAACAAAATGAATTTTGGAATTAGAATAGTTACATAAGAGCTATACATTTCTGGTTTTTTAAAAGGGAGTGAAATGAAACAAAAAGGACAGGGTTTTGAAAATATAGATGTATGGAGGTGTGCAATTCCTACGAAAAACTAATTCATATAATAATTATGTACTTTTTGTTCGCGGCGATAATAATACTCGTATCTGCCGTGATTCGGAGGACACGTTGAATTGTTGACTCCGGTTTGTCCTTTAACAACAGCCGCAGGCCAAGTCCAACCTAAAAACTCTGATACCAGCGCTAACCACTAGGCGAGAAGTGGCGATCCTTTTCGAATCAACGTGCCAATTTTTCTGATGAAATGTTCAATGAGACTTTAGACGTGCCGTTAAATAATTTTGCCAAGTGATAATTGGGTGGTGGCGTGCCCAAAAGCCGTGGTAGCTCAGTGGGAGAACAGCCGCTTCGCATTCTTGAGGTGGCGAGTTCAAACCCCAACTCGTGCCAATGAGTTATTTGGAACTTATGTACGAATTTACATACCACTGGCTTTTCAGTGAAAACATCGCGAAGAAACCTGCATACGTCCGGAGAAGAAATTCAATGGCGAATGTGAATCGCAACCCGCACTTGGCCAGCGTGGTGGAATACGGCCTAATCACCCTTCGAGGGTAGACCTGTATCCCAGCAGTGGGAGGATTAAAGGCATATGATGAGCCCAAAATTTTGTCGCGTGCCATCAATGTCACATGTGCCTTGGTTCACCATCCCTGCGCTAGGTCTTACTAAGTTGGGGTGCTAGGTCGGGTAACCTCCTCGTGGTGCACCCTGGGCAACAGCGTGCGGTAATACTGCAGCTTTTATGCAGTATTACTGCACGCTGGCAAATAACCCGACACGGTGGGCCCGTCCGCGTGCCCCTCTGACTAGCAGAGGGCACAGCGGATGGTGTGTGGTGGAGTGTGGAGCGTTGGAGAATACGGCGCTCCACGCTTGGCTGGTGGCAGCAATGCCACCAGGGGGGGTTTTCCTTGTGCTCCTCGTGTGGGTCGTGGTCGGGAGTGCAAGGAAAGGAGGAGGGGATCGCTCGTTGCCGGGCGTGGTGAAAGCCATGCTCGGCGGCGAGAGATCGTGGCAGGCCGTGGTCTCCTTCTGCGAAGAGGTAATGTCGCAGAAGGGGCCGCGGGGCGGATCGGGGAGGACGACTCCCGCAGGATCCGCTCCGGCGCAGACGACGGGGAGGGAGGAGGGGGCGATCCGATCATCGCCTCCTTCCCTCTCCGTAGTGGGGCCACTGGCGGAGGGTCGGGGGGCTCTCCGCTGGCTTGCACCGGCTCCACACGTCTGGGGGCGGCCTTGGGTGACCAGGGCCGTCCCTCTCTTGACGCACGGAAGACGGGGCCGAAGGGCCGACCCTGGCTGAGGGTGGCGGAGACTCCGAAAGGGAACCCCGCTGCCCCCGGCCACAAGGGAATGAGGTCAACTTCCCAGTGGTTTTAGTGGGTATGCCGCCGCAGGGCGGAGACTCCCACATAACCCCGGCTCCCCCGGGTTAGGGGTATCCATAAAGGATTTCCACTGGGTCAACAAAAAAAAAAAAAAAGGTCTTACTAAGTTATAAACTAGTTACAGTTCAAATATAAACACACTGTCCGCAGTACCGAAGCCCGTCACATAGCTACGCAGATCGGTTGACAGATAACTCCTCAGACAGCAGCTGCTATTTGCATCTAGAATGGTCTGTTGCAGTATACGAGGAGAACAGTAGTGAAACTCTAACCATGTAAGTACAATTCTGCCCTCATATTAAGCACAAAAGTATCTCAAAGAATTACTATTTTTCACGCATCTGATGCGTAATTTTTCTAGCTATCAGATTCGAGAAAAAACTGAAATATTTTTTTGAGATACCGCTCTTTGGCTTATAAGGGCAGAATTGTACAACAAGCTAGAAGTATATACGCGCTTCTGTTTCTGTTTTTTTTTTTCGGGATAAATGTAACCTATTGTGTTAATTCAGAGTGTAGGCTATCTACGTACTAAATTTCATTAAAATCCTTTGAGCCGTTTTAGCGTAAAAAAGTAATAATAATACTTAACAACTGGTGGCTTTATCGGTAAGATCGATCTCTTTCAAGCAACCTTCATTAATTCAAACAAGATACTTTCAGTCGGTTTACAAACTCTCAACTCCAAAACAAGTCACTCGTACAAAAGCACAAAAGGCTAACTTATCGCTAAGAGCTTTCTCTTCCAGACAAAATTTTGTAACTTTATTTTATAGAAAACGTAAAAAATCTTAAATATAATGAATTGATTATTATATTAGATATATTGATTATATTTGATTATATTAGATTAATATCTAATATAATCAATTCATTCCAGGCAATATAACTTGCATACAATAAGTTGATAGTGCTTAGGTTTAAAACAGGGGTTTTGTAGTAGCCTTAACAACTGTCTTTTTTTCTAGTTCCGGGTAACGCGTGGGTAAAGACAGACAGACATAAACACTTATCAGCGGTGTACAGATCGATAACTGTCGTCGTTGACTGATGCCTGGCATGTGTTAGTTATGGTCATCGTAAAATTGGGCCTGGTTTATGTCTTAGTTGCGTTGTCTACAGTTACTATGTCTGGTGAAACGTAAAACGTAATTTTCGGATAGTTGACTTGGTGTTTCGAAGATAGGTTTATAGATAAGGTAGGTTTGTTATATTTTGAGATTAATATATCGACTGCCCCAGCAAACAGTATCGAAATTACAAATGGCGTTTTTTACTGGAGAGCAATTAAAAAAGTAAAAGAGTCTCGGTTTTCGAGTTAAAATTAGACATTTTGACACAATTTGAAAATTGGAGGAAAATTAGACATCAAATATAATATGTCTAATAACTTGAAACCCGTGACACTTTTACTGAATACAAATTGACTTTTTCCGAATAGTCGTGATGTCCCCTAGCCGTAAGTAAAAGATTAACTCTTTACGCCACACCCTATTTATATAGGTTTACTAGCTGACTCGACAGACGTTGTCCTGTCAAAAGCCATTGCGTAACTATAGCAACCGTAGTATGTTGATGCTAACTTGTCAATTTATAGTAAAAATTATCAGTATATATATAATTTGCAATAAATTAAAATTGCGACTATAATTTGAGATTTAAACTATCCTATCTCTCACGTTGGATCGAACTGCACATGGTGTGCGAATTTTATTATAATCGGTTAAGTGGTTTAGGAGTCCATTGAGGACAAACATTGTGACACGAGATTTATATATATTAAGATATCGTATGTGTTAGGCCTAAAGAGCCCTTTTTAGACTACACGGGATAACGCTTACTGAAGCTGTATTTAGGCTTCTTGTTAGCTGTCAGTGTCAGTCAATCGGCTAATGTCAGTGTCACTGTCAATGTACTGACCAATACGAGGATTTCTACTTAGCTTGTTTTAACCGATGGATGCATTTAGAACGATTTTCTTACTGTAAGAAAATCGCCTCAAGCTGAGAAAAAGCGTCTTTTCTTGTTCACCACTTTGTTGTTTTATTTTAAACTTCGAATTAGATGATCATGATCATGAATCAAGTTAATTTTTAAAATATTTTTCACCCTTAATTTACCTGTTAGGTCCCACGGACTCCCGGCAAACTTTCAAATTGGCCTAAAACTTAAATATCGCGGTTTTGTTTTCGCATATTTTAAACATAATACATATTTTGCTTTTATTTTGAACCAAATCAGTGATTTTTAAGAAAAGAGTCCCAGAGACTCCTAGGGGTAAGTTGTGTGATATTAGTTCACCAGGTAAATTAAGGGTTCAAAACAAGCTTATATTGCATTGTGATAGGAGTTACAAACGTATACCAAATTTCAGCTCAATCGGACATCGGGAAGTGGTTCAAAATTGAGTTGCATAATTCCACCCAAACAAAGTTATGTTACATACATACATACATACAAATAGTTAAATAAAAGCTTTTAAAATATAATAGATGATCAATTCCAATGCTACCACATTTGAATACCAGTGGTATAGCTTTTTAATGATATTTGTCTTGTTTTACGAATACCACTTTTCAAAACGCATTCCCAAACAGTCATCATTGTAAAATGTTGTTTTTTTTAACAATAGCATTAAATTTGACTGATGCCGATGTGTTTATTAATCCAGTTGCTATTTGTAATTTCTATAATAGTTCTGCGTACCCAGACAGCAGACACAATGCCCCTCCGCAGCGCTACCTTCGAATCCTAGGTACCTATAGACCTATAGTAACTATCCTCCCTTTAGTCTAGGGGTAACCGAATTGTAAGACAACCCCTTGCAAGCATTGTGCGACACGTCTGGCTCAGGCGAGGGAGAGGGTCAGAGGCTCTCAAACTTTGGAGGCTAAAGGTGAAAGTTGGTGTTTTGTTACTTTTTGCGTGTGACGTGTCTTGTCAGTAGGAAGTTGACAGAGCACGTTATGGGATAGTAAAACTAATATAGTGAATAACGGGAACTTCTAGATTCATAAAACATTCATTAACATTCATGACTGCGTCATTAATACTAACTCTTTATGAATTTAAGACGTATCAGAAAACGTAGAAAAAGAAGTATACCAAATGCTTTTCTTTAATTTTAATATTCAATAATTTGTAGTTACTGTAGCGGTTATCTAGTGACTGATCCTTTTAACAATACAAATTCAGTAAGGTTTTACTATGGAAACTAACGTGGTTTTCACACATTCTTGTTATAATTAAACACGGTTGTTTTAACTAGTCGTAGTAGACGACTTAATTTTTACGTGAGTATTTCAGTGGGCCTAGCACAACTTTGACGTTAAAATACGTAGCGAGTATTCGATAGAAAAGTGTACGCCATTTACACCCGTCAGGAACACAGTTGACAGTCGTAAATGGCGTACACTTTTCTATCGAAAACTCGCTACGTATTTTAACGTCAAAGTTGTGCTAGCCCCACTGTAAGGTTTTGTTTACAGATTACCACGCTATCTATTTTGAATGAAGAAAACTGATTGTTTTTTTCCAAAAAGAAGCGCCTCATTGTATGTCTTGTTCTAAACTTAAAGCATCGTTCTAAATACACTTAAACAAATTATATGTATCTACCTTGAAAAGGACAACGCCCCTTACACCGTTTTGTGCAAATTAGCGGCCGCCCTAACGCCATTAGGGGTCCCAAAATTGAGAAACAGTGGACTGAAGTGCAGTTATGGATGTATCTAGAGCAATTTGAAGGGACATATCCCTCTATATTCGGGCGCATTGTTGTGAAAACTTTCCATTGTTCGAGGTAGAATAATGACTAAAATGTATAGCAGGTTTACTGAGATAACTAAATAGACTAGGGGAGACAGGGGCCATCCACAAATGGACTGACCCTACGAACACTATCGAAACTACAAATGGCATTTTTACAGAATTTCAAGTCAATGTTCTCTTTTTGTCCTAAGTCCCCACAGAGGGTAGAAACTACGTAACGCCATTCCTCTCTGCCTTGTGCCTTTTGCTTCACTTTACTCCAAGTCAGGCTGATGTTTAGGCAAATCAAAATTAGCCCTAAATTAATAATTTAGAATGTGTAATATCATTTGTTTTAGATTAAAAATGACAATTTTACTTTGTTTAGAATTGTTTGTTTTCCTTTTTTTTTTTAATTAACCTATGCTGTCCCACTGCTGGGCAAAGGTCTCCTCCATTTTTTTCCAGTTACTACGGTCTTGGGCCAGCGCCGTCCAGTCTTTTTCAAACCGCCCGAGTTCGTCGCGCCATCGCGTCGGGGGGCGACCTGGGGGTCGATTGTCCAGGGGCACCCACTCTGTGGAGACCTTTGCCCATCTGTCCGGGAGCATTCGGCTCGTGTGACCCGCCCACTCCCATTTGAGCTTGGCAGATGTGCGTCCTACATCCTTGATGCCTGTTATGGAACGCAGTATGGTGTTACGGACGCGGTCTTGTCGTTTAATTCCAAGAATACTGCGTTCTTAAAGTATATTAAATAATGAAAATTAAAAACTTGATTTGGCTGTTTCGATAGTGTTCGTAGGGGCAGTTGAGATTACGTCACATGAATTTCATGATTTTCTGACCCAGTCCTTGTCACAGTTAGTTACGTTTGTTAGACTCTCCTCTTAGTGTGACGTCACAATTTTTGCATTTATACACCTAGAGATTATTTAAAAAAAACTCTTATGAATGCATTTTAAATTTTGACATCCCAAAATACTTCCTCCTCCCACCCCTTGTTACACACTGTCACACTTCGTCGACCCCCACCCCCTTTAAGTGTGACGTAGTTTATGAATGGCCCCCTAGCTAGCTAGAAACTGGACGTTTTAGGCTAAAGCTATCCTAAACTTTGGGACCGGTATCGACCAGTCTCGACGTTACGGCTAGACGAATTTAAATTTTGGTAATAGAGTAATTTCCACTGTGAAAACTGATGTGGTTTTACACATTTTTGTTATAATTAACATGGGAAACTAAACTGAAATCCAAACTAACTCTCGAAACGAAATCAAAGTTTCCGACTCAATAAAACGTGAGTGTTAATTATAATCTCAGATCAAGTAGAAAGCAGATATAGTGCTGCCTTAGATCCAGGTGAAGCCATAAATCTACCCTACTGCCCGTGCACTTCAAGCACATATTGACGCTTAAAAACTACCCGAATCAATCGTCAATTCAGCGTCAGTTGCTTTCTCTAGGCAACAGATAAGAGCAATTTTTGTAGCTACTCACTATGATGTAACGAGGTTCCAAGAATTCCTACAGTTGATCCTTATGAGATCATTACACGTAACGAGTACAATGGCGAGACAGTGAACTCGACCGAGAACTCCGTTTGTACAAACATCTTGACGAGGCGAGACAGTCACTAGAATCATACATTGTTTACTACGCCGAGTGTGCCCATTTACTGTCTCGCCACTGTACTCGTTACGTGTGTGGGTTGATTACCCATTAAGGCCAAAATTCTGATGAAAAAGAGTCCAAGACGCCAATTGGCATTAATACAAGTGGCCATACTGATTTATCACCATTTGAAATTTTGATGAAAGAAATAAAAAAAAGAAGAAATTCAAACTTCGCAGTTTGGGAAAAAAGTATGATGACAGTAAATAAAATATTTTTAGGTAACCGTACTATTCCGCGAATCGATTCACACCAGAAAAAGTTTTTACCAAAAACTAGCACTGGTTCGATTTGAAAGCATTTCGCTATAAATTCAGTTTTTCCGCAGTCCGTCATATCTATTGATAGTCATCCCAAACGAAAACACATAACCTCACTTTCAACCTAAAAAATATAGGCTAAGCGTATGCTGGGACGCAGCACAAAACAGATTTTGCAGGGCAGAGCAGGCGAGACAGAGATAGGGTGCAGAGCAGGACAGACAGATGTCCGCCCCGCGCGTGCTACACCGCAGTACGCAGCTCTCAGTAGAGCAGGCGAGACAGAGATAGGGTGCAGAGCAGGACAGACCCACGTTCGCCCCGCGCGTGCTACACCGCAGTACGCAGCTCTCAGTAGAGCAGGCGAGACAGACATAGCGCGCAGAGCAGGACAGACACGTCCGCCCCGCGCGTGCTACACCGCAGTACGCAGCTCTCAGTAGAGCAGGCGAGACAGAGATAGGGTGCAGAGCAGGACAGACCCACGTTCGCCCCGCGCGTGCTACACCGCAGTACGCAGCTCTCAGTAGAGCAGGCGAGACAGACATAGCGCGCAGAGCAGGACAGACACGTCCGCCCCGCGCGTGCTACACCGCAGTACGCAGCTCTCAGTAGAGCAGGCGAGACAGAGATAGGGTGCAGAGCAGGACAGACCCACGTTCGCCCCGCGCGTGCTACACCGCAGTACGCAGCTCTCAGTAGAGCAGGCGAGACAGAGATAGGGTGCAGAGCAGGACAGACCCACGTTCGCCCCGCGCGTGCTACACCGCAGTACGCAGCTCTCAGTAGAGCAGGCGAGACAGACGCAGCAGTACGCAGCTTTCAGTAAGAAGAACTCTTGAACTTCTCTTGAACAGTAAGAGTTCAAAATTCTGAGTGACGCAGACCTGTTATGGGCAGACGTGACGTTTAACATCGAGCGAGCGATTTGCTCGTCTCGTCACTCAATATCATAATTATTATAGTCGACATATTTGTACGCCTACTAGGCAAAAGATTTCAACTCCTTTTGTGCCCGCGCATATGTAATAATTATTTACCTTTATCTTTATCACAAAAAAATAAAAGTACGTTCAGTTCATGCATTCCAAAATCTGTCCTGCCCAGCGCTGCGTGGACCTGCGTCTCATTCTCAGCATACACTTAGCCTAAAACACGAACGCCGGCGCCGTCCCGTTTGTTCACAGCATTTTTCATACAGACTATATAACAAAATGTCGCTTGGATGTTTTTTAATAAACTGGGAGATCGAAGCGGTGTTTAATAGAAACTGCAGCAATATGTTTCGTGGAAGGATGTTGGTGTTCTTAGAGATAGTAAGGGTTGTCCTTACTTTTTATTTGACTTTAGAAAGAATATAATATTTTTCAGTTTATTTGTGTTTGTCTTCTACCTTTTAAGCCGTTTGAGCTTTAACAAGTAATAAACTCACACTCCCAGTACTCACACCCTGCCTTATTCATTTTTACAAGCTTTCATTTAACTTACAATGTTTGTAAGTAAGTATGTATGTTCGGATCCAATCTTTCCGAAATCCGATTGACCTGTTTGATATACTCGTACATGTGTAACTCCGACAACTTCGCAATAAAAGCTTGTTTTTATTAATATATTTTAATATCAATGAATACATATAGTGATTAAATAAGGATGGGTTGAAAATAACTATTTAAGTTTTATTAAGATCCCATACTGCATTTAATATTTAGAATAGTCATATCCGGTAAAACGTGCCGAAGCAAATAAAAAAACGCGTGTGAAGTTGCCACATACGGAAGCCTCTTTTGGTGACAAAATATTGTGGTTCCGGAGTGGTTTTAGGGTTCCGTATTTGAAAAACGTCTATTCGTGAAACGACTAAAAGTATGTTGATTGTAAAAATATTAAATAAACGCTGCTTAGCAATTGCTTAGATTGATAAAATGTCCTTTAACAAAAATGTAGTGCGCAGTACTAACTGATGTCACTTAACTTAAACAAAGTTTATTCTTAAGGCCCATTGTTTAGTACTCCACTAATTTATTTAGAGTTCATTATGGTCGAGATTATTATAGTGATCGCATGCTATCCCATTCGCACCAACTTAGTTGCATTATGCTCGCTCCTGTTCGCACTCAAAACACGACTATTCGAATCACAAACGAATGTCTACGACAATAATTTTGGATGCTGTCCCAAAAGTATGACAGATAAAACAGGGAGAGATGGCAGATAAAATTCATAGGAATAAATCAAGCATACAGAGAGATAGGGGTAAATCCTCACCATGGTAATTCACGTTTTAAACTAACGAATAGGACACAATTTTCAATTCTAACCAATTTCATACGGAACCCTTCTTAAAAATAAAAAAACTGTTGAATACCGTACCGAGTTTTTAGGTTTTTATATGAAAAGTTTCGCAATCAACTACACCGCCGTAGTTATTTTGATCCACGGTTTGTTTTGAACCATGGTTCAGAATAACTAACTGCGGACGTTTTCAATTGAAACAGAAATTCAACGTTGTGAATAGAATAGAAGGTTTTAGAATACAGGACTAGTTTCTGTAAAAAACTTTTACACACACACAAACTTTCACATTTTATAATACTAAAATGAAGTAGGATTAGTAAGATTCGTCCACACTTAGAGATATATCATGTTATTCGCGAATTTTAAATTCAAAATGCTTCGACAGTGATGAATGAATATCCAAGCATGTTAAAGAAATGAATATTCATTTTACTTTCCTTTCGAGGTCTTTTCAGGCTGCACTCCGGTCTCAAGTTCTTTGCATCCGACGCTTTTGAAACTTCCCTTTCAGGATTACATTAACTTACGTATAAAGTAAATTAGGTTACATTCAGTTTTATATATTTTTAGTAAACAAATACTGAGGGTTACAATTTTACGTTATCCTACTTTCCTAACCAATATTATAATAAAAATAATATTAGCTTGCCACACGGGCAACTACTCCATTTTGATTTTGATAATTTGAATAGTAAAAGAATGGAACGTATCGAGTGAAAGAGATGGCTGAACGGTAGTAAACTCAAGTATGAAAGAGAGCATAGATTGAAAGGAATGAAAGAGATAAGCATTAGGAAATATAGGATATAAGAAAGAGAAATAAAATACTTTTAAAATGGACGTCTACTTAATTGTCAACTTTACATTTTAGTTTTTCTATTGTACTTAAAAAGGTAAATAAAACTGTAAATAGAAATGCGAAAGTGAATTTGTTTGTTACGGTTTCACGCCTTAACTACTCGGCTGATCATCATGAAATTTTGCACACCCGTCGTAAAAGGATATAGGCTTTTTTTCATCCGTTTACATCACAGCGCGCGTGAAAATGGTACCGGAGTAGGTGAAACTGCGGGGTGCAGATAATTCATATTTGAAGATACGAAAGTTTTTATACATTTTTGTTACTCAATGATTGTTACTATAGTATGGATTTGGAAGAAATTTGGTATTGGCTAAAAGCTTTTATATCCAGCATTTACACATACTTAGGCTTTTTATTCTAAAAATATAACAATTTCTGCAGCATAGCAAGCGAAATCGCTGCCCGAAGCGAGTAAAATAATAAAACAAAAAAACGCCAGATAAAAGTGAGAATTTATTCTATCCGACCACATCGTAAATTGTCTACCCAAAGCGGTCCTCAGACTAACGGCGTAGGGCTCCGATAACGTATCAGACTTCAATTAATGCTGTCACCGACCAAGTGCCGAATACACGCAAGTTTACCCGGAAAATTGTCGGAAAATTAGGACTGAATACCGTTTTTTATCGGTATTAATTTAATTATTAATATCTATTAACCGGTATTCAGTCGATTTTAATATAATGTAATTTTATCTTTTTTTAATTTAATCTACAGACGCGAGAGCTCTATTTTAGCTCGTATGATTTTATCTCGGTCACTCTCAACTCATATGACTTCTTAAATCAGAGAAACAATGACTGATATCATATCGCCACTCTAGAATACTGTCTTTTAGATAACATAAAAATTTGTTAAAATCTTTTTCCATGTTGCAGAACTTTTTTTACACAGAAACGAGTCGTCTGATGGTAAGTGACGATCGTCGCCTTTGGACTTCCGTAACACCGAAGATGTCACAAAAACGTTACAGTTCTTATAAAGAAACCTTATAAAGAACCTCATGACGTAATCTATACTATTTATTTTACACCGTCAGCTGACAAAATAATCCCTACTCGCAAATGGCAAAATACCGGTATCTTATACCCATTTTCTAAATACCATGATTATTTCAGCAAGAGCGGTCCCCGCCTTAGAGGGCAAACTTCGCAACTTTCGAAGTGAATTTGTGAGCAGACGCGTTAATTGAACAAGATTTCTGATTATAACGAGAATTGGCGAAGAGTGTTTGATGGAAACAAAACAGAATTGAGTTCACGATTTTGGGGCACGTTTATTTGTCGAAGTATGGCATTTTGTATTATTAACGTTTTTAAGGAATGCCGGTTTTATCAATTTTTATTTTTATTTTTTTTTAGTTATTTCTCTTGTATTGTTTTTGCTTGCTTTCGCTTAGCAATGAGGTGTCTTCATAGTTCTTATTTGCTAACCTAAATTATCACAGTAATTGGACATTTGTAAAACTACAACATTGGGTTCTTCAAATAGACCTGTTAATAATCTTAAAAAGTTGAAAACGTAGCCGTGACGTCTTCGGTGTTTTAGGTAATCCATAGGCAACGGTGCTTACGAACAGGCGCCCCTTAAGCTAATTTGTCACAAATCACATAAAAACCAATTGCGTCGTCAACAAGGCATCTCCGTTTTTCCTAAGGACATTTTTTTACTTTTAATATTTTCATGTTCTAAGTTCCATTGTTTGAACTGTTCTTAGTTTTACTTAGCTACAAGACATATATCATCATTTTCTGCAACAACAATCCTTAATTAAGTTCCATCCACTTATATCTTTGAGAACTGCTAACAAACTTGTCAGTTAAATCATTGCCAAGGCGTCCAAGAACAAATAAAAAGCTCCATTAGTGGCGAAAAGGCCTACTGTTTGTCTTTCACATTGTGGAATACAGTACATTGATGGATACTTTAAATGAAACCCCTCTTCACTTAGCATATCCTTTCCGAAAAACTGGGTTTAATATTGGATTGAGTCTATTGCAGTATGTATCAGTCTTTAGGCCGCCTGAAACCCTCTGACATGACTTGCGTTTGCTTTTAAAAGACAAACAACCGAGACCTACAATTTAAAGTGCCATCCGACCCACGGTAGCACCCAGCTGTAAATGTCACCCGCGGTCACCCATCCGAAGACTGACCGTGTCGTCCGTTGCTTAACTTCGGTGATCGGTTACGAACACCTAATGCAGCTACGCTACAATCCTACTAATATTATAAACGCGAAAGTTTGTGAGTGTGTTTGTTGGTCTTTCACGCAAAAACGGCTGAACGGATTTACATGAAATTTGGAATGAAGATTGATTGATTGATTCACGGTCTGGATTAACACATAGGCTACTTTTTATCTCGGAAAACGCAGGTGAAACTGCGGGGCGCAGCTAGTAGTGAATAAATAAATGGTAGATTAATAGCTAAAGCTCCGTTACTGTCATGTTAAATACGATATTTCACTCCGACTTGAGTTTGCTGACGCGTGGCTAAGTAAAGATTCAACGCAATGAGAATTACATTTCGGTTTCAGAAGTTCATTAGAACAGAATATTTGTATAACATAGCTCCTACATGGATAGAGCTGGTATAGGAAATTTAGATCTTTGATAACATTTTATAACTTAAAAAATAAGCACTGAGTTTGTTGCTAATAATTTTAAAATATCGTTTTACGCCAGTAAAAATGTACATTTTCTGACAAGGAATTTTGTCTTCTTTAAAAAAATAACCGCATTTTTTTTTTACCGGATAAATTATTTGACTATGCAAACTAACGTGGTTTTGAAACATTTTGGTTTAAATAACACGGGAAATTATAATAATATAAAATATTTATTTTTCTTCGGAACACGAAGATTTCACTTACACTAATATTACAAAGTTATCCCGTGTCTTATCTGTTTGTTGATTTGTAACCGACAAAACGTATAAAACCTATATTAAACAATATTAAAACAAACATAAAATAGAGTAAAGGACTGACATTATACATAACAGAAAATTCCGGAAATATTAAAACACAACTAAAACCACTCCATTTCTCGCTATTCCAAACAAAAACAAGCTGACAAGCGCCCCTTAAACTATCAAAAAACTTTGAACTCGACCCTTTGTTACGATACAGCAATACATCCCCCCCACCCCCCAGGAAATAGTTCGGCAAATTGGAAACATTCCGTTGAAAACTAACACCCTGTACGAGCGGCATAGTTGACAGCTTCGTGTAAAATGAACTGAAACTGCAAGTTTTGGTGACCATCCTTTTTGTGTACGTGGATAAGAATATTGTAGTCTATTCTAGGATCGTAAATCAGAAATTTGTCCCTTGTATGATAATTTAGACAAAGACAACTCAAGGTCACGACTAGACTATCAACCATCTGTCTCAAACGTGTCCTTGAGTATTTCGGTCATATTGCTAGAAAACAAGGCGACAACCTGGAGAAGTTGATGGTGACAGGGAAAGTCGACGGCAAGAGGTCACGAGGACGCAGCCCGATACGTTGGTCTGATCAGATTCGCACCACTCTCGACACCTCAGTCTACGAAGCACTTCACATTGCTGAGGATAGGAAAAGCTGGCAAAACATCGTCAGAGAGAAGCTACTTGGAGGTGGTGGTCACGACCCTCAGACATGAGGAACACGATTTTAGGAGGAGGATGATAATTTAGATTAAAACTTAATATCATTATTAAATATAATAAAAATAAGGTCAAAACGATCGATATAAAAAAGGATGGCTTGTCTGATCGATCAGCTACACTTGTGAAAACCTGTGAAATTTTTTGAGTATTGTCAGAGCATTACCTCCGACTTACGTAATCTATGGCTATACTACTATGGGATTTCGGGGAATTATACACTAGAATCATATACTCAATCGGTTTTATGGAAGCTACTCACAATTTTAATAATATCACAGCACTTCACTTATTCACAATCACAATCAGAAGACAGGCGGCTTAGCCTTTCCCATCTTCCATCTTTTATATCGCCTTCGTATTATCACCGGCACCGCCATCTTGTCGGTGTTCTCACGACTCCCCAGTCGTGAGAGTGACGCACCATCCGTCAGCCAGCCGACAGTGGTGCCACCATCAAGACGTTGGGGGTTGCCATGCTAACAGTATGTTTGTTGATCTTTCACGCAAAACGGCTGAACGGATTTTCATGAAATTTGGAATGAAGGTTACTCATGGTCTGGATTAACACATAGTCTACTTTTAATCCTGGAAAACGCGGGTGAAACTGCGGGGCGCAGCTACTTCTTCATAGTTTTTCAAATCAAACGCCTAAATCAAACCTAATGTTATTTGAAAAAAATAATGTAAATATTTATTAGTAGCAAAATATGCAGGATACCTTGAGAATTACTGTATGGATTGTAATTTTCAATTCATTTTTTTTTTCTATAATTCACGGTAAAAATAGCAGAACTCAGCTATTGAATAAATCACTTATTTCTGCATTAATACTAATTCTTGTATTAACACGTCAAAAACGAATTTCGAAAATAAAAACGGAATATCGATATTTTTCTTTCAAATTCCAGTCCCATTTAAACCTATCTCATGGTGAGCCGATCTTCATTAGCGAATGCAGGTGCTTTGTTCGACGCCAAGGCTTTGACGGGACCTTCACAAAACAGCCTGTATAGTAGTTAATACGTGGAATCGTTGTTTTTTGTAACACCTGGCATCTCGGTTTACTTTTGCGTTGACACAGGGCTACGGAAAGCTTAGCTTTTGAAATCACGAAAGAACTTGCACTTTAACGACAAGGTTTTTAAGCGATTTCATAACTATTTCAGTAAAATGTTCTTAATAATTGTGTGGAACGCTTTGCCTGAGTGGGTGTTTCGCGATAGATATAATCTAGGTGTCTTCAAGTCGCGAGTGAATCGGTTTCTTCTAGGCAAGCGTGCTCCATCGTAGACCGTATCGTTGCTTACCAAGATGACGGTCAAATGCAAGCCTATTACTAAATAAAAATAAAAAAATCAGCTTATGTGAGTTGGTGGTCATATTCACGATTAAAAAAAAAGTTGCTAAACTTTCCATTGATGATAATTACCGGTTATTTTCAAATGTTTTTTACGTTTATGAGGTCCCTTTATGAAATTATTTTATCTATCAATTTCTTTTAAAAACTGATTCGTACATAGGTACATGCGATTATTAAGATTTTCATATTAATTCAATTAATTGCCGATTGCTATGTAATCTGGGTGTCTTCAAGTCGCGAGTGTATCGGTTTCTTTAGGCGCGTGTGTTCCATTGTAGACCGCATCGTTGCTCACCATTAGACGAGATGGCGGTTAAAAGCCTATCACAGTATAATAAAAATTGATTAAGTCATTTATTCATTCGATTGATCCATTCATTAATTCCATCAAAGTCCTCACAGACAGCACAACACACTTTGAATTTTCTCCTCTCCAACTTTCAAAATATCAAAATCAATTTCAAATCAAACATCGTATTCGTATCTAAGTGAACACCTCGGAATAGAATTACCTCTGCCATTTTTATTGAAAATTCACATTTTTAGAATAGTTCCCTCTGGGAGGTTCGCTTTCGAGTACAACTGACGCCTCGTGGAAAGTTCCTCTGGATTTTTACTTTTACCTCTATGATACGAGTATATTTTGAATTTGAAAAGGTAGTCCCGAGTGAGCGTTGCCAGTACCTACATCTATAGTATAGATAGATAAACTTTTTAACGTGTACTAAATGTTGAAAACTCGAGTGATGCAAAAAATTTACAAAAACCAAACAAATTCTAAAAATTTCAAAATTCATGACATATTGGCATATTTGGTATACATGTCGATGCAAAGGCAAATATACAGATATGAGTTTATTTAGTTTAAGTTTGAAAAAAACTGGACGGCACCGCAAGGCCGCAAGAACTGGAAGAAATTGTTGGACACTTTTGCCTATCAGTGGAACAGAATAGGAATAAAAAAAGAGCTGGTATATCTGACTTATAACAATATATAAAAATCTTCAATCTAAAGCCTCAACCATCTTTGACACTAGGTATAGATTTCTTCATTTCTTCTTCTTTTAACCAATTTCTGTATAAACCTTACACACCAGGGCAGGTCTCACGAGAGTTCCTCTAGGGACAGTATTCATATTGAAATGTAAGTCTCGAGTTTAAATTGATAAAGGTAAACTCGATCTATTGAGGGGCTGTATTTTTTGGAGTTTGAAATGTGTTAACGTTTATGTTTACTAAGATATGCACACACACACATATACACATTTATATTTAAAAATATGCTAATATAGGGATATAAGGAAAGAGTATGCTAAGCTGAAAAGGGCGAAAAACAAATCAAGTTGTTTCATATATTTTGTTACGAACAGCTGATTTTTATACGCGAATTCCTGGTTGGTCCCATAGTAAAAGTTGTTCATAATGATAAGTAAGTACTATGAGCCCTTTTCAGCTTAGCAAACTCTTTCTTTATAACCCTGTATCTCCGTTCTTGCGACCGGAAAGATTAATACACAAACTAACTCGTACATACACGCCGCGAAAAACATCCTTCTTTAGAAAAATCAAGTAAAAATACCGAAAGCTAACAGCAGAACTTCCCAGCTCATTGACAAAGACATCACAAATAACCGTTAAGTTCCAAAACTAGCCTCAAACCGAAAAATACCAATCAATTCACGTCCGTTCTCGAAATACCTCCAACACTTCGACCCCTAAAGTGTTCCATTCAAGTCGCCACAAAGGCTCTCGCCAAATAGAAATTATTTTCCCCTATAGAAAGAACAATGGCGACGTCCCATACATTGATTTACCCAGCCTTTTTAACATTTGCAAGCTACGTTCATTAGAGATACTTTTAGCAATGATAACTTATGCTACAAGAATACGTATACAAATAGTATTTAATGTACAGAAGTCGGGAGAAAATAATTGACAAAGGTTAAATTGTGTAGGTACTTAACCTATAATGTTATTATGATTATCACCTAAATAACTACATACCTACTGTAAGCCCAGCTGTATTGTGATTGCGTCAGGTATAAATACGAGTATAAGTCTAAAAAATGCGTTTCATAGCTTTATTTACATGACTAATGTTTCTGAATACGAGTTATGCGTAACCGGCAATTTATACCTACACCGCAGAGCCATTTTCAACAAAGATCAAATCACTTGCAAATCTTTAGTCCAGAGGGAATGCCGTGTGTCTCGTGAAAAGCAGAGTCGTCACAGAGGAATATTATCAGGCCAAATCTTCGGTAAATCAACAAATAATGCAAACACTGCGGAAACTTCGTTCGGTTAGAATAAAGGCTACTACACACAGTGCCGACGGCAGTGCCGCCGGGTTTTTGCCGAGCGGCCATGCCGCCGGCATATGCAAGCCGCCGGCACATGCCGTATAGCACCATTTAGCACCATTACACCCCGGCGGCCATGCCGGCGGATCGTGTGTGCAGCAAGCCCGGCGGCTCGAATACCCGCCGGTCTGCCGGCGTCCCGGCCGCCGGCATTCCGCCGGCACTGTGTGTAGTAGCCTTTACACGATTTTCGGGATGTCAGTTGACTACCTACTGAAAATGACGTGACATTAGTTGACATTACTGATAGATGACTGACGACAGAATGAAATAAAACGCAATACGCTGGTATTGCGTTTTATTTCACGAACCTACAATAATTTGTTAAAAAATTGAACTTTTGAGTCCCTACTTCTAAAAATATACGAGACCTATAAAATAATTAGAGAAATATTATCACCTATAACAATCATAATAACATTAATGAACGGGGCCTGGTTTTTTTTTTTATTCAACTGGGTCACGCGTCGCCATCCTTCTTTCTCGGCGTGAATGAGAGAAAATGGGATTCAAGGAGTGGTTTTTGTAAAAGCAACTAAAATGGGAATTCACGGACAAGACACGGTTCGCCGGGTATCATCTATGGAGTACGTGACTAAAGATGTAAGGGTTGATTACACGTTACGAGTACAGTGGCGAGACAGTAAATGGGCACACAAAATCTTGGTTTTAGTGACTGTCTCGCCTCGTCAAACTGTTTATACAAACCGAGTACTCGGCCGAGGGCACTCTCTTGCCACTGTACTCGTTACGTGTAATCAGCCCGTAACCAAATATTATTTAGTCAGCGAGTGGCAGAGCGGAGTATTGAAAAGTGATGTTTTTTAAATTGTGATTTTTGTCGGAAAAACTGTAGGGCAGTTATAGTTGGTAGACATGCTATGTTCGATGTTGATTCGACGATCATTGTCCCGATAGTCGTTTCGGTGAATGGGCTTATAGCGAAGAGCCTCGACCAACATCTGAAGAGGCTCTCGCTAGACGGTTGGGTCAGGAGTCAGATACAAAAAGCGGTCATTCTTGACACGGCCCGCATTGTCAGGAGGTTCCTCACTATGCGGCCTTAACCGCCGGTAGCTTGGGCCCTGCCCCGCTTCCGGCGGCACCATAGTTTTTAAGTTTTTTATAATGTATTGTTTTTTTTATGCTATATTGTAAAAAATTTAAGAACTAAGAAAAATAAATAAATATTTAATGAATTATTTTAAGCTCCTAACGTAACCTAACTAATACGTGCTTTAGTTTGCGTACCTTTTTGTAGCATCATGGCTCCCAAACGGCTGGACCGATTTTGAGTATTCCAAAAATGACCTTACGACCATTTTTCGTAAATATTGGACGATTTGTTCTACGCTGCTACTGGTGCTTAAATGTACTTGTTGTATCGAATTTTTCAACGCATGTCCGTGTCCGCGTAAAATCACTCGCTTCTCAACTCCAAAGTGCAGTTTTTCGCCTTCAGAGTTTGGAAATCGAGCACATCTGTTGTAAACTGTGCACAGAATATCGAGAGTGCAGAGGTTAAGGTTCATAATGAGTGCGCTCAAGCAACGCACTCATAGATATCGCTCACGGACACGAGTCTAGATCAGGGCCTATTCAGGCGAGTGACATCTTATTGCCTTGGCAACTGTCACTCTGATTAAAAATGTCATGACTGAGAATGACCGATAATACAGGGTTATAAGGAAAGGGTATGGTAAACCGAAAACGGCTCATAGAACTCATTATTATGAACAACTTTTAATATGGGACTAACTCGGAATTCGCGAAAAAAATAAGATGTTCCGTAGAAAAATGTTAATGGCACTTGATAAAATGTAAGGAACGGCTGATTTTTTTTCAAATTCCGGGTTGGTTTCAATCTGCGACTCGTGTCCGTGAGCGACGTCTATGTGTGCGTTGCTTGAGCGCTCTTCCTATGAAGCTTTACTTCTGCACTTTCAATATTTTGTGCCGTGGTGCTATCAGCATTGGCTATTAAAGTGACAACTTCGGAACTTCGGACGTCGTAAATGTTTGGACGAAGAAGTCTCTGTTTCGGAAATCGCGAGTTTAAAGTTGTTCGATAGAAAACGAGGCTGAAACAATGTAACGTCGATCTTTAGAAATACTCGACGGATTTTGCTGCTATTTTCGAAATTAAATTAAGTTGTATTTGATGAATTAACTTGTCCTATAATTGCTCTACGTTTTACTGCCTAGAATTTATGATGTATGATGATTTGATTTATTATTTGCGATTTTAGGGTTGGTCCCATTGTAAAAGTGGTTTATAAGAGTGGTTTATATGAGTAATAACTAGCCTTTTTTGATACCCTTACGTTACAACCCTGTATAGCTGGTTGGTAATTACCACCCATACATCAATTAATAAGCTACATTCCAGTAGACTCCAAAACATTCGCAATGTTCCATCAAACACTAGTACTTCGCACCGAACTGTCACTCCCCTCGCTTTCCAAACATCCTAATAACTGCTAACTCAATCACAACCAATGATAGTAAAATAAAGACGTGCACACACAGCGGAGACAAGGGCAATATATCACGTCCTTACAACAGTCATACATCATCTCACGACGCCATATCTAGGAAATAATTTACTCTGGTCGGTATTAACTCATACTGGAATTAATATTTGTCTTATTTGAAGCGTTTGTGTTGTGGGATGTTGTTTAGACGTGTAAACAAAAGGGGGGGGGGGGGGATTTCAAATTATTGATAATAGGGCACGGGCTTAGTGGGGGGCGGGAGGGCACGGATGCAAAATATGAAATATGTATCTAAATTTTGGTCGCGAGTCATTGGGGGAAATTGTTGCCCTCCCTTTCCGTTATACACGAAATTTTAAAATTCGTAACTGATTAATTACTTATTTTTCATTTAAACTGTTTTAGGTATGTAACCTATTTCATTTAGTTTAAAACTAATTTGATAGATCTAACAAAATTTCGATCACTAGCGTTTTTTGGAAAGCCGACGACTGGTCCTTTTTACGAGTGTATGTGGACGTCAGTAAGAAATGGCTTGAAATAGAGGCCTTTACCCGAAGAGTGGTCCTTGTTACAAAATAATTACATGATTATTAAGTGAAATCGTTCATTGTATTTAAGAACAGGACTATAAGCCATTTTTATTTTATTTTGATGCGGATAAATTAGTTACAAATTTAAGTTAGATTTAACTTACTTATAAGCTTGAGGCTAGATTGTAATTTTTTAAAGAAATGTTCTTTTGGCACTCCTTAAATAATAATTTAAAATAATAATTAGATGTGGACGAGTAACTGTAGCCCCCTAACCCAAAAAGTCAATACTTCAGCCCCTGAACAATCCTAGGTCTACAATTCCACACCCTTCTGCCTTGCTTTGTTGTTGCGTTACATTGAACATACGAGTACCATAGACACCGCAGTCATGACAATTCTATTTTACCATTTCTGGCGGTTCTCTCTATTCGCGTAAAACTTTCTATAGACGGAACCCCATAGAAAACCTGTAAAACGTCGCTCATAAAACTACATTCACAGAGTGTATTGAATCCATCAGAAAGAACAATTTTAAAGTAGTAAAGTGGAGCTGAAGCTTCCTGTGTTTGCAACACTGTGTGCGATACAAATGAAAGGTTCTTGAAATAAATTGTAAAAGATTGGCCCAATCTTATTAAATTACAATTACAATGAAAGAACGGTATTGTCATATTGTCACGGTAAAGCGTAAAAAATCCTTTTTTTTTCTATTAAGGCAGAGGCGGATAGAACCGGTCATTAGCTATCTCTTTTTTTTATTCAGTAATAGGCTTGCGTTTGACCGCTATCTCACCCGATGGTAAGCAACGATGCGGTCTAAGATGGAGCACGCTTGCCTAGAAGAAACCGATTCACTCGCGACTTGAAGACTAGATTATGTCTATCGGGAAACACCCACTCGGGCAGAGCGTTCAACACCCTAGGAGTTCGCATAATAAGTTGAATCAAAGCGTTTCGTACGAGTCACGCAAACGCAAGCGTTTCACGCATTAAGGATACAAAATTATGACGTTTAAATTTACATTTCATACGAGTACATACGTATTAGGGATATCTTCAAAACTGTATAGACGTTAAAAGAGGGGCAAATTACAACCATGCCGTGGCATAAGTATATTCATAGTCTAGTTGCCGTGAAGGCATGTCTACTTTTCTTGAACATATTTAGAATATTCACAGGTTTTTTCACAGGCAGTAATTAACTAATACATAAGCAAGTCTGACTCTCAAAAGTTTATTAGATATTTGAACATGTTTAAAATAATCCAAAAAACATTCTCTTAAACTCTCTCCCTTTCTGTCCCTCCTGAATTTTTGTATTTTCTCTCTCTTATTCTCATTAAGAAACGCAATACAACTTTAACGCACAGAATTAAATTCCACAGAACAATGCAAAATATCTTTGCGGTCGAAATGGGTTCAAAGTTCATCCTCTACCAAGTAAGTAGGTACCAGTAATAATCATCCAATTACAAAATCCCTGGTAAAATGTCTTAATGAGCGACAATTGAATGGAATCTACGATATTTAATTGCGCTCGAAGTTTGCCGTCGGCGTCTAGCCAGTGGCAGCTTAGCTCTTCAATAAGCAATGTTGTTAGTTTGCTTCAATGAATATACAATAAATCACTAGTTTGCTGTAGTATAGACTAGTTAACTAGGACTAACTAGTGCACTAGTCTAAACTATAAGAAAAACTCATGGATTTGAATACACGTAATGAGTACAGTGGCGAGATAATGCCCTCGGCCGAGTATTCGGTTTTTTTTTATGCCATAGGTGGCAGGCAGACAAGCAAACGGGCCGCCTGATGATAAGCGATCACCGTCGCTTATGGATACCTGTAACACTGGAGGAATCACAGATACGCTACCGAAATTTTAAGATTCTATTAACAGCCCGTTTGAAGAACTCAATATTGTGGCTATTCGGGAATACAGGTGGAGGGAGCTCGTTCCACATTTTGCAGGGTACATTTTGCGGTATTTTACTCGGTTTGTATAGACAGTTTGACGAGGCGAGACGGTCACTAGAACCATGATTTGTTTGCTCGGCCGAGTGTGGCCATTTACTGTCTCGTCACATACTAATCCTACTATCCTCTTAGTAATATTATAAATGTCAAAGTTTGGATGTTTCGATGTTTGTTGCTTAATCAATCAAAAATAACTGAACGGATTTGAAATTTGGTGAATAATCTTTTATTGCATTGTCGTCGGAGTTACACACGTATACCGAATTTTAGCTCCATCGGACATCGGGAAGAGGTTAAAATTGAGTTGCAAGATTCCACCCGAACAAACATATTTAGTTAGATACACAGTTAAAAGTTAAATAAAAGCTTTTAAAAAGGTTTAGTCTCTTGCCAACACCAGTTGCCATCTTATTCATTCATATCCTACGTTTCAAGTCACAAACCTCTCAGAACCGGAAGTCAAACACGGGCTTTCCTTTCAAAAGAAGCTCTCGGCGCAGCTTGCTATCTCTCATACTAATAGCAATAATCCAGGATTTAGACGCATTACGACTTGGCTAGCTCCCAGTCCGCCTTATGTGAAGGGGCCCTATTCTGCCAAGTGAGAAATTTACAACCCCGATGTTCAAAAATAGAGTAAATAGGTTTTTCCAAGGCAAGCGTGCTACATCTTCGACCACATCGTCGCTTCCCATCAGGTGAGATTGAAAAAAAATATATATCTCTGTCGGCGCTCTAAGGTTGATTTTAACGTAACGAGTACAGTGGCGAGACAGTAAATAGGCACACTCGGCCGAGCAAACAAATCATGATTCTAGTGACTATCTCGCCTCGTCAAACTGTTCATTCAATTCAATTCGAATATTTAAATTAGATACCTAATAAATCCATACAGTTTGTAGAAAAAATTAATAATAAAATTTTTATAAAAATAAAGACAAGTTACATCAAAATAAAAATTGTATTTTAAAATATCACTAATCAGATATATGTAATTAAAGTTAATAGTATTATACAAACCGAGTACTCGGCCGATAGCATTGTCTCGCCACTGTACTCGTTACGTGTAGTCAACCCATGCCAAAACAGTGAGAGTGACGGCGATAATCTCGAGCGGTCAGGAATAGGGTTCCAGCTTTATGAAAAGTCGGGTTTTATCTAGAAAATCTAGATTATATGTTGCTTTTCTGAGCTGTTGCTAAGTGGACTTGTGAATGCGTTGGATGGTATAGTTGGATAGATTTGCAAATATGATCGAGAAAAGAATGCTGTCTTGCTCAGATGTTTTCATTTGGTCTTATTTTGACCGAACTACCGATGAAGGAACCATGACTTCAAAGTAAAGTATTTTATTCAGAACTAGGTGCGCCCCGCGATTTCATCCGCATTTTCCGAGATAAAGTGAAGCCTATATGGTACTCCAGGACTCCAGGTACTCCAGTTACATTTGTACCAAATTTGAATCCAAGTCCGTTTAGCCGTTTTTGCGTGATTGAGCAACGCATATCCAAACTGTAACATGTTATAATATTAGTAGAATAACGTTTACGTATTTTAACACTTTAACTGCTGCTTATAATTACATGTGTTTACTTGGCTAATAATCAAATGCGTTGTGCTTTACACGCTTGGCGTGTGTAGCCGCATTCGCGTCGCAAAAAAGGAAAACACAAGGTATGTGTTTTCAGCAGTTGCTAAGTTTTTTAAGCGACTTAATAGCTTTAGAAATGCAAGACATCGTAGAATTCGTTTTTGTGTCTAAAGTACCATTGACTAAGTTTTTTGGTACTTATAGGACCTTGAATATAAGTAAAACTTTTAAATAGTACCACACTAAATTGAACCCCGAAAGTACAAGCAACAGTTAAACAAGAGGTCACATTAAACTGGTTTACTAAATCTTTTCCTACCTAAAAATAGTTTGGCTTTATTTTTCCTAAGAATTGATTCGAGAATTAAAACGAAAAATGATTTACAAAACGGAAATCCGACTCCATTCAAATCGACATGAAAAACGTCGCTTCGATTCTAACGTGGTTTTTACTTTTATATCGAAAACTAGGACAATAGTTATTTCGGTATGACAAACCGACTGGTGACACTTTTATTGTTGTGTCATGTCACTGACACCGCTGTAGACTGAAATTCAGAGTATTTCTGTTTGGAATTTATGTTAAAATACGCATTTTATTGCATTTATGTGAAACTTTATATTTATTGGAAAAAAATATTGCAAAATGTGTGTGTGTACTGTGTATGTGTTTTCATATATTGAAGTTTTTTTGGTGGTTAATTTGTTGCTGTCGAAATGTAGCACGTGTGAAAAAAAAAAACAGCACTATTTAGCTAACTTTTCAAAAAAAATAAATTATTAAAAAATCTTTAGAGTATGCCAACTGCTTTTATTGGCCTTACTGCGATTTTATAAGTATTGGATATAATTGTTATTGGCATATCTAAATGCAAGTGTCTAAGCGCTTGGCGTTTAGACTTGAGCCCTCCAGAGGAGGCAGCAATTACATCTAACTTAACGAGTGCGAAAGTGACAGAGCTACATTGATTACAGACAGAGACCAGAACAGCTGAAACTAAATAATACCTTTTATTTTATCCATTGATAGGCTAAGATATAAAGCTTGTAATATAAGGGGTCGCTAATTGGTTGATTACACGTAGCGAGTACAGTGGCGAGACAGTAATTGGGCATACTCGTCCGAGCAAACAAACGATAGTTCTAGTGACTGTCTCGCCTCGTCAAACTGTTTATACAAACCGAGTCCTCGGCCGAGGGCACTGTAGTCGTTACGTGTATGTAATCAACCCATTCGTCTCAGTTCACGAACTACTACCTTATTCTGTGGTACTTCATATGAATAAGAGGGCAAATCTTTAAAAGCATTGGACCGTGAAATTGATCGACAAGGATTGGGAAACGTAAGGACGAGAGCACACGAAACTTCACGCATAAATCTCGCGCGTGACTTGAGTCTGGACTGCGACCTTCTGATCATCGACGGGTCTTAGGCAAAGTGTCGTAAGTCAGAAATCGGGAATTTCTCTTCAGTAGCAGTTTGGTTGTTGGGTTGTTTTACCGAATTAGATCATATTTTTAGTGCTAATTTTAGTTATATGGTTGGTAGGCTTAAAGCACCTTTTTAAATTCATTTTTATTTAAGATCTTGAGTTTTATCGTCCCAAAAAATACTGGAATTTGATCCCTTCTTTGATTGGATATTTTAAGCGCACTCACTAATTACTTTTTCGAGAGGAACGTGGAAAATGCAGGATTAAAAATAAAAATTCAATATTTATTCATAAAAATTGTACATTCTTATAACTACTGTTTCTCAAACTGGGTGTGGGAAACCCGTGTCTTGGTTGGAAGTCAGTGTGTTCCTTTTGTTTTATGTAATTCAGCTGTTCTTTACAAAAATACCACACATACTCAACAAAGTGTATGAAGCTTATATTTTATTTCGATTTAAGATTAGATTTAAGTCAAAATTGTTCAGTATCATGTTTACGTTATGTTTCACTTAATACTCTTTATATTTAACCCTGCGTCATAGAAGTGTGCGAGCTGCCACCTTCGAGCACAGCGTTTTAATCATCCAGGTACTGGTATCTTCTTAGTAGTTTGTTATAAATACTATTCGCGGTCGGGGTTACCCAGACAGTAATGATCTGCGAAACCGTTGTGGTCACATAAAAACCTCTTAGTACTCTGTTAGAAATACTCGCGGTCACCCATCCGAATACTTAACGACCCACAAACCATTGTGGTCGAATAAAAGCTATTTTCCAGACAGTTATAAATGCAAACCAACGTGGTTTTGACACATTTTGTTATAATTAAGCTAAGCGAAACAAGATTTTGATTGTGGCAAGCGAGACGCAACCGCGAGCGCGTCACGCTTGTAACTCACCTGATAGAGTTCACCGAATGTGGCCGAAACTAGTCGTAGTAGACGACTTAATTTTTACGTGAGTATTCCCGTGTTAATTATAACAAAATGTTATAAATGCCGTTGCGGTCAACCATCCAAGTCTAATCTCCTAACTTCTTCAGTCTATTAAAATAATTACATCACTTTTCCAAATGCCGTTGCGGTCAACCATCCAAGTCTAATCTCCTAACTTCTTCAGTCTATTAAAATAATTACATCACTTTTCCAACACAGTAAGTCCCAAAACGCAAATCCCGAAAATTTCATAAACAACGTTACCTCGGTTAGCAACAATATTTTCCACTTTCCCGGTTCCAAGCGTTTGTAAATGAACTCTGTATCTAATCCGTTGCTTATTTAACAAAAGCTAACATACATGGACGTAATCAAGGGAGGGGATTTTTAGCAATCCTGTTTCATAACGTATTTTCGGGATTTTTTCATTACTTCTAAAGCAGTGCCAAATTGACACATTTTTAACACGCTTATAATTATTAGCTTCACCTGTATGTTTGTAACCAACTCCTTTGGGCGCGATTTTGACCCAGTTTAAACGGCCGGATTTCGTTCAAACTTTGTAGCTACCTATATCGAGGATCGATGACAATAAATTACATACATACAAAAAAAAAATATACTTATAAATAAATTAAAATAATTACCTACATGAAGCTAATAAATTGTGTTTTTGCTCCGAACGCGATTTCTACGATTACTGTTAGCTAAGCTGTGACTCGGTACGCGAATTCTGTGACTACTGCTGGCTAAGCTGTCCACGGCTACTGGTACATATTCTGCTACGTGCCGCGTTTGTCAAAGAGCGATGACAATGCGTGTTTTTTAGTTTTTTAAACTATTCTATACTAGCTGACCCGGCAGACTTCGTACTGCCATACAGTACTTCTATAGGGTACTGCCTAATTAAATATAAACACTGCACAAAACACTATTTACAATTTTATACTTATAAAATTTGTTTCGTGTATCAGTTGACAACAGCAAACTCATCCATGAAAAAAAAAACACTGACATTGGCAGTTTGTTGTTGTTTCAACTTTTTTTTAATTTGATATGACTTGGAGTCAAATCCTTCGAAATTTTAAAACAAATGAATGAACTATTCGATTTCGTTTTCTTTTTTTTTGTTATATCTGTGCTCCAACGCACACTGTTTTGATAGATATGATTGAATTTGAACTTTGTACAGAGGTAATAAAGTGCAAATTGACTCTTGGACGTTAGGAACATACCTCATTGCTCAAACAACAGTGAGTGCTTGCAATTCAATATGAACTTTATACAATAGCAATAAAGCTCGTTTTAGTTAGAAAACGTTTGTATGGGAAAAAGAAAAGGGCTGTTTTTAGGGTTTTTCAATATTTCTGAGAGATTTTCTTAATATTTTTTTCCGTAAGAACCTTCTCCTAATAATAACAAATACAACAACAAAAGAATTAGTGAAATCGGTCCAGCCATTCACGCGTGATGCCGTGACCAAGGAAAACGGGCTTCATTTTTATATATATAGATTATTCTTTTGCTATACGGTTTTTTGATTTACATTCATGATCACCGTCGTCAGCCATTTTCTACCCACGGCTGACTAGGTCTCCTTTTCTGCGCGTCATCCAACCCCATTAATTGACATTGACAGTAACTGTTGGTTTTGTTTCTGTGTAAAATAAAGTCTGTAGCAATTTTGAACATCATCAAAAACATATTTTGTCGGTTTAAAAAAATGTGTCGGCGCTCTGAGCCAATCTTTATTTAGAGTGGTAATAAAACGTAACTGACAGTGACAGCTTCTGAGCCGCTGACGTTTACCACTCGGCACAACTACGATCCGTAACGAAAAGCGCGGGAAACAATACTTTAGGAATCTCGACCAGAGCCACAAGGGCAAGGGTTGATAGTTATAGTTGATACGTAGAAAGCTGATTACAATAGTTGCAATTACATCTGGAATTACAGTGGCGGTCATAGAATCTTATTGTATCGTGTACCTATGCGCGTTACGTGTTCGGCGGAGTGCCTGTTTGAGTTGTATTGTGAATACTTAGAATACTCATTGGAGATCATAGTTGAACGGATCATTGTAACATTAATGTACTGACATCATTCGAGATTATAATCTACGTGTGTTGCAAGTAATGGTTTTATTCCTCTCGCCCGATTATCCACGCCTGTTTGTCTAATAGAACCTAACTACATGCCCACATTATGAACAGAACCGCTCGACAATACCTAACTTCTGATAATTGGCAACACCTCAATCTATGAGTGCCTTTAAATGTATTTTCATGTTTATAGTAGCTTCTTGATATGTTATTTGTTTTTTCATACTCTTCACTTGACAGCAGTCTCAAGTGAGATAAAGATACAAGTGAAATAAGAAATAAAATAAAAATGTGTGCCCTCTGTACCCTCTACGCAATACACACTCTCCAATTATTATTTAGAGGTTCGCGTAGTCTCAATTGATATTATACCTTTGTTATAAGTACTGAACTTGTTTTAACTTTAATAGAACTTATTTCTCTTTCAATATAGGCGTCAAATGTCAAACAAAAAAGCAATAGTTCAAAAAAAGTTTTAAGTAATCTTAACTTTAATACCTACTTTTAGATTTGTATTTGTAATTCTGGCTTGCTGTAAGCATAGCAAGCATTTGAAAATAAATAAATAAAATTAAAAAAAATGGTAATTTTCATGACGTTGCCTTCGGCCTAGCTCCGGCCCTGCTAACACGTACCGCGCCGTCGAATCCGTTACAAAGCTGTTACGTTACAGACAGACGTACGTAACAATGTATATGTTACACCAAATACAAACGGACCCGCGTCCGCCGTACAAACGTTTTCAGCTTGAGGCGGTTAAGGAGTGAATTGTGGCACGAGCGAAGCGAGCGGAATTGTTTTTTGGTGGTTATTGTAAGTGTGTGAGTGACTTTGTCTCATCATTACACTGAGTTTACACCTACACAATGGTTTTCATAATATACTCTATCTTTTTTTAGCTTCTGTTATTCTTCCGCAAATCATCACTCCATAGTTTTTTGCAGTTAATTATGCTACGATTTCCGATACACGGTCTCCACTCTAGCTGTTTACGTATTTGTTACCTTTATTCAAACGGATGAACCTATACAGAAATTATTTTTTTTATCCAAGAAAGAAAACTTTCAAAAATATGAAATCTTTCAATTTCCACCGTAGGTACAATGTACTTTTTTTATCGAGTTACAAGCAAGAAAAACATTAACGACGCAACCTTACCATCGAATTAAAAAAAAAACAAACAGTGATCGCTGCTGCTGTCGCGCTTGTTAAACAGCTCTCGTTAAAAAGATCACCGGCTGTGATCGAAGAGTAGAAGTATCCTACTTAATAAATCAAAGGTAGTCCCAGGTTATTCAAACATTATTTGACAAAACCACATTAGTTCGGGTTGTTCCTCGTGCTTTGCCTGAATTCTTCACCGAAATAAATTATTCGTGCTCGACATAAATGAGTTCTAAGAGATTCTAAAGAATTAATAACATTTTTATTCTTGTTACCTGTCTCACAGTAAAAAAAATATCAACTTAAAAACGTCACTCAGCCCTCACCCTAAAAGCTGAGCGGGCGTCATTCGTCTCATTTAAATACGAGTTTGCGACACCTAATGCGGCCCAACATCTCGCGCATTTTTCAGACTACCCGCGATTTTAGCGCGATTTCCACACTGAATTATGACTGCGAAATGACCTTAAGGACTGCGCTGGTGATAAAACGGGTGAATTAGTCACCTTCTTCGATTAAGTGGACCATTTTTTTTGCTGGAAAGTGGAGAGTGAAGACTGTCTATCTATTTTCGTTGGACATAAAAAGAGGTTGCAACTGAGAAATGGGGCAGAGTTTATTTTACTCTCTAGTGCTTGAATAAGTCGGTTAGTCTGTATTAGTTCGAACTGAGTGATCAAAACTAAGTGATAGAGTATTTTTATTACTAGCTGCGTACCGCGGCGTCACCCGCTACTGGAACTGATACATTTTCCAGGAAAGAAAGTAGTCTATATGGTAATCCAGGATATAAGCTACTTCCATGCCAAATCGGGTCCAAATTTGTTAAGCTGTTTTAGCGTGGTTGTGTCACCAACATCAAGACATGCAAACTTAAATATTTATAATATATTATTAGTAGGATAATCGCCTTTCTTAGTGGCCTTCCTATATCATAGAGATAAAATACCTTTCTCATATTTCTAGAACCAGCGGTTTAGAGTATTTCCCGCGCGAAGTGAGGTCACAGAGTCTACGGGAACAAATTTGTATTCGTATGTATGTATGTATGTATGTATATTTGTCAGTCTTATAAGTTGAGTAATGGTGATCGGATCTTGATACAATTTCTACATCGATTTTTCAATAATTTCTTTCCAGTACAATTTTTATGTTCGAACTCGAGCAAAATCGGTCGAGATGGTTGTAAAATAACACGCGTCACGAGGTCTAATTCGCTGCGAACTACTACTATGATAAGCCGTGTTAAACTCTGAGCTAGTTGGATCCTACAAAACTCTTGTTATGATCCCAAACTTCCCATACGTTACCTACTCATCTGTATCACACGGTAGACCCAACTTCCCTGCCCCATTCTGGCAAGATATATCTACGTCACTGTCGCTCTCGTCAGAAATGCCATACGAGTGAAGGTGATCGAGATATTCTCGACCAACTTCATTTACATCTCCCACCGCGTGTTTACTATCAACTCTGTTTGATCTAAATATTTGTTTTACGGCTTGCTCGTTATTTCGAGTGTATGGTAATAAGTGTTTAGAACTGTTGGGGTTAGCGTATGCTGAGACGCAGGTGACGCAGTACAGAATCGATTTAGCAGGGCAGGGCAGGTGAGACAGACATAGCGCGCAGAGCAGGACAGACAGATGTCCGCCCCGCGCGTGCTACACCGCAGTACGCAGCTCTCAGTAGAGCAGGCGAGACAGATATAGCGCGCAGAGCAGGACAGACACGTCCGCCCCGCACGTGTTACACCGCAGTACGCAGCTCTCAGTAGAGCAGGCGAGACAGACATAGCGCGCAGAGCAGGACAGACACGTCCGCCCCGCACGTGTTACACCGCAGTACGCAGCTCTCAGTAGAGCAGGCGAGACAGACATAGCGCGCAGAGCAGGACAGACACGTCCGCCCCGCGCGTGCTACACCGCAGTACGCAGCTCTCAGTAGAGCAGGCGAGACAGACATAGCGCGCAGAGCAGGACAGACACGTCCGCCCCGCGCGTGCTACACCGCAGTACGCAGCTCTCAGTAGAGCAGGCGAGACAGACATAGCGCGCAGAGCAGGACAGACACGTCCGCCCCGCGCCTGCTACACCGCAGTACGCAGCTCTCAGTAGAGCAGGCGAGACAGACATAGCGCGCAGAGCAGGACAGACAGATGTCCGCCCCGCGCGTGCTACACCGCAGTACACAGCTCTCAGCACGTTCATGCATTGCTAAATATGCTCTGTCCTGCGCTGAAGGGACCTGTGTCAAATGCGTAGCATACGGTTAGCCTAATGTTCAGAACTGTTTTATAGTTTTAGGCAGGAAATGGGTAAGGTAAGGTAGCTTCCTATTTTTAAATATACTTGTTAGTGAGCAGTTCACATTAACGAGGTAGCATGTTCTTATCGCAAATAAGTACGTGTTTGATAACTAACTCGCCTGTTGGTAAGTGATGGACTGATGTTATCTATCTGGAATATTTGGGGTGACGGTGATGGCTTACTATCAAGAGGGCCGTTTGCTTGATTGCTACATATGGAATAAAAAGATCCAAAATTATAGTCATCATCATCATATTCAACATTGAATCCTACCACTGCTCGGATACGAGGTCTACCCTCGGAGGGTGATGAGGCCGTATTCCACCACGCTCGCCAAGTGCGGGTTGGTGAATTCACATACGCTATTAAATTTATTTTCAGGACGTATGCCGGTTTCCTCACGATGTTTTATTTCACCGAAAAGCCAGTGGTACGTAAATTCGTACATAAGTTCCAAAGAACTCAATGGTGCGAATCAGGGTATGAACTCGAAAATATAATAATATCACTAAATCTGCTAACAAGGTAAAACATAGGTAAAACAAATGAATCGTCCCTCTCCGTCACCCATCACCGGAACGGCCCACCACGTCTTCGGGGACCGAAATAAACAATCGGCCCGTAAATCTACGTCGCGACGAGTCGGCCGACCAATCGGCCGATATATGAGGACGACTGGACATTTCTTTTCAATGCTGGACAATAGATTTGTGGTTGTATTAGGTGTGGAGGGTTTCTATTGGTTGGCTTAAGTTTTTTTTTATTTATCTGGATTGTAGAACTGCTTTGCAGAGGTATTTCTAAATTTCTTCTATTTCTATTAGTCCTGTAGTGCAATTGTGTAATTTTGCTAATCAATAACAGAAGTTTAATATCGACTCGACACAAAATTGTAGAATTTGACGATGTTGTGTCAAGTAGGGACTAAATTCCATATTTGCACTGCTGGCCATCCAATCTTTTTTTGAACTTCTTGAAAATTCTTTTAAATTGTTTCTTTTTCTTTCTATCAGAAACAATTTCGATTTAATTTTCGCTAGCTATTAAGCTCACCTTAAGGCTTTCCAGAACTACAACATTCAATCTACTCAAAGCCACCAAACCAATCTAATACCATCCAAAGATGTCATAGCAATACATATCCATGACGACTTGACGACACGTAATACAGCCTGACCCTCTAGAGCCCTTTGACACGGAGGCATGTCAGCCATCCATTCGCACAGACCGTGTACCTCGGATTATATTGGATTCTATTGAATACATGTATCACAAGCGAAATTGACAATTGAAGTAAAAACTTTACAGATGCTTTATACAACAAAGACTTTGCATACTGTTTGTATGGTACTAGACTTTTAATCAAATAAATAAACGTTTCACACTCATAGCTCTCCACTAGGATACCCTGTGTCGGGGATGTCATGGAACACACACAAAGCACACTTCTGGCTTCTGGGCGCTCGTGCTCCATCGTAGACCGCATCATTGCTCACCATCAGGCAAAACGCAAGCCTATCAATAAATAAAAATTGGTGTTCGTCTATTGGCTCAAGAAAGACCGAGAGGGTGAATACATTAACTCTATCTGTCTCGCTTTAAAGTTTTTCCTCGTGCTGGTCATGATCTAGAGTCCCTAAATCGTACAGTCGCCGCAAAAACGTCTAACATCAAGTGGGAAGGCCAACGACCCTTTCAACGTAAGTATGATATTACAAAGCCTCTAATACGAAAACCTGGAGAAGATGATCTATAAAACCCTTATTATCGTACCCTTTAAAGTACAAAAACCCCTATATTACAATCCTTGACTGCCAGAAGCAACCCCCAGAAATTATTTCAAGCATTCTACTCAACGCCCGAGGTCGAAATTCACCAACCTCGAGAGGTTTTGCCTTTAGCAAAAAAGAAAACATGTTCTTGAGATTGAGGTAATTTTAGTCTAGAGAGGAAAATGTATTGCTCAAACGTAGTTAGGTATTTCCGAAGGGCCTGGTTTCATAAAAGTTTGTCGCCAATTGGGCATTGAGCGTTATGTATGCCTTAGGTTCGCTACCGCTACGTACAGCTATCGACCTCTGTTTGTCTATTATTATTAATAATAATTAAATGTTAACTCGACGGTCATTGTCCCGATAGTCGTCTCGGCAAACGGCCTGAAAGCGAAAAGCCTCGATCAACATCTCAAGAGGCTCTCGCTAGACGGTTGGCTCAAGGGTCAGATGCAGAAGGCAGTGGTCCTCGACACGGCACGAATCGTCCGGAGGTTCCTGTCTCTGCAGCCCTAACCACCGGTAGCTTGGGCCCTGCCCCGCTGCCGGCGGCAGCCTAGTTTTTAAGTTTTTTATAATATATTATTGTTTTGTTTTTGTATTGTAAAAAATTTAAAAACTAAGACCTTAAATATATACGTGAATAATAATAATTAAACTGGATTTCGTTCTCCGAACCCTTATTATGATTTCTGTCATAATATAACCCTTCATCATCAAACTGGCATCAGAACAGCTTATTGCTCTCAGAAGATACAGATTGCCGTGGAGGACAAACTCTACAAAGTTCCAAACCTGGTGGACTCCGGCCCTCCCAACTTCACCTTAAAGGTAAGAAAAAACTTTTGACCCGACTCTCTAATTTACCAAAAAGTTGTATTACAGTTGTTGTTCAAAGGGGCCTCGGTAGGGCCATCTTTGTAATATGAGAATTTTGCTTTCTACCCTCTGTTAATAATGTAAGTAATTATGCCCTTTAAGGATCGGATGAAGTTGGGAGCTGAAATTATTATGGTTTAGGTGTATTAAAGGTTTGTTTAAGGTCTGTAGAGGAATGATTAAAGGGTTAATCGTTTATTTTAAGATGAGATGGGAATATAAATTTCAGTGTTTGTTTAACACCGGTTCTTGAAGGGTCGTAATTTTGGGATTTCGGCGCTCTCGGTTAAATAACTGCCAGTGTCATGGTGGTGTTTATTTAGGAGTGTTTTTTTAATTAATAAGGAGCGGGATGTAGAGTGTATTGTGATCGCGATTGTACTAATCTGGATTCACCCTTTACGATAGAATAACGCTTTGTTGACGCTGAAAAATAATAGCATAAGTACAGAACAGAAAGACGTTAAAGATAGGCGCAAATGCAGCAAATGCAGCTAAGAGCAACCTTATCCAGCCAGACCTCCTTTTTCCAACATACAAATAGATTCTGATATGAAGTGACTAGCTTAAAATGTGAACTTTTAAAACACAATTCGATAGCAAAGTGGTCGAATTGAAAAAACAGTACTAAAAATCAGCTGCAAGCAAACTGAGTTTAACCACATCTCTCGGATTAGTTAGTGGTACCAGTAGTACCAGATTATAGAAGTACCAAGCTAACAAAACCCGAACATTAATTCAACAGAACAATTAAACGTATTTGCAACAGAACTACAAGTTACGCTGCTCTTAAGGTCTAACGCACACTTGATGCTTTATGCAGATCGAAATTACGAATTCTGTGTGCCTAGCACAACTTTGACGTCATTTTTACGTCAAAGTTGTGCGTAGCGAGTATTCGTTCGAAAAGTGTACGCCATTAACGCCTGTTAGGGGCGATTCTGACGGGCGTAAATGGCGTATTTTTATGAAATCTTTACTTCAAACCCTACGAATTCTGGACTATAATTTTTTTTATTTCAACCTTCTTTATCTTAGATCTGTCCATCTTTGGTGTTTTCTTCTACCTATGATTTTGTAGCCCATTTTTGAGTTGTGTGCAGCCTGATGTGTTCTGAAAATGCTTAGTTCGACTTCTTAGCTCTATGAATCATAGTTTTCTTCAATGTAAAGTCAGCATACATGTTAGTAACTTTTATATTTATAAGTAAGTTTTTCAGGCTGTACGAATGTTTTTGACAGAACTCATAGAAAGTTTTCAATACAAAAGTCGCCCAGTGCGGCTGCAGCCACGACTTTCTTCCGCCATAACAGTTTGGTTTTCCCGCGCTTTTGGCCGCCATTTTATTGGTCCTTCGAGCCGGATTTATCGTGGCGCGATAATTGTACAGCTATAAACTGTTGGTTTACTGTTTTAACAGGGTTTTTGGAATCTAGATCGTGATGTTGTGTAATGAGTTTAATTAATGGATCGTTGAGAATTACGATTTACGAAATGTGTTAGTTTTATCTGAAGTCATTTGGGTTTGGTTAATTTTGGCTCTGTTTATTCGACTGTATGCATTAGATTCTACATTTGCATTCGACTGTATGCATTCCTCAATCTAATTTGATAACTAACTTCTTAAATATTACTGCATGGAGAATGTGGGTGGGTGTTTCCCGATAGATATTTAAAACCTGAGTGTCCTTAAGTCGCGAATGAATAAGTTGCTTTTAGGCGCGTGCTCCAATCGTAGACCACATCGTTGCTTACTATCAGGCGAGATGGCGGTCAAACACAAGCCTGTCATAGAATTCAAAAACTTATTCTTTTGAGATCAGCGCGATCAAGTTAGACTTAGGTAGTAAAAAAAATCAGGAAGTGTTTTTAAGATACATTAAAAAAGTTTATTTTCCCGTCGGTTCCCTTTTTGCTTGACCGCTTTGTAAGTGTTTTATTTAGAGAAAGGAACTCATTAGAAAATTCAAACAGCCGGAAATTAAACCTATTTCCCTACCATCTAAGCAGTTATTAGAAGTACTTCAACTGTTAGGTCTGCAAACCAAATACCCACTTTAAACTATTAGTCATTGTTTAGTGGATTTTAGAATTACATCGGCAAGAATTTCTCGCAATTTCTCTTGTGTACAACTCACTAGTGTGAAAGCTACCCAAACTTCCAATTTGCCACCTTAGCGTAGCGTTACACCATATGGAAGTAAGTGAGATCGAATGGCCTAGTTATCAACCCTGGTTACCCTAGTGATCTTTTAGGCCACCAAAGGCCTCAGACACGGCTTGGCATTTGTTATTTATTGGACAAACAACCGAGACCTAAAACTGTACGTGTCATCTGAGCCACAGTAGCGCGCGGTCACCCATCCGAAGACAGACCGTGTCATCCGTTGCTTACGGGTTGATTACATGTAACGAGTACAGTGGAAAGACAGTAAATGGGCACACTCAACCGAGCAAATCAACCGAAAAATAATCATGGGTCTAGTTAGTGGCTGTCTCGTCTCGTCAAACTGTTTATACAAACCTAGTACTCGGCCGAGGGCACTGTCTCACCACTTGCGTGTAATCAAATCATAAACATCGGTGATCGATTACGATCACCTAGTCGAGCCACGTCATAATGGAAGTAACAGAGACACAAAATAACGTTAGTTATCCTATAAAGTTATAGAATCATCTTCCAGAACCAAGCTAGTCACGATACCTTCCTACAAGTCTTGCAGAACTCAACTTCTGCAAGTTATGTTGCCAAACTTCGTAAGTAAGCGTAACTCAGACGATTTCATTTCCATGAGACTTCCTGCGAATCTGCATAACTTTGGCTGTACCATTTTACATGTAAATTCGGTCAGAGTAACCGTTGCGTTTACATTGCTGGGATTATGGGCTGTTCTCGTTAGAGGGATGGCGTCGAGACGGTAATGTATAAATTAGGATTTCATCTGCCCGAGCAGGTGGTCTGCTGCTGGGTGGACACACGGCTGATTTGGAAGTTGAGGACTTTTGGTAAAGGAAAACACGCGAGGAAACTATAGGTAGGTACATTAGTTAAAACACGGCTCCAGCTATTTCTAAGTAGTACAATTTTAGTTAATTATCCATTGTCTTATCTTTTCCAATGTTGGTAATTTGTAGAATATCTTTTTCTAAGTAGTTTAGTAGTTACAGCTTTAAGTATTGTTGGTCATTCTACATATTAGTAGAAAGTAGAACTAGCTACGACCCGCGGTTTCTACCGCTTTCCTACAGGAACTGATAGTTTTTCTGGGATACAAAATGTAGACTGTTCTAATCCAGGGTAACCTCCATGTCAAACATCCCAATCCGTTCAATTAATTTCGCGTGATTTAGCAATAAACCTTTAAACATACAAACTTTTTCACTTTTATAAAATTATATTATTAGGTAGGATAACTTAATAGATAAATCACAATTATAATTTTGTAGGTAACTAATCAGATAATGGATCATCATCATCCAGAGTCTTCTTTATCCCACTCCAAAGTACAGGCCTCACTCCAGCAGTGGCAAGACTACAGTTACCTGTAACAAAATCCTGAAAAATTCCACAGCCTTCCAAAATCTGAAAGTTCCGTTCGTATGTCACGCCCAAAATCTCCACCGTCTGAATAGTTACATCCCACAAATTTGAATAACTTGCAAATTATGCTGTCCCTCGGCACGCATTGTTTGGGCACCTTCCCGCCTCTTTAAAACGTTATGAGCGGCCAATTCACGGTGTTCACGGGCGGCGGTGAAATGAAAATTGTTTAAAACATTTTTTGAATGGACGGAATGAGTACGGGCACAGATTAGATGTAAGTTACTACGTCTACGGAGTTCGTGGCTCATTGTGCCTGTTCAGAAGTGAAGACGGTCTTATTTTAATTTTAGTGTTAGAAAGAGATAAGCGTACTGTCAACTCCGTTGCACCGCTAGCTAATCGAATAGATAAATAAAACGAGCATTAGTTTATGTACATCACAAAAATAAAAATACAAACAAGACTTTTGGAGTAGCGCCAATTAAGTCGAATAATCTGATAGAACCAAAAATAAAATTAAGAAAAAATGACAACAATTATTTTAGTTCCAAACAGAATTTAGTTTAGAAAATGATACACCAGAATTGACACTAAACACGCAAAGGGGTGGCATGAAAAGTGCAGTTTTCACTTAAGCTCGATACTTCGCTTTTTTTCATTTATCTATGGAATACCTACATATTTTTCGACAAAAATGTATTGATTAAGCCCGTATCGTTCCACGACGTTGTATCCAACTATCTACCACCCAAAACCGTTAATTTCTCGAAAATTCATAACCCGCGCAAACTTGGGCTCATCAATTGCCCCGGCACCTAACATTAAAAGGAACTTACTGCCAGTAAATCGAGGAGACTGAGACAAAAAACCAGCTGACTAACGTTCAGCAATCAGTCTCCGAGATAAAAAGCCCTTTCAGGGCGTCTTGGGTCGTGACTTGCCCATAATTAGTTTACTACGAATTTGGTAGCGCTTGGATGAGGGAATGGGTAGATGTGTCATGTATGGTATGGTAACGTGGTAGTCGGGGACACAGATCATATATTATGTGGAGACGGTAGCAAGTTGGTTGGTGACTTTGAAATCAGAATCAGAAAAAATTATACAAACGAATGAATTTCGCTTATTTTGATATTGAAATATTTTTGAATGTTCAGAGAAGGTTTATAAGTAAAAAAAATAAAAAACGGGTGGAACCGCCGGGGGTCAGCTGCTAGCCAGAAATATTTATACAAATAAATCGCTGTTCGTTAGTCTCGCTAAAACTCGAGAACGGCTGGGCCGATTTGAACATATTTTTTTTGTTTTGTTCGCTCTAATACAGGGAAGGTTTATATTATTGACCTTAAACAACATTGAAAATTACACGCAATTCACGTTTACAATGAATTTTATTATTTGATTAAATTCAAGGAAATTTAGTAAAGCTTACTTTTACAAAACTTAAAAATGAACTTTGTTTTGACACATTTACACACATTTAACAAATGGTGACCTCGTACAGAATAGATCTACCTAAATTTGACGTCACGTCACCAAACCGTTGTTGTATCGACTCTCTAATCTACTTCACCTATCCAAGGCGGCTGCGATTTTGGTATCATTTGGCCGACAATTTGCGAAGGTTTACTTCTTTTTTCTGTACAGTCATCGATATCGTGACCCACATCTTGAAAGATGAGCATGATTGAGCGAAGATACTGCAAAATTGATTTGGGGAAATTTTAGCCAATTTACCTTTAGTTTTGATTTTGATGTATTTAGCTGTAAGTTCCGGCATAAAAAGACTTTCACTGCGTTCTCTGTTTTGTCAGCAAATTTCGTGTTTTCCGCATTTATATGGGATCAAAAATTATCCCGTAGCATGTAAAGCTCCTGACTAAGTTTAATCAAAAATATTTCAGCCGTTTCATTCTGTTTTGTCAGCAAATACCTATCCTGTGTTTTTTGCATTCTATGGTCAGTCTATTAGAAGATCTAAAATCGTATGTACTGTCTTTCTTGTGTGTATTTTTTATATTTGTAATTAAAAACAGTTGAGCCGTTTTTAACCGACTTCCAAAAAGGAGACTGTTCTCAAATCGACTGTTTGTGCCTTTTTTTTAATTCTAAAAGAATTGGTGTGACATCTGATCTCGTGCAAGTAATAACAAGTTCGCGAATTTATACAAAATATTTTTCTTGGATTTTGATAAACTTTGAAGTAAAGATAAACGTAAGGATTCGTCTAAGGTCTAACTAAGGCATAAATAATTCAGGTCGTATTGTTTACAAAAATTGGCAAAAGCATATTTTTTTTTCTATTTTTGCTTTTTTAAATAATAAATTTGAATAAGTAATAATTTGGCTTCGATCAATACCATTAAAAACCAACCCTCCATTTGCATTGTCGAGTAAAGACCTTCCTCATCCCAACGAGTAATATCAACCAACAAATCGACGTTGAGTTGGCTTTACTTTTATTACAGTTGGTCATAATTACGTCAAACTTCGTGAAAAATTAGACGTAACAAGCAGTTTGACATTTTTAAATGGAGCGGTGGTTAGGGCCTTAATTAAGGGGTTATTACTCAAAAGTTTTAGACTAAAGTCATTAAAAAAATGTCGACAACGTAGCTTGGAAAGAAAAGTAATTTTTGATGTTGTAATTATCTCCACTAGGTGCATAGGTACTCGACCTTTAATCCTCCCACTACTGGGATACAGGTCTATCCTGAAAGGGTGATTAGGCCGTATTCCACCACGCTGGCCAAGTGCGGGTTGCTGGATTCACATACGTCACTGAATTTCTTCTCCGGATGTATGCAGGTTTCCTCACGATGTTTTCCTTTACCGAAAAGCCAGTGGTATGTTAATTCGTACATAATTTCCAAAGAACTCATTGGTACGAGTCAGGGTTTGAACCCGCCACCTCAAGAATACGAAGCGACTGTTCTCCCACTGAGCTACCATGGCATATTATACTTACTGACGTTTTTTTTTTTATTTTAAGATAGGCTTTTACTTCTCTACTTAAACTTAATCACTGTTTAAAACTCTCTCTTATTTTCGCACGTGACTTTTCACATCAGCAAACCGTCAGAGCATTACGCAATGATCGAGTTTAAACGGCGTTTATGAGAACCTAACCTACGTATGGGTGAATTTCTAGAAATATCGCTGGCAATGGGTTGATTACACGTAACGAGTATAGTGGCGAGACAGTAAATGGGCACACTCGGCCGAGCAAACAAATCATGGTTCTAGTGACTGTTTCGCCTCGTCAAACTGTTTATACAAACCGAGTACTCGGCCGAGGGCACAGTCTCGCCACTGTACTCGTTACGTGTAAACAACCCATAAGCCACCTAACGGTGAATTTCTAGAAATATCGACGGTAAAGCAATAACTTGAAATAACTTAGAATTAATTGGTTTTCTAATAAGCTTACTAAGTTAGGAGCTAGTTCTGGATTGGTTTATTGTACTAGAAACCAATCAAATCAGTGCATTAATTTAGCTTATTTACTTAGCTCGTAACTTGGATAAGGCAGGGGTGGTAAACCTTTGTGGATGTACCATTTTTAGGGTTTTGAACCTCCTGCGAGAAAGAACCCTTAAGGCGAGAATTTCAGTAGTGGTAGGGCTCTTTTGCAGAGCCCGTCTGGGGAAGTACCACACCTTTGCGATAAAAAGTTGCCTAAGTGTTAATCCAAGGTGTAAGCTACCTCTATGCCAAATTTCATCCAAATCTGTTTAGATGATGCCGCATGACTAAGTAACAAACATTCAGACATAGAAACTTTCACAATTTTAAAATTACTAGATACTTCATACATTATGTATAGGGCATCCTCTGTTGAGCATGTTCCTAAAATGCTTTAAATGTTGAAATTTTTTTACAATTAGCACAAGTACATACAAGGGTGACCAAAACTTGTCGGGGTATTCGATTAAATAATACGTGAGAATTCCCTTATTATTTAAAACAAAATGCGTCTAAACCACATAATTTTTTATAGAATTCGAAAATACTGAACGATCCATTTCCTAATGCAAAAACTAGACTTCAGCCTTCAGTTTCGTAATGAAAAAACTGATTAAAACTTCCCTGTTTAATCCACAGCTCCTTCATAAAAGCTCATAATACCAACCCAACAATATCCCGAAATGGCCTAAATCCGCGATACGCCAAGTTTCTTGAGAAAAGAGCAGCCCAGTAATTGTGGGAGTTCGTTAATTAATATAGGAGAAGTTCGGACGCAGTGGAAATGCAGTCAGTAGTTAATGTCTTGTTCCACACGTCCAGTGCTTATTCTTATTCGGAATGGAAGCGATAGGTCCCGCACTGGCGTCCCGCAAAGCCGCGAATTCATAGTGAGTTATCCCCTTGCTAACCCAGCTACTTGAAATAACGGAGCGAGGCTCTGGGCTGCCGGCACAACTGCTCCAGTGACAAAGATGGTATGTAAGATGGTATTTTTGCCACTGGAGCAGTTGTGCCAGAACCAGCAATCATCACGTCCAATGCTAACGTCACTACAATTCACTACACATGACTATGACTACACACATATATAGGATTATTCATAAAGGGTATGCTAAGCCGAAAAGGACTCGTAGTACTCATCATTATGAACAACTTTTACTATGGGACCAACCCGAAATTCGCGAAAAATAAATCAGCTGATTTTTTTTTTACGACTTCGAGTCCTTTTCGGCTTAGCATACCCTTTATGAATAACCCTGTATAATTATTTTCATTCATTTTGACGAGTGTCATTGACATTTTGCTATGATTGCTTTGTCACGATTTCAGAGTTGATCTCACAGTAAAAATGAGTATTACGAAGTATAAGTATAATAATAAATCTTTATTGACAACACACAAAAAAAAAATACAAAATGTATGAAGTGTGAGTAGTATGAGGATTGAGGAGTACGTGACACAGAGTTATAAGGAAAGTACGCTAAACCGAAAATGGCTCTCAGTAAGTACTCATCATTATGAACAACTTTTACTAGGACATCAATCATGAAATCGAGAAAAAAAATTACCTGTTCCGTACATTTTGCCGAGTGATTTTGACATTTTCCTACAGATCAGTCGCGCATATCCGCGTTTTTTGGGTACCCTCTAGGGCTTAGTATATGACCATTTAAGAACCTTCGTAACTGTCTCCCCTCCACCGTAAGTGGTAAACTTCCTGAGTATCCATCCTGGGCCCGAGGGACGCTCAGGGCACGTACATCTGGAGTCCGGCTTTATAAACGGGATAAGTTGGCGCCGCGACGTTTTTCTCGTCCACTGGCCATGATGAACTTATATTTGTTGTTATATTTTAGTCCAAGGATAAGGTAAGAAAATCGAAATAAAAGCAAGTACTATGTTCTATTAAAAATGTTAAAAACCCTCAACTAAAACCAGCTGGCAATCTTCTAGCCGTTAGCTAGCAGTGTACCTAAAACGCATGAACAGTTTTTAGACCCGTTTATGTCCCTAATAAGCAAATAAACCACTAAATCTGCATCTGTTCGCCCGTTAGGAGCTACGACGCTACAGACAGATACGAACCCTTAGAGTCAGGTATGTAGTCCTAAATCTTCTAACCCTAGTGTCTCTCTATCCATCCGACCATCTGTCTGTCTGTATGCATAACCAATTATGAATTATTTCATAATTGCATTATCGAGATTTAATCTTAAAGCGATCTAGTCATACCTGCTGTCGAGTCATATTAAGATAAATTAATAAACAAATAACGTTTCACACTCATAGCTCCACAAAGATAATCTGTGTGTAGTCCTGAAGTTTCCAACCCTTATAATTTACGATCTCTTACCTCCATCTTCAGGAATATTAAGCAGCTTCTTCGCCCCAGGACTGGGTCCGCGGCCCGCCGACAGCGCCCTCTGCAGCGTCTCGCTCATCTGCTTGCCAGCAGCGAGCTGCAGCAGCGCAGCCAGCAGCGCCAGCAGGAGGCAGCGCGAGATATAGCCCGCCGCCATCGTGACGACCTCTACATTTTAGCTGGTCGACACATCTGGAACAAGAAAGATGTCTTAATTCTTGAAAAGGAAACGCTTTGATTCTACCTTTATTGTGCGAACCGCTAGGTCAAATGTTGGAGAAGACAATGTACTAAAACTTTATTCTTTAAAATAATTTAATGTTAATATAACTGTGCCATCTGCCTCGGTCCTGTGCCAATCAGGTCCAGGAACGACCTGCGATCTGTAATAGGCCTGCATTTAATGGTTAAATACGGACTAAATACTAAACTCAAATCCATGTAACGAAAATAATAAACTAGGATAAAAAACTTAAACCTTTACTAAAACGCTTTAACAGTTATTGTTTGAACTGCTAGAGTGTAGCCGCTCAGCCCGAGTGGGTGCTTCCCGATAGGTATAATCTGGGTGTCTTCAAGTCGCGAGTGAATCGGTTTCTTTTAGGCAAGCGTGCTCAATCGTAGACCGCATCGTTGCTTAACATCAGGCGAGATGGCGGTCAAGCGCCAGCCTATTACTGAATGAAAAAAGAAAGGATTTTTGTTTCGATGATTAACTTGTTTTGATCGTCATCTTGCCTGATGGCGAGCAATGACGCAGTCTATGGTAAAGCACGCTTGCCTAGAAGAAACCGATTCACCCTCAACTTGAAAACACTCATATTATATCTATCGAGAAAACCCACCCAGGCAGAGCATTCCACACTCTTGCGGTTCGAGCAATAAGTGTCAAAGCGTTTCAGTAAAGTTTTTTCTATCCTAGTTCATTATTTTAGTTATGTATATTTTAGTTTAGTATTTAGTTCGTATTTAACCACCAAATGCAGACCTATTAATTTTTTTGATCGCGGGTCGAACCTGGACAGCAGAACTTTACCAGCTTAAAAAATAAACTTTAGTTCATTTTCGTCTCAATTATTTGTCAGACAGTTTATACATACATATATGAAAATGGAAGAAGTCTTCCGGAAAAATATAAGTCAGCTTGTGATTCCAATTACAATAAATAACCAAGTCATTATGCCCGTAGTACGAACCGCTTCGGGCAGTCACAAGTCACGCTTAAACATAAACAATTACAAAAGTAAATACATAAACTATGCTCATAAACCTCTACTTTCCCTAATTACGAGGAATCTCGATTAATTCTAATGTGTAGGGATGGGAGATATCGATAAATATGGTAATGTCGATAATTTATGCTACAGTCGTGTCGATAGATAAATCGATAAGCGTGTAGACAACTTTATGGTTTGACTAGCTTTGTACCGCAGTGTTGCCCTTGTAGGTGCTTTAAATTATCATCAAGCCTCTTCTAGTTTCGTGTCTCGAGTGTGGAACGTAATATAGAAACACGCTTGTACGATATGACTACACACAGAAAACACAGCTCATAGAAATCTCTATTCCTAGACAGCACGTTCGCAAGTCTAAATATGTAATAATAATAAAATAACAGTCAATTTTAACACGTCTGCAAATCTTAGACACAGGTTAAAAGGAATGTAGAAATTTATATCCGGATTCATTCATTAAAACGCTGGTAAGTAGATTAATTTGGTTTTCTATGATACAAATAGGAAATTCATGCAATTTAATATATATAATACTCTCATTTTATATACCTACTTAATTTTCTATGTTGTGTGTGAAAACATACTAATTTTATATTGTATTTGAATATAAATATGCATTCTACTATATTAAAAATGTGAACATTTGGATGCATGTTACTCAATTCACGCAAAAACAGAAAAAACCAATTTTTAGAATGGAGGTGGCTTGTGCAGAACAGAACACAGAAGCTACTTTTAATTCCGGATAAATAACGGTTATTGTAGGAAACCTAGTGAAACCGCAGGGCGCATCTAGTATTTGAATAAATAAAGAAAAGAAAAAACTAATACACATCTCTGCAATCTGCAATCTAGTCAATTCTAACGGTTTTGAAAGATCTAAACTTGCTAAAAGTATTGTTGTCCTCGTCTAATAAACTGCAATGACGAAGATACGTAGCTATATGCTTAGCAAGATAAAATATATCAACTTAAGCCCTCAAAATTGGCTGAATTACTTGTTAATTCAAACAATATGACCGAATTGCTTGACACACGACTTTTTTAAAAGCTTTTATTTGACTTGCAATGTTTGTTTGTTTGCGTAGAATTTTGCAACTCAAATTTAAACCACTTCCCAATGTCTGATTGAGCTGAAATTTGGCATAGGTACGTGTGTTGTGTAACTCCGATAAAAATTCTACAAAAGCTTGTTTCTGAAAATGTATTTTAAATCAATTTATTAACATTATGTAAATACACAAAAATCGACAGATTTTATTCATTTATCGATAACAATAAATTGTACAATTCACGTCTCTATTATTGCTATACGTTTTTCTTGAACAAACATCTACTAAATGGATATTGGAACGATGTTTGATGATTTTTAATCGCTGTTTAATTTCGATGAATGCGATTCACGTTAATCTCTCTGAGTTAGAAGGGAATTTAAATCATGAACTGGCAATGATTTGTTTGGTATCAGAGCTTTGAAATATCGTAAGTTCCTAACCAATTTTATGAATGCAAAAGTGAGTTTGTTACGCTTTCATATGAATTTACTATTGATTATGTGTTTTGTAATGAATATTTTTTTTTTTTGTTTACATCGGACTAGGCATGCGTTTGACTGCAATCTCACCTGATGGGAAGTGACGATGTGGTCGAAGATGTAGCACGCTTGCCTAGGAAAAACCTATTCACTCTATTTTTGAACATCCCCGGGTTGTACTTTCTAGGAAAAACAGACGCGGGCAGTGAGTTCCATACCTCTGCCGTTCGGATTAAAAAAGACGAATGAAAACGCTTAGTACGGTTACATGGAATTTCCACCGTATGAGGGTGCCTCTTTTTCGTGCGTCTGGTGCTGTTATAAAAGAACGGCGAAGGCAAGACAAGGTCATGCAGTTCTTGTGCACACTCTCCATCTCACACTTTTCCTTTTTGATTTTACAACTAGCTCTTCAGTTTTAACCGCGCGGTAAGTAATATGATGATGATGATAATTAAAAGGAGCCTATGCCCTTTTCTTTACTCTTGACACCCCTTGACAATCCGTTGAGAATTTTAGGGCTTAAAAGCGTAACGAACAAACAAAGTCGCATCACTGCTTTCGCATTTTTGAAGTGAAAACTTCTTTAGCGGCGTTGTACACTTTTTTGGAATGGGTAAAAAATGTTAAACTCGCGACAGGGTCACGTGACCTGATCGAAAATTCGGAAGACGGATGGAGAGTAGACAGCTAGTATCCCCCTCTCTTTCTACGGCGCGGCGCGGCGAAAATGTATGCCTGCGCCGGCTGTTTCGTTTAGGCGGCGCAGGGCGCTTGCGCGAATGTTCTAATTTGACAGTTATAGTGGATTATAGTGGACACGATATCGATTCATTTTTCTATTAAAATAATTAAAGCAATTCGTGCAAAATTATTCCCTAACCATTCCAAAATATCCAAAACGCACAACGTTAATACTTAAGTTTTCACTTCTGCCGGCACTCCCGGAGTGCAACCCGTCGTTTCTTTTTTTTATTTAGTTACGATTACATTGCTTTCATAATTTTATGCCTGGAAAAGAACGCTCTTAGCGGTAACCCCGTCAGTTATTCCACTTACTTTACGCGTCATCCTTTTGTTGATATTTGGTGATAAAAATAAAAAGTTCCACAAAGATTCAAAGAAAAAATGAGAGCAATAAAGACTTTTTGGTGCGATCTTCTCAAACACCCATAACTTAAACATATTATTCTCCCAAAAACAAACAAGCATATTAATATTTAAATCCCCAGCATCCGACCCTCTGAAATTCAGAAAACTTCCGAAATGTTAAGAAATAAGCTCTTTTGCCGCGAATTTTATATCACAAATCCTCAACATTATAAATTTAGCGAAGTTCTGTCAAGTTCACAATCTCGGGCTCAAAGTTGAAAGAAGTTCACAACTTTTCACACATCAAGATTGTTGCGGCCTCTTTTCTTTGCAAAGATATCTTTTTCCTCTTGCCTTTTAAAAAACAGAGGCGGCATTAGGTGGACGTGGGTTGAGATAAAGGGGGATGAATTGTTGTTCGAAAGTTGGGGAAAGGTTTGTGTTATAATTTAAACATACATATTTGGTAAATGATTGAGTAAGTAAGTAAGCGAAAAACATGTATTCATTTCAATAAACCAGGTGTAATAATACTTTTAGGTTTTAACCGAAATAAATTACCAAGATATTGATATACAACCATTCTTAAAATTAGTTTCCAGTAGCTTAATACGTCCTAATTTTGAATTTTAAACCACCTTCTGATGGTCTACTGGGCTGAGTTAGCGCCGCGCTTTTAGCTTCTCCCTACGCCACTTTCTTCCACATTCCTCTGCCCCTCACGCCCTTTTTTTTTTTTTTTTTTTTTTTGTTTACCCAGTGGAAATCCTTTATGGATACCACGCCCGCCCCGGGGGAGGCAGGGTGGTTATGTGGGAGTCTCCGCCCTGCGGCGGCATACCCACTAAAACCACTGGGGTGTTCGGCATCCGCCTGAGATAGGGCAAGGTGGGGTCGCGTTAGCAATCGCCACCTCGCCCCGGCGATGGGCCCGATTAGGGCCCCCCGCTCGCGCTCCGCGGCCTCCTTCTGCGTCATCACCTCTTCGCAGAAGGAGACCCCGGCCTGGCACGATCTCTCGCCGCCGAGCACGGCTTTCACCACGCTCGGCAACGAGAGATCCCGGCCTATGTAGGCCGAAAGCGTATGCCGCTGGGGGGGGGGGGGGGCATGCGGCACACGCTTCCAGCGTCCACCCTCCTCCTTTCCTTGCACTCCCGACCGCAACCCACATGCGGCGAGGAGCACAAGGAAAACCCCCCTGGTGGCACCAACGCCACCGTCCAAGCCATCACGCTGTGCCCTCTGCCAGTCAGAGGGACACGCGGACGGGCCCACCGTGTCGGGTTATTGGCCACCGTGCGGTAATACTGCATAAAAGCTGCAGTATTACCGCACGCTGTTGCCCAGGGTGCACCACGTGGAGGTTACCCGACCTAGCACCCCGCCCCTCACGCCCCTATCCTAGATTCGTCCAGCTTATATTCTCCCCCTTTAAAAGAGGTCAGGGATTAGCTGCGCCGGACAGGCCGGAGTAAGAACCGATATTATACGGGTCGGGATCATTATTTTTATGGAAGTGAGATGATATTTGTTCGGAGCCCGATTTTTTTGCTTTCCCGAGAGCTTTGATGGGACCTCGGTTCTTTATGCTTCGCGTATTTGAATTATTTTTATTACTGACTGACAGTACGATGTGTTTGATTGTTTGGCAGTTAGCTGTGAATTTAAACGAGAAAGACAGTGTATGTATTTGTATATTCGACTATGTATGGTATAGTATACAAGGTCTGGTAATTGAAATATTCCGTCGGATATTATTAACAAATTTGACCACATAAACTCCAATGCAAAAGTTAACCATTTCAGAGAAAAATTTAATTATTAATTCATTTTTTTTTATTTTTTTTAATAACCCCCCATAATCTACTAGAAGGAATAAGTTCAATAACCAATAACCCTGTATGTACTATGTTGCTAAGGCTTCTACTCACTATGTTTATGAGGTCACTATCACTATATAAACCTGTGCTTTATTCACGTGGGTTAATAATAAAAAGTAAGTTGAATAGGCCAAGTGGTTAGCCTAGTGTAAGTTTTACAGCGCCTGAAGGCGTTTAAAGGTGAATGATGATAAGGCTTTTGACTTTATTTTATCAAGGACGTTATAATTAGGTCGAAGATGATCATACCCAGCTTGGAATAGGTAGACACTCTCAAATAAGTATATCAGACAGAACTCACTGATAAAGCTTTTCAATAAAAGCTCGACTTGAGATCGTATAAACTGGATCTACTTATCAATAAGCCATCCCAAATACTATATCGCTCAAACTAACTCTACATAAGAATAAAAGTTCTAGCTCTATCATAAGACTCTAGAATGATTACTACAGACCACTATGAAAAGGCAGAGAAAAAGAAAATGGTCATTACCTTGACAAACGTTACAGAACATCCGATTTAAAAGCAATCCAAAGGAAAACAAAACACTAACACTTCAACTTCTCCTTTGGCATCACACATATATCAACTAAACCACAACACTCGACACAGCTCAAAACGACAGGAATTCGAAAACAGAACACGAAAATAACACCACAATGACAGCAATTCGAAAATAGAACACGACTTTCATTGATTACTAACTAAAACAAATGAACGTCAGTCGAACATCATCCCGAAAGCGCGAAACGAAAGCAACTAACCTAAAAATTACAAACGCGTTTACGTCCCGTCGACGGAACATAAAAATTTGACCGCCGATACTCATTTCAAAGGAACTTGGACTTAGTTTCCATCATTTACAGCTATAAAACGGAAACACAGACAAAATCAAACTCTATTCCAACTACAATAAGAAGAGGAATCGTTTTATTGATTGCAAGATGAATTGCCGAAGAAACGGAACGCACTTATCTTTTGTATTCATTTTCTACCTGCGTCCTGTCCCTTTTTTCTACGGCCATGTGCGGGAAGAACACAAGCAATTCAAAAACTGCATCTTACGTCTTATTCCAAGGGTATAAAGTCTTTAGTTGTGTGTATAAATGATAATTGTCAGTAAGATTAAAATGGTCCGTGCTTGCAAACGCCTAGTTTTTCTTGTGCAGTTTTTAGAATCGATCAATAGTGCAGTTATAGGAATGCTTCTATAATCCCCTTGCTTTATAGTTTATTATTAGAAAAAGATATAGGGGGAAAACAATGCGTAAAGGTAGTCTCAATTACTCATTTTTATAAGGGTTCAGAACCACTTTCCGGGGAAGAACCCTAAGGTGAGACTTTGGTGTCGGTCTGTCTGTATAAACGGGCCATATTTTACGACAATTTGTAGCTGCAATTATTGTCAAACATTGCCCAGCCATCAAAAAAACATTTTAGTGCATTTTATGGCTGAGCAATCAATTGCAGGCAACATGTTGCGATATGGCTGCAATAGTATGGCCTTTGATTCAGAACCCTTTAATGACCCACACAATCCAGCAACAATGGCCGACGAAATGACGCTCATCGCAGCCGCTTACATTGTTTTGGCAGAAAAACGACAGACCAAGTATTAGTCATTTTAATTTATTTTCAAAACAACACAAGAATGACAGCTGCTGACAGCACAGAATATCGCCACACCACAGATTTATACACGATGGACGTCGCAGCACTCGCAGCACACTTCACGTCGCGCAGAAAGTAAAACGCAAAGTACTTCACGTCGCAGGGAGAAAGGGACGCGCATATACAGTAAAACAGAACAACAATATAGATGGCCCAGATATATTGCAGTATTTTCGATTGCGAGGCGATCGTTCGACCACACGCCGGCTACACATAAAAACATTTTGACATACCAAAAAATATGTGGCTATAATGCCGGGCCATCCTTAAAATATTGCATAGTGTGGCTGGTATTGCTAGCAATGTTGCCGGCCACAGTATTGCAGCCACAAATTGTCGTAAAATATAGCCCGTTTAGACGCCCCATATGTCAAAACAAATTATTATACTTGTAATTATACTTCGGGCCACAACCGAAGACGATTTAATTATTACATGCAGCAGTACATGGGATTGTGCTATCTTCTTCACACCTTTAGATATTCACTACTATAAAATACAAAACTTGACTTCCTGTCTCCCTTCCACGACCGGAGAGTGGCGCCTGAAACTGGTCATTACGTGTTTTTGTGTCGTCGGAATCACACCGTGCCTAATTGATCCAGTGAATAATTGTTATCACATGGATTGATTTAGTGAATAAGTGTTAGGATAAAGAAAAATGTACGCGATCTAATTGGAAGTAAGTACGGAAAATGCAGAAAAGTGCAACGAAACGGGCTAAGGAGCTCGTCGTCCTCGAGTTTCCGTCAACAACGTGATAATTTGCTGGAATTACGAGTTCGAAATGGATAGTATTGGATATTGGAAATCAGGTATGTAAAATAGACGTACATACAATATTTAAAATAATTGCAAGACAATTAATATACCATAGCGTTATAATATTGAATTAATTTCTATATATTTCTACCCTCTTTTCTAAAGTTATTACTAAACATGATAGAAAGTTTTGGGTTTGAATTGAAATATGAATGTGGGTAAGATAAATTATAATTGACTACTCCTTCGTTTTTATTGTTGTTGTTTTTAATTAATAGTTAACAACAGGAATGATTTCATCACAAGTAGGGTGGCACTTACGAGTACGTATTCTGTGCACTGGCACATTTGGAAGGATCGAATTGTAAGATTTATTATTTCACTTTTATTTATACGTACCACCTACTTCTTAGTTTATCATAATAGTCGAGTATCAAAATAATTTTCTTCGTATTGTCTAATTTACACAACTGTCTTCACGTAAAATGTGATAAGACTATGTACCTACTAATTCTCCATATAAATAATGCTGGAGTTTTATATTACTTTGATTTAATTTGTGTTAAGACAATGAACTTTCCGCGTACATCGTGTGTAGAAAAATACTAAGTTCTTTTAAGCGTAAATACGAGTACAACTCCACAAAAACCTTGTTGAGGCTACCTACTAATTCTCCATGTACATCATGTCGAGGCTTTTTAATACTTTCTAATAAATCAAGTCAACATCTCCACGTAGGTAAAACGTGTTGAGGCTACCTACTAATTCTCCATGTACATCATGTCGAGGCTTTTTAATACTTTCTAATAAATCAAGTCAACATCTCCACGTAGGTAAAACGTGTTGAGGCTACCTACTAATTCTCAATGTAAATCATGTTGAGCCTTTGCATTACCTTCCCGTAAATCGTGTAAAGGTGATGAACCCTCCACGTAAATCGTGTTTGAGGCGCATTTACTCCACGTATATCGTGTGTAGTAAAAAGTTAAAGTTTCTCCGCGTAAATCGCGTTGAGGTTATAGTACTGGCGCTATGTCTATCTGTCGATTATGCAAGCTATAAGGTCTGCCAAGAGGAAGAGGCATTAAAGGAAGCCGATGCATCAATAAAATGTGCATTGAAGGCAATAGTCAGAGGAAATACAGACGCCAGTTGCTTACAGGAAACAGAAATTGCGAAGATGGATAACATATTATGTTAGCAGACACAACATAGTGTTACAACACAAAATGTTAAGACATTTTATTTTTGCCAAGTCTGGTCGAGTACCTATTGGCCAAAATTTCGAAAATGGCCGTTTCAAGGTCAAGTTCAAAATTAAACGAGGAGCTTTAAACGTGTGGGGGATTCCGTGAGTAGCCATCGAGCTGCGTCAGAACCCCGCTCCTCGGATGCAGGCACCAGCATCGAGGGATCGCCGCCGGGAATACAGTCGCAGGAAATGGCTAGTCAAGGAAGAGCTTAAGGAAATAGTAAGACCTACAAATATTTCTATGAAATTTTTTCTTTTAGTATTATTTTGAATACAAGAGTAATGTTTTGAGTGTACTGTAAAGAGAAACCGTTTTATTGAGTCGGTACCTGGCAATAAAATCATGGGTTGGAATTTATATCGACACGCGAGACGTGTCGATGTCGATTGTTTTCTTATACCTATGTGCTGTTATACTTGATCAGATATAAATGAGAATAAATACCGAAAGGTAACAGCGATCACCGTTTTATTTGGAGTTCAAAAATAAATAAATCGATTCAATAAGGGCACTTTACTATATAAAAAATATTAATCAATTCTAAAATCTAATTATTCTAATTCTATTCTAAATTCTAAATAATAATTACTTGGATCAGAAAAATCAAAATTATTTAAATTATTTGATTTCTAATTAGAGCCCTATTCAAAGCGCTCTCATCGAAAATCCGTGTATTTATTTTTTAACAAAATGGATTAAATTTCGTTGCTAGTCATAGTAATGCATACATGCATAGATACAGACTGGTACATCTTTACAAAATTATTGGAATGGGAAAAATGGGCGTACGAGTAACTATAACTACCTACATATGGATCCTTGGATATAATATGCACATATTTAATTTTAATGATTATAATTTCCAAATTTTAAAAATTTGGTTAAAAGCATAGTCAGTGAAAATTTACTTATGAGAGCAAAGACTTCACATTGAACTCATTTCGCTCCATTTTTACACATCAAATATTATGTTGCATAAAATGTTTTTCGAAGTAGCTGACGGTGCGGCGCGGCACACTGCCTGACTGGCAAAGTTTACGGGACGATTGGACTGAATTGGAGCTGTATTGGATACTTTGAATTTAAAATTTGCATTTCAAGGACTCAAAATATTTATTTTTGAGCTTCAAGGTTGCCATCATAAACTCTTAAGAGCAGATAACGCAACAATTGTTTACTTTAAAAATCGAATAAAGGTATTTATAACGAACTACTTCGGCGATGTTATGAGATTGGGAATATTTCTACTATTGCCTGATTACGTCGTTACTAATCATGAATTCAGTAAGATAAACACGGAATATGAACATAAGTAACATAAATTGTTAATTGCAAGTAACTTGCCTCTCTATGTGTTCCTCCGACTCAGGCATTGTAAGTTAAAGTCTTACAAATTAAATTAAGATAAGTCTTAATCAATCTTAATCTTAAAGATTATGAAGACCGAAAGGCATTTCAGTTATATTCTACTAGCGTTCGCAACGGTTATATTCACCGTGAACTGTGTTAATAGTATCGGAACAAATATTTTTATTTGGAATAAAATATTTGCTCACAGAATATGGTATCTACACGCTGACCTTACTCTGGGGGCAGCGAGATTACCAGGCAGTTGATGATAAATCAAAACCTTTTTGAGGCATAATTATTGTATTGACATGGTTTCATCTGCGAATCAAACTTCAAAGCAATATGATTCGTATACGAGTATGTAGGTATTAAATTGCGGATATTTTGTCAAGAAAGTAACAGTAACTTTCAGTATTTTAATGCGAGTCATATAGAATTTAAATTTAATTAAAACCACAAATTTTAAACTATGTGACAGCTTTAACAGCTTTGTCCATAAACATAGTAGCAAAAGTCACATTATATGATAGTGTCTACAGATTTTTATAAAGTGTGGACGGGTTATAACCTAAAACCATATACTAAATAAAAAATACTACATAAACTAAACTAAATATTCAGCGTATTGGGACACCAATAAGATTTTGGGTTTTGTTTCTAAATTAAATAATTATCTAAACAGATAATTACCCTTTAAGATTTATCTTGTGAAACTAGCACTCTACAAGCGATTGCTTCCGCAAAAAGAATTCAACCGATAAGTTTAATAAAATTAAATCAATGGGTCTAAATAAATCTTTCAATATAATAACCCGTTTAGATTAAAATTAAATTTCTATTGTTTTCGATGAAGCAGTTTGAAAATAGATCTCGAAGTATTCTGAGAATGGTCTAAGATAGCCCTGAAGTGAAACGAAGCCTAAAAATAGTATTTTAAAATAAATTATTTTTAATGATAATTCTGTGGAGCATTTTGCAAATTAATGTATGAGATTCTTTTCTTTTTTAACAAAAAAAAAAAAAAAAAAAAAAATGGAGTAAGTACCTACTCCGGGATTAAGCCTAAAAGTTTCCTATTTAAAAAAAAAAAAAATAAAATAAAAAAAAAAAAAAAAAACATCGCAACCCCAGTCCGATGCCTTCCAACCCTTACCTTTTATTTAAGAACATTACTGGGTAACATAAATTGTATATACATAATCTGAACCTTAACTATGGTTTGTAGAATCTATTTAGGAAATATAATTTTATTTGCGGCTGTAATGCCTAGTGAGTTTAAATAGCTGATAAACTGCCTTGCAAATTTGCGACGGTTTTACGAGTTTATATTAATAAATCCTAAACAGCTGGATGAACATATCACCATTAGTAGCATGCTAGATCCGCATAAAATGCGAAAAACTCACATACTCTTAGGTGTAAACATGAGAAAATAGGTTGAGAAGGCTACAAAGAATGAAGATTGATAATAACTTATTTGTTGAGATTTTAAAAGTTTTATAAATTGTTATGGATTAAAGATAGAGTTACCTATGGAACACATTATTTTGAATAATGTAGGTAACATAAATCAATACCAGAAGGGCATAAGTAATACATACATTGTTTGTTTTTAAGCTCTTTGTCTGACGAAGGATCTCTAAACATCTGCATGTAATAATTAAATCGTCTTCGGTTGTGGCCCGAAGTATAATTATGAATCAAACAAAACTTACCTTGTAGTTTGATTCCAATTATGCGAGGGCCACAACCGAAGACGATTACACTCCCAACCCACCCTTGTGGAAGGACCCTTGAGTGAGCAGACAAACTAAAAAGCAAAAATGTATATTTACACAGTTGACATCCTTTGGAGGTATATCTCTAAAAATAATGACCAGTTTCAGGCGCCACTCTCCGGTCGTGGAAGGGAGACAGGAAGTCAAGTTTTGTATTTTATAGTAGTGAATATCTAAAGGTGTGAAGAAGATAGCACAATCCCATGTACTGCTGCATGTAATAATTAAATCGTCTTCGGTTGTGGCCCTCGCATAATTGGAATCAAACTACAAGGTAAGTTTTGTTTGATTCATAATTATAGTTTACTGTAAGAATCAAGTTGATTCTAAAAGCTTAGTTGACTGATTTAAATAGTTAAATGTATTGATGTCCTCGCCTAATAGACAGAACTCGACAAAATCGTAAAAATTCACAATGTTGTCACTGGTCTGGACAAAGGTGAAAAAAATTACTGTCGTGTTTATAAAAAAATGCGTTGAACCGTTAAAGATGTAAAAAATACATACAAACAAACTGACAATTCCGCATTGTTATATTAGTGTGTCATAATCGATGTTGCCAATTTTAACGATTTTTTTCGACGGCCTCTTTGGCTCAGCGGTAATAATATCCGCCTTATAAGCGAGAGGTCCCGGGTTCGATTCCCGGTCGGGCAGATGTTCGAATGATGAATTTAAATATCTGTTCTGGATCTGGGTGTTAGTTGTCCTTGTCTTTGTGTGTGTTCCATGGCATCCCCGACACAGGAATTTATCCTAGTGGGGAGCTATGAGTGTGAAACGTTATTTATTATTTATTTATTTAAATCTAAAACAAGCCATACCAGGCAACTCCGATAGGATATAATTAAAAACCGTTGAACCGTTGAAGGTAATAAAATACACACAGACCTACACATCCACCGACAAACTTTCACATTATAATATTAGCGTGTTATATCCAGTGTTGCCAATCTAAACTCTAAAACAAGGCAAACTAGGTAACTAAGCAATATCAGGTCTGAATGCGCGCACGTACAAAATTGCAGGCGCGCGTTGTTTCGGGTCGCAGCGTAGATTAGTTGATAGTCTATTAAACTTAGCCTGCGACCCGCTAGTTGATCGCGTTGACACACTAGACTGCAGTATGGGCACTGAAGTGTCAGTGCAAACTGTGTATTAGGATCTTGTCGCTGCGTTTAGTGCGGTTAAGTGCAGAATGTGCATTTACCAAATGTGTTTTTTTTTCCAATTGGGGCACTTCGCAAGAAGTATATTCTACTAATGAGCATATAAGCATGAGCACCTTCCGAAATTGAACAATGAACATGTTGCAAAATATGCACTTGCTACAATAAGGCACAGAATTGTTTTGAATTTGGAAAAGCATAGATTAAAGACGAATTCTCAAGTTTTTTTTTTGTTTTAATATTTGCAGTGATTGTCCAAATGCCCATACTGTTAACCCTATCACCGTGCAGCCCCGCGTAACTTTTCAACAACGTACGAGCGCGATATAGGTTAACAACGGGCCGCAATTTATTGGTTAAAATACTTCGCAGCTTTATTTTTCGCTGCAAATGGATGAAAATATCAGAGCTTTAACATGACAAGGTTGTTTTATATACTAGAAAACTATTAAATTGTGCTTAAATTTTTCTTATTTTATAAATCAGTATCTGGCTGACTGAGCTATTTTTGATTCCGCGAAAAGTCCAAAAAACTTGAAATAGCATTTTCTTAGAAAACATAGCTAGATTTTTATTTAACGCCCAGAAAAACTTAGGTGTAGTAAATTTTATCAAAATCGTTAAAGCCGTTTTCGAGATCTCAAAATAAACATTTACATATGCATATATTAAGCGTAATATATTAAGAGTAGTTTGTAGTGGTTTGTGGCGCCTGGGGAAGTACCACACCCAGTGACGGATTAAGACTACTAGATGCCCTAAGCAATCCATGCCTGTGGGCCCCCCTATCCGTATGTCAACTAGAATCGGTCTTTAAACCTTTACCGCCTAAAAACATTAGTTTTTTGTAAAATTAGATGATGAGATGTAACGTACTTTAGAAGTGGAGTAGGTGCGACAATAATAAAAATCAAAGCATAATTTATTTATTTATTGAAATGCGCCTTGCGGCTTTTCCGAGCATTGAATTCACGCAAGATATGTAGTATTAACATCTAACGTTTTTAACATATCGGACTCTATGTACAATATCGATAAATTATCGAGCCTTTCTTGTATCATCTTTGTCCTTTTTTAATTTTTTAATATTTTTAATTTTGAAAAAGAACGTTCCGCTGAGCAATTTGTAATCATAAGCGATAAAAATATACGCAGGGCTGTTTCCACATTAGGGAAAGCTGATTCAATCTTATCATCATGTATTGTTTTAAACAATTGGTTATGGTATATAGGTCGGACTCTATGTCAACTTAAAACGCGCGAATTTTCAAATTACATACAATAGTTTTAGAAACTTTTTTTTGATGTGGTTTTTGGTGACGTGAGAGTGAGACGTGATGCCCTAAGGACGGATTTTTTTTTGTGCTTCTTCTGGTGCCCCCTCAGACGTGATGCCCTAGGCAATTGCTTAATTTGATTAAGGGTTAATCCGTCACTGACCACACCTTTGCCAGTTATTCCACCGCCAAGCAGTAATGTGCAAACATTACTGTGTTCCGGTTGGAAGGGCATTGTTTCCAGTGAAATTACAGGGCAAATGGGAGATTAAACAACTTATATCTCAGGGTGACGAGCGCAGTGCTGTGCCACGCAGGGTTTTGAATTCTGCGAGTTCGAAATTCTGGGTAGCGCAGACCTGTTATGGGCAAACGTGACGTTTAACATCAGGCGAGCGATTTGCTCGTCTCGTCACTCAATTACATAAAAAAAAAAGAGTATTAAGTCATTATAAAAGTATAACTATTCTCAAAAATAAAAAGTGATATTTTTACGTTTGGATGTTTGCTACTCAATCACGCTAGCGGCTAAATTAGTTTTGCCTTTTAATTAATTGAGTGAAAGGTAGAAAGGTAGCTTATATCTTGTATTTACACATAGGCTACTATTTTTCACTGTTAAATTAACGTTTCCAACCAGATAGCGGATGCTATCTGCAGCTAGCTAATAATAAAAATCAAAATGGTATGTATAAAAGACACAAAGCTTTCTTCCATACTTCCATAACAACTATCTAAGAATACGTTTAACACAAGAAATAACTCCTCACATCCTATTCAGAGGTCTTGTATTCATACAGAGCAGTTAATACACCCGTAATTCATGCTAGACGGTTGGCAACACTGGAATGTTTGGTTTGTTTTGTTGGTACACTTGTATGGGCTGGCCGCTTTTACACCGAAGTGAGAGTGCGTAACACCTTTTCTTTTGTCTTGTTGGTTTGTCAGTGTATTTTCGTTGTGTGTATTTAAAACAAAAAAACTTAGAAGTGATAAGTTTGTATAGGCGTTATGAATTTCAAAGAATTTGGTTTACTGATTCAAATATTTTAATAGTTTTAAAAAAGAAATAAAATACATGTAAAAGCTCCCAGAACTATGCTCAAAATCATCTAGCTTTTTTTAATATTCGTAGTTTTTTCGGTTGTTGGCGTGTGACAATATAGTATGTTTTTGTTTTTTTGCTGGAAATATTTTTTTAATCTAAAAATTGTCAAGTTTCTACTCAAAAACCAAAGATGATATAACGATGTGACACGAGCCCGTATAAGAGTGTAGGATTAAGAAGTTGCTTTTTCGAGTTTAGTGCAAACAGAGCGCGCGAATGCAAATGTACTGAACATTGTATTTGACTGTCAAATTCTGGCAGTAGGGTAGCGGGGACAGAAAACCAACTTTATTTATTTTACTATTTTAGCTATATTTTTTTTAATTTAGAAATTTACAAACTAGATATTTTATTAATATTAAAAGTATATACCTAATATTATAATATTATATTCATATATATTTTTAATGGATCAAAATCATTTAGTTTCCATAGTACCATTAATATTGTATAAAAAAAGATCACAAAAAATAAATTATATTATATATTACATAGATATATTGGATATGGCTTTTCACGTTCTATGACTGATTTAAACAGTTTGTAACTTTGAACTTTTTATCCAGCCCTAGAAATACTTACTAACACAGCAGTGCAACTTCGAAACTTTATCTTATATAGGTATAAGATAAAGTTTCTTCTTCTTATTTAGGTTTTTGAGAAAACACCTTAAAAATGAAACCTCCTAAATTCTTCAAGCTAATATGTTTCCCCAAAGAGCCAAAATTCTCCCCAAAATTGCAAAAAAAACCAGTCTGGCAACCCGTGGCCTGAAAAATCGTGAGCAAAAGTGGCACGATTTTGTAGGCACATTACCTACTGAATTCCAGCAACAAGAGGTAACTCCATAAGAGGGGGACTTATAATGGAAATGCTATGTATTTGTTTATGATAAGAGGCTGATAGGGTGTCTGGAGATGTCAGTCAATGTTGGTTAACTTATCCTTGATAAACGATTAGTTGGGTTTTGGGGCACTTAACGGCGTCCGCGTTTGTGACGGGTTTGTTGAGGATGATTATTTTCAAGGTTAAAAACATTAGATACTCGTATTTCGTACCACTGTATCATTTCAAAATATATTTATTTATTTACATATATTTACATCTTAAATTTAAAATAAGCTAAAATAAAAAAACTAAAATAACTAGAACAAAGAAATTTACAAAACTAAAGATCAAAAAGTAGGTTTTGTCCGTGTGGTAAAGTACCAAGAACGCTGACTGCATTCCCGCGCTGAATTGCCAGTGAAATTCTTTGCGCGAGGAATATATTACATATTTGAATCTGACAATGAGTTAGGAATTGTTACCTGATCTTGAGGTTTTCCCCAATATTCTACAGGAACTGTGGATTTTCTGGGATAAAAAGTAATTTTTTGTGCTAATCCAGGGTATAGCTACCTCCATAAAAAGTCTAAATCCGTTCCGCTCTTTTTGCGTAATAATAGTAACAAACAGCTAAACGCACAAACTTTCACATCTTCTTTTTCCAGTTACATCTACATATAACATTTCGTAATATAAAATTGCGTTAGTTTCACTAAAACTCGTAAATCGCTCGACAGATTCTAATAATATTTTTTTTCTATGTTAGTTTCTAGTTAAATACCAGGGTGGTTTAGGAAAAAATAAAGTTATGAAAACTCAAAGAAACAGAAATTGGCTTGACCGATTGTTTCCAAAGGAACAGCTAAAATTTGAAATATCAATTTCAGGTTTCACGAAGTTCACCTAGTCATCAAGCATCTTCACATTTTTCAAAACAAGCAAGCAAGAATTGAGAGCTGGTCTGACTTTCCACCGCCGTTTAACGACTAAACATAAACAGCAGTGCCGGTAACCGACAGTTTCCTTCAATAGATTAGTGCTACCGCTGCGCTACAAAACATGGGCTTAATTTGTCGCCTGAACTTTGCCCCACCTAGCCTACGAGTAGACTAGACAAATTAGATAGCGTAAAGCGGGGGAGATAGATCTTGTGTCTGTCTAGAAGTGGCCCTGGGATTTTCTTCCTCTCAGGCGGGAAGTATCTGGATGTGGCCCTGGGATATTCTTACTCTCGGGCGGGAAGTATCTAGATGTGGCCCTGGGATATTCTTACTCTCAGGCGGGAAGTGTCTGGATGTGGCCCTGGGATATTCTTACTCTCAGGCGGGAAGTGTCTAGATGTGGCCCTGGGATATTCTTACTCTCGGGCGGGAAGTGTCTAGATGTGGCCCTGGGATATTCTTACTTTCGGGCGGGAAGTATCTAGATGTGGCCCTGGGATATTCTTACTCTCAGGCGGGAAGTGTCTGGATGTGGCCCTGGGATATTCTTACTCTCAGGCGGGAAGTGTCTAGATGTGGCCCTGGGATATTCTTACTCTCGGGCGGGAAGTGTCTAGATGTGGCCCTGGGATATTCTTACTTTCGGGCGGGAAGTATCTAGATGTGGCCCTGGGATATTCTTACTCTCGGGCGGGAAGTATCTAGATGTGGCCCTGGGATATTCTTACTTTCGGGCGGGAAGTATCTAGATGTGGCCCTGGGATATTCTTACTCTCGGGCGGGAAGTATCTAGATGTGGCCCTGGGATATTCTTACTTTCGGGCGGGAAGTGTCTGGATGTGGCCCTGGGATATTCTTACTCTCAGGCGGGAAGTGTCTAGATGTGGCCCTGGGATATTCTTACTCTCGGGCGGGAAGTGTCTAGATGTGGCCCTGGGATATTCTTACTTTCGGGCGGGAAGTATCTAGATGTGGCCCTGGGATATTCTTACTCTCGGGCGGGAAGTATCTAGATGTGGCCCTGGGATATTCTTACTTTCGGGCGGGAAGTATCTAGATGTGGCCCTGGGATATTCTTACTCTCGGGCGGGAAGTATCTAGATGTGGCCCTGGGATATTCTTACTTTCGGGCGGGAAGTATCTAGATGTGGCCCTGGGATATTCTTACTCTCGGGCGGGAAGTGTCTGGATGTGGCCCTGGGATATTCTTACTCTCGGGCGGGAAGTGTCTAGATGTGGCCCTGGGATATTCTTACTCTCGGGCGGGAAGTGTCTGGATGTGGCCCTGGGATATTCTTACTCTCGGGCGGGAAGTGTCTGGATGTGGCCCTGGGATATTCTTACTCTCGGGCGGGAAGTGTCTGGATGTGGCCCTGGGATATTCTTACTCTCGGGCGGGAAGTGTCTGGATGTGGCCCTGGGATATTCTTACTCTCAGGCGGGAAGTGTCTAGATGTGGCCCTGGGATATTCTTACTCTCGGGCGGGAAGTGTCTGGATGTGGCCCTGGGATATTCTTACTCTCGGGCGGGAAGTATCTAGATGTGGCCCTGGGATATTCTTACTCTCGGGCGGGAAGTATCTAGATGTGGCCCTGGGATATTCTTACTTTCGGGCGGGAAGTATCTAGATGTGGCCCTGGGATATTCTTACTCTCGGGCGGGAAGTATCTAGATGTGGCCCTGGGATATTCTTACTCTCGGGCGGGAAGTATCTAGATGTGGCCCTGGGATATTCTTACTCTCGGGCGGGAAGTATCTAGATGTGGCCCTGGGATATTCTTACTTTCGGGCGGGAAGTATCTAGATGTGGCCCTGGGATATTCTTACTCTCGGGCGGGAAGTATCTAGATGTGGCCCTGGGATATTCTTACTTTCGGGCGGGAAGTATCTAGATGTGGCCCTGGGATATTCTTACTCTCGGGCGGGAAGTATCTAGATGTGGCCCTGGGATATTCTTACTCTCGGGCGGGAAGTATCTAGATGTGGCCCTGGGATATTCTTACTCTCGGGCGGGAAGTATCTAGATGTGGCCCTGGGATATTCTTACTCTCGGGCGGGAAGTATCTAGATGTGGCCCTGGGATATTCTTACTTTCGGGCGGGAAGTATCTAGATGTGGCCCTGGGATATTCTTACTCTCGGGCGGGAAGTATCTAGATGTGGCCCTGGGATATTCTTACTTTCGGGCGGGAAGTATCTAGATGTGGCCCTGGGATATTCTTACTCTCGGGCGGGAAGTATCTAGATGTGGCCCTGGGATATTCTTACTCTCGGGCGGGAAGTATCTAGATGTGGCCCTGGGATATTCTTACTCTCGGGCGGGAAGTATCTAGATGTGGCCCTGGGATATTCTTACTCTCGGGCGGGAAGTATCTAGATGTGGCCCTGGGATATTCTTACTCTCGGGCGGGAAGTATCTAGATGTGGCCCTGGGATATTCTTACTCTCGGGCGGGAAGTATCTAGATGTGGCCCTGGGATATTCTTACTCTCGGGCGGGAAGTATCTAGCTGTGACCCTGGGATATTCTTACTCTCGGGCGGGAAGTATCTAGATGTGGCCCTGGGATATTCTTACTCTCGGGCGGGAAGTATCTAGATGTGGCCCTGGGATATTCTTACTCTCGGGCGGGAAGTATCTAGCTGTGACCCTGGGATATTCTTACTCTCGGGCGGGAAGTATCTAGATGTGGCCCTGGGATATTCTTACTCTCGGGCGGGAAGTATCTAGATGTGGCCCTGGGATATTCTTACTCTCGGGCGGGAAGTATCTAGATGTGGCCCTGGGATATTCTTACTCTCGGGCGGGAAGTATCTAGATGTGGCCCTGGGATATTCTTACTCTCGGGCGGGAAGTATCTAGCTGTGACCCTGGGATATTCTTACTCTCGGGCGGGAAGTGTCTAGATGTGGCCCTATCCTTTTCTGAGGCTCGGGAGGTAATTTTCTAAACGTGACTCTGCCATTTTCTTATGCTTGGGTGGCGAAGCATTAGATGTCGTCGTAACGTTTTCTAATGCTCAAGTAGCATAAAGATAAAGATAAAGCTAAAAGTTTAACGCCTAGCGCTTAACGCTGTATTTCGATTTACTTGTGAGTCAAATCTCATCTCCAAAAATAAAGACATAGAGGGTAGTCTTCGTTTTTTTATCGCACATAAGTCCGCGTTTGATCAAGATTCGTCAAAGTCCTCTTCAAGATTGATTGAGTTTTCTAAATCAAACAACCGGAGCTTAGTAACATATAATAGAAAATAAGCTTGGAAAAAGTTAATAAAATAAGAAAGTAGGCCCAAAAATTATGACGATGTACCTAATACTCGTATGTAAGCCTCGGCTTCGCCCCCATTAGTATGGTCTCCTATCACTGCATGATTTGTAGTCCGTCATGTTTCTTTTTTTTTATAATAAAATTTTATTTATAGAGACTTAAATTATACAATTACATGTGAAAATTAAAATATACTTAAATTAAAAACTAAACTCAACTAAACTAATCTAAAAGGCCGCTGCCTGTTTCTTCTAGAGTCTCTAAATCCATGTTCAAAACTTATAGTCTGTACGTGTTAAGTGAATAACGAATTTGTCCGGTAGCCATCTGCATTAACTACCAGAGCTGTTGCGCAGTGGATTAGCGTAGATACTGTAGTGTATGTGACAGGAACTGAGTTAGAAAACTCGACAGTTTTGGTTGGTTTAAACCCATTGAGGTAAATGACCATCTTAATTCTGCTGCTGCTTCATAAAAAAGGCCACGCAGTCCACTGTGGTTCAGTGTGCTCGCGATGCAACAAACCGCCAGAAATGGAGAAGCATTGCGAGACGTGCAGCAGCAATGGAAGGGGGCGTCGACGACGGCGAAGAGCCTCCGTGTAACATTGCAACCACGACCACTCTGCCAAGAGTGAACGACTAAGAAGAAGAAGAAGAATTCTGCTAAACACTTTGACTGCAGAAAACACATACCTTGTGTTTTCCTTTGTGCAACGCGAATGCGGCTACACACGCCAGGCGCGTAAAACAACGCATTTGACTATTAGCCGCACTTAAGGCAAGCGCATGTGATTATTAGAAGCAGTCAAAGTGTTACAGTATGATGAATTCACTTAAAGTAGGTACGGACGGAGCATACTGATATTACCAAAAAGTACGATGCTTAGTACCATAAAAACCTAAAAAAAATAGCCATAAAATATAGCCTTATTTTCCAAACAATTCGAGTACATCTTCACACATTGCAATTATAGTGATATTTACCTATTTCGTAATTTTAAGACAACGCACCTTAGCGCAATGTCATGATAGTATAAGATTGTCCAAAAATGACATTTTCTCAGTGCCAGAGTTAACTATATTAAGTTACTAGCGGCCCGTCCCGGCTTCGCTCGGGTGGATGTTCATTTTTTAAACATTTTGGGATAAACGTAGATTAAATGCGTCTTTATGCGGGTGATAAGTAGATTTTTTTTAAATTACTTTTTATATTTTCTCTTATAATTTTTTACATTTTTATCTATAAACGTATTTTTATTCTCATCTATCGTAACTTTATTTTTTATTTATTGTCCCATTTTATTTATATTGTGTTTAAGATTAAATACTTTATTTATTTTTTTAGGTTTTTGGTTGCAATTTTTTTACTTGATCTAATTTTGTTAAGGATCCCTAATTTTTCAGGTAAAATATAGCCTATGACACTCAGCAATAATGTGGCTTTCCAATAATGTGGTGGGTGAAAGAATTTTTAAAATCGGTTCAGTAGATCCCGAGATTACCCCTTACAATTTAACAAATATACAAACACACAAACTTTACTTCTTTATAATATTATTACTAGCTGACCCTTGCCCACTTCGTTGGGCATAATGTTAATTAAACCCGAAGCCATCGCGCGCCGTCCGGACCGTTTTTTTTTTCCGATTCACTTTGCAAAACGGACTACCACGTAAAAGCGGTTTTTTATATAACCTATGACACTCAGCAATAATGTGGCTTTCTATTGGTGAAAGAATTTTTAAAATCGGTTCAGTAGATCCCGAGATTACCCCTTACAATTTAACAAATATACAAACACACAAACTTTACTTCTTTATAATATTAGTATAGATTAGTATTAGTATTTTTATATTAGTATAGATAGTATAGATTAACAAGGAGTTAACTGCGATAACCTATTGGTGCAAGTGGGCCTGAGTTGCCGTTGCAATCACACGGGATAAGTTCGTGTCGTTTGTTATGGGCTCTTTGGTTTTAATCAAAGTAGTTCTCCAAAAATCATAAGTTTCGATAATTCATAAATGTACCTATTTATACCTAAATATAGTGTAAAATCATCCCAGACATGGCAACATCGTAGAGACGATCCGTTAAGCTCACGTAATTTGCATCTAACACCAAAATTCAATTACTATTTCAATGGAGTGTCGTGACACCATCATTTGTGAAAACTACAGGATAACTTTAAACATTATCCTAAATATAAAAATATGCTAACAGAATAGAAGATTAGAAAATAATATAAAATAAATAAAAATAATATATGATAAGTGGCCTTGCAGCAGTACTCATGAGATTATTTCACGAAAATTACATCTAAATCCGTTCATCCGTTACGGACCGAAAAAAAAATACATACATAGAAGTACACAATAATGGCATATACGTATCAGGTAGGTATATGTATAAAATGTCAGTGTGATCAGAGTAATTAAACATGGATAATTGACATTTACTATTCTAATTACATTTTTGTATGTTTCATTAGAAAAATCGTATTTTTTATGTACTGAATTACTTGTAAAATAACATTGCCAAAATAATGACAACATTTATACATATATTTTTTAACATTGATCAAAATATTTTTTTGTCAAAAGTTCATTATCACATAATATCATTCAATCAATATAATTAATAAAATGTGCATTTACGAACAGACTCGGATAATTTTAAATGCCGCTCTTGTCCCACTTTTTTCGACGTCTCACGGTCACCCTACCAGAATCACGAAATGCAGGCGTTATATTTGAGTTGGTACACGTCTCGAATAGTTAATGTTACTAATTTTGAGAAAGCATTTCGAAAATTTTATTGAAATGGCTCATTTATAATTATGGACTCAATTACAAGGTGAAGTTAAATGGTATTTTATTGCCTAGTTTATTTACGTTACTTATTTCTATCGACGTTTTGGTGAAGTAACGGTAAATAAATGTTTATTGGTTCTTCTCAAAATAAGTGTTTTTAAATCAGTATGGTTGAGAATTTTTGGATAACGTAATTTATTTGTGGTTTTTAACTGTTTTTTTATGTTGTTTGTTTGTTGCTTTTGTGTTTTTTTTATGTTTTTTTTGTTGTTTTTTTTTTACTCATTCTAACACCAGCCTTTATTATTCATAGTAAACGTCGTTAGGACGTTAGGTAAGTCTTTTAAATTGTGATTTTTTATAGTAAAGTCCATGTTAAAATTTTCTTACAACCGGGGATACAAAAGAAAAGGATGAGGAGAAAACTTGATGTTTCTACTTATCAAATTGACGCACATATTATAAGAGTTACATGCACATGCGAAATTCCATGTTATCTGTCATGAAAAAGACAAAAAAAAATTGTCAAAAAAGCCGCAGGTGCATTCAGTACCTAACTGCAAATTGCAACTTGGTAACAAACTCGCGGCTTAAAATTCCCCTAAAATTTGGCTTCGCACAATTTGACCATTTAGCTAAATCCAAGTCAGATTCGAAATCCGCAGCTTAACACGTCACATAACAAAATCAGTCACACTTCAGCCACATCTGCGACCGATAAATATTCAGTAGACACGCCCGGCACAATCCGGGCCCGACCGGACATCCGGACCGAATTTCGATATTGCGGGTAGTACGATTTTATGTTAATAATGGATCGAATTTTGATTCGTGGTGTTTTAGAAATGGGTGAATAGTACTTTACTATAGAAACTAACGTGTTTTAAACACAATTTGTTACAATACGTCACACTTGTAATCTCTTGATGAAGATCACCGAATGTGATCGAAACTAGTCGATAAACGACTTAATCTTACGTGAGTATTCCCGTGTTAGTGAAAAAAAAAAGGAAAATGGGTGAATAGAATTTGGGAGGTTAGTTTTATGACGTGTAGAGCAGTGGCGTAGCGTAGTGGCAGGGGCGGCCCGCCCCGGGCGGCACTTTTTGGGGGCGGCAATTTCACAATAAATACGAGTATATTTGAACCATTCATTATTTTTATCGCAAATTAGGACCGATTAAAAAGAGCACGGAATTTTTCATTACTTATATCTGTGACGAATTCGGAGAATCTCCTTTAAATGATATTTTGTAGCATTAATGTATGTAATAGTACCTATACATTAAATTTAAATCCTATACATCTCCGGGGGGGCTCGGGCGTCCCCGCGATCTCCGTTCTAGTTCCCCACTGATGTGGCGTCGCGGCGTGTGTCCACAGGTCTGCAAAGTGGGGGCCTCATTCCACTACCGTTTTTCCAACCGACCAAAACGCAATACTATGAATAGAACGAACAAAAGGATAAGGGTTAAACAGCGGCTGCACGCCCTTTCGCTTAAAGTGCACCTCACAAATATCCGAGGTCTGCACTCAAATCTCGTGCCAGTCCACCATCACCTGGAGACTGACAGACCTTCGCTTTTGTTCGTGACGGAGACGCAGATTAGGAACCCGGCTGACGTGGCGTACTTGTTATACCCAGGGTATACCTTGGAGCATAACTTCAAGGCCCATGCTGGTGTATGCTTGTACGCCCGTGACGATATCTGCTGTCGGCGTCTCCGTCATCTCGAAGACCCCAAATTTTCTATCCTCTGGGTCCTGATAGACACAGGTATAGAGAAAATTCTCTATGCCTGTGTCTACCGGTCGCACAGTGGAGATCAGGAGACAACCAGGCTCATGGAATATCTTGGTGAGGCGGCGGAAGCGGCTCAACTTAAGTATCCCACAGCCCAATTAGTGTTACTGGGGGATTTTAATGGCCACCACCAGGAGTGGCTATACCCATACCAGGACACTAACCATGCTGGGTTAGAGACGCGAAAGCTTGCTTTAGCGTTAGATCTAACCCAGCTGGTTCAAGGGGCAACACGGGTACCCGACGTTGAGTCTCATACGCCTTATTGCTTGGACCTTCTGCTGACAACTGATCCGGACCGCTACTCGGTGTCAGTCTCTTCTCCGTTAGGGAAGTCCGACCACTGTCTGGTGAAATCTGTATCTGTCTACTCCCCGCCTGATCCCAGCCCTAGAGGCAGTCGGCGGGTGTGGCGATACAGGTCAGCAGATTGGGATGAGATGCGAGCTTTCTTTGCGTCTTATCCTTGGCAGCCTGTATGCTTCTCTTCGGACGACCCCTCGAACTGCGCGGATGCCGTAACTGATGTGTTGCGTTTGGCTATGGAGTATTTTATTCCATTTTCTGACGTACCATTAGCCGGCAAAGCTCGCCCATGGTTTGGCCCTCGCTGTGGTGCCGCTGAGGCACACAAACAGGAGGCTTTCCTTGCCTGGGTTGATGCTCGACATCGCAAAGCGAGGGATATCCGTCAGAAGAAGAGAGCGTTTAACGTAGCTGCCAAGTCTTGCAAGAGGGTATTACAGAGGGCTCGCTTTGACCACATTAGCCGAATAGGGAACAAACTGGCTTCTTACCCAGCGGGTAGTAAAGCGTTTTGGTCCCTAGCTAAATCGGTAGAAGCGAACTTCTGCCGCCCCTCACTACCTCCACTGCTGAAGCCTGATGGGACGTTGGCTCACACCGCTGTTGAGAAGGCAAACTTGTTTGCTTCTCAGTTTGCGGAAGCTTCACGTTTAGATGCTGGTAGCGCGACACCTCTAACTCCATCGAGTAGCACGACATTTATGTCTGAATTTCGCATTCGTCAAGTGGAGGTTCGCAAAGCGCTGCGCAATCTCGATGTGAACAAAGCCAGCGGTCCAGACGGTATTCCAGCCATAGTACTCAAGACGTGTGCGCCTGAATTGTCTCCTGTGCTGACACGCCTCTTTCGTCTCTCTCTTGAGGCTGGTAAAGTGCCGAAGTCGTGGAAGCTTGCCAACGTGCAACCTGTGCCTAAAAAAGGTAGTCGTGCCGACCCTGCCAACTACAGGCCTATCTCGGTCACGTCCATACTCTGTAAAACTATGGAACGTGTCCTTAACAACAGGCTCCTGGCGTACCTAGAAGCAAATGACCTCCTCAGTGACCGGCAATACGGATTCCGCCGAAACCGGTCCACTGGTGATCTTCTAGCGTACGCCTCGTATATCTGGAGTGAGGTCATCGAGAAACATGGAGAGGCGCTCGCCGTTTCCTTGGATATCTCGAAGGCTTTCGACAGGGTTTGGCATGACGGCCTTATAAGTAAGCTTTCCTCGTATGGTTTGGCCGCCGGTCTTGTTGCGTGGATTTCGGACTTCCTGCGGGATCGATCGATTCGAGTAGTCATTGATGGCTGCTCGTCCGATCGAATGGATATTAATGCCGGTGTTCCCCAGGGTTCGGTGCTCTCTGCGACACTCTTCCTGCTGCATATTAACGATCTGCTAAAGCCCGGTATTTTTGGGTATGCAGACGACAGCACTGTTGTAGAGAGCTACATTTCTAACGCACGGGCCAGTGGTCCTCAAATCCAGGCTCTGAGAGAGGCCATGGTCGAGCGCATGAACTTGTCCCTTAAGGCTGTCTCAGATTGGGGTGATGCCAATCTGGTCAAGTTTAATGCGACTAAGACCCAGGCGTGTCTCTTCTCCGCAAAGAGGAGCCCATTCCAACTGGCTCCTACTTTCCGTGGTGTGTCCATTCCGACAGTTAACAATCTTGAGCTCTTGGGAGTTACTCTGACGTCAACCCTCAACTTTGGCTCCTATATTGAGTCCAAGGCTCAATTGGCTGCCAAAAAGCTGGGTATCCTTTCGAAGGTGAGGCGGTACTTTATGCCGGAACAGCTGCTGTCACTATATATAGCACAAGTTCGGTCGTGCATGGAGTACTGTTCGCACCTTTGGGACGGATCAGCCAAATACCAGCTTGAGGCGTTGGAGTCCATTGAGAAACGTGCCAAAAAGCTCATAGGCAAAGACTCACTTGTTCGGACTAAGCTCCAGAGTCTCGTGCATCGCCGCAAGGTTGGTAGTCTGTCGGTATTCTATCGGATACATTTCGGGGAGTGTGCGTCAGACCTGCATGCCCTTATTCCCTCTAGCCCATTCTATTATCGGACCACAAAGGGCACAAAAAAGCGACATCGTTATATGGTAGATATACCAAAAACTCGTACGAAACGCTTTGATTCCACTTTTATTGTGCGCACTGCCAGAGTGTGGAATACTTTGCCCGAGTGGGTGTTTCCCGATAGATATAATTTGGGTGTCTTCAAGTCGCGAGTGAATCGGTTCCTTCTAGGCAAGCGTGCTCCATCGTAGACCGCATCATTGCTTACCATCAGGCGAGATGGCGGTCAAACGCAAGCCTATAAATGAATAAAAAAAAAAAATAAAAAAAAAAAATACCTAAATAAGAGGGCGGCAAAATTGTCACCCGCCCCGGGCGGCTGGCACTCACTGGCGTAGAGTCCGGTTATAACGACTTGTCACAAGTAGCAATCGCTTAAAGTGGCGCAAATGAGTCCTACTTATCCATAAATAGATAAAAAAAACACAATCTTTGATCAGTCAGTCACTAATTCTTAGATCACAAAACAAAGTGAGAAAGGGAGAAACTTCTTTTGTCTTACTTTTTATAAAAAAATGACTACATAAAAAACTATTTTTTCTCGTTTCGACTTTATTCGTACTTATATTTTTATAAGTCAAGAATTTTGAATGTTAATTAAAAATCTCCTTGTTCCGAACCCCAACTTAACTTGGAAACTCCATTCCATTAGCCAACAACTAAAATCTGCGTTAAGAACCGCGAACCGGTTCAAACCGCCTCAAACCTGCTCGGAGCGGTTTAAACTGGTTGAATTCACTAAGACCCATGCAAAAGTGCGCCGGCTAAGTGCAGGTGCGTGGTTGCGAGTTCTAAACTTTGACTCTACTTTAACCGCAGTTTAAGTTAAGCGTAGTTTAAGTTGGACTGGTGAAGTTGGATCTAAGTAATGTCAGCTTACAGCATCTTTAGAGATTTAAAAGTAACAACAGGTGGGAATCTTTGGGATGTTGGTGGTGAAAGTTTTAAAGTGTTCGTTTTTAGATCGTTTGAAAGCCACTACTTAACATTTTTAACCCCGATGGTAAAAAGATGTGTAAACGAAGTGTCATCGTAGCTTCGAAAGGGCTGAACCGATTTTCATTTAGTATTTATTGTTTGATAGGTGACTAGATCAAGAAAGTAACGCAGTACTAAACGCCACTCGTGGTCACGCATCCAAAAACTAAGCAGATCGAAGGTTCTCTTAGCATTTAGCTAAGACGCTATTATGTTAAGGACGAAGATATTTTGAACTATGAAAGTATGAAACTTAATGGCCTTACAAAGTCACCTGGCTAAAGCCTTTTTGAGCTTCTAGGTGTGTCAGAATTAATGACCCTGAAACTGATAGCGCGTTACGCTATGAAAATATCCTTAGAAGTCTTTAAAGAAACTTTTCAGACATTAGCCCATTTTGTATCTAGTTTTTTGGTATCCAATATTCCGAAAAATTAAATTTTGTCATGATATAGTCTGACAAGTGAGATATTATCTCTGTCACTGTCGCTCTTATATGAAATGTCACGAGAGTGCGAGTAACGGAGATAATCTCGAAAGGCGCAGAAAATATGATCGACTTCTTGTCTCTACCAATACGAAACTTGGTTACTAAGATTTTAAACTTTTTACTCTAAATCCAAAGTAATTGATCATCTAGAATATTAGTCTATAACAATTACTTTTCAAAAGAACGAAAAATACTATCAAAATATAAAGAGTAAAAACTTATTTAACATGCGTAAATGAAAAAGAAATAAGGTATTTAACAAAAATGATTGCACCTTACTGCTACAAAATTAATTAACACTTATCGCCGTCCGGAAGACAAAACCACACAACTTTATTTTTCAAAAAATAGAGTTCAATTTTCTGCTGCTGCCGTTTTTTGTGGGCGTAAAATAAGTTGGTAAATGTATAAGGTATGGTCTTAAAGGTGATCCATCACTGTCTCTGGTGGTCTGCTCTCCTCTCGATCAAATTGTAACTCTGTACAGGTATTATTAATTGTATTTACTTATTTTGAACGAGGTATTTACTTTGATTTCGTCACGGTGGGTGTGATCGCGGGTTTTAAAAAGGCATATTGTCTTTTTGTTAATATTTCTCTCTTGACCTTTTTGGACATAAGCTATCAGTCTTTCTTGTAGTGTTATCTTTTGGAAGTTAATAAATGGCTTAATATTAAATTAATATAGACAACGCAATGTGAAAATTTACATATTTATTTAATCGCGCAGTAATATTGTTGAGTTAACTTGAAATTTGTCCTAAATTGAGCGTCACACCTTGAATTGGACCACATCACAGTAAAATCATTATTTCAAGCGAATGATTTTGCGGTTTAACTATGAAACGGTTCAATGTATTACGGTATTTAATTTTGTATGAGTATTAAAGCACAGAATACTGTAAAGATAATTCTGGGCCAAATTTTTGCTGATACTAGGCCCAAGTTTGAAGGCTTTTTAAGACAGATCTAAATTTTCTAAAACTATTGGCATCCCTGTCTAATGGCTTGCAATGTTAAAGACAGATATATTTTTAGTTAGTTTAGATCTGTCTTAAAATGCCTTCAAACTTGGGCCTAATATCATGTAAAAAAACTCGAACCGCTGCTGCTAGTAAAAACAGTGTCTAGTAATTCAGTTGGTTAGTTATTTACCAAAAATGAAAATGTAAATTAGCTAAACCTAAACTAAAGATCCTACTAGACCCAGACTGTTACTAGACAGTAAAGAATGTTTAAAAACCAAACAAAATTTAATTAAAACAAGTCTTCTCAGCACTAAAAAACTAAAACAACTCATATCACGAGCATATGAATGACCAAAAATTAATATCATTTTCGTGCAAGCGAGACTCGCAGCCGCAAAATTTTTAATTTCTCGGTTATTAAGTTTGTCCGACGTATGATCGCCGAGTATAAGATTTACAGAATTCTTAGTAAAAAGCTAGCGCACTTTTGACTGCTCTGTACTAAACTTAATAACTTGTAAACGAAAGAACTGAACTGTATTGAGTATTGAAGCCAAAATAACACTATCCCGTGGCCATTGTCATTGAAATTCAATCAATACAAATAGGAATTAAGGTAGGTTAACCAAATCTAACAACTACGACGACTTGCTATACGCACAAATTGTAGCGCGTATGGTAAACAAATATTTCTTAAAAACGAAATGCACAACAATGTAGCCAATGACACTCCGATACAAAAACGATAGAAATCTCTGATATAAAAACGAATTTAAAATTCTAGTTCGCTCAAGTTCTGCCAGGCCATGAAATGGAAGGCCACAATGGAACTGGCGACACACACCTCAAAAACGTTACCCTCTTTCTGGAGCAGCCGGATGGACTTCGCCTTGGAGCTTCACCTGTTTCTCTGTGAACTTCGCACTCGGTGATTCGGCTTAGGGCCCAAATCGGGTCCAGCGCGGCCGGGTTGGCGGCGTGCCAAGTGCATTTGGCACGGAGGATACGCAAATTACTGTTTACATTATGCTGGATGCACGTATGAGTTAAGATTGGATTTAAAATGAGAGTTTTGGTTAGAAATTTGAGGAAGATAAATGTTTTTTTAGAAAGAACTAGTTTTTGATAACGCGTTTGTATTATTTATAGTAGGCAAGCCCTAATCAACTTCTAAGTTTTACTTTTAATTTAGTTTTAAACTTTTCAGGCATTTACAGTTATTTTTTTAGTTAATACCTAAGAGATTTTTACCACTTAATATGAGTTGTCTAGAAGGAAGAAATTAAATAGCTTACCTCAACTTGACTAAATTATGGGCGTCCCCCGTAAAAAAATAAGTAAAAAGACAGGGACAATTCGCTCGTCTGATGGCAAGTACCACTAATGGCATTACAAAATTATCAAAATAATTTCAAACCTCAACTGCACACGTCATTCTACTGTACTACACTACTCGTCATTCTATGATATGAGATACTTATTACCCTAGCAATTTTCTTGTACACAACGCTTTCATGTGTATGATTATTACAGTAATGTTTGCACACAACTTGGCGCTTGTTCTACAAAAGCGTGAATTTCCACGAATTTTCATATTCAACACACATAGTAAAAGTTACATTTCTGCTTTGCCCTACATTTGAACTCTACTATATTTTAAAAATTCAATTTTTATAATTAAAATTCCTGCTGCATATGCTGATATTCTCAATTGAATGGTGAATAACGAATAAATGGTCAAATCCGAACATCGGTGGGCAACTAATGAATTCACTTCACCGCGAATCATTTGCATTGGTTTCAGCGCGGATTTGTGATTCTATGACTTGTGTACTTTTGGTATTTCAGTGACGATTTTTTTCTTCATATTTTGAATGCGTATAAATTAGACTGAGTGCTCTTTGTAGCAGCAAAATGTATAATAAACTAGCTGTGTTGTTAATTCAGGATATAAGTTATCTCCGTGACAAAATTCATTCAAATCTGTTAAGTCGTTTTTGCGTGATAGAGTAGCAAACAATCAAACTTATAATCCTAGCTGTATACCACGAATTTACTCGGGCGGTGATAAAGACCGGTGACAATGACAAGTAGCCTGTAAAGTTAATCCAGGGCATTAGCTATCTCTATTCTAAATTTTATCAAAGTCGGTTTAGTTTACGGAGTATAGTTTACGTGGTAACAAACATTCACAAACACACAAACTTTCGCATTTATAATATTAGGACGATTTGTAGTTAGTAGGGTATAAGTTATGGGTTGAATACACGTAACGAGTGGCGAGACGGTGCCCTCGGTTGAGTACTCGGTCTGTATAAAAAGCGTGACGAGGCGAGACAGTCACTAGGACCATGATTTGTTTGCTCGACAGAGTAAACCCATTTACTGTCTCGCCACTGTACTCGTTACATGTAATCAACCCAAGCTCTAAATGCTTCGTGCAGTATTTCATCACATCATAGCTTAGATTAGATCTAAAGCTAGCTTTAGACTTGCATTAGACGTCAGCCCACGTCTGGAGCGTCGCCAAATGTGTGGCGTCGTGAGACACGCCCTTACTCGAATCCTGGGACATGATGTATTCGGCTTTAGATGTTCAGGGTTAGGATATTTTAGGCCTTACTTGTAAACGATGCTTATGGGATGATTACACGTAACGAGTACAGTGGCGAGACAGTGAATGGGCACACTCGGCCGAGGAAACAAATCTTGGTTCTAGTGACTGCCTCGTCAAACTCTTTTTACAAACCAAGTACTCGGCCCACTGCACAGTCTCGCCACTGTACTCGTTAGTCGTAATCAACCCGTTAGCAGTTTCTTGGATTTACAACTGTCATTTGACTTGTGCGCAATACAAAAATGTAGTGGATGTTGCATTGAATCTAAGATGTTTTTACCTGTTTTACCATCTCAGTATTGAATCCGGTAAGGCGATTCAGTATGAAAAGTAACAAACAAAGTTACGAATTTATAACATTACTAGCTGCGCCCCGCGGCTTCACCCGCGTTTTCCGGGATAAAAAGTAGCCTATGTGTTAATCCAGACCATGAACAACCTTCATTCCAAATTTCATGTAAATCCGTTCAGCCGTTTTTGCGTGAAAGAGTAACAAACATCCATACATACATCCATACTTACAAACTTTCGCCTTTATAATAGTAGTAGGATTCTGACGTGACACAAGGTTAAATTCAAACAAGAAACTAAGCAATAAATCTAATTACTTTATTAAACTTCGCAACATTCTAGCCCGAATCGTTGAGAACTCATTCCGCCATTAACAAAACACGGAACATAATCTGTAATTGGCTGGCGCCTCTCCAGCGTCTCCGCTTCTTTGCAGGAGTCCGCTGATGAAGGAGGTGGAAGATGCTAGTTCGTATTCGAATCTTAATTTCTTTCTAATATTATAAACCCGATTTTTTTGTAGTTTTTAGTTAGTTAGTTATAGTTAATTAATTAGTTTTAGTTAATTAGTTAGTTAGTTAGTTTTTTTAGTTTTTAGTTTTTTTGTAGTTTGTTACTCTTTCATGCCAAAACGACTACATCGATTTTAATGAAACTTGGTACGAAAGTAGTTTGTACCTTGGATTAACACATAGGCTACTTTTTATCCCAGAAAGTAAAAAGGGGTACAGCAAGTAATATTATAAAGGCGAAAGTATATATGTTTGTTGCTAATGGACGCTGAAAAGACTGAATGGATTTACATGACAATTTTCATGTAAATCCGTTCAATGAAAATCATTCATGGTCCGGATTAACCCACATAGATAGATAGATAAACTCTTTATTGTTCACACCATAAATTACAAACAAAAGGATTATAGCACCTAAAACTAGTGCGACAACTGGCGGCACCTGGTGGCTGGCATAGGCTACCTTTTAACCCGGAAACGTGGATGAAATCGCGGAGCGCAGCTAGTATTACATAAATTTGGCTTTTAATTTTCTTTTACAATTTCTTATTAATTTGACTTTTGCCTTGATCAATGAGTAGAATTGAGTAGATGGGCGAGACAGTGCTCTCGGCAAGCCTATTTTCATCGTCCATATTTTATTTTTTTCGGGAATCAGCAGTCCGGTGCTCGTTATCAAAAGATATTGTATTGGTCCTGCGATTGAACGGCACTTTAACTTTTTTTAGAAGCAATTGTCATATTTTAGTGTTATTACTCGTTTGTGCTTGCCCCGTAATACTTTGCACCCTGTGATAAGGGCAAATAAACGATTTTAATAAAGTAACTCCGTGTTTCACTCAGAACTCTACTTACAGCAGTATTGAATATTTGTGGAGCTTTTGTCATTGCAGTGCCAGTCAAGTATAAATGGAAGGATAAAGTGTCGTAAATATTATTATTAATATTAAATCTACCTCAACCTAGATGAAATGCCACATTTCAATTCCATACAACATCACAAACCAGCGTTTTCTCTCCTCAGTCTGCGCAAGGAACCCTATTAAGATGTTATCGCCTATCCAAGCTGGGTTCCGTGGAGGAATAACAGTTCCGAATAGGTATTGGATAAAGGTCGTTTGCATAATTTTAATAATCAGTTAAGTTAGAAATTGGGGAAAATATTGGAGAAATATTATTGGGGGTTTTCGGAAATACACGGATAAAAGAAAAATTGAAAGAGGATTAATAATTTGGTTTTACGCGTGTTTTTCTAAGTTTTCCTGTCCCCCTAGCCAAGTTGCAATAATTTAATCGAAACGCTATAGAAAAGTAGGAATATGTACGGGAATGACTCAAAATAGCCCCGTATAAATAGATTTTTATACGGGGCTATTTTGAGCTCAATGCAAAGCCGAAAAGAGCTCGTAGTACTCATCATTATGAACAACTTTTATATGGGACAAACCCAGAATTCGCGAAAAAAAAATCAGCTGTTCCATAAAAAATGACAACGACTCGAAAAAATGTAATAACAGGAACAGCTGTTTTTGTTTTAGGTCATTCCCATACATTTTCCTAGTTTTCTATGGCGTTTCAATTATATAGGTATAATTGCAACTTGGCTAGGGGGGATGCACTTTCCTGTGATAAATAAAACAAACCTTCTATGGACTTTATGATAATGAACATTACCTCGTCTAACTAACTCGTTAACTAACTAACTCTGTTGGCGCAGCAACCTAAATTGTGGCTCGGCCAAGACCTTGTCAAATTTAACAAAATAACTGTTTTTATAAATGCCCCAATTCATTTATTTAAAAGTAGGCATTACTAGAGTAGTTTTAAAAGAGGTGTTGAGACTAGAATTTTAACTCCAGCAGCATTTTTAGTAGCTCAATTTACGTTTCAACTCAGAATAAATGCCTGAAAGACATATTTTGTCTTTAGCTAATTACCGGTCAGGTATTCGTAAGCAACGGTGATGGCTGACCATCAGACAGTCCGTTTGCTTGTTTTCCACCAATGGCAAACAAAACTGACGTAGTTTAAAATAAGAACTAGCTACGCCCCGCGGTCAAAAGGTTCACATGAGACCATAGGAAAAGAAAATACACCACCATGAAGATGCACTGAAGATGCCCCGGGTATTGGAAGTATCCATAGGCGGCGGTGACCACTTACCATCAGGTGGCCCGTTGCTTGTTTGCCACTTATTTTTATAAAAAAAAAAAAAAAAACCATGAACGACCTTCATTCCAAATTTGTTGTACTTCCGTTCAGCCGTTTCAGCGTTCATTAGTAACAAACACCTTCAAGTCGCGAGTGAATCGGTTTCTTCTAGGCAAGCATGCTCCATCGTAGATCGTATCGTTGCTTACCATCAGGCAAGATGGCGGTCAAATGCAAGCCTATTAATGAATAAATAAAAAAAAAGGAAAGATGGCGGTCAATTGCAAGCCTATCATTGAATTAAAAAAAATTAAAAAAAACATACATACTTTTATTATATTATAATAGTAACATAAGATAAGCTTTCAAGCAAAAGCACAGCGTTCCCACATCGCTATATGTTCGGCGAAATGGCCACACATGCAAACAAACAATAAAGTAGCAACAATAAAACACATCTACCCGCGTAGACGTGCGTGCTAAACCGCGGGACGCATCTAGTTTTATTGCCCAAACAAAAAATTTACAATTAGCCAACATGCTAAAACATAAGTCAGGGGCGTGTAACATTTAATCATTGCGGTAATTTGTATTTAAAGTAATACATATGAGTAACATGGTTATAACTACAAGGTTGCAGAAGAATATAGAAGTACAGATACACAAGTACTTGATGAAGATATTGGTTAGGAGTTTTACACCGTTTTTACATTCTACGCAACTTTTTGGCGAAAACGAAATATAAAAGAGTCGACTGTATATGCGGATTGAAGCAATTTTGTGTCAAGAATATATCTACATCCTGTGGGACCATTAAATTTTCCGCGGTAAAGTGTAAATCTAGGCATGTAAGCGAAATCAGTATGAAAAATCCAAATCCGCGGCAGTTTTTACGTGATTGAGTAACAGACATTTCAACTTTTAATATAATTTAGTAGGGTTTTGTTTTTACCTTAAAATAAACAATTATGTATTGTCAAAAAATACATCATACACGTTATAAAGTTTGTGACGTTTCTAGTGAAGAAACTTAACTAAAATTCACAAAGTATTCATAGTTAGGTCTCTGTTGTTTTTTACTCTGTGAATTAAGCCCCGGGGGGTTTTGTCATTGTAATTAAGGTTAAAATTTACGAATGATGCATGTTTTGTGGTTATGAATACGTATTTATTATATTAGAAACAAGTAGGTACCTACAAGTAATGCACGTAGTTATCTTGAACAAAGAAATAAAGGCGGAAGCAGTTTCTATTAGATAATCACAAACTCGAATTAATGTTTAAATTATGATGCAAACCCAACCAACTAACATGGTTTCTGTGCTAGGCAAAACGCGGTCGCGCGCGTCTCGCTTGAAAGTCACTCCTTGAAAAAGATCACCGGGTGTGATCAAACTGAAGTCGGAGTATCCCATGTAAGTAAGTAATGAGTAAGTGCTATGAATACGAGCGTATTCTCATGTAATTATAACAAAATGCGATTATCTACGTCTGGCTGTCCGAATAGACACAACCCAACCCAACTATGTTTAGAAAGAAAGTCAATTAATGGGTTTTAGGCAAGCGTGGTATCATTTTCATTGGCATTTTTGACCATAGTTACTTTCGATCAGTGGGTTTAGCGTGACTTCTGTCGAAAACCACGTAATGCGTTTTCGATAGAAAAATGTATAAAAGGACGAGTTTCAGTTTCTCCTACCTGGTTTGCATACTGATTGATGAACAACATAATTCAGTAGTCACAAAAAACAACAAAATCAAAGCTAATTGAAATAAAAATAAAAAGTTTAACCAATTACAACTGACAGCCGCCTCCATGGCTTGTCAACATTTCAGCGTCGGTTTCACCCTTCAACACATTGACGCCGGCTAAATGCAGAAACCGTGCGGAACCAAAAATAAAAGGATGATAATTAATGTCACATCAGAATTATGGGACGTGCACTTAAATTAATGTCTTCATCAATTTTAATGATGTTTGCAGATTTGATTTGTTGGAATTCTTGGATGGTTAGGTTGAAAAGCTAAGCTTTAGATTAGGTTGTTTTAACCTTTTAACACATTGCCACTTTTATTTTCTAATAGTTCTCAACCATGCCGCCCTGTATGTAAAAAATAAATGGCACTAAATGTATCAATCATAGGTTCCAACAACATTTTGTCACCGATTTTTCTCTTGTTTCATGAGCAAAATTTGGTGCGCAGTCATTATTTTTGTCTAGACATTTAGTGTGCAAATAATATTTTTAAGCATGCAAATAATAAAGAATCAATTTGAATCTGCCAACCACCCAACGAGAAACGTTTGCAATTAAATTAAAAGATTCGTTTAATAACATTTCGTTTTCGAATTTCGAACGCATTTCACCGGCGGCCATCTTGAATGCGCCCGCGCAGACAAAGGTACTGTCAATTATTCTGACAGCGAAATAACTGAATACGGAATGGCTGTTGCAAGTTGTTGCAGAAATAACCTTATTCAGAACTTTAATTTATTTGTCTTTGTAACGGAATGTCTTTGAAGTAGAGAAGAACAACATATGTACTTGCATCCTACTTACTTTCGTAATACTTATATGAAAGGGAAAATAAGGTAAAGTTTATATGTTTGTTTGTAAAGAGTAAATCTCTGAAACTACTATTCCGATTTCAAAAATTATTTCTCCAATGGAAAGCTTCACTATCCTTGAGTGTATAGGTTATATTTAAAAGGCTTCGAGGGCGAAGGCAGAACAGCACCGCCCACCGGGCACAAAGTCCCGAGCATCAGTTAGTACCACAGATACAGGGTTATTAGAAAAGGGTACGATAAGCTGATTCATAACTATGAAGAACTTTTACCAACACTCAAATCGCAAAAATAACAGCTGTTCCATAGCAAAAAAATCAATGACACTTGATAAAATGTTTGGAACCGCTGATTTTTTTTTTCGCGATTTCAGGGTTGGTCCCATAGTTCATAATGATGAGTACTGTTTTCTTTGTAATAATTAGCACGCGAATACTCACGTAAAAATTAAGTCGTCTACTACGACTAGTTTCAGTGACCTTCATCAGGTGAGTTAACAAACGTGACCCGCTCGCGGTTGCGTCTCGTTTGACTTTCGAATGTGACCGAAACTAGTCGTAGCAGACGACCTAATTTTTACGTGAGTATTCACGTGTTAATTATAACAAAAATGTGTGAAAACCACGTCAGTTTCCATAGTAAAAGTTAATCCTCCCTCGGCTTATAATAAAACCCCGACATCTAACAAGATCCCATACCCTGATAGCCGGCATTATCCTATGAAAATGAGTGGTTTGACTCACAAGGACGCAGTTTGCCGAGCAAATATCTGCAGAGTAAGTTATTAGCTGCGCCAACATGGGTAGGGATGGGGTACTAATGGTATCCGGTAATTTGTCGATGTTATGAGAAAAAATGTTGATGAGTCGTGAAGAACTCGATTAGTTGCCGATAGATTGACAAACTATTTAATATTCAATCTAGAAATTGCAATTCAAATGATAATTGTAATTTCTAATAGAAGTTTTTTGTGCCATTCTCTAAGCTGAATTTGATAGCTCTAAATAACTGCCATCTTGTTTTGAAAATGAAAAGAGATGTTAATAACAACGTCCTACACAATTTTATAAGTTTAGTATGCATTTATATCAGAAAATTTGTGATAATGTGTGAATGTGAAAATGTGTGAAAATGCATGATTGTGTGATAGAGGTAACTCTTTCACACAATCGTACATTTTCACACATTTTTACATGCTCCGCTGTTATTCTGTGATAGAGCTACCTCTATTACCTACCTTTATATTTGGATCACATCCGGCCTAGGTTGACACGTGTGCTACTTTTCATCTCGGAAATATTAATGGTCCTGCAGAAAATGACACCACAGAGAAAAGCTAGTAGCAAATAATGAATCAAAATGGAATGGTATTTTTGTCAATAAATGATTTTATTTTATTTTAATTCTCTATCCGTAATTCTTACAATCGACTTTCTTTCACACTTTAACTCTAAAGCTGCCCGAGGTTATCCGCTCGGCCACTATCGAACTCCGTAACTATCCGTAACTTTCCGTAAATTTACGGAAAGTTACGTTAAGTTACTGATACTAGGGATTACATCCCTACGATCTAATTGACACTAGGGATAGAACTATTCGTAACGAAGAGGTGAGGAAATGAATTCCCTCGTAGAATCAACTAAATAAATCAACTAGGAACGTAGGTTAAGGGGGAGACAAGCGGGCGTTGGCTTTCTTTTTCGCAATTTTTTACATTTTTGAAGGTATATATTTACTAAGTAGTTTAAATACTAATTTTCATTTTTAATTTATTTGATAAGAACTAAAATTACTAAGTATGGTAGTATGCAAATATTTCATTTTACCTCTATACATATTTTTTATTTGCCAGATTTGATTGATAGTAAAGCTGGAAAAAAGCATTCAAACATTTTTTTGTTTTGTTAATTATTGTTTACTTTTTTTTATTTGCAATCTTATAATCTAAACTTACTAAAATTATACTCCGGTAAAGTTTGTACGTGTATTTGTAGGAGGTTATCTCCGAAACTACTGATCCGATTTTAAAAATTCTTTCACCAATGCAAGGCCATGTAGGAGGTTATCTCCGAAACTACTGATCCGATTTTAAAAATTCTTTCACCAATGCAAAGCCACACTATCCTTGAATGCTATGGGCTATAATTGTATAGTCCCAAATCTGTCCGAAAGCTAAGCAACACGGTATACCAAGTTCCTAGTATCTGCTACCTTAATGCGCGAAAGAGCTTACGACCATTTATCTCCGCCTTAAGTAACATTATTCCGTTCGTAATAACGTTACGTTATTTCGTACGTAATTAGTGCACGTTACCGCTCGTTTAAGTTTAAGGTTACACGGTACTGTTTACTCTACGGTTTAGTTAAATTTACGACTATAGCCGTAAATTTTACTAAATTTCGCTGACGAAAATTTCGTATTAAATTAGTTATGGGTTGATTACACGTAACGAGTACATTAGCGAGACAATAAATGGGTATCGGCCGAGCAAACAGATCGTGGTTCTAGCGACTGTCTCGCCTCGTCAAACTGTTTTTGACGTGACAACGTCTTATAAATTGGTTTGCCGGGTGACACTTCAAGAAACTGCGTTACGCTCCGCTCACGTTATGCGCTCACAATGAGAGCGAGTGAGAGGCACGCGTCCCTTCCACTCGGGCATGGTTAGCCCGCCTAAGAGCGAGAGAGACAGACATAAAATTTTGTTAATATGAAATTCAGTGCGAGATTCTTTGTATAAATTAATGTTTTAAATATAATTCTTTGTATAAATAAATGTTTTAAATTGTTACTATTATTTCATCCTTCTTCCTACTATACGAATGAATATTCACATTAAAATTATTTTACCACTCAAAGTCGTTGTCACGTAAAACTTTCGCCCGTAAACCGACTTTACAGGCAACCAATTTTTTATACAAACCGAGTACTCGACCCAGGGTACTGTCTCGCCACTGTACTCGTTACGTGTAATTAACCCATAAGTTATTTAAAACCAAGTTACTTGTCTGATTTGTCGTTAATTATTAAAATTGTAAAAATCTAAATGACAGCTTTTTTGTACCAAAATCTTTCAGGTGGTTGAGTTAGTTTAAAAATAATGCATAATTTTTAATTATTATAATATATTTTTTCAAGAAATGTTTGTTTGTTTGTTCAGGTCAAATCATGCAATAAGTGAACAACTTCCCGACGTTGAGCTAATTATTATTGTACCTGTGTAACTCCGATGACACTGCAATATGAAAATACAAGCTTGTTTTGAAAAGTATTTTGTAAGTGTCTTGTTTTAAATGTAAAACATCAGTTCACGTCATCGATGAGGGTAGACCACACGCGACCACCGCTGCACGGTGTATGGTCACCGCAGAATTAGGGTGACCATGAATTCCGAAGAAAATAAGAGAGTTTCTTCCTCTGTTTTTATCCCCATTCCTATGAAAATTGTTTTCTTGTGATCTGTAAGTATAGCTAAATGCTTATTTCATCAGTAACTTTATTTACTAGTTAACACTTGACTCTTGTAGTGTCTATTTAAAAATGGCAAGTTTTCTAGGATATTGGCAACATCCTAAAAGTTTTTTACAACTTATTCTTTTAACAATTTTACTATGGAAACTAACGTGGTTTTCACACATTTTTGTTATAATTAAACACGTTATTAACACGTTATTTTTTTTATTAAATTATTTTGTTGTTACTTAATTTTTACGTGAGTATTCCCGTGTTTAATTATTCTTTTAATAATGTTTTTTTTTTCATTTTCCAGCAGCTTTGCCCAGCAGTGGGACAGCATAGGTTACATATAAAAAAAAATCTCAATAGCCTGAATATAAATACATAAACGAAGAATGTGTATTTAGTCACAAACTTGCAAACAAAATGTTCTTATTTGTCAATTTTTAATTCAAAATTTGCTATTACTTATTACTTATTTTGTACGAAAATCTCTAATTCAGTAAAAATCATGGTCACCCCACCCCCATGACATGTTACGACCAAAATTACGTTCGCATCCGTCCATTTAGTATGATTTCAATATTTTTATGTGCCTACATTAAAACAATTTTAAAAACGTCCAATGAATTCTCGTTAAAAGCGGTTATGACCGCTTTTAACTGGTTGTTTCTGGAGATGGGTTTGTGACGGTGTTTACTTTGGGTGGATAATTTAAAAGGTATGAAGATAAGGAAGTTAGGTCATAAGTGTGCACCCTACTAATAATATAAATGCGAGTTTATATGTGTGAATGTTTGTTACCGTATCTCCGCAACTACTAACCCGATTTTGATGAAATTTAGAATGATTTAGGTACTTTAGGTTCTGGATTAACACATAGGCTTTTAATCGACGCAAAAAGAGGAGGGATTTATTTGAAAGCAAATTTTCCAGCGGTAATTCTTAGACATGTTTTATCAAAATCGGTTCAGCCGTTTCCACGTTGAAGCCACCGATTTACACACGCAAGTGAAACCAAGAAACATCTAGTAATTAATAACATGTGTGTATCAAATGATTCGGTCCGAGTGAAGCAAACGAAGCATGTGGCGTTATGAAGACTTGCTTTATTAACTCGCCGACAGATTTATGGTAATTCCAGACTTATTGCTTAGGGAATAGGGATACATTTTAATTAAATAACTTATTACATTGTTACCAAGTTATCTTTGCAGTTGGGTAATGGAATTCTCAGTCCTCATTTTTGTCTAAAGAACAAACGGAGCAAGCACAATCAATGCATAACGGTCGTATATTATTATATTCAATTATTTTATTCTTTATTTTAGTTTTTAAGTTCTGTATAAGTATTAAAAGTGAGCTTTACTTAGTTGTTACTTCGTTTTTAATTCAAAAATTAAGAGAGTTCGTAGGAAGATGTTACTTTTTGTTCGGTGATCTTCATCAGGAGATTACAAGCGTGAAGATCACCGAATGTGATCGAAAGTAGTCGTAATATACGACTTAATTTTTACTAGGGCATTCCTGTTTTAATTATAACAAAACTAGCTGACTCGACAGACGTTGTCCTGTCAAAAGCCATTGCGTAACTATAGCAACCGTAGTATGTTGATGCTAACTTGTCAATTTATAGTAAAAATTATCAGTATATATATAATTTGCAATAAATTAAAATTGCGACTATAATTTGAGATTTAAACTATCCTATCTCTCAAGTTGGATCGAACTGCACATGGTGTGCGAATTTTATTATAATCGGTTAAGTGGTTTAGGAGTCCATTGAGGACAAACATTGTGACACGAGATTTATATACATTAAGATGTGTAAAATCGCGTTATTTTCCATTGTAAAAATGTTACTACTTTCGTTTGGCCGACTGCACGGATAAGTTGGTCGAATGAGAGTCAAAGAGAAAATAGTGACAGATTTTGATTTGGCGTGCGGTGACAGTCCGCTTGTGTATTTTTGGATTTGTGGACTTGTTTCGTGTTGTGCATTCAGCCAACACTTTTAGAATTATGTCAGGAACTATAAAAGCGGTCTGAAATTTGGCATGACGGTAGATAATATTAACCACTACAATTCGTAGTCAAAAAAACAATATAGGCCTTTAACCAGACGACCTGTTTGGCTCAGCGGTAATATATTCGCCTTATAAGCCTGAGGTCCGGGTTCGATTCCCGGCCGGGCAGATGTTTGAATGATGAATTTAAATATCTGTTCTGGGTCTGGGTGTTAGTCGTCCTTGTCTTTGTGTGTGTTCCATGGCATCCCCGACACATAATTATATGTTATCCTAGTGAGGAGCTTTGAGTGTGAAACGTTTATTTATTTATTTAACTGAAAAGTGGGTCCTGAAATGGAGACCTAAAATTTAAAAGTCGAGTAAAGTGGTCATGTGGAATCTGATGAAGGGTATTAATTTGGACATTTAAATACATTAAAATTTATTTTGATGGAGGGGCTCCTCTCCATTCTAACAATAACAATCTATCTCGGTTTTCAACACTTTTCACAGCACATTTTTTTAACCTCTCCTCGGACCATTAACTAATTAATGAATGGCCCCTAAAAGAGCCGTTGATCCGCAGTGAGACAGCGGGTGGAACCGCGGGCCACAACCAGTAATTAACTGAAGTACGACTCTGTAAGTTCGTGCCAAAACACTATTCTATAAAAGGCCGATTAACCTAATTTACTGCGGTACTGTAAATATTTGTGTGCTCGTTAAACTGCGGTCCCGATGGAAAAACTACGGGAAAATCGGTTAGTAAAGACCGGTTGCACAATATTTAGAAAAATCCAATTTTTTCACTAACTTTTATGCTTGTTTTTTTCGTTTTTTTTTTCTTTTCTTTTGTGATTGCAATGTTTTAGAATACTGTGTCGAATATAAAGCGAAATGAAGAAGGCTGATTCTACGTGCTACTATCATGGGAAATATATTATATTATATGTCCGTGAAAGGAGAGCATCTTTTACTTAAATGAGTTAAGATACAATACACAAGCTGTTTTAATAAACCAGCTGTACCCTGCGGTTTCACCCGCTATTCTAAATTAATCGTTAATTTTACTGGGATAAAAAGTATCATATACTATGGTCCACCGTACGTCTTCCCATTTTTTACATTAGAAAAACTTAGTAGAAAACAGCAAATGAAACTGGATTTTTATTTAACGACAACCAACTGTCATTCGGAGCTCAAATAATCTACAACTGTCAGCGATTATTCGACAGTCTCAATCACAACTCGACTTGTAACTTCTCTTATCACAATTGTAAATCACTTGTACTATTGTACCTTCACTTCTGGGTTTTGTACAACAGTCCCGTTGTTTAATTCCGAATCTAGGTCGATTGTGGCGTAACACTGGATATCGGGATGTAAAATGTTTATGGGATAACTAATCGGTTTGATTTGATTTTGGAATCCCATTCGATTTTCGAAGGTACGGATTTGTTTGGTTGAAATCGCTTTGAAGTATTTAGGTGTTGATTGATGAATATCGGTAATCGATTATAGAAAGGTGGGCTCTTTGATGTTATAGGCAAAGTATTTTCTGCCTGTTAGGCCTGCGTTTGACCGTCATCTCGCCTGGTGGTAAGCAATGATGCGGTCTACGATGGAGCACGCGCGCCTAGAAGGAACCGATTCACTCGCGACTTGAAGACACCCAGATTAGACATAGGTACCTATAATTCTATACCTATAACCCAAGTAAAAACTTTATGGGTAAACGCGACGTTTAACATCAGGCGAGCAATTTACTCGTCTCGTAGTGACGAGACGAGTAAATTGCTCGCCTGAAGTAGGAGACGTTATTCAGAAAAACTCAGCAATTACCTATTCAGCAATACTGGGTAGTGTCGCTTACAATGATTTGCACTACTTTTTTATCAGTCGAGTGCGACTGATAAAAAAGTAGTGCACGGAGTAATAGGTAATAAAAAAAAACCACCCAGTATTATCTCAACAAAACCACACATTTCGAAAAGCGATTAATTAAAACTTGCACGAAGTATACAGCTTCACAACTTAAAACAATTTTCAGACGAATAAATCAGTTCAGCTGAGCTCAGTTGAATTGCCATCAATCCTGTTTGAGCACTTCTAAATCATTATAAGTTTTCATATTAATTAACTAGGGTAGGTACTGGTTTTGTTCCAGCGTTTCTTGGAGGGGTTTAAGATAAAATTAAAAGTGACTGGCTTGGTTTACACTTTTTGCCTAAGAAAACTAATATGTTTTTATTTCGACTAAATGATAAAATAAAGTTTAAAAAAAAAAAAAAGTAAAATGGGTTACATAATCCAATCCTTTGTCTAATTTTAGTTATTTCAGTTTGGTTTATTGTATTTCCTTTTTTTAACACGCTTTTATTAGCTTCACCTGTATGTTTGTATGTTTGTATGTTTGTATGTTTGTATGTTTGTATGTTTGTATGTTTGTATGTTTGTATGTTTGTATGTTTGTATGTAACCGACTCCTTTGAGCGCGTTTTTGACCCACTTTAAACGGTCAGATTTCTTTCAAACTTTGTAGATATATCGAGGACCGATGACAATACACTAAACAAATCGTGTTTTTTAGTTTTTTTAACTATTAATTTTTTTAACACGCTTTTTCTATAAAGTTTCTTTAACTTTTAAGACCGTTTAATTTACAAATGGTAATTTCGTCATTCGTGTCAGAGAACAGAGTGGCGCAGTGGAAGCGTGCTGGGCTCATAACCCAGAGGTCCCTGGATCGAAACCACGCGCTAGAAATCTTTTTGCTCAATATTTTTTGTTACGCATCAATTTTATTTTATGAGGTCTGAGGATCGAAACCACGCGGCTACAAATCTTTTTGCTCAATATTTTTTGTTACGCATCAATTTTATTTTTAATTTGCTTGAGCAGACGGCCAAAATCGGATAACACCAACACATTTGTACATATTAAGGATGGTTAATAGTTAGCAAATCGAACTAAAAAGCGAAAAATAAATAATAGTTAAAAAAAAACTAAAACAACACGCTTTTTATAAAAAACCGAACTAAAAAAATAGAAAATAAAATTTTATAAATTTAAATTAAGAATAGGGTTGAAAATTTCAATAAATATAAATTAATAATAGTGTAAATAAATAAATATATGTATTTTATTTTTAAAAAAGCGTGGGGTGCTTTCTAAGATATTATCAAAATGCTAATCACTCTACTCATGTCTGTCAATACAAAATGTATCTACAAAATATATGATATCTATTGACCCATGCACCCCACGCTTTTTAAAAATAAAATACATATATTTATTTATTTACACTATTATTAATTCATATTTATTGAAATTTTCAACCCTATTCTTAATTTAAATTTATAAAATTTTATTTTCTATTTTTTTAGTTCGGTTTTTTATAAAAAGCGTGTTTTTTTAGTTTTTTTTTAATTATATTTTAAAGTATAAGGACTTTCTTTTCTTTCCTTATTGTTAAGAAATGTACCTGAAATATTTAATAATTTTCGGTCTTTGATTTAAGTTTTTAAATTTTAACCAAACTATACTGGGTCTTACTATTACACGCTGTTTAAACTTAATCACAGCTTTCACAACTTCTCGCTAACGTAAAACGTCTAGCGCAAAACCAATACAGGGAATTCCAAACACTGATTACCTCTGAGAAGCTTTTAAAAGACCCAGTATCAACAAGACATATTTACAAACACTGAATAAGTTTAACCAGCGTTTTAACACAGAATAACTATCTGTTACTATCTTCGTTCAAAAGCAAACGATTCGGTTAAAACCAGCAAATGGCCAATCAAATTATTTTATTCCTCCCAAAAAAGGGTAAAGCCATCAAACGGCACTAAAGTCGCTAGATTGCCAATATAACTGACCCCTCGCCACTTTATTAGGGATGGAACTGATATCGATATGGGATAGCCGTTAAATTCAATTTATCGAATGATTTTTTTCCTTATCGACTGAACTGGTTTTGTATGAAATGGTGTCGTTTTAGGTGAGATTAATTTTATTAATCTTTTATCCTATCGGAACTTACAGTTTTTTAACATTGTTTAAAATTGGCGAAGAAGTAACATAATATATATTTTGGATCAACATTAGGCTATTTATTATCGCGAAAAAATTATGATTTTTTAAGAAATTTAATTTTAATATTGTCCTATTGCTCATTCTGAGACATCAAATACCACCACTTTATGTCTCCTGTCACCTTCACTCACAGCGAGATAGATTTGGGAATGACGAGGACAGAATCGAATTAAATTTCTGTAAAATATATAAGTCTTAGTAACTTTGTTAACGGAACTAGCCGACCATATTATTTCATTAATGTTTTTATTTAAAAGTTATTTTTTTAATCATCCTTCTAATAATATAAATGTGAAAGTTTTTACTTTTAGATGTTTCTACCTCAATAACAACAAGCTAAAATTTGGTATAGACATAGCCTTATACCCTGGATTTACACATCGCCTACTTTTTACCCCGGAAAAATCAACGGTCCACACAGCCCAGCTGGTCAAACTGCCGCTAGTAATATTTTTATCGACTTGAAAACCGCACTCATATCGCATATCGATACGTGACTGTTCCCATCCCTACCACCGCTTTTCGCTTGAAAGTGAAGTGAGCAAAACAAAGCGGACGCGGCGCTTTAATTGGTTCGTCCTGTTCCTTGATAGTTTTTCAACTGGTGGCCAGAACGAATGGAACAAGTTGGAATCGAAATGGAGTTCAAATGGAAACGCAAAAATCGAGACATTCACAACTGTATGTGAATTGAATAAAGTTGAAAATACTTCAGAAAAGCTTTTACTGGTTCCTCATTATGCTATTCTGTTCTGCTAATCCTAATTTATATTTATCACGTCACTCTGATATTATAAATGCGAAAGTCGGTTTGTATGTTTGTTACTTTTTCACGCTGAAACGACGAGACCACATTTTATAGAAATAGATCTATGTACCTACTTTATATCTCGTAAAGGAATCTTTACTGTCAAATCTCAGATTCAAATTATGTTTTGACAGTTCATTTGACCTTATGCCATTACTAGACGCAGGTGCCGCAGGTCCACGCAGCGCAGGGCAGAGCAGGTTTAGTAATGCATGAACGTACTGAGAGCTGCGTACTGCGGTGTAGCACGAGCGGGGCGGATGTGTGTCTGTCCTGCTCTGCGCGCTATGTCTGTCTCGCCTGCTCCTACTGAGAGCTGCGTACTGCGGTGTAGTACGCGCGGGGCGGACGTGTCTGTCCTGCTCTGCGCTCTATGTATAAAAAGTTTTCTGTTTCATACATTTTGACGATCCGAAGTGTATACTATTTTGTCGGCATAAAATGTATGGAACAGCTGATTTTTCTTTATAGATGGTTCAAAGCGTTGTTGATAGATAAACTGATTTATCAGCAAAGCTTTGCCACAATTCGCCAACATTTGCTGTCTAGACCCGCTATCCGCCGCGAACGCAACGCTTGCGCGTGTTAAGACACTACACCGCCATCTAGTTTCAGTGATCACAAGCTCTGGACCGGCGCAAACTGCCAGCGCAGACTGACTAGACGAGACGTTAAGACAGTCTAGAATTTATTTCTATAGAAAAATAGATAGTATTGATAGAAAAATATAGAATATTGTAAAGAAATACATTGAGTTACTAACTGCGCCCGATTTCACCCGCTATCCTACAGAACCTATGCCAATTTCCGGTATAAAAAGTAGCCTATATGAAAATCTCTCGACACTTTTGAGAAGGACTGGCCATCAGCAAGAAATAGAGGTGTGTGGAAAGAGGGAAAGGAGGCTTTTGCCCAGCAATGGGACAAGTCGGGCTAAATAAAATAAAAATATAAGTCGATCTATCATTTACTAGTAAAATCTATCATAGCTGATTTTTTTATTCGCGATTTCAGTGTTGGTCTAATAGTAAAAGTTGTTCATAATGTTGAATACTATGTTACATATACATGTATAATACTAATAGGATAGTAGGATAATCATATTAAAGGTCTAAATACACTGGTTGGCGCATAGACAGCATTATCAATGCGTAAGCCGCAAATTAGTCCGGTCTTCAATTAGTAAATCGGAATTAATTTGTGCCAGTTCAATTTCTGTCGGTATTTTAGCCGATAGTTAATTGAGCGAATGTGCTGAGCACGGGTGTTAACCAGAAAGGATAATGTTGTATTTAGTCATTCTAAAGATAATAATATACAGGGTTAAAAGGAAAGGCCCGGAAAGAAAGACATTCAGTTTTCTTGTTCGGATGCTAGCACCCACATATAACCATTTAATATTGTGTTACTATTATTATGACCTATTATTATTTATATTTAGATTAAGCCTAAGGTACTTGTAATACTTTCTATTCTACCGCTCCCGACCCGTGGTCCAACCGCTATATCCAACTGGTTGTACCACGGGTAACTAAAAATATCCACGGTCCAACTACGAGTATGACTATAATGGTTGTATTGATCCTTTAAGATTTTTTTATGAATTATTATTCTTATTAGTGGGAAAGAGAAGGGTAACATCATGACGAATAATGCCAATTCATTTCACAGTACCCCGTCACAAATATTGCACTCCAAAGTAATACATTAAAATAATGAATGAGCCTAAATTTTAACCGTTTATAATGATATTGAGCTACTATGCAATGCATAATGTATGTATGAAAGGCTTTGTTTCACGTCAATAGAATAAGTACTCGTAAACTAATTCAATTCTGGGTCTAGGAATAAATCCTGTGTCGGGGATGCCACGGAACACACACAAAGACAAGGACAACTAACACCCAGACCCAGAACAGATATAGACCAGTTGTCCTTGTCTTTGTGTGTGTTCCATGGCATCCCCGACACAGGATTTATCCTAGTGGGGAGCTATGAGTGTGAGATATTTATTTATTTATTTATAGCCAGCGTCAAACAACTTTTCCGCTTGGCTCAAGATAAGGAGGAGTTCGCTAACCTGACAGCCAACCTCCAGTAGCGGAGTAGCACCAGATGATTAACAGTTGTCAGCATCTTTATGTTTTTACGTTTATTAATATGTATATGTAAAGATATGATAACGATATCGAAAGCTTACATTCATCTCTGTCACCATGACTATAGATAACAGAGTTGGAGGATGTAATCTCGAATCCAAACTTTCCGATAGGGTTAACACTACGGCAGCTAATCCCTTCTCTACAGTAGTTCCGATTCAAACGAACCGAACTCGATTCAATCGAACCCATTCAATCGAACTTTAGGGGCCCTATTTTGAGTGAGATATTTCGGCCACTGTCACTCCCATTAGAAACGTCATAAGAGTGAGAGTGACGGAGATAATCTCAAGTGCCCTTAGAACAGAATCCCTGGTTTTTTATTCTGAGTGACAGATTATGTCGGTCACTGTCGCTCTCATTAGAAGCGTCATAAGAGTGAGAGTGACGGAGATAATCTCGAGCGGATCATTGGGTTTCATTTCCAACCCCAACGTACCCAGAAGTACCCATGTTATTTATGTTATCTGTTATACAAACAAAACATTCTGAGATATATTTTGGCAACAATCGCTAATTAAAATAAGTTTTAATTGATACAAGCGAGGCGTGAAATTAACTCGGGCCTAAATAATTATAGAAACATTCCTTTAAGGACGCTTCAGGAAGGGAGCTCTGTAAAGGAAGCGTAGACTAAAGTCTACGTAGAAATGGCATAATTTTTACTAGCTTCGCTTCGCGGTTTCGCCCATGTTGTGATGATGATAATGATGATGAAAAGTAGCACACGTGATAATCCAGGGTATAAGCTATCTCTGTTCCAATTTTTATTCAATTCCGTCCAGCCGTTTCAGCGTGAAAGAGTAACTAACATAATTTCTAATTTTTATGTCTTTAAAAGGATAAAATTAAGTTTATTTAAGTACATATATTTACAATTGAAATTTAAAATAAGCTAACATAAAATACTAAAATAACTAGAACAAACAAATTTACAAAACTAAAGATCAAAAAGTAGGTTTTACCCGTGTGGCAAAGTACCATGCTGGCTGCATTCCCGCGCTGAATTGCAATACTAGAATGTAATTTGTTTGTCAGGTATGGTTGGGCCATGTCTATGGTCTAATGTTACATATACCATCACAATTCTGCTTACATTTGAATTTTGGGACCCTTCCGGGCCCGGTCTGTGTGAATGTAGCTTTATATATTTTGTTACAACTAGTAGTTCGGTTTACATATTTTCGGTAATGTAGTTTTAGTATTAGAATGTATTTTATTTGAATGTATTTCTAAGTATTTATTATTATTATTTTTAAGTAGGTTTATATGAGTTTTCTTCTATATTGCACACCCCGTTTTTATATTTTTTTATCTATCCTCTCCATCCTAAGGTTGCCTGGAAGAGATCGCTCTTAGCGATAAGGCCACCAGTTGTCGCACTAGTTTTAGGTGCTAAAATCCTTTTGTTTGTAATTTATGGTGTGACTGTGAACAATAAAGAGTTTATCTATCTATCTATCTAGTTCTTAGAGTTCTGCAAACTAGTTCAGTCAAGTTAGGGGTTCACATCGGAATGCAATTTTTGAGACAATTTTTTAGAACACTGATATAAAGCTGTATACGATTTTCCAGCTTATTATAGCTCTTTTTTTGGGTTCTGGACCGCCTTCGGGGAAAAACCCTTATGGCGAGACTCCGGTATAGATAGATAGATAGATAAATCTTTATTGTTCACACCACAAATTACAAACACAAGGATTATAGCACCTAAAACTAGTGCGACAACTGGCAAATTGTAGTTTCCGTTAACGCGATCGAATAGTGAAAAAAACTCGCACTCGGCACTCTGAGTTGTCCTGCGTATGGTATAGTTGCCTTTTTAAATTTCATTTCATGACAAACATTCTGCCAGTTCTACCACTTTCGTATGGCATCGTAGATTTAATTACAAGAGCCGTTCTGGCACCGCGTGCTGATTTATACGTTAGCTGGAGATAAGAAGACTTCTTTCCGTATTGTTTCTTCTTAATGGAAGTAAATTAACGTTTTTGTAGTTTTTGTTATGGAAGTAGTGGACTTCGCTAAATTCGTCGGCGTTCCTAACACCAGGTATTCAGAATTGTTAGCTCTAACTACGATGCAATAATTCGAATTGACACCACATAAAAAAGTTATTCAAGAAAACAAAACCGGATAGTGCGAGTCGGACGTGCGCACGAAAGGTTCCGTACATTATCTATAAAACCATTATCTTTGGGCACGGAACCCTAAAAAAATAATCTGCTTGAACTACATCTACCGAATCTCCGAAAAATATTCACTCAAATCTTTGAAACAATATCTTTAGACATTCACGGTATTATTTTTTTATGTCGGTATTTCATAGGTATTTTTCAAATGCTGGCACCGACCTCAAAAATGACATCGCGTCAGTCAGTATGCCAGTAAATGCTCATAATCCAACGGCCCTGAAATTTCGCTGGAAACAGCACTTCAAACCGGAACACAGTAATATTTGCATATTTCTGCTTTTCGGTTGAATAACTGACAAAGGTACTTTCCCAGACGGGCTCTGCAAAAGAGCCTTAAAGAGCCCTACCATTAAGAGTACATAATATATATTTTAGTAACACATATTACAAAAGACACATTATTATTTCAAAAGGGCTGTTATAGAGTCTTAAAAGGTCGGCAGTATCTGTGACGCCTCCAGTGTTACAGGTGTTATAGGCGACGGTGATCGCTTACCATCAGGCGGCCCGTTTGCTTGTCTGCACCTATGGCATAAAAAAAACTGCTTGGCGGTTGATTAACTGACAAAAATATGGTAGTTTCTGTAAGCACATTTATCGCTTTGATATAATATTAGTTTTTTTTTATAAAATAACACCGAAACAAAATCTTCTCAATTTCCTCTTCATACGGATATTTAAATACAAAGTCCCACATAATACCGCACAAAGCTATGAAGATCGTGCTTTACCCGTCCGACGGAAAATAGAGGAAAACGGGACAGCCTGTTGCAGCGTTGTTCTTATTTTTGTGCTGTGAAGACGGTAGGGAAGGGGCAGGGTCGATTAATTGGTTGCGAGTTATCGATAAACCGCAGTATCAGAAGAATATCGATTTTTGCAATAATGTCAATTACAAAGATTTTATACAAATAAATTAGTCCACTACGTTAGAAAATATAGTCTTGCTTTTAAATATTGAGACGATTCTGTATGCAGAACTTACTTTAGAAAAATTAGCCATATTTATGAAGCGCCAGTCTGCCCTCGCAGATATAAGCGAGGGATTAAAAAACTACACCAAAATGACCACAAAGATCTAAAAAGATAGCACTTTTAATGTTTTTTGAAGTGATAGTTATGCTCCGATACTATCAGTTATTGTTCAAATTTCTATCGATACTACCGCACCACTAGCCCGACCCACCGTGCACTGTTCATGACGTCCAAGATTCTTCGTCTACCTTTCCATAATCGATAATTTAAATGCACGTCACTACTGCAGCGTTGAAGCGTGCCCACGACGACGTGCCTTGGTAATTTATGTCACTTGTTGTCGTTACTATTTATAAGTAATAGGTGATGAGAATCGATAAATCGATTAGTAATTACAATAAGAATCATCGCTTGATATCGATAGGAGAGTTGGTGGTAAAACGCGAATTTATTCGCGACAAATTCGCGGCTTTGATACGAGTACGACGAAATACGACTAAGGACTTTAGGAGTCACTAAATTAGTAAGTAATTTAGTGACTCGTACTATGAACTTACTGTGGTCCGAACTAATGTTTGTTTTATTCGTTAACTAATATGTTTTAATTTGCTTTACCATCTAATATTGAGCTTATATTAGTATTTGTTACGTAGATTGTCAAAGCAACAAAACCAGTAAAGTACAGACACACCCAAATCCACTCCTCAACAAAAACGGATCAAACTTAAACCGGAAAATCTACAATCCACAGGACATTAGCAAAATGTGGCAACATAGAAGCCACGAAGAAAAGTAAAATAAGAAGATAAAAAAATTAAATAGAAGTAAATTTTAACGACTGTTGTTTTTTTTGCAGTCACAGACTTTAGTCGATATATTTTTATCGCTAAGTCGATAAAAGCGTCGCATCCCTAGGGTCGCGTGTGCCCGACACTGAATAGGCCTCACTACAGTGCGGCATAATTAGTTATTTGCATGCGCTCACACTAATTTTTACTGCAACTACTTTAAAGCGTTTTTAATGGACTCTTGGAAATGAACCGTTTGGAATTCAGTAACACATTCCAACTCTTTTTTAACCGGCTGCCTACCTAGTATGAGGCGTTTCTACGGGTGTATTTAATTTTTAATAAACATTAATACAATGTTAGTTTAATTTTTTTTTCAAATAAAAAAAAAGCAGCTCAAGTCAGTATCCGAAAGTAATAAAAAAACTTGCGTCGTTAGCTCGTTGAATAGCAATGCTATTTCTTTCGTTACTATTGCAAAATATAGGTATCCTCTCCGTCCTACGGTTGCCTGCAAGAGATCGCTTTTTAGCGATAAGGCTGCCGTGACTGTTTTTGGGTGGCGCGTTTTTTTTGTCTATAAAAAACAATAAAATAAATTTAAAAAACGAGAAGAGATAGATTTATAAAGTTTTTGTGTCTATCTATCTATCTACAGGGATATGAGGAAAGGGCATACCCTTTCCTTATAGCCCTGTATATCCGGAGTATCATAACTAATAAGCTTTAGTAGTCAGGTTTTTAATAATTAAAACTTAAAACAAAGATGGAACATTGCTGCAGAGACAAACTGTAGGCACATACAACTATATAAATGTAAATACAACCAGTCCATATACTTGTAATAACTACATAATTATTTTTACAAAAAACAAAATAAACAAAAACCGACTTCAAAAGACCGACTATTGAGTTATTCATCTATTTGTCGCGCACGTACTTAATGCAAACTTGAGACTTATATGGTTTTCTCATGGATACCATTATCAGAACTGGAGTAAATTGACCAAATGGGAAGCGTCAGATTTCTAATAAAACAAGAATCATCAAAATCGATTCACCCAGTCAAAAGTTATGAGGTAACTAACAAACATAAAAAAAAAACATGCAGTCGAATTGATAACCTCCTTCTTTTTTGAAGTCGGTTAAAAAACCATTAAAATCAATACCATAACATCATAAACGAAACCCCAGACAAAGATTGTCATCCAATTCCAACATGCAACCCTCACAACGGCAGCCAAATAATAATTAATTATTTAATAACAATACCAACGATTTAATAATAATAGTGCATCTATTGTTCGATATTCAAAATTTCATCGCTAACCAAACAATACACCCCAAAATTCTATCGACATATTGAACGTCATATTATTTTTATGACAGCCCTACTCAGTTTACTCGTGGGGTTGTTCAATCAATCAATTTACGACACTAAGCTATTTGAAATAGAACCTAAAATTCTAAAATAGATAGCTTTAGGGACACGTTGCCGTACTGTTTTTAAGTATAAAATGTTCGGCATTATTTTCATTCTATATTTTAGAGAAAAATAAGCTTCTGATGTTAAAATTCCCTAAAAGATTTAATGTAATAATTAGTAAATAGTTTTAACAAACTCATTAAGCAAGAACATTAAGCTCAATTCACACCACCTCGTTTAACGGCTACCAAAAACCAAAATAAAATTAACTTCCTTCACCACGAATAAACGATAATTATTAACTAATACCCAGTAAAGACACTAAAGTGAACCAAAAACGCGACATCGCATGTAGCGATGACTATCAGGCCGATATCCTGCTCTTGTTTGGTTAAACACAATTAAAAATACCTCTTGAACTAATACAGCCTCTGTTCGTGATCCGTAACTCTTCTTTTTAATTTGAATTCCCGAAATTACTTACTTCAGCGTTATCTCCACGCGCTATTTGTTACTTACTACTGCGCCGTAGTTTCACCCAGTGGTTTAAATTCTTAAGAAACCGATAAATAAAATAGGTAAAAAATGTTTTAAGTTAAATGGTTTTAATGTACTTTCTTATTTTTTTTATTTAACCTATGCTGTCCCTCTGCTGGGCAAAGGTATCCCAAATTTTTTTCCAGTTCTGGCGCTCTTGGGCCAGCGTACTAAATGTAATGTTATTTAATGTAAGTATATATTTAATGTACTAAAAGCTACAAAATAAATAGACAGGTCCGAGGTAAAAGTAATCACACCATTCTCCTCATCCTTTTTGGGCATTGATCAGACTCAAAAATAAAATCATGAGGCATGTGAAATCTCCAACAACAGTCATATAATTCATTTTAAATGGTACGAGTATTTACTCGTACATATTTACTTTGGTACGCAGCGCTATGAATTAAGTATTGTTTGTATCATGTATCTGTCATTGGCAAAAATAAATTGCTCTCTATACAAACTACTCGTAACTTTTACCGACTGCATATTTCATGCAGTATTGTAATTAATTTTAGTTTAAAAAACTAAAAAACACGCATTGTCATCGGTGTCAGGTGTGCAAAGTTTGAATTAAATCTGATCGTCCAAAGTAGGGCAAAATCGAGTCCAAAAGGGTCGGTTACAAAAATTCAAGTGAAACTAAAAAAAGCGTGTTAAAAACGCTCGTGGACATAGCTCCTAAGTTAAATTAAATTCAACCAAAGTAAAACCGGCAACACACGAAGGTGGTCAATAATTTATTGTAAGTCTCTCATGTCCGATCGAGCCTTGAAATTGTTTATTTTATTTATTTATTTTATTTTATTATCGAGCTGTAACTTAACACCGCGAGCGCGGGTGAAACAAGGAGTGGTAACGTCAAACTTTATTGGTGAGGGTTCTGTACTTTATTAGTGTTTTTTTTTCAATGAAGCGTTCGTTATTTTTGCATAATTCCGATTAAAAGGATACCCTGTGCAAGTGTGCAGTGTGTGTTCATTATGATAATGATTTCTTAGCGGATCTTCGTCAAAATAGGTTCAGCAGTACAGTTGTCAAAAAGGAGGAACCAGATCATACTATCTCATTTATTTTTCTTTTTTGTTTGTTAAACTCTCCGATTACCTTCACGGTGTGATTAAGTTCTTTTTGTATTTACGGTGTCGTTTTCAAAACTTACTGAACCCTAAAACGTCCTAAGACAAACAAAACATTTCGAATTGGATTGCTCTACTTTATTGCCATTTAATTCCCGTCATGTCATTAAACAATTAAACTGAATCACGTTTTTCATTGATTAATAATAAGGTGCTTTTTAATTTATAATCCTAACGTAACAAAAGATGAGGTGACTGTTCTTAAAAAGATTATTGACATTCCAAATGTAACGAACAGCTGTTTATTGGCGATTTTAGGGTTGGTGTTATGTTTACAATGGACCCAAGTTTGAAGGCTTTTTAAGACAGATCTAAACTAAAATCAAAACTAAAAATATATTTGTCTTTATCATTGCAAGCCATTAGACAAGGATGCCAATAGTTTTAGAAAATCTAGATCTGTCTTAAAAAGCCTTCAAACTTGGGCCTAATGAGTACATAATGAACCCCCTTTCAGCTTAGCATACCTTATCCAACGAAACCTATATTACAATTTTATTAAACGAACGTTTATTTTTTTACTTTGTGATAAACTTGCGTTTGGCCGCCATCTCACCAGATGGTGTGCAATGATGCGGTCGACGATGGAGCACGCGCGCCTAGAAGAAACCTTTATAAGAAGCCAGATACGCTCGCGATTTCACTCCCGTTTTCCGGGATAAAAGTATCCTACGTGTTAATCCAGACCATGAATGACCTTATTCCAAATTTCATGTAAATCCGTACAGCCGTTTTTGCGTGAAAGAGCAACAACCATATTCACCAACTTTCGCGTTTATAATATTAATAGGATTTAGGGCCTTATTTTATAAACGATGCTTAGGAACTGCTCAAATTGACAAATGTCATTTAGCTTGTGCGTAATACAAAATGTAGTGTGCACTGTGCAGTACAAACTGATATCACAACATTCAAGCAAATAAAAAGCTATACGGTTAGGTAAGGAGCCCTTAGTCAGAAAAAACCTTAATACAGCTAGGGTTGGCACATGTTACTAAACAGCGTGTAATATACCAGGGTTGTCACTTGAGTTGCAAATCGCGCGGGTAATAAGGTGCCCGCTTAGGACGGCGCGTGCTGCGGTTGGGAATGTGCAATAGAGGAGAGGGGTCGTGACGTGGTGTCGAGCGGAGCGGGCGAGGCCATGAGCGGAGAGGGAGCGATGTTTAGGTTTGAGATAAAATAACTTTATTATCACTAAGACAATTAAATGTAACTTATATAGGGTTATTCATAAAGGGTATGCTAAGCCGAAAAGGGTTCATAGTACTCATCATTATGAACAACTTTTGCTATGGGACTGCGCGAAAAAAAAATCAGCTGTTTCATAGAAAAATGTCAATGACACTCGACAAAATGTATGGAACAGCTGATTTTTTTTTCGCGAATTTCGAGTTAGTCCCATAGTAAAAGTTGTTCATAATGATGCGTACTATGAGCTCTTTTCGGCTTAGCATACCCTTTATGAATAACCCTGTATAACATGGATTTAAAAATTATTGTGTTTGTCATCGCACTTAAAGCACATTATTACACATTTCAGGCAGTTCTTTTCTCATTATTTTTATATTTCTGTTGGAAAGGTGACTTGATCGAGAGTGTATTTAATTTAACTATGATTAAAGAAAATCTGTTTAGCCGTTTGAAGATTATCACTTCTTTACAAGTTGGGGTTTTTTTTTAATTTTTTATCGCGAAGAAGTCCGCTTTTGAACACCAACTCGCAGCACACCAATAGGCGGCGGAGGCGGCGGCTTTTTTTTTTTAAATTCAATTATAGGCTTGCGTTTGACCGCCATCTCGCCTGATGTTAAGCAACGATGCGGTCTACGATGGAGCACGCTTGCCTAGAAGGAACCGATTCACTCGCGACTTGAAGACACCCAAATTATATCTATCGGGAAACACCCACTCGGGCAAAGTATTCCACACTCTGGCAGTGCGCACAATAAAGCTTGTCACTTAAAAAAAACTACCAAAATACATCGAAACACAGAGTACAAGACAAAAGTGCAAGTAACAGAGGAAACAATTCAGCGTACTTTTATAGATTTTTCTTTACTGGATTTTACAGCAAGTTTGGCTTCACCCGCTCCCGCTCCCGCTCCCGCTCCCGCCACCGCTCACCACCGCCCCCGCAGCCACACGCGTTGCGCGTATGTCATCACTAGCTCGGCTCACCGGATTTGCTCGTTTCTTGTTACTTGTGTAACTTCGGTTATGGGGCAGTGACTTAACTGGATATGATGAGGTCGCTGGCTTATTTCCGGTGGTTTATTTTACACACTTTACAAAGTAGTGTGTAAAGCTATTTAGTTGCGAACTACTGTAACAATAGGGTTATAAGGAAAGGGTATGCTTATATGCTAAGCCGAAAAGGGCTTATGATAGTACTCATCATTATGAACCACTTTTACTGCGGGACCAGCCCCTAAAATAGCGAAAAAAATCAGCTGTTCCATACATTTTGTCAAGTGTCATTGACTTTTTTCTAGGAAACAGCTGAATGTTTTTTTCATTTTCTGGGTTGGTCCCATAGTAAAAGTCGACAATTTATACCATGACACCATCACTTCTTTTTTTATCTCGAAGAAGTCCGCGTTTGACCACCAACCCTGTTGGTAAGCGACGATGTGGTCGAAGATGAAGCATGCAGACTTAGAAGATACCTATATATGCTTATTGCACTTATGCTTGCGCCTTTTCTGGTGGTTTCCTTTTATTTTTTTTATCCCGAATAAGTCCGCCTTTGACAATCAACTCCATGCTTTATCCCACAAAACTTGTACTACAATTTCGCTTGTAAAATTACTTTTTCGTATAAATTGTGTCCATCGGTACATTTAATTGAAAATATCAACGGGGGAGCCGTTTTGTGAAATGTATTCGTGTCGTTGTTCCGTTGAATTAGTTTTATTTTCAACTGGTCCTTCGAGTCGTGTTCGAGCGGAAATTTGGGGAAATAATTTACGATGGCAACACTATCTAGTGAGTGGAGTGGAAGAAAATAGGTTATTTTTACGCTAGAAATAGATTTAATATTTATTTATGTAATGTAAGTAACCGTTGAATGTAAAAATATAACAAAAATATTTAAAGAGAAGATATTTCACGAAAAATGCGAATTAAACCGCGGGGAGTACCTACGTACAGACCTAATATTGAATGAATCAATTATCCAAACAGAATATATAATAGAAATATTAAAACAACAACGATGAAATCGTTACAAACAAACAATCCAATTTTTTTTTATCAAATTCTAACCGTAATATGCCAGGTTTGTTATTGTTTTTATAACAATACTAGGTCCACAATAACAGAGCTGATTTCGGGCCGATGTCGCGTAAAAACATCAAATTTCTACCCATGGTTGGAAAAACTATTCGGTTACTGGTAGCTACTATGGGAAAATAACTCATTTATTGTCACACAAAAAAATTATAATTGGTTTTTTCTAGGCAAGCGTAGTCTATCGTAGACTGCATCGTTGATTACCGGTATGACCACTTATTTTTTATAGATAAATATCTGTTCTGGGTCTGGGTGTCAGTTGTCCTTGTCTTTGTGTGTTCCATGGCAATTTGCTCGTCTCGTCACTCAATTACATAAAAAAAATCACCGACACAGGATGTATCCTAGTGAGGAGCTATGAGTGTGAAACGTTTAGTTATTTTTTTTTTCACGGACTTGCAAGATGTAGATTGCCCACCGAAGGTCTTTTCGCCGAACTATAACATGTGGCGTTTTAAAAAGGTCTATAAGCTCCTCTCTGGGCTGGCAAAGCATCATCAACGCCGCTAGTGTTGCAGGCGGCGGTTCTGCTTACCATCAGGCTGACCGGCTACCTGTTTGTCGGTCGAACGCAAGCCTATCACAGAATTAAAAAAAATGATACCAACTACGTAAAAATGAGATTCGCACTTTTGAGATCTAACAATTCTAACATCCGTTATATTTATTTTGTTCGTGTAAAATACAGCTTGTCACTCGGACCAATTCGATTGACACCTCGTTCAAAAATCATCAAAATTGGATGAGTATTACGGTGCTACGGAACGTTATACAATCTTGGGATTTTCAAGGTCAGAGTAATTAGATATTTTCTAGGTCTGCTTCCTCCCCCCTCCGAATTGGGTTCCCGCCTTTCCGTGGCGGGGGGGATAAGTAGCCGGGCCGCCTTGCCCGGTGAAACTAAGAGGAACCCTAAAGGTGGAGGCTCGGGCCGGCGCCCTGGACATTCCGGGAAGCGGCGGTCTGGGCCTAGGAGCCCTCCCGTATACCCCTCCGTGGAGAGGGAACGTGGTAGGGCTCGGGGTCGTCTGCGGACGACGACGGGGGGCACATTGTGCCCTCCAGAGGGGTAGACTCGGCCGGCGTCCTGGACAGTCCGGGTAGCGGCGGTCGAGTCCCCGAGAGGGAGAGAGCGGGAGAGAGAGAGGGACCCTTTCTCTCACTCGCTCCGCAGAGAGAAGAGCGGACACGGGGGCGAGTCAGGCCAGAGGGGCCAGTAAGGCTCGCACTCCGTCTCCGCTAGGAGGGCCTGGAGTGGCGGGTGCGGGGACACCCGCTGCTTCGCATTGGGCCCTCCAGGGTGGTCGACGCGTCTGATGTTCCGACGCGTCGCCACGAGAGGGAGGGGGTGGCCACCCCCTACCCGAGGTGGGTCTGCCTCACGGCGGACATAGGCTGGGCGGGGCTGCGGTGATTTAATGGGCCCGCGGCTCCGTCCATTGCCTGGAGGAACTTCCCAGGGTTTTTAGTGGGTATGCCGCCACTAGGGCGGAGACTCCCACATAACCACCCTGCCCTCCCCGGGGCGGGCGTGGTATCCATAAAGGATTTTCCCTGGGTCACACAAAAAAAAAAAAAAAAAAAAGGTCTGCTTCCTCTGCGGCCCATCGTCGTATGACTACAGGCGAGTTGGTGGTCAACTGGTCAATGGTGGACTTGTTCGCGATAAAAAAAAACATTACATAGGCTACAAAAACACAACCTTTACATTTTGAGTTGACGGAGTCGGGTGAAAATTAACTCTTGTCTCAACGTCTGTACGTTTGTTGCATATTGACATTTATAGGATTCCTTTTCACCATTTAAGTACAAAACCCTAAATACGGCAGAACCGATATTTAAAATAACATTTGAAAATGATATGAAAATCTTAATATATATAAATTACGTGTCACGTTGTTTGTCCACTATAGACTTCTAAACTACTTAACCGATTTGAATCAAATTTGCACACCGTGTGCAGTTCGATCTAACTTAGGAGATAGGATAGCTCACATCTCAATTTATAGTAAAAAAACATGAAAAATTAGAAAATTTAAAAATACTTTAGCGCTTTGGACAATGTAAACTTTTTTAATGTAACATTTGACATAGAATTGACGCAATGGCTTTTTTTACCAATTCGAATTAAATAGTCATCGTTAAGACAGGACAACGTCTGTCGAGTCAGCTAGTATAATATAGATTTCAGTTCGCAAAAATTTCTTTGTCTTTATTTTTAAACTTTTACTCGAACACATCTCACTTAATTCAAGCATCACAGAACTTTCGAGTTTCCGTAGTAGCCTCTCCAGTATGGAAATCTAAGCATTACCGATACATTCGCATAGTAATCCCCGGACCCGAATAAAGTATTATCGAGTTATGATCGATAGAATCGCGGGATTATTGTTTTGGGCTTAGGGTCGCTTAGGAATAAGGCGCGACGCACACTTTATACATCATTTAGTCAAGGAACAAGCTAGTGCCTCAAAAACCAACTAGAAACAATTTTTGGACAGTAAACACGAAGGCGTCGGAAAATTAGCTAACTTCTTTGAAAAGGAAGAAAATGTGTACAAAACTAGGTACTAGTATTGCGTAAAGCGTAATACTTGAGGCTACCATAGCTTATGTTATAAAGTCATTCAAGGCAAAGTGGCGGCTTCTGAAATAAAGCAATACCAAATACTTTTCAAAATACCATAACAACAACCATTAATTATTTATTAGCGATTAAAATGAGACACCAAAAGTACAAAGTCATCAAAAGCTTTTAAAGGAGCTCCCAATATTTAGTATCTATTATCTATTTATGCTTTGAAAATTCTTTTTTAAATCTTTGTTACTTTTTTAAATATTGTCGATGTCAATATCCTTAATCTTTTACAAGCACTTACAACAACCAGGCGACCCATCATATCAAATGTACCGCATGACGCGCTGAATAGCTAGTTCGCGCTGTTGCGTGAGTCAAGTGTGCGATGTACCTTTATTCGGAATATTCCCCAATATTTGGGTGTTTTTCGCTTGGACAGATGGTAATCGCGGCTTACAGGACGCGGCCGGCTCGTCTGTTTATCTTTTGATGGCTTTATTATGCGACCGTCGTACTGTTGATTATTTTAGTTTATTTGACTCGGGTTTTATGGGAGAAGTGTCTTTTTGCTATTAGATAGAATGGGCGTGATTCTTTGGAGTATTTTCAGAGTCAATAGCGGTGGCGTGACTAGGCAAGAAGACGGCAGGTGGAGTAAGGCAGTCACCAAGTGGTGGCCGAGGCTAGGCAGGCGAAGTGTTGGTCGTCCGGCGGCGAGATGGGCCGACGCGCGATTGCGATTGGCGAATTTCAAAGTCGCGACATTTTCAAATCTGGATCCGATTGCCACAGGACCGAGGCAGATGGCCTATACCCAGCAGTGGGATAAAGAAGGCTGTGGATGATGATGATGAATAGCGGTTTAGACTGATCAATCATTTAGTCATTTGTTGCGTGGACCACGTAGCAAAAAAAGAAAGATTACTTCAGTCAGTATTTCCACCGAAGTCGGATTAAGTATTTCCAAACAATTTTGGTTGTGTTGTGATATGTGGTATAATTATGGCGCCAGCAAACATCATCGGAAAAAATCGTATTGTACTTACGTCACAAAAACGATAGACAGAATTAATTTAGTCCCAAAAATTGCATTGCAAAAAGAACATTATGTAAGGACCATAAAACTATATTACATAACAATGGAAATTTTGAGAAATGTTTTTTTAAACAGACCCCAAAATTCATCGTCAAATAACACAAAATCCTCTTTTTTCGTCCAAAGTCCAAATATAAAAATAACTGTTGTTTCAACCCGAAACCGCCGAAAATGGCGACAACGCAAGCGGTCCCAACATTGTTAACAAGTATACCGGCGCAATGAGCTTTAGGTCGACCGCCCCCGGTGTGATACTGCTGGCGAAGGGCGGGGCCATATTGCTGGCGATTCGAATATACACACATTTATTCATTCACTCATTAAGGGGCAGAATATAACGCGATACTATCTAGCTCATTTCAACATTTTTGAAGTTATAAAACCACTGAATAAAATTATCAAAAATCGCATTCGGTCAAGTTGCTCAGATTTATATCACAAAGCTTCAAAGAAAAAAATTCGGCTTGTGTTTTTAATTCCTAGAGAAGAAACACAATCTCGAATGTTCGCATTAATTGAGTGAAACGAAAATTTGTTGTAAATTTAATATCTAGAGAAGGGGGATAAATCAACGTACCTATGTGACAAAATAAATGTTTGTTTAAACGTTACACCGTGGTTCTCTTTTTTTTGACTCAGGGACATTCTTTTGTAAATACCACCGGCCCTGGCCATGGAGGTTATTTCGAAATCTCCACCCAAGTGACAGCCCACCCAATAAAAACCCAGGGCATTTTTTTTCTTAACTCTTTCTACTATCACACTCGATTACTCCTGTTCCTGCCTCTACTCTCTCCCGCGCTTAACCATTTAGTACCGCGTCCGCTCCCCGCTCCCACCGGCGCCACCATCATAACTCCTGTCTCTTGATCCCGGGATAAACCCAGCCGCTCCACAGGGAATACGTTAGGTACTCACGCCGTATTCTAATGCTTTGATACCTTCCAGTGCTTTGTGGGATTTTTAATATTAACTAACGTTTGAGAATGAAAATGAAAGAGTTTAATTAACACCTTAACCGTGGCATACAGATAGACGGATAGACACCGAAGTCTCACCGTAAGGGTTCCTTTATTTATACAATATCGGTACGGAACCCTAGAAAAAAATTTTAATGAGAAAATACCTCGGTTATTGGAGGTATACACTGTCCATATGTGGCGGTGACCACTTACTATCAGGTAGCCTGTTCAAATCAAATTTTCAAAGAAAAAAAGTTAGATTTGAAAAGATTAGTTTCTACACAAAAGTGGGATATCATCATCGATCTAGATATCATTGACCGAGCGGAGCTAAGGCCTCAAAGTCTGGAAACATATTGCCGCTTGTATGTAAGTATGTTTGTATATTTGTTCGACGATTATTTTCGTACAGATGGTCCGATTTTTGCTGGCAAATGTTTCATCATCATCATCAACTTTCTTTACTCCATTGGTATAGGTTTCTCTTCTGCATTCGCATAGTAGGTAACCTCAAATAGTTCAAACAAATATAATTTGTAAGTACGAATATTAGCAAAGAAATGGGTGTCATTGTAAAGAAATAAGGATCTCGAGGTCACAGTTTGGATCAAACAACTAGTATTTTTAAAATAATACTCAGAACAGTTTTATACTTCCCGTACTAACTTTATCTAACCGAAAACAAAGTTGTTCTTCACTTGAAAGTTTAAAGTATTTATGACTTCATATTTTAGTGTTGCCATACCACATATATCCAGAATGTTGTCCAGTGCTTTACAGACTTTAGTGCGGGGTAGTTATTTAGGGGGTCGTGGGGTAGGCGGTATTTATAGTGTGGCGTGAGAGAAAGAATGCGGCGGTAAAGCGCAAGTGTGTATTATATTATCTTCTTCTCTGTTAAAACAAATACTGTTCGTTAGTCTCGTGTCTTTGAAACGGCTTGACTAATTTGTTTTTTTTATTTTGTTAGCCTCAATACAGTATAAATTAGAAAATTAGGAAAAACCCAAAGTATCAGTCAAAAATCGAAAAAAAAACTAAATATCAAATTTTAGATGGTCCGAAGTTTACCGAAGCATCCTGTCACTGATAAATGTATTTATATTTATTTTTTTAATATTTCACGTCATTATATTTCAGTTTATGAACTAAATTGTGTGTTTTGACATAAAACATTGTATTCGCTAATTTTGACGGCAACCTGAAGAACAAATCCCAAATTAGCCGACATTACCGCGGGTACAATACTTGAGCTATTAAAATTCTACTAGATAATAATATGTCAGTCTGGCTGCACCCTTACCCCTCATTTTGCTAATACACCTCTAGTACATACTATCGTTTATTCTATGCCTAAACAAATGAGAAGCGCAACACACCACGACCAGTTTCATATTCAAATGAATATAAAATTGCAACCAAATAACATTTCAACTCAATACTTCCAGCTGCGTACTTAAGAGTTCTAAGTAATTAGTATTCTATATGAAATTATTGTATAAACATACGGGACAGTATTCTCTGCTTATAATAAAAAAATTGGTTGTCTGTAAAGTCGGTTTACGGACGATAGTTTAACGTGACAACGTCATAACAAAACATTGATGAAATGATTGCATACTTTTCTCGCTCCGATCGTGACGTCACAATGAGCGTAACGGGACACTTTTTCGTGCGCGCACCCGGCGTTCATCGATTTATTAGACGTTGTCACGTCAATAAATAAATAACGTTTCACACTCATAGCCCTGTGTCGGGGATGCCATGGAATACACACAAAGACAAGGACAACTAACACCCAGACACAAAGTAGATATTTAAATTCAGCATTCAAACATCTGCCTGGCCGCGAATCGAACCCGGGACCTCTTGCTCATAAGGCGGATGTACTGCCAGTCAGCCAAACCCAAACAATCCGCACAAACTGAGCCGTGATGGTCGTGAATAAACTACGAGTATACAATCCCGTATGTTTTTAAAATGAAAGCGTTCACCGAACTTTCCGCGTCTCCGACTCTAGTTCCTACTTTTCAAAACGAAATAACAAAGTTTAGCGCTATTTAGTGCCTTCTATTCTGAAGTTGCTCTCAGCGTTTATTTTGAAAGCTTATGGCGTTTAAAAACGCTTTCGAAAGTTTTAGAAGGACTGCTTTCCAGCTTCAGCGGGGTTTTAGTTTCGAGGTTTCACTGGACTTTTGGAAAATTGGAGCTTTTTTGTTTGATGTTGATTTAAATTGATATATACACAGATAAACTCCTTATTGTTCACACTAGAAAAAATAAACAAAAAATAATAAGAGTTAAAACTAGTGCTACAACTGGCGGCCTTATCGCTAAGAGCGATCTTTTCCCGGCAACCTTGGGATGTACAGGAACTTTCTCTCCTTGATTTGTACCTGAAACAAACAAACAAAAATTTGGTTCGTTTTATGTGATTAAGTATCTGCCAAAGGTAATCCGCAGAATGTATATATTTTTTTGTAATTTAAATGACGATTAGTTTTCTTATAAATATAGAAATATGGAATTTGGAAAAAAATCTAAAAAATTGATTTTTCCATTCTGTCTTGCCTCAGCTTCTGGATATTTAAAAAAACTTATCAAAAAAACTAATTAGCAAATAAGCCTTGAAAATACGGCAAGAATATTATTTCCAAATAACACCACAATGGGCTGGTGATGATGATGACTACATATTATATGACAAGTCTGTGGCATGACGCGATTTCTTTAACTAAGAAAATTCATGACACATCACATTAGCACTGCAGCAAGCGAAACGCAACCCAACAAAAATGTCCAACAAAAACAACAGAAATGTCCAACAAAAGTTCAACAAAAACAAAAGGAGCCTGCAAGATTCGTCACAGGTTCTTTGAATCAGATATCCAGCTTGAAAGGTGAATCATGATCACGTATCCGCCATCGGAGGTAAAACGCCCATACGGGGAAATTTCCCAAAATTGGGATCCGCTCGATAGATATGCAAAATACTTCGCGAAAATGCCGAAATTTCAACGTGAGATAGTATAATGTGCTGGAGCACAAGTGATAGGGTTGTGATAAAGCTAAAGGACTTTTCAATAAAAAAAAAATAAAAAATTAGGTCTTTTATTTTGCGCTCTGCAAGAGTGTGGAACGCTTTGCCTGAGTGGGTGTTTCCCGATAGATATAATCATGTCTTCAAGTATGTCTTCAAGTCGCGAGTGAATATGTTTCTTCTAGGCAAGCGTGCTCCATCGTAGACCGCATCGTTGCTTACCATCAGGCAAATTAGCGGACAAACGTATACTAAATTAAAAAAAGTGTGTAGTTCTTTGAATTTCAAGACAATTTCGTCAATAACTACAATTGCATTTTCGTGGGCGAAAAGGCTATGTATGACATTCATTAAACTTTCTAAATTTACCTGCCTGCAAGAAAACGTTAATAATCTAGAGTTTTTTTTGACACAGCTCTGTTTCCAATTAAAAAATATTAGTGGTAACAGGTTATATGATTTGTGATGCTAACGCTGGGTTAATGTTGGCTTTTCTTTCAACCTATGGTGTCCGACTCTGGGCAAAGGTCTCCTCCATCTCCTTTCAGATTTTTCTATTTCTAAGGGTTATTCATAAAGGGTATGCTAAGCCGAAAAGGGCTCATAGATTTTACATTTATTTTTTTAATAATTTGCAGTTTTGTTTATCTCTAGTGATCAGACTAAAGATAGGCGAAACTTTAATCTTTAACAACTAACCTATCGAAATCAAGTCCTATCCCCATTAAAACGAACACATTAAAAAACAGCGTGCAATTTAAAAAAAAATCGAATCAACTCATCAGGGACTAATTTCAAAGATCCAATCATTTTACTCGACAAAAATTACTGGACGGTCAAGTAATAAATTAACTTTTACCAGCGAATAATTTTCGAGACGATGCGAATTTTATTTTCGAAATCGATTTTCGATTGAATCGAGATTGGATCGAGTTACTCGGGTTGGGTTACGATATGTTAAGTTTTTATTAACATGATAATTTTAGTTCGTAATTTAAAGAATGTTGAGTAGGTTTAATTATTTTCTGTAGGAGTTGTGCGGATCGCGGTTTGTGTCGACAAAAATATATGAAATTAGTTAACTTAGGTCTGTCGTTGTTTTGTATTGAGAGCGAAGACGCCAATCACAAAAAAATAATATTAAGAGAAGTTTTTATTAGAGGTAGAAATTTATTCTATGAAAGTTTCCCGCCAATGCATTTGTATGCTCAACTAAAAAATAAACAACGTGAGTAAATTACAATAGATAATTATCGCCTATCTTTTTTTTTATTATTTCGCCTATCTGGCCTTCAATTTTTGGCTATGATTTTGAAGACGGACTAATTAAATTGTGTGTTTTGACATAAAATAAGTTACTTTTAAAAGCATAATTTTATTGCATTATCGTCAAAATTACACAGATATACCTTTCGGCTCAATCGGACAGCGAAAAAAAAAATCGGGAATGGGTTCAAAATGCAGTTGCAAGATTTCACCAGAGCATATATAATATATATTCGTATACATACCGACATTACAAGTAAACAAAAGCTGGTAATTGGTAATAAAGCTCAAATAATATTTAAGGTAATTAAGGTAATTCAGCTCAAAGTTCGATCCTCCAACTTTGAAATTACCCGCTGTATATCGACAGGCAAGTACAACAACCGCGTATTTCTAAAAACTGCAAAAACAGTCTAGTAGCAGACTGCTAATGCGTTTTCAGTTAAAATGCTAAAACGAATATTTATTCCATTCACCCGCAGGTTTGCTCTCAGCTCCCGCGGGAATTGTTACGTAAGATTCAGCCAATCCCATTAAGTATCCTTCACTTTGCGGAGGAAGATCATAATTATTTCACTCGAAAGTTTTACTATGGGCTCTCGAACTTATTGGTGCATTCTATTTTCTGTATAAAAAATATTACCACTTATATTAAAACATTTTTTTAACACGCTTTTATTAGCTTCTCCTGTATGTTTGTATGTATGTTTGTAACCGACTCCTTTGAGCGCGTTTTTGACCCACTTTAAACGGTCAGATTTCTTTCAAACTTTGTAGATATATCGAGGACCGATGACAATACACCAAACAAAGCGTGTTTTTTAGTTTTTTTAACTATTAATTATTATTTTGTGATAGGCTTGCATTGACCGCTATCTCGCCTGGTGGTAAGCAGTGACGCGGTCTACGATGGAGCATGCTTGCATAGTGACCGATTCACTCGCGACTTGGAGACACCCAGATTATATCTATCGGAAAACATCCACAGAGAGAGAACTAAGTACTTTTTATTAGTACATACTATTTAATTTTTATGTTTCAAATGGACAGCCGTTCTCATGTGATTTAATTTTCATTATAAAGACGAGCGCCCAGCGACTTCCTTGTTTTTCCGGAATTAAAACTGTCTTACGTCTGAAAGCGTGACAAGCATTTATAATATTGGAATTAGTTTTATATTCTTTATTTCACGGTAAAAATACAAGTACAGATAAATGGTTCATAAAATAATAAACTAACGTGGTTTTAACACATTTTGTTATATTTTACACGGGGATACTCAAAAAAAAATTACGTAAATCACGTATTTGTTAGTCTATGGTTCTATGTTTTGGTATCTGTGGTACAAAATAAGTAAAAAAATAAAAACGTCACTTTGCTTCCGCCTACAGTAAAAACAACAGTGTTTCATTCAATTATATCTATAATAGGTTATGGGCATCCGAATTTATCAGATAATTCAGTGGATAATAGATAAATTGTGAACGTTGTTTGTGTTCGTTGTTTCTCGGAAACATGACTACGAACTATATTTCCAGTGTGCCAAAGCTTAAAGGCCGGGAAAATTATGATGAGTGGAGCTTCGCGGCAGAAAATTTGCTCGTTTTGGAGGGCATGGACCAATGTATAATGCCCGCCGGCAGCGGCACAAGTAACCTCAAACCGGCAGATGATGCGAAGACGAAGGCTAAGCTAATTTTGACAATAGACCCTGGATTGTATGTACACATTAAAAGCGCCGCGACGTCACGGGAATTGTGGCTAAAACTGAAGTCGATGTTCGATGATTCAGGTTTTACAAGGAGGATCACTTTACTGCGTCATCTTATTTCAATCAGAAGAGAAAACTGCGATTCCATGACCACCTACGTGACGCAAGTCGTGGAAACGGCGCACCGACTTAATGGGACAGGATTTACAATCAGTGACGAGTGGGTCGGCTCATTGTTATTAGCAGGTTTGCCAGAAAAATTTATGCCGATGATGATGGCCATTGAACACTCAGGCATTCAAATAACGGCGGATGTCATAAAGTCAAAGTTACTTGACATGGAGATTTCGACGGATAGTCCGACTGAATCCAGCGCTGCATTCGCTGCGAAAACATTTCCTAGAAAAGGCGGGAACCCAAATGTCAAAAGGGAAACGTCACAGGAGAAAACTATAACCTGCTATCGGTGTAAACAAGTCGGACATTATCGTAATCAGTGTCCAATGCAGAAAAGTAAACAATCTCATGCGTTTAGTGCTGTGTTTTTAAATGGAAAATACAACAAAACAGAGTTTTACGTAGATTCAGGCGCCAGTTCACACATGACGGCTAACAAAGACTGGATAGTGAATGCAAAATGTTCACAGACTTTTCCAGAGATTATTGTTGCAAATGAATCGAAATTGCCGGTGTTGTGCGTCGGAAACGTAAATGTATCGACAGATTGTGGGTACGATATAACAATACAGAATGTGCTATGTGTGCCAAACCTAACAACAAATCTGTTGTCTGTAAGTGAACTCATTAGGAATGGAAACAATGTGATATTTAAAAAGGATAGTTGTTTCATCTATAACCAGGAAAATGAGTTGGTCGCTACAGCAGTGTTAACAGACGGAGTATATAGACTAAACATACAGATCCGAGGTGGTGTGTTAGCAGCCACAGCAAAAGTAAGTGGAGAATTATGGCACAGACGACTTGCACATATAAACAGCACAGACATGAACAAGATGAAAAATGGTGCTGTAGAGGGGCTATCTTTCCCAGAACATTTTGATACTTCAAAAACAAAGTGTGTGACTTGTTGTGAAGGGAAACAAATGAGGATAACTTTTCCTCAAGTGGGAGAGAGGAGCACAGAAACTTTACAGATCATTCATGCTGATGTATGTGGAAAAATGGAAACTAAATCAATTGGAGGGGCAGAATATTTCATATTATTCATCGATGACTACAGCCGCATGACTTTCATATATTTTTTGAAACATAAACATGAAGTGTTCCAGATATTCAAACAATTTAAGTCAATGGTTGAAAATCAGCATAACAAGAAAATAAAGATTTTTAGAACAGACAATGCGGGAGATCTCTGTAGCAATGAATTTGAAAGTTACCTCAAAAATGAAGGAATAATACATCAGAAAACAAATAGTTACACACCAGAACAGAACGGAGTTTGTGAGAGAGCGAACCGGACTGTGGTAGAAAAAGCAAGATGCTTAATATTTGATGCAAAACTACAAAAGAAGTTTTGGGCTGAAGCTGCAAATACAGCTGTGTATTTAAAAAATAGATCGCCTACAGCTGCATTGAACAACATGACTCCCTATGAAGCGTGGTGTGGGAAGAAGCCAGATGTAAGTCACATTCGTGTCTTCGGCAGCCCTGTAATGGTACACATACCCAAGGAGAAGAGATTAAAATGGGATAAGAAATCTGAAGAGCACATACTAGTAGGATTTCCAGAAAATGTGAAAGGGTACAGGATATACAACCCTAGGAAAAATACCATTACTACCAGCAGGGATGTAGTTGTAATGGAGCATCGCACTGGAAGCTGCGACATGGATACCGCTATTTGGATAGAGAAGGAGAAGGAAGTTTCAGTGGGGGAAACTCCAGAAACAGCTGATGATACCAGAGATTCAGTGGGGGAGACTACTGTTAATGAATCTCTGCTCTCAGACTCCAGCACTTCAGTATACACTGATCCAGAAAGCGAGGATAGTGATGACACAATAGTATCCAGTAATGTCACTGACTCATCACTCCTAGAGCCTCCAATAGTGGAAAGGAGAAAGAGGATCCGGACATCTCCTCAGAGGTTTGGTTTTTCAAATATGTGTGTTTCCGGCACACATACATGACATGGCATGCGTGGGAACTCGTTGATGTTCCAAGTGGTGCGTCCATAGTCCATAGTGCAAAATAAGTGGGTGTTAAATAAAAAAATTTAATGTGAATGATAAAGTGCGATACCGTGCTAGGCTTGTGGCAAAAGGTTTCAGTAAATAATGTATTGGAAACAGAAAAATTAAAGGCTGCATTAAGCTCAGAGTTTAAAATGAAAGACCTAGGTTGTGTCTGAAAATACTTAGGTGTGTGTATTAATGTTGACAAAGAATGTAAGTGTAACACTATAACTGTAGATCAGCAACAATACATTGAGCAGGTACTGACTAAATTTAATATGTCTGATTGTCGATCTGTAGATACTCCTATTGAATGCAAATTGAATCTTGAAAAGTCTGAAAACTGTAAAGCCAACATTCCTTATCAAAGGCTCATAGGAAGTTTGATGTACTTGGCTGTTTTGACTCGCCCTGATATTGCATACTCAATAAGTTATCTGAGCCAATTCAATAATTGTTACAATGAAACGCATTATAATTATGCAAAAAGAATTTTAAAGTATTTACAAAAAAAACTAAACATTACTGTTTAAAGTATAGTAAAGAAAATAATGTTGAGTTAGAAGGTTTTGTTGACTCAGACTGGGCTAGCTGTGAGTTAGATAGGAAATCTTTCAGCGGCCACTGCTTTATTATGTCTGGTTCTGTAATTTCATGGCAAAGCAGAAAGCAAAAGACTATTTCACTGTCAAGCACAGAGGCAGAATATGTAAGTCTCTCAGAAGCTTCCAGGGAAGCTATATATATTTAAGAAATTTGCTCTATGAATTAACTGGAAAGTTATGTGTCATTAAATTACATTGTGATAACCAAAGTGCCCTGAAAATGGCAACAAGTCAACAGTCAAATAACCGAACAAAACATATTGATGTTCGATTTCATTATGTTAGAGATGCTGTAAAAAATAACTTAATGAAAGTTCTGTATACCTCAACTCAAGAAATGCCTGCTGACTTGCTGACAAAAGGCCTACCTTCTGTAAAGCATTACAAATTTATAAAGATGTTGGGCATAGTACAATCTGTACAATGATGTGTTAATTTAAGATAAAATTTATTGTTTTTTTTTGTAAAGTTTACTTTATTTTGATAAGTGGGGGTGTTAGTCTATGGTTCTATGTTTTGGTATCTGTGGTACAAAATAAGTAAAAAAATAAAAACGTCACTTTGCTTCCGCCTACAGTAAAAACAACAGTGTTTCATTCAATTATATCTATAATAGTATTCACGTAATAAACTACTTAATTATACGTGAGTACTTTATTGTTAATTATAACAAAAATCTACATTCATCATTTTCTCTCTAGGTCACCAAAATATTTCGAATCAAAATCTTAAAATTTACATTAGGATCGAATAATATCGAGTTTCGTTCGAAAAATATCCCACCTCGTTTCATTTTGTTTTTCTAATTTTTAAAAGGGGTACAAGCTCCTCTCCGGGCTGGCAAAGCATCATCAACGCCGCTAGTGTTGCAGGTGTTCAGGCGGCGATTTTTTTAACCATCAAGCTCACTGCCTCGCTCTTTTATTTAAGAAAAAATCGTTCTAATTCGACTTTTCGAGCTACGTTCGAATTTCCACAGTAGCATAGTCTAGGAGTCAAGCGCAGACTTAATAGTAGCACTCGCTTGCTCTCTTTATCCAAGTTTTGTTGAGAAAAGATGGACGAAACAATACCTAACTTAGCTCACTTGGAAACATTAAGTTCTCTAAAACCTAACTTGGGAAACGTGGCTCAGCTTCTTGGGTTACTTTTACTTGGGAAGATTTTACGTGGCTTAAATGAGGCGATTTTAAAAGCCAGGAAGTTTTGAAAGGTAAAGGCAGAATCTGTGTTTTTTAGGGTTCCGTACTTAAAGAGTAAAACGGGACCCTATTACTAAGACTCCGCTGTCCGTCCGTCTGTCACCAGGCTGTATCTCATGAACAGTGATAGTTAGACAGTTGAAATTTTCACAGATGATGTATTTCTGTAGCCGCTATAACAACAAATACTAAAGAACAGAATAAAACTGTTTTTTTGTGCGTATTCAGGGTTGGTCCCATAGTACTTTCTACCCCCCCAAACTACAAGTCAAATCCCAGTTATTAAAATTTAATAACTTTGAACATCACATTTAATATATACTTCAATGTATAAAAAAAGAAATAAAAGCGCAAACTTTAATAAAGAAACCTGAACTCTCGGTTCAATGGAACTTACCTTTAACATTCACAAAGCAAAAGGTAAGAGAAAACTATCTTTGTTAGCAAATGATAAACGGAGCTTAAGAAAATAAGAGAGCTTTTATAAAACCTTGGTTTTCTTGTCTTTCTGTGCATGACAAGTTATAGAACTTTTAGATTTTTTCTACCAGCGGCCGTTTTGTGAACTCTTGGCTTGAGTCTGAACTAAATCGCGTTAGCTTTTGTCCTGCTCTAACAGGTAAAGAAAAAGCGAGACAAAAGCTAACGCGGTTCAGTTTAAGCTCGCGCTAAGAGCCCGCAGTAAGGATTCAGGACTTATTAGATAGATGGAAGTTAGTTACAAAAACAAAAAAACTACTGCCATTGAAGTGGCTTGTCGCTAAAAGCAATGTCTTTCAAACTACTGTTGAGTGGATATTTAAGTTTAAACATACAGGGCTATAAGGAAAGAGTATGCTTCGGCAAAACGGCTCATAGTACTCATCATTTACTACGTTTTTTACGAAGGGACCAACCTGAAATCGCAAAAAAAACTAAAGATAGAAACTTTTGATAAAAATTAACGTTCAAAAACATTTAAAAAATTACAATCAAGTGCCACAAGTGGTTTATCGCTAAAAGGGATGTCTTTCAAACTATTGTTGGAAGGATATTCTAGTTTCAATAAAAACCTTTGATTTAAATTGGTCCCTATACAGGGTAATAAGGAGACGGTATACTTAGTCGAAAAAGGCTCATAGTGCTCATAATTATGAACAACTTTTACTATGGGACCAACCGGAAAATCATTGTCAATTTTTGTAGAACAGCTGATTTTTTTCGAGATTTCCGAGTTCGTCTCATAATGATGAGTACTATGAACCTCTTTCGGCTTAGCATACCTTCCTTATACTTTTGAATAAATAAATAAATTACATTTTCTTTAACACCTAAGATTTAAATTGGTCCCTATATTCAAAGCCAACTCAGTTTTTTTCCTGTCTCTCATTTAAATACCCATTTAAGTCTAGCAAAGAAAACAGCAATATGGAGAGGACAAACGAGCAACTAGTATGCAAGTCTCCGTGGTATTGCCATAAAATGGCAGTACAAAAACATTTGAGAGCAGCACATGGCAACCCTGGATCTATGCATCAGCCATTTGACTAAGCCACTTTGCTGGGATACCTAACGTTTGTCTATGGTCTAAGTTAGAAACGAGCGACGAATGTTATTGGACAAAATTTAAAAAAAATCGCGTTTCCGGAGTCTTATAAAGAACAAGAAAGAAGTTTTGTAATACGACAAAAACAAATTTGAACGAGATGGTATTGCTTGCTCTAGAATGAAACACGGTATAATATTCAAATCAGTATTTGTTTCATTAAGTGTATGTTAAAAATATACTACAAGTCATAAGTAACAATAAAAGCAAATCCGCATAAACGCCACGCTTCTGTCACTAGCGCGACGCTTATGGGCTGATTACACGTAACGAGTACAGTGGCGAGACAGTGCCCTCGGCCGAGTACTCGGTTTTCGTAAACAGTTTGACGATGCGAGACAGTCACTAGAACTGTGGCCTTGCTCGGCCGAGTGTGCCCATTAACATCAGGATAGCGACTTGCTCGTCCAGTGTTCTGGATCTGGTTGTTAGTTGTTGCATGTTTTCCATGACATCTCCGACAAAGTGAATCCTAGTGGGGAGCTATGAGTGTGAAACGTTATTATTATTTATTTAATCCATTAAAAAACACTTGCAACAAGCACGCTACAGCTTCCAATTTACACCAACCACAGATCGTTTCTACAACCAAATGTTATGCAACTGCATAAGTAATGCACACTCTACAAGAGACTGATATTTCACAAAATGGCGGACAGCTCTCGATCTAAGGTCGAGTTTTCTTTTATCCGAGGATGATGGTAAGTGATTTTGTAAAAGGAATATGTGAATGCATGAGACGATGCTTCTTACAATGGATTCAGTGTTGTATTGGGTACGTGTGTAATGAAGGAATAACATTTGATACAGGTTTAAGAGGTATGCAAAGCTGAAAAGGGGTTTTTAATCACTGGTGAACAAAATTTTAACTTTTTTTTGTCACACGAAAACTTATATCAAATTTTGAATGTACTAGGGCCACTAAACAATAATATGCGAATGAAAAAAAATTGACACGTCAGGTTTTCTTGTGACATCAAAACATATATTTTCTTAAAAAGTACAAACATAAGCTACATTTAGAGAAATTATTGCTTAATATAGAAAAAGTACTGATGATTTTCGTACATATTTGGCTTCTGGAAGGTCTTTTTTAAGTCTCCGACAATAATCTGCTAGCATTCCTGCGCTCCATTTCCCTTGATAGCGCTTCTCCATTAAGGAAATGTCCTGATGGAACCTCTCGCCTTGTTCGCCACTCACAGCACCCAAAACTGTAGTCCAAGCATGTTTACATGTTTAAGATGCATGTTTACGATGTAACAAACGTATATATGATATACACTGATGTGTAGATGTGTAGATGGTGGTGTTAAGCGCTGACGCGCCTACCACCACCATCTACACCAGCGCGCGTCCCCCGCCGGCCTCAACAAGCCCCTCAAGCCAATAAATACCCGCGCACGCTCTGCGCGCGGTCTCTTTCCACCGCAACCCATTTCTCAAGCAACATCAATTTGTACAAGAATAAATCAAGCCTACCCTTCAACCAAGTATTTCATTTCTGCACCCGCAAATACATCTGCTCAGGCACTAAGGCCTGAACAAGTTTTTTTGGCGACCGTGACAGGACGCGAGCATCGTCCGTCAAACCCCAAGAAGAAGGAACACGCGGCCCACCACATGCCAGCGCACGCGGCTATCCTCAGCACACGAGCGGAGAAGCAGTCGAAGGCGTCCATGGCGTGGCGTGGCGGACAGCGTGGCACCTACCTAGAGGATGCGTGAGCCCTTTCCTTCTACCACCATTAATTCCCTAGTTTCGTATTTGCACAAATGAGAGGGTAGGCCCCTCGAGAGTCAAGTGTGTCGATTCATCATATCTAGAATATATGTGTTTTTGACATCAATTTGTAAACATAAAATAATAATTCTTTCTTTTTTCAGCTAAACCAACAACCCGCATTTTTCGAGTAAAACAACCCGCATTTTTTCGAGTAAAAACAACCCGCGTTTTTCGAGCACGTTTCAAAGTTAAGCATAAAAATAAATTCCTGTGTGCGAGCGAGTAGCCAAACGTAGGAAAAGCACGTGTGCGAGAAGCGCGGACGACCGGTTTCGATAGCTTGCGGCGCGCGCGCAAAGGTGTCGTGTAATCCGGCGCACGCGGCCGGCGGCCATCTTGTTGGTTACGAGGTTTATCGGTTATCAGTTTATCACTAGTGTCAAGTTAAAGTTAGGTTAGTAGGTCAAGCGGTCAAGGTTAGAAAAGCCGCCGCGTCCTCTCCTAGTGCATTTTAATATTATCCCTTCAGTTCAATTGTGCAGTGACAGTTTAAATTATAATCATGACCGAGATTCCGTCCGACGACGAGCACGATCTCAGGGAACTCAACGCAAAACGTCGTTCTGTAAAAGGTAGAATCACTAAATTTCAGAATTTTCTCAAAACAATCGGCGACGCCAAGCTGTCAACTCATAATTCCAGTCAATTAAGCACTAGGCTCGAAAGATTTAACGTCATGTTTAACCAATTCGATGAACTACAAACGCGTATCGAGATTTTGAACGAAACCGATTTGGAAGACGAATTGCAGGAGCGCGAAGATATAGAAAATTCATTTCACGATTGCATTGCTCTGGCAAAGGCCAAATTGGAGACCAGCTCCGTCCGCGGACCTAGTATGTTAGCGGATCCAAATCATGCCACCTCCACTCCGAACAATTCACAATGCTTTCATAGCTGCGGAGAGCGGGAGATAGGCTTTCGTCTGCCAGTAATTCAGATTTCCAAGTTCGACGGAACATTGTTCAAATGGCTTGAGTTCCACGATACGTTCGAGTCCCTAATTCACAACAACGAGCGCATCAAATCTATTAATAAATTCCACTATTTGTGCTCCTACCTAGAAGGAAACGCCGCGCAAGTAATATCGAACTTGGAAGTTTGTGACAAAAACTACCAAACGGCGTGGGATTTGCTCTGCGAGAGGTACAACAACAAGCGTCAATTAACCAACAATCATTTAATTTCACTTCTCAAGGTTGAACCAATCGCTCGCGAGTCGGACAAGTCACTCCGGTTTCTGATCGATCACATTTCTAAAAATCTAAGAGCTTTACATAACCTCGGCCAGCCCACCGATGAGTGGGACACTTTAATAATTCACATCATGTCATCCAAATTAGACACCACCACTAGTTTAAGGTGGGAAGAGCACCGAAACAGTCTTCCTAATGAGATGCCCTCCCTTCATGACTTTTATAAGTTTCTCAAGAATCGGGCGGATATTCTCGAAGCTGTTTTCAGATCCAAGCAAGACAAAACTAATTCAACTTCTAGTTCTAGCACCATAAATAAACCCAAGTCTAACAATTTTCAAACTGTCCTTTCAGCAAATCTAGTTCAGCAAGTCGATTCAAGCAATCCAAATTGCTTCTTCTGCAAGGGAAGCCACAGAATCTACTACTGTCCCGCTTTCCTTGGCAAGAACACCAAGGACAGAATCAAGCAGGCGGGTGCGCTCAAGCTCTGTCTTAACTGCCTACGGAGCGGCCACCACACCAATACATGCAAGTTAAGTAGTTGTCGAATCTGCAGGAAGCGTCACAATACACTGCTTCACAGATACACTACACCACAATCTAGTACAAGTGAGACATGCCCAAGTAGCCCACAAGCTACCTATTCTAGTTCTATATCCATGTCTGTGGCATCTACAAGTCAAGTTGTGCTATCTACAGCGCTTGTAGACATTGTCAATCCAGTAAACAATCAAGTAGAGACCGTAAAGGCGCTCTTGGACTGCGGAAGCATGTCCACATTCATATCAAGTGAACTGAAGCAACGTCTTCAGCTAGTTTCACAACCTCTAGCAGCCACCAAGATAATTGGCATTGGCAACACTCAACTACAATCAATTCCAGGGAAGTGCACTGTAACAATTAAATCTAGATGCAACCCGTTCAGTGTCACAACTTCCTGTCTAGTATTACCTAAAATTACAGACACAACTCCAAAGTACCCCATTAATGCAAGTCTATTCAAAATTCCAGGTGACATTGACTTAGCTGACCCCAGTTTTCATACACCTGGTGAAGTACACATGCTCATAGGAGCTGATCTATTCTGGGACATTCTAGGCTCCCAGCAAAGGTCCCTAGGCAGTGATTTACCAATTCTACGTAGCTCGAAGCTAGGTTGGTTCTTAGCTGGTCCCATCCGGAACAGCAATGCCAAGCCATTGCCCAATTCTAATGCAAACATTCTATGCAACTTTTCAGCACTTGAGAGTCTACACAACAAATTGAGCAAGTTCTGGGAACTAGAGGAGATTCCTGATCAACACCAGACCTCCAAGGCCAATACAGAGCATCATCCATGTGAGAAACACTTCACAAAACACAAAACTCGACTCAAAACTGGTAGGTTCTCTGTCTGTCTTCCCCTTGCTAACTCGAAAAAGGTCAAAGTGTCCCAAATTCATGAACTTTCAAACAGTTCATCGTGGCGGTACGTTCCCTATGCGTGGAACCCAGCAGACCTAGCTTCTCGAGGCCTTCAGCCACATTAAATTCAATTATTCGCTGTGGTGGCATGGTCCGGCTTTCCTACTTAAGACCGAAGCCCAGTGACCAACCCTCACTTCCCAGATACCTGAGGTGCTGCCAGAGCTGAAAACCCCCACAATTATACTCCATGTTAGCCAGTTATGGACTTTCACAGATACTCGCAATCTCAATTTTCTTCAACGAGCTCTAGCATTAATTTCAAGATTCAGCTATAATTGCAAAAACAATAGGAAAAATGTCACAAGCAGAATCATTTCCTTTCAAGTTACAAAAATTACACAATCAAGGCAAGCTCAAACCAAAATCTCACATGATTTCCAATTCTAGATTCACAGAGCTTGCTCAGAGTAGATGGTAAGCTCGATAGTTCTAGCTATAACTACGACAAAAACACACCATCTTACTCAACTCCAAACACAGCCTCACTCAACTCCCTTTCAGACAACAACACCAACGATTGCTTCATGCAGTTCCACAGCTGCTTCTCGTATCCATTCGTGAACGTGTGTGGCCGCTGCGTGTTCGTAGTTCGGTAGCTCTAGACTTCGCAGGGCCGTTCTACGCAGCTGATCGAAAGGGCAGAGGCTGCAAAATAACAAAAGGCATATCTATGCCTATTTATAAGTTCCAGATTCAAGTGCATCTAGAAGCTGTCAATGACTTGTCCAGAGACGCGTTCACCTTGACGTTGCACAGGTTTATCTCTCGCAGGGGTAAGCCCTCAATTATTTTCTGCAACAATGGCCCGAACCCGTTCTCTACAGCTAAGGAGCTCCGTAGCTTCCTTCTCAAAACCCCTAGTTCAATCTCGAGTGACGCAAGTAATTCAGGAATAACATTTAAATTCTCGCCAGTATATGCACCAAATTTCATTCATCACTAGCCGAGGCAGAAGTCAAATCAGCTAAATTTCATTTAAAAGGATTTTAGGGAACACGCACTTGACTTTCGAGGAGTTGTCTTCTTTGTTTGTGCAAATCGAGGCTGTCCTAAACTGTCGGCCTTTGTCCCTTATCTTCCTCCCCCAGTGACTTCTCCATCCTGACCCCAGGGCACATCCTCATGGGTAGACCACTGACGTCACTGCCAACGCCGCCGCTAGAAGACACAAACTCGACTCGACTAGACCGCTATCAACGGATCGAGCAAGCGAGACAACATTTTTGGCGGCGCTGGCAGCGAGAGTACATCCGCGAGCTAAAACAAACACTTAAATGGCGCGTTCCTTCCAGACATCTCCAGCTTGGCGATCTGGTGCTACTGAAGGAAGACAGCGCGCCACCACTCCAGTGTCGCCCGTGGCTACCGCACGGGGCGTCGTGAGACGCGCCCCCTCCAAGATATGCATGTTGGAAGAGAGCTCTTCCAACGTGGCCGAGGATGTCGGCGCTGACGCGCCTACCACCACCATCTACACCAGCGCGCGTCCCCCGCCGGCCTCAACAAGCCCCTCAAGCCAATAAATACCCGCGCACGCTCTGCGCGCGGTCTCTTTCCACCGCAACCCATTTCTCAAGCAACATCAATTTGTACAAGAATAAATCAAGCCTACCCTTCAACCAAGTATTTCATTTCTGCACCCGCAAATACATCTGCTCAGGCACTAAGGCCTGAACAGTCGTTATATGAAGTTATTCAAAAAAAGACACGTATATGAGGTCAGAAATGAATATTGTAGTGGTCACAAAAAAACTGGACGTGATTGAAACAAAATTATTATATATTGTTAATGAGGGTACACCAACATAAACAAAAATCAGCTGTTCCATACATTTTTTTCGAGTGTCATTGACATTTTTCTACTACTAACAATAGATACCTAAACATGAGAAACTTCGTATAGCCGTCTCAGAGTTTTAGTCCGCCTAAAAGCCCAATATGGCTTAATAAAAGATTAACAAAAAACAGTATTTACTAAGCGTGCCGAATACCTAATTTCTGGAGCATGGCTTTAAGGCCCAGGTCCCTGAGGAAATTTAGAGCTATCCAGGATTCTAATTAATAATCTAAACTGGGGCAGAGATACTTAGTATGTATATCTAGATACAAGGTTATATGGAAATTAATTAAATTTATTTCAAGGACCAAATTAGGAAAAAAACGCCTGACAAAACAAAGTCAATGACCTTCAACAAAATGTATGGAACAGTTGTTTTTTTCGAGGCTTCAGTTTTGGTTCCGTAGTATAAGTTGTTCATATTGATGAGTACTATAAGCCCTACTCGGCTTAGCATACCCTTTCCGTATAACCTATAACAAATGTTACAAACTTTATGACACAATTATTTGTATTAATTTGGACATACACACTGATTTGATTTGTAGATCTTTTCCTTTTTTGTTTCACAAAAAAAAAATCAGTTTGTTTTGTTTTGGTTGAAAAAATATTTTTGCAGATCGAGCGAAAATTAACTTCATACGTATTTACATAACAAAGTTGAAAACATTTCAGGTGTTTAATTATATTTGCGCACGACCAAAAGTATGCAAAACCATAGAGCTAAATATCTAGAGGTGATGATCCGAACTTAGGTACATTATATCATTGTTTGGTACTTAGAAATTGAATGACTGTCGAAATCTTTACTGACTACGACGCATCGTAGTATGTCTATACACCACTACTTTTAATGAACATCTAAAAAAAATGTAGGTATCAGTACACGATTTAAAACTTATATGTACAGTTAAAATTTAAAAAAAGATCTTAGGTAGCCAAGTTATTTAGGTTTTTTTTTATCCGAAAATTAGACTAAAATTATGCACCTAATGTCAATTTCATTCATGTATCGCTATTGCATTCATTCCCTTTGCTAGCTCTCTCGCTCGCAAAAGCCCGCCCACAATTTTATTACCTACAAGTCACTACAAGTCCTGCAACATGGCTAGCAAATAAAATTAAAAAAAAAATCAAGTAAGGAGAAGTAAAAGAAAAAATACATCTGTAAAATTACAAATTATTTTATTCTAATATTCTAACCTTCCCTTCATACTTTACCCGGGCTTAAGTTAAGTGTATATGAGTAAATTATGAATGTGAGTTTTGCTCTCAACTGACGCTGCACTCGACGACCACGCACCAACGAAATCGACTTGAATTTAAATTGACATCGGTGCGACGTATATTTTTTAACACCAATGAGTACTGAAACTGTTAATTTGCCCCAAAAACCATAATAGCATAATAGCCTTTGACAGATTATATCTATTCTTCTCCCACGAAAATGCATAACTTAACTAGATACATACTCGTATGTCCATGATTGTCCGGCGCTTCAAATAGGCCAATACCTAGAGCGCTGTTAATTTTGAAGTCGTACAATCGTAGCACTATAATAAGCGTATACTTACCTCGTTCCGCGCCAAAGTGAATCATATAATTTTTCTGATGCGTCAGCCGCCATCCGCCAGGGCTAATTCGCCGCGTTCTTACAAAGTAACACAACTCAATGATAAAACCTCAATTCGAATTTTCGTCCCCACCTGCATAGTATCGTCGTTAAAAATGTAATTAAAATTGTTACAGCCAGCGCCAGCCCGCGCCTGGTTAATTATTTTCTCGTCTTTTATGTTCTCTTTATGCTGAGAACCCGACTTTACGTTCCAATATGTATCTAGTTCTTAATGGATCCTACAATGTTTTTTGCAGTAGTTATAAGTTTTGATCCCTTCGGTCGACTTGAGTAGTTCCTAACTTGTCCATTAGTAAAGTTTTGAGTCTGAAAGACTTGTAGTTTTTTAAGTTTTTTTAGAAAACTAAAGTCTGGCTTTTTTATGGCGCGTAGAATCTTAGCAACTTACTAGCCATTGAAAAGCTACATAGGGCTCTATTCTGGCAAGTGAGATATTATCTCGATTACTGTCGTTTCGTTAGAAATGAGTGAGAATGACGGAGATAATCTGGAGCACCCAAGAATAAGGCTTACTTTTTTAATCTTTTACTAGCTGCGTCCTGCGGTTTCACTCGCATTTTCCGGAATAAAAAGTAGCCTATGTGTTAATCCAGACCATGAACGACCTTCATTCCAAATTTCATGCAAATCCATTTAGCCGTTTCAGCGTTAATTGATAACAAACATACCCACTTTCGCCTCTGTAATAGTCGTAAGATTAGGTTTTGTTTTACCCAAACCTGGGCCCGACTAGGCACGAAGTCCTGGACAGCTAGTCCAGAAAGGCTAAGCTTATTAAATTCGGCCCTCAATCATACGATTCGCGAAACGTCTAGAGAATGATGAATGAGAATAACCTAAGGCTTGATCTGGGTTCTAAGACGCCTCACCCTGTCAATTCTCATAAGATAACTGATATATTATTGTCTAAGTTTGTATTTCCACGAGCGATTTGTTTTCCGACGTTGTTGTTAATACGACTGATGTAAAATCGAAAGTTTATTTAATTATTTATTAATTTATTTATTTAACAGCTGGACGAAATTGGTTGAAGTTGAAATTGGGTATGATGATGATGATGAAATAGGGAAAGCTTTTACCCTGGATTGGGACATAGGTTTTTAATTATTATCACCGTAGGGGTGAAACCGTGGGCACAGCTAGTTTCGTCATAAAGGGAAATTCATATAAAAAGGCGAATAAACACCTGGACCTGGTTTCAGACGTCTAAGTTTTTATACTGCCTGAAAGCCTAACGTTTTGTTTCACTGCAAGCTTTTTAAAACGAACACTTTGCGAATGTCTCAATCAATCGCTCTCTCACTCTCTATCTCTATCCCTTTCTTTCTCACTGTGTCTTGAATATTCTTACTATACACTTAGTGTACTGTTATTTTCTTACCTTATAATTTAATCGTACCCCCATACAAATAGGTATTAAAACCCCGAAAAAGGACATCCTTTGAGTTTTAGTAATAATCTTAACAGATTCGTGACAACACTCGTGGAGACGCTCACTACGCCAGCTCGATACATAGCTTGATAAAGGTTTGACTGCTGAAACAATCTCGATTGGATTCCGATATCCAGGGTTAAGGTAATATTGCCGACAATAACACCTTGCCTCGGACCAATTAATATCGAGCCATGAAACTAACTAGTTTTTAAATTCGAAGAAAAGTCACGATCAGTTTAGTGGCCACAGATTTTAACAGTATTCGTTGAAGAGGTTTTAACCTTTGTGGCATATTACAAATTCATTAAAAAAATCGCAAACCGCACCTATCGATCTGTCCTTTATAATTTGATAGAAGACCAAAAAATGTCTCAGTGCACTAGTAGTTAAAAAAGTTCTTAAATAATAGCGTTTCTAAAATATTGACGCTTTTATTATAGCAAATTGTTTACTTGTTTAGTACAAAAAATGGAAACAGATGGTTTTTGATGTGTATCATGACACGCATAACTATGAAACTGCTATGCAGTTATTTATCGAGTCTAAAATGTCCCGGTTCGTTCATGTTCGTGTCCTAGAGCTTATTTGTCCTCGCATCTTTGTAACACTTTTGTCGTTATATCAAATTCCTTTTGGGATTTTGGGACTTGAAACCGAAGGTGAAACTTTTCTTTCTAACTTAGAATATACTAGTACTTCGCCCCGAACTGAACATCGCAACCCTTGCCCAACAGCCAACAGCCCTCCGAACGATTTGGCTCATTTTCTACTTTAAATTATTATTATGAACTACTTGCCTACAAAATTTTGTGAAGATCGAATCAACCGTACTTGAAGTATCATTAGACAAAAATACAAACATATAAACTTACAAACGGCGATGGATTACCCTGGACAAATCTGTCTGAGACGTCAATTCGCTCGGTTAAAACTAACTGCGTTCTGTGATTTCACTCGCACCCTTAAGAGGTCTATTAGTCTTTACTCTCCACTTCTACAGGTTGGAAGTTTACTAAACATGGCTATATCTCTTCATTTGACCTTGTCCAGGCCTCGACCCCTGTCCGGGTCCAATCGACCCCGGATCGGTGTCAGGCACAATAATCCCGGATCGCGGCTGTAATCCGGGGGTCATATTGACGGATGGACTCACGCGACACTGAAACATGTAATCTATCGATTTATCTAGGGTTGCTCGGAAAGGGGGCTAAGCTGGAAGAAGCTTAGTGTATCAAATATGGTATTCGTCGTTTTATTTTTATCGGACCAAACATAAAAAGCAAAAAAAAAAAACAGTTTCGTTCTGAAGCAAAACAAAAAAAAATATTCAAATCAGTCTAGTTTTTCTCGAGTTTTAGCGAGACAAACGAACAGCGACTCATTTTTATATATCTGTATAAGAGCAGAAGAAGAAGAAGACGAGAAAAAAAGCCTCATTAAACATTAAACAAAAATTGGCACGTCGATTCATAAAGGTTCGCCACCCCTGAACTAATCCCTAACTGCTAACCTCCTCCTTCGACAGTCGGGTAAGTAAGTCGTCAAAGCGCCTCCGTTATAGCTTTGTCGAAAGTTATGCAAACAGCTCTCCGTAATGAAGTACTAGACGTAAGACCGGACTACTCGTAGCATAGTTCAAAAATTCATTTCGTTCTTAAATACCTAGGTACAGTTCGCAAACAAATAACTAGGTTTTACCGACTTCTATAAAAAGAGACTATTCTAATGCGTCTATCTATGTATGTATCGTAAAGAGTCAAGTGTTCTATTAGCAAAATATTAACACAAAAACATGTGTCCATCTTTTGACCAATGACAATCGAAATTCCCTCACATGTATGTTTGATATAATGCAAGTATGTAAGTTTTTCGACACGACATAATAGCCAAAATTTTGTTTTTTTTTGCATGGTTTGAAAAAAAAATGTCTATTTAGTTTATTTTTAACGTTAGTTTTTCGATTGCCGAAGTTCCACACTTAAACTGCGTGTTAAGATTTTTTTTTCCTAGGATATTGACATTTTTGCCGTCGGTACAGAAGTTAAGTGTACAGGAGTTGTCTTAATGAGTCCCTCTCTGGGGCCCTTTGCAGCTGAATCTATTAACTTGGTATTGATTGCAGTGCTGCAGTGATATGCGTTTTTAAAACATTATTTAATGGCTTAGCAAATCGTTAAAGCTGGATAATGGAGATTCTGTACCAAAATGGTAATAAGGAACCCTTATGGTGAGAGTCCAGTTTGTCACATTTAGGCGAAAAGCGATTTGAATTCAGTCTTGCATTTGAGAAATAAGTCTTAACTTATCTACTACTAAAACGTCATTTCATGACTTTCTTTACAGGCCGGACAAAATTCTAAAACTTTTTAAAAAAAATTTTAACGTTCGTTTTTTTTTAACTTATCTATACTAATATTATAAAGAGGAAAGATTTGTATTTTTGGATGTTTGTGTGGAATAAACTCAAAAACTACTGATCAGATTTCAAAAATTATTTCACCATTCGAATGCTACATTATCCCAAAGTAACATAGGCTATATACCTATATATATATATTTTTCTTTTTTTATCCACAGCGAATCGTGGCAGGGGGAACAGCTAGTGTCGAATATGTATGTATAAACGTCTATTTATCGTTCGACAAAGTTCTATTGTTGTTAAGAAATAGCTATTAATTGTTAATTTCCTTGGACACTGTTCTTTTTGCCGTCGGTACAGAGTTGTTTTAATGAGTCCCTTAGCAGCTGAATCTATTGACTTGGTATTGATTAAAGTGCTGCAGTGATTTGCGTTTTTAAGGCGTCTGAGAATGGCTTAGCAAGTCGTTATTGCGGGGTAATGGAGACTTGGCGACTAGATGCGCGACGCGGGTTCGGCTGCTAACTTATAAAAAAAAACAACAGTGACAAAAATGATATGTTTTATGATGGTTAGATGTTTGTTTGTTAATCAAACACGAATCTTTTTATATCCTACTAATATAATAAGTGAGAAAAAAATAGGTTTTTTATGTTTGTTAATCAATCACGAAAAAACGGCGGAAGGGATTTGGATACAGTTTGGTATAGAAGTGGCCTATACCACAGGCTATTTTTTAATCCAATAAAATCCCTCCATTTTGCTTTGATGTGGTCGGGTAAAAGCCGCAATTATATAATTTTGCCGAATACCCAAATAACCTGTCAATAACATGACCTTTTACTGCTGTCGGCTAATCTTTAACTTTATGAGGTGTACCACTAACAATAAAACATGTCTACTATGGAAACGCCGCCGTAAAACTTTGACATGTTTTAGGGGTACGTCAATCCCCTTAGGGGTATGTCCATCCCTGTGGGGTGTGTCAGGGGTGCCGTAAAAGTCAATTATGAAATGGGGTAGTTCAATCGAGTTAAGATGTTTGTCACCATAGGTCAGCGATGGGGGTCGCGCCCTCGCGATTATGGCAAGAATAGTTATATTGAGAACTTTCTTAAGCTTTTCAAAGTTAATATATTGTCGTTGTCGATATAGATTAAGTTTCTTTTAGACAGACTTGGGAAACAGTAAAGAGAAGGCTATGAATGATGAAGACGGATAATTGACAGTTTCTATGATAAGCTTGCGTTTGACCGCCATCTCGCCTGATGGTTAGCAATCAATTCCAGGGCATATAGGAGATTGAACATCTTATATCTCAGGGTGACGAGCGCAGTGCTGAATTCTGAAGTCTTGAATTCTGCGATTTCAAAATTCTAGGTGACGCAGACCTGTTATAGGCAAACGTGACGTTTAATATTAGGCGAGCGATTTGTCTCGTCACTCTATAGTCTATAATTCTATATCATAAAAAAAACTTTTCGTTTGTGGTGTCAATAAATGATTCAATTATTGATTTAAAACGAAACAGCGAATTTCATTTTTTGATTTTAATTTTCTAGTATACTAGCGACCTGCCCCGGCTCCGCACGGGTATGAAACATAGTCTATGTTACTCGCTAATAATGTGAAAGAACTTTTATAGAAACATAGGTACAATAATCCAAATTACCTCTTTAAAATTAGTGTAGATTCCAGCGAGATTTTGTTTAGTTCTATTTTCTAGTATATTCCCAATGGTTTTCTTTATTTATCCTTAGTTAGTGATGTAACAGTGCAGTGCTAATACCTCCCCTAGGGATGCACTAACGACGGGGGTGCGAATTTAGGGGGAAAGTGAATGCATTGCAATTAGGATTAATCTGATTCTAAAAGGGTTTTGTGAAATAGAATTTGATAGTGGATTAGTTTTAATTACTTTTTTAGACAAATTACACAATATTTTTTTGTTGTTTTAAAATTTTGATCAGTTCGATAAGAGTTGTTTTAAAATTTAGAATTTACATTTTATTGAATTATTTGATCTGTATTTATGCAAACTATATTGGAAGTTTGTTTCGTACAAAGGTTAGTTGCCTTCATTACTATATTTCCGGAAGATGATAAATGTAGGTTAAGTAGAAGCCAAGGCACACACAGGAGTCCATCAATCGAAAAATTGCTTGTGATCACTCCTTGAAAAAGATCACCAAATGTCATTGAAACTATAGTCTGAACATCCAACTCAATAACACGGGAGTAGGCCTAAATAATGTAAACCAAATGTAAAGTTCAAAGTTGAAATGAAAACGGAACCGAGCAAGTAAATGTACTCATGGTAAACGCCATACTTAGCAGCAAACAATCCTGTGCCCGTAGTTTATTATATCCCTTGGATCTGCTCGTTTAGTACACCTGCCTAATATTAACTCAAGTTCAAACTATAACCTTACTATACAGACTATCAAACAGTATGGCTCATTCTTGTTTTTCGTGTCGATGATTCTGCTTTTTAATGGTATTGAAAAATTAACTCGTAGTAATCAAATAAAGGGTTTTTGATTATCATCTTAGCAAAACGATATTGTAATACAGTATTTTATAGTACGACAAATATGACATTTAAAGTCAAGTTTTTTTTAACTCAATTATTGTATACATAAATAACTGACAGCCGTTTATCTGAGTGTCTTCAAGAGTGAATCAGTTTCTTCTACGCAAGCGAGCTAATAGTGGATCGCATCATTGCGTTCCCCTTAGCAAGATGGCGGTCAAACGCACAACTATCTTTAAATTGAAAAAAAAGAAACTGTCTGAAGTTCCCATACTGTCCCAACTGGCCCCGTACAATATCCCCGTTACCCGATGGTATCTGTCCGGCATGCGGCAGATAACGCAGTCACGATCTCCGCTTCCTCGCTGCGGCGGCTTTGTTCTTCGACTCGCTTTATTTGTAGCCTACAAGCACTGCACAGGTCTACAACTACAAGCAATACGTTATAGGTTGATGACACGTAACGAGTACAGTGGCGAGACAGTAAATGGACACACTCGGCTGAAACAAATCATGGTTCTAGTGACTGTCTCGCCTCATCAAACTGTTTATACAAACCGACTACTCGGCCGAGGGCACTGTCTCGCTACTGTACTCGTTACGAGTATAAGAACCAACCCATTGCTTGTAGAAGCGACACTTTTTACCGTTTGTGATCATAGAGTTGCAACTCGCAACTTGTAGTGTGCTTTTCTTTTCAAAAGACTTTTTGACGCAAAAACTTTTTACCAACTTCAAAATTTTGCTTCAAACATATATGTATCTAGAATGTCTGCATTAATTACGATGTATATAAGTACATATTATATATATCCAACCAAAGGTCTCTTAACCGAGATGGATCCCTGTTAAATATTAATTTCAGACCCTTTTAGTACCTTTCAGGGCAGAATATGAACTGGGATTTTAATGCGATTTTTGGCCTGAATCTCTACATTCGACTAATAAGGCAGAGCGTTAATAATATTCTAAATTCTAATACATGCTCTAAAGTAAGTGTTTTAAGCCTGGAAGAGATGACTCTAAGCGATAAGGTCGTAACAGTAGCTTATGACAATTCCGATACGAAGGCGGCCGTAGTTACTTATTACATATTTTTATTAGAGATGAAACGGATATCCGGTAACTAATTATCTAGTTTTTATACATACACATACATATTCGTTTTCCTAAATGTTATGTATGTCTCTTTGTGTATCAGAAAAGCTATAAATACATTTGTCACCCCACTAATATTAAATTGATGGATAAACTCTTCACTATCCCGTTACCTAATTACAAACAAAAGGATAAATAACACCAAAAAAAAGTTTGTTAAAAGGATCGTATTTATGCTACGAGCATGAAGTCACTTAAAAGGTATATTTTGATAAGTTTTATGATAATAATAATTTATTTCAGACCAGGTCCATTTTACACACATATTATCAGATTTTACAAATACAAATTAATTTTTTGTAATATTTTGTTAGGATTGAATTGGTTAGGTTTGTTAGTTGATTTGTTAGGAGTACCTAAATAGCAAAAGCATTTCTCTAAGTATGGGCTCGTGATCTAGAAGTTTGTCTGAAGGCTGCGCGGGCGCACCGGTGTCACTGACTCGCCTGTGGGCAGCGATACGGTGCCATGAGAGGAAGCGATAGCGAGTGAAGTAAGAAAGCGGCGCGGTGCTGCGAACGTAGATTAGGAATGTCAAAAACTTGAAATACCTACATAAGTTTTAATTTTGAACTACTGAAAGAAAAATGCAATGAGTTTTCTGTCTTGTAATGTAAAGAATGTGATTGCACTTTAATCTATACAATCGCAAGATTTTCAAGACATAAATTTAACGAATCTCGATTTTAGTGTTTATCTGTATCTGGATTGAATAAACTATAATAATAGTGAATACCGAAAGTCTTTCAATTTTTGTAATTCATTTTAGACATTTTTAATGTTTCATCCTGTACAATAAATATAACAATAATTGTCACCTTGGGCCTCCTACTCGTGTTGGACGATAATTTCGAAGAACATACATTCAAAAAAAACCTACACGTGCATCATTGGTCGGTCTAAGGGCTTGTACACAAATCTGCGATGCGATGCCGCAACGCAGAAACTTGCGACGCGAATTTCTGCGATGCGATTTCTGCGGCAAGGAAATTCTTTGCCGCAGAAATCGCATCGCAGAAATTCGCGTCGTGCGTGCTCGCAGATTTTTGCGATGCGACGTCGCACCGCAGTTTTGTGTACAAGCTCTAAGACAGCGAGCGAAGCGTGTCAACTAACCGCCATCGCTTATCCACCGAATCTCTCCCTCACGCCCGGCAGACGTCCCCGAAGCGAGTTACCAGAGCCGGTTCCACACACACAATACACACCCCTACACAAGCAACGTTAGTGTGCGTGTTATGATATATGTTAATGTACAATTGTTGATTTTTTCAATATAACTTGTGGAGAAATGTAATCGCTTCCTGACAGGAATGAGGCGCGTTGAATAAATGTTTTTGTTGTGTCCTATTGAATCCTATTAATATTACCTATATAGATGTTTAAGTTTGTCTGTTTGAATGTTTAAAAATTTTGATGTTCAAAATCACGCAAAAACGGCTGAACGGATTTAGATGAAAGACATGAAGATAGCTTGTATCCTAAATTAACATGTAGACTAGTTTTTTGTCCCGAAAAATTTAGGGGTTCTTGTAGCATATAACTTCTAGCAGGTGTTAAATAAGTGTCGAGGGACTATATTTGTTAGTGTGATTACTGTCATTCTGGTTTAAAATTGACTTTATAGCTCATCTGAGCGATCTTAATAGATCAGAAACTGTATTATGTATTGCAAGTCTGTATTAGAATCATTAACTGCTATATGATATCGTACCGGACTGCTATGATATTTCGTAAACGTCACATGAAGACAAAAAAAATAGAATTTTCGTGAATGTGTATTGAAGATAGGGCAGTGTTTTGATCGTTTATGTTAGGTCCTATTTATATAGGGTTGTAAGGAAAGGGTATGCTAAACCGAAAAGGGCTTATAGTATACAAAATTCGCGAAAAATCAGCTGTTCCATACATTCTGTTGAGTATCATTGACATTTTCTATGGAACAGCTGATGCATTAGAAGTTGTTAAATATGACGTGTAGAGCAACCCCCTTAAGTATTACTACACCTTTCCGTTACACCTTGTATATTATACATACAGGGCTATTCATAAAGGGTATGCTAAGCCGAAAAGGGCTCATAGTACTAATCATTATGAACAACTTTTACAATGAGACCAACACGAAATTCGCGTAAAAAAAAATCAGCTGTTCCATACATTTTGTCAAGTGTCATGGACATTTTTCTATGGAACAGCTGATTTTTTTTTCGGGAATTTCGTGTTGGTCTCATACTAAAAGTTGTTCATAATGATGAGTACTATGAGCCCTTTTCGGCTTAGCACACCCTTTATGAATAACCCTATATATACTCCCATGTATCATACGAATAAGTGCATCGCGTTGGTAGTAAGCAGCAGCAAAGTTACCAGCTCCCGTAATATTAGAACAAATCCTCTTATCTTCTAATCTTAATCTAAACGAATGCCTCTAAGCATTACTAATAACAGCTTGGGAATCACTCACGCGACCGTCTGTTTAGGGGACGTTTCCACGAGCGATTCTCTCTTTCTCGATTTTTTTAAGCTATTGCATAGCTTCTATCGCGGGCCTTGAGCGTGGAGACCGAATCCAGAAATTCCGTAACGAAAATAAACTAACACCCCCGAAGATTATTTTTTTAAAAAGAAGATATAAAAACTTGAACATTTTTTTAAAAATGGAACTATGGGGTACACTCGGAAGAGAGTCATGACGTTTGAAAAAAAGAAAATAAAGGTGGAATTTTGGTGACAGACAACGATAGACTGCGAATTGTAAAATTAGGAGTAAAACTCGTATATATCATTGGTTTTGGACAATATAGAACCTGCATAACTAAAATAAATAAATAATTATAATTGCATAAGTTGATAAAAAATGCTATGCAATAGCTTTACCGCGGCAGTCCCCGAGTGCCACACGTCTTTTTTTTATTTGAATAAAGGCTTGCATTCGACCATCTTACCTGATGTTGAGCACTGACGCTGTCTACGATGGAGCACGCATAACACTTTAACTGCGGCTAATATCACATGCGCTTCACTTAAGTGCGGCTAATAGTCAAATGCGTTGTGTTTTACGCACCAGGCGTGTGTAGCCGCACTCGCGTCGCACGAAGGAAAACACAAGGTATGTGTTCTCCGCAGTCAAAGTGTTAAAGTTCGTTGAAAAGGTGGTCGCTATTTCCTTTATTTATTCACTTATTGTATTCAATCAGAACACTGATGATAAATTAAAAATAGAAATGTCCAAAATCAAAATTTTGATACAATTACAATACACAAATAATTAAGCACGTAAGTCAAATATAAATTCATTAACTGTAGTGTAGAGTCGTTAGTCGAATGAAAAATGTTATCGCTTTTTTGCTAACTTTCTGTTATCGCTCGTGGAAGCAGCGCCTTATGGGAATCACTCAAACCCGTTGGGACCGGACATATACTCATTTCACATTCAAATAGGGTCTCAGGGCACTTCGAATACTTCATAGATCCACACATGATATCTTTAGGAGATTACGTGTTTAGCTATGCAGTGTTGCCTCTCTTTCTGTCTAAATAGGAAAGAGAAAGATGACAGGTGCAAGAAACAAAAATGTGTTTTGTGTGTTATAAGTATGTGGCGCTTGTGGTAGAAACTGGGAGTATCAAATAACCTCCGTTTTTTAATCGGTAAAAACAGGGTTGTAATGAAAGGATATGCTAAGCCGAAAAAAGCTTATAGTTCTCATCATTCTGAATATTTTTTTACTATTTCTGTTCCATAGAAAAATGTCAATGATACTCGACACAAGAACATTATTTTACAAAACAAAAAACAAAAACCGACTTCAAGAGACCGACTATTGAGTTATTCATCTGTTTGTCGCGCACGTACTTAATGCAAATTTAAGACTTATATGGTTTTCTCATGGATACCATAATCAGAACTGGACTAAATTGAAATGGGACCAAATGGGAAGCGTCAGCTTTCTAATAAAAAAAGAATCATCAAAATCGATTCACCCAGTCAAAAGTTATGAGGTAACAAACATTAAAAAAAATATTAAAAAAAAAAAACATACAGGCGAATTGATAACCTCCTCCTTTTTTGAAGTCGGTTAAAAATGTATGGAACAGCTGATTTTTTTGTCGCGAATTTCGGGTTGGTCCCATAGTAAAAGTTGTTCATAATGATGAGTACTATGAGCTTTTTTCGGCTTAGCATACCCTTTCTTTATAACCCTGTATTATCGAAAATAGACAAAGATAGGTCCAAATCCCTTCATTAGTTCATTGTATGTGCTGTCTATTATAATTTAGGTTTTAAAAATAAAATGAAATTTAGGTTTACTATCTGAAACGTCCTATTGTTTCTAAAATTAGTATTAAAAATATCCTGAAAAGTTATGTAAAGCTGTTCTTAGATGAAGAAAATAAGATGGATAGGTTACACAATGCAAACTGAGTGACTGAGGTTTTAAAATAGCGGCAAATTTCCAGTGAAATTTCAGGGCAAATAGGACATTAAACATCTTATATCTCAGGGTGACGAGCGTAGTGCTGGGCCGCGCAGGGGCTTGAACTGTAAGACTCCAGAATTCTGGATGTCGCTGACCTGTTATGGTCAATCGTGATGTTTAACATCAGGCGAGCGATTTGCTCGTCTCGTCACTCACTAGCATAAAAAAAACGATACCGCTCAGTTCTAAATACACACCCATCCAAACAGTGACGGGTAACGACCACGTGACGTTTCCGAGTCAAAGGGTTAATTGGCACAGTACTGTGGTGGTGTGAGTGTACTTTAGATGCTTCAGTTAGTTATTAAAGCGCCGTCCATAGACTTTCGTAGTCTATGACCGCCTAATGACCTCCTCCCAAACTTTTATCGCTTCAAACAATGTAGACCGTAATCTACGTAATGACGTAGTTTGGATTTTGCTACGTCATCATATTTAAAAGAGCCTACAGGGGAGTATCTCCGTCACTGTTGCTCTCATTTGAAATGTCATGTGAATGAAAGGGACCTAGATAATGTCGAGCGCTCAAGAATAAAGCCCGTCACACACGTAGCTATAATATATATTAATATAAATATAGCGAGGCATATTACGATATATTTTCAATACAAATATTGAAGTGACCGCACACGGAGCTATAATATATATTATAGCAAGCCATACTAATTTATATTATAGCAAGGCATATTAATATATATTATAGCTACGTGTGTGACGGGCTTAAGGCCCTAGAGACTTTAAATTCACATAGATAAGTGATAGATACTCGTAGATACATTTAAGTGATTGAAAGTATGAATATTTAAAACTCGCTAATGCAGTTTTTTTGCGAGATTTTGTTTGTAAGTGTGAATGATTAATAACTTTGTTTTTTATTGATCTGAAAAAACAAGATAGTTACGACTCCTTTGGACGCGATTTTGACCCACTTTAAACGGCCGGATTTCGTTCAAACTTTGTAGATATATCGAGGATCGATGACAATAAATTATTATACAAAAAAAAATGTACTTATAAATAAATTAAAATAATTATTATATGTTATGAAGCTAATAAATTGTGTTTTTGCTCCGAACGCGATTTCTATGATTACTGTTAGCTAAGCTGTGACTCGGTACGCGAATTCTGTAACTACTGCTGGCTAAGCTGTGGTTCCCCACGGCTACTGGTACATATTCTGCTACGTGCCGCGTTTGTCAAAGAGCGATGTAATGCGGGTTTTTTAGTTTTTTAAACTATTCTATATTATTTTTAATGAACTAGTTTTATTGCTTTGTCATCGGAGTAACAGGTATAACAAACAGCTCAATTTGACAGATATATGGATGTCTTCAAGTCGCTAATGAATCGGTTTCTTCTAGGTGCGCGTGCTCCATCGTAGACCGCATCATATTACATCGCGTTACCGTAAACTACAATTTGTATGTTGTAGTTCATATTATAAACACTAGGTGGCGCGGTTTTTATTCCGTACAAATTGTAGTTTACGGTTACGCGACAGAAAAGTTAAAAAAAAACTCGCACTAGGCACTCAGGCGATATTTCGGTCAAACGCAAGCCTATTCATCGAATAAAATAAAAATATTCACTTTTCTATATTGATGACGTTCGTAACTGACGCTGGGCGGTCTACTGTAGCTATTCACCCCTTTGCAATAGTAGAGGGGCGTTTTAGCTAGTAAAATCTCTACATATCTAACATCATAGGTTATAGTCGCCAAAACATCTGTCCCAGTCCGTGAGCACAAAATATAAAGAGCACAGAAGTAAAGCTCACGTTTAAACTTGAACTACCAACGCACACATAGACATAGCTCACGGACACGACTCTCTGAGCAATCGCCAGTGAACTCGCGAGAGCTATAATTTTTAATAATTTTTTTTTACTCGAATAAGTCCGCGATCGACCATCAACTCGCCTGATGGTGTTTTTTTTTGTACGTTCAGCTATTACTTTCCCGGCAAAGGTCCGGCAAAGGTCGGAGACGTTATTCAGCAAAACACAGTAGTATAACATCTTAAGATTTTACACACCATCTTATATCTAATATATAAAATTCTCGTGTCACAGTTTTCGTTGCCATACTCCTCCGAAACGGCTTGACCAATTTTGATGAAATTTTTTGTGCTTATCCGGTATCTATGAGAATCGGCCAACATCTATTTTTCATCTCCCTAAATGTTAGGGGTAGTCCACCCCTAAATTTTTTATTTTATTTTTTAGACAAAATTTTTATTTTTTTATTTTTTTTAAATGTGGTTTTAAAAAATACATACAACCCTAAATTTTCACCCTTCTATCACCAACCCGTATTAATTTATATGGCAAAACAACGTTTGCCGGGTCAGCTAGTTGATCTATAAAAATCGATGATAATGCTCGCATGCAGGAAGCATTGTGGTCAGATTGTTTTAAGTGTTGTGCATGTGACGGAATGTAATCCTTAGATACTTTATGACAATATGTGATACGCCTGGTGGTAAACGACGATGTGGTCAGAGATGAAGCACGCAGACCTAGAAGATACCTATGCCTTAGATTGTTCCTCGACTCGTGTCCGTGAGCGATGTCTACGTGTGCGTTGCTCGAGCGCGCTTTCTATGAAGTTTAACTTCTGTAGTCTCCATGTTTTGTGCCGCAGGCCACGTGAAGTCACATCTCGGCAGCATATTAAGGGAGCAGCCGACCCCGGTGTGAAATATCGACGTGTAGCAGGATTATTTATCGATGGAGCGTGGGGCAAATGAGGGAGATGGTCGAGTGATAGGAGAAGCGGGAGCGAGACAAAAGTCTATCTACTATTTCGTAGCTTACTGGACTGATGGTCAAACGCGGACTTAATCGCAATAAAAAATTGATACTCCTATTTACTCCACATAAGTATTAAAACTAGCTGCGTCTCACGGGTTCACCCACGTTTTACAGTATAAAAAGTAGCCTATGTGTTAATCCAGACCATGAACAACCTTTATCCCAAATTTCATGTAAATCCGTTCAGCCGTTTTGCGTGAAAGAGTAACAAACGTACATCCATACATTCTTACAAACTTTCGCGTTTATAATATTTAGTAGGAAGGATAATTAGATACTATTAAGCACCCAAATATGGACTCAGGTTACTTAAGAAACCAAAGTCAGGATATCCGACTAAATCTTACGGCATAGCAGTCCCGTGTACATATTAACAACCAAGTAGACGGTGTTAAAAACTATACAAGGTTATACAGAAAGGATATGCTAAGCCTCAAAGGGATGAGCCCTTTGAGGCTCATTATTATGAACAACTTTTACAATGGGAACATCCCGGAATTCGCGAAAAAACCACTGTTCCGTACATTTCGTCGAGTGTCATTGACATTTTTCTAGTGAACATCTGATTGCAAATTCTGGGTTGGTCTCATAGTAAAAGTTGTTCATAATAATGAGTATTTTTTTCTACGGGCCTTTTTCGGCTTAGCATACCCTTTCTGTATAGCCCTGTATTACTAATTTCGCCCGCTCCTTCCCTCCCCCGAACCACCCCCTCCCGTTAAGCTAAAGAGCACCCGTAATGACTGTATTGACGTGCATTAATTATGTAGCTGCAAGAACTCGCGAGTGCTACATTCTCGACCACTGACTTAAGACGACACGACGTAGAAGTTATTTGTGATAGTTTTTCAATGTTAATAAACAAATGTAGGAAGAGATCCTGAGACGAGCGAAGTGCGAGGCGAGCGCGTCTCGCTTGTAATCTCTTGATGAAGATCACCGAATGTGGTCGAAACTAGTTGTAGAAAACGACTTAATTTTTACGTGAGTATTCCCGTGTTAAATAACAAAATGTGTCAAAAATAAGTTTCCATAACTTTATTATAACAGATACAGTATAGCTTTCCATTTGTGATTTAATTTTTGAAGTAGTTGTACAGTGATACCCGTCCACAGACATATGTAGGTAGATACAACCCGGTCACATTATCTCGAGACCTCGCTGGAATGCGAACCTCCCGCCCCGTTCTCCTTTCACCTCCCCGCGCTCGCCACGGCGCGTCATTACGGTTAGCACTTTCGTTGCCGATACGCGTCGACTTGTTTTCGTGGTATATTTTTAAACATTTCATTGTTACGTTTGGACTTTTATTGTTATTGCTGTTACGTTAAAATATTGTTTTTGTTGCAACTTAGGACATTTTTGTTAAGTTTTAAACACTTCTTGTACCCACTTAACCAAGATTGTTTCATTTATTTTTCATCATTTTAATCATATCATTATAATAATATTACCTACATTAAATTAATTGACACAATATTTGTTTTGTTGGAAATCTTATTGTTTATAATAATATCCTACTAGAGGATGCTTGTTTTGCGCACCATATCAGAGCGCCGACGCGACGTGTCGTCATCGACGCCAGGTCTCGAGATAATGTGACCGTGTTATATACAAACTCTCCGGCCTGAGTAATGTTTTCAGTAAATTTAAAATCGAATTTATTTCATTGATAGGGTTGGACCATGGTTGGATGGTTGCCATTGGCATATACTGAATGTAACACTCAAAAACCGACGTTTTTCGTCATCTGCGTTTTCTAAGTCTGTGATCAAGTGTCGTGACAACATATAAGGTATCAGGGCGTGCGTGATGTAAAGTGTGACCTGAGTGTCGCGATACTCGCGACAGCAGTGTCGGGTGCGGGTGTGGGTGTCTCGATAGTGTCTGGGTGTCGCTCAGTGCCGCTGTTTAATCGGGTGAGGGTGTTTACATGCACTTTGTTACATGTGTAAATATCCGGGGTTATTCATAAAGAGTATGCTAAGCCGAAAAGGGCTCATAGTACTCATTATTATGAACAACTTTTACTACGGGAACAACCCGAAATTCGCGAAAAAAAAATCAGCTGCTCCATACATTTTGTCGAGTGTCATTGACATTTTTCTATGAAACAGCTGATATTTTTTTTCGGGTTGGTCCCATTGTAAAAGTTGTTCATAATACTATGTGCCCTTTTCGGCTTAGCATACCCTTTATGAATAACCCTATATAAAGTCCCATGTTTAGGTATTGAAATTTGTTTGAATCAAAATGATTTTTTATTATGTTGTATGTATTAACGCTTTGTGATTTTATTCTGAGCCACTTATCCGATTGCGATTTTTCGTAACTTTATTCAGTGATTTCATAATTTCAAAAATGTTGAAATGAGCGAGTGAGATAGCTACACTTTAAGTTCTGCCACCTAAATGAAAACTGCACTTTTCATTTTTCAATCGAAAACGCACAATGCATTTTTCGATCCTCCAAACTAATACAGATATGACTTTCACTTGTCCATTTAATACAAAGTTTGCCATAATTAAGACCGCTCCGACAATAATACTTCACAAACATTCCACTAACATAAACTCCACAAAAACGTACTCATTGTGCAGGTTAAAAACCCCGCTTAAATTTAAGGACTAGAACTCAACTGAAATGCAGCAACGAACACCCTGCCTCTCACACTAGTGTCACAGAGTAATACGACAGAGAAACAACTTCAAAAGAAACGGCCGCACAATAAATTGAGCATTTCTTGTAATTGATTAATTAAATAGGAGATATATTGAGTATTGAGTATTGAGTACTCGTAGTAATAGTAAAACAATCACGCCTATTCTGAAAAACGTACTCAATTAATTAAAAGTGTAGATGTCATGGCAGAATGACAAAGATTGCTTTATTTTAAGTAACTTAAGCTCTGTCAACTTGTCTTCAAAACTAGATTGCATAAAGAGCGTATTTAATTATCTATGAAGATTTGTACCTAAAGGAAGTCGTGGTTGCGTAACATCCGAGACTGGACAAGCATAACTAGCGCAGTACAAAAAAAAATGTTATATTTGTTAATTTTTTACGTAAGTATTCCCGTGTTTAATTACAAAAATAATGGTATGTACCTAGAAGAGTGAAATCAGCTTATTCTATAACAGGAAAAGTCGGAAAATTTAGACATTCCTTATAAGTTATCGAGTTACAAAACAAACCGACAAGTTGCAGAGTTACATTTCAGAGTTGTCCTTCTGCAGTTTCCTACTCTACACTCGCGTGCAGTAATTGCCCGGGCAAAAAGTGGCATTAAAGTGCGGCGCCAACTGCAATTACAGTTCAAGTAGAAGCGGTGAATTGTTTCTACTTTTAATTCAAGTATGTTGTTATATCAAATGTGTGGCTTGTTTAAACAGAAATATGATTTTATTTTAAACTTACTACGGCCCGCGGCTCTATCCGCATTTTCCGGGATTCCTAGAAAAGTAGCCTATATGTTAATTCAGGCGTGTTCCGACACATCGTTGCTACGAGGGATCGAGCTGCGGCTCTCCGAGACTGGGGTTCAACTGATGGACCAACGCTGCTGGGGCCGTGGAAGAGTGCGAAAGCGTGCCCATAGTCCCGGCGGATAGCAGCAAGGGGAACACCCCAGGGTTTTTAGTGGGTAGGCCGCCACCAGGGCGGAGACTCCCACATCACTACCGTGCTCCCCCCGGGGCCGGTGGTATCCATAAAGGATTTTTCCTGGGTCAAAAAAAAAAAAAGGCACTACCCTGTTGCTGTTTTTTACACGCTTTATATTAGCTTCACCTGTATGTTTGTAACCGACTCCTTTGAGCGCGATTTTGACCCACTTTAAACGGTCAGATTTCGTTCAATCTTTGTACCTCTAGATATATCGAGGACCGATGACAATACACTAAACAAAGCGTGTGTTTTAGTTGTTTTGAACTATTAATTATTATTGTGCATATGTTTGTGACGCGATTACTCATATATAAATTGATTTTGATGATTATTTTTTGTACGTTTTTTCTTTCCTTTTGTAATCAAGTGTTTTTAAACTGCATATAGGGTGTGTCGAATGCATCAACCACTTGGCTACTATTTAATAACGTCGCCCCTAAATCGCATGGCCAGTATCGGCTACCCAGTACTTATTACTGAGTCCACAATATTCGGGCACTTAACGATACCATACAGGGTTAAGCTTGGAATTGTTTGGAAAACACGAGACTTGAAACTCTAAATACTCATGAAGTCATTATTATGACTTTCACTAGGGGGAAACACTTAAACCACTCCTGAAAGCGCAATAAACAAGAACATTATTTTTACAAAACAAAAACCGACTTTAAAAGACCGACTATTGAGTTATTCATCTATTTGTCGCGCACGTACTTAATGCAAATTTAAGACTTATATGGTTTTCTCATGGATACCATTATCAGAACTGGACTTAATTGAAATGGGACCAAATGGGAAGCGTCAGCTTTCTAATAAAAAAATAATCATCAAAATCGATTCACCCAGTCAAAAGTTATGAGGTAACAAACACATAAAAAAAAAAAAAACACACAGACGAATTGATAACCTCCTTTTTGAACCTTTTTTGAAGTCGGTTAATTAAAAATAAGCTGTTACGTAGAACAATGTCATTGACACAAAACCATGTATGTTTGGATTTGGAACACTTGTTTTTTTGAGATTTCAGGGCTGGTCTCATAGTAAAAGTGGTTCAGGTATATGAGTACCATGCATATTAATACATAATAGTCGTCGGTTTGTTGAAAGGGCGAATATGCCAATCACAAACATTGTTATATTAAAGTTCACTTTTTTATTGTTTTTTTTTAACTCACAGCGGAACTGATAATCTACATTTATGCGTTTAGGTGAGAGATTGCTTGTATGTGTTTTAATATAAAAGTGTTCGAGCATACAATACTATTATAAGTTGTGAAACTATTTGATAGAAAACCTTTCAACTTTAAATATAAAACTACTCCTCTGCCTGAAGACATCGCTCTTAGCGATAAGGCCGCCAGCTATCGCACTAGTTTTAAGGTGTTATAATCCTTCTGTTTGTAATTTATGGTGTGAACAATAAAGAGTTTATCTATCTATCTATTTTTTTGTTTGGCGTATTCTTTCTACAAAAGTACAAAACCACAACAAACAATTCAAAATAACAATTTCGGTTTAGTACAAGCAAGCTATAACCCTGTATAATGAGAATATTATGATGCACCTACAGCACTTTGCCTCTAATTCTGGATACAAGCTGCCACTTAGATTTACGAGGCTTTTACTAATATATTGGTATACGTAGAGGCTAGAGAATAGAGGGCAGCGGTGGGCTAGGCTAACGTAGTTGGGTGCATTAAAATTAGTTTTGGCAAAATGACATAATATTTAGTTTTTGCGAATAAGACAGTTTTAACCGACTTCAAAAAAGGAGGAGGTTATTTGTTTTTTTTTTTTATGTTTGTTACCTCATAACTTTTGACTGGGTTAATCGATTTTGATGATTCTTTTTTTATTAGAAAGCTGACGCTTCCCGTGTGGTCCCATTTCAATTAAGTCCAGTTCTGATTATGGTATCCATGAGAAAACCATATAAATCTTAAATTTACATTAAGTACGTGCGCGACAAATAGATGAATAACTCAATAGTCAATCTTTTGAAGTCGGTTTCTGTTTTTTTGTTTTGTAAATATAATTATTATTACAAGACTAGAGGCCCATCCCGGCGTCGCACGGGTGGACATTGTTCTGAAAAAAGATTTTCCCGCTTTTATGTTGAATTTTTTTCTGAATTTTCTTTGCTATAAACCTCACGGAGCCCGAGACCTTTCCAACGAATGCAAAACCGTGGAAATCGGTTCGTGCGTTCTGGAGTTATAGCGTCAGGAAGGAAAACCCGACTTATTTTTATATAGTAGATATTTTGCTTGAATTTTTTGTGTTTTTTTTTTACAAAGTTTTATTTAAGCCTTTACCAAACAGGGCTGCTTTTGGGTCAAAAACTTGCAAGCGAATTATGAATTTTGAACTACTTCCCGATGTCCGATTGAGCTGAAATTTGGTGTGCCTGTGTAACTCCGACCGATGACAATGCAATAAAAACTTGTTTTTAATTTTATTTTTCTTGTAGCTTAACCAATTTTAATGTTATACCTGAAACATATCAGCATTGTTTCTGAAAATGAAACTAAACTTTATTTATTTCAATTTTTATTAATAAAAAAAATTAAAATATTTACCATGTAGTTAATCAAAAGTTCCGACCCTCGCAACAAAGTCATGTTACCTGAAATTCCGAAAACAATCGATAATAACCTGAAATGAATCAATCAGCTGCGTTCGACACGTTTTAAATATCGGTCAGCTAGGTCGCGTGGGGTAATTACCCGAGAGTCGCTGTCTACACGGTCGGGAGAGCACGGGTTGTCCAACACATATTTTTAGAAAGAAAAGTAATTTATTGTATAAAACTGTGTACAATAGCGATTAATTAATGTAAAGTCTTAACAGGTACTGCCACCGACAAGAACGAGTGCCATCAATAAACTGTCAAAATATATGGACAGAGTTATCTAAGCAGGAAAGGAATCATAGTACTCATTATTTTGAACAGCTTTTAGTATAGGACTAACCCGAGAACTCCGTACAAAAATGAACCCGGAAATCGAGTAAAAAATCAATACAAAAATGTGGGTCATTACCCACGAAATGTATGAAACAGTGGTTTTTTTGTATTTCCGGATTGGCCTCATAGTATCAGTTATTTATAATAGTGAGTAGTATGATCCCTTTTCGGCTTAGCATACCCTTTCGTTACAGCCCTGTATAGACCACGGAAGCCACGGACATTTAATAATTTAAACTTAAAAACGGTACACGTTCAAAACCCATTAAAATTGTCACACACACAGCCCTAGTCAAACCGCGGTATCGTAACCGAAATTAAAATTAAATCGTCGATATGTTAATTAAACGTGAAAATCATCTTGTTACCCCCCCCCCCCTCCCTCCCCCCACCGATCGCGGCTGATTGGTCGGAAAGCGATATTTTCAATAATTAACGAGTAGATAAATGCGGGCGCTTTTCGACATATTTTCTTTGGTAATGTCGTGTTTATTTCATTAAACGGCTGTCTGTTAATGCAGTAAAATGGTAGGTATTTTTATGTTTTATAGTACGTTCCCGTATTTGTAGTAATTTAAAGTAATAGTATGTATTTCAAGAGTGTATGTTAGTGTGTTGTGAGTCAGTATGTGTATGTAGTTTGTATTAGTGAGGAAAATCAGCTGTTCCATACAAAAATGCCAACGACACTCGACAAAATGTATGGAACAGCTTGATCTGAGTGGAACAGCTGATTATAGCCCAACCGTTTATCCTAGTCCTCGCCTGCGCGGCACAGAGGCGCGGGGGTATGACGACAAAGGGGACTGAGAGGGCGGCGCGGGTGCAGCCTCTGTACCGTGCAGGCGAGGACTAAGGTAAACGGTTTGGCTATATTTCACGAACTCCGGGTTGGTCCCATAGTAAAAGTTTTACATAATAATGATTACTATGAGCTCTTTTCGGCTTAGCATATATATGCAACCTTTAATCCTCCCACTGCTGGGATACAGGTCTACCCTCGAAGGGTGACTAGGCCATATTCCACCACGCTGGCCAAGTGCGGTGGTGGATTCACATACGCCATTGAATTTCTTCTCCGGACATATGCAGGTTTCCTCACGATGTTTTCCATCAGCGAAAAGCCAGTGGTATGTAAATTCGTACATAAGTCCTAAATAACTCATTGGTACGAGTCGGGGTTTGAACCCGCCACCTCAAGAATGCGAAGCGGCTGTTCTCCCACTGAGCTACCACGGCTTAGCATACCTATTCTTTATAACCCTTTACAACACACTTTCTCCATCATAGCTCCAACTTAAAGTTGCCTGGAATAAAATAAATCTCTTTTAGCTATAAGGCTGTACTCTGTAGTCACTAGTTTTAGGTGTCATTTTCCTTTTGTTTCTAATTTCTGCTATGAACAATAAAAAACGAAGTAGTCTAGTCCAGCCTAGTCCAGCCTAGTCCACGAAGAGCACCTATCCATTTTTTTGGCAGGTGCTCTAAAACGGTCTATCTAGTATCTGTCAGAATCCCTGTCGTGTTCTAAATTTCGTATATCCCATTACTCTACTAAAATGCAATCTACATGCATAAAGCAAGTTAAATTTAATTGTTGCTTCATAGTTAGCGTTCCAAAACAGAATTATCGAAAATAGAGAGAAAACTGGGCTTTCGACATTGACTTATATTGCGAAGGATCGGGCCAAGGAAATTTCGTTGGATTGGAAGAAGGAACTAGTTGAATGGTGACAATTTAGTTGTTCTAATGAGTTGGTTACACGTAACGAGTACAGTGGCGAGACAGTGCCCTCGGCAGAGTACTCGGTTTGTTTGTATAAATAGTTTGACGAGGCGAGACAGTCACTAGAACCAAGATTTTGCTCGGCCGAGTATGCTATTTACTGTCTCGCCACTACTAGTTATGTGTAATCAACCCATAACTAGTCTACAACAGTAAACGGTTGTCGTATTTATAAGTGACGCGAAGTTGATTTAAGCGAGCCTTAATCGGTGTTTACAAGAGCCATATAAATAAAGTAAATTAAAATAAATTATTATTATTATAATTTCTAATTCGTTGTAGGGATTTCGATTCAAGAACCAAGATCGAACCAATTTTTCAAGTACATACCAGACGCATCATCATCATCATCATCCACAGCCCTCTCTATCCCACTGCTGGGTATAGGCCTCTCTCCCGTTATGCCATCTGCCTCGGTCAACTGCTAATCGGGTCCAGGTTCGACCCGCGACTCTGACATGTCGTCGACCCATCTCGTCGCCAGACGCAATATGCCTTATCCTTTCTTATAAGTCTTTTTGCTTTCGATGCATTATCTAATTTTACGAACACTAGTTAAGTACGGTAAAGCTTCACTGGTGGTAGTAGACAACCCGCGCTATATGTGGGCCGTGGGGTATTTGACACCCCTCGTTCTTATCATTAATATTAATTGAATTTGGTGTAACATTATCCACTACTTGTGATAATATACCAAATACACTTAGATGGAGATAATATTCAAAATATTTGCGTTTTAATACTGGAAATACTTAATTTAAAATTTGACATTTCATAAGGAATTGACATGATATTATCTTAATTGAATACTATTGACATTTAATTGAAATTATTTGACTATTATGCATAGAATTTAGAATTGAATTGGAAATTGTTGATTATTATTAATTTTAAAAACTACTAAAACTATTTGACTGTGTACATATTGAATGCCCGATGTGGGTAAACTGACAATTTCAACTAATGCACTAAATAATATATCTGAATCTGAATTAATTTAATGGAAAAAAAACAATATTTGTCAAATCTCTTTTAGGTACTTGGATTTCCCAAAATACAAAGGGTCTTACTTATAAACACTGCTTAAAGTTAGTCACTGTTTAAAATGTTTTGACAACTGGCTGACGTGAAATGTTCCGTGCGAAAACAAGACTGAAACTTTAAGCAATTTTTACCTTTAAGTTGGCTTTATAAGTAAGACCGTTAGAAGCCAAAAATAATACGCGAGTAAAAACGTTCTTTTTATGCCATAGGTGGCAGACAAGCAAACAGGCCGCCTGATGGTAAGCGGCCGTCGTCGCCTATTATGGATACCTGCCGGCTTACTTTTAAGCCTCGTTAATTTTCCATTACGACCTTATACAGGGTTTTTCTAATCGCTGTTCCATACATTTTGTCGAGTGTCGTCGACATTTTTCAATAGAAAAGCTGATTTTTTTTTCACGGATTTCGGGTTGGTCGCATTGTAAAAGTTGTTCATAATTTGTTTGTTGCATTTTCTTTGTTATTTTTTATTTTGTATCGTGTTTTATTTAAATGTCCGTCACGTCACCCGCCAGTCTCAACGGAAGACCAGCGCCGGTTGTTTACGACCGGCATTACGCTGAGTTGAGACTGGTTTAAGACAAAAATAGTGTTCTTTCTTTTTTTTTTTTTTATATTTAGTATGTTTGTGTATATGTATATTTTTGTTTTAAATAAACTATTGTCTATTGTCTATAATGATGAGTACTATGAGCCCGTTTAGGCTTAGCCTTTATGAATAACTCTGTCATAACAAAGCAAACTTCTAATTTGATTTCAATCCACATCCAAGCTTCCTAATATCAGTTTCCAGTGCATTTGATATCAATTCATGTGCCAATTAGTGCAGTCTAAACATTATCTGTACCGTGGAGGTAATAAAAGAAGAGGTGACAATAAATAAAAAGAACCAACCAGCAAAGAAACCAGAAAAGAAACAACGACGTCGTTGACAAAAACTCTAAAATTGCCAAAATGTTAACAAAAATGTTAAAGTTTTTTTTAATATTGAAAAAAAAATACATTATTTTTTTTTTATTTTGGCTCGAATAGTCGACGTACTTCTCAGAATTGTCAAAAAAAATAATTAAAAAGTAGGATTGAAATGTTTTTTTGCATTTGCGTAGCGTCCTCTACTGCAGAGTAGCGCGACTAGCCGATTCAATTTATATTTATTAAGGTTTGTGTAACAATGAAGGTATGCTATGCTTAAGATATTTTTGTGTCTGTAAAAATATTTTAATTTTACTACTACAATACTTTGCCTCGCCTCGCCTTTACTTCACTTCGCCTCTAAATCTTGCGATAGTTTGTCTAAATTGAGTTTCTTTTTGATTTTTGTAATTGTATATAATATACGTAGTGTAGGACTTAATTAAATAAATAAATTAAATAAACTTATAGGTGTCACGGAAAGGTGCAGTAATACTTAAGGGTGTTCTTCTACACGTCAAAGTGAACAACTTCTAGAACACAAGTTTGCTAAATTCGAGAAAGTAAATAATGAATCTCCATGGAAAATTGATCACGTGACTAAATATTTTGTATGGTGACTCGATATTTTTTTTCTCGAATTTTATCAAACTTGTTTCACAAAAGTTGTTCACTTTGACGTGTAGAAGAACACCCTTAAGTATTACTGCACCTTTCCGTGACACCTTGTATATGACTGTTCTTGTGTTCTTGCTTATTTAAGATTTCGATTTCATTCAGACTAGTTTGAAGAGTATAACAAGGAAAACTAAGTCTATCTACTTCTAATTTTTATTAATCATTGTTTGCCATCAAATGCCACCTCGGTCTTGCATCTGCTCCGTGTTAACTGCTACTGGCTTCAGCCGAGCCAATTATTCTTCCCTCGTACAGGAAACCCACGAACGCTTTTAACCTTCGCCTTCTCTTTTAACTTCACTATCTGGTGGTAAAATACGGAAATAAGAAAATTCTGTTTTCTTTAGGCGATTTAATGATAAAGCATAGTGCCACAGTTTTTATGCTATTGAGGGACGAGACGAGCAAACCGTCCGCCTGATGTTAAACGTCACGTTTGCCCATAACAAATCTCCGCCACTCAGAATTATAAACTTTTAGAATTCCCTGCGCGGCACAGCACTGCGCTCGTCACCCTGAGATATAAGATGTTTAATCTCCTATTTGCCCTGAAATTTCACTGGAAATATTGCCCTTCCAACCGGAACACAGAACGTATGCACGTTAAGTACTGCCTGGCGATGGAATATCTGACAAAGGAGTGGAACTTATTTAGGCGGGCTCTGCAAAAGAGCCCTACTAGATACTAATAGTATTTTGTGTAATTTTGTAAAATTTAGTATTTATATTTGGTAAGCCAGTGGCCTGGTGATAACCAACGCGCTTGCCCATAACTTAGGTTTCCAGCTTGGTAAGGCTGATGGTGAGCGCCGCGCTCGCCCAAAATTGAAGCCTTATCACCTAAGTTTTACTAGAACATTTATCTATTACCAATTGCTTATTTCAAGTTACAATTACCACAAAAAGCTTTTTCAATTGTCAAAATGAAGCCGATTTAGATTACCAACAATAAGGCCTCAGCGGCCCCTATCGACTATCTTTTCTGATGTTCGATTCCGGCTTCATGAAATTCGTAACTAGCCAATTCTTGTTACCTATAATTCAGATACGGCCTACATTTTTCTAGGTCCATAACTTTTTCCAAAACTCATTAACATCGCAGTAACATACTAAATTCGTGTAACAAAGTTCTCGTACCATTAACACTTTTTCCTATTAACCCATTGGAGCCGTGCGTGAGAAACAAGAACGTAAGCCGAATTAACGGCTCACCACTAATACCGCAGACTGGCCGCCAGTGTTCCACTTCTCTCGATGGGATGAGACACGTTGCATTCGTTGTTTGGAGTTTTCTTCAGGGTAATGTTTTGTTTTGATTATTTGTCTGTTTTTTAACCGACTTCAAAAAAGGAGGAGGTTCCCAATTTGTTACCTCATAACTTTTGACTGGGTGAATCAATTTTGATGATTCTTTTTGTAGTTTAGTCTAGTTTGGCTAACTTTTCTTCAAGGTATTTTGTCTATTTCTGTCTTGGTTAGAATAAAATCATTAGTTAGATTACATTAGAGACACGCTTTTTTATCAATAAACAATAGTAATGATTATAAACACAGTCTTTATTTCATAAATAAATTAACTTACTAACTCAAATGTTGCCAGGAAGAGATCGGTCTTAGTCATTAGACCGCAGTCTATCTCAATTTTAAAGTTTCAATTTTGTAATAAGTGTTAATGTAATTCTTGCGTTTTAATTTCATAGTATTTTTTCTTAAATAAAAATCTTTAGGTAGGTACTGATCATTTACTACGAATTTCCATATCCGAAAATACCCCATCCCTAGTCAAAGCTTAAGCCCGTCGAAAACGTGAACGGCTATTATCTTGAAAATGGCGCTAATATTAAACAAAAGTATATTTTTAGCGGGAATACCTCCAGACATTGTTTGCTGGGTCTTTTTAGCACGCAAATGTATATAATTAGTATAATTTTCAGAGGTCTCGTTAGACGCCGGGTTTGGTGCAAGTGAGGCGCGGGGTAAGAAAGTTAAGATATTTTGAGATTTTGCAGTTTTCAGGGTTTGGAACCTCCTCTGGGAAAGAACTCTTTTGGTGAGACTCCGGTGTCTGTATAGAATAGAACAGTTTATTGGACTTATAACTACTTTTGGTACATCTGTATGTATGTCATAGCTGACGTTAAATGACGTTGTTTTTTGGTTTTATGAATACGCATATTTTTAATATACGATTAAAAAAACTGCACTTGACAATGGCAGAGAAAAATAAATTGTTTAAAGGGCTTCTTATAGGTTGGTCCTAATGGGTCTGAGTTATGCGAATATTTTGTTACCTATACAAGTAAAAAAATAAATAATAGTTAAAAAAAAACTAAAAAAACACGCTTTTTATAAAAAACCGAACTAAAAAAATAGAAAATAAAATTTTATAAATTTAAATTAAGAATAGGGTTGAAAATTTCAATAAATATAAATTAATAATAGTGTAAATAAATAAATATATGTATTTTATTTTTAAAAAGCGTGGGGTGCATGGGTCAATAGATATTATATATTTTGTAGATACATTTTGTATTGACAGACATGAGTAGAGTGATTAGCATTTTGATAATATCTTAGAAAGCACCCCACGCTTTTTAAAAAATAAAATACATATATTTATTTATTTACACTATTATTAATTTATATTTATTGAAATTTTCAACCCTATTCTTAATTTTATAAAATTTTATTTTCTATTTTTTTAGTTCGGTTTTTTATAAAAAGCGTGTTTTTTTAGTTTTTTTTTAACTATTATTTATTTTTCGCTTTTTAGTTCGATTTGCTAACTATTAACCATCCTTAATATGTACAAATGTGTTGGTGTTATCCGATTTTGGCCGTCTGCTCAAGCAAATTAAAAATAAAATTGATGCGTAACAAAAAATATTGAGCAAAAAGATTTGTAGCCGCGTGGTTTCGATCCTCAGACCTCATAAAATAAAATTGATGCGTAACAAAAAATATTGAGCAAAAAGATTTCTAGCGCGTGGTTTCGATCCAGGGACCTCTGGGTTATGAGCCCAGCACGCTTCCACTGCGCCACTCTGTTCTCTGACACGAATGACGAAATTACCATTTGTAAATTAAACGGTCTTAAAAGTTAAAGAAACTTTATAGAAAAAGCGTGTTAAAAAAATTAATAGTTAAAAAAACTAAAAAACACGATTTGTTTAGTGTATTGTCATCGGTCCTCGATATATCTACAAAGTTTGAAAGAAATCTGACCGTTTAAAGTGGGTCAAAAACGCGCTCAAAGGAGTCGGTTACATACAAACATACAAACATACAAACATACAGGTGAAGCTAATAAAAGCGTGTTAAAAACCGTTTTGACGTGACAACGTCTTATAAATTGGTGGGTGACACTTCAAGAAACTGCGTTACGCTCCGCTCACGTTATGCGCTCACAATGAGAGCGAGTGAGAGGCACGCGTCCCTTCCACTCGGGCATGGTTAGCCCGCCTAAGAGCGAGAGAGACAGACATAAGTCGTTGTCACGTAAAACTTTCGCCCGTATACCGACTTTTTATTCATAAATAGGCTTGCGTTTGACCGCCATCTTGCCTGATGGGAAGCAATGATGCGGCCTACGATGGAGCACGCTTGCCTAGAAGAAACCGATTCACTCTCGACTTGCAGACACCCATATTATATCCATCGGGGAACACCCATTCAGGCATATCATTCCACACTCGTGCGGTTCGCATAATGAATGTGGAGTCAAAGCGTTTCGTTCGGGTTTTAGGTATGTCAACCATAAAACGATGACGCTTTTTTGTGCCCTTGGTGGTCCGATAGAAGAACCTGCACCAAACCTTCAGCTCTTTCTCACTCACAAACAAAGGATAAGGTTATTTTTAATAGATAAGTGCTACGTAAGACAATACGTTCGAACTATGTAAAAACTAAAATATTACACACTGAGAAAAATGGCCATCTAAATTCTGCTAAAATAATGATGAATTCACCTAAAGTACGAAGCATACTGATAACACTAAAAAGTACGATGATTAACACCAGTTTATTATAGTTGTCATCGTAAAAACTGGTGCTAATCATCATACTTTTTGGTGATATCAGTATGCTCCGGACTTAGGTCATTCTTTTAGAATTTAGATGAGCATTTTTCTCAGTGCAAAAACGCAACTTTCTCCCAAATTGCGCCATCTTCCAGAACACCTGCTAAGACTGCGCAATAATTGCAACAACCGGAGTGCTGTATAACAGATGTTCAAGCATCCTGTATACAGGCGCCGTACCTGGCTGGAGCACTCTGTTTATACCTACAGTACTATAGGCAGTGATATTGTTTCCTTGATTTGTAACTGACTTTTTGGAAATCGAATAACATTAACACAGTTTTTTTAACTACTGCGGGTAGCATAGTTTTTTCTTGTTTTTAACCGACTTCAATAAAGGAGGAGGTTATCAATTCGACTGTATGTTTTTTTTTATGTTTGTTACCTCATAACTTTTCACTGGGTGAATCGATTTTGATGATTCTTTTTTTATTAGAAAGCTGACGCTTCCCATTTGGTCCCATTTCAATTTAGTCCAGTTCTGATAATGGTATCCATGAGAAAACCATATAAGTCTTAAATTTGCATTAAGTACGTGCGCGACAAATAGATGAATAACTCAATAGTCGGCCTTTTGAAGTCGGTTTTGAAGTTTATGTACGAATAATTTGAATTACAATGCAATGAATTGACACTGAAAGAAAACCACAAACACAGTAAAACACCGGCCTGAAAGAGATCGCTCTCAGCGATAAGGCCACTTGAGGCACTACTTTTAAGTTTATTATCCTTTTGTTTGTACACATGTGTGTAAATAAATTTTATTCGATTTAAAAATTACAAATTTTTCTTCTTTTCAGAAGTATTTGTTTTCCTAAAAGTATCTAGATATTAAATACAGGGTTATTCATAAAAGGTATGCTAAGCCGAAAAGGACTCTTAGTACTCATCAATATGAACAACTTTAGCTATGGGACCAACCCGAAATTCGCGAAAAAAATCAGCTGTTCCATAAAAAAAATCTCAATGACACTCGACAAAATGTATGTTACACTTTTTTTCGCGAATTTCAGGTTGGTCCCATAGTAAAAGTTGTTCATAATGATGAGTACTATGAGCCTTTTTCGGCTTAGCATACCCTTTATGAAGAACCCTGTATTTTTATAATTGGCACAATGAAAATAATCGTAATTTTGCAATTTCGATACTGTCAGATCGATTTACACGACTAGGTCGATGTTTCATTTGATCAGATTAGTACAATCAGTTGATAACAAGGCATGATGTTAATGCAAATTAGCACGTAGGTACAGCGTGTACTTGCAATTAATACCTGGGGAGCTGTAGATTAGTAGAACAAGCACTGAATGTAGATATAAACTAGGCTGTAGGTAGGTTTAGGTGGTTTTAGAATTACTAGGCTTTTGACTTTTGGCTATGAAAAGTTACGTTGTTTCGACACATTTACACTAATATTATAAAGAGGAAAGATTTGTAGGTTTGTTATGAATAAAGTCAAAAAACTAAAAACTAAAAAAAAAATACTGGACCGATTAAAAAAAATATTTCACTAATGTAAAGCTATAGTATTAGCGAGTAACATAGGTATTTCATACCCGTGCGGAGCCGGGGCAGGTCGCTAGTTTTGTTATAATAACGGAGTACTCTGCGGTTGAAACCGCGGCTCATCTAGTTTTATTATAATTAACATCGGAGTCATCCCGACACGTGTTCACGTATTATCTTACTAATATTATAAAGGTGAAAGTCTGTGTTTGTTACTTATGAACGCTGAAACGGCAGCACGGATTTACATGAAATTTGGAACGAAGGTCGTTCATGGTCGAGCTATATTAACACATAGGGTACTTTTTTCCCAGAAAACCCATGTTAACCCTTTGACCGCGAGTGAAACTGCAGGGCGCAGCTAGTGGGATCATATTACTGAGCCGCCGCCCGCACCTCTCTCAGTCCCCTTTGTCGTCATACCCCCGCGCCTCTGTACCGCGCAGGCGAGGACTAGGATAAATGGTTTGGCTAGAGGTATGCACCGATGGCAAGGAACGGACGCCACGCTCAGTATTCGGATGGGTGACCGCGAGGCATTTACAATTGAGCGCTACCGAGGCGCGTGGGTCGGATAAGCCCCGGTTAAAAGCCACCGTAATCCAATTCAAGCTTGCCCTAAGAGCTCAAAGCACAGGCTCTCGTAACCACTCCATCTCTCAGGTAACATTCTTCCGAATTTCAAAGTTCTAGAAAGGTATTCTGGACCGCTCGAGATTATCTCCGTCACTCTCACACTTACGACATTTCGAATGAGAGCGACAGAGACCGAGATTATATCTCACGTGCCAGAATAGGGCTCAAACAGTCACTGTGACAAGGACCTTCTAGAAAGTTTTTAAGTGTCAAATTGTGACTTTCGAGAACAGTTACGAGTTTACGGAGGAAGGATCGTTAAGTTTAATCTGGGATTTAATTGTCGGAGTTGACAAGTTGGATAGAGCACTGCAGTGATCTGTTGCTACGTACTGACCGGGGAAGCGAAGGTCTGAGAGTCTAGATGACCATAAAGGCGTGTGTGTTTGTTTGATCTTCAATATTTTTTTTGTGGACATTTACCTAGTTGATTTAAAAAAAGTTTTTGATTTAGAATATCAGCTAGATAAATTGGTGAAAGCGTTGGGAAGATATTGGGATTTCGATGAAGTAGGTGATATTGGGCTGTGATATTCAATTTTTATCCCCAACCGATTTTGGCAGTGTCCGAACATTGTGGAGACGAAATGTTTACTATTAGGACGCGTGCTGTTCAGGTGAGTACCTCGCTCTGTCCAAATGTAGAGGTTGAGCGTGTGATGGTACTGCTCGTAGCTATAAGTACATATATGCTATATATTCTATAGCCGTTTTGGAGAACGGTAGGCAGTTGTTCAGACTTGCCTAGATGCTGCATACTTGATGTTGATTGAACTCTGGTTACCTGAAAAGAGACAAAAATAAAATTAGAAAAATACAGAGGATACTTCGATCCAAGAAGAATGAGAATATTCGTCCTCATTTCACCGACAATTTTTTATATTTTTTGTTTATACTGACTTTTTTTGTTTCATACAAAAAAATGTATTTGGTATACTTTGATTAAACGGCAAACAGTTTTAGGATAGGCTATATTCTGTATAAAATGCAAGCTTAGTGCCACCCTTAGTGCCAAAATGAAACATACTCCCATTTCACTACTTTTTATCACAGATTTTTACCATCACCAATTACTGAATTGCCACTTGCTAAAAACGTAATTACCCAATAATTTCAAGACTTCCTTTAATCCGCTTGTCCGAATGCCCCGTTTGGCGCTGGCCCCGGCCCGCCGGGCTTGGCCCCGGAGCCAGATTTGGCCCATAACAGCAGTTAATGGTAGTATTTGGTCCAGTTTTAGCGCAGGGTTAAACTGATCGCTTGTTATCGCCGATATTTGCGGACTGTGCCAATTAGGGCGTCGGTTTTAAAGCCTTTATTTGCATTGATAAAATGTGTGATACTACAGTTTTACGACAAACTTTTTCCCGCACACACTCCCTACTATGGCATAAGAGAAAGGAGTCCTATACATAGAAGTGGGTTGATTCAAGCTGACGATAATGATGATTATGACCCTCTACTGCTATGACATGACAGCTTGAAGTGACACATTAAAAAAAACGGTTATTCCAACATCTTAAATGAACAAAATAACTCCGTCCCTACCAATGGTTGTCTAGAAGAAATTAGGGGATTAAATTTCAATTTAACTGCAACATTCTGACTCATTTTGTATAGATACCAAGTCTATATTTAAAACACTGACTTACAGTGATTCATACCAATAAAATACTTTAAACCAAAAGGGATGGGACCTCGCAGGATGAATACAGAACCCATAAACTCTTGTATTTACTCCAAGGGCATTAAGGTTCGTGGAGCAGGCGGTGTGATATTATAACTCCTTTCAATACATACACAAAAGTACACCATTTATTACGATTTTTCAAAAGGGTCTGCAACTTTTGTACAGGACAAAACATGAGATGGGCATGGGCATACTTTTGCAAGATTCTTTCCTTTATGGGTTTTAGGGTTCCGTATACAAAGGACCCTTTTCCAAGCTTACACCGCCGTCTGTTCTTCCGTCTTTTGAAATGTAATAGCGGAGCCGCACCGTTGGTAGAGCTATTAAAATATGGGAAATTATGGTGGATATTTAAAAAATAAAGGCTTAAAAATTTTAAGGGAAATATAAAAACAGAACGCATTTATCAACTTCTTTTGTTCTTCTCTATCGTGAAAACCGAGTAGGTAAAATACGATTCAAACTTGGTGTAATCAAAACTATGACAAAAACTCTAAAGCAAAAAACAAATATAAAAACCGGTAGTTAAGTCGGGCTTGCGTTAACGAAAAAAAAACATCCTGTTATGACTGAAAGAAAAAAAATTCAATAGATCGTTGTGTGATGGTACGGAACTCTTGCTGCGCGAGTCCGACTCACACTTGCCCGCTCTTATGTTACAGAAAATATTATTTAACATGGCATACATGACTCACAACACAGTAACCCGTGTTTCATTGAAAGTCTTACAATAACCTTAATAAAGTCATTATAAGTGCACACAAAGAGAACCGGTCGGTGCTGAACAAAGGTCTTCAAGACCGGGATAGGTTAGGTCAGGAAAGACTGGGAATAAACAGAAGGAGAACTTCGAAGAAGGGTTTTTTAAATATCTTTTGAAGAGATAGATGCTCTACAGTGCCGTGAGTTGGGGAATGTTGATATGTCAATGTGTGCGTGTTGTGTACGAATGCGCTAAAGTAGAGGAGTTCTTGGCTTCATTCAAATCTAACACAGTGCTCCGTCTTTTTCTAGGTTTATCTAAGATTGGGGTGAAAAAAATCCAGGTTTTACTATGAAAACTATCGTGGTTTTAAAAAGATCCCGGTTGTGAGTGAAATCTAGAAATGGTAGAACAGATCGTTGACCATTTTATTGGTCGTCTCTTCTCTTCTACAATTTCTTATTCCTTCTACTATGTAATTTTGACACATTTTTCGTTATTAAGTTTTATCATTACAATCTTTGATTTAACTTGCCGTGTGAGTATAACCGTCAGTGTAGGTCAAATCTTTTGAACCTAGAAATTTTTAACCACTTCCACTTTTAACCATGTTCAGTTGAGCTGAAATTTGGTATACTGTGTAACTCCGATGACAATGCAATAAAAGCTTGTATAAACTAATACTATATACTAGCTGACTCGACAGACGTTGTCCTGTCAAAAGCCATTGCGTCAATTCTATGTCAAATGTCATATTGCGTAACTATAGCAACCGTAGTATGTTGATGCTAACTTGTCAATTTATAGTAAAAAATATCAGTATATATATAATTTGCAATAAATTAAAATTGCGACTATAATTTGAGATTTAAACTATCCTATCTCTCAAGTTGGATCGAACTGCACATGGTGTGCGAATTTTATTATAATCGGTTAAGTGGTTTAGGAGTCCATTGAGGACAAACATTGTGACACGAGATTTATATATATTAAGATAATATAATATTATAAAGAGGAAAGATTTGTATTTTTGTATTTTTGGATGTTTGTGTGGAATAAACTCAAAAACTACTGGACCGATTTCAAAAATTATTTCACCATTCGAATGCTACATTATCCCAAAGTAACATAGGCTATATTTTTTTTTTTAATCCACAGCAAAGCGTGGCAGGGAACAGCTAGTTTTGTATAATTTTTTCAACCGTTTTTGCGCTTAACTCTTCCTTTCGCTTCAAATGAAAACATAGGAAGCACAAACCGCAGTAAAATTCCAAGAAACACGAATTCCAGTGTACATTCTATTTCAGAAGCCGAACAAAACGACTTTGATCGCCGGACGCAAGCATCGGGTTACGTGTCGCGAGGTTTATCGTTTTGCATAGGAAATGTTGTGTTAAAGACATTTATAATATTGGTAGTAACTGGCGTCTGAAAGCGGATATTTTTTTTATTTTTTTTTTCTAGTTAGCTATCTAGCTATCACCTGCAACAAATGTGACCGCATCTGTGGCTCTCGCACAGGTTTATACAGAGTTATTCATAAAGGGTATGATAAGCCGAAAAGGGTTCATAGTAGTCATCATTATGAACAACTTTTACAATGAGACCAACCCGAAATTCGTAAAAAAATTGGCAGTTCCATACATTTTGTCGAGTGTCATCGATATTTTTCTATGGAACAGCTGAAATTTTTTTCGCCAGTTTCGGGTTGGTCTCATAGTAAAAGTCGTTCATAATGATGAGTACTATGACCCCTTTTCGGCTTAGCATACCCTTTATGAATAGCCCTGTATAGTCATGAGTGCAGATGTAACCAACCGGACGTTTCAGCATAATCATCTTGTGTAATGATGATGGATCTTAAATCTCAGGGCGCAGGGGCTTGAATTGTTTACAAAATTATGGGTGGCGCAGACCTGTTATGGCAAAACGCGACTAACATTAGGCCAGCGATTTTCTCGTCTCGTCACTCACTTGTATAAAAAAAAAAAACAAAATAACCATCAAAGATTTTGTTGCATTGCTGTTGTTTTGTAATTTTACAATCATATTTAATTAAAATCCTTAAAAATCACGTTTATCATAATATTAATAGCTGCACCACGGTTTCGGGCCTCAAAATGATAAACGAATCCATATAATATCACTTTTTAAACAACTCAATAACAATAAACTTCCAATAATATTTCCGAAATGTTTACTTATTTTCCAAAAAAATACAACACTTACCCCCTCCATAAATCACTCCCTAGCTAAGGAAAACAACATTACAACCCCAAAGTTTTAGACTTATAATCGTTAATTAAATCCCCGGATTCCCAGTGAATTATTACTAAAAATCCACCCTTGACGTTTTGAATAATACGAGGGTAGCTCGCATTTTTTGTTGTGAATTTGGAAACGACAGTTTGTCCACAGATATAAAACATTTTAGGAAAACAACATTTGATAACAAGAACATTTTCCTAGAAAAAAAAAAGTTGTCTGAAACTCATATCCTTGCTCCGTTCCGTCATACGTAAACTAAGCAGTCTTCGCACTAAGATCGATCTTTTTCAGCCATCCGAAGATGATGACGGCGATGATAAGAATGAAGATGATGATAACAAAGTTAATGATCGCAATCATAAATTTAACTGATGACTGACATCACCTCTTTCGTCAAAAGTTTACTCTATGAAAGTAGTTAGCAACAAAATAGATAACGACGCTACACTAACGCATGGTTCAAGTTAAACCCGGTTTAACGATAGGAATATGGGTTAGAGTGGGGTTTAACTATCGGCGTAGTAATGTCCATTGCGGAGCAAAACGAACGCAGCCGTCCACGGTGAATATTTTATAGCGCGGGTAGTGTAATGCAGGACAATGTTATTGGCCGTACTGCATTCACTGTACTGACTATTTTATTGTAACTTTTTACCCCCGACGCATAAAGGGTGATAAGTTTTACCGCAATGTGTTGTGTGTGTCTGTCTGTGGCACCGTAGCTTTTGAACGGGTGAACTGATTTGGGTGCATTTTTTGTGTGAAAGGTGCACACAAATCAGAAATCAAATCGATCGAGTGTAGCGATGACTCGAGAAAGTCGGTTCAGTCGTTTGAAAATTATGAGCTTTATTCTTGTCGTAGTTGGTTTTTGACGTGATAACGTCTTATAATTCGATGGAGCCGGGTGCAAGTACGAAAAACCATGACGCATGTGCCGTTACCTCGCTCTGAGGCGTTCCATTTAAGGCTTGAAGTGCAATTGTGATTTCCTATATTCTATTATATTTTCCTATTTGTCAATTACTTTTGTACCTTACTCAAATAAAATAAAATAAAATATTTTTTTTCTATTGAAAAATGAAACCATTCTATCAGTATTTTCTTATGACGTCACGTTCAACTATCGTCAGTAAACCGACTTTACAGACAACCGATTTTTTTTATATTTATAGTTATCTCATTAATTTTATAAAAGTTAAAGTTTGTATGTTTGTTAACACTGAACGCTGAAACGGCTTATTGGATTTACATGAAGTTTCGAATAAAAGGGTTTCATCGTATGGATTAACATTTAACACAGGCTTACTTTTTATCCCGAAAAACTCATGTTAACGTTTGACCGCGGGTGAAACCGCGGGGCGCAGCTGGTTTGTTAAATTTCTAAGATAAATAAGTGTCATTATCTGAGTAAGACTCGCAATAATAGCCACTGTTTGTTTGTGTTTGACAAGTCCAAATAGGACTTCCATACTTGCACTGTTTGACCCGTTTGGTATATGACCGAGACAGATGACATAACAAGAGAGGTTTAGGGTTTGAATTACAAAAAAAAACCTTTCTTACTACATATTTGAAAAGCACAAAATTCAAATTCAATACTTTTAAAAACGAATTAATTCTCACACAGAATTTTCGTCTCTCGCGCCATAATAGTTTGTGGCCAAGAATGTTAAGGGTTCAAAATCGTAAAATTTACGGCCGTATTTTTTTATTATGTGCCATTTTAATGGCCGGCAGTGCACCGATTTAACGGCCGGCGGCGAAACATCGATAAGTCGTAACGATGACGCGAGCTGTAATCGATAATATAATCGAGTGCACTCGGCCAATCGATTCTCGGCTGTAATGGAAATGAACACCACTATTTGGAAAATGAAGCTAATATACATGAAGTACAGTTATAAAGGTTAGGTTGGGTTGATAGTTAGTCCAAATAGTCAGAACACTTTAAAAATTCGTAAAACGCGCGCACTCTCATCATTATCAGCCTGGAAGAGATCGCTCTTAGCGACAAGGCCGCCAGTTGTTGCACTAGTTTCAAGGGTTCGTTCTCATAATATTATATTCTCAAAATATTATATTCTCAAAATATTATCTTTTGTAAAATGAAGTACAAAAGTATTATCCATAAAACGGAAGATATTACCAAACTCTTTAAGGCTGGCACAGAAAAATAAACTCGATCGTCATTAAAAAACCGAAATTATTTCTTTTTGTATCGAAAATTAAAAAAGAAGCAGAATTACAAACAATTAAAACGAAAAAAAGTAAACTGCATTGCAAACAAAAATAACGGCGGCAACAATATATTGAACAATCGGTCAATCAAGCTGAAAAAATAATTTCAAAATGTTTAAACAGTGAAATATCGATAGGAGAATGCTTGCAAGATTTATCGGAGATATAGAAAGTTAATTGATTTTTATTTTTTCGTCAATTTGAATAAAATAAAGACAATAAATTTTTTTACATAGGTATTTTCTGTTTCATTGTACAGGTAATATTTTGAGAATATAATATTATGAGAACGAACCGTTTTAAGTGTTATAATCTTATTGTTTGTAAATTCTGCTGTACAATAAAGAGTTTATCTATCTATCTATCAGGGAAAGTGTGGTGATAAGTACTAACTGGCTAGTAATATTATACATTTTGGTTGATTATACGTAACGAGTACTGTGACGAGACAGTGCTCTCGGCCGAGTACTCGGTTTGTATAAACAGTTTGACGAGGCGACACACTCACTAGAACGTTTTGTTTGTTCGGCCGAGTATGACATTTACTGTCTTTTTTCGCTGTTGTCCACAATTTTTCGAAAAAAAAAGAAAAAGAAAGCAAGTAACTTACGACATACAGTTAGTTAAGTGCTTCGGCTTAAGGAGTTAAAACTGTCAGGCCATTACGTTCCGAACAACGCCTCCCTAATACCTCTTTGCCATAAAAAAGTAACGGATCATTGGCTACGGTATAGCCAAATAAAATATTTCATTTCTACAAGGGTCCATTCCGTTAATGAGCAGTAAGTACTTACAATACACTAAAACGCAGTATGGGGAAGTTATCCCATAGACACCACCCCATACATTTTGTCAAGTGTCATTGACATTTTTGTATGGAACATTTTTTTCGCGGTTTCACCCTGAAACCCCGTAGTGGAAATAGTTCATAACGATGATTTTGAGAACTATGACCCTTTTCGGTTGTATGTATTTTTATTATTTATTTATGCTATTGTGTGACGAGACGAGCAAATCGCTCGCCTGATGTTAAACGTCACGTTTGCCCATAACAGGTCTGCGCCACCCAGAATCTACAACTCAATATAGGTTTATCATGTAATGATTAAATCCAGTTAAAATCCAGCTCATCCAAAGACCTGGGGCCCTTTTCTGGCGAGTGAGATATTGTCTCCGTCACTGTCGCTCACATTAGAAATGCCATGAGAGTGAGAGTGATGGAGATAATTTCCAGACCAAATATTACTTGGAAATAAAGATCCCTTACTGCAATAGCGATAGTAAGCAGTGAGGGTGTTTCTTGTTTCATAATAAAGTTGTACCGGGGCGTGGTCACGCTGACAGCGATAAACTACGCGGATAATTAAGGGTTATTTTTGTAGTTTTAAGTTTGTAGCAGTTCTTTTTAGTTTTGATGTATTGTGCGGCTATGCGCATTAATGGCGCAGTGAAAATGTTGAATTTAAATATGCAGAACTTGGTTTTTCTAACGAGTATAAAAAGATTTTAAAATATATTTACACAATTCTAGCTCTTATTGCATTGTCATCGGTGTTATACAAGTATACTTTTCAACTCAATCTGACATCGGGAAGTGGTTTAAAATTTGGTATCAAGATTTGTGGTAAACAAAATTAACGTATGTTACATTGTAAGTTTAATGATAGTGTTTAGTTTTTATCTGACTAGTCAATAGTTCTAAAAGTTAGATTTTGTTATTTTTTTATAAAACTAAACTTGACAGTACAAAAATTGCTATTACTTTTTGAATTAGGGAAATAAAAGAGACGCAGAAAGTGTTAGCCCTAGATTAGTTTGGTTTAAAAACGCCAGAACAAAATGGACATAAGTTTAAAACTAGGTTAATCGCTTTCCGCTCATAGTATGACCTCGCCTTGAATCCTATTATTTTGCGTTCAAAAGTCCACATTAATTCAGGGATCCACCCGCACTCAGTCCGACGTATTGGCGTATTATGGAATATTTTAAAATATTACGCTTTTGAAATATTGGACAGAAGGGAAGACGGGGTGGGCTACAGCAGTCAGAAAATGGCGGCAGGGGATGGAAAGCGATCACCTGCTTTATTTATCCTACTAATAATATAAATGTCAAAGTTCAGATGTTTGTTGCTCAATCACGCAAAAACGGCTTAACAGATTTTCATGAATTTTGGTGTAAAGCTAGCTTACATCCTAGATCAACATATAGGATACGTTTTACCTTGAAAAATGCGGGTGAAATAGCAGGGCGCAACTAGTACTAGTATTTCGGTTTTATTTTATGTTAAAAGAAAGATTCATTACTAGCTGCGTCCCGATATTTCACAGCAATCCTGCAGAAATCCATCATTTTAAAACACAATCAATCTTGCTATTTTCTTTTTACAAGAAATTCTCTAACAGGCATAATTCATGAAATACAAAAAGGCCGTCAAATAATTTACCTCGAAAAAAGTTTGCCTATTCCTATTTCCTACTCAATTCTAAAATGAAACATCGCGTGCCGTAATCTATTATAGACTGCAACATAAATAACACCCGCTCCCTCTGACAGTCGACGCGCTACTGACTTGATTTGTATGTTATGACCGAACGTAGCGATGACAGTTATTGCTAAACGTTAATTTAATTCGTTTTGTAGCATCCTACGAGTATGAATGCATCTTTGAAACGTTGGTAATTTATTTATTTTTGTTTGTGAACAAATAACATTAAAATGATAAATTAAAGTGAATGATGATAGATAGCGCGTGTTAATTCAGAGTATTCCAGAGTAAAAGCTTTCTATATTCTAAATTTCCTCCAGTTACGTCCAGCCGTTTCAGCTTGAAGGAGTAACAAGCACACAGACAAACTTTCTGACAGACACTGTTTATAGACTTGTTTATATGTTTATAGATTCAGCAAGTTGTTAGAAGTGTCTGGGACCTTCTTGTACTACGAAACCCTAACAATGAATGAATGAAACAGCTTATTGTGTATTCATGTATGGATGTAAATGCTATTGCTATTATCTGCTAATGCTATTAAACTGCTAATGCATGCTAATAACGCTTCCAGTATACTATTAAGACCGCCAACGCCATCTCGCGTGATCTACGCGCTTTTAGTTTCCGTGTCGAATGATCTAGCGGCCGTTAAAGCGGTTCTAATTTAATTTTAACGCAGTTTTTCGTGACAATATTATCAACTTAAGTGATTATTATTGTTTTTTTGTTTTTATAATTTACGTCAGTTTAGTCGACGTTGGAGGAGTGAACTGTGGTTGTTTATGGAGTGTTATCTATCACGCTGAATCCATCCATCTACATAAACTGTGTATATCCTACATAAACACATGGACTAGTTTTCAAAATCATCATCTTCACCGTTTTTCATCACTGCGCGAGTAAAGCCGCAGGGCACAGCTAGCTAATACTTCTATGCAAATAACAGAGCAAATACCAGCATTTATACCATGGCAATAAACAAAGCAATAATTTATGCCTTGAAAACTGTATTCAAGTCCCTTGATATCTTAATACTAACAATTTATCCAATATTCCGATAACAGTACAACAAAACCATTAACGAAACTCGTACAACTTAAGCCTTCTTCTTTTTCTTCATTCGTTTCAAATAGTACTGCAGCTGCGTTTCCAACATTATCAGGAACTCCAAATACTTCTCACCCCACGGCGTGTAGCTTTGATACCAGTCTACATAGATCTGGTTATCAAAAGCATCGACTTGTATTACGTCTGGCATCTTCAAAACACAATCTACTAATTCTTGCGGGTGCAAAGGTTTATGGTACAAAGTTCCCACCCGTTCCGCAGACAACACTGTCTCCACAGCTTTCTTTATTGTCTTTATATCGTATCCCTTTAGAACTTGGGCTACGCTGTGAAGGTTGAAGTCTCGAGATACGCCGTGATACTTCATCAGCAGACGGTTTAAAATGAAAGACAAACTCCCGTAGTCCGTTCTCGGAATCAGAATAACGCTCGAGAAGATTTTATACATTGGACCCACTTTGCCCAACCAGGGCTCATTTGCTGTACCTATAACCATGATCCTATCTTCAGGACCTATAGGCTTAATGAGTTCCTTGTAGAAATCTTTCTGCAATCTAGTCGGGTCAAACATCTTCTCTTCTTTAGGAACTTTCTTGTAGAACATTCTCTCAGCGCGTTTCACTAGGATGATTGTCGGCTGCATTATTCTGGCTATTTTACTGCAGTACGTAAACATCATCTTTTGGTTTTTGGGTCCGAGGAATTTGTTGAAAATGTTTTTGGGTGACAAGTCGATGATGATGGAGTTGGTTTCCGCGGCTACAGCGTAAGCTAGGGTACGTTTCCCGCAGTGTCTGTGGCCCACAAGCAGCTGGGTTCTGACGGCGTTGCGACATTCAGATCCCAGAGCTAGCAGGCAGTTCATTCTTACTTGTTCTCTCACGTCACCCAAACAAGGCGGGGGAAACGATGGCGTCCATAGTACACCTCTCAGTTCAGCTGCAGCAAAATTCCGGTCACCCCAGAAGTCTTCTAGTGTAAATTTTGGGTACTTTCTCACGACTCCTCCGTCGACCAGCGTTTGAAACATGACCTCAACAGGAACTTTTTCAGGTTTGACTCGTTTTGGCTTTTTAGGTTTCTTTCGCTTTTTTACCACTGGCATGGGCAGAGGCGGGTCCTCGTGCATTAAGTCAAATTTCAGTGCTTTTTGCAAGAGCTTTAATTCCAATCTCAAGACATCGTCAACTAGTGGTCGTAGGTCTAACTGTACACTTTTGTACGCATCTTCCGTTATCAATTCCATAATATACCTCTGTTTGACATCCATATCCGCATCTCCACGGTCGATTGTCCTCCACTGGTTCTGATATGATGCCCAGGCTTGAGCGATAGGTTCATAAGTACGATCCGGCAGTACGTAACATCCAGGATCAGTTTCTGGATTAAGACGCTGTTTTTTGTAATCTGCTATGCGTTTCTGTTCTGCTATTTTAGCCTGCAATTCAATCTTCTTCTTTTCTTCCTTAGCAGCTAATCTTTCTTGCTTGATTTGGTCTTTAGTTTTTGGATTCCCAGATTCTTTTTGTAGTCTCTTTGTTTCAATTTCTTTCCAAATTACGTACTCTTCAATTGAAAATGTTTCACCTCTCGCAATCAATATCGACCCACCTTCTAAAGGCCAAGGAAACTCGTCGAAAGCTCTGGCTTCGCTGTACCACTCTGTATACCATTGTCTTAATTCGTCACCAATATCTTCCATTATTTTGCCTTCACGAAGTTTGAATACTCTGGCTTTTTCTCTGATATTCTCTTCTAACCACTCTTCATAATATTTACGTCGAAATTCTCGTCTTAGTTCTTGCACTTTGGCCAATTCAACTTTAGCCGATGGCGGAGTCCATGCTGGCATTACCATACCGAGTTTAGTTTTGACTGTCATATCTCTATAACGTCTTCTTTTTTCTTGCATAAACTGTTTATAAACTGTTACAATTAGCTCTGCAGCTTTTCTTCGGAGCTCTTCTCTATTTGGTGGCTTTTTTAGTCCCGCTAATTCCAAATAAAGCATTTCGTCTTTGCTTTTCTTAAGTAAAATCTCTCTTGTTCGCAACCGACATCTTTCCATTCGTTGGATGTTGTTTATGTTTGTTAAATATTCTTGATGTCTTCTCTTCAATTCGAGTGCCACAGGATTTAATTTTTTTTCTTCAGTTGACTCGTCGATATCTTCACCCATGGCCAGCTTTCTCAATGCTTCCGCTTGTTTTTCTTCTTGTTTGATTCTTTCTGCTTCTAAACGTTCTTCTTCAGCTCTTTCTTGTTCAGACGGTGTCGGCTCGGGATCACCGAGGCGGTTACCAGCAAAGATTTGATCAACAATATATTGCATTTCTTGGCTTCTGATTTCGAATGGGTAAAAGAAAGGGCATGCCACTTCAATATTAACAGGTGTCATAAGCATTTGCTGTACTCCGTTATCGGTGTAGGTGTATTCGAAAACTTCTATTTCTTCTAGAGATTTTTTGTAGTCGAGTATTCGGCATGTAATGGCATCTATGAGTTTTTTGATGAAGGGTCGTCTTTGTACTTGCTCCATTTGGTCGTAGAGGTCGCAGAGCTGGTTGTAGATGATGCAGTATCTCCCATACATCCTGGTGACTACCTCTACAGCATTCGATTGCGGTTTAATACCAACATAGTTGATTGCCCAATCATGAATTTTTGCATCTTCTATTAGCAAAGCGTTGAGTTGCTTTTTAAGCGACAGCCAACGCGCATAGTAGTCTATGGTTGCCATTTTTATTGAGAAAATTAACTGCAATAAATATTATGAAACATTATAAAAGTAATATAAAAACATTGTAAAAATCTTACAAAAATAAATTATGAAACGACAAGTGTCACTGTGACATTTTTATGTTTTTTTTCTGTTTTTCTACCAGGCTTTACGCTTGTTGTCGGAAAAACTTGGAATAAACAAAGAAGTTCCAATTCCTTTGATCAACAGTATCATTATAATATATGCTGAGCGAGTGTATAATGTTAGGAAAAAAACAAGTTTAGTTTTATTTTTCGTATGTATTTAACAATTTCCATTTCAAACAAGTAAACATTTTAATATTGAAACAAATCACGTGAAAATTTCAACAAATACTGTCACAGGTCCAACTAAGCAACACGGACTTTATGATTTGCCGAGTTATCGGGAAACTTTGTTACCTGCCCCACCTCGCATCACACATTTGAAGTGTTTGTAGGCGATTTGCCAGATTACGTGTCATGCTGCAGGTCGGCATCGCGCCTAATGAGATCACACAACATCGCACCATTGTTACATTTTATTAATACTTATGTATTTGTCTAAAGTTAGGTAAGTTAGTTAGGATTTTATTATTTTTATTTAATATTTAATTTAATTTTAATATTTAATAATTAGTCTTGCTTTAATGTTTTTCAGCAAAGTTTTGCATCAAGTCATATTAACTTTCTTCAAACTCGATTCTGAAAAAATAGACAATTAAATGTGTTTGAATAAAACTACACCCACCCTTCCAGACACTTCTAAGATTTCTTCAATCCCTTTTAATTAGCCATGCCAAACTAGCCCCTATCTTCTTAGCAATAAAGCTTAAAACACCGTCTACAGAACAGGCATCACCATTGCAAATGCCACGGATTTAAAACGCGAATGCTGGAAGAGACACAATTAGCAACAAAAGCCGTTCGATCACGCTTTGATACATAATTCAGTGAGCGCACTTCGCGTCTGTGATGGCGCTTCGTGATACACACAGACGTAGCAATTGTTGAACACTATCATTCTATGTGTTTAGATAAAAAAAAACTATTTAGTTGTGAATGTGGCTCAATAATTTTAGTGAAATGTAGATTGGAGATATAGATATAGGTAGATGAACTCTTTATTGTTCACACCAGAAATTACAAACAAAAGGAAACTAAAACTTAAATCTACTAGATACTTTCTATGTGGTCTTTTACTTAAATACAACTAATGAACACAACAAACTTTTACGTAAAGTTTGTGAGTAAGTGAGTGTGTTTATACCTAAATTTTTGAACATTATTAACCAACAGTTCCTGTAGAAAAGTGGGCGTAACCGAGAGGGGCAGCTAAGCAGCTTTTGATAGTGTCAGTATAAGAGGTAAATTATGTTACCTAACTTGAGTTTTTCTATCTATTTATAGAAAAACTTCACTGTTTACACCAGAAACTAAAACTAGTTAAACATCTGACGGCTATCGCTAACAGCGATTCCAGGCCTTCAAACACACTTCTCACTCAACACACTCTTACTAAAAGCGATCTCTTCCAGTTTTCATACCATCAAACACACTTTTCACCCAAAATGCTTTCAAACTCGTGTGACCGTATGTAGTCCCTTCGAGGGATGTTTAATTACCAGTTCGTCTCTTTGATATTGTTACTGATTCTCCACGTCAAACGCAACCTCGGGGTAGTAGGAGGAACGGGTGAACCTCCACTGGCTGAGAAGAGAGCGAAGCGGGAGATAGTAAAAAAATGATCGTGCGCGCATAAAAAATAGAAGTCACCACATACTTACGTGTGATGAGGTTGTTAAATGCGGGCGTACTATTAGTCGGAGTTCAGCCAATCATACGCGATTCTATTCATTCAAAACTAGCTGGGAACCCGTGGTTTCAACTACGGTCAAAAACTTAGCATGAGTTTTCTGGGATAAAATTTGTTAACCAGGCCATGAACGACCTTCATTCCTCATGTTAATTCGTTTAGCCGTTTCACCGTTCATTGGTAACAAACATAGGCACTTTCACTTTTATAATATTAGTAAGATAGATTATTTTTACCACTATCCATTTTGTGTTAATTGAGTAGCACTGAAATAGAGCCCTGGTGACAGATTCTTTAGGCCACCTGAAGGCTCTGACATGCCATATCTTCTCTGCTTATTCGGTACACATAAGTAGGGCGCTTCTTCATCACTTTCTTTTCCGCTCTGCTACAGGCTTTTTTATATAAAAGAGCAGCAAACAATAAAATAAAATAAACCGTTCAGTCTGATAATAAGCTAAACCGCCGCGCCGCCTGAACACCTGCAACCTGCAACACTAGCGACTTTGATGATGCTTTGCCAGCCCGGAGAGGTGCTTGTAGACTCCCTTTTTAGGCTAGTGGAAAAGAGCCCTTACAGACTCTGGACACTACGCTGCTTCACAAAAATCCATCGCTTCGCTTCGCTGTGCACAGTCAGCCTAAAGGAGTGGGAGGGGGTGCCCCATCCAGGAACAGGAAACTCTTTTATCTTTAGTATTAGGAAATGCAAAAACAAACTCTGATTTCATTGCCTCAAAGAATAATACGAAATTAAGTGTATTTAATATCTTTTTATACAGACTGAATAGCTTTTGTTCTCAATTTATTTTCTTAAAATTCCTTGTTTCTTGAGTGATATAATCTTGGGCTTTTGAAGGCCAGAATTAATAGGTATCTTCTAGATGCTTCATCTTCGACCACATCGTCGCTTACAACAGGCGAGTTGGTGGTCAAACGCGGACTTATTCGCGATAAAAAAAAATGCAAACTTTATAAAGGTTTAGTTGTATTACTGTGGGTCCGATGGGGAGGTTCCCAACGAGTCCCACACGCTGTTACTCGTTGGGAATTATTTTTCCCAACAAGTTACACTGTTACTCGATGGGAATCTTTTTTGATGACACATAAATTGTAGGCCCCGGTTGGTTGTCTCATAGCAACTACCGTGTCATGTCAGAGGCCATCAGGCGGCCTAAACTTTGACTAGGGCTGGCTACTACCTATATGAACTTACGAACTTTTAGAAGTACAACAAGAAAATCTTATAAGGAATCTCTTTATCGGCCCGTTTTAGTTTTGATACATCTCAAGCGGGAACTGCATGGAAACTGGCATTAAATTGCGGCTGTCGGAACGCGTTTTCAAGCTTGCAACATTTTGAAGTTTTTTGAGGGTAATCCCCAAAACTCAAACACTAACTACAAAAATAATTATGTATGGCTTTACCGCTTTATAAATAACCATAGTTTTGAAATTTAAATATAGATATAGTCATTTCAGACTACATAAGACGCTGTAAAGACGCTCGTGGAAACATCCCCTTAGATATTTCAAAGAATCCGCCATAAGCACTTTTATTACACGCATAACACGAAATCTATAATGAAACGCAAAACTCAGGCCAACCTCGACGAACGTACGTATTTCCGTTAATGATACTCTATTCAACCCTATCAAGTAACTTCGCCGATGGTCGACAACTTCATGAATTTCGAAATGAGCCAATCTGGCTGTCGTTAAGCTCGAGGTGGCGTCACACAGGCTCGAATTTTCAATTTTCGAACGTCATTATTTTGAACTAATTTTGTATGATTTTCCATAACAATTCGTATCGACTAACATTGACGACAACCTGAAATTGTAATCTGGAACTTCGAAAATTAGGGGCTCACTTTATAAAGATTTTTTAAAGTAAAGTGAGATTGGTTACTACATTTTTGTATTGTGCACAAGTTAAATGACTGGTTTTAGGCTTAGCCGAGTGCCACTGCGACCTTACAGCTAATTTAGTTCACTCACCCAAACTTCAAAATTATACATTTCGAAAATCGAACACCAGAGCTACGTTACATGCTTGACGAAAGACACATCGGCCCATTCCTCATGAACCAGAATTGAACATCATCGAAGTTACCCGATAGAGCCGGATATGCTAATTTTATTGAATTAAACTTACGTAGGCGTAAGTGTTAATAACTTCAGATTAATGCAGAGTTTTAAATGTTAAATATGCGCTTTCATGTTAAGTGGAGATTTAAAAACGGTTTAGATAACATAGCTGATTGAATTACATAGTTTTGATGGTAAAATATTATTCTGCATTCGTATGACGTCATTAATATAGACGCATTGAATTTTATTGACGATTTTGACATAAAAATGTTTTTTCGGTGATGTGAAATCTTGGATATGGTATCTTTTTGGTATTGAATATTGTTTTACTATGAAGTAAGTTTTCTTTTAGTACAAAATAATTGTTACGATTTCGTCGCGGCATAACTTATACTGGGTTATATGAAAAGGGTATGGTAAGCTTAAAAGGGCTTGTAGTACTTATCATTATCAGCTGTTTCATAGAAAAATGCCAATGAAAAAAAAAAAAATAATAAATGACACTCGACAAAATGTATGTAGTAGCTGATTTTTTCGCGAAGTCCGGGTTGTTCCCAAAGTAAAAGTTGTTCATAATAATGAGTACTATGAGTTTCTTTCGGCTTAACAGATCTTTAAATAGTCAGAGACTCTCAGGTGCCTTAGGAAATCTGACACGAAGGCATGCCATTTGGTTTCTACAAACTTACGACCGTACAGGTCAAACAATCTCCCCATTTATCTTCCCCGCAGTCGGCTAAAACCCCCAAACCAAATAAAAAAAGCATACAAATCAATATAACCAACAAAAAGATCTTATCAGCAATGTAATCATACATCAAACAATCAACAGCGAATACCTTAAATTTCTTGAGGGTGGAATGCGATAGCATCAACGCGAGTCGGGGTGAAATGAGCAAGGGTAAATAAGTCATTAATAGAATATAACCATATCTTTTGGGGGATCGGAAACAAGGGATAAGGGTGCGATTACACTAGGACAAGAGGTACTCTGCCTTCATAAGCCCAAAGCAGTATCGCAAAAAAAAAATTATTTCTGTTTTTTCATCCTTCAGATGCGTAATTTTTCAAGCTTCAGATGCCTGAAAAAAAGAAAAAAAAATTGAGATACCTTTCTTAGGTTAATGAGAGCTGTTCTTTAAAAAAATATTTTTATTACAGTAATAATTTTTAAGTTATATCTGGTATTTAATAGCCGGTTAATACAAACCAAACTCAATCGAAGAGAACAAAACTAGATGGCGCTAAATGATTGTACATTGATTTCTTTCTTAGGTTCATAAAGCTCTTCACATTTTTTTTTCCAAATCTTAAACCATACGTATTTTAACACTGAACGGACAAGAAAAATCTGAAAAATTCTCAGAAAAATGTCAATGACCCTCGACAAAAATGTGTGGAACAGCTGATTTTTTTGCGAATTCCGGGTTGGTCTCATAGTAAAAGTTGTTCATAATGATGAGTACTTTGAGCCCTTTTCGGCTTAGCATACCCTTTCTTTATAACCCTGCATGAGTTTTACTGTCTTTGTGGTGTCAAGAAACAATTGTTGTATTGTATTATTTTGCAATCGAAATGTGTCAATGAATCTTAAACAATATTCCCAAGTTTTCGGAAATAAATGGCTATAAATAAATAAATTGTTTTGTAATAATGTACGTTTTGCGTCGTAGTGCGTTCTCACCTTAAAAGTATCTTGTGGGGGATCGGAAACAAGATAAGGGGTCTTTCAATTCTTGGGGTAAATATGTTATTGAAGTCGTAACTGATGTTAACTGAGTTTTGGACTTGATTGGGATACAACCGAATGAAAAGATCGTTTTTATTGGTTTTCCTGTTTGTTAGGGGCAGAATGTGTCGCGCCGCTATCTCGCTCGCCCATATCAACATTTTCAAAATTAGAAAAACAACCACTGATTTTTTTTTATTAAAAAACATTTCGGTCAAGATTTTACTTTTTTTTTAATAATAAGTGGCAAGCAAGTGACGGGTCGCCTAATGGTAAGTGGTCACCGCCGCCTATGGACACTTCCAATACCCGAGGCATCTTCAGTGCGTTGCCTACCTCTGAGGACTCTATTTACCCAAGTTCCTTAGAATAATATCACAAAGCTTTCACAAAAAAAAAATGATTCTAAAAACCTCGTGAATGCAATGCGGCAGTTCTCTCAATGAGCTACAATAGCTTCAAAAAATAACCTATATGTCTATTTTTCTGTCTGAATCTTTGGCCGTGTTGCTTAGAATTTTTTCTGCATTACCCATTATATTAAATGACTTATAATAACAACTACCTATTATAATAATAGCACAAGAATTTCGACTTCCGATCTTCTGTTCAAGTAACCACAGATACATAACAGTCAGTATGAGGTTTAGTTTTTAACGCAGAGCATCTTTTAAAACCTCTTTTTACAATAGGCTAGACTCTTTTTATTATAAGTTTATGGTAGGTTAATGATAGATAATAATCTGATGCTATTAATTATAGTTATTAATAAATAATAGTTATTAATTGTAATAAAGTCAGGCGTTACTTTCGAGGGGCGATCCTTATCGTAGGTGCGAATTCTGATTCGTCATTGCTTTTAATGTTGTTAATTTAATTAATATGCGAGACGAGGCATATAGAGAGTATAAAACCAAACGTGAAAATTTCGCGATGAAACAAGGTCCAAGACGTGGTGATACGGATCATAGGACTCAAGAGAAGATGGTCCAGATTAGAAGATAACTCATGTACGATTTTTCAAACCATTGGCTTTTCGGTCAAGGAAAATATCGTGAGGAAACCTGCATACGTCCGCAGAGAAAAAAAAAATAGCGTATGTGAATCCACCAATTCTAAGAGAACAACAATTAAATTATATCATTCGTTCATGCTAACAAAATCCAAAATATAATTGTGCAAGTTGGAGGTATTAATAACAATGGGTTGTACTCGTTAAGTGTAATGAATTCATTATCGAAATACCTTTTATATCTTTTAAGTTTTACTTTTTATTTTAACAAAAAAAAAATATCATAATACACGGAAATAGACTAAAAGAAGTCACAAATAAAAAGTATTAGTTTTAGTTTTGTTTTGAAACCTTTTGTAGTCGCCTAAATTAAAGGTTTTTCTACATATCAAAGAGCGTCATATTTCCCAGAAATAAGATACGAATTGAATCGAGAATCACGCGGCTGGAACGCATCAATCAAAAGTCGATTTCCGGTCACAATTAAATTGGGGATCCGTGGGGGAAATGGGACCCTCAAAATGGAATTACCCTCAAAAACTCCTAATTTCGTATGCATCAGTTCTGTCGCGGACGCTGAAAATATTCAAGAAGATTTTAGGGTTCCGTGAGATTTTGGATGGTGATGTGAAATTTTATGTATTTTTTATTTATAGTTTTTGTTAGTTTTTTCATAGGTTTTATTGGTTTATGCAACCCAGTTTTCCTAGTATTTGTTGCCTGATACATGATCTAAGGCATAATAATTCTAGAAAACAATATCATCTGGGATCAACATATGCTTAGATCATTATTATGTTCCTTCAGGCGAGTTGGTGGTCAAACACGGACTTGTTCTCGTAAAAAAAATGTAAGGTTCCGTTTTGTCGTGCAACATCATCTTAGTCGGACGTTTTGTTTTTTTTACATCGGACTAAGCATGAGTCTGACCACAATCTCATCTGATAGATAACGACGATGTGGTTGAAGATGCAGCACACTTGCCTAGGAAAAGGTTATATTCATTTTATATTTAAACAACCCAGGGTTGTATTTGTTCGGAAAAACAGACCGGTAGAAATTTAGTTTTTTTTAAATTTAGATTTTCTACGGAACCGTCCTGCATTTTTCCCGAAGAAATAGCAAGTAACCCTCAGTATAGGGTGACAACTTTAATTTAAACTTGGCCGGACGGCGCGCGACCGATTATAACTTCTAAGTGTTATTTTTAATGACTTTTTGAGGATTTCCCCGAATTAATGCGTCATATTTTCGCCCTGTTTATGGGAGAATTTATTTTCGGATATTTTCCTGTTTTTGTTTAGACTTTTGTTTGTTGAGTTGTCAATGAGTTTACTTTTTTTGTTGACATACATTATTAACCATTTATTTTTTGGTTCGCCATGCCTAATAAAAATATTGGAATCGTTTTTTTTCTGGTGAAAACAATAAACAGTTTATCTAGGTAAAAAAAACTAGGTTCAAAAATGTAGATTTTATCTATCTACATTTTTGAACCTAGTTTTGAAACCAAAAGGCACCGACGAAATAATTGGTTTGAATAAATAACAATTGACCTTGGAGCCAATTTTTTGTCAAATTAACAATATATTTACGAAAAAATATTGCGCCAACCAGCAAATAACAGTAACTAAACGACTAACTATGCAGTTAGTTTCTAAACGACTTATAAAGTACTAGCTGCAGCAAGCATATCCTTTCTGAGACCGGTAAGTGTGTTACGGGCCTTTGCGTCCAGTAACTTGGTCCGTCTAAACAAATTAGGTTACTTGTTGAAGCTAGAGGCAGTTTAGGGTTAAGTTAACTGGTTCTGAAGGGTTTATTACACGTAACGAGTACAGTGTTGAGATAGTACACGCGGCCGAGCAAACAAATCATGGTTCTAGTGACAGTCTCGCCTCGTCAAACTGTTTATACAAACCGAGTACTCGGCCGAGGGCACTGTATCGCCACTGTACTCGTTATGTGTAATCAACCCATTAGTAATAACCTGTCCTGTTAATAAATTTAACAGGACAGTTTTAGTTAAAAATTAGGTGCTTGATCATTAGGCAATGTGTAAGTTTTTTTTTTAATGTAATTGAGTGACGAGATGAGCAAATCGCAGTAGTATCTTAACTTTATGGTAAAACACAGAAGAATGTATAGTACAGTAGGTACTGCCGCGTGGCTTTCTAATACATGAAATGGTATGTTTTTTTTAGATAGACAGGTGGGTAGGTAGGTTAACTCTTTATTTTTTACAGCAGAAATTACAAGCAGAAGGTAAATTACGCTTATAACTAGTGCAACTTTTATCAAAATCCGCTCCAAAATGTTGTTTAGATTAGACATTTGAGCCACTATATCCATGACCGCCATATTACCTAGGCTAGTCGTTTCAGTACTTCATTAGTAAACAAAACGCACGCGCGATTAAACTTCGCGATATGAACACGTATGGTGGAGACGAGTGTCGAATAACAATAGAATAAATGATAATCATACGAAAAGTTGTGGAATTAAAGCATTTATGTGCTACTGGCGGCTCGCAGGCCCTCGCTGGCAAAATATGGAATGCCCTACCACCGAAGGTCTTTTCGCCAAACTACAACATGTGGCGTTTTAAAAAAGGTGTCTACAAGCACCTCTCCGGGCTGGCAAAGCATCATCAACGCCGCTAGTGTTGCAGGTGTTCAGGCGACGGTTCTGCTTAACATCAGGCTGGCCGTCAGCCTGTTTGCCGCTCTTTTATATAAAAAAAATCACCCGCGTTTTCCGGGATAAAAAGTAGTCTAGTCCAGATTCTAAGCTAGCTGAATACCAAATTTAATTTAAACCAGTTTAGCCACTTTTGCGAGATTGAGCTACTAACGTCCAAACATTGATTGACCTTTAATATTACTAGGAAGGAAAATATTGACAGTTAGGCTTCTTTTAATTCCGGAGGCGAAGCTAGTGTCAAATCAATTACATTTTCTTTTTTAAAAACAATAAGGAAAACATCCAAACTTAAAACTCGTACCATTTCCCTAATTTCCTCACAATCTGCGCTCCAAGGCCAGCTGTCACATTCGAACCCTGTCGTACTCGTCCTATCTGCCGAGTTTCGATCGGCAAAGCCTGATCCCAGATACCCTGGCGGCGTATGTCAATATACCGGTTGAGAATGTTGACTGCTCTATTTACTTTTGACATTTTAGCTGTTTATGCGTAGTTTTTTTTTTTAAATGACTGATATATTCAAGTAAGTAATATACGTAGTACGTACCCACTTTGGGACGCTGCGCCAGAGGAATGAGTGGTTGAATTTTTGTAATTTTTCAGCCCCTTTCTACTCCTTGTCTCTTTTACCCCTATATTCTTTATTCCCCTCCTATGCTTAGGTTTAGGTAAAAATTTATTTTTTATTTAGTTCAAGATTATTCGTTTTTCAGGAGCTGCAATCAAGTCTAGTTGTCTATACGAAAGGATTTAAGGACTTATTCATAAAGCCTGCCGTTAGTCATTGCTTAAAATGCTCTGATAACTTCTCGCTGACATTAAATTACACTTATATTAATGCAAAAACAAGACAGGAATTAAGCAGTGATTAACTATAAGCAGGCTTAATAATAATACAGTTTTCTAATACTAAATACTAAAATATATTTAACAAATAACCTCATAAAAAAACCTTCACAACATCTTCGAAATTCGTTCCATTAAAACGTTTCGCCTTTCCAATTGAAGAGCCAAAGTAAAGAGGGTAGTATGAAAAAATCTGAAAGTTCGTTTGTATTCCTGCGCCATTGCTCCGTTTCCGGTTTTTTATGTTCCGCTCCTCTCCGTTTCTAATGCGGAGCTGATTTATAGGTTTAAGTTATGAGCTGAAGCGACTTTTATAAAAAATAAGGCTGATTGTTGAATTAAAATAAAATTAGTAAACTAGATATTAACCTTGTTTTTTTTTTAAATGGCAAACAAGTGACTGGCTTCCTGATGGTCAATTTTCGCCACCTCTGGATACCTCCACCTAAGGTATCTTCAGTGTGTTCTTCACCTCTGAGAAATATTCGCTTAAAGGAGCCAAGATTATATTCGGAAGAAAAACCGAAGGTTTTCAACCTAGGTTCCATGTTTTAGATAGTGGAAGCCAATTCGGAAAATACTTATTTTGGTCTGATAGACAGAAAAACTAATTTTTGTTCACAACACAAATTACAGACAAAAAGGATCATACATTTTTGTGTGGTTAATAACATAAGAAAAAAACGTCGTTCTTGTGAAAATTAAATCAAAAGTTCATAACTTAACCCTTGACCGTATATCCCGGTCAATGTTTATAGAAGGAAAAGCCCTACAACGGGCCGGCAGTCGGCACACAGATCGGAATGCGAATTGCACTCCGGGTCGGCAAATAGCGGCGAAAATAAAACCGGGACGCGTGGACGGACCAATTGTTAACCGGGAATCGGGACAGGGCAGTAGAGGTGTTAAAAATTACGTAAAATACTGGCTCATGTGGAGGTGTTACAATTAGAGTAAGATATACTGGCTGTGTATGTGTTTATTTATTTATTTATTTATTACGATACACCAACAGTAAACATATTATACGTTCTTCAATTATAAACTTATTAATATCTACAAGTGTCAGATATGTTCACCTATTATAGGCGTGTACATCGTTCACCATTAAAAATGTGAAGACATTAAGGGTAACTACTAAATTAATAATAACAAAATTTTGACAAAATATGAATTGAACCAAAAAATAATAATAATTCGACTACAGAACTAGACGACTCTGGTAAGAGAATTCACAAGTTTTCTTTTGAAAATCATTAAAGAATTTTGCCACACATCAAAGTCGTCTAAGGAGACATTACAATCATTGTATGTGCGACATAATCTTAAAGTAGGAGAGTTGAGACCTAAATTAGTTCTAGCAGCTGGCCGCCACGCCAGGATTCGGGAAATCTTATGTCTAGGGTACTGAGAAGGAACATGTAGAGAAATTTCTTTATTGTGTTAAAATCATAGTAATAGATGTATGCTGGGTGTGAAGGTGTTAAAATTAAGAAATATGCCTAATAATTATTTTGTACAAGTGGTATCGCGTGGTTTTTCCATCGATTTTCCAGTAGACCGGCTCATGACGTAATCTACTTTGTTTCTTGACTCAAGGTCATCAAAATCGGTACAGCTGTAGTAGGCATAAAAAGGTGGGTTCCGAATCCGAACTAGGAGCACCCAAACATGTCAAAGTGTTACTCGTAAAACAAGATAGGTAAACTCTTTATAGATAAAGAGACATAAAGACATTAACAAAGGTATATTTTGCGGTATTCTCTTTTTAGATCGATAAAAGCGACTAGGTGTGTCCGAGAAAATTCGGACGGCTGGTCACTTTAACGAAGATTGGTTCGAACCTCTGTGAAAACAGTGTAGGTACTGTAGGTACATGTATTAACGTTTACTAATCAATGGTGTTTCCTGGATTTGGCAGCCAAGATCAACTTTGGGTCGCTTCGCTAGATGAGTAAGTAAACAAGAACAAGCACAACGTATCTATACCAATCTATGTCGTTTTGTAACTTGAAATGTTAAGGACTTGAGCTTTGCTTATGAGTTGATTACACGTAACGAGTACAGTGGCGAGACAGTAAATAGGCACACTCGGCCGAACAAATCATGGTTATCATGGTCATTAGCGACTGTCTCGCCTCGTCAAACTGTTTATACAAACCGAGCACTCGGCCGAGAGCACTGTCATGCCGCTCTGTAGGTACTCTTTACGTGTAAACTCTGTACCCATATAGGTAAGTGAAAGAGGTCTTGGCGGCTTCATAAGTCTAACGCAAGCTCTATTTTTCTAGGTTTATCTTAGTTAGTAACAAGCTCGCCTTGAATGATAGACAATCATACGATAAAATTCAGGACCCGCCTTAAAGGACCTCCTAAACTAAATCAAAATATTTAATGAAATGAAATGACCTTAGACCCTTAGACATAAAATGCGTAAGATCCAAAGGTCCTAGAGTTCCTAGAACAACCCTTCAACATCAAAGGAAAGCTGGAAACCTTCGAAACCTTCGTAACCAAAGTAATTTGACATACGACTAGCGTAACCCTGAAACTGTAGCCCGAAACCACTTCAGGAGGAGACTTTGTCTCAAATTTGAAGATGGTTGTGGTCATATCGCACTATCATATTTGTGACCGAAATTCGTAGGTTTTGTAGAAAGTCAATCACAAAAAGTTCTTTGTGTGGAATTGGTGCCTTTGCCAGATATTCCACCGCCAAGCAGTAATGTGCAAACATTACTGTGTTCCGGTTGGAAGGGCATTGTTTCCAGTGAAATTACAGGGCAAATGGGAGATTAATCAACTTATATCTCAGGGTGACGAGCGCAGTGCTGTGCCGCGCAGGGTTTTGAACTCTGCGAGTTCAAAATTCTGGGTGGCGCAGACCTGTTATGGGCAAACGTGACGTTTAACATCAGGCGAGCGATTTGCTTGTCTCGTCACTCAATTACATAAAAAAAAAAAATATTGGTTTGATTTTAGTTTTTTTTTTGTTTGAAACTGTACCTAAAATTGTAGGAATCTTAGCTGATTCAAGAAAATTGATTTGGTCTTCGATTAATCAGCTCTTTTCTAGATATTTTTTTCTCGAGTAAGGTCAGTGTTCAGTAGGGGGGGTACCTAACAATTATTTTTAACCCCAGAGAAAACCGAACTAATTATTTTAATCGCTATGTGTCTGTCTGAGTGTCTGTACACCGTAGCTCTTAAACGAGAGAACCGAGTAGAATGTTGTTTGTTTATTTGAAAGCAAGTTTTCTAGCAAAGATTCTTAGACATGTTTTATAAAAATTGGTTTCGTTTAAATGTTGGTTTTCTTAAATTTCATTACTCGTTTTATACAACACCTAACAATAGTATTTTCGACAGAAGTCTTGCTAGTCTACAGGATCTGCACCAATGCGGTTAGACCTTCCCAGTCCTTCAACCGAGTCTCGAGTCTCGGTCCGATACTCAACAGGTCGGATCAATGGAGTCCGTAAAGTCCCAATGTTGGACTTACGGTCCAATAAATGGGCCCGCTGGCCGCAGAACCGCCTTCTCTATTCCGATGAAGTCGGGTACAAGTTAAATGCTTTCGCGGTCGTAGCATTTTTGAAACAGATTTTAAGTTTTTGTATTTTAAGTAAACTATGCCTAATTTAGTTATTTTTTCTGAAATAATAAAATGCTTTGTAACATGACTTACCTGTAACATTCAATGTTATTTTTTAGGTCAACAAATATTCTGATTTCTGACATTTTAAATTTTCAGTAGTTTTATAATATACAATAGGTGCTAATAGACCAGACACTATGATTAATCCCCGTATTGTTTTAATAATAATACAGGGTTATAAGGAAGGATAAGCTAAGCCGAAAAGGGCTCATAATGTACTCATCATTATGAAAAACTTTTACTATGGAGTAGTATGGAGTCAACCCTGACATCGAGAAAAAAATGTCAATGTTTGACATTTTTCAATGGAACAGTTGAATGTTTTTTCGCTAATTCCGGGTGGGTCCCATATTAAAGTTAAAATCGCTCGCCTGATGTTAAACGTCACGTTTGCCCATAACAGGTCTGCACGAGGGGTTCCCAACCAGTCACACCAAAACGAGTCAGTGTGACTCGTTGGCACCACCCAGAATTTTGAACTCGCAGAATTAAAGACCCTGCGCGGCACAGCACTGCGCTCGTCACCCTGAGATATAAGTTGTTTAATCTCCCATTTGCCCTGTAATTTGACTGGAAACAATGCCCTTCCAACCGGAACACAGTAATGTTTGCACATTACTGCTTGGCGGTGGAATAACTGGCAAAGGTGTGGTACTTCCCCAGGCGGGCTCTGCAAAAGAGCCCTACCACTACAAAAATTTAGCTACTTACTTATTTAGCTTAACATACCCTTTTCTTATGTAATTCTCATCTCACAGATCGCTAGCTCTCTCTCCTTGCGCCTCTATAGTACGAGTAAGTTTCTTCATAACAGAGGAGTCTGAACAGCCGAACCGATCACAGCGTGAACTAAGATCCGGACCCTTATTACCTTGATGTGCCATTAGGTGACCCGGTCCGTTAGTGCTGAGTGGGCAATGTGTGAAGAAACAACTCCAACATGTGCAGATGATGACACGACAGAGAATTAGTGGAGACTCGAAAATTGCGTGAGTTCAGTACATCTACCATGAGTTGCCATCGAAAACTTACTTCAGTCGGGACCGAATAAACGCGCATCGGATTGTTTTGTTTTAAAACGGCACCATGAGTTCCATAAAAGTTAACTTGCTTCCTCGAGTTAGCTCACTCTGTCGAGTACATTTTGATATCGTTATGTTGGCAGCACTACACCGTTTCTAACTTCACACCGATTATTGCTCTCTCTTTCCAACTAATACTCTAAAGACGGAGTAAGGGATACATTGAAAAAATCTTAGTACTTTAAAATAACCCTGCTAATTGAAAGCGTCATAGAAGAGAGCTTGAGCCTGAATAGTTAGTGATTTTAAATTTATTTGGTTAATATACGGCCAAGGTCAAGTGCGTGTCCAATGGGCAATGGTTTTAGATTTCGTCAGTGTTTGTTTACGTAGCTAGGTACTCGCCGGCGTAAATTGAACTGCCTAAAATATAATGGTGATAACTGTGATGATACATTATAAAACCGGCAAAGTCGTGGAATGTACATTTTTGGATGATTTATAACTAAAATGAAACTTCCTTATGTAAGTACCTATCTTTGTTTCCAATAAGATCCTTTGTGTGGATTTCAAATCTTGTATAGTCACGAAATAAATCCTCAAAAGTATCCTTATGGAGCATAATACATATTCTTTGATATAAAAATGTCTTCTTAAATAAATTCATAATAAATTTTTCAAGTATCATTCTCATGCCAGCTTAAGATTTTTCTTGTTCGCGCCTTAAACATTCAAGTTTCATGTAAAATAACGTTTTATCGACACTATTTAGACAATATAACTCTCTAAATTAAATTTACTTTTACAAAAACTGGAGGATCGAAACAATTTCACGCTACAATTTGTAAGTGAGTAAGATAACTACACTCGAGACGGTATTTCTCGATGGCATCTGTCAAATTTGTAACTCATGGTGCCGATTTTGTATGACAACGGCTTAAAAACGTTACTCGCTGACATTTAGTTCTCGATACGATGTTTACTCAGCGACTCATGGTGCCGATTTTAGTTCTACGAGTAACCGCTAGGGGCGCTGTACAATTTGCCATACAAAATGTTAACGCGGTCGATAGCGAGTAAAATGGCTAAAAACTCATGGTAGATGTACTGAGGGATTTGAATTAACGAGTGTTTCACGCGATGTATCACGTTCTAGTAGCTGATAAGATTACCACGATCAAGAACGGAATAGAAGCATTCCTCGTAAACTATGTCCGGGCAATAAGAAAGACGGAAGAAAAAGTAATTAAACAAAACTAAATCCAGATAAAACTTTAATCTGCATTTGAGTATCTTCTCCCTCTACTACAATAGTTTTAGAAGCAGAGCTAGAATCTCAACAGTTCAAAATCGTACGAAAACTAGTAGTGAGCTTTGACATTTCGCTCTAACCTAATCAAATGTAAATCAAATAGTAGGTAGTTTTGGTCTTCATAAGTATTGATTACATATCTTCTATCTAATAGTCAGCTCTCAGGTTTACCGCACTCTTCACCTTACGTACTCGTACATTTGGGTTTACCGCATGATTTATTTATCGTATATTTGACTTACGTCCATTGGATATGTTCATCTGTTTCTCTGCCCATTGTCTACTCGGCTCTTAACTGCGGTCAGGTGATTTTTATTTAACTGCCCCTGTGTGTGTGACCTTCCCTTTGATCTGAGCCTTACCTGAAATAGAGACAATATGTGTTTTACTTTGATGTGTGATGAAGATGATTCGGCTTTGTTCGAAGATAACAATGGAAACTAACGTGGTTTTCACACATTTTTTTGTAGACGACTTAATTTTTACGTGAGTGTTCCTGTGTTAATTATAACAAAAATGTTCGAAGATTGTTCGAAGCTTTGTCTTATAGAGGTCAACTCAAAAACACTGAAGACATTTTGCAGGCGGCTTCTATGCATTGATACAAGCAACCTTCGTTGAGCAACTTTCGAAAATTTACAAAAAGCAGCTGTTCCATACATTTTGTCCAACGTCAATGGATCATTATGTGTGTGGGACAGCTGTTTTTTTGTGTGGAAAGTCGAATAGAAGTTGTGGTTATAAGTTGAAGTAGACTTAGGCTGCCTGTGGAGGGTCTTTAGTGTTTAAGAATTGACCCTGTAGACTCCAGCTACTTCCTTAGATAAAGGAGTCTGGGTAGGGGGACTCTATCCTTCTCTTACTATCTCACTTTTTTTATCTTTTGTCCCTCTCCCTCTTCCGGAAAGATAGCTCTTCGAGATACTAGCTTTGCTGCTCTAGTTTTTAAACCTTATTGTTTGTAATTTCTGGTTTCAAAATAATCTATCTATCTTTTGGACTTTTGGAGTTTTAACGCTCTACTATACAACCTTTTAACACTCCCACTGCCGGGATACAGGTCTACCTTATGAGAGCATAAAGTAATTAAACTAATAAAACAAAAACTAATTAACTGGTTTATGCCAAGTCTGGGCTGTTAATAGAATCTTAAAAGGTCGGCAGCGTATCTGTGATGCCTCCAGTGTTACAGGTATCCATAGGCGACGGTGATCGCTTACCATCAGGCGGCCCGTTTGCTTGTCTGCCACCTATGGCATAAGTCTGTCATTTCAGTCGTCGGGACAGCTTTTAAATTTCTATAAGCAAAAGGCTTTTGATAAGGGGTGGTTTACTGGTTTAAGGTAGCTAAATGAGCTATAAAAATTATCACCATACTGTGTTGTGTCGTGGTATCGCCGCAACTATGTGACATGCCATGACAGAGGCCTTTAGGTGGCCTCTCAAGGTGGCCTAAAACCTCTGACACTTAAGCTAACTCAGACTTTACTAACTTGTTTTACTTTCTTTCTTATTTCTTTATTAACTTATTTAATGCGTGATCGATCGTTAAGCAGCCTCTTAACGGAAGAAGACGTTTCAGCAAAATCTCGAACCAAGACTATAATTTATAATCCCTTCTGATCTCCAAAAACATCTTCAAAATAATTAAGCGACAGGTGTTAATCTCCCATAAAAATTTTATTCATAAAACTCTATCATAAAAAAAGTTTTTCGATTAAAAATCCAGATGACGAACACAATTAAAGTATGAATTCCAAAACGGAATTTGATAAGTTAAAAATACAATTAGATAAAACTAATTTGTAGAAATCTAATCTAACCAGTATTAAAATAACGCCCACTGGATATTCGGACTCCGCCTTAAATGAATAATCAAGTTATGAGAGGAAGCGTTTTTATTTCAAAGTAAGTTAACGTAAATTTTTGTGTATGCGTCATTTCTGAATCGTTTTGTTTGTAATTATCAATGTTTATTTGTCACTCACTCATTTGACATATTTATACTCGTATGACATTAATTTCACTGTCGAGTAATGTAATAGTAAGTGTCGGAGTTAAAGTACAGCGCTCCATCTCTACTTACTTCATTGTAATTTCCACAAAAAAGACATTAAAGTTAAGAAATTTTAAGGTTTATCGAAATTATTTCTTGATATTATAAATGCGCATGAAAGTTTGTAACGCTTTCACGTTTTAACTACTACAGTTACAGTTTTCAACACCGCGCGCGCGAAGCCGGTTGCCGCAGCTAGTTTTCTCATATTTCTTTGCCGTAACCCGCCACGTCCTTTCCCTTACTCCACCCAAAACTCACTGTACCATAAGATATGGTCAAAAACTGTATCCCGGGCATAATTACAGCACATGTGAACGCTGAACCCATTACATATAGATTACGGAGAAGCTTATTAAGGAAAGATGGATTCTTGAGATAGCGCGGTTTTGAGTCGAATTTTGGGTAAGTGCGAACCGTGGTTAAATTACGAGGGTTCGGTATAGGTACTTATTATTAGCCTGGCTTGTCTCACTGTGCAAAGGCCTCTCTTTTGTCCTTTTGCTCATATCTGGACGGGATACAATTATATGCAATAATGAATGTAATTTTTATTTATTTTGCGTGTGAGTCTAGGTTTTATTATAGTTTACTAGCTATTGTGAACTCACATTAGGCACATGTCTACTTCGCCTTAAAAAAGGTAAAATCTCCATGTCAAACTCAACTGGTAGCAATTCCGTTTTCCTTTCACACACGGAACCCTAAACCTGGTGAATAGATAAAATCGATATTACCGGTAAAGTGTACAGTAATTTTGATTTTTGGTGTGATGGGATGCCATTTATTCCGAGACGACCACGCCTCTGCTATTTTTCATTCAGACTTGATGCCACTGAACCCTAATAAATAAAGTTGTAGAATAAACTGCGGATTTGAGTTTTAATGTGTAATATTGTTATGTGAAATTATTATACTGATGATGATGATGATAATTAATAATATAATCATTATTATCATTCCAAATAAATAAAATAAAACTATTTAAAACTAAGTACGACATTCAGTAGTACAAGGGCGGCCTTATATCCTATTGCGATTTCTTCCAGGCCACGTTTGTAATTAGATATTATAGAAAAATTGTTATGGTAAATAGATAAAAAACTCTATTGTCCACACTATGAAATTCAACAGACAAGCCAAACTAGTACCACAGGTGGCCTTATGGCTAAGAGCGATCCTGTCGAATTATCTAAATAGTTTAGGTAACCAAAGCTTAAATGTAAATTATTCATATTATATCAAAATCAAACAAAATAATCTAAAAACGCACTTATTACCTTCAGATTACTCATTTCCGCTTATTCATTCAAAACTTATCTAGTAAAAAAACTCGTCATTAGCTCCTGTACTAATAGCATCATCAAGCATTAGTCGCGGAGCTAGCGGTCATAATTACGTCCACTGTGGTCGCGCATTAGGATTGCGTAATGCAATATGGCGGCAGTAATTAAATTAGTTACACGAATTAAGGGTTAATGTAGTCATATCAGGTGTATTGTGTAAACAATGTAAATATATTATGTATGTATGTAGTATGTATTAACCTAACTAATTAATCTACATTTAGTGTATGTTTGTATACATGAATATAGGACTAGGATACGTTCTGTAGTTTTATTTGACAGTAATTCCAAGTTCTCTCAAATAAAAAAAGGTTTATTTTTATCTTGATAAAAAAATAACCTACAAATATTAAGCTACGTGTCAATAAAAAACTAAGCACGTGAAAAATTATATTGTCATTTATTACTTTTATATATTTTCAATCAAATATTGTAACTTATCTTCTAAGTTTACAAGTTATCTGTCTCTCTCTCGCTCACATAATAACACATTCAAATCCAAAAATTAAGTGTGAGAACTCAAATTAGACATCGACCCCAAAACATCAAATAATCCCAACCATTATCCATGGACTTTGGATTAAAAGCAAAAAAACATTAGCTCATTATTGCCTCAACTAATAAACTTGGACATTTACTATAAGAACTCTTAATAACTGACCAAAATTAAGCTGACAGTTGAGTGACGCGCTAGAGGCTACTGAACTGACATCTAGATTATGCCGGGTTATTTCATTTTATTCTCTATGGCCTCCATCTCAAATGTATCTCTTACAGCCTTACAATAAGGTTCAGCGATTCAAAGGTGTTTATTCGATTTTTTATCGAATAAATGTTATGTGAATAAAAATACGATCGGTCAAGTCACGATGGTCGTGTATTTTATTTACTTGTTTACGATGGCTAAATATACAAACATTGCGGAGCCAAAAGCTAAACGAAAAATAAGTGTTGACATCTTTGCTTTATAAGTTAGCTTGTCATGTGGTTAGTCGACTGTTTGAAAAGAAGGATAATGCTTTTCAAATGTATATTAGTAGGTGAATTGAACTGTCTGTAATAGTTTTTATGAAGATCAAACGGCTTGACATATTATAGAGGTGTCTTTGGTTTTGAAATTATTTTTACCTCTACACTGTTTGGAACACAAATATTAATGACACTCGACATGGAACTCGAAACGTATGGAACAATGGAACGGCTGATTATAGCCAAAATGTGTCAAATCACGTTATAGTTTTCATAGCAAAACAGTTAGTGACTTTTTGCAATGACTTCTTGCACTAATCCGACGATTTCTTACTGGTGCTTTATTGCATAAAACATTAAAAAGACGTACTCATACATTTTTCACGGTAGCCTCTTCAAACTAAATAACTTATTCACAAAACCACAAAATACGTAATTATTTGAACACCTCTGTTTCCCACATTTTAGCCCTATATTTGTATCAAAACACACTTCAAATCCAACTATTTATTACCTCAAACTAGTCCTTGTACTTAAGGGGATAAGGTTGTTTTTTGCGTGGCAAATAGTTAGTTATTCATAATAGTTGGGCTCACGAACTGACATTGATAGATTCGTATTATTCTCTGAATACAAAGTTTTTGTGAACAGCTTATATTGAAGTCTTTAGTGTTTCTAATGAGGGTTCCGTAATCTCCAGCCATCTATTTTGTTTGAATTTTGTACCTAAACTTAAAACAATGAAATTGAATTCAAATGGTACTTACATTAATGTACCTATACATAAAAATGCAAATGGACGCCAAAATTCATCTGATTGTCAACTTTTTAACCTTCGACAGAGATGTGTTTTACGTGTGATTACAAAGAAAAAAGACGCGTAGGTAGCTGTCTGTCGCATCGTAGCTCCCAAACGGCTAAATCGATTTTGATCAGTTTTTTTAACCGACTTCAAAAAAGGAGGAGGTTATCAATTCGTCTGTATGTTTTTTTTTAATTATTTTTTTAATGTTTGTTACCTCATAACTTTTGACTGGATGAATCGATTTTGATGATTCTTTTTTATTAGAAAGCTGACGCTTCCCATTTGGTCCCATTTCAATTTAGTCCAGTTCTGATAATGGTATCCATGAGAAAACCATATAAGTCTTAAATTTGCATTAAGTACGTGCGCGACAAATAGATGAATAACTCCGGTCTTTTGAAGTCGGTTTTTGTTTTTTGTTTTGTAAAAATAATGTTCTTGTTATTGAAAAGTGACTTGATAGTGTTCTTAGCTATGATACAAGAAAATCAATTTAGCCGTATGAAGCTAAAATCAGTTCTTTTTTGTCGGGGGGTTATTTAATTCCTAATTTAATAACATTTATATATAAATCTCGTGTCACAATGTTTGTCCTCAATGGACTCCTAAACCACTTAACCGATTATAATAAAATTCGCACACCATGTGCAGTTCGATCCAACTTGAGAGATAGGATAGTTTAAATCTCAAATTATAGTCGCAATTTTAATTTATTGCAAATTATATATATACTGATAATTTTTACTATAAATTGACAAGTTAGCATCAACATACTACGGTTGCTATAGTTACGCAATAGCATAACTTTTGACATTTGACATAGAATTGACGCAATGGCTTTTGACAGGACAACGTCTGTCGAGTCAGCTAGTAACATTTATAATGTCATCTAAGGTTTGCAGTCAAAACATTTAAATAATTTATATGTCACGTTTATTTTCCATAAGTTTTCACAACCAATATAAGCTCTTCGAAACTTTGAAGTACCGATCTTTATACCATCGTAAACGCAGAGCATAAAAGTTGTAAAAACATTACCATATGCGAAGAAAATAAAATGACTATCTTCAAACTACGAGATTCAGTATCTTTGGATCATAAAATTTTAACACTAAATGTAAGCCGCGGGTTTACTCGCTGTTTTCTTACAAAACTAGCATTTTTCCAAGCGTTTATTTAATTTGTCGTGTTAGTATGTGTGGGTTAAATATTGCAACTAAGTTATGAACCACTTCCCGATGTCCGATTGAGCTGAAATTTGGTTTACCTGTCCAATAGCAATGCAATAAAGCTTGTTTTTGCTAACATTATTTGCTAACAACAGAAGTGTATTATTTTTCCGGTGTTTTATTCTTGTAGTTTTTCTGTTCGTAAGTGAAACTTAAACCAATAAGTAAGAAATCGGAATGGACATCTACTGAATCATCTAATGTGCCGAATTTCTACTATCATTATTATCATTCCTATTATCATTCTATTATCATAATCGAAAAATTAAATACGCAGAAATATTTTAAGGCGTCGCACCTGGACCCGATTAGCAGTTGACCGAGGCAGATGGCATAACGGGAGAGAGGCCTATACCCAGCAGTGCGATAGAGAGGGCTGTGTATGATGATGATGATTTTAAGGTTGTCTAGCTAATCATCTACAAAATTTCGTAGAAATCGGCTCAGTAATAAAGACGTGACGAGCAAAGAACAAGATAGACATTTTTGATTTCTAATAGTTCAGTACCAAGAACAAGTTCCAAGTTGTTTGATCTCTTTACTGACAGTAAAATAGTATGGTAAAAGTTTACTTTACTACGTGAAAAGTCTTATCGGCAGCTTATCTTTAATTCGGTTTAGTACTAATACCATAAAAAGTAACGTGAGACATCCAGGCAAAAACATGTCGTTTCGTTACATTTTACAATGATAAAACCTGAGAAAACTGATGTTATAGTAGACTATTAAACCTTCTTTGGACATCTTGAAAGCCAATAGAGTGACAATATACATACGTAAGACCGGTAAGACGGCTTCCGCCTTGCGGTCACCCATCCAAAGACTGAGCGGATCGGCCGTGGCTTTGTTGAGATATGTTCATTTTATCCCCCCCCCCCCCCCCCCCCCAAAACTCCCGTAATCATATTTTATCGAAATCATTAGAGACGTTTTCAAGAAAAACGTAGCCGAATCTATACAAAGACCAATGTTAATAAATCAAAATCGATGAAACCGTTCAACGCATCCATAGACAAAAATACCAACATGTCCAACACTCAAAAAAAAAATCTACCCTCCTTCAAGTAAAAAGCATAACCGACAGTTACCTCACGTTCACTAGTTTACTACGCCGAGAACAAGCCAGTTAGATCCCTAACCCTAAAATCCGCGTTCCCATACACCTCGTACGCTTGCTGCTATAAAAACCCCTCAATGACAGTTTTACAGCCCATTTTATGCCCCCTTTGCTGTCTAGAAGAGTGTTAAGTAAATTCGCGAATGCGAGCCATTTTAGTATGAGGAATATAGGCTTGTGGATAGGGTTGCCATCTCTATTTGGCAACCAGGACAAGACGCGTGAAGATTTTAGAGCCTAGAACCCAAACATGTCAACAGGTTTTTTTTTAATAATCCATGTAATAAATTTAGCGAGTCGGTTCGTCGGTTGATCGCGGCGTGCAGGGAGTGCGTGTGTCGCGGGCGGCCCAAGACTTTAAATTTTTAAACCCGGACTACAAATGAAGCCCCGCCCCGACGCTCCCCGGATGCCTTCTAACTATGATAAATCCGGGGAAACCCGGACGGACGGCAACCCTACTTGTGTAGTGTGTTGTGATATTGAGAAGTTCGAGAAGCTTCTATTTCGATAGACATTAGCATTACCTAGTATTTCATAACATTTACTCTTACTATCAGCCCGCTTATAGGTTGATTACACGTAACGAGTAGAGTGGCGAGACAGTATTTTGCATTTTCGGGCGAGCAAACAAATCATGATCCTATAATCATCACAAAATAAGATGCCCGTTATGACGTTTGTCATTGCGACGTAACTAGTGATGTCACCATACGACTCGGTACTCGATACTCACGATAAATCAATTCAAGTTTGTATGAGTATTTGATCGATTTGATTTTGTATTGTAAAGTACATTGGATTAAGGTTACGATTCGAAAATTTAACTTCAACTTGAATATTATAGGTATATTGAAATGATACGATATGGTGCGAGATGTCAATTTGTCTTTAATTTAATATTTTTAGTTACAATAACATTCATTCAATCACAAATAAACAAGAAAAAACGAAAGTGATTGAATCTTCATTCAAAAATTTTCTTCGGATGATGAGCCAAAATCGTCAGTTGAGCTATCGTCAATTAATTGGTTACAAGTTACAACACTAATATTTGAAAAAAGAAGACAGAACGTAACTGTTTTTGAGAGTTTTGTTATAATTTGACATTACATGCTACCATAAAGTATGCGCGAAAAGCGTTCCAAGTTACATTCTACGGTCTTTCTCAAGTGTCATAACGGGCATCTTATATTGTGACAACTAGTGACTGTGTCGCCTCGTCAAACTGTTTAGACGAACCGAGTACTCGGCCGAGGGCACTGTCTCGCCACTGTACTCGTTACGTGTAATCAACCCTTATGTACTTATCTTAAGTTTGAAGGCTATTATTTGACAGATCTAAACTAACTATTAAAAAGTATATGTCATTGCAACCTATTAGACAAGGACATACTTTATACTTTTAGAAAAATTAGATCTGTCAACTTATGCCTTCAAACTTTGGCCTACTGCCCCCGAAAACGCGTTTCTACAATTTCAACTCTATAATTTCGCGAAACTTGGTTCTTTTTACGGCCACTTGGTGTAATTGCACCTTATACCCAATTTCTTCGATTCTCGCGATGATTGCTCGGGTTCTTTTATTTATTCGAATCCTGGGGATTTTATTTTTGCAATAAAATCATGAGAAATTGCTGCTGGGCTATGAAGGATGGATGTGGTTGGTATGCGTTTATAGGAATGAATTGTATTTATGTTTATACATACTATGTTATAAGGAAAAGTACATGTTCAAAAACATATAAAAAAATTGGCATGGGTTTTGGAACGTACGAATTTTCATATCATATAAATATTACAGTATATTTTTAAACAATAATTGCCCTAAAACTCAAATCGGGTTTATCTAGGCAATAGGTGCAATATTCTATTTATCAATAACTAGCGACCTACCCCGGCTTCGCACGGGTGCAATTCTTATACTAAATATACTACAGAACATGTATTACACATGTTACACCTTCCTCTTGAATCACTCTATCTATTAAAAAAACCCGCATCAAAATCCGTTGCGAAGTTTCAAAGATCTAAGCATACATAGGGATAGGGACAGAGGAAGCGACTTTGTTTTATACTATGTCGTGATGTAGTGATATCTATAGTTGTTTTGATTTCATTAATTTAGGCAATAGTTCAAATATCCAGAAGGAATCTTAATCCCTTAGTCTAACAACACACCTTATCAAAGTTATTTCAGTAGATACTAGATATTCAATGATAGAGCCTGAGATATTGAAGATGGATCCAATTTAATTTAATCCGTTCACTGTTATTGTAAGTACGCATTAACATAACTACGAGTATTTCGTGTATTGAAATAGATATTAGACAAGAATAATGGTTTGAATATCGACACGTAACGAGTACAGAGGCTGAATACTCGGTTTATAAACAATTTGACGAGGCAAGATAGTCCTGCCATGTTTTGTTTGCTAGGCCGAGTGTGCCCGACTGTCAAACATAAAAAAATATTTTTAATCGTCTTTCCGTTGTTGCAAAGGCGTAATAATCCGTCAGTCATGAAAACATTTGCATATACACATTGCAAAAACTCAGGAACAGGTTGTAAATAATAAATAAAACCTCATACGCGTGTTCTCGGCTCTCATACAATATTTATGGGCGAGTTTCAATTTAGGAGCGCCGTGGTTATGGGAATGTACGGGATACAATGAAACTTATTTTTAACCCTGACATGTTTGTGTGTATGTGTGTGGCATCGTAGCTCCCGAACGGATGAACTGATTTTGTTTGAAAAGTAAATTAATTAGTCGGGAGTTTCTTAGCTATGTTTTGTCGGGCCTTTTTTTGTCAGACTGTATCAAAAGTCAGGTAAAGTTTTTCGAAATATATTTTAAAGTACGCTTTTTATGGTAGGATTTTCTTAAGACCGGTCCGCCATTTTGCTTGTTGGTGAGCAATGATGCGACGATGGAGCGCGCTTGCCTAGAAGATACCGATTCACACGACTTGAAAACAGCCACATTTTATCTTTGTAACCGACTTCTAAAAAGGAGAAGGTTATCAATTCGTCTGTGTTTTTTTTTTAATTTTTTTTTTTTTTATGTTGGTTACCTCATAACTTTTGACTGGGTACATCGATTTTGATGATTCTTTTTTTTATTAGAAAGCTGACGCGTCCCATTTGGTCCCATTTCAATTTAGTCCAGTTCTGATAATGGTATCCATGAGAAAACCATATAAGTCTTAAATTTGCATTAAGTACGTGCGCGACAAATAGATGAATAACTCAATAGTCGGTCTTTTGAAGTCGGTTTTTGTTTTTCGTTTTGTAAAATGTTCTTGTTTACGATTTAAGACAGACAATAAAACAGCTATTCATACGTTATTCAACTATTATACTAACTTCTAAAACTCCACAATTATGCTAACTTCAACAAACTCAAATAACCTATGATTAAGGTTACCAAACCTTTGTTTAACGCCCCCGGGCTTCTCAGGAGTCACCTTATTTATCATGTTGACTATTTGACATTGCATAGACACAATTAAATACATACATACAACATACCATACATGCTATAGTAAAACTCTCTTATACAGGGTTATTCATAAAGGGTATGCTAAGGCAAAAAAGGCTCATAGTACTCATCATTATGAACAACTTTTACTACGGGACCAACTCGAAATTCGCGAAAAAAAAATCAGCTGTTCCATAGAAAAATGTCAATGACACTCGACAAAATGTATGGAACAGCTTGTTTCTTTTCGCGAATTTCGAGTTGGAGTTTGGGGTTGTATTTTTGGATGTACCAACATCAAAAACTACTGCACCTATTTAAAAAAAATCTTTAATCAATTTAAGATACATCATTAGCAAGTAACATATACTATATTTTATACACGTGCGAAGCCGGGGCATGATATTAGTTTTTTTAAAACAAGCCTATATTGTATTGTCATCGGAGTTACACCCGCATACCAAATTTCAGCTCAATCGGGCATCGGGAAGTGGTTCAAAATTGAGTTGCGAGATTCCACCCGAACAAACATAGTTGCATACATTGCAAGTTAAATGAAAGCTTTTAATATGTAGTCCCGTCATGTAAGGTTGAATCGAACCTTACGACTGTAATTTCGATCACATTCGTTAGTCTTTTTCAAGAAATGATTATAAGCCTAGCGTCCCATGTTTTTAGAACAAAATGTGTCTATGCCACGTTCGTTTTTATAGTAATCTATTTGTTTATTTTATGTAAATAACAGAGCAAAACCGCCGCCTATGAACACCTGCAACACTAGCGGCGTTGATGATGCTTTGCCAGCCTAAAGAGAGGCTTGGAGACTTCCTTTTTAAAACGGCCTTTTTGTTTTTACTTCTAAAATTCTACAACTGCAAACTTTAACTTGCCTACTACTATTAACTTAAATAACCAACCTAACCTATTGATTAAGCCATTGCTTATGTTACCCAACCTTTGTTACACGCCCCCGGGCCGGGCATAGCTTCTCAGGAGTCACCTTGTCATGTTATGACAATTTGACATTGCATAGACACTATCGCGCTAGCTGGCTCTTGAGGGTTAATTACGTGATTTCGGTGCAGTGGTTCTCAAAGTTTACACTTTTACAAGATCTTACGGAAAGCTGTGATATTGAAAGGTTTGCATGTAGGTATATCACATGTCAAATCAAATCATGAACCGAAAAGATCAAATCCAAATTGAAAGTTAATTTTACTAAGTATACCCATTGTTTTTATAAGTGTACAAGTGCTTGCTGACTGCGTTTGTCACACCGTATTCATGGTATTTGACGTCTTCATTACGTCATTCTTGATTATTAAGTTATCTTACGATTTCAATATCGTACGCCTGGTGTTAAGCTTTTAGGGTTGCACCTGGCTAAGTTTATGTAAAACTTTAAATTGAAGTAAATGGTACTATTATTCTATCAAATGCCTATCAAAAAGTAGTTTCATCAAAAGTGGAACAAAAGTCACATGTGATAACGTTGGTAAATTGTGGTGCCATTCTCCAAGTTTGAGAACCTCTGTCTTCTATTTACAGACATTTCGGTAGAGTGATCACACGAGACAATGTCACCTTTGTCTCAGTTGTTTACGTAGGTATCATGTTATCTACTTAGGAATCAGAACAACATTGATTTTGGCTTTACAGATGAGAAAACTCTAGTAAATTGATACGCACCTACTTTGTACCAGTGTTTTACACCAACGCAACGCAAAAAGACGGGTGTTATATAAAGTAAAAGTGTGTTTTAGTGCATGTCTTTTGTAGCGTCGTAGCCGTTTATTTTTAGATTATAGATTTTGATTCAATAGTTTTTTGTTTGAGACCATCCGAAAGCAGAAATACATGAATTTATATTCATGTATTTCTTAGCCTTGACGCAAAAAGAAGGGTGTAATAAGTTTAACGTGTACATCTGTCTGTGGGTGGCATCGTAGCTTCCATACGGTTGAACCGATTTGGTTTTAAAGGTACCTTGATTGAACGTGCTTACTGTGATTCAAGAAATCTGTTTCAGACGAAAGAAATGAACATGAAATCCAACTAAAACCGAATTTACAATATTTTTTTTGCTAACGTGAAAAGAGATATTCTAGCAGTGATTCTTAGAAACTTTTTATCAGAATAGGTTCAGACCCTTCAACAGTTTGCGGGTTTTTAAATATTAAATTTTATTTCATTAATTTGTTTCACAAAACCAGTACACTTAATTAAAAGACAAACGTCAGCTGATTAGTCATCTGTTTTGCGTTAATGAGTCTTCATTATTTCATGGTTGTCAGCCTTTACTTCTGATTCGTTTTGCTTTTTACGATGACTAATGTAAGCATAAATGCCATGTGTCAAAGCAATGGCACTGTTTTGACGGGTTGTCACCAAATAACTTTAAAATGATTAAAATCTGTGACCGCGCGCGCTGGCTGTGGAATTCGACACACGTCGGTTTTAAAAGTAATGTTTTTTCTCTAAGAAACCTGTTTGAACGTTTGTCTTACTTCTTATTTAAAAGTTGTCTAGAAGAGATCGCTCTTAGCGATTAGACAAGCTTTTGTATCTTTTGTGTTTTTTACTGTGTTCGTGCGTTCCGTTTTGAGGTGTCAATAAAGAATTTGTGTACATATAACACATTTTTAAACTTTTTATTGTTCACACCAGAAATTACAGACAAAAGAAAAACTAGTGCAATAACTGGCGGCCTTTTCACTAAGAGCGATCTTTTCCAGTAAGGTTTGGTTGTTTGTACGTTATTGTCGTCGATTTTCAGTGAATATCCTTGTGCCTTGTGCTAATTTTAAACAATAAGCTTTCAAAACCCAATTATAAATTGATGGTATTCGTAGGAACTGTAGCAACACGATATTTATAACACAACCAATAGATTCAAATAATCATCTTTCGTCAGGGTTGCCACGGCGCGCGGCGCGTGCGGTCAATTAGCTAGCCGCCGCCCCCGGCTGCGGTCGCCAGGATCAATTTAGGAGCGCAAATGAGCGATCTCCGTTTTGAGATCGACGCACTTCATTTGATAGGGCTGGCAGAATTGGCCAATTGATTTTGCGTTAGTTTTATTTCAATTTAAATAACATAAATAGGCATAAACTGAATAGATAATCATATATCATAGGTTTAAATAATATTATACTTCGCACTTTGTCCTCGAAATTAGTATTAGTAGATATTATATACACATGTAGTTTCGCTAGGTGACACCACTCTTTGCACTAATTGTTGAGAGAATGTAGGTAGAATTAAACAAATTAAAATATCCGAGGGTAGATATAACCCACCTCGCCATTTTGTCGTTCTTATTCTTCATTTCGCAATTTAGTGCTCAACCACTCCGGACACTTTCAATTCAACAAAAGTATAATACTAAGTGTTCTTTTTGTTATTCAAAAAATACCTAAAAGAAAACGCTCGAAAGCTGTCAAAGAAAACCGCGGAATTTTAATGCGTAAAATTAAAAAATTAAAGTGAAAAATAAGTCGTATAAAAGTGACGTTTCTAGTAGTGATTCCGAGGACTCATTGGAGCAACGGATAATAGTACGAAGTACAGTAGGTACATCGACAAGGTATGTAGTGGTATTACTATGTATTCATTACCTTAATAATTATAAAGCAAAGTTCATAAGAATGCAACCGAGATCGCCAGCGGTGCTATTTCGCCGCATTCGATATTGTTATCAGTTGGAACTGATAACCTCTGGCACGGGGCAGCCTTAAAGCCCATTAATCTGTCAATGCAACCGAACTAACCATCAGGGTTTTTTCACCGCATACGACATTTTATCAGTTGAGACTGATAACCTTTTTCTCTTAGCTGGCACCGGGCAGCCTTAAAGCCCATTAATCTGTCAATGCAACCGAACTAACCATCAGGGTTCTTTCACCGCATACGACATCTGTCAATGCAACCGAACTAACCATCAGGGTTTTTTCACCGCATACGACATTTTATCAGTTGGGACTGATAACCTTTTTTCTTTTAGATGGCACTGGGCAGCCTTAAAGCCCATTAATCTGTCAATAAATGCAATCGAACTAACCATTGGGGTTTTTTCACCGCATACGACATTTTATCAGCCGGGACTGATAACCTTTTTTCTTTTAGCTGGCACTAGGGCAGCCTTAAAGTTCAATTATTATCTCAATGAATGCAACCGAACTAACCATTGGGGTTCTTTCACCGCATTCGACATTTTATCAGTTGGAACTGATAACCTTTTTGCTGACACTAGACAGCCTTAAAGTCCACTAATCTGTCAATGAATGTAACCGAACTAACCACCGCGTTCAAAATTTGATCAGTTACTCGAAACTGAAAACACAATAACTTTTAATCATTTACTTTGAGCAAAATTTTAAGACCTTTGGACTTGTTGTTATTATATAAACTAAACGTATATTATATAAGGTTAAAAACCTATACTTACAAGTCAATATCGACTCATTCCTGAGTCACCCCAACCAAACCTGGGCCCAGACGACTGAATCCCAGAGCCTCCAAATCACGTGACTGTATAGGACGTTGATAATTTCGGCGCAGATCTCGTCGACACTTATGGAGGTAAAGCGGCGACGGTCCCTATAGTTACCAGTAACTTAGTATAGTTAGTATTTGCGATCCCAGGACCGCAAATAATATCGCGGACATAATTGTCGACGATCCAACTTCATCGACAACAGAACCTTTAAAATTAGATGAAGAGGTACTGGAGGTTTTGGGCAAACACCCGATAATCACAATGAAAATTGCAAACGACACCCGTTCAGAGTTGCAACCGCTTCAAATATATCGCGCCTGAAGGTTACAATATACAAATATTTTGACTAAGTACTCAATGCCTGCATGCTATGCCAGCAATTATGCTTGCACATCAATGCTCCACAGCTTAACCCTGAAACAAAAGCTGCCCTTCCAGAACGGCACTGAAACCGGACAAAGAAATCGAAGCCGAACAAAAACAAATGGCACGTGTTATATCATGCCTTGCTGAAGTTATTACTATTACTTGCTATATGGCGACTTAGCAACTTGCAACACAAAAAATAAAATAAAATAAAAATATACATTTTTGTTATAAGTAATTAAGAAACATTTAATAAATAAATAAAAAATTTACCGGTCAAACCTACACATACGAGCACATAAACCGCTCGGTCTGTAAAGCGCAATCAGTCGCGCGCTTTTTTGCGCTGATTTAAAAAAAAAATAATAATAATAATAATAATAAATAAATAAAAAAAAAAAAAAAAAAAAAACTGAATACAGCATTTTTCTTCTTGTAATTTTTATTTTTTTTCTAAAATTTATTAAAAATTTATAAAAACAGGTAATGTTGCATATTTTACTTATGTTGATGCATATTTTACCAATTTCACGAATGTTTCACCAATTTATTATACATAATTATTATAAACTTTTTATGTTGCATATAATCCGGTTCTTATAAATTACAAATGACCATAGTACTATCCTCTCTTGGATAGCTGGAAGTTTTCCTCATCGGTCGTTCAGGAATCTGTTCCTAAACCACGCATATATATACAAATTCTGATAAACAATCGAAATAATTGTATTTAAATTAAAATAATAATAATATAATTAATAAGTTTACAAAAACTGAACATTTTAAACTTGGATGGGGACTTACGCACTGCAGTAAAATTATTTTCTCAGAAATGCTATATGGCACCTTTGATCTCAAAGATGCATATTTTCTTTTAAGATATCACAATGGCTTTATAAAAACCTTCGGTTAATTTTCAACGACAAATACGACTATTCCAATGTAACATTGTGCCGTTCGGCTTAAGTACTGCAAACTGCACCGTTTGCTTTTACAAACATTATGAATCTGTATTTAGTCGATTGGCTACTAATAAGTCAGTGCCCTGAAATGCTACTGATAAATATTGAAATGACGAGAAAAACATTTACTTCTCTGAGTCTTACGAGGAGAAAAGTGTGTTGACACCTTCAATTACATGCTAATTTTTAGGCATGATCATAGACTCTTATCAGATGTCGCTAAGTCTAACCTTGGACAAAAAGTTACACATTAAAACTGAAATAGATAATTTTACTAAAAAGAGACGCTGTTGATTTAGGAAATTCACACAAATCAAAGGTTTATTAGTGTCGGCTTGTCCAGCCATTGAGTATGGGTATGGGCTTTATACTAAGGAAATAAAACGCTGCAAATATCTTAACTTATGATGTTGTGATAAGTTTATGAATGTACCCGACACTCTGTTGCCCGATATTAAGTGGTGGATTAGTGCCATAGGCCAATCAACACACCATATCAGAAACGACGTGCTGTGCACGTTACAGAAATTTATTCTGACGCCTCAACTACGGGGTGGGGGCGAACTGTAAAGGTCAAACTGCAAGTGCTCAATGGTCAAGTAGTAAACAAGAAAGGCATTGAAATTACCTCGAGCTGCTTTCATAGCTCTTAATTTTTTTCCAAGGATTTATACGGCTGTCTGATACTTTTGCGCATCGACAACACCACCGCAATTCTGCGATAGCTTACATTAACCGCATGGATGGAATTCTATTTCCAATCTTACTAAAACAGCAAAAGAAATTTGGCCTCACGGCTACAAAGATTTTTATCTTCACGTCCTATAGTAGATCATGTATCAATGTTCTCGCTGATTTTGAATCATGTAAAACACACCCAGATATCAAATAGGAGTTAGCTGATTGGGCTTCCCAATACTTAGCAGCATCTTTTGAGCTGCCTGAAATAGATTTGAAAGTCGAATCATCAATAAATGTAATAGATACATATCGTCACACAAAGATCTTGACGCAGTCGCTTTTAATTCATTTGCAGTCATGGTCAGACATCTTATTTTTATTTACACCTTCCCTTCATTTTCAATAGTCCTAAGAAGGCTGCGAAAAAACATTTCAAACAACGCATGTGGCATTGTGATTGTAGCAATGTTTCATTGTACCAATGTTCCTACACAAGCATGGTTCTCTTTGTTCAAATCCCTACTTGTGTCTGATATCGCTACGTTTACACCTAACGATAATATTTTGATATCGCATTACAAATCGCAGATATATTCCAATCTTACCATGGCTGCAGGAGTGTTATCAGGCTTTATCAAGTCGAAGCCTACAAGTTGCCTCACTGACTAAAAGCTCCAATAAACAACATGACGGATTTCTCTAGAAGTGGTGGTCGTATTGCTTAAACAATTACAATGTTGTTCTATATAAGGCCTCAATCCCTAGCGTACCTAATTGTCTTTCTATCGAAAATGTTTAGCGACGGTAAACCTCCTTTACCTAAATACAATGCTACCTGGGGCACCAACAGTGTTTTAGGTCACTTATGCATAATTGACAATTGTCAATTGGTAATGAAAAGCTTGATATAAATAAACATTCCTGGTTTCAAGCAGTCAGTTTTCTTCTTACCTTTTTTCTACGAAAACCCAGCAAAAATACTACAGGCATACATAGACAAATGCGATATTTTATTCACTTAAACCAGTCGGCAAACTGCGACTGCCGCACGCTCGCTTGGTGTCAGTCTTGACACTATCCGCAACACTGCGGGATGGAGCCACAGCTCCACTACCTTCGTTCCGTTTTACAACAGGGTTGTTACCGATGCCTGTCACCTGTCCTTAGCTCGAGCAATTATTAATATAATAATAATACACCATCAGGCGAATAGATGCCTAGATACTGTTTAAGCTAAATATAACAATTAAGTTAAGTAATAAGGTAGTAACGTAAAATATGAATATTTTCACGTAAAATATACCTACAGTACCTATGGTTGTGCTTAATAAACATTAAGTTGATTTCACACGATTAACGTGTCATTGACAATACTTCTTTACATTACTCTCAAAGTCTACATGTGTATATAATATCTACTAATACTAATTTCGAGGACAAAGTGCGAAGTATAATTAGTGATTAAACGAACTTACCTTTGTGAAGTTCTATCATAATTATACGTAGCACTTTGTCCGAAGAAATTAGTATGTACTCCCGCCCCCCCAGGAGCAAACGCAACCCTTGAATATCATTAGAACTAAAGAAGCATGCCAATGACAAAGGTGTAATTAGGTGTGTAATATAAATATGTATATCTCTAAACTAAATGAAGAATAAGAACGACAAAATGGCGAGGTGGGTTATATCTACCCTCGGATATTTTAATTTGTTTAATTCTACCTACATTCTCTCAACAATTAGTGCAAAGAGTGGTGTCACCTAGCGAAACTACATGTGTATATAATATCTACTAATACTAATTTCTTCGGACAAAGTGCTACGTATAATTATGATAGAACTTCACAAAGGTAAGTTCGTTTAATCACTAAATATGAACTTTGATTGTTTACTTTTGTCAAATTGTAGGAACAGATAACCTTATTGGTACGTGTAACTTAACTGTTATAATAGATTTAGTTATGTTTATTGAAGAAAAAAGAAGAAAACTAAGTACATAGACCCAAAGAATAGCTTTTTTTGGTAGTTATACGAAAATATAAGGCGTTTTAGTTACGAGTAGCTTTATAACAAGAATAATAAACCTGTATGGTTGTAGCCTGTAAAGCAAAGTGCAATAGTAATTTCCTACCATATTGACACTCACGCTACGCTTATTAACTTATCAACCGATTGGAAACTTTGTAACACCATTTTACTACACAATTTACTTAACAAATGCAAGCGTTAATATTCTCGTTAGGTGGCAGCCCTGCGCCGCGACACGCGATGGCGCGTGACCGGCGTGACTCGACGACGTGACAGCTATTCCTTGCATGTGCGTGCCAACCCTAATGCGCCTAGGATTTCTTAGGTGCTAATTAGGGTTTCCAACCGGGAAATCCCGGTACCAAAAGAACCGGGATTTCCCGGTTCTTTTGGGGTCAAAAAGGAACCGGGATTTTTGAATCTTTTCCCGGTTCTTTCGGGATTTTCGGTACTAGCTATTTCTAGTTTTCTGGAGGCGCAAAAGAGAATCTAACACGCAGATTACTGCGTTTTATTAACTAAAATAACTAATATTAACTACTTTATTTACAGAAGATAACATAAAGAAGCATAAACATGATAGAATATCACAAATAAAAGTTAGTTTTTAGTTTTAATTAGTTAGCAACTCATCACCTTCCAAATAATGTATGTGAAGATTTTAATAGTTATAAGCTTAAAAATCATATTTCATTACATAATTACAATTTGAATGGCTGCTGCAGACACACTTTCTAGACTGTCAATTAGATGACAGTAATGGATGGAAACTACACACTCCATATCAAACTGACGAGGAGGAATGGGCGTTCGGCGACTCTATTGTCATTGTGTATTTTGTTAAGCTGTCTATTGGTTTACGGCACTGCTCACTGACAGAACTTTAAGCAGTGAGACAGAGGGCATAAAGTGGTGTCGAGCTACGAAATGCTGCCCACAAGGAGGACCTATGAGGCGCAATACAAGTAGATGAGTATCGGCGATCTCAGGCCGTGCTCCACTATTTCAGAGGGCTCAGCTGGTTTAGGTACGCTGACAGTTGGGGGGCAGTGCACAAAACACCCCAAGTGGAGAGGCATGTTGATTTGGCATGGTTTTGTTCACATGAAAACCGAAGTCATCTCAAAACTCTTACGCTGTTTGGTTCAAAATGAACACTTAGTAAGAAAGTAAAATATCTAGGTCGGTTAGATAGCAAATTTTTGTAAGTAAACACCTAGAACACATCACTGCGAAGGAAAAAAACATAAAATGGCAGTGAACTACTGCTTTGGGTTAGGACTGAGGACTCAAGTCACAGCTCCGCCACTATATACAATAGACTTTACACAGTGATAGTGTAGACCGGTCTTAAGTTACGGTAGCGTAGTGTGATGGATTCAACACTATTTTCACTATGGCAATCACAAAGTTGTAGCACACCATCACCTGCGCCTGAAATAATCATAAGCTTGACTCTCCTACACCTGCACATACAGCAGGAGGCGATAGCTTCAGCTCTAAGGATCAAATCTACGAACTAGTGGAAAAGTACGGGTCCCATAACAAACCACTGCAGAATAATCGATCGAGCATCGAGAATAATTTCCGAATAAGTAAGAAGTATGCACTGATCATAGAGGATAACAACTTGGAAATATCTGATTATATCGTCCAGGTGGAATATATAAACAGGCGGAGCAAAGAACAAGGAGGATACAGGCTGCGGCTATTACTCGCTGAAGCTAGGACTCCAGGAGTCCAAAGAAAACCACGACAGTGCTGCAGATAGAAAACCATGGGTCTACTAATTGGCCGCAAAAGCAGTCTTAGTTAGTTTCTCATACCCTTTAGAGACGGAGCGGAAAATAAATCTTCATGTTCACTAACGACATTGCACCACTAGTTTTTATCTTTTGGGCTCTTTTGCAGAGCCCACCTGGGGAAATACCACACCTTTGCCAGTTATTCCACCGCCAAGCAGTAATGTGCAAACATTACTGTGTTCCGGTTGGAAGGGCATTGTTTCCAGTCAAATTTCAGGGCAAATAGAAGATTGAACATCTTATATCTCAGGGTGACGAGCGCAGTGCTGCGCCGCGCAGGATCTTGAATTCTAAGAATTCAAAATTCTGGGTGGTGCAGACCTGTTATGGGCAAACGTGACTTTTAACATCAGGCGAGCGTTTTGCTCGTCTCGTCACTCAATAACATAAAAAAAACCTATCTGCACACGCAGAAGACCTGTCACAAGGTTATAAGTAATTGCTGAGAGTCACAGAGCACTTCAAACCCTCTCAGACAAATATAAAACGAATGACTACTGCATGTAAGATTTACTTTCGCGCCACTGGAAAAAAATTTGAAAAGAACCGGGAAATCCCGGGATTTCCCGGTTCTTTCGAACAAAAGTACCGAAATCCCGGTTCTTTGAAACAGTACCGGTTCTGGAAACCCTAGTGCTAATTTGTCTAGTTTTTGGCTTTCGCAGCTGCTGTTTGACACAAGTGCATAAAAACGTGAGATCAAAGCTAATCCTTGTACCAGAGCTAAGTTTTAGCATTTATAACATTATTATGATAGTAATTACGAGTAAGATATAATAATAGGATTTAAAAAAACCAGTATAATGTCAAGATATTAACTAAATAACCCCCGTAATCGCTCCCGGTGCGAAGGTGCCCATCACACCCGCAGCATTCCCACGCTGAATCACAAAAATCTTACTGATATTATAAACGCGAATGTTTGTATGTTTGTTGCTCTTTCACGCAAAAGCGGCTGAACGGATTTACATGAAATTTGGAATGAAGGTTGTTCATGGTCTGGCTGGATTAACACATAGGCTACATTTTATCCCGGAAAACGCGGGTGAAACTGCGGGGCGCAGCTAGTATAAAATAAAAACATAAATTTGAATACAATAGGCTATTTGACACTATTAAAAAAATGTTACGAAATGTAGTCATTCTATTAGGTAATAACATAAAAAAACATATTTATCTCTGTTTTATCCAAAAATATTTATAGATTTTTCAAAATAAACAAAATAAATTCAAATTATTTTTTAAAATTCTTCAGCCACAAGAACGCTCTGTGATTGGCTACGCCTCGCGTGACGTCACACGCAAGTAAACATTGTTTAATGCTAAGACACTTTGTGTGATTTTATAATGTACACTTTGGTACAAGTTTGACGTTTGTCAAAGAATAAAGTTTGCTTACTTGCCTGTGACGTCACGCAAATCACATGTCGTCCGCCATTACCGAAACAGCGTTTTTAGCGCGAATATTGTAATTTAAATTTTAACACAGTATTTTACGAAAAATACTGCAAATTTCGCAGAAATATACATGTGGTGTATTAATCATATGCCAACGAATAATTTAAAACAGTTTTTCAAAATCAGTCAAATAGCCTATTGTCAATTTATTCCCTTATACTCTAAGATCTCGGTCGAAAAGATACATTTTTATTAATTTTCTTGCACAACCAAAAGATATTCTCTAATTAGGTCTCCACTCACCTCATCTTCGACTAATTCCGTCCACTCTTTCACCTCATTAGCTCGCCACGGACACTTTCTGCTGTAAATATGTCGGCCGGGTTCTCAGATAAACCTAGAGACGAAGATGGAGCATTGCGTTAGATTTGGGTGAAGCCAAGAACTCTTCTACTTTCGGTCCATTCCGGTAATTTGCGGTATATTACGTATTGGACGTTCGTTCGTACGTAGTTGGGGAGTATTGATTTTTTTATCGCGAATAATTCCGCGTTTGGCCATTAATTCGCCCGTTGGTAAGCGACGATGTGGTCGAAGATGAAGCACGCAGACCTAGAAGATACCTTATCAGTCTGAAATTGAAAAGCCCAAGATGGTAGTATCTCTCAGGAAACAAACAAGCCAACAGTCTGTTTCATTTGCTGTATGAATGGTATGATATGCCAATGTGTGCGTCTTGTACAAATGCGCGAAAGTAGAGTTCTTAGATTCATCCAAATCTAACGCAGTGCTCAATCTTTCTCCCGATGTTATCTAAGGCCGTGTTATGACAGCAATAGTCTCCGCGGTGATCAAATTAGACAAAAATAACTGGGGCTTTAATTACGTGAAAGAGTTGAGCTCGTGTTTAATTTGGTGATTATTTGATGGCAAGTCAGTTTTTACAAGCTTTCCTTTAGTTTCATCTGTCCCGGTGTCTCGACTGTCTGTAAGTAATCAAATTTAGCAAGTAAAAGTAGGTTAGGCAAGTAAGTAGTTAATCGTTGTCGATCCAAAGTCTTTTGCCTAGCAGTTTGATTAAATGGCAGAATCATTCATCACTAAAGAAGCTAGTTTAAGGGCGCCGTTTAGTAAAAAGGCTAGGCTGTCAATTGAACGGCTGATTAAGCTAGTTGGCTGCGACATGTACATTGTCATATTAAAAAAATATCTAACTTCTTCCAAATTCAAGAAAGTGGACAGTTTGTTGAAAGTTGATGCAGTTTGATGGTTAGGCAATTTAGAGCACATTGTCGTACACTTATGTAAGTATATTTTGAATGGTAGAAGTCAGATATTTTTTTAAATGTGTCTAATATTATTGCTCGTAACTGTATATTACAGCCGGTCAGTAACCTTATCCCTATTGTTCGTAGCAGTAGAAAACTACGTTAGAAAGTAGTAGGTAAGCACAAAGCAAATGGTTTTAAACTACAATAAAAGCGTGTAAAACGCCAGTTTGTTCGATTACGATGTATTAAAACAACAGTGTAGACCAAGTGTAGACCGTAGAACATTTTAAAGTGTTGCCAACTTAGTTTTAAAGCGTACTAAAAACTAACCGCTTCCTCAAACGGGTTCGTTCAAAAACGGATTAAAACAAACTTTGTGCTTATTGAAAACTTTACTTGCTTTGGCTGGCTTTGGACCAAATGAATCGAGAGATTTGTATGCTTCGCTTGCTTGATTTTAATTTGATTTCTGTAGGGTTGGCTTCGCACAGATTGTGCATTCAGCCTAGTGTCAAATAATTTTATTTGTTTTTTTAACGAATAGGTAATTTTGGAACATCTAAAGGTAGAATAAGCTTCGAACTTGCACTTTACTAACGACTTTCACGCCAGCCTGATCCTAATTGGCATGTTTGACGACAAAATCTATCTCGCTTTGAATTGCAACAAAATGTGTCGGTCTGTTCCATCTATGTCAAAACATATGAGAAGTTGCAATTGCTGTGTGCAAGCTGTGCGTTGACAGTTTTAGAACAGCTGCATTCGAAGCGTTGTGTTTGAATTTTCAGTCAAATATTGTGTCGTATTGCGAAAGCTAAACGAACAATTTTTCAAATTATTACCATACAAGTTTCATTACCTCTACGTGCAATTAGCAAACAAATACATTAGTAGATAGGTAGGGACCGAAAATGCTGCCAACAACTTTTCACACATTTAGCAGAACGAAATGATGCAAATTTAACGTCAGTGTTGCCAGTTTTAACCAAATTAGTACCCCACAAAACCTAACCTGAAATTCGCGGGATCGAATTAAAAAAGCTGGCGCAAAAAGTTCGCATAATCAAATTGGCGCGAAAACTCGCCGGAGTGTCAAGTAATTCAATTGTACCGCAATAAAATAATGAAATTACACGTCAAACACATTTTGAGCGAAATGGCTCCCCCGACGTTTAACGCAATTATGAGCGGTTTGCATAATCGCGGGATATGTCAGGCCATGGGATTGGCGATGAGCGAGTTTGAATGATGGCCACTAACTACAACGCCATCCCAAAAGTTTCCTTTTTGTCAGTAAATATAAAACATATTCAACCAGCATTGACACAGATGACTGGTTGAAAGTATTTTCTTCATTAAATCAGCGGAACTGCACAATTGTAAACTCACTATTTCGTGAAAATTTGTCTTGTTTAGTACTACAAGAAAATTGTAATAATCCAATTTCATATTGATTTGAAACTATGGCACGGCAACATTTTTGAAAAAAAAAAACTACTGAAAAACTACAAAAACTGAAAAACTGTCAATTGCGTATTAGAATAGTTACCATCTACTGCAAAGAGTTTTATTGGTACTCATAGCTTGTATTAGCTTATTCTACCCTCAGTTCTGATTCTCTCTTTTGTAAGATAACTTTTCTCTACAAATTAGTGGCCTATAAACCCGCGGTCCAGAACGTGACTCCGACTTGCGTCTCAACTCGACTTCTCGTCGAATGCTTAATTTCTAATTACGAATTAGAATTCTAATTTTACTAATTTTCCTGATGCTTTCAAGATGAGTTAATTTCATGACTTCATTTGCGACGTGGTGCATGACGGCTTCATCACACTCACTTCAAAGAGGCACGAAATAAGCTTCGGTGAAGGAAAATATGTCAAAGCGACCGCTTGTTACGGAGTGAATTACTTTGCGGGTAGGAAATAATTTGTTTCGTTGACATCGTAGACTTGTTAACTAGTCGAAGAATTTGTCAGTTTGGTTACCTTTAAGCGCCAATAATAATTAATTCAGAGATTTAAAGCAATAAGCTGAGATAGGGAAGAGTTGCCATTTCGATACCTATTAACTATGATCAACTTATGGGTGAGCTTGACTCCGGTCGCGTTTTAAGTCAAGTAATTTTTTGGTAATTGGTTCTTCACGGTTTGTGTATTTAGCCAGTGTCAATGTAGTCATATTTGCAAATTCTTACTTATGAGTAATATTAGTTACAAAATAGAATTTAACTAAATTCTACATAACCTTGTGAGCTATTTCATTAGAGATCTTTGTGCCTAAAACACACTTGTGCCTAACACACGTAGCATCCCAAGGCGCAAGTAGTTGTCACCATAAGTGGCCGAGCCCAGCTTTACCTGTGTTGTAGTGTAAAGTCAGTTGTTAAGGTTTCTACGAAGTTCTAAAAGAACTTGAGAGTTTTTGGTTACGGTAAGGCTGAGAAAATAAATAAATATTAGGTGGAGTTTACGCCAAACTGCTCACAGAGCAGCAGAAAACGATTTCGGTGTTAGTGGAACTCTTTAGGGATTTACTTAAATTTTTTATTCATAAAGGTTTGAGTTTGACCGCCATCTTGCCTGATGGTGAGCAATGATGCGGTCTACGATGAAGTACGCTTGCTGCTTGTTATACAAATACATGGGGGTGATATAAGTACCATGGTAAGCCAAGGTTCAGAGTTAAAAAGTTCAGATCAGAACATAAAGTTTGGTACTATGACGTTAATCACCATACTGTGGTCCTAGCACAACTTTGACGTAAAAATACGTAGCGAGTATTCGATAGAAAAGTGTACGCCATTTCCACCCGTCAGAAGCACACTTGACAGTCGTAAATGGCGTACACTTTTCTATCGAAAACTCGCTACGTATTTTTACGTCAAAGTTGTGCTAGCCCCCCTGGTCTTATTAACGTCCTGTCTCCGATGCCTACTTAGGCACAACCTAGACGCATAGTTCCTAGTATTTCGAATTATAACTATAGATACAAAAGAAAAACATACGCTTGTTGTAAACGTTTGTATTTTGTTAGCCAGTATACTGCGCTTGCTTGTACCATGTTGGCGTCCTCCAATTATTCCACACTAGATGTCCAGGGCGCCGGAGACGGCTCAAGATGCGCAGTCTGATTTAGTTACTGCGAAGCTGAACGGCCTTACGCTAGAAATAGTGTGTAGTGGCTTATAAACTTGACTCTGGTAACATCTGTGGATAAAATTGGTAAAATATTCTAAGGTAAATTGCATAGAGCGTAACCCGAAATAAAAAAAAGGTTTGACAGTTAAGTGTTTTGACAGGTGTCCTACTTGATATTTTTAAATTTTGGCTGCACATTTTTAATTCATTATTTACTATGAAAATAAATAACCTCGTACCTATAAGCAGAGCGGCTAGTCTTGGTGTCTTGAGTTTTTTAGCTGCCTGAAAGCCTTTTAAATGGACATCTAATTACTCAACGTAACACTCTACATACTTGATTAAATATATATATTAAGATATGGGTTTGAAATGCTCAAGAAATCTATTTAGATCAGCTGCTACGGCTGAACGACCGCATTTTAGAGCTCAGAAGAGGTTTCTCGAGGAACGCAATTTAAATCTCAAAATCATAATATATTCCCTAAGCCTTCTCGTATAATCATTTCAGCAAAAATGTAACATGAGGGCGTGCCGGTAATAACATAATAACATATTTATTGCGCCATTTAAATATGTAAAATCCAATATGGATTAACGGACACGTACGTGCACCTTTTTCATTGAAACCAGAACCACCCTTGGAGGTAAACACCTGTTTACAGGATGATTAGAAAGAATGGGAAAAATAGGATATAAAAATTGGGATATGCTATTCTAATAGCAATAAAATACAACAACTTACTTGTCCGTTAAAATGTGTTTGTCTACATTCATTTATTTATGGTCCCATTTTTTAATATTAAAGCTAACAACTTTGGTTTAAAACTTCAAATAAAAATGCTATGTTGCCAGCAATATGCGGTTTCCAGTTCAGGTTTCAAAAACTAACTGGAAGCAAAGAACTACTTAAAACAAAGACTTGAAGCGTCTACATTTTATCTTATTTATTGTTCTTCTGGGTAAGGCACAGAGTTACCACATTCTATAATTTCTGAACCAAACAGACATGACACTAAACCACTTTAATAACGAAAGTCATTCACTCCAAGTACCATACATAACTGTTGGTACTTAAGCGAAAAACAACCATGACTTAAAAGCCTCGTAGGCATTTACGAGCTCTCGCATTTTACACAACATCCTGTATAGCACAGTGTATTAAATTTAATGTTAGAAAAAGAATTTGCATGTCAAAAGAGGATATGAAATTCCTGAGCGTATGGTGACGCCGTTTTTCGGATGTGTTTTTGTTGGCAACACTTTCAAGAATGAGGAGTTTTGAAATAAAATGTTATGGCGGTTTTAAGTTTGTAACAAAATACATAGTTGCTTGGGAGTTGGGATTCTTGGGATGCAGTCTGTTCACTTTATTGCAGTGCTTGTCATAATATTATCTATCTCTGTCGTGCTGATTGCAATGTCTACGAGAACAAGAGAGGTCATTATATCAACATTACGACTTAGCCGAGGCACTACTCGTTGATGAACGAGATTTTTTATTTTATTTAATCTGTCTGACTTTGACATTTACGAGTGACAGTACTATTGTTTTTTTTCTACATGGCTGTGCACGACTCGCTAGCTCATTTTAAAGGAATGAAAAACGCTGCTTATTCAAACTAGTGTATACATATTGCATTGAATTTTAATCAAAGCCTGGAACTATCCGTTTTTCTTTTGATTTGAATATATATAAAAGCGTAAAGCGGACTTTCTGATTGTCAGTATCGGCACAGAATAAGTAATAGTATCGAAGTACAAATTACAAGGTTTCGGTCGACGACGTGCGCTTAATGGAGGGTAGGGGAGAAATGGACGCAGTTTGCTATAGTTGGGCTATTTGTGAGAGACTGTTTGCGATTTTTATGTATTTTTTTTTATTTTATGATAGGCTTGCGTTTGACCGCCATCTTGCCTGATGGGAAGCAATGATGCGATGATTTATAAGTTTAGACCTAAGCGTTTTTAAATTCAATACTTTATGACTTCTTGGTGTGATATGATCTCATGTTCAGAACAAAACTCAACTAAAAGAATACTCAACAATAATAATTGACACGAACAGTAAAGGTAAGAATTTACGAGCAAATACAAACTGTACGTGCGAAGCCAAATGGCCAACATTCAGAAATGTCATTACATTTGTTGGCTCTGCGCGCTAAGTATATTTAGCTAGTATGTCTATATTTTACGTTTTCTGTACTAAAATGTTTAGTTTACATAAATTAAAACTAGGTAAGAATAATAACAACTATTATCTCCGACGTATAGTAAAGCGCACTCATCATAGTTATTTTTCAACTATAAATGGAAGAATGCTTTAAAACAAATAAAAGATAACTCTTGTTGGACAAAGATACCCCTCCGTTACATTACTATGACTAACACTTAGGTTTGTTTACATGACGCGAGTAGTCGGTCGAGTTGGGTGTTGCTAGTAGTTGTTTTTTAAATAACTGCTCCGAAAAAGGGTAATATTTTTCAGATGTATAAGTGTGTCATACTCGTATGTTCCTTTGTGTAATTGTCTTTGTATCTAGAGTGGCATAACTATGGTACTTTTTTCTTCTTTCAATAATAGTGTTACCTACCTACTGGTTTACTTTGCTTCTTTCCTATATTAAAAAAAAAACACTCAGATTTACAAACTAGATTTTAATTTAGTTTGTCATACTGAAAGTATACCCTAATAAATCTAACGCCAGAGTACTTACATTAGCACGATAAATAGAAATATAAATATGAAAATGATCAAGATTCTTTTTTTAAATAGAAATTCAATAAACATCGTTTATCTCCCGCCACATTTTTACTTTTCAAATGTTTTTTTTTAATCTATCTTTTTAAGGCACATCCGTCTTGGCCGTTTGAATGCGGTCCATTAAAACATCTACTAACGCCCTTAAGCTTCTAAATATAAAGTAAACAGTCTGCTTTGACAGCTAAATGTTTATTTGTGGCTTTTTGTGGAACTCGACATTTTTGAGTGAAAAAGTGAGGGATTATTGGTAAGTATGTGTGTAAAGTTTCAGAAACAACTTATAAATCTTTAATCTGTCTTTCTATGATATTATTTTATGAGGAGACTTAGGATTTTTTTTACTCTGGAAAAATGCGAATGCTTTAAAATTGCGTGGCAAACGTTCAGAACGCAGCTAAGCTTAGAAAAGTGAATAATTAATAGTATCTAAACAAATATTAAAAGAACAAACAAAAGATAATGAATATTTAGTATAAAACAAGTCAAATCATTCCCTTGTGCCCGTTTACACTCCGATTCGCGAAGGGCCAGCAAAAAAGAAATGTCCCCACAATTTATCTCAAAAACAATACTCCTCTTAAATTAAGTCGTTAAGGACGCTGTTATGCAAAGGGAGTGGGAAAACGGACTAATTGTCCGGCTGACCGGACGCGACGGACCGGAAAAAACCGGAAAAATGTAAGGAAATACCCGACAGTTGGCCGGAAGCCGGATGAATGTTTGACGCTCGAATTATTCTACCAATATTTGTAAGCAATTCTGGTAAGTTGATTGTCAGAAGTGGGGTCATCGGTGTCAAGATTTAGGACCCTTGCTCACTTGAATTGTCTTACTTACTTATACAAATTTGTAAGCTGTTATGCAATGCTGTAAAATACTTGTTTATTTTATGTTATCTCAGTTAACAAAATTCTAAAGTATTTATTCTAAGAATCATATTTTGTTAGTGTTAATTTAAGGAATGCCAAAACTATTTGTAATCTATACTGCGCCAAAATGCCATGTCAGTAGCTCGTTTTTTCGTTGCTGTAAAAAGTCAACTGAAATTATTCACACTGTTTTTCCATAAAATACAGCCCTCCTGTGTTCAAACTACGTCACATTGCGTGAAATTGTAACATAAGCATTAAGCATTTCACATTTATACACCAAAAGTAGCACTTAGATTAAAAACTTCGTGACTAGGTACCCCCTTGCAGTCCTCAAATAAAATATGCAAATGAAAATACGAGAAATGCAATCAAAAAGCGAAGCACTAATAGCTTGTGGCAAAAAGCTCGTGTGCTAGTACCAAACATGCAAAAAAAAAGAATAATTCGAGAACCAAGTTTAATAAAAACCTGAAAACGTATTACGGTTGCACGTGAAATATTAAACCGTATGGCAACGTGATACGGCATAGAATTAATCATCGTCTCTCCGATAACTAGGGGTTGAATTCATCAATCACTGGTTATAGGTCGAGTTACATCGAGTTCTTTCGAAGCGTTTTGACGTGGGAATTTAAATCTAATTCCTTGATGAACAGATTTCAAAATTGTTTGCCGATATGCTTACGGTATCTGTTGGCCTATGACCCGATAGAGCAGAACAGATTAGGCATGTCGGGTAGTGATGTTTTGAATGTTATCGATTTCGATAACAATAAATTTTTATTGATTTATTTGTCAATAGGAGTTTGTTCGCTCTAACGGTAACCTAATCAGTGAATATGTTTCTCTGATAAATCCCTTTTTATATTTCTAGAGGTAGGTGCTTATTATAATCCAATTTTCCGTACTATCTTAGCTTTCGTAAGAGCTCTACATAATACTATTATTTATTGCGCTCCTGTACAGAAAGTATGTACTTTCTGAAAATAAGATTTATTATCCTTGTCTAATTTATCTAGTCGTCTAATTTCCAGGCTTGGCAGTCTTCTGCTAGTGCTAGTACTTCCTTGTACAACAAGAGCATGACATACTAACTAACTGAAACAATCTTATTTACAAAAAAAAAAAGATGATAAGTAAAAGTAAAGTGAGTCGATGAAATAATTCAAGTTATAGTCTCACCACATCACTATCTCATAGAACAGCATCTGCACGTCGTCGATGGCTGATAGGGGCCCTAATAACTTCATGGGACTCAATCGGTAGACCTTGCAACACTGGGTCAAATGCTACTTTATTGTTTGTAGCTTGGCATTCCGTTGGCCGTTCTTTTAAGATCGATAAAGCTATTTTTTTCTTCGATCTGGTAACACGGCTTGTGCATTTTGGCACATTGAACGTTTAGTGAGCAATTCTTAATTTAAAGCTGCACCCACAAACAAGCTCAACAGCAAAAAAATGTTTTGTACTTTTAGGCAGCTCATAAATTTTTTTGGGCAGCTTTAAATCAACTGCCTAGTGTTTTTTCGCTACAATATCGCGTAGTTCTATTACTGTGGTAAGAGAGAGCAATCGATCTACGTAATACTTGACTTTCGATATTTCGAAATTTACTTTTTCACATAAAATTGTACCTACATCAATTTATCACACACAAGTACAGCATGTTGATTCAATTTTTAGAATATATTGCAAACAGCGAGCAACCCGCGCCATATATCACCTACATTCAATTCGACTGTCAACAACTCTTTCACGAGAGAAACAAAAACCAATTCATCGCCAACTGAACCTCTAAGCAGATAATTTACGATTTAAAACGACTAGGATTCGATTCGGCGCCAAATAGTTTCTACGATGCAATAAATAAGGCAGAAAATTGCATTTTCTTTGCGTGTTCATTTCACGCGTATAAAATGTAATAAGCAACATAAATCTAGGGTTGCCATAGCATTGGATTTTTGATGCTTGTGAAAGTAACTTTATTGTTCTTATTTTACGGTTGCCTTTACAAAAGCTGTTAGTTGAAGAGATTATAGCAATATTACGAGAAACAGCCCCTGTAGCGGGGGATTTTGAGTTAGCAAATAACATGTTGTAGAGCAATTGTATGCAATATTTATTGCAGTGAGTCGTAACATTTGGGGTTGGGAGATTATGAATATTTTTCTTATTTATGGTTTCGGAGTCGGCACGCTGAATTGTTAATTTCTTTAATGCAATATACCTACGTACTCGTTCTTAGAGCCAAGGAACTTTTAGCCAAAATTAGAAAACCTTACTAGAAAATTGTCACAATTTAGCATAAATTCTAACGTCTAGACATGGCTGACAAAATAACTAATTAGGCAATAAAGAACCAAGTTTGTAAATCAGACTGTAAAATGAATATTTCATAATACCTACGTAGACGTATGTACCTAGCGCATTCCCAAATTACTTAAAATGAATAACATGAATACTGAACTTGTTTTCGAGAGACTAACTAACTCCCCCTTTTTTTTTTTGGGGGGTGGGAAATCAATAAATGACCCCTCCCACTCTTTGGGCAGAGCGGAAGGGAGTGTCAGACTTCTACTGACCAAAAACCACCCATGTTCCTTCTACGCCCTTGTGACGCCGAGGCCGCGGTAACTTCTACCCGCAGCCCCGACGGGTAACTAACTCCCCTGAGGAAAGGTTTTAGCTTAAATAACACCAAGACAGTTTCTAGCATGAGATTTTACACTTGGCATTTTATAGTATGCTACAAGCAGCAATTAGATCATTATCTAGGTTATAAGCCAAAGAATCTATAAAAAAACGTAAGTATGTCGTACCACGATAAAAAGTTTTTGGCTGTCTAATATTATGTTACTTCATTGCCCAAACTGGTATCACTTTAGCAAGTTAGCACCCGCTCTTGAAGCAACGACATAGCCGCAAAAGCTCAATTCACTTACAAATAATAAGCGTATTATAGTATCAGACAAGCTTCATTAAACTATGAAAATAAATTTCCAGAATCGCGTAGAATACCTATCATAATATTATCTCTCAAACGCGCTCTTAGAAAAACGTTATCAACTTTCTAGACTAGACAATAGAATATATGTTGTTTTATTATTTCGTCTTGTATGAAAGCCGAAAGAAAATAATATACAAAAGTCGTAGCAACTTATCAAACAACGTAAAAATGAAATATTTTTATGTTTTCGAATATTTGTAAAGCTGGCAATAAAATATTCTTTGTGTGGAACTGTGGAGTAGTCGACAACATTTACCATTTAGGTATTGTTTGCGTTGCGAGATTTGGTATACAAGGTCTAATGAGAAAATATCAGAATACTCTATTCTGAGATAAAGAGTTAGCTAACCGATTAAGCTAAATATAGTTGTCGTGTGTAGCTAAAAAAAATAATAACAAAAAAAAAACGCAAGCTGCTACAAACAGGTCTAAATGACAGTAACAGAATGTAGGATTTTCTTAATATAACAACAAAAGTTGCAGTCCACAGATTAAGAACCACTAGCTAGGGTTGACACAAAACAGATGTTCCCGTCTGGGCAAAGTTGTAACGAAGCAAGTCGTTGGTTTAACTGCGTGCAAACTAAAAGTTTGTGCACGTACATGATAGGGTTACTGCTTCTTCGTGAACTTTGTAGCACAATGACCAGTTTTCCTTTTCGACAGCATAAGTCATTACGTTTGGTTTCTTTTATACAACTAGATGGCGTGGCTGTTTATAAACAATATAATGACAGATATATTGTTTAGAATTTTGTTCTTCTTTTCCTTCATTAGTCTTCTTCGATAACACTATCCCTGCCTTTTGAGAGAAAGAGAATATTGCATTCAAAACATAGTACAGATTTTAGGAATTAGGTACGTATTCCTTAGGATCATTTCTTTTTGTAATACACCAACTAAGAATTAATTCGTTATTTCTTCGCGTAAGCACATGATCTCGGTAAAATCTTTTCTCTCCGTTATCTTGCTGAAATCTTGATAAATAAAAATACACTGACACAGTGATGTCAGCTATCTATACCGTCGTCGTAAACAACAATATTTCTAGATCAAGGCCCAGTGGGATACTGGCTCTTGTCAGCAGAATACTATAACGAAAACGTACTGAAAGAAAATCTCATAACACAGAGGTTCTGAAACTATGGCACCTTTTTGTATTCACGTCTAGATATACCTTTTTTTTCTGAGCTAAGCTTATGTTTGACCGCCATCTCGCCGTATGATAAACAATGATGCGGTCTACGATTGAGCGCGGTTGCCTACAAGAAACCAATTCACTAAGTACTAATAAGGTCCATGTTCACCAGTATTTGACATGATGCTCATTCATTTAACCGTATATATTGACATTCAAATTGTGACTGACATAAAAACGGTTAGTGAAAAATTAATCGTGTCGTTCATTTGTTTTGAAAGGTCCCAACACACAAATATACACATATATAGTCACACCAATCGAGTTACACTGTGACTCGTTAGGATTTTATTCCCGTCAAATCACACTACTAAAGCACGTAAAACAAGGTAAAACAGTACATTGCAAAATGCAGTAAACTTGACTGTCAGCGACTTTGACATATGTCATCAAAGCCATCAAATACCTTTCGTCCAAGTTTTCCTAAGTAGTACACAAAAAAGTTCGGATGCCACTGCCTTAAATTATTCAGTGAGGATTTGGTCGTCCAGTCACGGAGCTGATGTGTGCTGGTTATTTTATGAAAGACCCTCCGTTTCAGATTCGGGTTGATCTTGTTGCGGTTACAATCGCCATATTTACATGAGATCATCTTAGAATGCGGGATGTATGGTCTGTAATAATAGGCGTGTTTATTATCTAGCTAAGCCTGAGAATAGGTAATAGTTACTTATTCCTAGGTTTTAGTATGCCCTTTTTTACAAAATTTGTTATGACGTTTATCGTCACTTTTAGAACTACCGTTTTGAATTTACCTAAAGGAATAATGATTCAATTAGGTACCTACCTACGCTGTACGTTTTATTTAATGAGTTTAATCTACCAATAAGTACTAAGGCCCGGCCACACGAAGAGTAGCGGCTCCTAAGTCAATATGTAGGTACATTGTACACATTATATTTTATTTACTGAACTCTGCAATATTCACTTAAATGTTTTTCATTCAAGATTTTATTGCTAACCAGAAACATTTCACGGTTAAAAAACAGAGATATCAAGAACCTTCTCTCGTATTTAAAGTCGGTTAAAACTGAAAGGTTTTATCCTAGAATATCATGTCCACTTTTGTTCAAATTTTGCTTTTAACAGACAAACTTTCATTAATATTTTCCAATAAAATCACTCGTCAAATCTCCGAAACTATGTAACCACTTGACGGCTTTTTTCGGCTTGATCGGCGCGCCCAAATCTCGATTAACCGGTGATTAAACAATTAGTTAGCGTTCGTAATGAATGAATGAGTCGGTTAGCAAGTTCTCTTGGTTACGGGATAGATAACAGTATTAAGGTTTTGTGGAGGTCGTAAATAGATTATAAGCTGGCTTAGTGAGGCTCAACTTTAGAAACGCACCAATCGATTTCAGGTTTCAGACTTTTTTCATAGATAGGTCTTATTATAAGAAGGCTTCCTGTAAACTGCTAACTTGCGGAAACGTATACTTTTCGAGATATTAATTTTTGAAAATCGAGAAATTCACCTTACATTTTCACACAATATAGGTTATGTTTCAAAACTGGGCGTTCCGTTATACGTTCTACGAACGTTGAAAAACTTGTCGCACTTCACAAAAAAATTAAATATGACTATTTATTTTTTATTTATGTGTTAGATTATATTATTTACTGTTACGAATGTTTTCTTTTTCAAAAAACTTTTTTTTAATCTAAAATAACAAAAAAAAAATTATTACTTTTATATTATGACTTAACGAACTTGTAAAAAAGGAACGTAATCGACGCTATGTAGTTGTTGTTGTTGTTATTATGATCGTTAGGTTCATTTTCTACGGAAGCAAACGATTAATAGGTTAGGTTATGTTAGAACATGAAAAACAACGCACGAGCCGAGCGAGCGTAGCGAGCGTGCCGCGGCAGCGGCCGGCGAAGTGCTAGAAAGCCAATCGCTTTTTAGGACAAAGGCGTTAGGGTAATTTCTACGGAAGCGAAAAAAGTTAGGTTAGTTTGGTACACAAAAACACTCATATCTCCGGAAGGGGGGGTTTCCGCAACTCCACCCTTTAGGGGAGGGGTCTACCCCTCCTCCCCCTCCCCCTCCCACCCCTCCCCCCCCTTAAATCGATTGGTGCGTTTCTAAAGTCGTACCCTTAGTGACATTTCAGAGCAAATAGGATATTAAACATCTTATATCTCAGGGTGACAAGCGCAGTGCTGTGCCGCGTAGGGTCTTGAACTGTAAGAGTTCATAATTTTGGGTGACGCAGACCCGTTATGGGCAAACGTGACGTTTAACATCAAGCGCGCGATTTGCTCGTCTCGTCATTCAATAGCATAAAAAAAGTTTTTGTAGGATTCCGTACCAAAATCACAAAAAGGTACTCTTATGGTAAGGACGATGTCTTTACTTATCTCTGTCATGACCAATTTGTACTAGTTGACGCCCGGGACTTCGTGCCTAGTGCGCATTTGGCCTGCTAGGTAAAAGCGGCTATAAAAATATCACTCGGGGATATTAAGTGTAGCTTTCCATTAGTGCAAAAATTTTAAAAATCGCCCCATTAGTTTCGAATATTAACGTCTACAAACAAAAATACGTATAAAATCCTCTGTATGATAGTATAGATTATGTGAGCAAGTACAAGGGCCGTCTGATGGTAAGCGATCACTAATCTCCTATGGATACTTACCTGTAACTCCAGATGCATCACGGATATATTGTCGACCAAAGCAAAAATCTCCTTCGTCTAAGCAGCCGACCTTTTAATACTATTGAGTTTTCAGGAACCCCATGTTTATTATATGTCTGAGCCAACCCTAATATCAGTTGCTATAACTTCCCAAAAGTACTTCATACAAGTCTAAAAGACTGCTCCTAGCTCTCTGCTTTACTCTACATAAATAATACAAAATTACAATACATGATAAACTGCTTCAAAAGGAAATTATTTTTATAACTTTTAAAATCAGAGGCAGCCGACGTTCATTGATATTCACCGTACCGTTTCAATATTTCACCGCCGGACGCCGTGATTGGTTAATTTTTATGCAGAACTGCGCCAGGACAATCGTCTTTGTTGTAAAAATGGTAAACGGCGTGTGAGGCGAATGCTTATTGGCTAGGTAATCGGTGTTAAATTACCTATAAGGCACGCGACTCGTAGATCTAGGATAGTATTGTAATAGCTCAATGCGATTCTTGAAGACGCACTTGTCGAAGTAAACAATTCATGACGCGAATTTTTTTTTAGAAGATTGACTGTATACCTAAGGAGTCTTGCTATGTCTATCACTCGATAGGCTTGCGTTTGACTGCCAACTTCCTGACGTGAGTAATGTTGCGGTCGACGATGGAGCACGCCTAGAAGAAACCGTATCACTTTCGACTTGAAGATACCTATATTATATCCAGGAAAAACACTGTAATAATGTAATATGCAATAAGTGCTCAGCAAGGTACAAGAAGACAAAGGCGCTTAAGTAAGTCAGTCATGCCTGACAGGGGAATAAAATAGGTAGATACAGGTGACTAAATACATATAAAAACTACTGCCCGTCACAAGGTACCAATGAATAGATAATGTACAATGTGATTCACAGTACATAATAATTCTGTACCTATAGACATTTAGGACACGCAAGCGATGTGTCATGTTTGACCAGTTTGACTCGCGTGGTTGTGCATTTAAATTGTTTACTACCATTTTACTACCTACCTAATGCATTTGAAAAAAAAAACAAAACCACAGATCAGCGAGTTTATTGTCTATGACCGGTAATCGAAACAGTATCATTTTGACAAGCTCTCGAAAAAGGTTTAAAAACGAAACTTATTCCGATATTCGATTATCACTCAGCTAAACAATAACGCCAAACTTATATCTTAGCTATATCTTACTTTGTAAGATATAGCGGCGTTTTCACTCATTATCCTACTGAAACCGATATTGTTTTCTAAATAAAAAAATAGTCTTTATAGTAATATGTACAATAATGCTAGGATTTTTCAGGTCAACAATGAAACTACCAACAGGACAGGTCTTTTATTAGGAAATCAAAAAAGGTATGGTACGGTATGACACAGCTTTAAATGAATGTCAATAAGTACCAATAGGGCATTAATACTTTTGTCTCTCTTTAATGCTAAAAGGAAATGGCAGTAGTTGCTTTTTGACCGTATTCATTATGAGCTGTCACATTGTATTTTGAAAAGTGCTTTTAGTTTCTTCAGGAAGTTGGAGGATGGAAAATGTGGACCAGGTCAGGATATGAACGATCAGGGTCAGGGTAGTCTGAAAAGGAATAAAGATGAATTAGGTATGAGTTAAAAAAAATATCATAAACTTAAGAAATATTTGTCTATGAAGTCTTGAAGTCTAATTCAGCTATATCCTGATTTATAATTTTTATTTTATTTTTTAATTGCAATTATGATATTGCATGCTGTCTTTATTTGTAAATACTGTGCTGTGACATTTGACCAATGCTTTAAAATTTCTTATTTTTATTAATGTAGGTATTAGTGTACATTTTGTTATAATTAAACCAAACCCAACACACAAACCAACGTTAGTTTCCATAGTAAAATTATTAGTGTAAAAACTATAGTGTAGATCTACTAAATAAATAAATATCTAACTGGGTTTTTCATTTTCCACTATGATCCAAAAAAAAAAGAAAAAAGTAGGTACTGAATAGCTCAGTGGTAACATCTATCCACACAAAAAAAACATAAGTGTTTGATTCCTCAAAGTCATCATTTCTTACCCTCAAAAATGTAAAGATAATAATAAATACAAGGATATGCAGTAGCGGACGATTTTGGACTAATAATGATGATGATGACATATATAATAAATAAATAGAATTTAATTGATCATGTGATAAGTACCACAGACAGATACAAATATGGCTGAACGCAACACAACTGAACAAAATCACACAATAGTAAAAAGTTTTAATTCATAATGAAGTCAACATTACATTCAGTAATATCAACCTTTTAATAAATCATTCCATTGGACATTTATAGTTCATTTGTAATATGCTCAATTAACAGTGTTCTTGAATTTTACATTGAATATTATGAATTACTTATTTTATTTTTACGATGCAACACTGTTTACTGTTAAATGTATTCATTTTCAGGAAAGGACATGTGAGTTGGTGTGTTGAATAATTAATGCTGTGACAAGGCATAACTTGTTGTTTACCCAACTGGACAAAACAGGGGTATGTTTGTGTTTCTATGTGACTTACCATTTTTAACCTTGACTTTTTAGATTATGCTGTTGTTGAATTTTTCTTTGTATCCTGAGTGTTATAGGCTTACATTTTGATAACATGTCTTTTGTTTTTCTTTCATTAATTTTACTTATGAGTTGCCAGTTGTTGCTAGAAACTTTGCTTGTGCTACTCCTTATTTGTCTCTAATGTAGACAATCAAGGCCTTACTAACCTTATAAACACTATTAAAAGTTAAATGACATTAGTAACTGTCGCACACCTCATTTTGTTCTGTGCAAGGAAATGCTTATAAATAAGTTAGGCCGTCAAAAATGGGCAGCATCATACATTTTTGCTATTTATTAGCCTTTATAGACAGCCAGACGTAAAAGCCAACCAAAAAATTTTACTAACTGTCATTTTAAATAAAGTACCTAATAAAACTTTATGTTGAAATATTGTCTACTTTAAAACTTTTGCAACATTATTTTAAGTTCTAATAGTTCTATTCAATGGTGTACCAAGGCCTGTTTTATTTGTACTTACCAAATAGTTATAGTTTTAGGTACTTAGATAATGTGAATACTACGATTTTTATTGTCTACTGATCAATTTTTTCAATAACTTAAATTGTCTGATACGCATTGCGAGATCGAGTTGAACGACCGTTCATTAAAAGAAAAAATTAAACTCGTCTTACGACAATAGACTGACAGAATTATCGATATGATTGCGATGTATTGATATCTATCAATACCTACTTACTACACATCGACAATCATTTGTTTAGATATTATCTAAAATAATGTTGAGTGCTAAGTAACTTAAACTTCCCAGTTAACTTCTCGGAGTTAAGCTTACGGAAAGGTCAAATAAAACGTGAAGCTCGATGAAAGTTTTCAAGAGCTGTGAACGAGATTCCGCGTCTGAACTTTCGGTAGCTAAACTTGGTCATGCGCGGTGCGAAGTAAACAAAAACTTAGTTTGAAACTTTTAAAAAGTAGACAATACCAACCTTAAGAGTGAGATGCAGCTGTCCCAAGTCCAATTCCGATTACAGACGCACTATTCACTATAGATATTCACAACATTCCAAAAACACTGACTTGAAAACTAGTTAGAACACTACACACACTAGCTTAGCCGCACTTTTTACAAGAATTTTAACTTAGAACACCTTTGAATTACACTAAACACTTGGAATAAAGTATTACAAATAACCTTTTAACTTAGTTTTGTGTCAAAAGTTACGTTTTATAACGTAAAAATATTAATAATCGTTGTAAACAATCGGAGCTTCGTTCGGCACGCGACGGCCATCTTCCGCCAACGCGAAGTTTGAGGTTAAATGCGCTAGAGGGCGTGTGTGTGTATTATGTTTCTGCTGGCAGCAACAAGAAAATAATATACAGTCAAATACAAGTAAAATAATAACTCTGTAATAGTTCTAATATGTTAAGAATGTAATTATTATTTGATTTTTCATTATACTGTTACAATGATTGTATGAGGATGATTATTTTGCAATGGCAGCACAGAGCCACAGACACAGAAGAGAGCTTTAGGGTGGCTATATGATTTCGAAAGCTACTATTTTGGGAGTTTTCCATTCTATTAAGTATAATAAGCAATGCAAGAAATCTGTAATGACTTTTTGGTTTGCTTGTAAATATTTTGGTTTAAAGATTTAAAAACCAAATTTTGGCTACAAGTTTTTTTTCTATTTATGGCATTAGAGACATGAATAAGGAAAAAAAGTGCGAGTAAATTTTATAAAACAATGGTTGTCTTTGTTTTGGAACAAAAAGGGATTATCTCAAGTCTAACTTAATGATTTCTAAAATGCATCTTATTACTAATGGCGTATAGCTGACTTTTTGGTTTCTTTAACTACTTAGTAGTTAATCGTCTTAATTATTTTAAAGTTATTAGCAAGTTAGAACTTATTTGACAGGTTCGATCACTTTTGTTTAGGCAGATCGGAGGCGGTCAGATATATAAAGGGTCAGTTGGCAGAACGACCTAGTTCGTATTGTATAACTTTGGCAGTTATTGTGTTTGTGAGTGTTTATATTAAATTGTTGCGCAAATATGAACTTTAATCACGATTTTTTGTAAGTTCTTATTACTTGTAGATCACATTTTCGACGATAATTATTAAAGCCAAAATTATCATAGTAATTGTCCTTAAAAACACCCTGTTTTATTCGTATTTAGATTACAAAAGTTTTATACAAAGCTAATTATAGCTGAGTAGTAGAAATTTGAATATGGCTCATGGGCAGCACCGTATTCAAAACTTCGCCTTGTTTTTTCCCATTTTTTAAGCGCGGGAATTGGTTTCGAATTTGAACGAAAAAACAAAACAAACAAACATCTGAAACTGAAACACCCCAGTTATAGCTCCGCTCCGCTTTCGCTAATATAGACAGCATTAAACTTTGACGACAAACTTTGAAAACCAATAACAAGTTACCGCTCACAGCAATGCAATTGGAAAATAGCATTAAAACTGAAATGGACTTGCGAAACCAGTTCCCGAAGTGGTAACCCCTAGGGCTGGAGTTCGACACGAAATTGTATCTCCACTATTATGACCAAAACACGCTGGCAACTGGCAACAAACAAATTGGTTAAGATGCATTATGCTCGACTTCGGCGAAGCCAAAAACGGAAGGTTAACCTTTAACATGTGTTTGACCTTCATAAATAAATACTTAATGTAGGTATGTAACAAATAAACGGCTAAACCGCTTTTGATTAATGATTATGTTGTTAAATTCGTTTTTATTGCGCGAGTATCGCTCGCTAGGTATAAAAACAGTAAGAATGTAAAAAAAACACTGGTCTGGTAATATTCAAGCTATACTTAATAGTTTTATTGTAAATGTAAACAAACACTAAGACTTATACCCATTATCTCTTTGAAATCGATATCATTGAATTAAAGAGGTTGCAGATTAAATTCTAAGCTTTTATATCTAGCAAGATTAACACAAGTATCTCAATATATTTACTCGAAAGTACGCAAAAAGGATCACAGGCGAAGTTATAACAAGGTGGAGTTAATAAATTTTTCTGTCAGGTCCCGCCGGGGCCGGAAAAAGTTTAAATTGGGCCCGTCGTATTAAAGTATCTTGAAAGTAATCTGATAGAATCGGGATTTCAGTAGGTACCTACTTGCTAGCGCGTGCTTATGAAGGTTGCTACAAGATTTTTAAGGCTTCACGTGTTTGTCGCATTTTGATGATTTGAAAATTAAAAAGTTTAAAATTTGTGACACGTTAAAAAAAGTTTTGGCGCCAAAAGTCCGCCGTTTAAATTTTTTACTTTTTATGCGCCTAGTGACACTCCTGCAGTAGGTAAGTACGATCCCAACGACATAGGTATCATTTATCAAACACTTAAACCTGTTTTTTTAGCATCGCCGCAGTCGTCGGTGAAAAATAACAAAAATTTAATTGAGTTATCCTCATTTCTAAAGCCTTCTTCAACTTATTACTCGGTAAGGATCCTCTCTTGTTGTGCATATACCCAGCAGTGGCAAAGACAAGGCTGTAGATGATGATGATGTCTCTTTACTTCATAGTTAGTCTCACGTATAGACTAAAATCTGTTTGAATCCTTTTCCCTGATTTATTTCTCATAGAAAAACATAAATTCTGCATAAACAACTTTGCTATGATAAAAATGACAGGCGTGCCAACTCTGTTTAATGCATTACATTGCCACAAAGGAGTTTCATATAAATTTGAACTATTCTTTATTCCCTAACTTCGCAGTTGCAAGCTAATTACCACATACCAACTTTTTAACGTTATCACGCGTCGCGGACAGTTCTAAAATACTTTTTAATTGAAATGCCAGACCGAATCTGAATTTTTTACTGGTTCCACGCCGCAGTCGGAAAGGCTTTCGATTTTTGTTTATTTCGGATTTTTAACTCGATTGTATTGCTTTTGGTGTAGCGGAAATATATTTCTGTCGGCGTGAAATAAAAATTATTACTACACATCTGTTAAAACTTTTTGCAAACCGAACTTTTTTGTTATGAAATATCTATACTCATTGCACAGAAGATTTATTCGTCTAGGAAGAAAGTTTGGTAGGTATTTTATACTCATAGTATTTCTCGTTAACCCTTCCTTGCCATACATAATTATGTTGGTTTACTATAATAATAGGTGCTGATAAAATTAGTTTTACTAACCAATGGAAGGACTTTTATTTAAAATGCACAGACGAAGTAAAAAATAAATAAAACAGCGCTGGCCGAAAGCCTGACAGCGTCCGAAACCCCGCCCAATGGCGAAATAATTCCATTTTCAAATAATTTCTCCAGGCCTAATTGCACACGGTAGCTTGTTTGCAATGAATTTGATTATCTGATTTTGTTTGAACACAAAATTCGCGGGAAAAGTGCCTTATCTCTAACGAGGCGGGAATAATGCTTGTTCAGATTACGGAGGTTATTTCCATACTACAAACAGGTTTTATTTTTCGGCCTTGTACCGAGTTAAAATTAGAGAAACCATAGATAATATTTTCTCTTGTTGTTGTTTTTGGTTCATGAGAGCGGGAAAGTTAGAAAAGAAAAAATACTAAAAAACTTATAGGCATATATTAAAAAATGTAGACGTACCTACCTATAGTTAATTGATTTATTGTAAGTGGTTATTGTAAAATTATCTAATCAAAACAAAATATGTAGTAAAGTGTCTATAACCCCATTGTACAATTCTAAGATGTTGTTATTTCGTCTCACTGGAGCAACCTTTTAATTTTTCATTTATATTTAAAAAAAGAAGGATTTTTTATTTTTGAAAACGCTATGTGAAAGACAAATATTTACGCACGTATTTAACGTTAATATGAATTTAATTCTATACCAAACAAGGTGCTAGGTAAATGACTAACCGTATTAGACTGATGGATAAAATAATCGATAATTTGACTGGATTTATTTCCCATCTCTACGGTCTTAATAAACATGTACTTACCTATATTTACATTTTAACACGAAAGTATAATTCTGTCTGTTAGTCTTTAAATTATAGAGTAATTTTTTTTTTTTAAGTTATTTTTTTTTATTTGACATAAGTGTCTATCGCTAGAAAGGGCATTAGACTACTTTTTATCCCGAAAAAGGCGGGAAAATCGGAAAAGGCGGGAAATTGAAAATCAATGGCAAGCAAAACCATGGGACGCATTTTATACCTTGTAGGTACATAAATGTCAAAATATGATTCCGATGAATCGGCAGATGTATCGCAGGATGTTTAATTTCCTCGTGCAAATATTTTTTTTTTATCGTCGGCAGAAAGTCACGGAAATTTAAAATTTTGTTATTTGGACAGTAAAATCTGGGATATTTGCTAGGGGAAATCGAGAAATTATGTTTTTTCGTTAGATAAATAGATATGTAGGTACCTATAATATAATCTTTATATATAATTATAAATTACGTGTCACGTTGTTTGTCTATAGACTCTTATACTACTTAACCGATTTCAATCAAATTTGCACACCGCACCGTGTGCAGTTCGATCTAACTTAGGAGATAGGATAGCTCACATCTCAATTTATAGTAAAAAAACATGAAAAATTAGAAAATTTAAAAATACTTAAACCATAATTTAACTTTAGCGCTTTGGACAATGTAAACTTTTTTAATGTAACTTTTAACATTCGACATTTGACAGAATTGACGCAATGGCTTTTTTTTTTTTTTTACCAATTCGAATTAAATAGTCATCGTTAAGACAGGACAACGTCTGTCCCCCCCCCGAATGGGTTCCCGCCTTTCCGTGGCGGGGGGGATAAGTAGCCGTGGCACTCACTGAGCCCGGTGAAACGAAGAGGAACCCGAGGTGGGGCCTTCCGCGTGTCCCTCTGGCAGCAGAGGGCTGATTAGCAGAGGGCACAGCGGATGAGCCGGGGTCTGAGCGATGGCTCGGACCACCAGGGGGGTTTTCCTTGTGCTCCTCGCCGCGTGTGGGTCGCGGTCGGGAGTGCAAGGAAAGGAGGAGAGTCTGAGTGTGGTGGACGCCGGGGGATGCGGCGCTCCACACATGGACGGTGGCATTGCTGCCACCGGTGACGAGTGTGGTGGACGCTGGAGGAAACGGCGCTCCACGCTCGGGTGGTGACAGCGGTGCCACCAGGAGGGTTTTCCTTGTGCTCCTCGCCGCGTGTGGGTCGCGGTCGGGAGTGCAAGGGAAAGAGGAGGGTTCCTTTTGCACCTCGCCGCGTGAGGTTTGCGGCCGGGTGTGAAAGGAACGTGGGCTTAAGGCGGGGTGGGTGGTGCTAACCACACTGCCCACCACGTGCGAGCGAGTGTGGCTGGGGAGCGAGAGGGCGGTTCGCCCGTCTCCTTGCTCCTCGGCAGTGGGTTTGCCGGTAGAGTCGGGGGACTCTCCCGGCCTGCACGACCCCACACTATCTGGGGGGTGATCCTGGGGAACAGGGTCACCCCGCCATGGGTGCAGGGGGCCCTAATCGGGCCCGTCGCCGGGGCAAGGTGGTCAATGCTAACGCGACACCACCTTGCCCTACCAGGCGGACGATGAATTCCCCAGTGGTTTTAGTGGGTATGCCGCCACTAGGGCGGAGACTCCCACATAACCACCCTGCCTCCCCGGGGCGGGCGTGGTATCCATAAAGGATTTCCACTGGGTAAACAAAAAAAAAAAGGACAACGTCTGTCGAGTCAGCTAGTTAGCTATAAAACAAAGTTCTATTTCGTTAAACGTACTTTTTAAATATTCTAAGCATGAAAGGTTTTAATGTCAGTCATTACGATGCCGAATTGCACTGATCTGAAATTTTATTTAAGTTTTATTTTAAAAAGAAGCGTAGAGGAGTAGTTTGGGACATTAAATAGTTATTAAATTTAAATTATTTTGTTATTTTATCATTATTTTTATCACCAGCTGTTCCCTACTTACTAAGTGCTTTACACGCTGACCTGCAGGAACCGTTATTTTTTTAGAAATAAAAAGTAGTCTACGTGTAAAACCAGGGCATGAGGGCATTACTCCCATACCAAATTTCGTCTAAATCCATTTTTTGGCGTGGTAAACTTTTACATTTATATTATAATACATATACCTAAGTAGGGATCGTATTATAAACTAGATCTAGAAGCCAAATAAATACACAGGGATTTATTATTCTCAGAAACTACCGACTGCGATTTTTCATAACTACGAGTAGGTACCAATGATTTTATAACTTTAAAAATGTTCAAAATAAAATGTGCAAGTCTGCCTCAAAACTTTCTCAATGAGGTATGTTTTGAGATCGAACCGAGAACCGCGAACGAAGTCACAGGCATCAGCTAGTAATATAAACAACATTTAAAACGCCGTTCTATATAGAAGGATAATAACGACCTTCCGAAGAACAGCGGAATAATGGCGAAGAGAATGGGCAGCCATTAATTACTGGAGCCAGGGAAAAACAGCTTTCAGGTGAACGGCAGACAACGGGTGGGGTGACCATGAGGATAGATATTATATTTAACCTCATTTAATTTTCATCAAATTGTTGTGATACGTCAAACTGTCAAACTTGTCAACTTTTACTGTGCGAACTGCCAGTGTGGAATGCTTTGCCCGAGTGGGTGTTTCCTGATAGGTATAATCCAAGTGTCTTCAAGTCGAATTGAGTTGAATAAAAAAAAACTCCGAACTGTCAACTTTTTAACTCACTCTAGTTTGAAAAAAATGTCTAATTTTTTTCTTCTTTTTTAAACTTTCTTGTTTGTCTACCGTTTGAACAATAAAGTATAACTAAACAACCTTTTCCATTTTGACCTCTTTTTCTTTTAGAAGAACAGTTATTTAGTTTAGTTAGGAGTTGGTAACTTAGGTTACGATTAATATCAATTGAAATTTTGATTAGTGTCCAACGAAGGAAAAAAAATACCTACTTGATAAATGTTACTAAAACTTAAATAAATGACGGTAAGCTTATTGTCCTGCTAAAACAATGTCTAATGTTTAATTTTGGATAAATAAGTCCTCATTTCTCCGAAATGATAGCTACTCCACTAAGGGGCAAGACCAAAGGAAATATGGTCTCAAGCAAATAGCCAAGAGTTATGTCTATCCGAGAGGTGTTAAACCTTTAATAGTGGTTATCCGGAAGTGTTCTCAAACTTGAAAAATGTATTTCTTGGATTAGTGGACTAAAGTCGTCTTCACTCTTTTTATCATTTCATGGCCCACCTTGGTATGGTAAAGTTCCATTTGACATTATTTTATTGCACTCAAAAGCTTATAGCCAAAATGTATTTGAGCCGAATGGTAACATAAATCAGGTAAGTTTTTTTTTTTTATGTAATTGAGTGACGAGAGGAGCAAATCGCTCGCCTGATATTAAACGTCACGTTTGCCCATAACAGGTCTGCGCCACCCAGAATTTTGAACTCGCAGAATTCAAGACCCTGCGCGGCACAGCACTGCGCTCGTCACCCTGAGATATAAGTAAGTTGTTTAATCTCCCATTTGCCCTGTAATTTAAGTAAGTATTTCTAAGTTGATTTTGCGAACAGCACGAGTGTGGAATGCTCTGCCTGAAAGGGTATTCAGTTCACCGATGGTTATAATATGGGTGTCTACAAGTCGAGAGTGAATTGGTATCTTCTAGACAAGCGTACTCCATCATAGACCGCATCATTGCTTACCATCAGGCGAGATGGTAAAAAAATGTATACACGTATTAAGTCTACAATATAAACATAGAAAAGATCCACTACATCACGTTGTTCATTTATCTTCGCGACAGGGTGACAGACGCTGACGTGGCATGTCCACTGGACTGACACAACTGACAACATGAGGGAAAACTATATTTTCCAGCTCGGTGGGACGCTAGAAATATTTTTTTATGATTGACTGGATGGATAGAAAACAAAGTATTGTAAAATTTTAATGTTCATGCCAGAAATTACAGAAAAAGACCATAACTTAAAACTAGTGCAACTAAGAGCGATCTCTTCCAGGCAAGCTTAGGATGGAAAGGATACACAAACAAAAATAGGAAAACGGGATGTGCTCCAAAGGCGAAAACATAAATCGACATAAAAGTTTATACATAAAATTATACCTACATTCAAATAAAATACATACTAATACCTAATACTAATACTTTGCCTAATGCTTTGTCGGCCTGTTTGGCTCAGTGATAGTGTATCCGTCTTATAAGCCAGAGGTCCCGGGTTCGATTCCCGGCCGGGCAGATGTTTGTATGATGAATTTAAATATCTGTTCTGGGTGTGGGTGTTAGTTGTCCTTGTCTTTGTGTGTGTTCCGTGGCATCCCCGACACACGATTTATTTATTCCTAGTGGGGAGGAGCTATGAGTGTGAAACGTTTTTAAACGTTTACTTGCATTATCTACATTTACGAAAATTAGACCAAAAACATTTTCAATACTACCTACTACTTTTCTGTGGCGTAGGTATCCAGGTAATTTCCTAATGGGTTGATTACACCTAACGAGTACAGTGGCGAGACAGTAAATGGGCATCGTCCGAGCAAACAAATCATGGTTCTAGCGACTGTCTCGCCTCGTCAAACTGTTTATACGAACCGAGTACTCGGCGAGGGCACTGTCTCGCCACTGTACTCGATACGTGTAATCAATCCATTACCTAGCTACCTTAGTTCTATCGTTTATGCAAAATATGGTGATCGGTTGAGTACAAAAATATGCTTATGTGCAAATTAAAAATATGCAAAACTCTGTTTTTAGTACTGAACTATTGAATATAATATGCAAATAAAATAAAATATGCAAAACGTTGACTATGAAACCAAACTGAAATTGCAAAGAAATTGTTAGCTTTTATTTTATTCCACACAATGCGACAAGTATGACTGTGTTTGTATTACCATAGAACAAACATTAAACATAATAATTATATTGTCCAATATGGAATAGAATGTATGCCTTTTCTATAGCTAACAATAAAAAAACATCCATACAGTCATGTCGAATTGTATGGAATAGAATAGCTAATAATTTTCATATCTACTATTAAGACAAGTATTTAGTGGGTAAGAAATCGTTGGTTTCCCAAAATTAAGCAAAATGCATTTTCCCCCAAATTAACATTTTCCCAAAAGCTAAAGCATCAACTCTTAATTAGGCTCGTTCAAACGTAGATACCGAAGTGAAAATCGCATTTAAAAATTAAACGGAACCACGATCCGGGTACTACAGTCTTGTTGACCTGATTTTCTTGTTTTTCATAGTTTATTAATTTTGTATTTTGATTCATGTCAAAGACTTGCACTCTATACTTATAGCTATTTCGCTGTAGAAGTAGCTATATTTATTGTTAAAATCCTGGGACAATTTGGGAAAAAAGTGCATTAACTTTAAAAGCGGCAGACCAAGGAAGCGATGGTGGGACGACCACGATAAACATGGGAAGGATGGGCCTATTACCCATTGCTCGGGACCGGGACCAATGGAAAGAGGCCTTTGGCCAACAGTGGGACATATCAGGTTTTTAATAATGAATAATAACATTAAAACGACTCAACATAAAACAAACTCATTTAAATAGCCAGGAAGAGATCGCTCTTAGTTATAAATCCGCTAGTTGTTGCACTAGTTTTAAGCCTTAATATTCTTTTGTTTGTCATTTCAGGTGCGAACTTAAAATAGTTTCTCTATCTGTGAAAGTGTCAGACAAAAACCAGCCGGGATGGAAAGGACTTCGCTCCATTCGCCGAAAAAGATTCACAGTACTCATCATTATGAACAACTTTTACTGTGAGACCAACTCGGAAATCGCGAAAAAACAGCTGTTCCATAAATCTTGTCTAGTGTCACATTTTTCTATGGAACAGCAGTTTTCCTTGCCAATTTCGGGTAGGTCCCAGTAAGTCGTTGCTTAACATCAGGTGAGATGGCGGTCAAACGCAAGCCTATATAATAGAATAAAAAAAAAAAAAGTTGTCAAAATGATCCTACTATGAGCCCTTTTCAGCTTAGTATAGCCTTTCCTCATAACCTTGCGTACCCCTGTCTTTATATATGGCAGCTTAGTAAATAAGGCATCCGCGGTCTAATGTAAGTATGTTATAATGCCGGAGTCACAGGCCGCCGCTCCATCATGTGAATTTCCATATAAATGCGCGGAGAGGTCTCCAGTCGTATATATCGTTACACGGAGGTAAGTAGTCTGGAAGCGGGTTAAAAATAGCATTAAAAAAACAATTCGGAAAGGCAGTAGGCCTAGGCCAAGCATAAATTCTGATAAAATACGTAGCAAGTATTGAATAGAAAAATGTATGAACTTACGCAGTTTCTATTTACGGCCGACATTTTCGGCTGTCCCAATTTTCATACATCATATTTTGTCTATCCAATATTCGCTATGTTTAGAATTTATGCTAGACCAGCTAGATCAAGCTGTTTACATAAAAAATGTCGATGGCACTCGACAAAATGTATGGAACAGCCATCGATCTATACCGACTTCGGTGGGAACAGCTGACTTTCTTTTCGCGGATTTCGGGTTGGTCTAATCGTAAAAGTTGTCCATAATGATGATGTCTAAGAGCCCTTTTCGGCTTAGCACACCTTTTCCTTATAAGTAACCAGTACCTAATGCGCGTAAAAACCCTAGCTGAAGGCCGCCAAACCTATAAAACGCTTCACCTACTAGAATAACGCTCTTACCGCCTGGCCACGGGACATTCGCCGATAGGAATATTCGCGCGGTGCGAACGGCGAAGCGTCTAGAGACTGAAATAAACTCATAGTAATGTACTAAGTACATTTATTCAGTACGTTTATTTCAGTCGCTAGACGCTTCGCCGTTCGCACCGCGCGAATATTCGCATCGGCGAATGTCCAGGCGGTTAAATAGGTACTGATAATGAGTCTTATCTAGTCCCAGCAAAGTCCAGTATCCGCGTGAAGTCATGTTAGTGTAAATCATCGAAAACGTATCACCGCCGCTGTAGCGTTTGTTATGAACTTTACGCACCGTGAAGTGAACTAATGTACTAACAGTGGTACAGTAAAACGCGAATGGTGGTAACATATTTTAGAAGCTATGCTTAGAATTCTCTCTATAATGTTACTTCTCATGAAGTTACGTTAGTCTGTCTGTATACAAAATTATAAGGAAAGAGAAAAGCCTAAGCCGAAAAGGGCTAATAATACTCATCATTATGAACAACTTTGACTATGGGACCAATCCGGAAATCGCGAAGAAAATCAGTTGTTTCATACAGTCATTTTGTCGAGCGATATTGACATTTTTTAATAGAACAGATGATTTTTTTTCGCGGTTTCCGGTTTTGTTCCATAGTAAAAGTTGTTCATAATGTTGAGTACTATGAGCCTTTTTCGGCTTAGTAAACTCTTTCTTTATAACCCTGTCTAGTATCGAACTAATAAGCATTAAATACTCTTTCAAAAAATGAAACAAACTTCTTACAGAATCACTTTCCATGACAGCATGATAAAAAGAATAAATAATGTGTTTCTTTGAAGTTTTTTTATAGATAATATTCATAATTTAAAGAATTTACATAAGTTTTCGAATGGATACTCCAAGCGCCGAAGAGAAGACTACCAATAAGCCGGATCCTAGTAATTTTGATGTATATTTACCTTGGGCGTGTAAGGAGATGCTCTTAGATGTCAACATAGTTATCGTTAGGGTACAGAGTAAGTGCAAGTCAAGTCTTAAGCCTAATTGTGTTCATCGTCATCTCAGCTCAGATCAAGTAGAAAGCATCTCAGGTTAACATAGAGAAAAAGATGGCGCACCGCGTTTGATTTGGGTGAAACCTAGTACAGTAGCCTTTTGCTTTTGCGCGTACGAGTAAAGACAAGCTCTATAGCGCCCCGAGTTGGCGAGTGCAGGTTTTGTAGTCTTGTGTACGTGCTTGCGAAAGTAGATCACCCAAATCTAGCGTAGTGCTCCATCTTTCATCTACAGCCTGATTCATTCCACTGCTGAGTAGTGTTGTTGATCGATATTTTTTATCGATGACAAGAACAAGCAGCTAATAACAAGAATACCGAAATTATTAGCTTGAAATATTACTATGCTATTTGGAGTACAATTCTATCAAAAATATTGATACCTACAGCTGATTTTTTCGCTCATTTTCGCAGTAAAAATTGTCTTAATTTCAGGTCCTTTTCGGCCCTTTCTATATAACCATGTAATTATTGTATAGTGCTCACAATATACTAATTCGAATTTTATGTTTTTGTAGCTTTTGAGAGGGCTGGCCCCGGAAGCGCTAGATCAAGAAAAAGTCAAATCGTCAAACCGAAACACGAACTGATCGATCCAAATAAAAGTAGTATCGACAGTGTCAGCGTTATGAGGGGTAATGCACTTCAATTTGAGAATGTAGTCAAAATCAACACAGTGTATGACTGTTTCGGTAATCTGATTCATTTGGTATTCGACAAAAACAAAAGCATATCCAAGCAACTCTTCAAGCTCATTGGACTTTTCATACGTTTCCACAAGTTTATGACGAGAATTACAGTTAACAGGGGTATTGATAATCATTGTTTACATGAATTGAACAAGTTGGTACTCCTGGCAAACATCACGGATGTCTGTTTAGACAATACAGGCATCCGTGATGGCAATTACGACTTGCTTTTAAAAGACCCGAACTGCACTTTGAAAAATTTGTCGATGGCTCGATGTAAAATCGATGATGCTGTGGTAAAAAGGATGGCAATAGATCTAAGATACCCCCTGCCAGCTTCAAAAACTTTGCTGGTACTCAATCTAGCGTCAAATTTCATAACAGATGCAGGAGCAAAATGTTTAGCGGTAGCATTAAGAACTAACAGACAACTAGTTTATTTAAATCTATCAGACAATAACATAACAGATGTGGGTGCTCAGGAAATCCTTGACACTCTAATAGACTTCCCTGTAACAGACGAAGAAATGTTTGCGCTTCGGCACAGAAAAGTGAATCATATGAAGGAACGAAACGCTCTAGTAAATCAATTAGCAAAAGAACTAAAAAATACAGACCTCCAAGACAAGTTTACGAAAAAGAAGGTTGTTAAACCATCTACTATAACTCCTGTAACCGTTTCCAAAAAAGGGTTTGAGAAAGATTTAAAGACTGGATGCGACAAAAGCAGCATAGATCTGGATACGATATGGCTTAAGAAGGCAAAAATATTAGCTGATGCTAGAATGGGTCAGTTTGCTGATCCATTTTCAGCAGAATATGTGTGCTTCAAAGACGGTGAAACCTACTGTCTCGGGAACAATACCTTAGCGTATATAAACATATCTTATACGGGCATTACTTTTTATACAGTGAAGAAGATACATACGGTTCTGTTAACGCAGCAAACGCAGAATAGAACACCTAAAGGATTACTGAATATTACCTTAGAAGGTAATTTAATTCCGTCGAAATGTAGAGAGTTGGCAGAGATAGATCAAATGTTGATGTTTTTTACAAACAAAAAATTGACCGCGATGCAAAGGCCAAAGAAATGAGCGCTTAAAACAACGCTATCGATATGGATATGTAGATAGGTAAACTCATTATAGTAAAATGAATAGATAGAAAGAGAATAGGTACTAAGTATAGCGTGAAATAGAAAAAATATATTATTGTATTTACTAGCTTCGCCACGCGGTTTCACTCGTCTTTTCTGTATAAAAATTCCTGAATCCAAGGTATAAGATAGCTTCAAAAAGTAATATTTTGAGAATATAATATTTTGCGAATGTAATATTTTGAGAATATAATATTATGAAAACGAACCACAAATATATCACCGAAATTCGTTTCGCCGTTTTAGAGTTCTTTGACATTTATAATTATTAGTAAGATGGTATGCGCGGGGCGTCATTTAATTCTATTTTAGATGTAGTTAGTAGTTTTAATAACTTTTAATTAGTTTTATTTATTGTACATGGATTTGATTCAACTTTGTTTGATTTTCTTGCTAATTAATTTAATATTCGTAATTTTATTGTCTATTCATAGGATTCTTCAAAGATTTTGTTTTGATTTTAATTAGTTATTGTTACTTAGAAGTCGAAATATATTCTTTATAAAATAACTGTGTTTTCTTGAAAGCTATATTTGTAGTTTTGGCATTTTGGCAAAAGGTTCAAAGATCAGTGTAGAACAACAACTATTTAGAGTTGGCTCTATTATCAAAATCAGGCTCATGACGTCATGACTAATTAATTCGTAGCTGCGCCAATATTGATGAGCTCGGCTTATGACAAAAAAAAGTGACGAAGTTATACTTGGTTCAGTTCTTACCCACCGTCCACCTCCTGAGACCACCTGGGTGAACCGTGGAAAGTTTTTTTCACAACGGCTCACCTTTGTCCACCTGGGTGTTCCTTAGGAAATATTTAGTTTCCACCGTCCACCTTTTTATAAAAACTCTTCAGATTTGAAGTGCATAGAGATTAGATTATAATTGGCCTATTTTAAATGTTTTGTTGACATTTATTGTTCAACATTGACAGCTTATATTCCGATTTCCTGTTTATTTATAAAAGAAAATTCATTATTAAGCATAAAAAAAAAAAATATTCAAATTATTTTAATTATTTTTCCGGTATGTTGATCGCTTTTGGATGACAAAAAAATTTAAGGAAATTTTGAGCGTTTTCGGTGAGCATCACAGAACCAATAATATAGCGGAGACATTTCATTCACAGTTGAAAAAAGATATTAATAAAAGAAATACGTCGATAGTGAGACTTTTAGTAAAATTGAAAGAAATAGAGTCCAAAGTGAAATTTCAAACTAAGAAATACTAAGAATAGAAGGAAAATATATATTGAAAATGATGATGATATAATGTTCTATCAACTACAACTTCTAAATAATGAAATAACTGTGGGATACACACTAGAAAAATTGCGTTAGCTAAGTTTTTATTTTTCAAATTTAAGTTTACGAAATAAGTTTTTAAGTTTTTAGGTTATTGTTGCATTTTTTTTATTAAAGTAAAATAATGTTTTATTTCCTAAATAATGAATAAATTAATAACACCTAAGACATATTTATGATGAATAATAAGAAAAGTGAGATGAATGAATGGCTAATTACACAAAATAGGTTCAGGAACATCTTTTTCTGCTTAACTGTACAATAAGTCAAATGCTACACTGTCAATTTGTCATCCATAGATGGCCAGCACCAAATTTCTTAGGTGTACCGTCACCAATATCAAGTTGGGGGCTTTCAAGTTTTATCTGAGAGGTAAGCCGTTGTAAAAAAAAACTTTCCACAGTTCACCCAGGTGGTCTCAGGAGGTGGACGGTGGGTAAGAACTGACTTGGTTGATCCTCCCGTTTTTACACGCTTTAAATTAGCTTCACTTGTATGTTTGTTTGTAACGGACTCCTTTGGGCGCGTTTTTGACCCACTTTAAACGGTCACATTCAAACTTTGTAGATATATCGAGAACCGATGACAATACACTAAACAAAGCGTGTTTTTAGTTTTTTTGAACTATTATTTTAAAAGCACCTATACTGACTTACCTTTTTATTTGAATGCAATTTTGCAAGTGAGAGCGCCCTAGATTAGTGGAATGATGAGGTGAAATAAAACTATAATAGGCCCAAGTTTGAAGGCATTTTAAGACAGATCTAAACTCACTAAAAATTTATCTGCCTTTATCATTGCAAGCCATTAGACAAGGATACCAATGGTTTTAGAAAATTTAAATCTGTCTTAAAAAGCCTTCAAACTTGGGCCTAATTTCCACTTTGTTTACCTAGCTGATATCACCCAGATGAATATAAGTAGTGGAATAAACCTTCAGAAGTTAGTAGGGCACGATAATTATTTTGCAATGTTGTGGAGGTTTCCTTGTCTTGAGTAAAATACCAATAAACAGCTTAATTAACTGTATTTTCAATTAAATGTACGCAAGGTACATCTACAAAGGTATCCTCTACTGGTAGAAATAAAGAGAAAAACCAACCAACCAACCACCTCTCGTAACTCTGGTCGTTATAAATTAATTTGTTATTTAGTAATTCATGTTTGTTGTAAAAAGCCGCATATGTGATCATTATTTCTCGATTAAATTGTTGTTTTAATTAAATATATTTTGGGCTCAATTAATAAATAACCCACTATATCGTCTCTCTGGGTCTTTTCCTACTGATATTTTACCAAGGTAAAAATAAATTTTGTAAATAAGTAGACATTACACAAGCAAAAATAAAAATGTGAACCCAGAAGAAGCTAACATACAAATTATTTAGGGAACTTGAATTTTATTACTACTTAGGCTCGTAAATACCCCAATATTGTTTTGAAAAAATAGCAAAGTACAATACCTGTATAAAATACGAAATTTGATGATTTGCATAGGCAACAGTCATGCCTATGTAATAAAAATTCAGTTAATATTTCAGTTCCATTTTATTTTACGATGTTTACTTCTATAATACCTATTGAAATACTAGAGCACCTTAAAAACAAGCCTAATAACCAGATCTTTCAGAATGACCTAGTTTTTACATGAGAAAAATAAATTAATTCATTAATTTCTCTCTTTCCATCACAGTCATTTCCTTACTAGGTAACTCATTCAGCTCATCTTCTATCTCTTGTAACGTCTTGTCTTTGGTTTCTGGTACAATTCTATACAAAATCACCATACACACAGCTAGAACCACCCCAAATATGCCATAGGTTCCGTACAGTTTCGTATGCTCCATCAAAACTGGGGTTAACTTCAAAATGGCAGCATACAGTGTTGTGAATACGAGACACGACGTAAAGCTTCCAAATCCTTTGTGTCCTAAAGGAAATATTTCACTAATGATCGCAAACGCCACTGGCACGACACCAATGTTGACAATGAACGATTGTAGAATTATCACCAGAGCCGTAAACCATAAGACAGGCGTTGGAAACGAATAAATACTCTTTAAATATACTACAACACTAATTAAAAACATAAGAACGACGGAAATGATCCCTGAAGAAAGTAGTATAGTACGACGTTTCGCGACTGTTATAACTACTGTGGAAGCTGATACTGCTATGAGGGTCAACAAATCTGCCCCGAGAGTGAAATATAAAGCTGACGTTTTGTTGTTCATTAGTTCCGTCATTATTTGAATGATATATGCTGTATAGTAATATCGACCACAAACGTCTATGGAAAGAGTCAGAACTAAGGTTATCAGAAACGCTTTCTGGAAGTCTTTCTTCAAAAACTTCTTTGCCAATTCCACTAAACTATTATCCTGCATCTTGTTTTCAACCAGTTTCTCTCGTTGCGTTTCCACAAAAATCTTCAAATGTTTCTGACTCTCCGCTGAATTTCCGTTCAACCATTTGAATGACTTCTCACACTCTGCAAACTTGTTTTTCAACGCCAAGTGTGACGGGCTTTCTGGCCAAAAGTATGTCAAAATAAGAGCTATAAAATTGAATACTCCAGCGAAAATAGCGATCTGTCTCCACGTCCAGAAGGCACTCATGGCATGGCAGCATAGGACTCCTATATAATAGCAGTCGTGACCTTCTTCAAAGTTATGAAGTAGCCTCTTCTACACGGATGGACGTATTCACTAATGATGAAGCCATTTATGTAGATGCCACCAGCACTGATGCCTTGGATGAACCTGGCTGCGTAAAGAGCAGCAATGTTCTGTGCGAAAGGGAATATTATCCAGCCGATAAGAAAGAATACGTTTAAACTGTAATGACATGCTTTTCTACCGAGGATCTGCAGTATCGGTGACATTATGAAAGATCCCACCAGACCTCCAACACCGTTGATCGCAGCTGAAAAAGATTAACACGCGATTAACATTTTGTATAAACAGGGTTATTGGCCAAAGGGGAAATTGTCATTTTCTATGGAACAGCAATTTAATTCGTGATTTCAGGGTCGGTGCCATAGTAAAACTGGTTCATAATAATGAGTAGTAAGAGCCCTTTTCGGCTTAACATTTTTTTTTTTTTTTTTGTAATTGAGTGACGAGACGAGCAAATCGCTCGCCTGATGTGAAACGTCACGTTTGCAACGTTTGCGTTTGCGTTAGTATAGTGGTTTGTAATGGTTACTTACTGATCCAGGATGCATGATTTCCCGTAGTGTAGATGCCCGAGCTGTTCCGTGTCGTGATGGCAGGGTTCAGGACCGACGGAAAGGCTAGCATGAACCCAACAGTAAAGGCAGTCAAAAGACCCGTGAAGAGGATGAAGAACTGAAAATAATGAATATTTATTCAGACACATAAAACAAATAGAGTTAAAAGTGGTTGGTTAGTGGTTAAAAGTTGGTGGTCAAACGCAGACTTTAGTGTTAAAAAACTGTTGTGTATGTTAAAAAAAAAGAGTTCAGTCATGAAGAAAAAAATCAACAAGTTTTGATTCAAACAAGTTCCAATACCTAAAAATGGAATTTTGAATTTTGGCCATTATCTTAATATATATAAATTACGTGTCACGTTGTTTGTCCGCTATAGACTCTTAAACTACTTAACCGATTTCAATCAAATTTGCACACCGTGTGCAGTTCGATCTAACTTATAGGATAGCTCACATCTCAATTTATAGTAAAAAACATGAAAAATTAGAGAATTTAAATACTTAAACCATAATTTAACTTTAGCGCTTTGGACAATGTAAACTTTTTTAATGTAACTTTTGACATTTGACATAGAATTGACGCAATGGCTTTTTTTATAGTCATCGTTAAGACAGGACAACGTCTGTCGAGTCAGCTAGTTTTGTATGAAAACTTGTTTAAATCTCAATTATTCTTACTGTCGAAACTTTGTGATATTATTCTCAGCAACATAACCGATTGCGATTTTTCATAAAAATAAATTCATAAGTAACTTCAAAAATGTTTAAATGTGCAAGCGAGATAGCGGCGCTTCAAAGTCTGCCCCTTAACACCTTCGACGCATTTTAGCGATTAGTAATTAAGAAAATTAATGTTTCAAAATAAGTAGTTCGACAGCATTCCGTAGAAGGCTAATTCGATAAACGAGTTTTCTTTGGGAAAAACATTCTATTATCTTCTTATTATATTACTAGCTGCACCCGGTGGTTTCACCCGCTGTTTTTTTTTACTATTAAACCTTCATATTATATTTCTTTATTTTATACATTCATATATTATTAAACCTTCATACATATTAGAGCAATCATAGCAAAAAAAATAATATTCAAATAGGTCGAGCCGTCCTCGAGTTTTAGCCAGACAAACGAACAGCGACTCATTTTTATATAAGAAGAAGACTAGCCGCACCCAGCGGTTTCACCCCCTGTTTTTTTACTTTTAAACCTTCCCTGTATTAGAGCAAACAAAACAAAAAAATATATATAGGTACTGGCTGACCCGGCAGACTTCGTACTGCCATACAGTACTTCTCTATGGTACTGCCTAATTAAATATAAACACTGCACAAAACACTATTTACAATTTTATACTTATAATATATTACAATTATAGGTACGAATTTGTTTCGTGTATCAGTTGACAAAAGCAAACTCATCCATGAAAAAAAAAACACTGACATTGACAGTTTGTTGTTGTTTCAACTTTTTTTTAATTTGATATGACTTGGAGTCAAATCCTTCGAAATTTTAAAATTCCTTGGTTTTGATAGATATGATTGAATTTGAACTTTATACAGAGGTAATAAAGTGCAAATTGACTCTTGGACGTTAGGAACATACCTACATTGCTTAAACAACAGTGAGTGCTTGCAATTCAATATGAACTTTATACAATAGCAATAAAGCTCGTTTTAGTTAGAAAACGTTTGTATGGGAAAAAGAAAAGGGCTGTTTTTAGGGTTTTTCAATATTTCTGAGAGATTTTCTTAATATTTTTTCCCATAAGAACCTTCTCCTAATAATAACAAATACAACAAAAAAAGAATTAGTGAAATCGGTCCAGCCATTCACGCGTGAGGCCGTGACCAAGGAAAACGGGTTTCATTTTTATATATATAGATAGATAGATATTCAAATCGGTCCAGCCGTTTGCGAGTTTTAGCGAACGAAACGAACAGCGATTCATTTTTATACACAAGACGAAGAAGAAGATTTTCGAAATATTACGTAACTGCTTACTTTTATCTGAGATTTAATATAAGATTTACGTTAATATAAAAGAATATAAAAAAATAACCTTTGACTGGCACTGGCTGACTTTATAAACCTATTTAGAAAAAAAAAGATCAGCTTACCTGTCTCCAAAAATACACATCACCCATAATATTTTATTCGTAAAACAAAAATTATATGCGTTTAAAAAAATTGTTTGTAAGTGTATCGAGCAGGCGACCGGCGCACAAAATGACACAACTAATCTCACGAAATGGTCGATGACTTTAAAACAGCGATTAATTTATACCTAAAACCTGTTTCTACAGATCAAGTAAAATGCAGATATAGCCTTAGATCCAAGTGAAGCCGAAAACTACCCTACTGCCCGTGTTCGTAAATTTGACGCACTTAGTGACGCATAAAAACTAATTTCGAAATTATGATGCTTATGTGTTCCATGAGATGTGTTGTTTGCGTCTGGTGGTTCACTAAGACGGCTTCGAAATTTTTTACCCACTGCCACCAAAGTTACGCTCGCACAGTCTCTTCTTCTTCCCATCTTAGATTACGCTGACGCATGTTACCTTGATCTCTCTGAGGAGCAGCTAGATAAACTTGAGCGCCTTCAAAATTACTGTATTAGGTTTATATTTGGTCTACGCAAATATGACCATGTATCTCATTATCGCGCAAAACTCAAGTGGCTTCCCATTCGCCTTCGGCGGAATGCTCATATCCTCTCCCTTCTTTACAATATTTTGTTTAATCCATCTACCCCACGCTATTTAAAAGATCTCTTCGCCTTCTGGCATGCCTCTCATTCCCATACCCTTCGATCTAAAGATACCCTCTCCCTTAAGACACCTTCCGCGCGCTGTACAACTTTTTACGGCAAATCTTTTGCTTTCCAGGCGGTTCAGCTTTGGAACGATTTGCCAGTGTCAATTAGAAATGCTACATCGCTTGCATGTTTTAAGAATCAGCTAAAAAGATATTACTTATCGCAATTGCCATTTTCTCAGTGATTATTTATTTAGTATTTCTCACAAATTGTTGTTTTGTTTTGGTTTTTATTTATTTGTTATGTATTTTATTCTTCCCTATTAGTATTATTATTTATTTATATATTATTTTCAAATGTTTTAGTATATTTTTCGCAAGTATAGGTAGTTTTAGTATTTGAATGTATTTCTAAGTATTTATTATTATTATTTTTTTATGTAGGTTTATAAATATGACACAGTTTTTCTTCTGTATTGCACACCCCGTTTTTAATATTTTTTATCTATCCTCTCCATCCTAATATTGCCTGGAAGAGATCGCTCTTAGCGATAAGGCCGTCAGTTGTCGCACTAGTTTTTAGGTGTTATAATCCTACTGTTTGTAATTTATGGTGTGAACAATAAAGAGTTTATCTATCTATCTATCTTAAGTACACATGTGGAAAGTTATTCCATCGGACGTCTTTTTTACGTTTGCGTGTGAAAGTAGGTCTGGTGGCTTGGTTTAGGTATTTGTCGTGTTTGACGAGAAATGCTACTTATACAATATTTTTTTTTTTAATATAAAATTTGAGTTTTCAAATATTTTACAATGAAAGATTTACAAAATTAACAAATACAGATATGATAAAATTTTAAAATTGATGTTTGCGGTCTTTCCTAAGACTAAAAAATATATAGTTAAAAATTATAATTTTTTTTAATTTGCTTGGGTTGTTGCGCGAGGCCCCTGCAAGAGCGAGGCCCCGTGCGATTGCACTGTTCGCCACCCCCTAAGGCCGCCGCTGGTACAGTCCGGCAAGTATAACTTGGCGCGGCTGTGCGCCACTGTGTACTTTTATAACTGCTTCTCTTGTACCACTTTTTATCACTTTAGGCATGATGATAGCACAGTAGCAAATATAATAGTAGCAAAAATATTCGCAACGATGTTTACTATGAACTCGGAAGTGTCAAAGTGAATTTTCGAGATGGCCGATTTAGTTCCTCAAATCGCCACCGCCAACTTAAACTTGTGGCACTGTACCTGTGGAACTCCAATGACAATGCAATAAAAGCTTGTTTAAAAAAATAGTTCTTTATATTACTAGCTGCGCCCCGCAGTTACACCTGCGTTTTCCGGGATAAAAAGTATCCTACGTAAACAACCTTCATTCCAAATTTCATGTAAATCCGTTCAGCCGTTTTTGCGTGAAAGAGAGAGTTAGTCTAAGGCTCTATCTATCTATAACATATCTCTAATTAGCTGTCTAATTATAGCCCATGTCTTAAAAAAGTATCACTTTGCTGTAATTAATCATGACTTAAATCCATTTTCGTCAGGCGGAAAATATTAAAAAAAACTATTTTTACAGTGCCTTTACAAAAATCTGATCAACAGGTAATTTCTCTAAAACAGAAACCAAATAATGCACGCGTTAGATTCTAAAATATCTATAGGTACACGTGATGCCATTAAACTTATGTTAGTTCATTCAAAAATTGTGACTTGTGAGGCATTCGAGTTCGAAATAATAACGTAAGCGTGGAGCGAAAACCTTTTATTGCTTAAAGCGACATTTTTAAGAACGGCCAAAAACGTCTCTCAACAAAAAATATGCATCCTGGAATTGAAGCATTAAACTGCAACTAGCAAGGTGAGTAATCGTGTTTAAATCATTTAAAGACAATAATACGTCGATTTCGATTGCTATTTAAAAAGTTTTCTCAGACAGTTACGAAGGTTTTCCCTCTGAAATACCAAAAAAAGTATTTGTACAATATTGTAATTTCTTGCCGTCATGAGGTTTTTATACAACGTGACGGTGATAACGATGTTATCGGTCTTCATGTACGAAACATTGTGAACTAATGATGCTCGGAAAGTAGACGTATTTGAAAAAATAAAAAAACTTTCATAGTTTCAATATATTATTATAAAAAATGACTGATATCTATTTTTGGAGGCAGGTGAGTGATTTTTGTTCTTTTGATATAAATTCAATTCAAAATAATTTATTCAAATATGGGTACATAGATGTACACTTATGAATGTCAAATACAATTTTTACGAATAAATTAATACACAATAAATTAAATGTCAAATAAAATAATATTATTAGAATGTCAGAAAATTATACAAAATAATTGCAATGTCAAAAAATCAAAAGGCAAAATAACTACAATAGTAAGTATAATCAGTCAAGTATTATTATTACAGTCTAAATACAATTTACGTAAAGAGACTTTATCACAGATGAAGTCGTCAATTTTGTAGTAAGCCTTTTCAATTAAAAAGTCTTAAAATTCTTTGAAAATCTTTGTCTTTCTTATTTACTAGAGTAACAGGCAACAAGTTATAAAATAATACGCCGTTCATTACAAAAGAGTTGCCAGTTTTAGCTAATCTAATTTTAGGTAGAACAAGTTTAAACTTGTTCCTTGTTATGCTAGTATATTCACTTCGTTTATGATATTTATGGATATTTTTACGCACATACATATAATGTTCAAAAAAATATACAAACATGGTAACGTCAAAATTTTCACCTGCGCAAAAACTTGTCTAAGAGATTCTCTATAACCTAGCCTATTAATAGCCCTAACAGCGCGTTTTTGTAAAATAAAGATGCTATTTACGTCTGCTGCATTACCCCAGAGCAATAATCCATACGAGACAGTTCCTTGATATGTGCTCCCCATTGAAGTTTGCTGTCAACGATAAGGCCAAGAAACTTAGCATCCTTCGACAAAGCAAGTTGATCGTCGTCAATAACTAGGCAAGGAAGGATTTATTAGTCAATGTGAATTTAATAGCTTTTGTTTTCTTGGCATTTAGCATTAAGTTATTGACGCTAAACCTTCTAATATAATTAATTAATTATTTATTTCGAAGACACTTGGGTAGTTAGTACTAGTTAGATTTTTAAGTGTTTTAATAATTCAATGAAGTATCTTCTTAGCTATTTGTACAATTATAATGACCTTCCGGAAACCATATTCTTTATTGCTTTTTTCAAAACAATCCGTTCTTTAAATGAAATAAATACGTATGTCAATGGAATTCTTAGGGTCCTCATTATTGTCCAAAGAATAAACGGAGCAAGCGCAATAAAACGGACGTAATATCTAATGTTTAATTATTGGATTATTCTAAAGTTATTCGGTAGGTTTGTATAATCAAGCTATACTTACTTACTTAACTTCGTTAATTTAATTCTAAGATAAAAATATTCTTGTAAACGTGACTTACCCAAGGACGTCGCCAGCTTATGACTAAGGGCGGGGGGCAATGGGGCAATATTATGGAGGATAAAAAAAATAAACGCCGAGAGCATAAAGCGTTACACTTTGGAAGTCTTTGCCTCGATGACGATTGTAATAAGAACACGGTTCTAATATCAATGTATAAAACTTCACAAGCCCTCGACAGCACAATAGAGTCGGGACAATTTAGACATTGGAGGGTACAGTAATTTCCACCCAGCTGAAAATTGGTAGGATTGTTTGAAACACCATCATAAATGAAATCTCAAAAAAGTCACCATCGATCCGATACATGCAAAAAATCTTACTCCGGGTAGAAGGTCACCAAAATGGGTTTTTCGCGATTTTCTCAAAAACAATTCAAGCTACTAGGAAACTGTTCAAGACAAGTATGTTCTCTATAACATTCCCTACAGTATTGCTTTTAAATGCATGTTGGTAGGACTCATGGTTTTGAGATATGTTGATATTCATTTCAGACCAGTCCAAAAAGATGACAATTTCTCTTAACGAAGCCTCGGTTAGCAGTAGATCATATCACAAGTTTGTAAATGAGTTTTCCTCAAGTTTTCAACATCGCTAAATCCGACAATCTCAAGAAACACTTTAAAAAATGACTCTTTGTGGCTCAAATCGGATAAATGATGATGATGGCTGACGAAAAATTTTACCTCTCGTATCTCGGAAACGGTAGAAGGATATAGAGGGGTACACCCGACTTTTGAAATGTAGATCAAATTTTTGGGGAAATGATAAAAAAATATAGTCGCCATCGCCATACAAAAAAGTTTGACAGTCATACAAATAAAAAAAAAGGAAATGCTCACAGCTATGGAACCGCTGTAGATGGATGGAATGTACTTGAAGAAATATTATAGAGGTTCATAACGACAATCGAGATTCAGAAACAAAAATCCAAGATGGCGTATTTCATGTTTTCGTCAAATTCCAGTGGATCTTCCAGTGATCCTATGAGGGTGATATTTTGGATCTGGATCTACATATTATTACACTGTTTAATGGTCTTGCGTTTTGGCAAATCTGATGATCGTGATGAAAATGGCGGCGATTTTTAAAACGGATGTCTAAATCTTAATGTTATTCTGAATATTTCAATATTTTCTACAATTTACATTAAACCTTGTGAATTTATTAACGTTTTGTCATGCGATGCGGAATTTATTAATAGGTAAGGAAGTGAATTGCTCGCACTTTGGTCGCTTTGCGGCTAGCTACATTTGATCTCTAGGGGGGGGGGCAACTGCCCCCCCCTGCCCCCCCTTGGCGACGCCCTTGGACTTACCTGTAACATTCAATGTTATTTCAGGCCAATAAGTATTTCTAATTTTTGATGCCTTTTCCAAAGACATCATCTTCTGACTTATCTCTTTTCTGTAGGGTCAGTATCAGTACACTATGTCTATCCCTTGCCAAGAACTATGTCTTTACTTGTTACCAGCTGCACGCTGGTATTTCTTCCGGTTTACAGGAATATTCAAATTTTCCGGGATACAAAGTTGCCTATATATCAGTATTTTAGCTACTTTTACACCAAATTTTATCCAAGTCTGTTTAGCCGTTTTTGCGTGAAAGAGTACCAAAGATACAGACATTTTTTTTGTTTTGTTCACCTACAATGTCCCAATTCTGGGCAAAAGTCTCTCCCAATTTTTTCCATTTCTGCCGGTTTTGGGCCAGCGCCGTCCAGTCTGTTTTAAACTTCCCCAGTTCGCGCCATCGCGTCGGGAGCGACCTGGAGGTCGGCTGTCGATTGACATTTATTAAAATGTTTCTTTTAATATCAGTGTGATGTCTTCCAGGTCTTCATCCTGTGCACGGGTCTGTTATCTTCAATGAGTATTGGGTTCATGCTTGCCTTTCCGTCTGTCCTGAATCCCGCCATCACGTCTCGAAATAGCACTGACTTCAGGACCACGGAAGATCATGCTTCTTGGATCAGTACGTAAAACAGCCATATCCCTTATGGGTTGATTACACGTAACGAGTACAGTGGCGAGATGGGGAACTCGGCCGAGTACTCGGTTTGTATAAACAGTTTGACGAGGCGAGACAGTCACTAGAACCATGATTTGTTCGCTCGGCCGAGTATGCCGTTTACTGTCTTGCCACTGAACCTGTTACGTGTAATTAAGCCATTAGTAAGAAATCTGCTACTGGCATCATGGAAAATACTGGCATCTAAAAAATATAAGTAGATAAATCTTCATTGTTCACACCAGAAATTACAAACAAAAGCATAATATTTACTTAAAAATAGTGCTACAACAGCTGGCGGTCTGTGCAAAGGTTGGTGTTCGGACCTAGCCTTTTTGGGCTGGTACCTAAAGTTAAATAAAACAATTTAGTGTGCCTCAATGTGTGTTGCAGTAATTAAAATCAAGAAGTTATCAAATAGTACCTACCTGAAATTTTGACCTTTTGTGACGCAGACATTGTAATTCACGCGTTTTATTGTTGATTTTTCGTCAGTTTCACAGTTTAATTTTGCTTGAATAACATTTTGCTACTTACAAAGAATTTAAAGAAATTATTCGATGCATTCAATGATTAGATCTGGTGATTAGACCTCGTAATTTTTTTAGACAACCATTGCTAATTTTTATTCGTACGTAAGGTTATTGCCAGAATATGACAACACTAGAAAAGTTCTAGAATATCTTAAACTTTTCGTGGTCTGTTTTCTATGGTACTGTAATTTCTGTCCCTGTAATTCTCTTCTCTTCGTATTTCAGTTTGTATGATGTACTAACTTTTATTTGCTTTCTTTTACAGCTGCCATCAACGGCATCGGGGGTCTCTTCGGCTGCTTCATTATAGCTCCGATCATGCAGACTCTGGGCAGGAAAGCATGCCATATTAGTTTGAATACATCCTACCTCATTGGCTGGATTATATTCCCATTTGCAGAAAACATATATGCGCTGTATGCAGCCAGGTTCATCCAAGGTATCAGTGCTGGCGGCATCTATGTTGACGTCTTTATTTTAAGCGAGTACGTCCACCCGCGCCGAAGAGGATATTTCGTAACATTGAAGAAGGTTTCAACTGCTGGAGGAGTTTTGTGCTGCCATGCCATGAGTGTATCCATGACCTGGAGACAGATAGCCATTGCAGCTGGACTCCTGCCTCTGATAGCTATCATGTTGACGTTGTTTTGGCCAGAAAGTCCGTCGCACTTGGCGCTAAAGGGCAAATTTGAAGAGTGCGAGACAACTTTCAAATGGTTAAACGGACACTCTAATGAGAGTCAGAAACACTTGAAGTCTTTGATCAATGCACAGCAGGAGAAGATTATTAGAATGAAGACAGAGAATAACAGTTTGATGGAACTGGCAAAGAAGTTTTTGAAGAAGGACTTTCAGAAGGCATTTCTCGTGAGTTCAGTATTAACTCTGACCATTGACGTCTGTGGAAGATATTATTACATGGCTTATATAATTGAAATAATGAAGGAGCTGATGGATAACAAAACATCTGCTTTATATTTATCCCTCGGAGCAGATTTATTAACTCTTATAGCTTTATCTATGTCGACTGTAGTTATAAAATACGCCAAACGTAGAACCATTTTGTTTTCTGCTGGAGTCTTTTCAGTTCTGTTAATGTTACTAATAAGTCTATTAGCATATTTAAAGACTTTGTACACTTATTCAACATTTATCCTCTGGTTTACTGCGCTGATGGTAATTCTGCAATTGTTTGTTGTCAATATTGGACTTATACCGGTATCAATAGCGATAATCAGCGAAATATTCCCTTTAGAACACAAAGGGTTTGGAAGTTTTACATCGTGCTTCGTATTTTCAATTCTGTATGCCGCAATTTTGAAGTTAACCCCAGTTTTGATGGAGCATACGAAACTGTACGGAACCTATGGCATATTTGGAGTACTTCTAGCTGTGTGTATGATGATTTTGTATAGAACTGTACCAGAAACCAAAGACAAGACGTTGCAAGAGATAGAAGATGAGCTGAATCATGTGACAAGGAAAGAAACGGCTGTGATAGAAAGAGAGCAACTAATGTAGTCTCAGTTATGTAAATTTTAATTATCATACTTCATCTATACTATCTATTTCATATTCAAGGTTATAAGGAAAGGGCATACTAAACCGAATAGGGCTATGTGAAAGAGTGCTATATACTCATTAGTAAGAATAACTTTTACTGTGGAAGCAATCTTGAATTTTCCTGTGGATCTGCTATTTGGCATAGCATACCCTTTCCTTTTAAAACTGTAGAAGTTACTAGGCCAATGATGAGGTGATCACGGACTATGTAAATCTAGCTGATGCTTGGAACTTTATGCTCGGTCTTCGGCACACAGTAAAGAGACTGTAATATATAGTCTATAGTACTCAGGGCTAGTGGGTCTTTCCATTGGTGTATGTTTTTTTTAAACAAACTAGTAGCTCCCTAGATAACTCTACAAACAGTCATACTTACAATTACATATGTATGCATACAGTTTGAGTTTACTTTTCTCAAACATGATTTGCCTAGTATCTACTGGAGTTAAATAAAATATGGTTTGGAATGGAAATTACACTTGTAACTCTAATCCAAAGCTTGTTCAAAAGCCAGCTGACATCGTTTACGTTTTCACAAACCGGAAGCAACGTCAATCTCCGATGCATTTCCGGTTCCGGCGACTGGGAACAGAGTTCTGTTCGGGGTAAACCGATAGATAAATGAAAAAACTTTTTATTGACAATAATAACTAATATTTTAAATACGAAAGATACTTTGTATGTTACGCTGCCACGATGTTTTCTACAGTATCGATCATCATGAAATTTTGCATTCAAGTTTATAGCGATACAAAAAAGAGCATAAGTTTTTCACAATCATCATCATCAACATCGGGAGAAACTACGGGGCACAAGTAATTACTTATTTAAGCGAAAAAATAACGTTTAAAGGCTAGTGCAACAACTAGCGGTTTTAGCGCTTAAAACGATCTCTTTTAGGCACTGATGCCGCTTACGTGAAGTTACGTGCCTGTTAAAATGAATTAAATAGGTAATAGGAGCCAATAAAAAAATTAAATTTTAACTTGGGAAAAAGGTCTGAATATAATGTGTTTAGGATCTTGATTAATGTAGGCACCAATAATAATGTTTCACACTCATACTGTTTTTTAAAGTATTTTTGAAGGCTGCTTTGACACGAGTAATTCAATATTAAAGAGCTCAAATTTTCAGGCTTGGCGGTCTTCGGCTTGTTTTACCTCCTTGTACGCCATGACGTTTGTCTTCTCTTTTATGATGTTTCCCTCTATGATGGTTTTCGTACGTTTATCATGTTTTACTACAGTGAAAAATATCTTACCACTTCTATTTGCTACGATTTTCAGAAGAATGACACGATACGCGATCTCTTGCTTGTACAATAAACATTGATAAATATAAAATTAAAAAAAAAAAAAATTAGGTTTTTTTTTATCAATATCTACGAGTAACTTGTTTTAATTACATTTTTGTAAAAAAATCAAGCTCATAAATTTTCTCGAGCAGTTTTAATTTTGTTCGAATGACTGACATTTTTCTATAGAGCAGGCAGGGAACAGCTGATTTTACAATATTATCGCGATTTCAGGATTGGTCCCTTAGTAAAAAAATGTTTATAATGATGAGTACTATGTGTTCCAGCTTACCTTATATCCATTTTTTTTTTTTTTTTTTTTTATGTAATTGATTGACGAGACGAGCAAATCGCTCGCCTGATGTTAAACGTCACGTTTGCCCATAACAGGTCTGCGCTATCCAGAATTTTGAACTCGCAGAATTCAAAACCCTGCGTGGCACAGCACTGCGCTCGTCACCCTGAGATATAAGTTGTTTAATCTCCCATTTGCCCTGTGATTTCACTGGAAACAATGCCCTTCCAACCGGAACACAGTAATGTTTGCACATTACTGCTTGGCGGTGGAATAACTGGCAAAGGTGTGGTACTTCCCCAGGCGGGCTCTGCAAGAGAGCTCTACCACTACAAAATAATAATATGCTACGAGTATGATAAAATGGCATTAATATAGTCTTACCATTGACACATACAACCCGGTCACAATATCTGTGCACCTCGCTGGAATGCGTATAGCCTTATATTTATAGTCGCACTGTCGCAGTCGAGGTGACAGGGGACTGTCACCTCTCCGCGCACTCCCCGGTGCGATTCCAGCGAGGTGCACAGATATTGTGACCGGGTTATACATTCCTCTATGTTTATGGTTGTTATTTCTACAATCTGTAGGCTATAAGTGGCTAAGTATATTTAATATAATAAATAATAACAACTTGTCAACTTAGCCTAAGCATAAGATAGGAAAACCTTTGCCCAGCAGTGGGACGAAGATTTGAACTGAAGCATCAAAAATCAAAATAATACGTTTAATAAAAATGAAATAAGTTAGTTTAACACGCCATGACGTATATTTCTCCAACCTTATCATTTTCATTATCTTAATGCTCACATACAGGAGTATATTTGAATAAAAAATAGATCCAGCTGGAAAACTATAAATTCTAAACCATGATAAAACCTATAGCTATAATAGTAGATAAACACAAAAAAACAGTCCTACTGGGAGACAATATACAAATACAAGGTTATTCAGAAAGGGTATGCTCAGCCGAAAAGGGCTTATAGTACTCATCATTATGTACAACTTTTACTATTGGATCACCCCGGAATTCGCGAAAAAAAATCAGCTGTTCCATAGAAAAATGTCAATGACACTCGACAAAATGTATGGAACAGCTGATTTTTTTTCGCGAATTTCGGGTTGGTCCAATAGTAAAAGTTGTTCATAATGATGAGGACTATGAGGCTTTTTCGGCTGAGCATACCCTTTCTGTAAACCATGTATGGAAAAATTTGGCTCAAGGCAACGTTGAGCCAAATTTTTGACCTTTTTGAAATTTTCAACCTTCAATTTCGTTTAGATGCCGCTATATAGATGTATAGATCAAATTATCATTAAATTGGCTGTAGAAATGAAAATATTTATTTATTTCAGATACGAGTACACAATAAGTGCGTCAACTACTCAGACAATCATTACATAAAACTAAACTAACCTAAAATACCGCTGACTGTTCGAATTGTTCCCAAGACGCTGGCCCCGTTACCACGTTGTACAGCGATGCTCACCCTTTGGGCGAGATAGAGGCTTTTGGGGCACGTGTTGCTTCGATTAGACAACTTGTTTCGCGATTTCAGGGTTAATCCCATAGTAAAAGTTCACAATGATCAGTACTTAGAGCCCTTTTTGGCTTTGCCTACCCTTTCATTGTGGCCCGTAATACCATGTTACCCGGAACAGGTATTAAAATTCATGAATTCGTATTGCATTTCCAATTTGAATTAATTTCTTTGCATCAGTATTTCGTCTTCCCTCTCACTTACATCTCTACCCGAGACAGTACTAAATTCATTTTCTATCTCTTCCAACGTCTTATCCTTGGTTTCTGGTACAAGTTTATATAAAACCATCATACATAAACCTAACGCCACAGCAAATATACCATAAGCACCATGAAGACCAGTTCTCTCCATTAAAACAGGTGTAACTTTTACAATTACTGCATACAAAATCCCAAATACTAAACTAGACGCACACACTCCTAAACCTTTATGTTCTAGTTTAAATATCTCACCTACTAAAGCAAATGCTACTGGTACTAAACCTAAGTTAACAATAAAGCATTGAAGGATCAATATCAAAGCTGTGAACCAAAGAAAGTATTTTGAAAATGTGTACACTGTTTTCAGATATGACATCATACTGATTAGTAACATTAATACAACGGACAGAGTTCCTGATGAAAACAAGATAGTACGACGCTTAGCATGTTTTATAACTGCCGTAGATAAAAGTAGAGCTATAAGGATGAATAAATCAGCTCCTAAAGAAAAGTATAAGGCAGAAGTCTGATTGCCTAACAACTCCATCATTATTTGAATTGCATACGCTACAACGTAGTATCTACCGCATAATTCTAATGATAGCGTTAGCAATGAGCTTATAAGAAACGCCTTTTGGAAATCCATCGTAAAGAACTTCTTTATCGGTTCCAAAATACTCTTCGCTCTTTTTCTGTTCCTTTCGTTTTTGTACTTCTGTGCTTCCACTAAAGACTTCAATCGCTTTTGACTTTCATCAGAATTTCCATTTAACCACTTAAAAGATATTTCACAATCCTCGAATCTTCCTTTCAAAGCCAAATGTGAAGGGCTTTCCGGCCAGAAGAATACCAGGATCACAGCTAGAAAAGGAGGTGTTGCAGCAACAATTGCTATCTCTCTCCAAGTCAAAAAGGCACTCAAAGCGTGGCAACATAAAGTTCCAACTGCTATGGCAACTTTTTTCAAGGTTATGAAGTATCCTCGTCGGCTAGGATGGACGTATTCGCTCAAGATGATGCTGTTGATGTAGATATTGCCAACACTGATGCCCTGGATGAACCTGGCTGCGTAAAGAGCACCGATATCTCCGGCGAAAGGTATGATGACCCAGCCGATGCAAATTAAGGAGTCCATGGTGTACTGTGCAGCCTTTCTGCCAAATAGTTGCATAATTGGAGACAATATGAATGCACCAGCTATGCCTCCGATGCCGTTGATGGCAGCTGAAAAAGATGAACGGAACTATTGAAGCCTTCAATTCAGGGAGATTCTTTAGATTGAACTGCTGCTGTTAGCCTGACTGTTTCAGGAGGAACATCTGTCTGTATAAGAGAGTATGGCCGTATGTATTTTTGTCTGTTTCTACGTAATCTTCTTAACAGATCGAGGCGACATCAGATTCGTCTTAATGCTTTAGTTAATCTAGCCTACATTAGTGACTAATACATAAACTACCATTCAGGATTATATAGAGAGGGGTTTTTAAGCCAAAAAGGGTTCATAGTACTCATCATGACGAACAAGTTATACTAAGGGACCAGCCCTAAAATCGCCAAAAAAAGACATCCATGTATTCAATATACTAGCTTTGTTCCATTAATGCGTTAATAAAGACGATAACAAGACAAATTTTCCACGGCTATCAACTCATGTCCTATGTCACATAGCGTGAACAGGCAAAAATAAATGTAATGTCCTTAACTCCTTACCAATCCAAGAGGCATGGCCAGTGGTGGTTAGAAGGTCAGTGCTGTCGAGAGAGGTGATGGCGAGGTTCAGGACGGAGGGGTAGCCCAGAGTGAAGCCGACGCACACCGAGTACAGGAGCCCGGGGCAGAGGATAAACCACTGAAAAAAGTAATTTAAAGTCAATAATCAATAATTAATCAGGCGTTAAAAAAAAGACGACGAACTTGAATGTGAATGGGTTTAGTATAGCTGTAGAGGACGACCAAAGAAAATATGGATGAACTGTCTGATAGTATAACGAGTGATAGGGACGAATAGAAGAAGTGAAGTGTACATACTGTACCGACCTCACGTAGGCGGGATAAGGGTTAGAAGATGATGATTAAATCAGGCGTTACTTCGCGGGAGCTCATTTTCAAATGACGGTTTTTATATATACATATAAAAACCGTATTTCTAGTGTGTTTGTGTTTAAACACATTTGATAACAATTTTACAAAGTATTTTATAATTTTGTATACTGGGTTAAAAGGCAAGGGTATGGTAAACCGAAACGGGTTCATAACTTCATCGTACACACTTCATTTCCGAGTCCTCAACATTAACAACTTTTATTATGGAACCATCCTGAAATTGCGAAAAAAACAGCTGTTCCGTAGAAAAACGCTTGTGACACTCGACGAAATTGATGGAACAGCTGCTTTTTTGCGCGTTTGTCCCATACTTTTAGCATACACTTTTCATATTAACTTGTATTAATATACTTATAGGGTTTAAGTTTAATATACATTTTGTCAAGTGTCATTGACATTTTTCTATGGAACAGCTGATTTTTTTTTCTCGAATTTCGGGTTGGTCTCATAGTAAAAGTTGTTCACAATGATGAGTACTATAAGCTTTTTTCGGCTTAGCATACCCTTTATGAATAACCCTGTATAGTAACTCATCTTTTTGGCAAAAACTAGCACTTTTTTTTCTGAGCAAAAAACGGCGGTTATGTAAAGTCGAGTGGTCCAACTTCGTTTTTTGATGATTTTCTCATAATTATTGGTTGCTACAAGTACTTAATTACAGCCAGCAAATCTCTAATTAAATAAGTTATATAAAAATCCTTCACAAAAAGAGCTGAAAATCTTCAATTGATTCAACTTAGCTTTTTGGTTTCAACAGATTTTTAAAATAATTTCAGTGATCATAGCTAAGAATACTCGATTAAGTCACCTTGTGAACCTAAAAAATGGTTATTACCATATTTTTATTCAGCTAATCGTTCTTCTAATCTTTACAAACCAACGAGTTCAGTGTTTTCAAATTAATGTAATTAACCGACTTCAAAAAAGGAGGAGGTTATCAAATCGACTGTATTTTTTTTTTTTTTATATTTGTTACCTCATAACTTTTGACTGGGTGAATCGATTTTGATGATTCTTTTTTTATTAGAAAGCTGACGCTTCCCATTTGGTCCCATTTCAATTTAGTCCAGTTCTGATAATGGTATCCATGAGAAAACCATTTATAAGTCTTAAATTTGCACTAAGTACGTGCGCGACAAATACATAGATGAATAACTCAATAGTCGGTCTTTTGAAGTCGGTTTTTGTTTTTTTTTGTTTTGTAAAAATAATTATTTTATTTTTTTGATACCATTTTTTTACCAGCTTGTTCTGGCTTGTCACAAATGTAGATACGACATGTCATAACAATTGTTCAAAAATGTTCTATTTATCTATAAGGCAGTAATTTCTATAAATTAAGTAGTATTTTTAATCAACTTCGAAAAGGAGAAAGTTCTCAATTCGACTGTATGTTTTTAGGGTTTTGAACGTCCTTCGGAAGACCCCTTAAGGCGAGACTTCGGTGTCTGTCTGTACTGTCAACTTAATAGTTTTTCTTGAAATTATAAAAAAATTAAAAGGCTCTTGCTTCAATGGTCTTGGTCATATCATCTCAGTTCCGTAATTTATATCTTATCGTATTGATTTATAATTTGTGTTGTCTTAGATGCGATTTTAGGGTTCCACGCTCGTTTAAAATTTGATTGTTCAGAACCCTCGACATGCGAGTTTTTGCTTTGGCAGTTTTTTTCTTTTTATCTACCTATTCGTGTGAAGTAAGAGTAGTGGTGTGGTATGTAATGGTATTCGATAGAATTGCGAAAACAAAGCTTGCTGTATTTACAAATTCTTGCAAGGACCTGAAGGGAATCGACCCGAGAGCACAATTTGGAATATTTATTTAACTTAATTCATTTCGAGGATTCATTTATCTTAACAAATAACAATTTATGAAGTTAATAAGTTCTTGATGGCGTTACGAAGTTCACCAAGCCAGGTAGTTGATATTAGAATAAATAGAAGAATAACGAATTAGACGAGTACATACTCGTAGCTAATAGTAATTTATGTACGAATTTGCATACCACTGGCCTTTCGGCGAAGGAAAACATCGTGTGGAAACGTGTAGCATAAGGGAAGTCAGCTCAAAGCGGACATAGGAGGCAAAGCGGCCATGCTTAATTACTCGGTCATAGTGAATAATATCACGACTTTGCCGATTTCGGCGCATAGGCAACCTCCCAGCCCCACATCGGGGCGCAGACTCACCGCAGTAGCAGCGACCGTGTCACCGAAGTGGGACATAAACAATTTTTGTTTGTTCTACTAAAATAATGCGAGGTAAGTTTTTATTGATTTGACCAAATCTCACTATACTTCGGAGTTTTCGTCAAAATTGTCTCAATGTTTGTCCATTAGCGAGTGCTTGTGTGACATTTTGTTTCAATTAAAGTAAAAAATGTGAGTGCAGTTTGCGTTTAAAACAAAATGACCGAAAAAGGCAAAGCGGCCAGAGCAAAGTGGCCACTGTTTACTTTGCCCTTATTCAGATTTACTCGTATTAACTAGTCCAATATGTTTTGTTTAGACGGTAAATCTCTGGAATCGGAGCCTACTACTGTGAACACTGTCATGAAATCTGAAATGAAATGCATCCAGAATTAAGTTTATTAGATTTGATCGAGGTTATTTAAAAAATCCTTGTTGCCCTAGTCATTAAGCTCTAATATAAAAATTCAAAGATCAAAATAGATGTGCACTGTTAATGTTTTTAAAGTTTTTTTTCTACATGTTGTTGATGCTTAATAGTTTTTAGGACTCCGTCTTAAGATATTTTCTTTATGACTAAGAATTACAATATCAGGTCAAGACTGAAATGAGAATGTTAATTTTAAAGTTAAATTATTTTAAATGAGAACAAGACTAACTAGTAAGCACAAAACGGGTAAATAATTGAATAAAAACTGTGGTTCTGTTATAATTTTGTATTTTTATTGATATTATAGTCATTGCAAGTCCTATTATAAATAGACGAAAAAGTGCTGGCCTCTTTGCCCGGGGCCGATGACCGCTTTAGGCACTCGGGCAAAGCGGACTTTTTCCAATTTTTTCTAATTTTAAAATAGCGTTTGTAGTAATACTCATTTTAAGAATGTGACTTGCATATTATGAAATAGGATGTACACTCTATCCATTGATCTAAAATGATCTTATGTTATAAGTCGTTTTGTCATCTAAAACGACAGTCAAAGTTAGGGTGTCCGCTCTGAGCTGACCTCCCCTACGTCCGGAGAAGAAATTCAATGGCGTATGTGAATCCAGCAACCCGCACTTGGCCAGCGTGGTGGAATACGGCCTAATCAGTTAATCACCCTTCGAGGGTAGACCTGTATCCCAGCAGTGGGAGGATTGAAGGTTAATTATGATGAGGGGTTCCCAACGAGTAACACCTTACTGTTTCACCGTTAATGTTGTTAGTGCAACACTTCTTTACATTTGTATTTTATGTTTTCATTCGGCCTGGTTTCACATTTAGCTAAGACAGAAAATTAAAACCTGTGAAGAAAAGTCCCGCAAATGAAGAGAACTTGGCTCGTAAGCTGACAAGTTTAATCGAGAATAACTTTATGATGCAGGATGCAGACTCAAATCGACTAATATTTCGATGGCGTTATGTTAACAAATAGGTACCTAAGCTTATTGTATGACATCTACGATCTATTTATTTCGACTACCACTTACCGCTACAGCCATCTATTGCAAAACGGCGGAAGCAAAGTTGAACACCTAATAGTTAAATGTATCAAGATTATGACGACGGTGAAATATACCTATCTTTTTTAAGTAAAAGAAACTCACTTGTCTCCAAAAATAGATATCCACCATGTCCGTATTTATTGTATTTTCAATCACAACTAACTAGCCGAACTGCCGTCGTTAAATATTTTCCGTTTTCCACTTTAGTCACAGTACAACTGAATTTAAAACCAGTTCCAACAGTGTCAATTTTTTCTTTGGAGTTAATATTCAATTAATTAAAAATAAATCTTTGAAACAATTAGATTTCTATTATAATTGTGTAACAACTGCAATTCGACAGAAAGTAGGTACTGCAATGTACAGCGTTTTTGTAAGCTTTTATTTAGCTACATTCGTACTGGGTCCGTCTGTCTGACTGCAATATTGCAAGTTAAATGCAAAATGCTTATGTTCATGCACATGCCAGCTGTGGGTAAGGTACACCAGATCGGCATATAGCACCAAAAGGGTGCAATATGACGCATTTCGTATCCGTATGAAGAAGCCCAGATTCTGCATCGCGTCGGACATGTCTGATGCATAGGTTCCTGATTTCTTCGCGGTTATTCGAACTCGTATTGCGTCTTTTTGGGACAGAATAAGGAGATCGAATAACAGAATACTGCAGTGCCTGTCAAATAATTTCTGCTGTCCGATATTTAGATCCTGGATTTCTGTCCACCAGAAAAGAAACCGTAAATCGTACCTAGTATGAAAGGTTTTGCACTGACTGACTTACTTCCATTTTAAGTAAGTAATTGACTAGATTTTATGCTTACATTTTGTTTTATTTTTTATGGTTTATGTGCCTGAAATAAACGATTTTAATATTATTATTTAATACCCACTTCTCGATGTACGATTGTTCTGAAATTTGGCATGCATTGTTTCGTTGAAGCTAGACAACTGGGCTGGGAATGACCCTAGCTGTTTTAACTTTGATGAGAATACAATAGTTTATGGTACCCTAGAGCTGATTTGATGATGGAGTTGGAAGCCCCGGAATGGGTTTTTTTTTGTTACTATGTATAAATCCGCGTTTGCCCACTAACTCGCCCGTTGGTAGGTACACGACGTTGTTTTCAAAGACGAAGCACGCAGATTTAGAAGATACCTATATTCTCTCTGACGTTACAAAGTCCAAGATTAGGTATACGAGGATCTCTCAGGGCTTTGTTTTTTGACCTCAAAATATACTCAAATGTCAAAATTTTGCCAATAACTGGTATATTTTTGTCTATACCTGTACCTGTCAAGGAGTACTTAGTAAACAGAACCTGTAATTACATTGTCTTTGTAATTGTAAAGACCGTGACATACAGACCGACACGGCAAAGACAAGTAGTCACCGAACGTTAACATAATAAAGCGGTTTCACTCTCAATGATGAAAAATGGTGATGATGAAAAGCCTATGTGTATCCTGGACATAAGTCATCTGTATATAGGGTTATTCATGAAGGGTATGCTAAGCCGAAAGGGGCTCATAGTACTCATCATTATGAACAACTTTTACTACGGGACCACACCGAAATTCACGAAAAAAAAATCAGCTGTTCCATAGAAAAATGCCAAAGACACTCGACGAAATGTATGGAACAGCTGATGAGTAGTATTTTAATGAGTACTATGAGCCCTTTTCGGCTTAGCATACCCTTTCCTTATAACCCCGTATCTACCACATTTTGTAACAAAAAATATAAGAAAGTAAATTCGTTTAAATTTCTTTTATGCGACTTACTTGTCTCCAAAAATATTTGTCAGCCATTATTTAAGGTATTTATACCACCACTAACTAACTAACTAACTAACTAACTCCGTATCAAGTCTAGACTGGCATAAAATAGTACGAACTCACTGTTTATGCGTATGACAGTAATGGTTTCCTATTTGTAGGTGGTCAAGCAAAAAGGGACTAGGAAGGAATTTAAGCGTGTTTTTTTTTTAAATGATTTTGAAATCGTGGTCTCTTAACTGCAATGCTAACAGGATGTTTCAAAGTAGGCTAGCTTAAAAACATATGCAGAGAGTCTCTTTAATTTAAACAATGCCACGATGACATTTTATTGTGACCAACTTTTACTTTAGGACAAATCCCAAAATTGGGAAAAAACAGCTGTTGACAACAAAAACATGAACTTTTTTATGAAACATCTTTAGAATATAGTTTGTTACCAACTGAAAACGTTGATTTCGTTTATCTCGAATCTAATTTTTTTCTCGTCAGGTCCCTTGTTGCTTGACCGCTGACATTTATTGGGCTATAATAATGAAACATTATCGTAAACATTATAAATACCTACCACATTCCACAAGCTTGCATTGTACCTGTTATTCTTAACTAGCTTAAGCTCGTGGCGTGGCCCGCGTTGCTACAGTAAACAATTTAATTATTACCCGCGGCAATGCCAACAATATTAATTTCATTTTTTTTTGTTTTAAGTATATTTAATTTTAAAAATATAGGTACTTCACCCTTCGAGGGTAGACCTGTTACCCAGCAGTGGAAGGATTAAAGGTTGCATATGAATTTTATAATGTAATTTGACAATTTAGCATATAATTAGGGTAATTCCTGAATTGAAATAAATAAATAATGGTCTCAAATATTTATGCTTTTAAGTACAGTGTTTACTTAGCCGAAAAGGGCTCATAGTACCTACTCATAATTATGAACAACTTTTACTATGGGAACAACTCTGAAATTACGAAAAAAAGCAGCTATTCCATAGAAAAATGTCAATGACACTCGACAAAATGTAAACTAAAGCTGTTTTTTAACCGACTTTGTAAACTAAAGCTGTTTTTTAACCGACTTCAAAAAAGGAGAAGGTTATCAATTCGTCGGTATGTTTTTATTTTTTTTATGTTTGTTACCTCATAACTTTTGACTGGGTGAATCGATTTTGATGATTGTTTTTTTATTAGAAAGCTGACGCTTCCCATTTGGTCCCATTTCAATTTAGTCCAGTTCTGATAATGGTATCCATGAGAAAACCATATAAGTCTTAAATTTGCATTAAGTACGTGCGCGACAAATAGATGAATAACTCAAGAGTCGGTCTTTTGAAGTCGTGTTTTTGTTTTTTGTTTTGTAAAAATAATGTTCTTGTTGTGATTTTAGGTTTTCAGGGTTATATGTTAGATACGTAATCCTTATGGTAAGACTGCGGTGGCTGTCAGTTTGTAGGTTGTCACAGACAATTATTTATTTTAAGACTAGCTCCACCCGGCGGTTTCACCCGCTGTTTTTTTACTTATAAACCTTCCCTGTATTAGAGCGAACAAATCAAAAAAATAAATTCGAATCGGCTCAGCCGTTCTCGAGCTCGACAAACGAACAGCTATTCATTTTTATATACAAAAGAACTAGCTGACTCGACAGACGTTGTCCTGTCAAAAGCCATTGCGTCAATTCTATGTCAAATGTCAAATGTCAAAAGTTACATTAAAAAAGTTTACATTGTCCAAAGCGCTAAAGTTAAATTATGGTTGAAGTATTTTTAAATTTTCTATTTTTTTCATGTTTTTTTACTATAAATTGTGATGTGAGCTATCCTATCTCCTAAGTTAGATCGAACTGCACCCGGTGTGCAAATTTGATTGAAATCGGTTAAGTAGTTTAGGAGTCTATAGCGGACAAACAACGTGACACGTAATTTATATATAAGATACTAGCTGACTCGACAGACGTTGTCCTGTCAAAAGCCATTGCGTAACTATAGCAACCGTAGTATGTTGATGCTAACTTGTCAATTTATAGTAAAAATTATCAGTATATATATAATTTGCAATAAATTAAAATTGCGACTATAATTTGAGATTTAAACTATCCTATCTCTCAAGTTGGATCGAACTGCACATGGTGTGCGAATTTTATTATAATCGGTTAAGTGGTTTAGGAGTCAATTGAGGACAAACATTGTGACACGTAATATATATATATTAAGATATATAGAGCGCCATTGAACTTGTGTTCAAGCGTCATCGAGATAATAATATAATATTAATACATTATAGATAATATTTATTTCTAGAGAAGATTACATTTAAATGAAATGGCTGAAAAAATAGAGTTTCTGTTGCCGAATATGAAAGAGAAATAACATCCTAAATCGATGTCAAACGTGCCTTTTCAATAGCACTAGCCGTGGAAAAATCGTCTTTCCCCTGTTTTTATCCCGTGAGAAAGAGACAACCACATTCATTTTCTAGCTTTGTCATATCTATACGTACCTACCTGCAGAAAAAAACAGAAGATAATTTGTCCATATCCCATGTCAAGCCTGCTGCAGACGTTTACATTCTTCCAGCAGGTGGTGCAATTCGGTGAATCTACTTTACCAATAAAGGGTCGTCCATTAATCACGTGATGTTTTAGCAATTTTTTCACACCCCCCTGGTGATACATGGTGACGTTATAAATTAACCCCCCTCACCCCTCGCCAATATCACGTGTAGGTATATTTTTTTTATAGAAATTTAATAGCCTTTAAAATTTTCAGAATTTGAGGAAAGTTAAATACACGTGATATCTCACTACAACCTCCTTGTGATATTTCGAGATGTTTTCCGAACTTCCTCCTCCTCTCAGGCTTCACGTGATTAATGGATGATCCCTTAGTGTTTTTTTCTTAAGCTAAGCGCTAACAATAAGACAACAGTCTACGGTAATTAATTGTTATAATTATTCTGGTTACAATAATGTATTCCACGTGGTGTGTCTACGCAGGCGGCGCTGCATTTATCAATGTTATCATTTAAAAAAAAAAAATTATATATTACAATTTTTTTGATAAACAATTTTTTGACGTTTTTTTATCTATTGATGTCATGTCATTTGATTAAATTATAAGCCGTGGTAGCTCAGTGAGAGAACAGACGTTTCGCATTCTTGAGGTGGCGGGTTCAAACCCCGACTCGTACCAATCTGTACTTTGGGACTTATGTACGAATTTACATACCAAGGGCTTTTCGGTGAAGGAAAACATCGTGAGGAAACGTGCATACGTCCGGAGAAATTAAATGGTGTATGAAAATCCACCAACCCGCACTTGGCCAACGTGGTGGAATACGGCCTGATCACCCTTCGAGGGGTTGACCTGTACCTACCTTATTTATTGCATAGGCATCGGAGTTACACACGTTGCCAGGGGCACAGAAAAGGACATACCTAGATTACTACCGCCAGAGTGTGGTATATTTTGCCTGAGTAGATAGATAATTATTATTATTTATTTTTTTTAGTTAACCTGTAATGTCCCACTGCTGGGCAAAGGTCTCCCCCAAGTTCTTCCAGTCGACCCCCACCCAGGCCGCCCTCCGACGCGATGGCGCGACGAACTGGGGAAGTTTGAAAAGGACTGGACGGTGCTAGCCCAAAACCGGCAGGTATGGAAGATAATTATATATTAAAACTAGCTGACTCGACAGACGTTGTCCTGTCTTAACGATGACTATTTAATTCGAATTGGTAAAAAAAGCCATTGCGTCAATTCTATGTCAAATGTCAAAAGTTACATTAAAAAAGTTTACATTGTTCAAAGCGCTAAAGTTAAATTATGGTTTAAGTATTTTTAAATTTTCTAATTTTTCATGTTTTTTTACTATAAATTGTGATGTGAGCTATCCTATCTCCTAAGTTAGATCGAACTGCACCCGGTGTGCAAATTTGATTGAAATCGGTTAAGTAGTTTAGGAGTCTATAGCGGACAAACAACGTGACTCGTAATTTATATATGTATACTAGCTGACTCGACAGACGTTGTCCTGTCAAAAGCCATTGCGTAACTATAGCAACCGTAGTATGTTGATGCTAACTTGTCAATTTATAGTAAAAATTATTAGTTTAAATATAATTTGCAATAAATTAAAATTGCGACTATAATTTGAGATTTAAACTATCCTATCTCTCAAGTTGGATCGAACTGCACATGGTGTGCGAATTTTATTATAATCGGTTATGTGGTTTAGGAGTCCATTGAGGACAAACATTGTGACATGAGATTTATATATATTAAGATTAAGAAGATAATATTACTCAGATAGAAAAATTAAATCTGGGTGTCTACAAGTCGCGAGTGAATCGGTTTCTTCTAGACGCGCGTGCTCCATTGTAGACCGAGGCATTGTTAACCATCAGGTGAGATGGCGGTCAAACGCAAGCTTATCATAGAACTAAAACAAAACTTTTCATCACCGTTTCACATCGCCGTATCATTCACATCAGCTAGTAATATAGAATTAGATGAAATACTAACGTCAAAATGAATTTACCTTTTTCCAAAGTAGTCGAGTAAAACAAACTGCCCCGTATTAGTGTGATCTACTACTTCGTTTAAGGCATCTCCAAGAAAAATAAAAACACGGTTTCACCAAATTATTTATCATTATAAGAGCGAAATTGTTTTTGTCACTCTTGTCTCGCGCCGTCAGTTTGTCCCCGAGGTAGACTGATAAATGACCCTCAAAGGCGAAAAAATAACATTAGTTATCTGACCCCCTTTCTGCCCCCACTTGCCCCTTTCCACCCCTTATTGCTGTCTTGTCTTACCTGTCCGAAATTTCGAGGATTGCTATCTGCTTGGCGCGTTGGAAATACGTTATTTTTTAGCGCTTTTTCGTTACTTTTCATCGCTTATCGTTATTTTACAACTAAAAGAAATGAATGCTTTGTAAATTTCATTAGGTAAAAATATTTTTTGGGAAATTTTGGTATGCGACTACGAATCGTTTTTAGAAAGAAGTTTAAAATCAAAAGCAGTTCAGAGCACTGATACATTTATTTAACTTTTACATAATTATCTATTTCTTGTCTTCTTTTTCTAGTTGTCTTTATTTTTCTATACAAAATTCAATATATTCAATATTATAGATTTTATTTTTATTATAGATTCAATATAGGTAATTAATTATATAAACGAATTTTAACTCTTTATGTTTCAGAAACGCCTAAATATTACGCTTAACTCAGGGAGGTAAAATAAAATTCATCCATTGATTTTTGTGAGGAATAAAGTAAATTTTCAAAGGATCATTAATTATTTGATTGATTTTCATCAAAGGAATTCGGTTGAGGCATAAACACACAGTACAAACTAATATAAACTATCACTGATACAAACATAGAAACTGCGTTGATGATATTCGCAAAATCTGTCCAATCCTTGACGAAGTCGCTTGAGCTACCAACTTTAGTCTCCCATCGAGGCCAAACACAGAACTTTACAACCTTCTGATATACAAAGTCATTGACAGAAATCACCCAGTTGGTACACGGCACGTTTTTTGTACACATCATCTTCAACACAAAACTCACAGCTATGAGAATACTCGTCACGATAAAGGATCCTCGATAATACATGAGGAGATTCGGAGGATCTCTGGTGTTTTCCGGAAACTCCCAAGTTAAGTCCGTTAACAAGTAAAAATGGGACATCAAACTGAAGCAAACGACCAGCAAACGATGCTCCACTCTAGCATCAATCAGGAGAGAGGACAGAGTTAAAGCAGATACTATTAGAGAGGGATAGATGACTATGGCTGCCAACCCTACCGTGTGACGCTCCAATCGGAACTCCAGAATCACCTGCTTCTCAGAGGTTTCGTCGAGAATTTGCTGATAATCCTTGATTTCCCAATATAATCCTTGATACCCTATATCAAGCTGTATTTTAGTGTGCCTGGATTTTTCCGCGGCGAATTCCATTCTGCAGTATTGAGTGTCGTACGGCCACTCTCGCAAATCAGTGTTACACTTCACTTTGAAGACCACTTGCAAGACGCAGGTGAGGGTACCATCACTCAGTACCTGACAGGGTCTGTAGTAGTATCTTAGGTCGTAAAGTTCGTCAATCACGTTCTTGAGTTCGAGATCTGGTGTCCACATTGTATTCGATGACGTCAGAACGGTCTCTAGCCCATCGTATTCTTTCGGGTCCCACTTGTAGTGATCATCCTTCCATGAGAACACCGTCCACGTCAGCGCTTTGAACTCTTGTGCTTTGCTGTTGAAGCTAAAATACTTCACGAAGAACTTCAAGCGGACTATAAGCGGTTCGGTGCCGTTCTGAACAGGTGGTCTGTACTGGTTGATGCACTTTTGGAGGTCGTCCAGCAGCTTTTTTTCCCACATGGTTTCGAGGGACCTGTTGTCTATGACGCATTCTAGCTGGTTAAAGTACTGGGCCAGGCCGTGGTGGAACAGCAGGAGAAGTGCGAGCCGCCTCATTTTTCGCTTAGTACTGAGATGCTTCGGATCAGATGGCGGCTGCGCGCGTAGTGGCATTTGATATGGGTAACGCCCACTTTGAGTGCTATTCATGCCGCTATTAGATACGATTAAGGTTTAGGTTTAGGTTTACCAAAATGTAATATTAGTTTATTGACACTGCAAACAGGATTTACTAGCAATATTTTAAAAACTGTGTACTGTGTAGGCATAAAAAAGAAACATACCGATTTCTTATAGACAACATAGAAATTCTTATGTCTATGTATATACTGAGTTGCAACTGATTTTTGAACCATTTCCAGAAATCGTAAATCCTAATCTAAATTGTTCATAATAATATTCTAGTCAATATGGTGGAGGCACAAATCATCTACACGTAACAAGATCTGTAGGCCTAGCACAACTTCGACGTAAGCTTACGTAGCGAGTATTCGATAGAAAAGTGTACGCCATTTACGGCCGTCAGTGCGCTCTTGACGGCCGTAAATGGCATACACTTTTCTATCGAATACTCGCTACGTAAGCTTACGTCGAAATTGTGCTAGATACACTGAACTCATAATCAGCAATCATAATAATAAGAAAAAAACGTTTCACATTCATAGCTCCCCACTAGGATACCCTGTGTCGACTGACGAGGTTGCCATGGAACACACACAAGACAAGGACAACGGATATTCAAATTCATCATTCGAACATCGGCCGGGAATCGAACCAACCTCCGTCTTTTAAGGCGGGTATACTACCGCTAACCAAACAGGTCTTCAAGAATGACCAACGCTTTTGTAACCTAACGGAATCTTTCAACAGATTACTACTCTAGTTTTCCCCCTTGTTTTTACCTCCATCAATCAGTACACGTCACCTGGGTAACAGACAACATGAAATTATGTGTTCTTCGTTTTCCCACCAGCGGTTGAAGAGAACTGTATTTTTACCCTTTTCGGGACAGCTTGGATCATTTTTCATTTGGGATGGGTGAAAGATACTACTGGGTTATAAGGAAAAGGTATGCTAAACCGAAAAAGGGTCATAGTCGTAGTACCGAAAAAGGGTCATAGTCGTAGTTACTCATCATTATGAACAACTTTTACTAGGCCAACCCAGAATACGCGAAAAAAAATCAGCTGTTTCATACACTTTGTCAAAAATAATTCCATTTTGCTATTTCAGAGTCGGTCGCATAGTAAAAGTTGTTCATAATGATGAGTACAAGCCCTTTTCGGCTTAGCATACCCTTTTCTTATAACCTAGTATAATAATATAAACCTAACTACTAAGTCAAGTTTATGTTTAGATATTCGAACCAAAAATTCTATTGGAAAAATAATATTTGCCCACAACATCAAAATTGGATCATCGAAAATTATGCTTATTGTCGGAAAATAAATATACCTGTATAAATTAAATAACCATACAAAGAAACGACTATCCTTCTAGATTTTTAAACCGCCTCGTTTTGTCAACACTGTCTCTGTGAGTCGTTTTGTCGTTTCGCTACGGAACCCTAAAAATATTTAATGATGCCTTTATAATAAAAGATTAACGGATAAATAACTTATTCCCGGAAATTCAGACGCCGTCGAACTGTCGGCGGTCGGACGTCCGAAATTCCGGAATTAATACCGGAAGCGGATTTATTTACAATTCCTTTTCATTTGATTTACTGTGCAATGAAAATTACCTAACCGAAAATCGGAATGTCGGTTTAATTTGGGTGATGTCATTTGTTGGTTAATTAGCATTTATGAATATTTTTATCTTTAATGTTATAATATTTTTTGCTGAATCGAAATTTAAAATTTGTTGTCGCAGCGACCTATAACTGTGTCTTGGCACCATCTACCTATATATCTATCTTGAGCGAATTAATAAGTTAGTATTAGTTGAAATTTGAATGTACTCGTAAATAGACAAAACACAAAATAATAATCACTGATGCTCGGAACTTCCTGCCCGATGCTTTCGTTTTATGATTTGCGGCTAAAAAACATAGTTTACCGGAATTCTGACTTTCCATTGGTAGAAGTATTTTTAAATAGGATTAAATATAAATCAATAAAAATCTGGTCAGAGTTTTGGACCCAAACAAATGTTTGCGTCTTTTTAACCGACTTCAAAAAAGGAGGAGGTTATCAATTCGTCTGTATGTTTTTTTTAATGTTTGTTACCTCATAACTTTTGACTGGGTGAATCGATTTTGATGATTCTTTTTTTATTAGAAAGCTGACGCTTCCCATTTGGTCCCATTTCAATTTAGTCCAGTTCTGATAATGGTATCCATGAGAAAACCATATTATTATAAGTCTTAAAGCATTAAGTACGTGCGCGACAAATAGATGAATAACTCAATAGTCGGTCTTTTGAAGTCGGTTTTTGTTTTTTGTTTTGTTATCATTCATTATCATCAGCGTCATCAGCCTATCTCATGTGTGTCCACTGCTGGACATAGGCTTTTTTAACACGCTTTGTTTAGTTTACCTATATATTATATACTCGTATGTATGTAACCGACTTCTTTGAGCTCGATTTTGCCTATTTCATTGTTTTATTTATATTGTCTAGTTATTTAATTTCAATTCTCTCAGTTATCTTGCATAGCAACAATGATTCCGGTCGAACGGTACCCGCCACCGGTGCATTTGATTTCAGTTTATAATTTTCTGTCTGAGTGGTTTCCCGTGTTCCGCTCAGCAGACCGACGGACATGTCAAAACTTGGATTATTGAGCATTGTTTATTCATAATTGAATTCTCTTGAATATTAATAATACAATTATTTTATGCAGTATAGGGTTCTAAGGAAATTATACGTAAGCCGAAAGTGCTCAATAGTACTTTGAATTATGAACAACTTTTACTACGGGACCAACCCGAAAAAAAATCAGCTGTTCCATACATTTTGTCAAATGTCATTGACATTTTTCTATGGAACAGCTGATTTTTTTTTCGCGAATTTCTTTTTGGTCCCTTAATAAAAGCTGTTCATAATGATGAGCACTATAAGCCTTTTTCGGCTTAGCATACCCTTTATGAATAACTCTATATAATTCCCACTGCCAGTCACCGAAAAATCTCAAAATTTCCCGGATTTTAAATCAATGTTTCGTTGTTTTATTTTAAAATACTCCAATGGATATACCGGATATTTTCCTTTCCATTTTCGTTGTATGAAAGCTGTCGCTACAACTCAAATATTCGTTTTTGCTTCGGGCAAAAAATATATGCGTTGGTTTCAGCGGGATAGAACTATTGTCAAACGGTTCTATATTTTTGGTAAGGTTTCAAATTCTGCCATTTTTCGGTTCGAATCGTTTGAAAGTTTGATTTTCCGTAAAAATATCTCGACAGAACTATAAATATAAATGGAACAATAAATAAGCTCATAAGCTTGTAAATCGTTGTCATAAATAAATAAAACCAAGCCCTACCATTTATCGTGTTATCCTTTCCACGGTGCCGCTCAGTTGTAATTGCCATTCGCGGTCACCCATCCAAACACTGACCGTATCGTCCGTTGCTCGGTTGCGAACACTTAGTCGAATTACTACCAGAGCTACATGTGTGGAAGGAGTTAGAAAGGCGCTTCGGTAAATATAGGAGAATGAGGAGAATTAGTCCTCATATATTTGGCGAAGTTAAGCAGCGGACGTCACGGTCAGTCTTGGGATGGGTGACCGCGGGTGGATATAACTGAGCACTATCGTGGGTCAAATGACACCTTTAATTGTAGGTCCTTGTTGTTTGTCCTTTAAAAACAACCGCCAAGCCATGTCAGAGGCCTTCAGGCGGCCTACAAACTCTGATACCAGGGCCAGCGACCCGGCCTATACTGCCGTTCTAAGCCCAAGAGCGATTAAAAAAAAAAGTGATTACTTACTGTTTTTTCACGCATCAGATGCGTAATTTTTCAAGCTATCAGATGCATGAAAAAACAGTTTTTTTGAAATTCAGTTTGCTCTTGGGCTTAGGACTTTTGGCATTATCAGAATTAGCCGATAAGGTCGCTGAATCATGCACTCATTTGTAAAACTACAGTGTTCCAGCTACGAATTGGTAAATACTAATTCGTTTAAAGCAGTTCCCTGCATCAGCCACGGCGGATGGAAAACTGTTCCCGGATTCATTTGAGGTTTAGTCTGGCGCGAAGGGTGAGAGCAGAGCGATTTATCTACACGTTTCAAAACAACGAGCCCTAGGTGCTTGGAAAATGATGTGAAATTACTACTAAATTGTAAATTCCCTGGTTGGTCAGCTTCGACTACTTTAAAACAAGAGAAGCGGTGGAAGTAGTAGAAGAAGAAGAATACTTCAAGAAGCTGACTGCTAACCTTCATTCATGGAGAGGCACTAGGAGAAGAAGGTGCTTGGGAGTCATCGATCTAGTATGTAAGACTTCGGTGTTGGGAGTAAAATAAAGAAGGGAAAATTAGGAAGTATAATGAGTAACAGAGTAATAAAATATAATATAATATAATATAATATAATAATATAAATATAATATAATATAATAATATAAATATAATATAATATAATAATATATAATTTAATTATATAATATAATCCTACTTACTATTATAAAGGCGAAAGTTTGTAAGTATGGATGTATGTATGGATGTTTGTTACTCTTTCACGCAAAAACGGCTGAACGGATTTACATGAAATTTGGAATGAAGGTTGTTCATGGTCTGGATTAACACATAGGCTACTTTTTATCCCGGAAAACGCGGGTGAAGCCGCGGGGCGCAGCTAGTAATATAATAAAAGAGTAATAAAAGTAAGTAACAGAGTGGGTGCCCCCGGACAGTCGACCCCCAGGCCTCCGACGCGATGGCGCGACGAACTGGGGAAGTTTGAAAAGGACTGGACGGTGCTGGCCCAAGACCGGCAGTTATGGAAGAACTTGGGGGAGACCTTTGCCCAGCAGTGGGACATTACAGGTTAACTAAAAAAAAAATAAATAAATAAGCAAAGTTAAATATTTATGTTTGCAGTGAAGCGCTTTGTACTGGGCTGCAGTCGAGCTCATACGCACCATGATGTCGAGTGCAAGTTTTAAATCGCTGCTTTTCATCATCATCTCAGTTTTTCATCACCGCACGGGTGAAACCGTGGGGCACCGCTAGTGCTTAAATCACTAATTAATAAAATATCTTTAATTCCTGCAAGTAACTCAGATGGGGTAAAAAGCGTATGCATCACAAGAAGACTCAAGTCAATTAAGTCTTCTTGTGCGGAATTTACGTTCAGTTTTAACAACTGTTTTTTAAACTGATCGTGAACTTCGCTTAACTATGGATCTAGCGTTTCAAATCGCTCCAGCTCGTACCTTAGATCGTCAACTAACCTAATAGAGTGTACAGTGAGTTGGTCAGAGAAGCGCAAATGAGATTTAACTGTTCCGTCACTCAGACTTGCTGTTTGCAGCCAGCATGTTGTTTACTGTCACAGGTAAACCTAGAGAGGAAGATGGAGCACTGCGCTAGATTTGGGTGAAGCCAAGAACAAATGGTAGCTTCATGGGAGACCAGTCGCTTCGCATTCTTGAGGTGGGAGGTTCAAACCCCGACTCATGCCAGTTGTTTGGAACTTATGTACGAATTTGCATGCCGCTGGCTTTTCGGTGAAGAAAAACATAGCGAGGAAACGCGAGGCATACGTCTGGAGAAGAAACTCAATGGCGTATGTGAATCAAACCTACACTTGGCCAGGTGGGATAACGACCTGATTATTCTTCGAGAGTAGACCTGTTTCCCAGCAGTGGGAGGATTAAAGGTTGATAACTAAAAACTCCTCTTCTTTCGCGTACTTTCACAAGACGCATGCATTGAAATAACAATAATCCTCTACTCGAGGCAAGAGCTTGCGTACGTACGCGCGAAAGTAGAGTTCTTGGCTTCATCTAAATCTAACACAGTGCTCTTTCTCTGTAAGTTTTTCTGCGTTTATTTCATAGATTTGCTGCTTACTAAGACTATGCAAGGAGACTAAAGGTGAGCGAATGAAGCGTAATGAAGGACTCAGAGTGTAAAGCTGTACAGGTACTGTTCTGTACAATACAGGTGTAACGTGCAATACAGGTATGACGTGCAATACAGGTGTAACATGCAATAGGGGTGTAACGTGCAATACAGGCTCATAGTAGGTACTCATCATAATGAACAAGTTTTACTATAGGACCTACCTGGAATTCGCGAAAACAAAACGGTTGTTCCATACATTTTGTCTAGTGTTTTTCATTTTTCTATGGAACAGCTAATTTTTCTATCGCGAATTCCGGGTTGGTCCCATAGTAAAAATTGTTCATAATGACGAATACAGTGAACCCATTTCGGCTAGTAGTACTTTGTACTAGTAGCCCTATGTAGTATTGTGAAATGTAACGCAAATTCTGCATACGACCAGCCAAGCAGACATTATACCTACTACAGCTTTTTTATGCAGTTGTGCATAAATAGAATAATAAATAAACCAAGACTTTTCTTCTGATGCTGTTTAATTATCGTTCCTGAATTAAATTTAAATTTTATACATTTTAATTTTACGAAAAAATTATACATGTGATAAAAACATTTCCATCGTTTATTCAGTAGGTATATCATACATTTTGGATCCGTCAAATTTATTCATTTATAACAATGGTATTCAATTAATTCCAATTTCATTGGAATGTGAAAGAATCAGGGCGTGACCAAAATGGAGGCCTGAATTTCAGACAGAAAATCTTTGTAGCCATTAAAGTAGGATCCTACCATCGATCTATGGATCCTACTAATTATATAAATGTAAAAGTTTTTGTGTTTGGATGTTACTCAATCATGCAATGCAAACATCAAAAACTGCAGAACAGAATTTGATGAAATTTTGTATGAAGGGAGCTTAGACTCTAGATTGGCATCCAAGTATTTTTTTATTCATTTGATGATAGGCGTAGCATACGCTGATGTTGCAGTGTCGAAATTTATTATTTATTAGTCAGTATTTATCCGTCAGCACAATTTTCTCTTTTTTAACCTACAAGTCTAATTTATTTTTAAAAGTTTAAAGTTTTTGCTGATATGATATCTTCTGGCATTATGATCCAGTTATAGACAACAGGCAAGACGACAGTATCAAAAAATAGCCGATTCAATGCTTTCAGGGGACTAGCCAGATTAAAAAAATTTAAAACACATGTTTGGTTTTATTTTTAAAAAACAGATTATTAAGATTTTCAATAAATTAAAACATTAAAATACAGCAATCGGCCATCTTGTCAGAAACAACAATCACAGCGTATGACGTCACGCCTCAGTGAACTCAGGTCATCCGCCGCTCATCACGCATAGACACAATGACATGTTTACTAGCCGTGACGTCAAATCGACGCCATGACACAAGCAAGCTGTTTTCGGGCACTGTTGAAAAAATATGTGAAAAATGGCTTCAAACTTCGTTAAACTTAAGTTTATTACCGAAATAAAGGCTTTTTTGTAAATAGTAAATGTGTACTCACATTATGGAAGAGGATTTTAAAATCTTTCGTCACGCCTATTCTGTTGTTTAGGATGAAGAGCAGTGTTTTTTTTTACATGAAAGAGCTGCAAACAGGTAGACGGTCAGCCTGCTGGTGAGCAAAACCGCCGCCTATAAACACCTGCAGCACTAGCAGCGTTGATGGTGCTTTTTGCCAGCCCGGAGAGGTGCTTGTAGACAAGCACCCCCTGTTGGTCTGGGATGGAGCGGGCCATAGCAAAGTTTTGTGGCGTCTGCTATATCGGATATCTTTGATCATTTAAGGGTTTTGAACCTCCTTCGGAGACGATCCCTTATGTCGAGACTCCAGTGTCTGCCTGTATGTCACAGCCATATTTTTTTTCTTTTTATTCATACATAAATTCATTTAGCCCGTCAAAATATTCATACGAGTTGAATATCTAGATTTTCAAATATTTAAATTGGGACACAATACATATTTGCACACAAAACACCTGAAAACATTCACATTAACATTATTAAATTCGCAAAGTAAACAAATTTCCTAAATTCAATACCATAGAGAACCCAATAGCAAATATTTGCATACCTGCGTATTTAGGTGAAAAACAGCCTCATAAAAACGTAATTAAGTAGTTAGATTTGTATGAAACTTTACAGGCGAAACAAATATGTTTGGCCAGTCATTTGGGCGATGGTGAAAATTTAGAAAATTGTGTAAATATTTTCACTCTAAAAGTATTTTAAAATCATAGTAATGTTTTGCGCCAGGCCTGGCTATAATTTGGGCCATGTCTTTTGGCACTCGAATAGGTACATTATTTTAAATCTAGTTACTCAAAATACCTAACAGTGGGAGAACCGCCGCTTTGCATTCTTGAGGTGGCGGGTTCAAACCCCGACTCGTACCAATGAGTTCTTTAGGACTTATGTACGAATTTAGATACCACTGGCTTTTCGGTGAAGGAAAACATCGTGAGGAAACCTGCATAATATGTAGTTCACGCAAAAAGGGCCGATTACCGGCCTAGTTGCGGAAAAAGAGCCCGCTCTTTAATACCTAACAAATGAGAAATCTTAAATACTTTCGATAAATGTAGTCGTGATACCTACATCACTTGTACTATTATTACTATGTATCTATTTTCTGACTACAATTAATGGGTTGATTACACGTAACGAGTACAGTGGTGAGACAGTGCCCTCGGCTGGTACTCGGTCTGTATACCTTGGTATGTGTTTTGTCGAGGCGACACAGTCACTAGAACCACGATTTGTTTGCTCGGCCGAGTATGCCCATTTACTGTCTCGCCACTGTACTAGTTACGTGTAGTGTAATCAACCCATAAGGTATATTATTGTATTTTCGACCCCAAAATAATGTTAAATTTTGGTATTATGTGTGTGTTTTATTTCAGTTTTTTTGAGTTATCAGCAAAACAATATTTAGAGTGATGATTACTTTGAGCCCTATTCGGCTCAGCAATCGCCAATAATGAAAAGTTTTTAATAAATAATTATTTATCTAAAGAAATCTAAGTGCTTAAAATATTTCTAAAACCTAATGTGATATTTAATAAAATAAAAAGCTTAGACTCATTAAACACTTTATTCTAGAATTTTGGTGATGACGAGATATACCAAGACCATAATATTTGAATAATAGTTTGAATCGCTTCGCTTATTGCATTAAAAATGGTTTCCAAAAAACTTTTTGGAGTCATACCGACAGCTTGACTTGTTGTTTGTAAATTGTTGCTATTCTGGTTCGAAACCACATCAGTTTCTGCACATTCATCTCCTTGATTTGGTTCAGAATCGATGCTTTTAATATCTGATTCACCAACATTTTGTGTGCTTCTGAGGCTTGAATGCGAAACGGTGTCTTTCTTCTCTATTTGATCAACTGATTCTGTTTTAGAGTTTTCGTCTTTTTTCGTTAATTCACTAGTAGAAACTGAGGTTTGTTTCGTTTTATCATGGTTTATGTCTTTTTTCTTCAATTTATCAGTAGAAACTGAGGTTTTCTCTGTTTTATCTTTTTTTACCTCTTCTTTCGTTAATTCATCAGTAGAAACTAAGGTTTCCTTCGTTTTATCTTGGTTTATCTCTTTTTTCGTTAATTCATCAGTAGCAACTGAGGTTTCCTTTGTTTTATCTTGGTTTACCTCTTTTGTCGTCAATTTATTAGTAGAAACTGAGGTTTCCTCTGTTTTATCATTGTTTAGGTCCTGTGCAGTTGTATCTGTATCAGACTTTAATTTATCCTCTAATACGTCTTTGGTTTCACCGAAAATAATTTCTGTGGTTGTTCCATGCGCAGCAAAATCTAAGGTTTTTGCTGTTGTATAATCAACAATTTGCCATTCATTATTTTTTATGTTGTGAGGTTTTAGTTTCGTATGTTTTCCATCAGGATGATTTTCGGCAGCTTTTTCAGGAGTTAAGTCTTTATTTCTTTTAATGTGGTCTATGTATTGTGTTTTTTCGGTAATAGAATCAATGCTTGTTTTCGTTTCGTCATTTGTTGCTGCAGCAGTTGTGATTTCAGTTTCCATAACATTTGCTTTTGTTGCATCCTTATTTCGTTTTTTATCATTATTTCTATCATCATGTTTGACTGGTAATTTGTTTTTTGGAATATTCGTTTTTTTAACGTTTGTTTTGACATTATTTTCAGTGTCTTTTTTACTTTCATAATTTTCTACTGAATCTTCATATGAATAAAATTCATCTGAGTCGTAAGGTTTCCTGGTAGTGTATGATTTGACTTGTGTTTTCTTTTGTTGGTTATTAGGTTGCCTGAGTTTATAATCATCGTCATTGAAGTATGGTCTACTTCTGACGTATGGTTGTCTAACATTATGATTGCTAGAGTTTGGTCTTCTGGTAGTTCGCTTAACCTTTTTAGTATTCACAGGTTTATCATATGGCTCATCGTCATCAGCATATTTTTCATTACCATATATATCTTTGTAGTCACGTTCTTCATCGCTCTCATCGGATTCATCGTTGTCATAAATTTGTTCTATATTATCTGTAGTAATGTAACTTTGGTGTGCTTCTTCGCTATCTTTTTCGTTTCGAACATTTTTGAAATTTTTCTTGTTGCGTGTGTTACCTTCATTGTATGGTTGACGTTTTTCTTGAGATTTTATTTTTAACATAAATTCATCATCACTTTCTTTTAGGTCATCATCGTAAATCATCGTAGGTCTTGTGCCATCTTGTTGTTGTTCTTCTTCTTTCTGTTCGTCTAAACCACCGCTAGGTTTATACGATACATCAGCATTAGTTGGTCTGCCATCTAAAAAAGAATTTGCACATTAAAAAGTAATCATTATGTTATAATAGTTTATAATATAAGTATTTGACAAATATGGCTCTCTCATGAAAAAACTATCGTGTTCCTATATATGATTTAAAAAAGCCCTATGATATCAGCTTTTAGTGTTAGAATTTTAAAACAACCACTTGTTTTCATTCTAGACCTTCTTCTATTTACTTAGTGTTTACTATTTACTTCTTCTTTGTCCGCATTTACCATCTCGCACTATTTTGCATTATTTCTAGCCTTTATACTGGTTGAACATACTGGTGTAGACGATATAGCACCTACTACATTTACGAGTACGTATGCAGGGTTTGGAAAGGGCAATGCTAAGCCGAAAAAGGCTCATAGAACTTTTCATTATGAAGAACTTTCACTACGGGACCAACCCGGATTTTGCGAAAAAAAACAGCTGTTCTATAGAAAAGTGTCAACGACACTCGAAGAATTGTATGGAGTAGCTAATTTTTTTTCAAGATCTCAGGGTTGGTTCCATAGTTAAAATTGTTCATAATGATGAGAATTACTATGAGCTCTTCTTGGCTTAGTATACCCTTCTCTTTTAACCCTGTATTATAACATATTTATGTTGCATCAACAATATTTTTCTTTCTAATTTATTTATTTATTTTGTTTGTCGAATCAAACATCACGATATGGTCATCATAACACAACTTTGGCCTTTCAGTGCACTTACCAAAATCGATCCTGAAATGAACATTCTGGCATTTGCTCAAGTCGATCTGCTTCAAGACTCTGTGCATGATGGCGGTGTGGTCGTGGGCCTCGTGTGGGGTGAGCGTCAGGTGTTCCGCGTATTTACTCCGGATCTCTTCCATGCACTCCTGGGAGATCCTGGAGGGCAAGTCGGATGGGAAGCTGGAGGCGGCTGCGACGGCGAAGACGAGGACGATTGTTGCGTACATCTGGAATTATGATTGTAAAAGGTGAATGAACAACGTGAGGTGAACAACTTATATCTCAGGGTGACGAGCGCAGTGCTGTGCCGCGCAGGGTCTTGAAATCTGCGAGTTCAAAATTCTGGGTGGTGCAGACCTGTTATGGGCAAACGTGACGTTTAACATCAGGCGAGCGATTTGCTCGTCTCGTCACTCAAATACATAAAAAAAAAAAAATAAAAAAAAATGTTATTTGTAACTGTGCCCGAGGTTTCACCCGCACAGTGATCAAAACGATGAAAATGATGATGATAAAAATCAGCGGATGCTGACTTAAATTGTGTTTTTTTGGAATATGTATTTTATAAAGGTTTGATCTGATTTTTTTTGTAGAAATAAATGGACCAGACCCTTAGTCTCCTTTAGATATTATAATATGGGTTTCTTCTAGGCGTGTGGTGCTCCATCGTAGACCATATGCTCACCATCAGACGAGATGGTGGTCAAACACATGTCTCATACAGAATAAAATAAAATAAATAAACGTTTCACACTCATAGCTACGGAATAAATCCTGTGTCGGGGATGCCATGGAACACACACAAAGACAAGGACAACTAACACCCAGAACCAGAACAGATATTTTAAATTCATTCAAACATCTGCCCGGCCGGGAATCGAACCTGGGACCTCTGGCTCATAAGGCGGATACACTACCGCTGAGCCAAACAGGCCGACAAATAAAACTAATCTTTAAAAAGGGCACAGTTAGAAAGAGACCTATAAGTTTAGTATAAAAATATATTTTTTATTGAATTGCGTTTGACCGCCATCTCGCCTGATGGTAAGCAACGATGCGGTCTAATAATATCTACCCGGCTTTAGGACAACGAAGGCTGTAGATGATGATATTATTTACCTTAAATGATGCTATGACGCTGCTGACAATCACTTAACTAATTTTAGTAATGGTTTAGACTTACACAACGTACTTTTAAACGTGTACTGAAGCGACTGGCATTCACACCAACTTTTAAAGTTTATTCAAGTTTTACGCAGATATTGTTTAATTTAGTTATATCTGTATCGACTATGGAAAAACATGTTAATTATGTATTGTAAGTAAACTTGCGAAGGTTAAATTTCTATATGAAGTTTGGAATATCTTTCTCCACGTGCCGTTTTATTTTTAGAGGTTTTTTAGGAAAGGAAGGACGATCTAATCGCTAATGGGTTGATTACATATCAAGTACAGTGGCGAGTCAGTGCCCTCGGCCGAGTATTCGGTTTGTATAAAAAGTTTGACGAGGCGAGACAGTCACTAGGACTATGATTTGTTTACTCGGCCGAGTGGCCCATTTACCATCTCGCCACTGTACTCGTTAAATACGTGTACCCTACATAAACATGATACCAACCTTATGATGCTATGCAACCCTACTACTACCTACTTGTTATTGAAACAAGCTCAAATAGGTACCTCTTAATTCACAAACGGCCTCTTTTCCTAAAATTTCGCGAAAACTCCTCAAAAACAAAAACATCATAATAAGTAAGTAGGTATATTATGTTCGTAGCACGCAAGAGAACAATGGTGTCCACGTAAATAGAATCAATATTTGATAAACTGTGCATCTGAATAAACACGCTAAATATTTTAACCAACAATCTTTACGAACGAAGTAAATCGGTATTGTCATATACCTACAGTATCTAGCTCTAGTACTTATCAGGGGCCTTAGGCTCCACGCAAACGGTCCACCGAAAACAGCCACCGGTGGCGGTCGCTACTGCCACATCTGCAGTCGCGGAAGCGCGCGACAGCCGCCGATGTTCGAAAGCCGCCACACTTTATGACCAAATTTGATTGGGTTTGACGAAATTGGATTTCGGATATGAATGTATATTATATTATGTATATAGTATGTGTTTCGGATATCCATTGACGCTTCGTGCTCCATGATACGTGCAATACGTAGGACTGGACTGGACTGGACTGGATAACATTTCGACTTCGACGTCTTGCGTGGCCCGCAGCGACTTCAAGTGGCGGGTCGCGGACACTGCAGTGGCGAGTGGCCGCCTCCGGCCACACGTTTGGGGCGAGTTCCTCCCTAGTGTATGAATAAGCGAGTCATGCTTACCTATTGCTTATTAATCACTGGTGGCTGTGGTCGGTGGCCCGTCTGCGTGAAGCCTTTCACAGGTGCACCTGAGATGTCTTACCGTAAACGTGTGACGTCATACCATGCCTTAAACGCAAAACACATATTTTCTAATGCGATGTTTTCTTCTGTTTTCCAACTTGAACTTGGTATATAGAACACGATTCCTTGAAGATTACACGCAGATATATTTCGGGGTAGGTACCTAAGAGATGAAAAGATCCGACAGAATAATGCCCCAGGTCTTTAAGTATTAACCATTTTCTACTGATTACTAAGTACATATAGAATGTTTTTCGTGGTCTTCCTGGTAATCTCTTTTCATCAACTCTCTACAATATAAAATAGATAGAAGGCAGATGTCCTGTCCTGTCATACAAGGACGTAAAAACATTGGCAAAAGACCGTCGAAAATTGCCTCAACCATGCGAGCTATTAAATTATAAAAAAAATATTAAACTTACCTAAAAAACTCAATTACTTTTTCGCTTGACCGCTTACATATGCTGGTCTCATATCCTCAGTCTGGTTCCGAATTCATAGAATAAGCAATCAATCAGAGTAATAATTAGGTAACAAGATTTGTGCTTCCATCAGGGAATTAGTTCGAGATTGCCATCTGCCCTAGTTACTGCTAATCATGTGTAATTATAGTTAACACATGCGTCCATCGTCCAATCAGTTTTAGTACCTACCTACAGAGACGTACCTAAATAATAAATTGATGCTGTCAATTAATGGATACCTAATCTTAATTATAGGACGTTACAGAGTAGAATACAGAAACGTTTATTCGTGACAACAAACAGGCCCATTGCATATAGGTAGATACATTTACCTTTATATTACTTATAACAAAAAAAAAAACGTAGATTCAGACAAGAAGATCATTACCTACGTTTCGCGGCACAGTCGAAACGCTATAGAAAACTAGGAAAATGTATGGGAATGACATTTCTATAATGTGCTTAATAAAGTAGATTCTACGTTCTATGAAATAAAAGTCATTCCCTTACATTATCTTATATTAGTTTTCCATAGCGTATCGATTATAGAATTGCAACTTGTCTAGTAGGGCAGGTCCGCGTAAGGTACCTGCGGCATATAAGGCCCACCTAATTTTAAAACTAAAAAACTCAGGAATTATTAAAAAAAAAATTAAACCTACCGGTCTTATGCATGTGTGAGTCAAGTTAGAACCGGGATGGAAGTATTTTGGCGCGAATTTTCAAATGTGGGCTTTATTACCCTCCGGGCCTTATTTGCCGCAGGTACCTTAGTGCGGAAAAATATATTAAAGAATGAACTGCCAGAATGTGGAATACTCTGTTTGCCTGAGTGAGTGTTCCCCGGTGGTGGTGCTACTCTGGGTGTCTTCAAGTCGCGAGTGGATCGGTTTCTTCTAGGCGCGTGCTTCATCGTAGACCGCATCATTGCTCACCATCAGGCGAAATGGCGGACAAACACAAGCCTGTCAAAGTCTCACCAGTCTATTTCCTAAGCGATACAAAACACTTTAAAATATGAAAGTTCACCTATCCTAAGGGATATAAAACACTTTTAAAATATGAAAGTTGGTTGATTGTAAAGTTGTTGTCAAACTTTCAAAACAGTTCAGCTCAGTTCAGAGCAGTGGCAGCGCAGTTCAGATCTGAAATATCACCTTTAAACAAAACGCGGCTGTTCACTGGCCAAACTATGAGAGGGGCCTACTTCTTGTTTCTTTGTTTTGAAAGTCCCAAAGCACTAACTAAAGACCCATAAAAAAATATTGTACCAAACGGTATTATATTTTTTTAAGAATTATTGTTATTCTATAAAAGCGCCATCTAACGATTGTGGTTGGGACTGCAAAATGCTCGCTGGCTTCAAGCGAAAACGCTTGAACAACAAACACAATAATTCTGAACTAGTATTTTTCACTGCATTTTTGTTAATTCTTAGCGCCATCTAACCAATGTAGTTGGAACTGTATTAAATAACTGTTTTTACTCGTTGGCTTCAGGCGTTTGCCTTTCAATAAGATTTCAGTGTTTTCGCAGCACAGCTTCACCTTCATTAGTTCCTAAAAATTCCGCAAAATAAATTAGCTCTAACTTTCAACCGTACATCGGGAGCGCATCCCTGTTATTTGATCTGTACTGCAATGTTCCAGTTATTTTTTCTTATTTTCTGGCAATAAAATGTATCTTTTTTCTATTTGAGTGTCATTAGGATCGGTATTGCGGTTAGATCGTGAAAAGGTTTTATGCAAATACTTGTTTAAGCATTTTTGAATAGCTACCATGTGAAGTGGATACTTTCATTACAGTACCTACCCCAAACCTAGGTTGGCTACGAGCGTTTAGGTACTTAGCAAGAAATCTGGCAGTTTTTAAGCGATACTATATTTTTGTTTATTTCATAAATAGAGTTTTTGAGATCATTAATAGTTTTTTCTATCTATTTATTTAAGATTCTATTCTGACCCAGTCGAGACCAGGCTACTTTCAAAGTTTTTGAATATTGATGAAAATTGTGGAAGTGTTACGGAAATAATTTCGGTTGCGCTATAATGGACGTAATAGCACAATGGTTAAAACAAAACACAGTAAATAAATTATAAATCTTGTTTAATTGTCAAAAAATTCATTCTACACTATTCTAATACATGCCATCACATTTTAACATCAGTGTCGACGGTCCACTGGAAAAACGCAGTAACTCCAAAACTGAAGATATGTCAAAAAATATTTCAAACAAAATTGCCTAGGAACAAAATGGCTACAATTAAAATTTGATAGGATTTATATACAAAATAACATATCACAAACGAGACTGGAGGCTTTAAAAATACATCTTTATGTCACATTGATTACTTCTCTATAAAAGGTACTCAACAACTTAGATTATAATATGAAAAGGTACTAAAACACAGCTTTTCTATCATTATGGAACAAGTTTACAAAGCAATAAAACAATAAATAAAAACTAAATTGACAATAAGGAAGTAAATATTTATACCCTTTTAATGACGTCATATAAATTGTCTAATACATGGTTTCGTAAAATGCCTCCAGTACATCGATACATTAAAAATAATCACTTACTTACAAATACAAAACATATTGCCTAAATATAAATATGCGTAATACCTATGTTAAATACTCAATACATGTCATGATTTATACTATGTATGTACATAACTACAAGATGAGATTTAATACGGGTTGATGAAAAATACACATTTATGACTTACTAGCTTTGCCCATCGATAGGCAGAAAACTTTTAAAAAGCTCTTTGTAAGACCTCTCATAGTGCTTTTTAATTGATTTTTAACTTAGGATGGGTCAGTCCTAACTAATCCTATTCTTCCGCGCTCAAGATTTTCTCCGTCACGGTCTCTCCGATTCAAAAAGACTTGAGAGTGAGAAGAACAGAGATAATTTTAAGCGTTCAAAAATAGGAGTCTTGCCCAAATGCCGTCCGTTGACAGTGGCTTGATAATGTAATATTAATACTTCGTCATTTTAAGGCATGACAATGGGCAGATGGGAATAACCCAAGGTTTGCAAATTGCGTGCGAGGGGTAACAGCACTGTATTATTTACTATGTATTAAGCTGTAAATATTACCTATTTTAATACATTTAATAATTGGGTGACCAGCACCTAATATTACTAAATCTATAGTTTTACACTTATGCTGTTTTTGGAACTGGTTGCCAAACTTAATTACCAAAACAGCTGAAGTGATTAAGATCTTGTTATAATGAACGCCATTTTAAAAGCCTAAGCTATATCCATACAATTTGTATTTTGAATAAAAATAAGATATTTGGGGTACCTAATTTTTTTATACATTGATGTTAAAATTCTTAAAGGCGACACAACTGTGCACGCGTGCGAACAGTGCGCTTCGCGGTCACTGTGTCGCTAGCATAAGATGCGTTAATATAATATTACTCTTTTATGAAGTTTTAATTAATATTTAAAATATTATTATAGTTCAAAATAGACATTTTCGGCCAAAGGAAAAAGCTAGTTGTTAACTTTGTAGAGCATTCTCAGATAAAACTTCGATTCGATTTCTCCCACCAAGGTACACCAAAACTTGACATTGCGATTAAATTTTAACCTCAACTATTGTTAAACAACTATTCAGTATGTTACATAACTGAAATGTCAACAATTAACAATAAAAAGTTAAATAAATAATCGTCATCTTAAATTTAGGTGAACATTGGTCTTTAATTTTCATCATTATTTATTTTTACAATAAAATAAAACGTTTCATTGCCAACACTAAATGAGTTATTCAATCAGTATTTTGAAATCGCGCTGTCTAAGAAATAAATGCAATAAAATACATAAATAAAGATTATCCTATGATATGCACTGAAAAAACTCTGAAGGATACTAAATACGCTACGGCATAGCGCCATGACGTGTGTTGTTGAGAGCTATGTATGTTTCTCTGATTTTTTATATCAGGTAAAGGTTCATAATGACCCCAGCAACATTAAGATATCAGTCAAGGGGTCAAAATGACTCCTATGACCTGTAGATATCGGTCAAAGTTTCAAAACGACCCCAGTAATTACGTTGATAATAGTCAGCAATAAATCACTTCCGTAACTTGTAGATCAGTCAGGCTATTGTGTAGTTGGTCAGTCAAGAGGGCAAAATTACTCCAGTAATATGAAAACATCAGTCAAAAGTTCAAAATAACCCCAGTAACATAAATATCAGTCAAAGCTTAAAAAATACTCTATTAACATGTCAAGTCATATAGTCATGTAGTCTGATCAGTCAAAGGTTCAAAGTGACCTCAGTAACATGTAGATATCAGTCAAAGGTTCAAAATGACCTTAGTAATATATAGATGTTAGTCAAAGTTTCAAAATGACCCCAGTAACTATATCAGTCATGGGGTCAACGTGACCCTCGAAAAGTCCTTAAGAGTCCTCCAGTGCACTCAAAAATATAAATTGTCTACTTACAACTACATAACAACTAAGGGCATAATACTAGTAATACTCGGTTAATACCTAACCAACAATACATGCATTAGTAAGGTACTCTTAACAAACTTAAGAGGGTTTTCAAGTATCTCGTGAAAACAATCAGGACTGTTTAAATGGAGAATATTAAATTAATTTAAGAGGAAACCGGTTTTGCATTTAATATTTTTATGCAATTGCAGGGGGTGTTTTTTTTAAACAATGTATTTTCATACAAGACCGTTTTTTGTCAATCTCAAATGTTTTTACTGTTTGTACTTTAATAAAGAGTTGTAGTATTGTGTGAGCGAGATAACACATAAAATGTTTAAGTGTTTTTAACACTATTACACTTCTTTTTACAAAATTCACACTAATTAATTAAAATGTGGATAACAAGCTGTTAGTACTTTCAAGGTACTCTGAAATGTCACTTAATTTTTGTAGAGAATTCAAATAACATTTGTTTTGAGCCTATTTTGACTCACGTTAAGAGGTCGCAGAAATATCTAAGTACCTATTCAAAATAGATAATTTCATAAAAAGTTCAGCACGATTTCAAAATACTGAATTAAGGATAACGCTAATGCATTTTTATTTATTTTTATACTTTTTATGTTAATTAAATGGTATAAACTATTTTATTTTGTTGACTGGTGAAAAGGGCCCTACTATGACTTTTCACTCACAAGCATCGAGTAACACGAAGTCAACTCGAAAGTGTTATGCGGTTTCACCGCTCTCAATGATCTTGAGCTACAATACAAGACGATTGCAATTTTAAAATACTTTGTAAATATTCAAATCTTAACGCTTAAATATTTTGTAAACGATATCATAGACGAAATTAAATAATATTCAACTAAATAATTATATTATTTATATAGTTAATCAGTTACAGTATTATTCTTGGATTTTAAATCTTCGATTTTATAACCAAACAGGAATATTTGGTACTTTTGTGTCCGTTTAAGCTATTGCTTTTTTTATTTGTAACTGACAGGCTAGGTGTTTAGCCACAGCTCAAAATATAAGCGACAATGTGGTTTGAGATAATCACATTTATCCTGACAGTTTAAAAAAATGATCAAATCACATGCAACATTTCTAGATTATAATGAAGAAACTTTTTCACTAATCCGTCAATCAGTCAACCAACTCACTGTCTCAACTCGATCGAGAAATAACTGAGAACCAGTAGTAGTACTTCTTTAAAGGCCTCGCTTACTACGACACGGTTTCCTTTACCGCTGTTTCAAAAAAATGTTTTGGAAGTTCATTACCCCATAGTTACAATAAACATTAGATACTGACATCAATTCTGTTTCAGTATTTTCTAAAATAAACTGAAATTAAAACAGATTTAGGTAAAATTGCTGACATCCTTTTCTAATATAATGAGGAAAAAAGAGTTGGTGATAACTTAAGTTCTGTCAAATTAGTTTAGTTTAAAAGTGGCTCAGCAGAATTGACACGGTATTTTTTCACAGTTTCGTTAACCAAATAATTCCTAACTTTTAGCACCGCTCTTATTAATAGAGCTTTAAACGGTAAAATTGGGAAGAAGCCTATGAAAGTAAGCGGTCAACATGGACAATATTTTTTTCAAAAAAATCCTACACTTCAAAAGTTTGCTTTCACTCACTTCACGAAAATTTTCCCACTTTTCAAACGTTTGACTCACTTCTCGAAAGTGGTTCGATCGAGTGAGAACGAAGTGAGAACCAGTAGTAGTGCCTTCACCGCAAACGTTGGGCCCCGTTCATGCTCCTCAGCTCTGTATAGGGCCGCTTGGTGAGAAGCTTCTCATCCTCTCCGTTGGAGAGAAGGGTGTAGTCTTTCCTCTTCTTGTAGAACATTAGTCTGGAAGGAGAGAACAAACTATTACATCTACAGTCAAGTTATACTACGAAATGTGTAATAATTTTAAAAATAAGCTTTTATTGCGTTATCATCGGAGTAACACACGTATAGGTACCTCAGCTCAATCGGACGTCGGGAAGTGGTTCAAAATTGTGTTGCAAGATTCCACCCGAACAAACATAGTTACATATTATATATTGCAAGTTAAATAAAAGCTTTTAAAATGACGTGGTTTTGCCACATTTTGAACTACTGATACAAAAGAGGGTGTGTGTTTTTTGACCTGCGAAGCTAAGAGAAGGGTGACATAAGTATAAAGTGTATGTACATGGCGCAGCTACTACTAAATATGACTCATAACTTAGTAACTATTTAAAAACAATCATTCATGTAGACAGGTGCAATATCTACTTAATATTTGAGGCCCATAAATAAAGATAGTATTAATCTACGATAACTTTCAAATGTCTTTCCATTTTGTAATGTTTTTAACTGACTTCTTAGAATCGTTGGTGCAACATTGTTTTTAACCGACTTCAAAAAAGGAGGAGGTTATCAATTCGTCTGTATGTTTTTTTATATTTGATAGTGAGATTAAAAACTTAATCTTGTAGTAAAATATTTGTTTTTAGTATTCTATAACTAAGTTTTTCTTCTTTGAAGTTTGTACGTGATTCTTCTTTGTGATGGAATTGTTTAACTTCAGCCAGTGTCTTCCAACTCTATTTATACTATTTATATATTTATTCATACACTACTTTATATACAGAGATAAAAGATAAGGGTATGCTAAGCCGAAAAGGGCTCACTCGTAGAAAATTTTCAATTGCGATCAACAAAATGCATAGAACAACTTACTTTTTTTCGCGTTTCAGGTTTGGTCCCAAAGTAAAAGTTGTTCATAATGAGTACTATGAACCCATTTCGGTTTAGCATACGCTTTCTTTACAACCCTGCATTTCAATACAATGTTTTTGAAAATATTTTAAAATACCTTATAGTTAAAATAATCTTCCCGCTTCCAGTTAATTTTACAATTGTGTATAAAAGGAAGGTTACAGCATCATATTTTCGAGGTTACACAGCGCGTGCAGAGCGCAGATGTGCAGCAAATGTCACTTGTTTACGTCCTGTAGAGATCGTAACGAGCACGATCACGGCTGGTAATGGCTTCCGATGTTTACAAACTCTAAGGGCTGTAAACAGATCGACTGCCTACGTAACAGTATCGAAACTACATGTAGTTTCGATTTGCATTTTTACAGGAGAGCAATTTAAAGTCTAGATTAGACCTAAATTAAGCAGTTAAAATGTGTAGTATCAATTTAATTCGATCTAAAACTTGACAATTTTTTTTTTTTTTTTTTTTTGCTAAGTACTTACTTAGGTATTTGTATAATTGGTAATATGAAAAAAAACATGATTTTGCAGTTTCAATACTGTACGTAGCAGCAGTCGAGATTGTGAATAAATATTCTACCGATATACATTATATAAAACATACACATAACCTTATAAAAACAGGCAACATTTGACATAAGACCCTATTTTGATCGCATACAATTAAAAAAAATAACAAAATACAATTGAAATAAAGTAAGTATTACATTAAAGTAAAGTATTTACAATTTGTGTAAATAATGTTAAATTAGAAAAGAAACAATTACCCGAATAAAATGAGAAAAATATATACGAAAATCAAAATATAATGCCCAGTTAACTTCACCTTTACATTTGCAGTAGTTAAGTAATACAGTATGTTCAAAAAATTAAAATTAAAAAATTAAATTAAAATTTTGTTTATTTGTCAGAAAAAAATGTATCAAAAGTTACTAAATCTCCAAGATAATCCACATAATAATATGAACCACCTTTACTTTAGTTACACATTATCAAGGACACGACAAAGGCAACAAAATGCTAATCAAAATGTTATTTATTTATAATCATGGTATTAATTTAACTCCTCATCAAAACTAAACTCTTTAAGAATGAAATATTTTGAAGAATTAAAATAATTGTAGTAACAAAAGATTATTAAAACCTTTCAAACAACCAACAACCAACAAAATCAACATCACAAGAAAATATTCGCGGCTATACCGAAACACCCTGTAGCAGAGGTGAAACGATTGAATCAAATTATATGCGCATACGCAACCAGGTCTCGGTGAATGTAGACCACTCCATTCAGTGCTGGACCGGCGGCGGAGACGGACGTCTCGGAAACAAAACAGAGCTCCATAAAAATTGCTTTGCTAAAATTAGTTATCTACTAAAAATTATGGTTCATGTAACTAAAAATTACATTGCGTTTTGCGAGTTTTTTTTAAAATTTTTTTTAAATATTTTGTGTGCCGCAATTTTTTCATAAAAACCTTTTTTTTTTCAATCTTGCAAAAAGTTTTATTGCAAGTAGACAATTGAAAATTATTTTTGAACTTTTGCTAGGTGTTTTTTTTTTGTTTTGCAATTTTTGTGTTAAAGTAAACTACGAGTATACGAGAGGATAGGCCGAGTGGCCAGCCCTAGTGTCAAAGTTTTTATTTTAGTTAGGAGTAGTGAAAGGAGAAGTAATTCCAGTCATGTAAGTAAGCTTGTAGTACTATTAGTGTAACCTATCCTATCATTAAAGATAAACGCTAGTTCGCAGAATCATGTTCTCCAACGTGTTATTTTAATGTCTACAATTTTGTTAAGTATTTATTTACGTATATTTTTGTTATATCGTATACAATTTAGTTATAAATGCACGGGACTACTCACTTAAGATTGACTATAGTTTCGTTCACGTTCGGTTATCTTTTTTAAGGAGTGATTACAAACCAAAACTAAACCATCAAATCAAAATAACCAAAATATCCAAGAGGAAACTTTCGGAGGACTTCGGTTTGTCTGTTTGTGATAAAAGTTATTTTTTTTCGATTCTTAATTTTGTACTTGCCTGGAAAGCAATATTTTTCGGGTGTATGCATAATTGCGTATGTGTGTACGTTTGTCCTATTCAATTTATTATGGTGAAGAGATTGAGTAAAAAGTTAGTTTGTTTTTGTTTGTAATAATTATTTTCTCCTTACAGATTTTTCGTGCCCGCAAACATTTTCTTATCGTGGAATTAATTGGTATGGTAAGATATATTTAAAAGAATATAAAATATACAATCTTGAAGACTCATTAGCCTCGTAAAAATTTCATTAATTTAATATTATCTTTAATTAACTTAATTTCATTGTTAAAAATAATTTATCTAACTAATAAAAGTTTACAAGTTCTCGTGTTTCATTTAATAACATAATTTTCGATATGTACATTTAAAGATGAATTATATAAAAAATTAAAATATAAACAGGGTCATAAGGAAGGGGTATGCAAAGCCAGAAAGGGCTCATACTGTCATCTTTATATTATTCAATACAATATTTAGTTGATACAGCAGGAGGAAGTCAATATTCAGAAGTGGGATCAAGAAGGTGATCCCAAATGATAAAACATTTATTTTTTATCTAAGTCAATAATTACTTCATCATATTATATGCAATCATTAATCCTCCCACTGCTGGGATACAGGTCTACCCTCTAAGGGTGATTAGGCCGTATTCCACCACGCTGGCCAAGTGCGGGTTGGTGGATTCACATACGCCATTGAATTTCTTCTCCGGACATATGCAGGTTTCCTCACGATGTTTTCCTTCACCGAAAAGCCAGTGGTATGTAAATTCGTACATAAGTCCCAAAGAACTCATTGGTACGAGTCGGGGTTTGAACCCGCCACTTCAAGAATGCGAAGCGGCTGTTCTCCTACTGAGCTACCATGGCTTTTTTGCTACCATGGCTTTTTTATAATAATTACTTAGTTGACTACAATAGCTTTGTTGAAACAGGTACAGGAAGTTCTAGAATAGAATAACAATAACAAGTCTTTGTATAGATTACGTGTTATTTTCGAAATCACAACTCTATTTACTAGGATCTGCGTGTGACTTGCGAAAATTAGCGGTAACTGCGGTACTTTGTGACAATGTAAGCGTGTAGGTAACAACATTATTATGCAGGGTTATTAAAAAAGGATATGATATGCTAGAAAGGTTTCATGATACGTTCGTTCATTATGAACATTTTTTTAATAAGACTTAACTGAAATCGCTAAATAAACAGCTATTCCAAAGAAAAAAGCCACTCGACAAAATTTACGACAAAAACGACACTCGACAAAATTTACGAAAAAGCTTTTTAACGTATTTTTCAAAAATAATTATTTTATTCACTTAGTCCATAGTAAATAATTTTTTTTTGCATCATTTTGTTACACTCGCTCTCCGCTTATAATTTGAGCCCATGACAGGTGATACCAATTATAATAGAAAAAATCACTGCGACAAAAGGTTTTTGTAACGAGGCCTTGGTGAGACCTACTGCAGTGCTGTTGTCATTCCTAACGTAATTACCTCCTTGACAGGTTGAAATCATTACGCTAACCGTATGCTGAGACGCAGGTGACGCAGCACAGAACAGATTTAGCAGGGCAGAGGAAACGAAAAAGACATAGCGCGCAGAGCAGGACAGACACGTCCCCGCGCGTGCTACACCGCAGTACGCAGCTCTCAGTAGAGCAGGCGAGACAGACATAGCGCGCAGAGCAGGACAGACACACGTCCGCCCCGCGCGTGCTACACCGCAGTACGCAGCTCTCAGTAGAGCAGGCGAGACAGACATAGCGCGCAGAGCAGGACAGACACACGTCCGCCCCGCGCGTGCTACACCGCAGTACGCAGCTCTCAGTAGAGCAGGCGAGACAGACATAGCGCGCAGAGCAGGACAGACACGTCCCCGCGCGTGCTACACCGCAGTACGCAGCTCTCAGTAGAGCAGGCGAGACAGACATAGCGCGCAGAGCAGGACAGACACACGTCCACCCCGCGCGTGCTACACTGCAGTACGTAGCTCTCAGTACGTTCATGCATTACTAATACTGCTCTGTCCTGCGCTGCGTGGACCTGCGTCACTTGTCTCAGCATACGCTTAGCCTTACTGTAGTTAGTTAGTTTTTACACGTACTGTATTTACAGATTGTTATGTACGATACATTAGCAAATATACTGATCCTGTTATCACTTCATAGGTATGTAAATATAAATAATTCGTTTGTGATAAAAGATTGAAGTCCACAAAAACAGGAAAACTTCTAGTATTTTTTTCACATTTCGAAATAAAATGTATAAGACGCGTCAATAAAGAAACGAATGTAAACCAGGCTATGTTAATCGTGTCATCTCATTCGCACTAGCTGTGTAGTGCGATCGAGTGAGTGAGATGGCATTATTAGCGTTGCTTTGATTAGATTAGTTTCTTTGAGACACGGTTTATTTAAATGCAATGATATTATAAAACAATTCGTTTTTTAAATACAGCTGGAAATACCTACATAATTGCAGGTATTTTTATATAACTTGTATGTAAGTAGGTACAAGTACATACAGTATAATACCAGCACCAGCAGGTTAATTAGCTAAACTGATAAAATCTCCGCGACAATGGATTCACAGGCCTCGGTTGTTACATGAGGTCATTAGAATAATTACTGCATTGAGATAATTGTGTGAAGTACTGAAGGTAGGTAGGTACTTTACTGAAGGTACACATATGCACCAAGTTCATGTGTGTGTGGTCTGGCAGTTTGAAAATTCAGGGTTACAGTGAGCTGTTATGGGTTAGCGTGATGTTTACTTTCAGGCGAGGGACTTGCTTAATTCATTAACTTGTATAAAACAGTTTAGGAATAAGTTAAGGGCCATATAATATCCTGCGGTAAGATAAAGGAGGCTGCGGATGATGATATTGTCATAATGAATAGAGTATAGGTAGACAGTGGTGGATGAAGAAAGGTAAGCGGAGCGATAGCCGTCCAGCTGTTATGTCATCAGACATCGCGGGTCGAGGCCATCCCGCTCACACATATGGCATAAATAAGCTAGAGTAAGCGGGATGGCACGCGATCACCATTGCCACCATAGTTACGAATCAAAGCCCCTGGACCCGATTAGCTGAAGACTTAACGAAAATGATAAGAGATCTAAGGAGAGGAGGGAGGTTTTTGACCTACAGGCTGTTTTTTAAATAAAACATCCAGCAAAAAGAAGTACAATGATAATTATTGAAATAAATTGACTAAGTCCAAGTCTGCTTTTGCAAGTTTCGCGCAAATCTATTTAGCACCTGTAAACTTCATACAAACATGCGTTATCATACAATTTTCCACGTCTTATTTACCCGACTACGTTGAAAGGCAAATATACCTTTATCTGTAGTGATAATGATAAAAATACCTATAGACCAGCTTATTTGTACATTGTTGTAGTTGGCCAAATGCGGAACCAAAAAGGTTTTTACGGATGTATTGTTTTTGTTAAAAAACCGGCCAAGTGCGAGTTGGACTCGCAGTCGGAGTCGCGCACGAAGGGTTCCGCAAAAAAATCATGTCTGTTGTATGGGAGCCCCTTTAAATATTTATTTTATTCTGTTTTTTATTATTTGTTGTTATAGCGGCAACAGAATTACATCATCTGTAAAAAATTCTACGGCCTAACTATCGCGGTTCATGAGATACAGCCTGGTGACAGACGGAGGAACAGCAGAGTCTTAGCAAGAGGGTTCCGTTTTACCTTTTGGGTACGGAACCCTAAATAAATAAACGATAGTGGTGCCCCCAATTAATTTAACAGATAGGTTTCTTGTATGTTATTTGTATTGAAGCAAGGCCAGGTGAATGCAGTTCTTGTGATCTTGGATTTGATACTCGTTTATTGTTTAATTTGAATTGGAAGTAGTACTTTATTTTATAGCTGAGGTTGTTAAGAAGCACCTATATGAAAAATATAAGTTTAATTCTTACAGCCAAAGACTACCGCCGTCGGAGCCGGTGTTTCTTTGTATCTACAACGTGGAGTTTTTTTTACAAGCTGTTAACAGTTTTAAACGGTTGGCAACGTATCCGTGACGCCTCCGGTGTTACAGGTACCTATCTAATTGCTTACCATCAGGCGACACGTCTGCTTGTTTGTTAAATCCTATTAATATTATAACTGTGAAAGTTTGTATGTTTGATACCTAATCACGCAAAAACGACTGAACGAGTTTTAAATTTTGACATGGAAATATAATATTTACGCCTGGATGAGATCGCTCTTAGCGATAAGGCCGCAAATTTAAACACTAGTTTCAAGTGTTACTACATTTTTGTTTAAAATTCCCGGTTACGAACAATAAAGAGTTTGTTTATCTACTTATTTAACCCTGGATTTACCGAAGGCTACATTTATCCCAAATAATTATTTTTACAAAACAAAAAAACAAAAACCGACTTCAAAATACCGACTATTGAGTTATTCATCTATTTGTCGCGCACGTACTTAATGCAAATTTAAGACTTATATGGTTTTCTCATGGATACCATTATCAGAACTGGACTAAATTGAAATGGGACCACATGGGAAGCGTCAGCTTGCTAATAAAAAAAGAATCATCAAAATCGATTCACCAACCAACAGTCAAAAGTTATGAGGTAACAAATATTTAGAAAAAAAAAACATACAGTCGAATTGATAACCTCCTCCTTTTTTGAAGTCGGTAAAAAAATACCAGTTCCTGCTGAAGCTATAGTTCTACTAATATTATAAATGCCAAAGTTTGTATGTTTATTAATTACCCAATCACGCAAAAAGGGCTGAATGGATTTGGATGAAGTTTGGTAGCTTTTACCCTGGATTAACGTATGGTTTACTTTTTATTCCGGAAAATGCGGGTGAAACCGCGGGGAACAGTTAGTAAGTATAAAGCATAGGCCGACCTTGGTCAGATAACTATCAGTCGACTGCAATTAACCGACAGAAATAGAAGAGGGAAGCTGCGAGTAAGGAACGTGCAATCTGCGGCTCGTCTAATGCATGTATCCTGTTGGAATTATCTAGATATATGTCTGTCAGCCTGTCCGTTAGTGATATGTTAGGTTTATATTGTTTTTGTTCTTGAACAAGGAGTGTGCAGCGTTTGAACGACGCCAGTAATATATAATATTATGTCATTATTTAAGACAGTTTTTTATATTAAAAAAAAAATAAGTAGGTACGTATAAATAAGACACAATCTAAAAAGTTCATTTAAACGTATGGATCCTATTCAGGCAAGCAACGCTTGACGTTTTTAAGAACTAAGTTTGATTTTAAATACCTAAGAATAAAAAAAAAAAAAAATTAAAAAACCTCCCACAAAACATAGCTAATAACACTCGAGACTTCAAACAAAAAATCGGAATCGGTTTATCCGTTCGGGAGCTACGATGCCACAAATATACACACAGACGTGTCAAATTTATAACACCCCGTCGTTTTTGCGTCAGGGGTTGAAAAAGAAAAATTAGGTCAATTAATCAGTAAATCTAGTTTACTAGTTGATATATCTTAAGATATGATTATGGTTTATAGCGACAGCCAATTAGCATCTGTTGAGATTAATACTGGTGATAAACTTAAATGAAGGATGGATAATCATTACTTAGTGGATATAAACGACTTACAGGATATTGATTACTTTCAAACGTACTACCTATAGATACATTATTGAGATCTCTAGATAAACTGGATTCTGATTTTTATGAGACTTGGTATGTGTTACGATTAACTTTAAAATTAAATAATACTTCATTAAATAAATAAATAACGTTTCACACTCATAGCTCCCCACTAGGATAAATTCCTGTGTCGGGGAACGCCGTCAGCTGTTGTAATAGTTTTAAGTGTTGTCCTTTTGTTTGTAATTTCTGGTGTAAACAATAAAGAGTTTGTTTATCTATTTTGTTTTTTATATTTCTTTATAATACTAGTGCCCTTGGCCGAGGACTCGGTTTGTATAAACAGTTTGACGAGGCGAGACAGTCACCAGTACCGAGGTTTGTTTGCTCGGCCGAGTGTGCCCATTCACTGTCTCGCCACGGCACTCGTTACGTGTAATCAACCCATTAGTTTAGTGGCTATGCTCAACTGGAACGTGACTGGAACAGTCTAAATGGGCCAACCCTGATTGGATGCAAGGTCAACTATTATCTATCCTGTGGCAAGGTTAAGGTTGCTGTTATGGTTAAAAATACCACAGACAGACAGACTTATGCTTCCGAGACCAATTTAGATCATATAGCTAGTCTAGGGCGAGTTTAAAGTTTCCATTCGCTAAGAGAACAATGAAGAAAATGTTTCCCGCGAATTCGAATAGTTTTCGACTAATGGAATCCGTGGGAATTTTGAAGTTCTTCTAGCTTTAGGTAATTCGAATGTTTGAATTTTAATGTCATATTTTGGTATCAGCTTGTTGGGTTGACGATATTGATACAGGCGCAGGTCGAACCTAAACAAGATTGACGGAGGCCTGACGAGTAGCGTAGATAAAGAGGCCTATGCTCATCAGTGGACGATGATGGCTGATGATAATTATATCTAACAGCTTCCATTCAAACACATGGGGACGAAATTAGAACAACAACATCTCACTACATTCCAGAATACAGGTGGAAATTTCCTGCCGAACCAGGCGGCCAGATAAAAAGTAAATTGAACTTTAGAAGCGTCTCTACCTTTTTCTAGATGTTACGAGTTGCCACGAACTGGCTACAACGAGATTAAGAGGAAGGCTCAGATGGGATAATAGAACTAAACACTGGCTATTAAATAGTTAAGATGTTCGCGGTAGCGTGACGGTTTCAGTGTGAGATAAAGTCTATCTACGGGGCTATTCTGGCGAGATATTATCTCGGTCACTTTTGGTCTTAAAGAAAGGTCATGACTAGACACTGCATTTGCATTTTAGCTATATTCACTTCATTTTTCGGTAGGTTACCCTATTGATAAGTGTAAAATTAACCGTTGCATAAATGTTCTCCGTTTACAAAAAAGAAATTTAAAAAAATAACGTTGCCGCTTTAATTTATACCTATCTCAACGGTTTGTATCGTGCTCTAGGCCGCGAGTCTATTGTGCTGATTTACAAATAAAAATAAATGTAACACTTTTTTCTTACTATTCTAAAACATATCATTTATGTTGCATACTTTATCGATTTTCATGCATATTTTACTTATTTTTCGTGCATATTTGAAGGTTTTTATGTTGCGGATAGTCCATAATCTTGACAGCGAGAGTGACCGAGATAATCTCGAATGGACCAGAATATTCCACATAGAGCATGTCTTGTCATTTGTTTAAATTGACGGTGTAGTAATAAAGTTTACTTCAAGAAAACATAAATGTAGTATTACAGATAAAAGCAGTGGCACGTGAAGTTTTATTGTCAAGGCACTGCCTGCGCGTTTTGACGACGATGCTGAGTGTGAAACGTTTATTCTAATAGGAGACTCGACTTATCAACTAAAACTGACATACATAGTCGCAAAGAGCTTCAAATTAGATAAAAAAAAACAGCTAAAACTTGTATGGAAACAATATTTTGTGTTGTTATTCTGTATAAATCAAAACACGTACAGAAGACGTGTATTTTAAAACTATGTTTTTTTCCGCGATTTCAGGGTGATCTCATAGTAAAAGTTGATACAATGATCACAATTTTTAGACTAGGTTTTTAACGCTATGGATTGGGTCATGTGTGAATTACCGTTGACGTGTTCCCATTGTTACCTCAAATTCAAGGTTTTTAGGTATTCCGGGCATTCCATTTACAATATGTAATGGTATTCGCAAATTTTCGCAAATAACCACATTATATGAGATAGAGGATTTTATATTTATTGTAGGTAGGTAGGTATGTACTCGTATATTTTATTGTTAGTCTATTGTGTGTTGACATGACTTGATGGGGATTTCCGGTTTTAATATACTATTGTTCAATTATTTATTTTAGTTGTGGTTTTAAAGAATTTTGCTGATGTGAATTTTATTGTCTACGATTAACTAACCTTTTAGACTGATGAATTTTTGAAACAATACTTTGGTACGTTTAGAAAACATTTGTAGGAATATTGTATTTTTATAGTAGATGGGCTAGGCGACTGTGAATAGCTCGTATGATATTACCTTTCGTTATTTTTAATATGTTGAATATTTATTAACTTTTTAATTGCAAGGCGGCAGATCGAGGCTTTGTTTGGCACCGCACCGGGTTGTAAGTCCTTGGTATCAACTTGTCTACTCGTATACATATATCTATATCTATCAAATATTATATGTATTATATAAAAAAACAATCGTCGAGACTAACAAGTCTCGCAAAAACCTCGAAAATGCTAGTCCTCAGAGGTAGGCAACGCACTGAAGATGCCTCGGGTATTGGAAGTGTCCATAGGCGGCGGTGACCACTTACCACCAGGTGGCCCGTTGCTTGTTTGCCATTTTTTATAAAAGAACAATTTGTATTTTTTTTGTTTGGTTCGTTTAAATACACCTGTATAATTAAGGAAAAATTTAGAAAAAAAAAACGCAAAAAACCGAAATATCAATGACATTTTGATGATGGTACAAAGTTTACCTGGTTTATTATTCATTGCTTCAAATTTTCCGTCTCATTTTCGCACGTGACATTTCACGTCAGTTAAAAGTTTTCAGAGCATTTTAGGCAGTGACTAACTTTAACTAGTGTTTATAAGTAAGACCCTTATAAATAAAAATAAATGAGTAAAATAGAAATATTCTAAAACAGATCACATAACACGATCAATAATATTTATTGATTAGAATAATAATTATACTATTATAATAGTTTTTAAAATAATTAAGTAGGCAAGTGTAATTTAGGTATCTACTGCTATAAAACTATTAAATAATAAACACATTAATTACTTAGTAGATATAAAAACTAGTAAAAAGTATGAGTCTTAAAAATAATATTAACGGCGCCTCGGACATCGGGTAACTTTTCAAAACTACTTTAGTACTATGTTTTACTATTGATAATAATTTATTTAAAAATACATAATAATTATCTGTAATTAATTCAATTGTTTTTGTAACCGTGTAATTGAATAGCCAAAACTTCAAAACCTGGCAAATTCAGGACTTTTGGTGATTTTTTCAAATAAATCAACATTTTACGTAGGCATTAATTTTACCATTTTAAAATTAAGTAAGCATGCATTTCACTAGTAAAAATCGGCCAGATGTTTTCGATTTTTATTTGTTTTTTTTTTTAGTTTGTATGAAAACTACCGATGTCTGTGGCACCGTTAAGAAATAATTACAATATTATACAGCCTCCTACATACTATTCACACAAACAAAATAAAATCACTATTTTGTAAAAATACTGTTTTTTCCATCATATCACAATTTAAAGATCTTTTTGCTATCGGAATGAAAGAAAAATTCTAAAAATAATATAAATTTTATTTACAAATAATTCGAAACAAATATCTAAATTTTGTTCAGGGTTACACAGAAAGGGAGTGCTAAGCTGAAAGGCGCTCATTGGACTCATAATTATGAACAACTTTTACTACATCAACTAATTTTCAAAATTTTCTATCATTATTTTCATGCGTTCCAAAGCTGTTTATAATAATGAGGACAATTCGCTCCTTCCAGCTTAATACACCCTTTCCGTCTAACCTTGGCACCTTATCTATTAGTGGAATGTTTAAGATAGCATTAAAATCACTAGCACCGAGTCAAAGACACTGGTTTCAAAATAGGCACCAACTAAAAACTAACACTAATATATTCATAAACATTCTATAACCTAAATACAGGGTTGTAGGAAAGGGTATGTAAGTCGAAAAAGTCCATGGATACTGTAGTATCCTTAGCAAGCGGTATAGTTTACAATTTTTAGGAATAGTGACGTCTAGCGGTTACGCTTCGAACTAATGTCCTTTCAAAGCGTTAGTAATATAAGAGCTTTACTGACATACCGATAGATGTCAGTTTTTGTAAAAATAACTTTATACTTAATTTTGATAAATAAGATTATAAATTAGCTTATAGAATGTTTATGCACAAGTTTTTTCTAAGTAATAAAATCATAATTTAAATTGTTTGTTTCTTTTATACCTAAACTCAAATATTTCTAAGATAAAAATATGGAAAGATCTTACTTTATGGGCCTCGCGACGCGCTGTGTAAAGGAGTATGAAATCCAAAGTAAAACAATATCTGAAACAATAGATAAATCAAGTAGGTATAAAATAGCATACAGTAAAATAGGCACAGTGAAGAGTTCGTATGGACTTATTTGACAAAAAAATATGCCCCATTCGATCGCCCATTTTACCCATTTATCTTTTCATGCACTAGAATAGTAGATTAAACAACGAGTGCATAAAAGTCCTTTAACCCGAGACGTGTAAACATCCCGAGCCGAAGGCGAGGGTGGATAGAAGTCGAGGCTAAAATGGGTTTTATGCACGAAATATACAATCAACTTTTCACTTCGATTACAATTTACATTTTTTGTTAAGACTTGATAATAAAAACTCAGTTTTTTTAATTGATTGTCGAGTTTTATTGAGTGACGAGACGAGCAAATAGCTCGCCTGATGTTAAACGTCACGTTTGCCCTTATCAGGTCTGCGCCACCCAGAGTTTTTAACTTTTAGAATTCAAACCCTGCGCGGCACAGCACTGCGCTCGTCACCCTGAGATTTAAGATGCTTAATCTTATATTGCCCTGAAATTTCACCGGAACCATAACATTTATTTTATGTTTTTTTTAGCAAGTTATTGATTGTTAAAATTTACCTCTCTAGCCAAGACATTAGATATAAAATACTAGTAGATACGTACCTCACCCTAACGTCCCAGCCGCCAACGAAGCCAGCACCACCAGCACTGCAGTCGCCACCCCGCCTGCGCCCACCCGCGCGCCGACCACCGCGCTCGACTCGGAGCCGCCGAAACTGTCCGCTGCAGATAACCTATCTGTTGAATAATCATCGGTCAGCCGGGCTGCCGATGGGCTGACTAGGGCTTTGTAGCTTTTGAAATTGACGGGTAAAATATAAAAAAGTTTATGTGTTTAAAACTTAGTAAGGTTTCAAATTGATGGGCAAAGTATAAAAAAGTATGTGTGTTAAAATTTTGTAGCTTTCAAAATTGATGGGCAAAGTACAGAAAAGTTTACTCATATTAAAACTTAGTAGCTTTCAAAGTTTATGGGCAAAATATAGAGAAGTTTATCCGTATCAGATCTTTGTAGCTTACATTCAGGATGGGCAAAATACATAAAATTAATTATATTAAAACTTCGTAGCTTTCAAAATTAATGCGCAGAATACAGAAAAGTTTTCATGTCAAGACTTTGTAATTAACAGAATTTTACAAAAAATAATATATATATATAAAAAAAAAAAGGAAAAATAAGTAGATAATATTTTTTCCCTACCACCAATTTGATTAAGACAGTTAAGGCAGGCAGCAGAGTGAAGAGGCCTGTCGAAATTGAATCGTTCACAAAAACTATAATGTACAGTAAAAGCGGGATATATCTACAGTACAGATACATGAGAATACGGAAAATATATTTCTAATAATCTTCGAGTTTATCGAAATCTCACTATAATACAATTTTATAAAAGTTTGTTAGTTTGTTATTCCCAGGAATTAGCTACTTCTCATCATCAACACCGTCAATCCAGTCCAGAGGCGCAGGTAGTTAATTAATAAAACGTACTGTGCCTACCACCACCACCTACACCAGCGCGCGTCCCCCGCCGGCCTCAACAAGCCCCTCAAGCTAATAAATACCCGCGCACGCTCTGCGCGCGCCCTCTTTCCACCGCAACCCATTTCTCCGGTGCAACTAACAGAAATAAATCAAGCCTACGTTTCACATACAATCAAGTTTTTTATTTTATTCAATCAAGTTCCTGCTCAGGCACTATATATATCTATATAGTGATAACTGATATATATATATATATATATATATCAGTTATCACTAGTGTCTAGTAGATCAAGGGTTGAGACCCCGCTGCGTCCTCGTGCATTTTTATTATCGGTTCAATTGAGCAGTGACAGTGTAAATTATCATCATGACCGAGGTTCCGTCCGACGACGAGCACGATCTCAGGGAACTCTACGCAAAACGTCGTTCTGTAAAAGGTAGAATCACTAAATTTCAGAATTTTCTCAAAACAATCGGCGACGCCAAGCTGTCAACTCACAATTCTAGTCAATTAAGCACTAAGCTCGAAAGATTTAACGTCATTTTTAACCAATTCGATGAATTACAAACGCGTATCGAGATTTTGAACGAAACCGATTTGGAAGACGAATTGCAGGAGCGCGAGGATATAGAAAATTCATTTCACGATTGCATTGCTCTGGTAAGGGCCAAATTGGAGACCAGCTCCATCCGCGGACCTAGTATGTTAGCGGATCCAAATCCGAACCTCCACTCCGAACAATTCACAATGCTTTCATAGTTGCGGAGAGCGGGAGATAGCCTTTCGTCTGCCTGTCATTCAGATTTCCAAGTTCGACGGAACCTTGTTTAAATGGCTTGAATTCCACGATACGTTCGAGTCTCTAATTCACAACAACGAGCGCATCAAATCAATTAATAAATTCCATTAGGTATTTGTGCTCCTACTTAGAAGGAAACGCCACGCAAGTAATATCGAACTTGGAAGTTTGTGACAAGAACTACCAAATGGCGTGGGATTTGCTTTGCGAGAGGTACAAAAACAAGCGTCAATTAACCAATAATCATTTAATTTCACTTCTCAAGGTTGAACCAATCGCTCGCGAGTCGGACAAGTCACTCCGGTTTCTGATTGATCACATTTCGAAAAATCTAAGAGCTCAACCCGTTCAGTGTCACAACTTCATGTTTAGTATTACCTAAAATTACAGACACAACTCCAAGGTACCCTATTAATGCAAGTCTATTCAAAATTCCAGGTGACGTTGACTTAGCTGACCCCAGCTTTCATACACCTGGTGAAGTACAAATGCTCATAGGAGCTGATCTGTTCTGGGACATTCTAGGCTCCCAGCGAAGGTCCCTAGGCAGTGATTTACCAATTCTACGTAGCTCGAAGCTAGGTTGGTTCTTAGCTGGTCCCATCCGGAACAGCAATGCCAAGCCATTGCCCAATTCTAATGCAAACATTCTATGCAACTTTTCAGCATTTGAGAATCTACACAACAAATTGAGCAAGTTCTGGGAACTAGAGGAGATTCCTGATCAACACCACACCTCCAAGGCCAATACAGAGCATCATCTATGTGAAGAACACTTCACAAAACACAAAACTCGACTCAAAACTGGTAGGTTCTCTGTCTGTCTTCCCCTTGCTAACTCCCCCGATCGCCTAGGAGACTCTTACAATGTAGCGAAAAAACTATTTCTCAGTTTAGAAAAGCGCTTCGAGCGTCAGCCAAGTTTAAAGGTCAAATATTCGGATTTCATGCAGACGTATGAGGAGCTAGGTCACATATCCGAGTCTAGAATGCTCGAACCCCCTCTCTCTTACTTGGTCCCACATCATGCGCTAATTCGCGAGAAATCTGAATCCACCAAACTGCGTGTGGCTTGTGATGCCCCGCGCCCAAATTGTCTCAAATTCATGAACTTTCGAACAGTTCATCTTGGCGGTACGTTCCCACTGCGTGGAACCCAGCAGACCTAGCTTCTCGAGGCCTTCAGCCACATTAACTTCAAAATTGTTCGCTGTGGTGGCATGGTCCGGCTTTCCTACTTGAGACCGAAGCCCAGTGACCAACTCACTTCCCAGATACCTGAGGTGCTGCCAGAGCTGAAACCCCCCACAACTACACTCTGTGTTCAAACAACGGAGCCAGTTATAGACTTCACAGATACTCTAATCTCAATTTTCTTCAACGAGCTCTAGCATTAATTTTAAGATTCAGTTATAATTGCAAAAAACAATAGGAAAAATGTCACAAGCAGAATCGTTTCCTTTCGAGTTACAAACATTACACAAACAAGGCAAACTCAAACCAAAATCTCACATGATTTCATTAAATCCATTTCTAGATTCACAGGGCTTGCTCAGAGTAGATGGTAGGCTCGATAGTTTTAGCTATAACTACTAAAAACACCCATCTTACTCGACTCCAAACACAGCCTCACTCAACTCCCTTTCAGACAACAACACCAACGATTGCTTCATGCAGGTCCACAGCTGCTTCTCGCATCCATTCGTGAACGTGTGTGGCCGCTGCGTGGTAGAAATTTGGCTCGTCAGACGGCGCGAACTTGCATTCGATGTCGCCGCATGAGCGCGCGGCCCCTCGAAAACTTCCCCTTCAGTTCGGTAGCTCTAGACTTCGCAGGGCCGTTCTACGTAGCTGATCGAAAGGGCTGATGCTGCAAAATAACAAAAGGCATATCTATGCCTATTTATATGTTCCAGATTCAAGTGTACTCCTCTAGAAGCTGTCAATGACTTGTCCAGAGACGCGTTCACCTTGACGTTCCACAGGTTTATCTCTCGCAGGGGTAAGCCCTCAATTATTTTCTGCGACAATGGCCCGAACCTGGTCTCTACAGCTAAGGAGCTCCGTAGCTTCGTGCTCAAACCCTCTAGTTCAATCTCGAGTGACGCAAATATTCAGGAATAACATTTAAATTCTCGCCAGTATATGCACCAAATTTCAACGGACTAGCCGAGGCAGGAGTCAAATCATCTTTAGGGAACACGCACTTGACTTTCGAGGATTTGTCTTCTTTGTTTGTGCAAATCGAGGCTGTCCTAAACAGTCGGCCTTTATGTCCCTTATCTTCCTCCCCCAGTGACTTCTCCATCCTAACCCCAGGGCACTTCCTCATAGGTAGACCACTGACGTCACTGCCAACGCCGCCGCCAGAGGACACAAACTCGACTCGACTAGACCAACGGATCGAGCAAGCGAGACAACATTTTTGGCGGCGCTGGCAGCGAGAGTACATCTGCGAGCTACAACAAAGACTTAAGTGGCGTGTTCCTTCCAGACATCTCCAGCTTGGCGATCTGGCGCTACTGAAGGAAGACAGCGCGCCACCACTCCAGTGGCGCACGTGGCTACTGCACGGGGCGTCGTGAGACGCCCTCTCCAAGATATGCATGTTGGAAGAGAGCTCTTCCAACGTGGCCGAGGCTGTCGGCGCTGACGCGCCTACCACCACCACCTACACCAGCGCGCGTCCCCCGCCGGCCTCAACAAGCCCCTCAAGCTAATAAAATACCCGCGCACGCTCTGCGCGCGCCCTCTTTCCACCGCAACCCATTTCTCCGGTGCAACTAACAGAAATAAATCAAGCCTACGCTTCACATACAATCAAGTTTTTTATTTTATTCAATCAAAGTTCCTGCTCAGGCACTACGGCCTGAACACGTACTTATAGTTAAGTCAATGTACATATACTTAAATATCATTTCAGTGTCTCTAATTATTAAAATCAGCGCCATCACATCGGGCAACTTTTCAATACAACATTTCCGATTTAAGCTTTTCTGTATTCTTTTAAACACCGATTTCCAGAGAAACTTATCAGAAGACGCCGAAAACTAAAATTTTCGATGAGAGCCTTTAAGTTTTGTTTAGAATAAACGATGGTGGCTCCATCTCAATAGTTGAGCTTAAGTTGCAATTATTTATGCACAATGTATAACGAAAAGGCGTAGTAATACTTAATTGTGTTTTTCTACACGTCAAAGTGAACAACATCTGTGACGCAAGTTTGCTAAATTCGACAAATAAAATATCGAGTCTCTATTCAAAATATTTAGTCACGTGATCAATTTTCTATGGAGATTCGATATTTTTTTAATCGATATTTAGAAATACGTTATAGTTATAGTTTTAACCATATAAACCAAGCTACAACACCCACTGACTAACAGTTTGCCCACCGATAGCATGCATAGCCAAAAATAAATTATTAGAAGAACCTGTAATTATAAAGATAAATGCAATATTACACAGAGATCAATATAAAATCAATACATATAAAATAATAGGTACTAATATAAAGTTAATGGAAAATTAAAATTATTTTTTATACAACAATGACATGCACCTAAAAGCAAGAAGAACCCTCATCCATAATTTTATTCCAAAAACTGATCATACATAAAATAGTGCAAATATGTATTTTTTAAGAACTATTTCTGCATTTTTAGTAGAAACAATATTATATTAAATTGTCCAAAAATATATAACTTGACAACGCAGAATAAATTAAATGCACGTGATATTTCTCTACGAATGATAATTCGTGATGTTTTAGGAACCCCCTCCCCCCATATCGAGCCTCACGTCATTAATGGACGATCCTAAGTTGTAAAATAAAAATTTACAAAATACATGAAGAGTGCTAAAAGCATTACCACAATCGTTCGAAGCGCCATCTAGGTACTACTATACAAGTAAAATTAACAACAAACTACTCAACTACCGAAAATTACGAACAACTTTAGTATGAAAGTGGCAACATACCAGTTTCGAACACACCGACGACTGCGGCTTGTGAAAATGAACAATTCTTTTAGTATGGCAACACAAAATTATAATTTGTGCAACTTTGATAAAAATACAGGGTTATTAGGAAAGGGCATGCTAAGCCGAAAAGGGCTCAGAGTATCATAATCATATGACAAATCCAGAATTCGCGAAAAAAATATTAACTGTTCTATACATTTTTCAAGTGTCATCGACATTCTTCTAATTTCATCATCATCATCATCATATGCAACCTTTAATCCTCCCACTGCTGGGATACAGGTCTACCCTCGAAGGGTGATTAGGCCGTATTCCACCACGCTGCCCAAGTGCGGGTTGGTGGATTCACATACGCCATTGAATTTCTTCTCCGGACATATGCAGGTTTCCTCACGATGTGTTCCTTCATATTTCTTCCTTCCTTCCTTTCTTCCTTCTAATTTACAACAACTAATTTTCTTTTCGCGAATTCCGGGTTGTCCCATAGTAAAAGTTGTTCATAATGATGAGTACTATGACCCTTTTTCGGCTTAGAAAACCTTTTGCTTATAACTCTGTATTAAGAAGTTTTTCCGATTCTTGTTTACGACTATTTTTAAGAACACTCCGATTACATGATTTTATGTTTTTTATTCTAGAAAATTGAAAAATTAAACCCTCGGAAATAAACGCTGCAATTACATTAGTAGATCAAAATTGCACTGCTTTATACTAACAGATGCTAAATGACATGTTTTTGTTAATCGCTTTTAGGTAGCTAAGCGCAATGAAAAATAAAATGATTTTGTTATCCAAAATAAAGTATAATTTTTGGCATCTCTATTATTTTAGACAATGGCTTCGATTCAGTTGTCATTTTCTAAAGTAAATAACGATATAGCTAGGATATTTTTAATAGAAGAATACAAATGATGCCATCATTAATATTTTTAATTTAAAATATTTTAGTTTGGTTTAGAAACAACTGAATCGCCCCCAGTGGTAAGTAAAATATTTTAGTTCCCGCTACCTCGTTATTGCATCCCCATTTCCCCATACTATCCCATTTGTCCCCGCCTCATCTTTGTATCTTACGACCCCATTGATTTGACCTACTGATTAACCCACCACCTACTTCCCCACTTACCACCACCCTGAACCACCTTTTAACCTCTTATTAATTCGAATCGAATCTTTATCCCAATAATCTGTCATAAAAGGTTACTACTGGGACAGCATATTATTATTCTGTCCCCATCGTATCCCCGTCCCCACAGTATCCCGTCCCCGCCTCACCTCCATATCTGTTGAGTAACGCCATGATGACCCCGTTAGACCACCCGAAGCCAGTCTGCACAACGTACTCGCCTCCGCCACCGAAGCCGCCGAAAATTGTCGCGTCGTACTGGGAAAAGAAAAACGATTTATGAAAAACTGTTCGTGATTTATTTCTCAAACAAGATGACGGATTTCACTATTCACCACAACGATCAGGACTTCCCTGCATTAAACATTTTCAATATGGAAGGGTTTTTTTACCGAAGGGATTTCACTTTATTTTTAAGGTTTTTGTATAACATTTACAGCTCAAATTAGGCACATCAGCCATGTGAGGAAGCAGCAGTAACCCAGCAACAGAAAATATGGTCGTCGTAGCCGAAATCGGCATGGAATCCATTATCATCAGAGTTTTCGTATTTTTTTTCATGTTTTTTAAATATCTGTTACATTCTTTAGCATGGCGCTATTCTGCTTCTACACTACAATTTAAGTGTTTTATTTGTTATTTTTTTTTAAATCTTGCTTACCTTCTCCAACATGGCACTCTTCTGCTTCCACACCTCGAAGTTGCTCCGCACCCACTTGGTGGCTATCTCGCTCGCGTACCGCGTGGCCTCGGGTATGCCTGTATCCGCTAGTCCCATAACCACGATGTATTGGAGGGGAGGCCACGCGTTGGGGTAGTCCCACTGTTCGCCGGAGTGCTCGAAGGTTGAGGGGATGCCGCCTTGGAATATGTCCACCTGGGTAAACAAATAGTAATTGATTATGTAAGGAGTACGTAGGTATTGTATGAGTATGACGGCAAGAAGGCAGTGGATGAGACTAGCACAGGACCGGAAAAGATACCGCACTGAAAAGGGACCTATACTCAACAGTGGGTGGAAAAATGTTGATGATGAAGATGATAGGGAGTATGTTTTATTAATTAGTTGATTAATTAATCGATTGATTGTATAAAAAAACAACTATTTTTTAAGATAAATAATGAGAAATAAGGATAAATATGAGCCTCGAACTTCACAGTTGAACTGTAGTATGATCAAATACTGTAATTTGACCCAAGTGGACTGTAGTTTTGACCTACCTTGATCTTGTCGAGGTAATTAATAATCCTGCTAACATAGTAGTCTCGGCGCGCCACATCGTAGCTCTTAGCCCACAGCGGCGCCAAGTTGGTCGGGTAGAAGTAGTCTCGGCGGCGGCGCGTCTCCAGGCTGTAGTCCAGCCAGGCACCCACGTCTTCGTGCCATAACACCTGCAAAAAGAGTTTCATATTGTACAGCTGGTTCGAGCGAACGAAACTAGATGGCGCTGACTGTGGCTGAAACGAGAAATAGTACAACAATTTGTTCTTCTTTATTACGTCCTTTTTTATTACAGTATACAGTATTATTTGAACAATAATAAAACCCCAATCGGGTTTGTCTAGGCAAAAGGTTCTCATTCATTCATAGAACTAATTGGAGACAGTTAAACTAAATGGCGCTGACTTGATAAAACGCTGGATGCTTCTAATCTACATATTATGAGGGTTACAAAAAAGGGAACTTTTGCTTTTAATTTTAGTTGTTATTGATAAAAAAACTATCTAACAATAATGTATCTTTTTTATTTTGTCAGATATTATTTTTGATTGATAACGAACACAAAGAATTAAAAAAAGAGGTGTAAGTTGGTCATACCTGATCGATAGCCTCCGCCAGCCTCGCCCTAACGTCTCTATAATACTGCGCTTTGTCCTGGTTTCCTAACCCGGCGTGGAATTCAGCCATGAGTTGCGCGTTCCAACACATTACTGCGTTCAGGTCGACGGGGATGATGGAGCGGGTTTTTAGGTTTGTTAAGTTTCCTGGAATATTAAATGAGTTAGTTAGTTGGTTTAGTTTATAATGATTTCAAAATTACCAAAAAAATCAAGAAACAAAAAAGAAGAAAATGCGTCCCCGTGTCCCCACAATATCCCTTTCCCCACCGCATCCCTATCAACGCTGTAAGTGGTCAAGTACATCGGGATTTAACAGAAAATAATTAGGTTAAAGATAAACGTTCAAAGTTTAGAGTGGTTAACAAACATGTTCAGAAAGTGTTTTGAAATAGTTTTGGTTTTAAAATTTAAAATTTTCAGTTTACACTAGAGAAAGTTCCAAAACCACGCATGCAAATGCAACAAAAAACAAAGAAAACGGTCGTAATCCTATCAGGTCTCTATTTACTTGACTGCTCACATCTAGCATAGATAAAGTTTACAATAATTTATCTTGGATCATTGAAAAATATGTATTTAATCTTTGTTTCAAACAATAAAACCGCCCATCGACTTATTTCATTGAACCCACCTTTATTAGTTCCGTTGAGAATGAACCAACGCGACGAAAAGTCCCAACCAGACTCGGCGGCGGCTTTCAGTTCAGAATACAGCTCTTCTTTTTCTTCATACTTGTCAAAATGTCTGAAATTATAATAAATATAAAACTGTCATGTGTCAGGTTGAACACGGTAGGGTTTTGTAGCATAAATCGACACTAAACTGGTGTATTAGCCTATATATACCCACTTTAAGCGGATTCGTATATTTTCAGACATTGAAGCGGCATATGTATTGAAACAGGTACAATTTGAAGTCCCATTGACCGACCCTATCACACTCACCCTGGCTAACTCCATACAGAACATGATTCAAATCTGTTCAACCATCTATGTCAGTTAGTACATTTTTTTTTATTTTTTTTTTATGTAATTAGTGACGAGACGAGCAAATCGCTCGCCTGATATTAAACGTCACGTTTGCCCATAACAGGTCTGCGCCACCCAGAATTTTGAACTCGCAGAATTCAAGACGAGAACTCGATTCGAGTCGATGTATACGGTTAAGCTAAGCATCATTCTGCATTTGTTTTAGCATCGGCTTTAAAAATCTTTTTTCACGTTAAACTAGATAGTTATGTGGTAATAAATCTAAATAGTGTAGTTACCTGGCGACGTCCACATCTTCTTTATAACTCTCCGGCCTGGGACCTTGCGATTGGGAGTTGTACCGAATCATTTTATATCTAAAAGATAAACAAATTTTAGTCAGACAAGTATTTATTATTATTTCCAAACAAATAAAACAAAGACTAAAGAAATCAAAACTGTCAATAAAAAAAAAGTCAACAAAATAATTATTATTGTAGAGAGTATCTCCTATCCCCACTCTATCCCCAATTCCTTCCCCACTGTATCCCCATCCCCATCTTAACATGAACCAATGTCCTCACCTCTGGCCATCATGCTCGACATCCACAGTGTGGTTCGTCATCCAGTAGTCGAACTCCTTGTCCAGGGTGTGGATGTGGCTGCGGAGGAAGTCCTGGTCGTAGCTGTCGTCCATCAGCAGGCGTACCATGGGGATCAGGAATGGGGGCTGCGATCTGTGGAGTAAAGGAACATGGTTAGAAAACTATACTAGTACAGCCAAGATTTGGCAGATACAGTTAGATTGACTAAAACTTTGAAAAACGAAAACTCAAGAAATTTTACTATTATCATTATAATGAACCGTTTTTCACCCACTGCCAAGTAGAGGTCTCTTCTCACTGTGCCGTATTTTTCGGTCTTGGCCAGAATGACGGACGCTAGACCAAATCAGTCACAGAATGGTGGCTGGGGAACGGGAAGCGTTTACTGGGCAGAATTTAGGCTCCACTAGTCGGATGACATTTTAAAAGCGACAGGTGCAGGTCAACTGCTTTGAGGCAGTGGATGAGACTGGCACAAGTAATAAGTGTAATTATAATAAAATGTAGTTAAATTCAATGTAACAAAATTCGATACGTCTCACTGGCATGATGCACTCGATAATTTTTACCTCATGACATAGTAAATTCTTCCGCCATTAGGAATGAAGCCTATCCTCTCGACGATATCGATGAAGTTGAGAATCATGCCTCTCGCTGTCGACCTCATCTCCGACAGCAGCAGCCCTTTGACGATCCAGTAGGAATCCCAGTAGTAAAACTCACGGAAACGGCCACCTGGAATGGAACAAAAGCAGGTTAAATTAAAGTTTGAAACAATTTAAAAAAATATAGATCAGATATGGAAGTTCGCAATGGTCAAGAAAGAGGAAGTGTCAGAATTTTCAGGCAGCCTTAAGGCCTCTGACATTACACAGTTTTTCAGAGCAACTTTCAGATTTTAATTCTCTGCCAATGCCATAAAATGGAAGACTGCCGGCTTTCTTATTTCCTGAGATACAATTCTAGGCTTTTCAAGTTCAGTAAAGGTATCTTCTAGGTCTGCGTGCTTCGTCTTTGACCATATCGTCACTCATGAACAGGCGACTTGGTGATCAATCGCAGACTTATTTGCGTTCGAAGAAAAAAAGCTTCAGTCTGTCCATAATTTGTACTTTTTCAATACATTTGAATACTTACCCGGCACGATGACAGGGTTGTCCACGTAAATGATGGAGTACTGGTCCTGGTTCTCCTTGACTTCGTTCTTCATCTTCCTTCCTAACGACAGCCATAGCCGGTTCAGTTCGGACGCCCACTGGTGCAGCAGAGGGTCTTTGATGTTCTTTAGGAACACTGCAAAATAGAAAATTAAGTTAAGTTTAACCTAAGTAAGTTTGTACAGGGTACTGGTGTCAAGAGTTTTTTGGCAATTGACGGCCTTTGTTATGCTTGGCGGTTGTTAATATGGTACAAACAACCGTGGTAAACCATTTAAAGTGTCATCCGGCAACCACGGCTACGCTCAGTTTTCAATGCTTCGCGGTCACCCATCTGAAGACTTATCGTATCGTCCGTTGCTTAACATCGGTGATCTATTACGAACACCTAGTTGAGCTACGCCAAGATGCAAGACGACTTAGTAAGACAGCAAAACTGGGTGAGCGCGAATCTCATAGTACTTCACGAAATGGGATTTTAAAATTTTTGTGTGCTAAGACAAGTTGGCAAACTAAAAACAATCAGTCAATCAATCGATCATCAAAACCATCTTTGGCACAGATGTACGGTAAGTAGGTTAAAGAAAGAGTGACGTTTTCGTGGATCCATCTGTGCCAGTGATCCGACAATGCTTCAAAATCATTATCATCAAGATTCCTATCTCTCTTTATCCCACTTCTGAGTATAAGTTACTCCCTTTCTGTGTCATTTGCCGGTCCTGCGCCAATAATGTCCAAATTACGATATTGCTTCAAATACTTCTAAAGTAAATAAAAGGTACTTACAAGGGCTTTCCTTCCAGTCGGTTGGCCGCCAGTCTTCAAACTCCGAGCCTTCGGGATCGAAGTTCTGGTTGACGAACTCCTGGATATCTGCTTTGGTGGGCCGGGAACCTGTCCTGAAGATACGTGGATATTATTATAAATGCTAGTTTTCAACTGCTTTGAGGTTTTGATTGTTGGAGGTTGTGGGCTGTTTAAGAGTTTGAAGACCCATACCCAGATGTTTTTTTTTGGTGGCAAAAGTTAATCTAGGTCTCGTCTCAAGGAAAACGCGTTTTTTCGTTTTTTGCGAGCTAAGCTCGATCGTTCAGGTACTCATAAATTATTGCCCCACATTATCTATGGTATAATCGCGTCACACATATTTCTTTCGATTCTTTTGATCGAACTTGAGTAGCCTATTTTATGATCAAAGCGAAACCCAAAAAGTTAACTAACCTGTTCATCATCTGATAGAAGTGTTCCATGGTAATGTTGGCAGATATCTTGATCTTCATGTCGACGAAGGTCTTCGAGTCGTTGTACAGGCCCGCCATTTGCACCGTGTCCAGGAGCGGGCCGTGGCAGTAGATCATACTGAAATTTAGTACATTCCAGTGAGATGAAATAAAAACTTTTTAGGTACAGTCTTCAAGTAAACTTTGAACTGGTAGGTAAGGTAAGAAGTGACTTCAAAACTTCAACTCTTGTGAAAATGATGCTCCATAGCTCCGCCAGTGTTACATATAATTATATTTTAATAATGATGTGTAATATGATTGAAAATAATAAAATTTTATATGATAAATGGTCAGTAAATTGCAAAACCTGACTGCAAATGCAGCCTATGCTAAGACACTCTGGATATCGAATATGATTGAATACGAATCTAACGACACCTACGAGTATCTTTCCATAATCTGTTAAGCCGTTTAAGCTACTAGACAAGACATCATATAGAAACACACAAATATACACGCTTACTATTATTTACATACGCTTAAAGAGCAACTAACTGGTTGAAAGAAGGTTGGATACATTTTCTATAGATGTTTTGTTATTGTTGGGTTGTTAATAGTACTTTTGTCGATAATGAATGGACAGAAGTCAAGGTCATCATGCACAACATCAATGTCATGGCGTTCATGGTCAAGGTCAACGTTTATGTTAAGGCTTGAAGGACCAGTTGGTCCTTCGAGCATTTATATAAATGCACTTGCATAATGCATTATAAGCTTAGTTAAGTTTCTAACCTTAACTTATTATTACGAGTATAATCAGTGAGAAGACTTAAAAACCGGTCAAAGGACTACAGATAATTAAATTGAACTAATTGTAAATTAATTGATGTGCTGATCTCTGAACTATCTATCTTTGTGCTCTTTGTAATGTGGCCGTCAGTCGTTTCTTGTCTTAAGCCTACCCAACTGACCTTTGATGTTCCGCCAAATCAGTGGCATTTCTCTCATTCTACATCACTACAGTGCAACAAGGCTATACATAAACATGGTCTTAAATGGAACTACAGCTGCAGACTGTATTTACAAGCTTTTATTTACCTTGACCTATTTGTTTTTTGGGTCATATTTTGCAACTGAATTTTGAACCACTTCCCGATGTCCGATTCAGCTGCAATTTGATGTGCCTGTGTAACTCCGATGACAATGCAATAAAATATTGTTTATAAAAATACTTTTAAAATCTATTTTCCCATATTCGTCGCCAGTTTATTTGAATAAGTTTTTCAAATAAATAGCGTTAGGTCATAATCTTTCTCTGGCGAAGTTTAATCAATCAATATATATATTGATTGATTAAACTTCGATATAAAAGTGAATGTCGTGACTGACTGACAGATCAACGCACAGCCTAAACCGCTTAAGCTACAAACGTCAAATTTGGACAAAAGTTTTATACCAAAAAGCGGACGCACACTAAGAAAGGAATTTGCCCAATTCAAACAAAAAGGGGGTGAAAAGGGGCGTTTAAGTTTGTATGAAAAAAAATTTTTTCTTAATGCTACGATTATCAAACTTTGCAAATATACTTAAGGTAAAAAAAATAATAAGTCATAAAACGCTATTATTGTACTTGAAATTGATTTATTGTCAATGTAAGTGCGTTTAAGTGTTAGTGTATGTAATTGTGTATAAGTGAATATAATAACTTTCTTTCTATTAAGAATGCACCAGTACTATTTGATTAAAATTATCAGTTTATTTGATGTTTTTACTCCTCTTTCGTGGTGGAATCGACTAGGAAATCATAAATTGTCATTTTTTGTCTCAGGCTCCGAATATACGCAGGTCTCTTTAATGTGAAAAGTAGACTAATGCAATAACAGCAAGGAGAGTGCAGTAACTCTCCTTCTTAAAACATCTTCATTTATTCAGACTCGACAGACGTTATAGGTACATACATCACCTACATTATATTCAAATGTATCAGCTAGTTTATAAATACCTTTATCAGGCTGATCAATAAAGAGTTCGTCCAGGTCCACATAATCTGCGATTGGCACACAATCTAGTTCAACAGATTAATTAGCAGTTACTACCAGCGATTCTGGTTCGCAATTGTCAAGTCAAGGTCGCTACGAGAGCGTGCTTCCGGCATGAACAGACCCTAGTTATATATGCAATATATGACTATATAGTGTATCCCTCCCTAGTGTTCATATGTAAAGGATTAGCACATGTAGCAGCTAAGTACTTAGCTATATGAGTAGGTACTTCAGTAGCTCTTTACTGCATGCATATGATTAATACCACTCGATACTTGAGGATTTTATTTCAATTAGTATTATCTGTCTTTGTCTATTATTTAATCTGTGGCTCTATAGGCTAACTAATGCGATGTAAGATTGTGTTGTTCTAGGTCTTGATTAAGACTTACTAAAGGCAATTTGCAATTTTTATTCATCTAAGAGACTTGACCGATTTCAAATTTTGATGTGCTATTAGATTCGTATTTTTATTCAGAATGATATTAACGGGTTCCCTTCACTAATCGAGTATTTTACGCTAGAATTATATTTCGCTCTAACTGCCAAACTCACGACAGTCCAAACCGAGATAGAGCCCTTGCGGGCTATGGGCTACTTTGCAGTCGGGTTGTCTCATGTAATGAATCCACAAATCGAAGTCATGACATAATTATAGAATAAATACACTGTAGCATAGTTTGCTTGTCTACGCCAAAAATTAAGATAAAATGTTTCACCTACGTTCCTGTTTAATAAACTCTTTAAGTGTCTGAAGAATTCTGGTATAAAATTAATAAACAATGAGTTGACTGTTCGCTGTTATCTTGTCAGGCATATGTTGGGTTGACGATGTTGCTAATCGTAATGGAAATCGTTCAGTTAATTCTAAATTAAGAATTACAGGAACTGTATCCAAAGAACCTTGACCTAAGATAATATCAAGATGTTCTACAATATCGATAATCCTATCAACGGTAATAAAACTAAAGACCTAGTTGACAACTGATAAGGAAGTGTAACGATGAATTGCAGGAAACAGTGATGGATTACATACATTCAATTAAAGCTATTTATAAAGTAGCTAATGTATAAATAAGTTTGACTCTATTTATAAATGTAACAGTTTTTAAGTAAGATATTGGAGATTGCGGGGTTTAAGGTTATAAAGAGCAATACAGTGCTGCATTGGTCGGTGACTTCTTTGAGCTATTTTTCCATTTGACAGATTCTGTTATTAAGTTTAGTTTTTTAATCTGAACTGGATGGCGCAGCACTCTGTTAGAGTTATTGTACGGGACCTTAATAAAGAAGAAATAATGAAGAGAACTCACCTGTCACATGTAGGAGGTAGTTGGGTCCAATTGGCGGCCACAGCCACGAAAAATAATAAACTAAGCAAACACCACATCTTAGACATTATCCTTTTCTACTTAAATATCAACAAAATTAATTAACTATCAGTAATGGCACAGCACGATACACTTATCACTAATATCACCCAATAAATAATTTAAAGGAACTAATAATCACTTTTGAGTTTTATTTTTGGTCTTGGTTTTGTTTTAATGTTCAATTTACGTGTTCAAGTATGTGCTTAAGATTTTAAACGGCTTCCTTCTGAAATGGATGGTCATCTTGGGTCGTCTGGTCGAGGTGGTAGCAACTCAAGGAATGGCTCGTGGCATGTCAGGGTAGAGAGCCTGTAACAAAAGAAAAATCGATTAAAATTTCGGCTATGGTTTTGTCGAAGACTTTTGATAGAGTCCTTTGTGATTAATTGGTTTAAAATTAATCACAAAGAATTAATTAAGGAATCAAACGCTTTGGTATATCGAATACAAATAAATAATATGATAATTTCGCGATTGATTTATCTTTACAGCTGATTATAATTATACTTCGATGAAAGGAAGTAAGGCGTTCCTCAAGGTAGTCTCTCAGGTCAACAGTTATTAACTATTTTTACACCAACTCAAAATCGGCTGACAACAAAATGACTAACGACAATTATCCAACAAAACGAATGTCAACCAACTGAAATAGACTTAATTCGACGAACGACATACCGACTGACAGACTCAGTTATTGTTGTCGAATACAATGGTAACGTGACGTAAGTATTATATCGTAGCGGATGTGATTTCTCTGTTACTATTGTTTGAAGATTCACATGAACTATTTTAAATAATTAAGTAATTCTAAAAACTATTAAGTGGCACACGTAGTTTAAAGTTTTAGTAGCAGGTCAAGGAGTTGCAAATTCTTTCTGTATTGAAATTGTTGGAGCAAGGTTTGTGTATTGTATTGCAGTGACTTTGTAACAAGGTTTTTTACTATTCGTTTTGTAGGTGTTTTATAGCTCTATGTTTGATTTTAACGAAATCTATTAGCTAATTCTTACTATTTCATAAAACCTGATTATTTCAGGTTTCAATATAAAAGTATTTAATATATATTACGTGGTCACGAATACATTACTGCTATTCTTCAAAGTTTTCCACCTTTAATGAAAAATGAAAATCTTCAGGAAAAAGGCAACGATAATTAAGTACTCGTAACAAGTTATTATACTATACATATTTACAAGTAATTTAAATCTTATTAACAAGTTAATACTTATTTATTTGTTAAAATGATAAGTCAAGGTAATGTATGGAATTCTCACTTAGCACAATCATTTGGAGAAGTTAAATATTTGTCCATGTAATTTTTAACAGTATTGTTAAAAATTCCACTTGGAAGAGTGGAATTTTTGGTAAGGAGTAAATATTTTGAATACATAAGGAAACTAGACCTAGCTAGAGTCAATGATTTTTCAAGCAAGATTTTATTTAAATGTAGCTTTCACTTACAGTGACATAGAATTTACACACGAGCCTACAAATGGCTGATAACATAGGCACAACGTTGTGGCAATGTGAATTGTGAAATTCACATTTTTATTCTATACAACTGGTTTCTGAAGAACCCCTATAAGGTCACAGAATGAATAGTTGGTTAGTCTAAGAGCAATTTTAAAGCAAAGAGTTAAGACTAAGAAAAAATAAAAGATGTAGATGGACTGTTAAAACTGAATGCCTTAAACCAAAACCTTCAACACTAGGGTTTCCAATTTTAGGCTACCGTAATCTGACCTTTAATGCCAAAGGTCACAGACAATTGGCTAATAAGTGTAATTATGCGAACACGAGACCGGCGAGGCAACTGACAATATCCTACAATGACCAGGATTTGTGGAAAATGAATCTAAGTATAGGTTTGAATTCAAAGATTAGTTTATGAAGTGAAGTAGAATGATAGAAGTAATTCAAAAGACACCGTCCTATTTTTATTGATGGACTATGGTATTGTGCTTTTTGTTTATTGTGCAATTTGATAACTTGATAAAAAAACTAGAAACAAAAAAATACGAGAATGAGACGAAACTTTATAAGTTTACGAGTATAACAAAAATTATAATAATTAGGTACCTAAACAACCAAGTCTGTAAAGAAATAAATTAATACTTGATGCTATATTAGCCTTAAACACAGTTTAATTATTTAAATAATACATCAAGAAATTCATTCATTCAATAAAATTCACAAGAAATTCCATTATTTTTTCAAAGTGAATTTAGTCCACGTTAGAACACCAATTCCCCTACTTAAGAGCCGATAAAGACGAAGATAGATTACGCTGGTCGAGGATACCTATTAAATCTGACCTTGGAAAGGTATTGATTCTTGTCACCCATCCTGATAATGCAAATATACCTATTACTATAAACAAATCGCTGCTAAAGATACTAGAGGAAGATAGATACTATCAAGGGCACAAAAAAACCGACATCGTTTTATGGTTGATATACATATGTACCTAAAACTCCAACGAAACACTTTGACTCCGCATTTATTATGCGAACCGCAAGAGTGTGGAATGCTCTGCCTGAATGGGTGTTCCCCGATGGTTATAGTATGGGCTTCTTCAAGAGCGAATTAGTGTCTTCTTGGCAAGCGTGCTCCACCGTAGAGCGCATCGTTGTTCCCATCATGGTCATCAGGCAAGATGAAAATCAAACGCAAGCGTATCATTGAATAAAAAAAATGTTTAAATCTGCAGCCTACACATGATATTATTTACAAACAAGCTACCAGAAATCATGTGCGGAACACTCGACACGGCAAACTATGGTCTTCCTGTGTCGATTCAGCCAATTGACTCCCGTATCAATTGAAAGATTAGCTTACCTTTGGCCAACCTTGGGCAAATGGAAAGACCATGCTTGATTCTAGAAGTTCTAGATGATTCTAATATTTTGGTTTACATATTTTGCCAAATAACTTTGGCTACTGGACGAATGTAAATATATTTTTTAGATGTTTTTGAAGCTTGGTGAACGGATCAATTTTTAATAATTGCCATTGCAATTTGTACACAATTCTGTTTAACACAATTGAGGATCTGCATATATTAAGTCAAAGATAATTAAATGCCGGCTGGTTCGTATTTTATTTTAAGCTTAGCTTTTCGGACATTTATTAGATGAGTTATGAAAGTTGATGCAAATTCTCACCTCTAAATGTTTTGATACAAATCTTAAATCAGAAACGTTGTGTATATTTCTTGAGGAACATATTTTTCTTCTTGAACAGAACTGAGACTTGAGACAATGAACTTGACAATCCCGCTAATGGCAGCTATTCTTGTAAACTAGACTCAGTAGAGTATAAACGAACACGTGATCAGAACCACGATTACAGTAGCACGTTTAGCTAAATCATAAACTTTTCTAGTCGTGCCGTAAGACACGTCCATGGAAAGTAATAACACTATGCAAAGCAATAATTTGACTACTAAAACCCTGAAATTGTAAATAAAACTTATGAAAGTTAACTCAAAAGAAACTAAACGAGATGAAACGAGGCACAAGAAATTATAAAATAACTTACAGGATAATATCACTGCAGTTTATTCAAAAATCCGTAACACACTGAAGGCCACAACACACCACACCGCGCTAAATCAAAACCACAACTGAAACCACACCATGAAAAGACAGCATCCCACTATTTTCAATGCCCCACGTGACAAACAACACATACAGCATACATTGCTGGTAATGATAGTAGCACGTGACGGACCCGCCCACAATGCCGTACATAGCCAGCAACATGATGCAAACATGGGGGCATGCGACAATGCACGTGCGCTCACGGCACTGCCAACACGGTCACACCCCCGAAATCGATGACGTGAACGGATATAATTAGTCAAGAGCTACAAGCCTACAGCAAAACAGAGAAACAAATGATGTAAATAGAAGATTTTTGCTTTCAGTCCAAAGAGAGTGCGTCAATGAAATCATACGAGGGACAAAACGAATCCTTCAGCTTGCATTGGAATTTCATAGTAGCTGAAGTGTTGTCATTTGGAATGCCTCAGTCATATCACCTCTATAAAATCCCTACAGATATAAGTAAGGATTCTTGTATGTTTTTTACGCCGTTCAAATTGCGGAGCGCAACTATTATAACATAAGTCCATGAATATACAATGACATCATTTTAGAAAAAGGTAACTATTCATGCAAATAGAAATAACCTAACAAACAAGGATAATAACGAATACTTATTTACATGCAGCCGATGATATATTTTCCGTAAATACTCATTTATTAAACAGCGATGCTAAGAGACAGTTACAAAAATAAATGCAAAACCCAAAACGATATCTAAGAATTAATTGCATAATTAGTCTAAAACAAAAGACAATATTGAATCGAACAAACTTAAACTTTTAAATGAGATTATAATCAATTCAAATATTGATACGGAAAACATTACAAGTATATTTAACGTAGACCGTGATAATGAATGCACGTGGGAAAACTGTGACTATCACGTAACAAAAGAAGCATTTAGAACAACGCTGTACGAGTACAAGTGCACATGCATACTGACTGAATGATTTATATGCAAAAATGTGTGGCATTATCAATTAATTTAACTCAAGTGGTGCAGGAGAGTACTATTTTGATTAAATTAATTATTATTAATTAAGATATCGGTACACATACATGCTTCAAATGTAGCTCAAAAATGAAGTAGTTCAAATGTAGTTCACCAACTAGAGTAGGTGCATGTATTATTCTCTAAATATCAAATGACGAAGTGAACTTTGCAGTCTTTATTATCAACGATTTGCTAACTTTGTCATATTTTTCGATTATAAACAGTGAGTTTCTTAAATACAATAATTCTCTCAAACGTGGTTTTGTATTCTTTGATTTTCTTTGCTTTTAACATATCGATACAGCTCTTTATTGCAAGGAAACAAAGTTACTAATGGACACATCACGTTTGCGGTTATATAGAAAAATAGATACTAAAATGTACACGTGTGCCAGACCTCTCGTTTATTTCTCCCACTCAAGGTCAATTTCCAAGCAAATCAAGGACTGCATCATCTATATTTAACAGATTGCCGGCATCCGGAGTCTCTGGTACCATTCGGTCCGGTCGTGGCAATTCGTTCGCAACCTCTGACACATAATGGAAATAAACCTGACTATATTGACTAGGAAGAGGTTCTGGAATGAGGTTTAATGATAATTTATTTATATGAACCGAAAATGAGGTAAGGCAACATTAAAATTATTGCAGGAAATTAAAGATCAGGAAAAAGAGATTGAGGCGATTTGTTAAAGAGCCTATTGACGCCAAATACTTGATGATAGTTAAACTGATGATGTTCAAAACGAAAGAGAGCGTGATGAAATTTTTGTGTTTTTGTAATATTAAGAGCGACAAACGGTTAGTCTGATGGCAAGCAAAAGCAAACCGCCGTCTATGGACACCGGCAAGATTAGCGATGACGATGGTTTGCCAACCAGGAGAGGCATTTCTAGCCACCCTTTTTAAAACTACCCATGTATCTACATGAATTGGACTGTATGAGTTGAATTGAAATAGCTCCAATTGCATTTTCAAATGACGAGATTATGTAAGCTTGGTTATGAATCGCATGTAAAAAAAGATAAGTTCTCTTGGTGGACAAGACAACCAGTAACGTAAAAAATAATATAAAAAGAGTAAAGAAAATAAATCGCACCGTGGATCATTTAATCATAAAATATAGTTTTACATAAACTTGTGCAATAATCTACGAAACGATAAAGAAATTTTTACAGAAAAAAGTGTTTAGTGCAAATTATGTAGTTTATTGATGTAGATAGGTATCGCCACAGTTGAAATTATCATTCTTGTGGACGGTCACAGTACGAACCTGACTTTGGCATGAATGGGCGAGTCGAAGGACAGCCGTAAATAATGCCACAGGTCGTTCAGCATTCGCTGTTTTGGCAATCTTCCCTGGCTCAGGTTTGGAATCTTCCATTGTTAATAAACTGATTGTATTTGTTACTGTACCTGACACCTGACCTGACGAAAACTCAATTAGATGGAACAGATGTTTGAATGTAAATGTTGTACAAATGCAAATTTGTGCTAAGTACTTTTGCCAATTCACGCTGCTGTCATTATAGGCTTTGTTAGTTTGAAAGTGGCACTGTAGTATTTGTTCAATAGCATCACTATTGTTCACTATACTAGTTTAAGTTGGCTGGCAGTTTATATAAATGTTTTAATGAGTACACTCATGAGACAAATTAAAAATTTTAAGATAGCATTCATTATTTAAGCACATGAAATTTATAAATCAACATTAGATCTACAAATCAAAGTTTCTTGAAGAACTTTTTCACAAACAAATCCTTTTCCTATAGCTTAACTTCCAATAGATTATCCACTAATGCATGCCATGAAAAGACTGTCTATAATGGAAAATAAAATACACTAAGTTCTACAATGCATAAGAAAAATAAAACAAGTGACGCAACAGTACACGGACATTACAGGTCATCTATAAAAAAAACTGTAAAAAGAAGTAAATTGAATTCCAGCCAAAACTGGTTCAGGATTCTGAGGACAGCTTTAGCATTTGGTGAGGTCAATGACTTTGTGAAGGTTGATGGATTTATTCTGCAAACAGAGGCGACGAACCCCGTTATAAATTCGAATATAATCATTCATCTGAGGTAAGTTAAGTTATTTGTAAAAATAATACTGCCAAGCAAGAATCTGCACAAGACAAGGAAAAGTAAGACAGAAAAATAACAAAAGTTAAAAAGATCAAATCAACGGAGTTGCCGCGATAGTTTCGCTCCATAGTTTTCAAGTAGGTTATACTATATTTATACAGGTCGTCGATCTACAACTACAAGCACACTTTTGACATCACTACTATTGATTCTAAGTATGGACTCAGCGTAAAATAAACCTAGCAACTGATTATTTAGGCTTCATCTTTAGCTACATCAGAGCTCTGCTCAATATAGTCTTCTAGTAAGACACGTCACTCTTAATCTACAGCTTTTGATTTAAAGTTATTATTAACAATCGCTTCAGGTATATCTTCACTATTCAGTTGTCATTGAACTAGAAACTTGATAATGCAGAAATTGTACTCTATCAGATTACCTATGTAATAGCTTTGAAAACTAATGCAATCTAAATCAGATAAGACTTATTTATACTTTGGCCGTAGCACGATTGTGCAAAGCATAATGAGCAGATATCACTATTATCTTTTTATCAGCAGATCAAGGTCTGTTGGCATAAATGCGCGCACAGGCACACTAAACTTCCGCGATATTGTGTTTTGTTTGGATGGTGGCAAAACGTGATTCTGCATTTATATAAGGTGGACTTGAGCAAAATGGTGGACTTTGTCTGAGAAGTTTGGTAAATATTCAAAGATTCTACTAGTGGCATCACTTTTAGTAGCATATCTTTTCTGGGTCTGGGATTTCGACCTTGTCTTTGTGTGTGGTGAGGTTTGAGTGTGAAACGCTTTTTTTCAATCTGTTGATTGCGATATATAATTTGACCGATCAAGAACCGGAGGAAGCGAATGTCTGTCTATGAGAACAATAATATACTTACGTATTTGTAGTTTTCAGTTTAAGGTTTGTAAATATATAAGAGAGTTCGGAGAGAACTACGAGTTATTGTAAGTGCTAGCTACTGTTTCCCAGGACTGTTTACATGCACATTATTTTTGGGTTAATAAAGAGAACAAACAGTTTCATTCAAACCACGGCAGCTTTACGGACATACTGAATGACGTAAGAAAACATCAACAGATACACAAGCTTTTGCACATTTGTGTTTGATTAGTACGATAGTAAATCTAGTATCTACTCTAATCTTCGTGAACTTCCGATCTGGAACTGGTTGTATATTTCGTTCAGTCAATTTGCAAAACCAATGGCATATAGGAAACATTTTTTGCACAGTCAGGTACGCTTCAAGGCTGGATTGTAATTATCTCGTCTACTTTCGCCAATCGAGGTCGATAGACATTTGCAATGTCGTTTTGTTAGACTATCGTATGTTGTACGCGTTGCTATATTTGGTCTTGCTCAAATAGCTTGGGTTGAAAGAAAACTCTTTGTGATCCAAAACTTTGAACCAAAATATACATCGAGATCATTTGAATTTTTAAGAAATCAGTAGAATTTGTTTTCAAAATATGTATTTTATAAGGCTCGTGAATAAGCCAATAAAAATAAACGAAGCAGTAAACCCTTAATGTTGGTTTTACAAATTACTGCTAGATAATGTTCTCAAAGTGAAACAAATAGCTTTAACATTTTAGTGACACTACAAATATTGATCATAATTATGTACTTTATTACGTAAGTACTCTAACCTAACTACAGCCTAAGTGGTTTTATATTAGAGTGCCACACAACCCTAAAATACCTTTCATAAGCATTCGCTCGTCTAGTGTAAATCCACCTTCATGATCATAATTCGATTAAGTAGGTGAACATTCTGTACATACTCGTACATTAGAAAGCTGACAGCCGCAAAACGACTCAAGCCCTAATAAATTTAGATAAAAACAAGGATCACAATCCAGAAGTAGGTCAAACGGTACCATACAAAAGATATTAACAAGAATACTAATAGAGTACGAGTAGTTCAGACTATAGGTAACGTAAGTTCAACAGCAGTGACTCGAACGAAGGTCGATGACATGGTGTTGCTATACTGAAGTTATATCGAGGAATCGGGGTTATGGAGAGAGCTGTTACGTAGCGACAATGTGGAATTACAAAATAATGGTAATTTGAAGACAATTTCGGAATTTATTGTTCGTATTTGTTACTAAATGTAAATGGTAAATGATCTAAACGGTAAATTGGTTAAAGTAGCACAAAATGATAAATTTGTATGTTCATGATAATTCTAATCTATACTAATATTATAAAGAAGTAAAGTTTGTGTGTTTGTATATTTGTTAAATTGTAAGGGGTAATCTCGGGATCTACTGAACCGATTTTAAAAATTCTTTCACCAATAGAAAGCCACATTATTGCTGAGTGTCATAGGTTATATAAAAAACCGAAAAATAAAAAGGGTTTTACGTGGTAGTCCGTTTTGCAAAGTGAATCGGAGAAAAAACGGTCCGGACGGCGGCGCGCGAAGGCTTCGGGTTTAATTAACATTATGCCCAACGAAGTGGGCACGGGTCAGCTAGTTTATATTATTTTTATTTAGGAAAGAACTACATGAAACTAGTAAACTAAATGGTATAAATTCAATCAAGCATGAAAAAAATTGTTGAGGCTAACAAAACTGTAAAAAAAAAAAGTAATGGAAGAGGTGTAACTACTCAACCGATCGTCATGAAATATTGCATACTCGTTGTCAGGGGTATAGAAAAAGACATGGGCTACTTTTTCATCATCATCATCACGCGGGCGAAACCGCGACGAGCAGCTAGTAATACAATCTCGATATGTCATCTATTAATTTTCAAATAACGCTGGCTTCAGTCATAAAATATAACAAAACAGGCAAATCAACTTTTTTCCCACCGAGACTATCTCAAACGTTACACCTTGATCTTCACAACACTATGAACCGGATATAACCAGTTAAGGTAGAGATTAAATAATAGTTACTAGGTGAGGATATCACGCGTATGTGTGGAAAATTACATGGACCATTCATGATGCTGGCGAATGTGTGGGTGTAGGTAGATATAGTTGTTACAGGGTGATGTTTGTTTGCTGAAGCTGTGGCTGAAGTTTGTAGATTCAGAGATGAAGAGGACATTGGTCTAGCTTTAGACATAATTATATTTACTTTCCTGTGTTATTTTTGGCTAGAAATCGTTTTAAATTCAAAGTATGCTAAGGTTGATAGACGTTTTTATACATATTTGAGGATTATGCTGTAAGAAACTTTGTTATCTGTATTTTTCGTAAGACGGACTATTAAATTGATCTAGACGATATGTTAGTATACGAATATTTGTATAATCTTTGTGTGTCATAAGAAAATACATACTTCATAATTCTTAATATTTATCCTCGGATTAGATAAAAACAAATTGAAAAATCACAAAGCGTAGTTCAGCGTAGTCTAAATAACTCATTCTGTCCACAAGTATTTCAAATATATTTAAGTTGCTAAAAATGGTTACATAAAATATAACAGCAGAAGATTACAAGCCAAAACAGGCAATACATTCGCAATGTTAATTCATATTCCCCGAACAAGGAAGTTTTTCCCACGACAGCATGACTTGCTTCACCAATTTTAGAAGTATGTACTAATATAGTTCAATTTAACCTGCCTTGTTTGGAAGCTGTTACGATATATTGGCATAGTGCTAATATTTAAGAGGTAATAGCCATCGGTGGCAATGCCGAAATGTTTTCCGGTGGTAATGCCGTTAGGGGAGTTAATGCTGCTGCTAATGCAAGCGTTCCTGATACAGCTGATACAGCAACTAGTAGAGTTGATAATAATATTCAATACTCCAAGGAATGCACACTTAAAGGTAATGAATTACGTAATAATAGGCAGAACACGATGAAACAAAAATCGAAAATATAAAGTCGTTGCGAAATTGCATATATTGCAAACTTGCTTGCAAATCGTAAACAAAGCTGACGCTCTACCAGGTTGCTTCATTCAGTGTGGTTTCAATTTCATATTAATATTCGCAAATCCGTCAATAAAAAAGATATTCATTAATAAACAACCAGTATTTTTTAGTTCCATTAGAAAATTAAGATTACAAATAATCTCAGCACTTATAACCAAAGTACAGAGTTGAATAGTTTTACAGGTCTTATGTTTCTCAGTTGCATAAAAAGAAGAATAGTTTCTACCCGTACTTGGTACGATGATATAGTGCGTTGCAAATTGCCTCTAATTTGATCTAATTTTCTTGTTAGCGTCGCCTACGCGGTTCCTACTTCTCTCAATATAGTCCTGAGAACGGTAGTTATATTCGTGTTTGTTGAGTATTTATAGATATATCTCTTTCTTTTTTCATCTACATACAGTTATACACCTAATATAGGTAAACCTTACTAATAACTAATAAGTAATAACTAACTATTGGACGCATAGAAAGAATAAGCTGAATAGAAAAGAAAACAAACCAGGAAGTCTCAGACATAGCAAACGAGTCTTCAAGTAGCATAGAATATAGAAAGACAAGATGTTTGGCCACTTTGTACGACATAAAAAACTAATGAATACCATGACAGAAGGAAAGGTAGATGACGACCAAGGATTCTTCCAAGAGCCAGTATTCTTAAACCAGATATAAGAGAAGACAGATGCCATGTCGTACAAGGAGACAAAAACACTATCAAAAGATCAGCAAGCCTCGAAATGACTCCACTGACAAGAGTAACTATTACGTAACTATTATTATTATCCTACTAATACATACGGTTTTCTTTGTAAATCTTTTAATTCCATAGGTTGAAGACCTCCGCTCAATATAACTCAATAAATGTGACGACCTTCAAATGAACTTGTCTACCAGTCTCTACCAGTTGCGGAGACGATTTCGTATACATTTAAAGGAATAATGGAGAAAGTAAGTATATTTGAGCAAATAATGCGAAAACTTACCGTAAGGTTGACGTATGAATTCAAAGTGTTTGTGTTTAGTAAAGTTATTCTACAATAAACAATTTTGTACTAAAATCAGCCAGCATTCATATGAAAAAGAAAAAAAAAAAAAAGAGAAAGACATTCATAAGACGTTTTAACTTTACGTAATAATTACGCGAAAATTTTATTTTACACTTTCAAATTTTTTGATAAATAAGCAAGAGTATTTAATTATTGCTTGTCCAAGATTTTAACTGCCGTACGTAAGCTACTTGACATTTGTTCCAATATAAGTTAGCCCCTATCTAGCTTAGTGTGTGAAATGAACAGGGTCCAATTTACTATATACTGGACGATGTTTTGATCAACTGCTTTTTAGCTCACACATGGCCATACAACCGTATTAACAACATCGACAAGTAACTAAGTAGGAGAATACATTAAACCTTGAAATTCTACGCAAATCTTATTCCTTATTACTGTTTTATATCTTTGGTTTTTTCCGTTACACCATCGTATAACCCTAGTTACGATAATCTTTGAGCCAGCGCTTAGCAACTGTGATGCAATTGAAAAATTGGCCTGTCGACACGTCACGTCTGATCGTCACGTTGCCTAAATACTCATGTGAATCACCGAAGTCGGATATGTGAATCAATAATTGAAATTGATAATATGCATGAGAAGAATAATGATTTAGAAAGAAAGATACATAGTTATAACTGACAATATTCAAGATTATTTGTTACAGAATAGGTATAGGTGGAAACTGGACTTCCTACTAATCCTACAAATTTTACGCTTGTACGTTACTCTATAGCAAAACTGGTTATGGGATTCGGATGAAATAGATATCAATAAATAATAGCCAAAAAAGTATAGTCTGTAAGGTTATTTAATTGACTTTGATAATATAAGAAATACTCTTCATTTGTCTGATATAACTTTGTAGGCTAACATTGAAGAATTAGGTAGTCTTTGTCTTGATAACAAAGTAGGTACTAGATATAAGCCATGGGATCCCGTGGGCTGCTAATTTACCGGATAGTCGCATTCCAGCGACTACTAGGAACAACTAACCCGCTACCTGGACGACATCGCGTGGGCGGCAGACAAGTTGTCTGGAACTAAAGGAGTGTCTGACAAGGGGGAGATACACAAGTGAAAGGAAAGTAGGTAAAGAGAGATAAGTGTTGAGGAGGTAACTCTCAGGGACTTTAATCCGGCGAGAGCCGTATTATCTCGATCACTGTCTCTCTTATTAGAAAAGTGATAAATGTAAGGGTGACCCAGATTACCACACGTGCCCGAGTAGGGTGTATTCGACTTCTCTTTAGAGATATCCCAGAAAGAAATTCTTTGAGATATCCTAGATGAAGTAACAGGAAAGATAAAGTCAGTATATTCTCACGTCTCAAGCCAACCTGTACAAAATTCAATTACAATTGCAATTCAAACCAATTGACAGGACACCCTGGATTGGCGAGAATTGGATGACTTCACGTCAATTTGGACGATCTGGATTAAACCGGTTTGACGGTGTGAGCTATCACACACACTCATAAGTTCAGGTAGTTTTAGAGCAAAAACGGTGGCAAAGGTAACAATCATTGAAAAGATAAATACTCGTATAGTGAAGACGAATGTAGCAAGGTTTTTTAGGAATCGCTTGAGAAGACTTGGCTTCTCAGAATGACGAATGAAAAGTCTTTACGAGTGGAACAAGTTTTTAATGAGAGAACAAGTATTGTAATGTAGTAGGTAAAATAACGATCAATAGAGATATATTAAAAGAAGGAAAAGTTGATTCGGGTTAATACCTATAATAAAAAGGTAAAGCAATTTAAGGAATAAATCGTATGGAGAATGTTTCTTAAGTTCAATATTAAGTGCCAATAGTTTAGGTACATATTCTAAATTCTTTGTAATGCTAGGTATGTTAGTTACTAAGTCAGAAACCCAGGCCAATGATAGAAATTCTACTTTACATTGCAAACATGTTTTTGAGTTTGTTGGAATGCTATGTAAATAAATAACACTTGTATTTTGCAATAATACATATAATGTAGACGCAAACAGGTTACGGTAATTAACATAGTTACTTTGAATAATTAAAATTATGTATGTAAAGTATTAATTATGTATATACATAGTACAGCAATAAGAATGCATTGAGAGATATCTTATCAAAACTAAATGAGATATAGTACCTAGTTATCTCAAGCACTATACAGGGTTATACAGAAAGGGTATGCTAAGCCGAAAAGGGCTCATAGTACTCATCATTATGACAACTTTTACTACGGGACCAACCCGGAATTCACGCAAATAAAACAGCTGTTCCTTATTGTCGAGTATCATCGACATTTTTTTATGGATCAGCTGATTTTTTTTTGCGAATTTCGGGTTTGTCCTTTAGTAAAAGTTGTTTATAATGATGAGTACTATGAGCCTTTTTCGGCTTAGCATATCCTTTCTGAATAACCCTGTATTTGTTTATGCATATTCCATTTCGACGAATCCCTCGGTCTTGATCTGGAAGAACACTTGGTCAATAGATCTATGTCACTAATTCACTTACTATCGCGAGTGAATAGATTTCTTCTAGGCAAGCGTGCTCCATCGTAGGCCGTATCGTTGCTAACCATCAGGCGAGATAGCGATCAAACGCAAGCCTGTCATAGAATAAACCAAAACAAATACTAAAAAGCCAAAAACCATTCCAAATGGCTCGCCCCGAGGATTTATCTTAGAGAAATCAAGTTGACGAACAATTTAATTTTATGCATCAGCCGAAAAAACTGCATACGAATGCTTACTAAAAGTTGGTTATAAGATCTTCTAGAAAAAGTATTTCCTACCAATCTCTTATCCTCATCTCTAGAATTTATATTTGTAGGCTTTTAAATCCACGTCTCATGCCTGACCTTTTAATCCAGTGAACTTTATCCTAGCAACCGACGTAGTAACAATTAGACATCTATTGGCATTCAAAGTTGATTAAACACCTTATATTTAAGTCTGCTAGACTGTTTTAATAAAACTTCAAAATATTCACCATAATAATGTTTAGCATATTATTATATAGAATTATGAGCTCACTGCTGGGAAGTATGACCCCCAGGCTAAGCCACACAACCGGATCTTCGGCTTAGAATTCAGTTAACGATAACGTTTTACACTCATAGCTCCCATACTAGGATTCCCTGTATCGAGGATGCCATGGAGCATACACAAAGATAAAAACAACTAATACCCAGACCCAAACCATATATAAAATTATTATTCAAACACCTGCCCTGCCAGGAATCGAACCCGAGACCTCTTGCTTATAAGGTCGTCAGATCAAATAACAAAGTATTAGAACATTTTTACATTTTCATACATATTACTTGTGGCATTGGAACTTGTATGGTAAAAGTAATTGTTGCTATACTGAGTATGTTCAAGTAATTTTAAAATCATACGAAAAAGTACAATAGTTTCAGGCGTTTAGTCTCTCGAATTAGAAAGAGACTGACCTTGATCAAAATTAGACTCCACTTGACAAAAATACTCCGTAAATCTATTAAGTGACTGTTGTACGAGACCGCAAATAACTGGGCAGGTTGATGAGGCCAATGACTACTGAATTATGCCAAATTCTTGAGACAAAACCTGCCAAACTAAATCTTAAACTAGTTTAATAAATGAGACACGATTTTTCTTTGCAAACTACGTCAAATCCATTGTAAAATACAATAAAGCCTGGAATAAAAGACAGACGCAAGATAGACTCTCGCAAATATTGAAGTAGGCATTAAAAACGCGGAATCCGAGACACGTGAAGACAAGGAAGGCATGTGACATAACCAAAGCATAATTACTGCCAAGATTCGACGGCAAGGGTAATCGTTAAAATAACATGAAGTAAAACGTACACTTCAGCAATACGTCAAGGGTAAGAATGCGTGCCAAATCGTTTATTTCTGGATCAAAATTCATAAAACTAAAAAATAAGAAGCTGTAGAACCAAAGCATCACTTACCAAATGAAATTTATGGAGAAACCACTGCACAACACAAAAGGCACTGTTGCATCAATTCCCTAGACGAAACTTCGCGATTCGCGGCAGAAAATACGTCCGATACGATCGACGGTCAGGTATCAACTAAATTGTTATTTCGTATTGTGTAGCTATAAAAAACACACACACGCGCAGCGGTAAGGTGTTTCATGAAAGTGACGTGCATGTATACGGTTTGCGTGTGTGCGGTCAGTCAACAAGAAATGTCTTGAATGACGCACTGGTGATTTCGTTTACTCTTGCTTTGATTTATGGATTTCTTTGCACGTTGCAAAAATTTTACAGGTCATTTATAGTTTGTTACATAATTTTTTCGCGTGGTAACAATAACAAATACTTGGGGAGTTGGCAAGACTTGACAATCATAAAAAAATCTAATGTTAGACCAGTGAGATTTTTAGGTTTGTGGTAAAATAATAAAGAATATTTTTATTCAAAGATTTATAGTACGTATACCGACCCCATATAAATTCTATATTACTGTATTCATCTCTATCTTTCATCATATCTGGATCTAGATTCTTTTTATTCATGTCACTCAGTTCATCCATCATCAAACTCAGGAAAAAAATTCGATATTGTCAACGGAGTAATTGGACAACAAATCGATGCCGTAACTGTTAGTTCTAGATACTGACAGAATATTCTAAGGTCCTACAGGATTTAACAGGGTCCTGTATTAGAATATTAAATGCTGATCTGATAGAGTGTTTAAAAAATGCTTCTTTTAGTACTTTTAATTCAATAAGCTAATCCAGTGTTTTCACCGATAAACACGAACACAGTATGTACAGATCCTAAACAGAGGATGTCTAACTATTTAGCTACTCAACAAAAACCTAACAAGACATGCGCACGCGCCGTATGGGTTGCATCCGTATAAATTACGAGTACTGTCGTGCCTGCGCAGAAGAGCTCTGTGATTGGTCAATACGTGTCTTACGATGTGACGTAGTGGTTTGCTTCATGACATGTGCGGATTCCTCCACGCTGTGGACTGTGGCACACTGACTTTTGCCAGGTTTGTATATTTAGTAAACGGATCGTTAAGCCTAGTATGTTTGAATTAAGGGACGTCATACAGCTGGCACAGTTTAACACTTTAACTGCTGCTAATCACATGCGTTTGTGCTGCGGCTAATAACAAAATGCGATGTTTTATGCGAGCAGGACGCGCTCAAAAAATAAAACTAGACATTAAAAACTTTGTCCTACAAGCGGTCACCCATCTAAAATCTGTCCTAACTCGATCCAGACTGAACATCTTATTAATATTATAAAGGTGAAAGTATGTATGTTTGTTACTAATGAACGCTGAAACGGCCGAACGGATTTACATGAAATTTGGAATGAAGGTCGTTCATGGTCTGGATTAACACATTGACTACTTTTTATCCAGGAAAACGGGGGTGAAGCCGCGGGGCGCAGCTAGTTTTTCATATATTTTGAGGTTATAATTGTAGAAAGAAACGACGTACTCATCTTCCCAGAAAGCTTATATAACCGGTTATTTACATGAAGACTGATGAGAGGCCATCCATCAGAGGCGGCGGATGGCAAGACTGAAAACATGGCACTTGTTTGTTCAGATTGCTTAGACAACAAATATTCAGCGATAGATAAAAATATAATTTTAGTGAAAGATAAAACATATTTTTAGATTTCGACTGATCTGGTTATCAACTATAGTTAGACTAGGCATCGAGTACTGCCACTTTACAAAATGAAAACTTATAAGATAGTATCTAGAAAGCAGTCATTCCTAAAGAGTTACGACTGAGCGGATTTGGATGAAATTTAGCATGGAGACAGCTTAAACCCTAGATTTCCAAATTGGCTACTTTTTAACCGGATAAATTTAACGGCTCCTATAGGATAGCGGTTGAACGCGCGGGCGCAGCTACTGATTGATATGTGTAAGAAAACAACGATGATTTCGTTAGTAATTAATACCCAAGGTTTACTTCGCTTGCTTTCAAACGAGACAGGTCTGATTGAAATTAGCGGAAACATAAGACAAGATAAGCCGATGTGATTCTAAAGTTATTGAAGCGTAGCTTTTAATAAAAAATATAAAATACATGTATAGGTTGGTAGGTAATAATAGGTATTGTAAGTACAGCAGATTATTATTGCGGCTGACAAAAAGTGGGTACGGCAGCTTCTATCGATGTGCAGACAGACAAAGTTGATCAGCAAATTACACTCGTAAGCTAAATACCTACTCGTTTATGATGTTTTTAAAATTAAGTTGCAAAATTCCACCCGAACAAACGTAGTTACATACATACATTAAATGTTAAATATTTTTTTTAATGATATAAATGTGATCCTCAAAATGGGTGTAGACAAAATAGGTTTAATAACCTTTTTAGACGACAGCCGTAAACATTAAGCCCATAGCAAAAATGACCACACCTATTTACAACGAATTGTGGCTCGTCATCACGTAGCAGCAAGAATCGAATGAGATCATACTTATAATCGACTATTAATTAGGTAAAAAAATATAACGACACAAGACAGTCTCAAATTCTAAATTTGAGACTGTCTTGTTGCTTCATCGGTTTCAGTCGCTATATTAGAAGAAATTTTCCAATTGAATTTTGGCGCAAATAAAAATCTAAGCACTCATGACAATTCCATGGAATCATAAATGTTTAAACGTTTGTTGCTTAATCACGCAAAATAGATTGGTATGAAGCTAGCTTATATTCTGGATTAACATGCATATTTTATCCCAAAAACCGCGGGGGATAAACCACTGGGCGCCACTAGTATAAAATATAATACTTTACCATTAACAGACGCGTGTTGTTTGTATGATGATATGCTAACAAACCGCTTTTTCAATAGATTTTTAATTAAAATATGACATTTAGATTTAAATGGCAAAATATAAGTGGCAAAAAATATTTTTGAGTTTGAGCGTTGATATTTAAATATGTAAAATATGTATGTGCTATTTACCAAAATAGCACACGAATAAACGATAATTCAGCGCCACGACTTTTGATAAATATTATGATTATGTATTTTTTGGTCGTAGATTTCAAATGTAATACGACAGATTGTAATTTATTGCGCACTGGACATTGTTCTTGTCCCTGTCGCTCTCATGCCAATTGCAATGAGAATAACACGTCCCAAAGATAATATTTTTAATATTTTATACTAGCTGCGCCCTGTGGTTTCATCCGCGTTTTCCGGGATAAAAAGCAGCCTAATGAACCTTCACTTCACATGTAAATCTGTTCAGCCGTTTCAGCGTTCATTAGTAACAAACATACATACTTTCACCTTTATAATATTAGTAAGATTTATATTTGTTGTCTGAGAATAAACTCGCAAGTTTTATAATCAACATGCCACGCCCACGACTGTTGTGGCTAGAACCGGATCGATTATGTTTTTTAATCGACTTTAATCAATTTTATCGATGTTTTATGAAGGTGGGTCCATCGATAGCTAATCAGGATATCGGTATTAACTTAGGTAGGTACATGTTATCGCAAAAAACAAAAGTAACGCTGATTCTACAAAAGAAATTAAATTTTAATTAAAATACCAGAAAAGAGTTGGCGATTTTCAAAATTTAAGATTTTCTTGAATCATAGCTCGGACATAGGAACACTTCGATAAAGTCACTTTTCAAACGAAAACAACCGCATCAAAATTGGTCCACTCGTTTGGAAAACACGATGCCACTGACAGAGACAGACCTACAAACGCGCGGACAGTACCTACACGTAAAAAACAATAAAATAGCTCTTTTTGTTTCGGAGATAAAAACACTTAATTAGTTGCGAGTGTTGCGACTTGCGAACTAATGCAAGGCCTTAGTAGAAAAGTTGCCTTTTCCCCCTCACTATTAGGTATTACATCAGCTATAGAACTATAATACTTACCTTTATGCATACTCGTAACATACGAGTACCGAATTTATATTCATTAAAAGTAAATAATATAGAAGTTTTTAAATACTTCAATAAACTTACTTTACTTTAAAAAAATCAGCTGTTCCATACATTTTTTATGTATATATGTATGTTTATGAATAACCATGTTTATTAGTTTTAACAAACGCACTGGTATTTCCCTATCCCTATCAAGCATCAAACTCTACAAGTCTACACCTACACTAACCCCCTCAATGGTTTCAAGGAAACACGCACACACACACACGCATACCGCGGCCATGACAGTTCCACGCCAAGCCTCTGAAATGGAGCTCAGTGATTGGCGGAGAGCAGACCGCAGCGCAGTTGTGTGACGTCATGCACTCCAGCGCACGCGATTTAGAGGAAAAGTGTCTACTTGAGATGATAAGCGAGCGAGTAAATGATATCGACTAATGGGAAGTAGGTAGTTGACGGTAAAAGGGTAGGGTAGCTGATGGATGGTGGGTAGTTGATAGGATGTGGGCAGTTGATGGCAGAAGCAGATCACGATCTTCATAAATGAGGAACACGATAAAAGGAAGAGGAAGATGCAAAGAGCGTGAAAATAACGAAGAGTTAAAGAAGAAATATTGATGTATTAAGAAGAGGCCTATGCTTCAAAGTGGATAGATGGGTTGAAATGACGGTGATTAAACTTTGAATTCAGCAACGCGTAAACAAAAGTTACATCACATTTTATAAGGGTCTAGAATTATTGTTCATAAAGGCAGGAGAACTCACGTGGTATATTATTTGTCACGTTTGGTGTTCAGACAAAAAAACCGCCAATATTTCAAACACATAGCTTTGATTTGTTTCAGAACTCAAAAACATGTTTTCGTACACCATTTTTGTCACGGTTTTCTGAAGTGCAAGCATTAATTTAACGTACCAGTACCACCAACTCGCTGTCTCAAGCAACAAGTCCTACACCCTTTAGAAAGTAGTCGACCTCAAGCATAACACTATGATATACACTGTGGAGTTGCAGCCTTACAGTATTGCTGCATTTAGAAAGGTAGAGACACACCCACTAGCATGGCTTGATGTTTGCAGAGACAAACCGGTAAACTGCTATACTTGAATCTATACGTGTGCATTTGGCCGTAGACATGCCCATAAATTCAGGCTCTAAGACAAACTGCTTGAAGACAAACAAAGTGATTTCTGCTTGGGTTTTCAAAACGCTGTATGATTTAGCGTTTTCAAAAAGATGAGACATCATAGTAGACAGTCGATATTGTTTAAAGATTGCGCAGGAAATTTGATATTTGACGAAACATTCGGACGATTAAATAGAGTTGAGTCGAGCGTACAGAAAGGTAGAGTATAGGATTAAAGCGGGCAGTATGGTGGAACAAAAATAGGTACTAAGCCGATCACTGGCCAGTACAAAGTTTAGAAGAGTATGAATGAGATCAAATCTGATGCAAGCAAGGTGTTTCATTCTGTGGAATAGGCTTAATTGTGTAAATGTCTAATAGTAAAACGATCAAGATTGTATAGAATGTCGATATAATATATAATGATCGAGATGAATGATTGAGGTGTTTTATGATAGTTACTCGAATGGTATAAATTTTGAGCATAATTCTTTAAAGCCAGACTTGGAAATTGACTGAAGTCATTACGCCATTTTATATCATCAGACGAAAATTGACTGAAGCAACAACATGAAGACTTGTGATCATCACCGAGTCTGACAATGCTCATTTTGTCAATAAGATAAGAAAACATACTATATCTATATCAAGAAAAGTGTTAATGCATTTAAAGACCGTTTTAGCAGTAAAACGTAGAGTCATCCGTGATATAAAGATGACGCAACATCATTCATGATCGTGTAATATTTGTCATTCCTTTTAGTCAACTGCCGTCTTTAATATTAATATGACATGCACTTTACGATAACCATCATCACAGATCGAAGGATAAACAATAAAAACATCCGAGAGTTAGACAAGCGTAGCCAACGTCAAACAGCTTTTCCACTTGGCTCAGGATAAGGAGAATTTCGCTATCTGACGGCCAGGCCAACTTTCAGTAATCAAGTGCCACCAGATGATAATGATGAATCTATTACAGATTACTGAGTCTACCGATCTATCCTACTAATATATTAGATACGAGTAGCAAATGTCAAAGTGTGTATGTTATAACTTAGGATGTTTGTTATTCAATGACGCAAAAAGGCTGATCGGATTTGTATGATCGGATGAAGGTATAGGCTACTTTTTATCCCGTCTAGTGAAATCGCGGAGCGTGACTAGTTTAAAATAACCTTGGTAAACCGGAGAGAGGGTTCTACAAATAGTCACTTGACCAGTTCTCATCTCAGTCTCGTGTCATTCAATTGACATTCAGCGAGAGGTGTGTCGTCTCCTAATGGAACCTTTGACCTGGCAGCGGCATTAATTACTGCGACGGTATAAAACGTCTCGTGTAATTAATACCTTAGTATTTATCTATTAATAGCATATGAAATACTACACTCATAAATACTTAGTATATGGAAAGAGTTTGCTAAGCCAAAAAAAACCTCATAGTATTCGTCATTACTCATAACTATGAATTTTTAGCATAGAGATAACCCTGAAATCGAAAAAAGAGCGGAATTTATGAAAACTGAGCTAGAATTTGAGACTTTCATTCCGCTCGGTAATGTTATCGTCATTTGCGTGTATAAAATAAAATACACAACAATACAATTAGCACAATAAAATGAAGCCGCTTTTATAAATTATACATCCACGTATCAAACATCATATCAAGCTAGTGTTGTAAATCAGGTTTTTTTTTAATTATACTCGTATAGGGCCCACAGAGCATGGATCTACGAGTATGGTATTGGTACATATTCTGGTACCTAAAGACGAATTCACTGTTACAGTAAATTCGGGGATGGGTTATCGGGAAATGTACGTAGCGCAAGTAGAGCAGTGTCAGGCTGTAGAAGACACATCGCGCCAACGCAAAGAACAGTGTGGGGAGCAGAAGAGAATCAAAGTGAGGAGCTGTGAGGGAGCAGTGTGCTGTGGCAGTGGGGTAGTTTGAACCAGACCAGCCAGTCCTAGCGCAACTACTTTTGAACCGACTAATAATAAGCATATATCCTTTCCCCGCCACGCGACAGACACGGAAAGTTCTATTTTCAAAACTATTTGTCTGAATGCACCAGGGGTAGCCCCACCACTAGCCAGTCTTGACATTGCCGAAACCACGTCGCAAATTGCCACGTTAGGTCGCAGATTAGATACGCGAGTAGATAATGGCGATGTAAAGTGCAAAACACACCCACCTTTGTTTATTTCGCACAAATAGCATTACGCAACCATTCGGTAGTTTATAATTTACATCACGTTTACATTGCGAGAACATTTTTATGGATGACGTTGTAGTTGCTATGGACGTGACATTTATCTCCTTCTGAACAGTCGGATAAAAAGCTTCTAATTTTAACACCACTTAGTAACGTATGTGAATTTACCCTTCGAGGATAGGCCTGGTATCGCAGCAGTGGGATGATTAAAGATTGAGAGGTAGATTTATTCTCGCTGACAGAGACAAAAGCCAGGCCGGTCCAGTCTAAGCTCGTGCTAAGAGCTTACGATACGGCCCCTGCTTTGTATCAGAGTTTTTAGCTCAAAATTCTGTCAGTTCAGTTCAATCTACAGTTTCAATAATTACACACGGCGGACACGGCGGCGGCGGCGGCGGTTAATGTTGACTATTATAGTTTAGAATTTCAGTGTTTGTTTATATTTGTATGTATTCATAATAGTCGCTATAAAACTCAAAGCAATATAATTTCCCCAAGAGAATTAAGTAAACTTCTCTGCTAATGCCCACTCAAATTGGGGACGTGAACGTGACGAAAGTGCGCAAGAGTGCAACGCGTGCGTGACATCCGACGCGTATACGCAGCTTCGTAGTCTTGGATCACTCTAAATATAGAATGTTATGCTTCATTACACTTATTGGGAATTTGGGATGTCATCGTCATTATTCTGAGTACCGTGTTACGATCTATTGTTTCGAGTTATGTGACATGAAAGCTTCAACTTCGCACGACCTGTCTCACATGACACACCTGATTTCTTTTAGGATTCTCAGGATCTAATGTTTTATTAGATAGATTATGTTAGACAGTGAGGGAGTTTTCATTTATTCAAGTTTTCATGATGGGTTAAGTAGTAAAGGCATTGAAGCGAAAGTAGCATTTGCAATTTTTTTTTGATAATCGGCTGAACAGTTTAGGTTAAACAAATAAACTGACTTTCGCATTTATTATAGTAGTTAGGATTCTACAGGGTTATAACGCAAGGATATGCTAAGCCGAGAAGGGCTTAGCCCTAAATAAATGAATAGTAGTGCCCAATTGAAGGTAAGTATGCTACTTTTAGCAAATAATCGAGTCGAAGATTTTATAACTTTGCTGAATATTTGTAAGTTAAATTCCTTCACGAGGTTAGAGTTACTGAAAGTAGGTATGTTTGCATCGAGCATTAAATTTTCTTGTTTTGATGACATGGTTCTTTAACATTTTCCTTATATTGTTAAAAGCCGACTTGGTAAGGACAAATCGCCATTATACTGACTAATTCAGTAAATACTTTTCTAACTACGCAGAACCTTATAAACCTAGCTGCAAATAACATAAAGCAGTAAAATTCTGAGAAACCTTTGATAAGAAAAAGAAAATACATCCATCCATTATTAATGACACTTTATTTACTAGAAACCACCCCGCGGTTTCACCCTCTATCTTATAAAAACCGTTAATTTTACCGGGATAAAAAGGCGCCAATATATTGATCTAGTTGGTTAAATATCTGTTCTGGGTCTGGGTGTTAGTTGTCCTTGTCTTTGTGTGTGTTCCATGGCATCCCCGACACAGGGTATCCTAGTGGGGGGAGCTATGAGTGTGATGCGTTATTATTATTATTATTAGTTACAAACTACCTCCATACCATACCAAATTTCATCCAAATACGATTAAACGTTTTTGAGCGGCTTAGCTTTTAGATATATATAAGCATACAAACTTTGACATTCACCAAATTGGTATGATGTGAAATATGTATGGATTTTTTAGATTTTTTGATAAATGGATAACTCTTTTTTTAACGCGAATAAGTCCGCGTTCGACCTCCAACTCGCCTGCTGGTAAGAGACATGTAGTGGAAGATGAAGCACGCAGACCAAGAAGATACATATCCCTTCTGACCTTACAAAGGAAGTCGGCAGTCGTTTCCATTCCTTGGCTGTACAAATCAGAAACGTTTTGTACGAATCCAAAGAAAATTATCGGTGTAAGGGCTTTAGTATTATCTGGTAAGACTTATGACTACCCTTCAAAGATTAGATTTAACAGATAATAAAAAAAAAAACAAGATCTTCAATCTATTTTCAAGAGTAAAAGTTTCCACGCTTTCTCAAGACCACGGTGGAGTAATTACGAAGTGTACACTAGATACTAGATAAGCGCAGATGTGTCCATCGATCTTGTACACATCGGCACTTTCCGCTGGACGTGACGAGAGGACAAACACACTGATTAATCACTTTGTTGATTGCAGTTTCTTAATAGATAACTGTGCAGTTGGTAATAACAACTTGTCTACTTAGCTATTGATTGATATTAGAACAGAAGAGGAAGAAACACTCTAAGTAAGTAGAATGTATGCGTCGACCTATTGGGCTCAGCGGTAGTGTATCCGCCTTATCCAGAGGTCCCTTGATAGTTGATAGATTCCCGGCCAGGCAGGTGGTTGAATGATAAAAAATATCTGCTCTGGGTCTGGGTGCTAGTTGTCTTTGTCTTTGTGTGTGTTCTATTCCATGGCATCCTCGACACAGGGTATCCTAGTGGAGAGCTATGAGTGTGAAACATTTATTATTATTATAGACTGACACTGGCGGAGATTCCCACATAACCTTGCTACCCGGGACCAGTAGTATCCATAAAGAATTTTTCCTGGTCAAAAAAAAGTTGGGGAGGATAATAGTAATATGCCGAAATTTTATGGCTCGGTAATAAACATAGATTGAACCCAGCAATACGATATCGCACCGACATACGAGGGTACGTACTCAGGCTCACTTGGGCGTCATCGTAGTTGTAAATCGTAAATTTCGTATTGACGTAAGAAATTTGACGTCAATTTAAGTATCAAAACACAAGGAAGAATTATCTTAAATGGCTCGTGCCATTTCAAGGCCAATATCATGATTGAAATTGAAAAAGACAGCTCTACGGGCGTCATTTATCTTAATTTTACAACCAAACAAATTAGTCTAATGAAGACTTATGGTATGTATTTTTCTGACTTTGATAGACGCGTTATTAACCATCACTTTCAAGGCATTTTCAAGCTTATGTTCACAAGCTAAGAGTTGAAAATACCACTAAGAATGATTATTGTAATATTTATAAAGGTCCTGCCTAAATTTGGTACACGCGTCAATTGTGCCAATTTTGAAGGGGTATCGAAGCTTCCATACAACTACTTAGAGTTGAAATTGAAAATAAATCTTCTTTAAAGTCACCCAATAGATTTTACATATATCAGCATTTAGTCTATCAAGCTAGTTAATTCATCGAGAATGATCGTCAACATGTTTTGCGTTTTGCAAGCAATTTTTTTCGCGAAAACACTTGCTGTGCAAATAAAATTCGAGGAAGATAAAGTAGGTGATATATTGCGCAATTACACACACCCACTTGTCATGTGACCTAGTTTATAAGCAGTTTATATTAGAAGAATCGTTCGGAAAGACTCCATGCTTAGTACATCGCAACATTCGCAACGCTTGCTTGCACTTGCTTGGCGTGACATGTACTTTACTAAACGTTTCACACTCATAGCTCATAGCACTAGGAATAAATCGTGTGTCGGGGATGCCATGGAACACACACAAAGACAAGGACAACTAACACCCAAACCCAGAACAGATATTTAAATTCATCATTCAAACATCAGAATAACAACAACGTCAGCGGAAAGTTGTGAAAGTATTTGCATCATCAATATTTTGGCGCCGACCCGTGCAAGACGATGCACTGCCACTGCCATACAAGATCTATTTATGCTTCTTCTTAGGGTTCCGTTCTTATCGGAGGTTGGAGGACATTAGGGCAAAATCTTGCTCTCTAAAAAATCAACCTAAGCATGTATGCTATGCAAGGAGTATGTAGTGAAGTAAACATTTAAAAACATGCTCTAAGTTAGTGTAGCACGTAAGGTACCTACTATACTCGCAATCTACCTTCGTCTTTGAACTCTTTGGCTAATAGACTTTTCCCTAAAAATATTTCACAGGTAAAAGTATTTAGCACATTCGAAGTTAGGTTATTATATTGTTAGGGATTTTTCAGGGTTTTTACCAGACTGCACAGAGCGTGAAGGAAAAAAAGAGTAGAAATTTTTTGTCCCGTATGCTCATATTAGTTTTTATATATTGCCTAAACGGCATGATCCGTTTCAGAGTGCTAGGTTTCGTTTTATGTTAAATCTTAATATACAATATGTCCGGTTTCCGATACTTTAAGGGGTTAAAATGCAATTAATTTTATCGACAAATCACGGATTTTTTTATTTTTCTCATTATCTCTTATTTTATTTTTTTTGTTTTATTTCATTTGCTGGGGTATGCGCGCTTTTCAAGTACGTATGTTTACACTGTCATAGCTCCTATACTATCTAACTCACAGTTAAGATTTAAATGTACATTTATAGCAAATATCCTGTATTATTAAAAAAACAAATAAATAAAATTGGTTAACACATTGGTTTTTTTTTAAACTAATAATCTGAAAAAAACATCAATTTGTTGTCCAATTTATTTTTTTCAAAAATTATTTTTAATAATACTGAAACATTAAAAAATTAAAATTTGAATCTAGATTTATTGTCTACACTATTAACTAATATTTGAGACCACTTTTGTGTTTGTAAGTCTTCTACTTGGGTAGATATTGTTAAATTAATACAAGCACCTATGCTTCGCTAACAATTTTTTTTAAAGTGCTGCCATTTTTTTATTGATGGAGAAAAATAAAAAAAAATCCGTGATTTGTCGATAAAATTAATTGCATTTTAACCCCTTAAAGTATCGGACATCGGAAACCGGACATATTGTATATAAATTACGTGTCACGTTGTTTGTCCGCTATAGACTCCTAAACTCTTAACCGATTTCAATCAAATTTGCACACCGTGTGCAGTTCGATCTAACTTAGGAGATTCGATAGCTCATCTCAATTTATAGTAAAAAAATATGAAAAATTAGAAAATTTAAAAATACTTAAACCATAATTTAACTTTAGCGCTTTGGACAATGTAAACTTTTTTAATGTAACTTTTGACATTTGACATAGAATTGACGCAATGGCTTTTTTACCAATTCGAATTAAAATAGTCATCGTTAAGACAAGACAACGTCTGTCGAGTCAGCTAGTTTTATATTAAAACCGAAATACGCTTTTTTCCTGTTTAAACTTTTAGGACAACAGGCACTTTGTTACCATGGAACTTTAGTTAAAGTATAATTTGGCTTAGCATACCTTTTCATTACAACCCTATTTAATGAAACTTGCACACAATGATTTTTATATCCGGATTGATATTTTTATATCTGGTTGTAGGCTATGCAAGTTTTGTCCTACACTGTTTTCTTTTCAAAAACATTTCACGTTCGGTTCTTTTGTTTGTTCTAATAAATTGGTTAACAGACTAACCTAATCAATATAGGTACAATACATAGGTAAATGTATAATATGTAATGGCATTTAGGATTCAATATCCTGGTAGCGGCAAGGACGTTTAGTCCTTGGATTGTGGTTAGCATTTCAGTGCTGTTAGGTAGGTATTATGTAGGTAGGTAGCTATCTGGATAATTATTCTTAGTCACTTTAAATAACACTAGACAATGAAACTGGTTTTGTTACTTCTACATCGCCAAGGTCAGTCAGTCATTTTTAGAAATAACGAGCTCTCAAAGACGTAGCAATTATACCTACATTCTAATTTCTGCTACAAACCATTTTTTGGTTCACTCATTTTGAGAGACTTTGATCTCTTTCTAATGCATTCAGTTACAAAGCTATCGCAAAACGAATCAAATCCATCAAATAAAAGCTTGTGAAATAGATATCGTATCTCTTAAACTATTTGAAGACTGCATTCATCGACTGCCCCTCTACGAACGGTATCGAAGCTGCAAATGACCTTTTTATATGAGAGCAATTTAAAGTCAAAATTCGACCTAAATTAAGTTAAAATACCTATGTAGTATCAATTTCATTCGATTTAAAAAATATCAAAAGAAATATTTTTGTTTTAGAAATATTTGGTTTTCTATAATAATTTCTATTATTATTTCTATTATTTCTATAAGAATTCTAATAAATATTCATATAATTGGAACAATGAAAAACAACGTGATTTTGCAGTTTCGATACTGTTAGGGCAGTCGATATCAGAGAAAGGTGACCGGCCCTAACGCGCTGCCTCGCGGTACTCCATGCCTACGTGTGCCGAGGCCATGTGTAGCCAATCGCAAGCCTGTTCGAAAGAGGCACGGCGATGACGCGACTGACGCAATAGTAGCGCATTTTACGACATCAAACTTTAGTAATAAAGTTAGCTAATGAGAGGTGTCCATAGTATTTTGTGGACATTTTGATAGCTTATACTGGGTTACTGGTAATCGAACCTATTCCTTCTAGTAGCTTATAGAAGGGGGTTATTATCAACAAATTTGACCACATAAACTGCTACGCAAAAGAAAACCATTTCTGAGAATAATTGAATTATTAATTCAATTTTTATTTCTTTAATATTTACGTATTTTTAATACCCCCCCCCCCCCCCCCATAACTGAAATAAATACCCCCAAGGAATAGGTTCAATAATCAAAAATCCTGTACCTATAGCCAATTACCAATTATTGGCAATTGCCAATTACCAATAGAATATAAGAATGGGTGGTAGGTAGAAGTAATAATCAAACTTCAATAACTAGTTTTACAATTAAAATAACATCAAAGTAAGTTGAGTTCCTCTTTTTATCCTAATTTAGGAGTTCTGTAAATAATTAAATTTTGGTACGTAGTTATAATACCTATTATTATAAATACCGCCTATCTTTTGCTCCAGAATTTTAAAAAGACAATGATGACAATATGTAGTACTTACTTCGATTAAGTAAGTATACATACGAGTATAAAGTAGATACATATTACATTTACAAAAAAATGTTTTATGAAAATATTTCCATTTCTTTTTGAGAGTCCTGTAAGTACAAAAAAAAGGGATGCTGAGATGGTTCGGACACGTAGAGAGGATGGATGAAAGACGATTGACGAAACAGATTTATGAGGCGAGTGTGAATGGACAAGCTGGTAGAGGTCGACGTAGGCGAACGTATCACGATCAAATCGAAGACGTTCTCAGTAAAGGCCACGTAAAAAGTACCCGCAACCGACGAGCTTGTATGAAAACACTTATGAAAGTAGAAGAAGCGAAAGACATATGTCAGGATCGTAGCAAGTGGAGGGATGTAGTCTCTGCCTACCCCAATGGGAAAGAGGCGTGATAATATGTATGTATGTATGTATGTAAGTACAATAAAGAAATGGAATTTGAGCACACTCTTTATTCCTGATTAATATTTCAGAGACTCAACAAATGACGCTAGCGAGATATTGCTTTCATAGAATTAGCAGGAGTTTTTGGGAATTTATTTTAGCACACCCTGCTAATATTTTACAAATATGTATACATATATGAAACATTTTGTCGGTATGTTTGTTACTCCTTGAAACGGCTGACCAAAATTGGTTGGTTTTTGGTATAGAGATAGCTAATAACTTAGATTTAACTTAGTCTACTTTTTATCATCATAGTCAAAGTTTTTATCACCGTGCAGATGAAATCGTGGGGTAAAGTTAGTTGCATTTTAAAAATGAACCAGTACTACTATAGTTACCGCGTTACCAACTCAGTCGTGCGGCCATAAATCATTTCTCTATGTCTATCTCGCTCGCACTTGTGGGTCTTATGGAGCCGCATAGTGATGTGCGTAAGATGGTTATAGGTGCATATCGATAAGAATAAAATCAGATAGAAACGTGGTAGACAGTATTGTGGCCCTGAAAAGGGCCCTACTTTATGGCCCTACGACTCAGTTGGTAACATGATGACTATAGCACAAGTTTTATCGTAAATACATACCGAGTATTCAATAGATAAATGTATGCAAAATGGGACGGTGTAAATGGAAACTGCATTGTCATACATTTGTCTATCGAATAATTGGTGTGTATTTTACATCAAAATTTGTAGTCTACAGTACTTCAGGGTTGTGAAAATGGTGTAGATAAATAAATGTAGCAGAAAAGTCATACAAAGAGGTGATTTTTCGAATTTTTGCAGAAAAACACCAGATATGTGATCGAAACTATTTACAGTTGAAGTATTGAACTATGGTTTAAGCAATAGTTTAGTTTAAGTACCTATGTATTTGCGAGAATTCCCAAAAATAGTTAGAATACTTAATTCACAATTTTAAAAATCAATCCAAATACTAGGAACCTACCGTACTGTCATACTTTGAAAGACATGTTAAATCAGAAGCTGTTCATTATTTAGTACAACAACATTTCGACCATGTAAAATAGATTCAGTGAAAAACTCCAACAATATGCCTAGCCACCTCATAGCACATTTAACATGTCGACGACCTGTTTGGCTCAGTGGTAACATATCCGCCTTATAAGCCAGAGGCCCGGGTTCGATTCCGGCCGGGCAGATGTTTGAATGATGAATTTAAATGTTTGAATGATGAATTTAAATATTTGTTCTGGGTCTGGGTGTTCTGTGTGTTCCGTGGCATCCCCGACGCAAGGTTTATCCTAGTGGGGAGCTATGAGTGTGAAACATTTATAAACAAGCAATACCCTTAACTTACACTTAATTTATCAATTATTCTTATTCTTATTTATTGCGGTAAGCCCTGCAAGGGTTGCGCATTGTGCATTCTTTATAATAATACTTACATAGAGAATTTTTGCTTTGAATAAAGATTGTAGTGAAATTGGTTTACCGGTCGAAATGTTTTTTAATAATTTAATGGACTTATCTCAGAATTTGTGTCTGCAACTTTACTGAATAAATTGCAAAAATTTGAAAATTACGCACTAGGTATTTCTGAGAGTGTTCTTGAACTTTTCAAGTCTTTTCACAGATATATTTATGTGTAGATACCTACCTTATTTTATGTATATAGATAGTAGTTAAAGCATAATAGATGATTTTAGTTTAATAGATATGTACTCGTGGGCACTTGCTAACTTCCAATTTAGTTAACTCAGACTCAAAATTTGATAGTTTTGTTAAATTAAAAGTTAGCACTAACTACATACAGAGGTTTTATGTTTGTTTTGTAGGCCCGTCTCAGCTTGATTAAACAATACAGATCGAGACAAGCTTTTGTTTTTTACTGTCTCACGTATTGACGAGTCTGGCTGAAAAGAAAATCTAGAATAAAAATTTTAAAGACTAGCCACTTGCCTGAAATTCTGAAAAATGGTCAGGAACGTCCGGCTACGGTAGGTAACTTGGTAACGAAACACCTACTCGCCTCACATAAAATTATAGTTAAACACTTTCTTTTACATGAAATGGTTTTTACACGCGATTTGTTTCAAAAAAAGCCTTTACTTCTGATTTCCGCAATGTAATGTCGCACAAACAAAATTACAAAACATTCAACTCAACACGGCACGGACGGCAATTGACGGCATGCACATAAATTTCTGACATTGACATTTGATTTGTGATTGACAAGCAGCTGAGACGACGCTATGTATAGGGATGTCCATTCTATTCTCTATGAGCCGGATAGAGGATCTCAATGATTAACTTTATTTGTCTGATTTCGATTGTTTCAAAATATTATGTGAGATGTTTGTATTTTATATAATTTTAGCAACTAAAACAGGCTAAAACTACAATTTTTTACAGCATAATTTATGAATGACAGATGTAATAGTTACAATAACTTTATATTGTAGGATATTATAAATTTTAAAATTGTAAAATGTCATCTAAATCAACAGTATCCAATCGAATACAATCCTCTTTCCCTAAATGCCTACATCCGAATAAAATAGCGTGTTGTATTCCGACTATTTTCATTCCGTTCCGACCTCTTTTTATATCGAGGCAACTCTACGTTTAATACTGTAATGACGTTCCGTTACACAGACACCATAATATAATATATATTATAATCACTGATACTAAGATTAAATACAAAATATTATACATAGAAATGCCAATTAAAAATTACCACAAATAAGAACTTTTAAATATATAAAGTGAACCTACGACTACAGCGCAGCGGAAGAAGCACAACATAAATGTTAAGTTTGTAGTTCATTCATTCAGGTTCATTTTACGCACCCAGTCATCTTCTGGATAGTATGGCGGAAAAAATAATATCATTTCAAAATTAATCAACGTTTTGTCATACTCTGCATTGTAGTGTAGCACAAATTATAATTATGTTTTCCTAAATACTTTTTATATTGAGTTTGCGTACAATAATTACATTTGCGCATCATCGCATGGTATAAATATAAAAGGTCAATGTTTGTGAATGAGTGTTTATTGAGTCGGGTCTCCTGTACACGTTTCACTCAAAAATATGTATTGAAACTTGTGTAGAGATTTTAGTATATGTATTTTGTGGTATAGGTACCTAATATATTGCAGGAGATGTGCCTTTACTAAAATTGGAAATTGGCGTAGTCTAATCCTGGATTACCACATCCGCCGTTTATTCCGTAAACATCAACAGTTTCTACTATCTTCGGTAGTACCTACCTATAAATATTTCTGATTAACCATAGCAAGGCGATGCTGGTTCATAGTTAAAAAAATCATTTGAACTATTAAGTACCTACCTATTTTAAGTACGTTTAATCAGGTGTAAAATTATAAATATGAAACACATTTTTTTTGATTAATTAGATTATTTTTTTTTATTTTTCATTATTTGCTCATTATCTATACTAAAATATAATAATTTATATTATATTATTATAATAATACTAAAAATTTAAATCACAATACATACATATAAATAAAACGTACATAATAAATACATTATATTCTTTTATATAAATATATACTATACAACCAAAAGTTTATCTATAAATACAATATTATTTTAATTAAGTCCATTGCAATTTTTCGTCTAGCCGTTTTGTTTTTTCCTTAAAATATTAATTAGGTAACACCTAATTCATATTACGCCAAGCAGACGGTCGGTACCTTGAACTGCTGGAGCTGGGGTACTCCAGAAACCTGGGGGTTCTGTCCCTGCTGGATTTCGTTTCTGAAGATTTGATACTGCTGGTCTAGCTTAGACTTGCAGGTGACCTGTACAGGTTGGACCTGGAAGCTCTGGCCGCGGCAGTGCGATTGGCAGGCAGGCACAGGCAGTGTAGAGATGCAGATCTCTCCCTGATTTTGGTAATACTGAACCTGTTCCTGAAGTTGGCAAGGTCCCCTCGATTTCACGTAACTTCTAGACCTGTAGACGATCTGGCTGCCCCAGCTCTCCTCAGAGGGCTGCATGTTGTTGGTCCATTCAACATCCGAGCGAAGGATAGTAGTGTATTGAGTCTTGGGCTGGTAAGCTTCTTGCTTAGCCTGGTTCTGCAGCTGTTGGGTCTGAGAGTCAACGGTCTCGATGTTCAGAGCATAAGAGGCGCCGTAGTACTCAGGCTTGTCGACAAGGCCGTAGGGGGTTAGGTAGTCGTCACGAGGTTCGGCACTCATGCGGCCGCAGATGCCCTGAGCTGATCCCCTGTGGCTGTTGTCACCCGACATAAGCACGACTCTCTGGCCATCGTACAGCACGCGGAGCCTGTTCTCCCCGATCGTCAGCACCAGTACACCATCAGGCTGAGTGTAGTAGTAAAGCAAGTGGCTGGCTGCCACATCATCCCAGTACATGGTGAGGTCACCTTCGGACAGCTTCTGCCCGTTGGACTTGACTAGAACGACGTTTTGGTGGGAGCTCTGAGCTGGCTTGATCTCGATTTCTAAGTCCTTGCCGGTTTCAGATCTAGTGCAAAAAGTCGAAAGGATTAGTTAGTCAAACAGATAAGTTAAGAAGAAAATTTAATTTCAAAAAAGAAACTACCTACCTTCTTCAAATGGGAGAATTTTTCACATGAAATAGAGAAGAAAAGAAATTTCTTTAGATCAAAAGACAGCTCATTTTAAATTCTGCGTTAGTCGAGTGCGTAGGTATAATATTTTGCTCGGATTCCCTAGATTGAACGCGTAAAGAGTCAAATATTACTTACTTGTATGAGATGTAAATCTCTTGCTGGTTCTGGCTGGGTCTCTTGGCGAGGACAACAATATCGTGTCCGTTGCGGCGCTCGGTTGTCTGGTCTTGCATCACTACGTGCCAAGATGGGCTCAGGGTGTAGTCGTAGGTTCGGTCACTGAAGGTACGGATTTTGGAACCATCGACGGAGCAGAAGGCTGTAGAAAAGAGAAAATTAGATCAAGCTCTAAGTAAAATAGACAATAATTAAAGGTAAGAAGGCAGGCAGTCGTCAAAAATCGTAAAATCGATTAGAAGGCTGTTGAGATGTACTTACGACGGTATTGCTGGTGAGTGTAGTAGTTCTGAACGCGCTCAAAAGGCTTCCACAGGCTGTAGAAAGACACAGCACCTACGGTCCACCGCGGCATCTGCACGTTGTCCATCTCAATATGGCCGTACTTCGAAGTCATGGCCCAGCTCATGTAGTTTCCTTTCAAGTAGTCTGCGTTAACTTGGATCTCAATCTTTCCTTCGGGGTTAACCTTCAGAGGGTTCTCTTGGGCGTCCCAGAAACCAAGGTTCTTTATGATCTGATAAACGCGGTAAGTCATGTTCTTGGCTTGCTGGTCAACTCCCTTGTAGTTGAAGGTGGCCTGGAATGTGTCCGGAGTGTGCGCCAAAACGAGCATCTTGTGGCAAGCATACTGGTAGTAGTTGTTCTCAGATATTTCCTGAGAGCATTGTTTGCCGCTAGGCATGTCCTGGAGCTCTTCAGTGTATTTCTGGCTACGTTTGGCGTCACCTTGAATCTGGATGCGGCTGTTTCCTCCCTTTCCGTATCTAATGTCAAAGTTGAACGTTGATTTGAGGTCTTTCTGGAGAGCTTGGAGGAAGTTCAAAGATGTGATTTGGGGTCTGTTGACTGTGCCGACAGAGTTGTACTGGTTCTTGCCTTGAGGTGTGTTGATGCCAGCGAAGAATATGTATTGGATCTTAGGGTCGACGTTGCTTTGTCCAAACGCGGCAGTAATGATGTTCTCTATCTTCTGAGAACCTTCAAAGACAGCGCTTAAGTCGAAGACGGTTACTCGGGCCGTTTTAATACCAGCGGCTACGCGTTTCATGACCACTTCTCTGCGAGCTTGACTGTTGGGGGTGACGTCACTCATCTCAGTGGGCTCTCCCATTTCACCACCCTGTTTCTGGTTGTGGAGTTCATCTAAAAATAAAATATATAGTCAGCAACCAAGAAGGTGTGTAGGTATTGATTTAAAAGAAAAACATTTTTTTGGCTATCATTTCGATTAAATTACTTACCATAGACAGCGTTGAAGGTGATGGCTTTGTTCGGAGATGCCTTGGCAAGATGCTTCAGGTTAAAGTGCGTCAGCGCCACATCACGTTGCTTGAGTAAGTCCACGATGTTCGTCAACACGTCGCTAGCAGGGAACATGGTCCAGACGTTCTTGAAGTCGTTGGAATAAGAGTAGCCTTGCAGCTGGAAGAGCATACCAATCTTTTGGCCGTACCGGGAATCAGTGGAGTAAACCTTCCTTGGGCCTCCTTGAATGACCTTCGTGGTAGGGTCCTGAGCAATGGGCACGAGAGATTCCTTCTTCTGGCTAGAGCTGTAAGGCCAGACACTGTAGTGCACTAGAGTAGTATCCTGTTCGGAGTGTAGAGGCTGAATCTTGAATTGAACTTGCTTAGGCTGCACTTGAATGTGCACCTTAACAGGGATGGTCAATTGTACTTTGTTGATAACGCCGACGCTGGAGAGCTGGTTCGAAAGAGTATCCATGAAACCTACGTTACCGTCTATGTTTCTGGCATAAGTGAACTGGATTTCCTTGTCCATCTGCGCTTGCAAACCTAATTGCTTGGGCAGGAATTTGATTTCACCCTTGGCCTTGCTCTGAATGTGGATGACGGTAGGCTCCTTGTATTTGTAGATGAAAGGCATACCCATAGCGACGGGGAACATGATGCAAACTTGAGCCTGGTTTAGGACTTTGGTGTAGTGCTTGTCAACTCCCTTAGACACTTCGGACATGTAGTTCTTCATATCTAGTGGCATCTGCTTGAGGTCTTCTTCGCTGAAGGTGAAGAGTCTCTGCTGGTTCATCAGATCGAAATCCAATGAGCCTTCAAGAGGTACCTCTGGATCGCGCTTGATGTTAAGCATATCAGCAACTTTCTCAGCTGAGTACTTGTGGTCAGCGTTAGACTTGTCAAGAGTAGCAAGTGCCAAGGATCTCAGATAGTTAATAAACTGCTGAACACTGGAGAAACTGCCCAGGATCTGTTAAGAGTAAATTAAAATTAATGTCTATTGTTAATAACAGGTGAAGTAAACTGACGGTGAATATGAATATCAAAATAACGAGCTTACCATGTTCTGGTTTTTCCATCCGTCATTTTTGTTCCTCAAGGAGTATCTGAACATCTTAGGGAAGATGCTGTCTTCGCTGCCAATAAGAGCAAGTGACCTTAAGATATCTTGTTCGTATTCGTTGTCAAAGTTATCCCTCAAGTTCTTCAGAGAGTATTGGTTACCGAACTCCTCCTTTGTCACGATCCATCTGGCAGCTTGGGCAGTTCTGGCACTGAAATATAAACCAATTTTTTATTATTATTTTGGATAAAGAGCTTTTTCAGTTGGTTTACTTTCTGGTAATAACCTATCACCGCATCACTGCTTACCATCGGGCGAGATGACGGTCAAACTCAAGCCTTAAAAAAATAATGAATAAATATACTTACAGATCCCAATTGCGTGGGCTCTTGAGTTCAGCAGCAGACTCGATGGCTGATTTCAAGAAAGCACGGACTTGCACACTGGGATCATCGTGAGTCATCTGGGCCATAGCTTGCATCATCATGGCGGTCGGGCGAGCAAAGAAGATGGTGTTGATGGCAACTACTCTTACTTCGTAGGGCTCAGCGGTGTTTCTTAAGATGCTGTAAAGCACAGCACGTACATGCCTGTCTTGTTGTTGGGCTAGAACTCTAAGATTATTGATCATTTGGACGCGAAGGTAGGTGGTTGTAGATATCTGGCCTTCTAAGTAAGGAGCAAAGACTTTTAGGATTTCAGGATGGCCCAAGTTGCCGATAGCCTTGATGTACACCTGAGCTTTGCTGCTGTCGCCTTGTTCAACAGCGTTCTTCAGATTCTCAGAGAGCTCGGGCAGAATTTCGTCAACGACGAAGCTGTCATGTTTGCGAGCAAGACGTCCGTACATGTGAGAAGGGTAGAAAGAGTGAGCAGTGTAGTTGTTGACCTGGCCTTGGTTGATGAACCTTGTAGCAGCAATCAGAGCAGCAGTGTTCAGGAACTTTTGCTGCTTAACTTCTTCGCTCACAGCCAACTTGTAGAACTGGCTCATAACATCCTTGGTCGGGTAGCGGAGAGTGTTGGCTAATGTGGTAACCACTTGAGCAGCCTCTTCACCTTCAAGTTTTTGGGTTTGAATCCAGGTCTTGATCTGTTGGAAAGCGGGAAGGGTTCCAGCCTGGACAACGGCGTCGCGGAAGATCATCCACATGTCTGACTTGACAATGTTGTTAGACGACTTTCCCACTTCGATGCTGCGGCTAGTCTGAGCGAGCTGCTCGGTGCTCATGGAAGCGATGACTCGGACCAAGATGTTGAATTTCGAGAGGAAATCAGCTTTAGGCATGTTGTTAGGGTTCTGCAGCTGTTGTGCGATATCCTGAAGAAGCTTCTGGGCATTCATAGTGTTCTGCTTCCTATCCGCATGGGGCTGGGGGATCATATACAGAGAAGCATACGCAGGCTCGTTAATGTTGGGGATCTCGTCATTTACGTACGCAGACTCAGAGTCGCTGGAGCTAGAAGCCTCAGAACTTGATGGGCCGTAGCGTTTGTTGATGTTGCTTACTTTGCTCACTACTGGTCCAAACTTAGGGTTCGAGCGACGAACCCTGCTTATCTGGTTTGGGGCTAGCATGTGCTCGTGTGATTCCGAGGATTCAAATGAAGAGGTCTTGTCGTGGTAAGCTTGTTGTTTTGCTGACATTGCGTATAAAAGACTCTTGATCAGGCGGCTGTTCTCCAGTTTCTCCCATTCGGGCTGGTTGTCTTCTTCAACGGATTCCAAGATAAGCAGCACGTTGCTGTACACTTCAGCTTTCTGCTTTCCATAAAGATGGGGGTGAACGTGAACAGTGCTGGTGGTCTCGGCCTTGTAGATCTGACCTTGCTTGGAGGCGAGGATGCGAGAGATGGTGGCACGTCTGATAAACTGTTCCTCGTCGGTCTTGTGAGCGGTTCCAGTCCATTCAGCACCATCGGGTACACCAAAGTGGTACGCAACTCTGTGGTGGCAGTGACCGTAGTTCTTGCTCTTAGTGATTTCTATGGGATCTTCATCCGCAGCAAACTTGGGCAGCTCACGACGCCATTCAGCGGCAACGGGAGAAACAGCATAGAGCGTTTCACAGTCACCAGTGACATCAGCTTCCATCTTTCTGAAGAGTCCCTGTTGAACATCCTTGTCGTAGCTGTCTTGAGAGCCATGGATATTATGGTGCGTCGACAGATCGACCTGCAGAGCTCCGATCAGACCCTTGAGAAGATTCTCATGAGGCAGAGGGAGGGTGGACAGCAGAGTGAGAGACTGAACGCGGCCTCCTACGACAGTGATCTCAAAAGGCTTGTCCAGGTCCTGAACAGGCTGGTACTTGAGGTCCTGTGGGAGCTCTCTGTTCTTGTCGAGTTGCTGGTGAACCTGGGCATGCTGGGGGTTTTCTAGCCTGGCCTGGAGTTGGCCGGGGGCAAGGACGCGGACGATGAAGTGCGCTCGGAAGGCAACACCGGAGCTAGCCCCCTCATGAAGGCGCGCCAGGGTATGGGACTGCACGTCGTAGCGATACAGCTTGCCGACCTGCCAAGGCGACTGCTGCCATTCTCCCTGCTGTTTCGTGCTCAGCTGAGTTGTTGAGACGGCGGCTGTAATAAAAATCAAACATAAGTATTATTGAATCTTATATATAACTAACAATGAATCGCTGTTCATTTGGCTGGCTATAACTCGAGAACGGCTGGACTGATTTCGCTAATTTTGATCTTGAAATATTTGTATAAGTTCAGGGAAAGTTTAAAAAAAATAAAAATGACTGCGGGTGAAACCGCCGGGTGCAGCTAGTATAAAATAATAATTTAGATATTTCTATTTACTATCGATGTTATAGTGATAGTCAAAATTACATGATCAAAATTAGCACTATATGATAATCAAACCCTACAAAGCAAAAAAGCACAATTTCAGGAAAATAAAGTAGGTACAAAGACAAAGAAGAGATGAGGAAGTAAGTGATATACATTTACAACAGTACAGAGAAAACTATCACTTTTTGGAAGGCTATGATTATAAAAATAATGTGCATAAAATAAATAATAATAATGTTCTATGAATAAAATATTTTGAATTTTGAATTTCAAGATAATTATAGTAAAATGAAGAGGTTTTGTAAAGTGAAATAACTTACCGATAATCGCCGTCAAGACTAAGAACCTCATGTCAGAGCCGTTAGCAGAGCCAGTGGTTGTCAGAGAAGCTCACTAGAACACTTCTGGCGTCCCTAACCCATACCCCAGCTTATATAGTAAGACTAGACCAGACTTACACGTGCGGCACTACTTTTGACCCTAGATAGGATACATAGTTGCAATTTGTTGATTTGACACTATTTGTAGGCTAGATGTAAAGCAATACTAGCTCAAGATCACAAAGAAACGCGTTTAGATTCAACGCGACTTCAAAACTGATTTGCGAAATAGGTAGGTATATTCACGGGTGTACTTACGGGATGATGATTGAATACGCTCCCGACCCGTGGTCCAACCATAGCGGTTGGACCACGGGTTAGTAAAACTATCAGTGGGTGGACCATTGATAGTTTTTACTATAGGTATATTTTTTCTATAGATATACAGGGTTATTCATAAAGCGTATGCTAAGCCGAAAAGAGCTCATGGTACTCATCATTATGAACCACTTTTACTTTGGGACCAACCCGAAATTCGCAAAAAAAATATCAGCTCTTTCCATAGAAAAATGTCAATGACACTCGACAAAATGTATGGAACACCTGATTTTTTTTTCGCGAATTCTGGGTTGGTCCCTTTAAAAGTTGTTCATAATGATGAGTACTATTAGCCCTTTTCGGCTTACCATACCCTTTATGAATAACCCTGTATATTTTTTGTGTTGGTAAATGAGATATGGTGATTTAATATAGGTTTAATGATTTGCAAGATAGGTAGGCATACTCATAGGTATACTCACGGGATTGTAATTAAAAACTTCTCAGTTTTTTAACCGACTTCAAAAAAGGAGGAGGTTATCAATTCGTCTGTATGTTTTTTTTTTTAATATTTTTTTTTATGTTTGTTACCTCATAACTTTTGACTGGGTGAATCGATTTTGATGATTTATTAGAAAGCTGACGCTTCCCATTTGGTCCCATTTCAATTTAGTCCAGTTCTGATAATGGTATCCATGAGAAAACCATACAAGTATTAAATTTGCATTAAGTACGTGCGCAACAAATAGATGAATAACTCAATAGTCGGTTTTTGTTTTTTGTTTTGTAAAAATAATGTTCTTGTTTCACCCCACAATGTAAGTAGTAAAACTCATTATAGGTATCCCTTTGAAGGTTGCATGATTTGCATGATAAACTAGGAAGTGTTTTATTCGTTTTCATCAACCACTATCTTAAACTACAGGGTTATTCATAAAGGGTATGCTAAGCCGAAAAGGGCTCATAGTACTCATCATTATAATAACTTTTACTATGGGATCACCCCGAAATTCGCGAAAAAATAATCAGCTGTTCCATACATTTTGTCAAGTGTCATTGACGTTTTTGTATGGAACAGCTGATTTTTTATTTAGGTTAGATTTTATAGGAAGTAGGATAAGGAACTTGTTAAGGACAACGAGTAGGGACTACGAGTAGACGGAGAAAGCATCATATTGCTATCTCCATCTCACTCTCGAACATTCGCGAATAGAACCTTCTCGATCGAATTTACTCGATCGACCATTATTAATAGAATTTTCTCGAATCATCTGAATCGAACTTTCCCGATCAAATATTGTACATAAATAGAACTTTTTCGAATCGAACCATCTCGATTAAACATTCCAGATCGAACATTCTCGATCCTACCGGTAAAGTTGGCCTATATAGGTTAAAGCTATGAAAGATCTGGAAAGTTCTCGAACGAAAGTTCTAGAATAAAATTAATATAAATTGTGAACAACCGAGCCGTAACAGTCAGTCTATTTTTGAACGTGAACCCGAATAGAACTCAAGTTAGTATTAGATCGCGATACTGACCAGAACCTTGGAAATAAAGGAACCTAGAACCGAACGAGGATCTTTTATTTGAACTACATTATACAGTCCACCACAGTTCTGTTCCTTTTCTCTACTTTATTATTATTAGTCGTGATTCTCATAAATATCGTCATAAATCCGTAATTTATAATACATGGCTCTCCCTTAGTCATATTTCTGGTCATTTCAATCTGTTCTTTTCAGAAAAACGTTTTTAGGAATTCTCAGATTTATACCATCACCAAAGAAGTTCGGAAATGTAGGTAGTTTTAGTATTAGAATGTATTTTATTTGAATGTATTTTTAAGTATTTATTATTATTATTTTTATGTAGGTTTATATGAGTATTCTTCAATATTGCACACCCCGTTTTTATATTTTTTATCTATCCTCTCCATTCTAAGGTTGCCTGGAAGAGATCGCTCTTAGCGATAAGGCCGCCAGTTGTCGCACTAGTTTTAGGTGCTATAATCCTTTTGTTTTGTAATTTATGGCGTGAACAATAAAAAGTTTATCTATCTATCTATCTATCTTCGAAAGTAACTCTCTTTTGTCACTTTGGGGGAACGAACGTATCGATAGATTGTAAAAAAACACGTCATTTTTCAAGGAGGTATTATATTTTTAAAGTTTATTAATTTTAACGACAGCAACTGTCTTCTAAAATAATAAAATTGTCTAAAGATGTCCAGGCATCAAAAAATATGAGCAAACAGAGATCTCTCAATGGAAAAAATCTTAACAAAATATTCCTAGTACGAGATTCTTTGGAAAGCATCTATTTGTACATTTATTTAAGCATACATTACTAAGTAAATACCTAAATAACTATAACATAAGGTACTCTGTACAATTGGATTTCCAGACCGACCAACATAAAGCAGAGCGAAATTTTAATGCAATTCCATTGGTTAATACCGAGTTATGCTAAGGAAAGGGCTTATGCTGTTGAAAAGGCTCAAAGCTTAGTATAGCTTACTATGGGACCAACCCGGAATTCGCGAAATAATTCAGCTGTTCTATAGAAAAATGTCAATGACAGTCGATAAAATGTATGAAACAGCCGTATTTTGTTTTTGCGAATTCGGGGCATACCCTTTCCTTTTACCTCTGTATTGTTAGCTCATCTTTTCTCCACCCCAGAGATAAAGCAGCCTAAGCCAGTATTTTTTTTTTTACAAAAATAGATAAATCATGGAAAATTGTATCCTTTGTTTGATCAACAGTTGAGGTCGAGGGAGCAGCAATGGGTGTTGCAGGTTCAAATCCTGTCAGTTACCCAAATTATAAACTGTCCTCACAAAATTTGAGAAAATTTAAATAGTGTGGATACCACCTTTAATAAAATTTACTTCCTAAGTAATTTTGTTACGGTTTAATCAATTCTGCTTCCTCCCTCCCCTCTCCCATTCTACCTCTATTCTGCACTGCTGGATTGCTGCATACAGGGTTATTCATAAAGGTTATGCCAAGCCGAAAAGGGCCCATAGTACTCATTATTATGTACAACTTTTACTATGGGACCAACCCAAAATTCGCGAAAAAAAAATCAGCTGTCCCATAGAAAAATGTCAATGACACTCGACAAAATGTATGGAACAGATGATTTTTTTTTTGCGAATTGTGTGTTGGTCCCATAGTAAAAGTTGTACATAATAATGAGTATTATGAGTCCTTTTCGGCTTAGCATACCCTTTATGAATAACCCTGTATGTAGAATCGAATAATATAAAGAGATAAAACCTAACCTATATCTTAATTAATAATAAAAAGGTAAAACTCCTAAGTAGTTGAGCAATTGTAGGTGCTTTTGGAACATTAACTTAAACCTATCTAAGTACAAAATCATGTCTTTAAAAAGAGATCGTCAAGAACATCAACATACAAACATTATGTTACCTTCTTTAACTAATCACTAACTTTGGTCTAAGCTATAGCTTTAACTTGTGTTTATAACACAAATTCGTAAACATAAAGGGCCTTACTTATAAAGCCTGCTTAAAGTTATTCGTTGTTTAAAGTTGTCCGTCTTTTTTTTGCTCGTGACATTTTACGTCATCGAGAAGGTATCATAGCAATTTAAGCAGTTACTAACTTTAAGCAGGCTTTATAAGTGAGGCATACTAAAAGGAAAATTTAATTCTAAGAAACTACATAATTTGTGCCGATTTTCGTCCTTTCAGTCTTCAATTGAGCAGCAGTTTTCTAAACTAATATCTATAATTAGATTTGCTAATACTCAGCTTCAATACTTATTAATTAACTAAAGCTAAACTATGATTTGTGAACAAAATGCACAACTACATACTAATAGATAGTAATTATATATACAGATATACAATAGCGGTCTCGGTACACTACCCTGCGGTAAACTTTACCTGCCTTCATACTTTAGTATGAAATGTTGCGCCAATAAAACAAAACCCAATCAAACGCTTCAGCCTGGTCACAGTCTTGATTTAGTTTTGGATAAATCGTTTGCGATGCCAGAATCAAATCATATTATTATGAGCTTTATCACTTAAATGTGAAAGTCAAACTTTGAATTACTTCAATAGGCTTTTTCTTGTACTGAAAAAATAAACGGTTTCAACAGGATAGCGTGTGCAACCCCGGGCCGTAGCTTGCTCTCTTATTTTGTGAAGAAATCTACACAATTTGCAATCTGTCTTTGCTAAATTTTACCTACAGCTACTGCATGAAGCTTGCTGCCTATAAGTGCCTATGTTACGAGTACATCTAAAGTTTTCGTCACAAATTCGTCACAGCCTTACAACCTCTGCAAATTTGGAACTGTTAGCTTATCTCTGATGCAGCGTAACGTGGCCAGCTTGGCTGGTGAGCTCGGCACCGACTGTTCTTCTAGTTTCCTCAGAGGTCTGGAGGACGGGATGCAAGTGCGAGGTACTGTCGGCATGTGGGGGTGAGTCTTAACATGTTTCCGCAGAGAAGAGGGGTCGGTGTAGCGCTTGCCGCAGCCAATGGCACCGCATGCGTATGGTCTCTGCAAGAAATGGTTTAATATTTAGATTGGTTTGCTAATTCCTTATTCGAAAAAAATGTGTTGTAGATCACATTGCAGCCTGCTATAGGTACATAAGTTTATAGAAAATTGGATTGGTAAATGGGACATTTTTCTCAAAGTCGTGCTCAACAATATTTTGTAATAATTTAAGAATTTATTTAATGATTGACTCATAAGCAAAAACATCAGAACTAAAAAGCACGTTCTTTGTTTTATTTTATTATTTTCTAGTCATACTATGTTTTTTTTTGCAATTGATTTACCTATCAACCTCGATGGCTATATTTCGAATTGATATTAATATTACAAAAAACAGTGTATTGCTAAATTGTATTCGGTAATCTGCAACCTAACCTAACCAACCTAACCTAATCTGTTTCTTTTCTTATGTTTGTAAAAAATACTAACAGCATTGAAATGCGTCCTCTGATGCTTGGCCCTGTCCGAGGAGTTGGAGAAGGCTTTCCGACAGTGCGGCGCGGGGCACGCGTACGGGCGCTCGCCGGTGTGCGACCGGACGTGGATCTTCAGGTTCTCCAGCCGGGAGAACGCTTTACCGCAGCCTGGGTGCTGAGAATTGTGAAGACAATGTTAGGAAGAATGAAGACGAAAAAGATGAAAACAAAAATTTTGTTGATTGTTGTTTAAAAATTGGTTGCTCAAGTTGTTTGGGCTTTGGGTTAAAAGAAAAGACAAAGACCGCAAGTGTCTTTAATTGATGGCTGACAAATACGAGTACAGCCAAAAAAGAGTCAGAGTATATAAAAAATAAATCATCATCAATATGTTTGCTTCATAACAGTTTCCTTGAGACAATTTCTGTGTTCAAATCGATAAAGATTAATGATCTAAACATAGATCAAATTAAAATTTGAAGCTATGCGATGAAGAGATAGGTTACCTACGATGCCTTCTCAGTCTATTATCATCAATGTCTTTTCTTTGTACTATTCTCTTTTCAGTATCAAGTAACTAGATTTTTTATTTACTTACATGACACCGATTCGGCTTATGTCCGGAATGCACCCTCATGTGAATTAGCAGTTTGTATCTCGCATTGAAAGGCCTCCTTTCGCGGGCGCAGTCTCTCCATAAGCAGCTGAATTCATCACCTAAAAATTGATATAGAAGTGATTAGGTAATTCTTGGAATCAACTCAAAAACTTTTTAAAGATTGATTTACGTTTTAAACAATTTTTAATCAATTCGAAATTTTGTTAGGTAGTTAGGTAGAATTTGTCAATGTGTGCTTTTAAAAGTGTCATTATGATCTTTTTAATCTGTAAAACACTCACCTTTGTAAGTGTTGACATGCGCTCTTTCGATGTGCTCTACCAGAGTGTTTTGGTTCGGGTACTTTTCGTAGCAGTGCTCCCATAGACACACCCTTTCACCTGAAACGTGCATTTTTATTATTATCTAGTAAAAAGTTACGCAAAACGAATGAAAATCTATATTCGTGAAAATAATTGTCTTTATCTTACCTTGACTTTTATCTTTTTCCATCTTCCGCTGATTTGAATGGCTCTTACTGTCGTAAGAATTGGCGGAATTCTCATTATCTCCTTCCAAATGAATCCCAAAATCATCCAAATTTACGAAAAGTTCATCTTCGTCGAAATTCTCCGAGTTCTCATCATAGTATGAACTATGAACATCGCTTTCAATCGACTCCGATACTGAAACTTTTCTTTCATTTTTGTCGAAGGTAAATTCGGTACAGCTCGTTGGTGTATCAGGCAGAATATATCTGTTGTTGTTGTCCAAATTATATAGAATATTGTTAGGATAGCTGTAATGTTCTATACTGTTTATCTGTTGAGTGGATTGTGTGTTTACATTTACATTATTGTAATCTGGTACAGTATTTTCTTCGTAGTTGAAATTATACCGCTTGGAGAATACAGTATCTATTGACGGTAGCAAATTCTTCTCAGACACGTTTGCGTTGAGATATTCATCTTTAAATCCGTCGGGAGTGAGTCTCGATTCGTCTTCTCGGCAAAGCTCATCTATCAATGATTCATCATCGATGTAATCGTTGCTTTCGTATGCTTTAGTTTTAGCATCTGCTTTGAAACCTTTTTCGTCAAAATCAATGCTATCCAGATCTAACAGAACTTCTTTTATGTTTTGATCATTTATATTACAATCGATAACTTCATCTATAATTCCGAAATCAGGCTCAGTGTTTGTATTATTCCAATTATCCAGCACTTCAAAATCAAAGCTTTCCTCGACGCCATATTTGAAGCTGTCATTCTTCTTCTTGTTGCTATTCTCTAGCTCTAAATTGAATTGCGTCATGTAATACGCGTGTAGATCAGTGACATTGTTTTTTTTGTCGTTGAACATCTCCTCGTTCTCGTAGCAAGGTATGATATCATATTCTGCCATGTTGTTAGGTTCATTTACCTTACAAAGTTCAGTAATCCTTAAGAGGTGTCTGTAATTGCCATGTGGTGTTTACAGCTTAGTTTCGCGCATGTGGCTCTTGCTATTATGAAAATAAACTTTCTAAAGTTTCATCAGCCGCATCTGCGAATTATAAATTTTATCGTTAGAAGACACGTGTTACGCTCGTTGCTGCATATCTTCTTTTTTTTGATCCGAGGAAGTGTTTACGGTACTTTTTGCTAGTTTGATTAATAATTTTATATTATTGCATCTGCTATTGTTGTAATGATTAGAATTAGAAACTAGGTTTTTATTTTTGTACCTACTTGATTTGGTTTTATATTTGTAAAAATCTAATTATATTTACTGAACTTACTTTACTTTTTTACTTTATACTTTATCTTAATATATATAAATTACGAGTCACGTTGTTTGTCCGCTATAGACTCCTAAACTACTTAACCGATTTCAATCAAATTTGCACACCGGGTGCAGTTCAATCTAACTTAGGAGATAGGATAGCTCACATCTCAATTTATAGTAAAAAAACATGAAAAATTAGAAAATTTAAAAATACTTAAACCATATAGAGCTTTGGACAATGTATACTTTTTTAATGTAACTTTTGACATTTGACATAGAATTGACGCAATGGCTTTTGACAGGACAACGTCTGTCGAGTCAGCTAGTAGAAGATATGTTAGAAAAACTTTAACTTGACAACTGAAACACCTAGATTAGGTATAGAAAATATTTTAACAATTGATGTTGTTCGTTGGTAAGAGCATCATTTGAGAACGGCTAAACTGATTTGGATACAAGAACATTATTTTTACAAAACAAAAAACAAAAACCGACTTCAAAAGACCGACTATTGAGTTATTCATCTATTTGTCGCGCACGTACTTCATGCAAATTTAAGATTTATATGGTTTTCTCATGGATATCATAATCAGAACTGGACTAAATTGAAATGGGGCTAAATTCCTTAATATTATTTTAAACTTTACGTCTTAGAAATTCATTTTAAATCTCACAGTGCAGGTATTAATACAAAATAAAGTTGCTTAAATATTTTTACTAATTTAAATACTTTTGAATTATTAATATTATTTACAAATAAATGTAATAACGTTAAAAAATATGAATTAAGTAATATAATTGTTTATAATTTTTTTATATAACAATTTAGCATCGTGTTCGTTTTAAAAATTAAGGTACTTTTAATTTAAGGATGTAATGTTTTCGGTGATGTTTAATTAAGTAGGTATGTATCTATGTCTGCTTAAAGAAATAGATACATGCCGTAAGTGCTTACAAATTAAAAAATAAAACAACAAAAAAAAACATGTCAGAAAATCAACTTACCGCCAAAACTGAACACCACACATTCAAACTTGGAACATCACAAAAGGCGGGAGAGGAACTGTCAGTTTGACACATAACCTAAACACGACCTCACGTCACGAGTCACGTCACGGGAGTGCTACGAAGGAAACTTGGACCGGGATAGACTCCTTAGGGAACGTGGATGTATACATTTACTAGATGTGGTACAGAAAAAAATATTAACACTTAAAGTTTGTCACAAAATCTAGGTTCTCTTTGTTAGTTCTTTGTAGAGTAAATAAATAAATAAGAGAACTTAGAGTAAATATATATACAAAACTTACCGTATTACTTTGGAAATTTTCCCTTAGGGATTTTACTTTTGCTATCGACAAGAAGTTTTTTCAAAAGATACCTGATTTTCTATCAATACTATACTACCAAATCTTATTTATTATTACTATTTCTGTAGATAATTGTGATTTAGACACTGCTAAAATAACAAAAGATAAGAAAGATTATAAGACAATTTTAATGTATTACATATTTTATTACTCTATCAACGCCGGGTAGATACTTAAAATATTGCTGAATTATAAAGTCTTGATAAAATTACAAAAATAATAGTAGGTGCTTCTTTTTTGTTTATTTTATTTTTTATTCGTGACACGTAAATAAGCTTAGCCATAAAGATACATAGGATACAGCAATACATAAGCTGATGTGCTAGAGCGTACTTGCTTCTCTATGTTCCTTCCAGTCACTCGACCTCTAAGTGCGCAACATGTGGTTTTCAGGTGGCACACTCGCTGAAAACTGTAAAACAAATACGAACCCACCGTTAAGCTGAAAGAAATAAAGTTCAAATTGCGTTGACCTTAAATTTTTATGTTAATTTATAAGTTGGCACCGAAGTCGGATTATACTAGATCGATGTAAGTTGGTAAGAAATTTTATAGCATCTTTTGGCGCCAAACTGTTTTATTGGTAGGATGGTAGGTAATGTAATTAGTAGTAATAGAATACTTATGATGCGTGACTTTTGGAGAAATGGTCCCCAATAGGTACACGTAACGAGTACAGTGGCGAGACAGTGCCCTCGGCCGAGTACTCGGTTTGTATAAACATTTTGACGAGGCGAGACAGTCACTTGAACCATGTTTTGTTTGCTCTGCGCAGTATGCTCATTTACTGTCTCGACACTGTACTCGTTAATAATCAACCCAGTAGGTAATGTAATAGAATATAGCAGATAACTCTGTAAATGAGGAGTATAGGCGTCTCCTGCACGGGCACGGGCAGTGGACAAATTGTCTTTCCACCGTTTTTATCCCGTGGGAAATTGGCAAACATAGTCTAACTTCTAGCTATAATAATTATAGTTTTGTCACATCTACGCGTGAAAAACGGTCGAAAGACAATTTTTCCACGGCCTATGCTAGGCCCGTTGCAGGATATTCTCAACAGGCTGAAAAAATGGAAGCACCCCTTCAATTAGAAAACATATCAATTCAGGAATTTAAATTGCATACAATGCAAATTACAGAAGCCCATAGACACACTAGAGTTGACTAGAGACACTGGGCAATTATTGCCAGTATGATACTGGTACCGAGTGGGTCCTAGCACAGAATACTAAGGTAGTAAACCTAGTGATTCCTTTATACATGTTATGGCCATGTCGTCGATTCGGTCGACAAGCTTTTGTGTTATAAACGTAACATAACGACGTTTTTAGTTGATATTAAAAGATTTAAAGGAAAAGTTTATTAATTTTATTCTTTTCAGCGCATTTAAATAAAAGTTTTTTTTGGTTTTTTCTCCCTCAAAATGTCTAATTTCAAAATCTTCACACAATATTAAAGAACTATACCTATAAGCCCAATTAAAAATAAATATTATTACGAGTATCTATCTACTAACAATACTAAAACTGTCATAAACTTCGTCACAAAAACGCGACAAAAACTAAAGGTGAGACAAAAAATCGTTGACGACGTCGTTAAGTTCTACGTATTTTTTTGTGACCCTTTACTTAATTTTACAGAAGTTTATTGATTTTTTTGCTGAAAGGATTCATATGCAACCTTTAATCCTCCCACTGCTGGGATACAGGTCTACCCTCGAAGGGTGATTAGGCCGTATTCCACCACGCTGGCCAAGTGCGGATTGGTGGATTCACATACGCCATTGAATTTCTTCTCCGGACATGTGCAGGTTTCCTCACGATGTTTTCTTTCACCGAAAAGCCAGTGGTATGTAAATTCGTACATAAGTCCCAAAGAACTCATTAGTCGGGGTTTGGACCCGCCACCTCAAGCATGCGAAGCGGCTGTTCTCCCACTGAGCTATCACGGCCTGAAAGGATTATTGGATGGTTTTGTAGAGTGCTTTTCTCATCATCATCATAAAGGGCATTCTTTCGTCCGCTGCTGGATATTGATAAGGCCTTCATCGCATTTTCCAAGGCACAGTAGGTAGGTACTCAATACTCATACGATAAGGGTTACCATAAGAAAATTTGAAAAGTCCGGGAAAAAAATCTGACACACCAGTAAAAGTCCAGTCATTGGGCTCGCACCCCCTTCCTGTCGACTATTTTATTTCGTTTACAAATACGATTATGACTTTTTTTTAACAATTAATTTTAGTAAAATGTTTTAAAGTAATTGTTTTAGTTTTCGGCTAAAAGTTGAGCACGAGACTAGGATGAATGGCGTAAATGAAATGAGTGAAAGGAGTGACTGATAAAAAAATCAGATAATGAATAAATTTACTACACATCCACTCGTAAAATAAAAATCAAATTTCCTGTAAAGCGTAGCGTTCCGTAGCTCTTCGTAGCGTGCTCGTAGCGTACCTAAGTTAATCCCGACGGTCACCCATCCAAGATTTTTTTATTTATGATCAGCTTCTTCTGGTTAGATTTGGGGTTCTAGAGTGTTTGTGTGTTTTAGTGGGTTTTACTCTAATACAACTGTGTTTTATTAAAAGATTAGGAATCTTCTGATGATACACCCGTGACAACAAAAGGACTAGATATTAGTGAAAAATTGAGATTTCGGACGTGAATCGATTCCAATCTCAGGGCATGTGTCTCTACTAAGTTATATCAAAGAACTCAAGAGACCACGGACGAAGTCTAGATAAACTAGATTAGACCTGACCCGTGATCCTCACCCGAGCACTAGGTGACGAACAGAGTTGCTTATCACGGGGTGAACAAACTGTTATAGACTGTTATCAGGAACCCGTGTAGCCAGATCAAAGATCAAGATCGGGATATAGGAAATCAGGACTATTGAAGGTCTCTGGAAATGCGACCCTATCGGCTAACTCTTGTAGCTTTGACAATGAAGTTCAGGTTGTAAAAATTAAGACCAGAATGGCGTCATCACAGGCTTGAGGAAAGCCAAATTGACCTATTTCTTTCATGAAATGATAGCCGCTGAGGCTGCTGACGTTTTTGTACTGTCACCTCGAATGACGCATTTCAAAAAAATCTTCATAAGCCAAAATTAAAAAAAAAAACAGAAATTAATCATAATTACTCTACCTACAGGATGTGTTCAATAAAATTAAATATAGTAATGTTCCAAAAAGTCATCACAACGGTTTAAAAAAGGAATCGAGAAAGCATGAGTGCACGCGCAAGGCGCGTTTTTTATTTATTCCCGTTTTATTATCTTGTATGCACTTATGGATGACACGTGTGGATCGGCTGGATACTAATTGTGTTGTAGTTTGAAAACTATTGCTATATTGTTGTCGATTTTATTAAGATAACTTATATAGTTTGACGTGGTGGCTCTGAAATGGCATGCCTTCCCTCTAGCCCATTCTATTATCTGACCACAAAGGGCACGAAAAAGCGACATCGTATTTTGGTGGATATACCAAAAACTCGTACGAAACGCTTTGATTCCACTTTTATTGTGCGCACTGCCAGAGTGTGGAATTCTTTGCCCGAGTGGGTGTTTCCCGATACATAATAATTTGGGTGTCTTCAAGTCGCGAGTGAATCGGTTCCTTCTAGGCAAGCGTGCTCCATCGTAGACCGCATCGTTGCTTAACATCAGGCGAGATGGCGGTCAAACGCAAGCCTATAATAGAATAGACAAAAATGATATGGTGGCGCTGAAATGACCCCGCTACTTACTTTTACGAGTACCACGGGACTATCCCGGATTTCGAGAAATAAAAAATAGCTTTTCCATACATTCTTTTTCTCGAATTCCAAGTTGGTCCAATAGTAAAAGTTGTTCATAATGATGATTATTAGAAGCCCCTTTCCGCTTAGCATACCCTTTCCTTGTAACCCTGTATAAGTATACGATGGGATCGTGAAGAGATAGTTTGTATGTTTGTAGGGGGTAATCTTCAGATTATCAAATGTCCGATTATAAAATTTATTTGAATAAAGAAAATCGGGAAACTACCAACTGACGCCATCCTTCATATCATCATTATCATATCATACTTAACCTTTAATCTTCCCACTGCTGGGATATATGTGTGCCCGTGGGCAGACCTATATCCCTTCACGAAGGGTAAAGGCCATATTCCACCACACTGACCAAGTGCGGATAAATGGATTCACATACGCCATTGAATTTCTTCTCCGGACGTATGCAGATTTCCTCACGATACCTACATCAGTTGCTCAATATATACTTATTACAAAATCTGAATCTAAATTAGAGAAATAAAGCTCTTCAAACTACGCAACTACCTCTAGATAACAAAAAAACACCACATTTGGTGAATTACTCATTTTGCCGAAACGCTATTTTGAATCCAAGGCCTTTTAAACACTTCTTACTGACCTAAACAGTACAGCACATGAAATGCAGCTGTGGTCGAGTACCTAGCTGTTATGATTAATGGTATATTAGTTTATCTAGGACAGGAGTTGGAAATGCTTACACTTGTTGCGGTTTGGGATGCTCAAACTTTTTGATAGAAACCTATTTTGTTTTTATTTGTTTTATGGCCAATAAAATACTCTACTCTAGTTTTTTAAAAGCTTTTTATTCAACATGCAATGTGTAAGTATGTAACTTTGTAAATATGTTTGTTCGGGTGGAATCTTGCTACTCAATTTTGAACTACTTCCCGATATCTGATTGAGCTGAAATTTGGTTTAGGTACGTGTATAACTCCGATGATATTGCAAATACTAAATTCTATTTTGAATTTGGGGCTTTTTTACTATGCAAACTGAAATAATTTTGACTCATTTTGTTATAAATACATAAAATACACAGAACTATTCACATAATAAAACTATAGTCGGAGTATTTCACTGAATCATACGTGAGTAATTCCGTATAACAAACTTAAAACTTTTCTAAAGAATATGGCATTGTATTGTCTGAAGTTTATTTCTCACTTTTTATTTTCTATATATAGTGAAAGCAGCCTTGAAGTTTGAGAGCCAGTGATCGTCGCGGTGGTACACCAAATTAACACACTCGTGCTGGGCACAGATCGCCAACAGCGGCCCGCAGACTCGAATGGGTTTCAATTTTATTTACTTATTATCAAAACAATTTTCCTTTTCGATATTTAAACACTACATTTTTAAATTTTATAAGTGAGTTTATAATTTTGGAGGAGGCTGTACTATATCGTATTTTTTTTTATCATAAAGGTCTGCGTGCTATGCATCTTCAACCACTACGTTACTAAACCTACCTCATACCTGTCACTAAAACTTGACCGTGTTAGAAACTGTCAAATCGTCTTATGATTTGTTTAAAACTTGTCACATTTTATTTCAGCGTTTTATTAATATTATCTTAAAACGCTCTAGCTCTCTCTACAGTTTAGAAGAAAACTTGTGTAAAAGAGAAAGAATGAATAAATTAATGTTAATATTATAGTAAGTTAGTAAATAATAACGACCTTGAGACTCCAGTTCTTGTATATAATACCTATACCAGACATGTAAATAATACATGAGGTGGTGAGGTGGTTTATTTTTTTTTGTTTCAGAAAAAAACTCAGCGGCCCTCTTTTGACATCCCCTGCAATAGGTATGTAAAAGCGCACGCGCACATGTGTTGAAAAAACAGAAATAAATACAATAACGGTAGCAAGCAATTGTGCCACTCTGGCACATGGTGAAAAAAAAACACATTTATAAATAAACTTTCTTTGAAAGATAAGTATTGTTATTCATGTCAGTAAAAGTGAGCTCATCTGGCTGGCTAAAAAATGTGTTTCATCCATTTATTTACAAATCAAGTTTCGGTAACTACTTTCGTAGGTTTATGTTTCGTGATAGAAGAACAGTATTGGACCTGTGTGAAACCATGTGATGCAAAACAAATAAAAGGCTACTTCAATTATTATAATAAGCACTTTAAAATACTATGTCTACCTAAGTATTTGAACTCATTTCATTTACATCCTCGATAGAGGTAACAAGAGAAAGAGACAATAATTTTGTTTGGAAGCTTTAGTTGTAAACTTATACACACCTAAACACTTATAACAGAGTGTCTAGTGTAAGTTTTTTTCACTATTCAATCGCGTTAACGTAAACTACAATTTGTATGGAATAGAAACCGCGCCACCTACTGTTCTTAATATGAACTACTAGTTCCATACAAATTGTCGTTTACGTTAACACGATCGAATAGTGACAAATACTTGTATAATAAGTACTTAAACTTAAACGTTACGTTACTTACGTTTAGTACTTAAAGTACTTATTTAAGTACTTTAAGTACTTATTAGGTACTCTGATACAAGTTGGTATAAGTTTACGACTTAGGATTGCAAACAAAATGATTGTCTCCTTTTCTTGTTAACTCTATCTAGGATATGAAGAAAATGAGACCAAGTACTTAGGTACATATATAATTATAGTGCTTATTATAATAATTGAATTAGCCTTCTATTTGTTTTGCATCATATGGCCACATGCTCTTTCTAATAGGTAAATAGATTTAATTGGTTAGGTCAAAACGATACAAGGCAACAGTACCAACCTACTTGTTAATAAAATGAATGACCTACTACTTACTATGTTTCAAAGATTAATTTATCGTCAAAGTTTACTTACTAGGTATACTTAGTGTATTTTTTTTATTAAGTATAACAATTCATATTTATAATTAAGCCTTTATGTGGCCTAATACTTTGACACCAGGGCCATCCACTCGGCTTGTACGAACTTGTGGATATGATTTGATGGACAGTTTTATTTTTAAACTAGCTGTTGCCCGCGGTTTTACCCGCGTTTTCCGGGATAAAAAGTAGCCTATGGGTTAATCCAGACCATGAACATTGAACCTTCATTCCAAATTTCATGTAAATCCGTTCAGCCGTTTTTGCGTGATAGAGTAACAAACATACATCCATGCATTCTTACAAACTTTCGCGTTTATAAAATTTAGTAGGAGTAGGATAGTTGGATTGATTATTTAATTATTAGCAAAATAACACAAATCGTAATTCTTCATAAAGATTAAGAAAACATTTTTAAAAAATTAGAAAAAATCTTAGTTCGGGTCTTTTCAGCAGTAATGTACCTACTAAATAACCAAAATGTCTACAATAGACATATGTATGCCTAAAATTTGTTAATAATAGTTTACTCCGCTGAAAGGCTGAACTCGTCTCACAAACGTGTCACCAATTCAAAATAGAAACACCGACAGGTTCCTAAAAAAAACACTCACGTGCATTGCATGTCTTCCAAAAATCATTCCCATATGCTCAAACCTCAACCATTACTCATCTACAACTAAAAAAAAACATTAAACTCCAACAAAAATACCGAATAATCCCTAACTTTCCATTTCAAATCAAAATGACACTTTTCAACCAGAAAAGAAAAAAATCTTAACCCATTCCTTCACATGTGTGGTAAAAAGTGGTGAAAAAACGATGTTTTTTCTAAAGTAAGAGTTCAGTAACCATCGTTGGGCTAAAAGACAGTTATTTTAGGTTTTTTGTCGGCTCATTGGTTTTGTAGTTACGTATGTTGAGTTATAATTAAGAGCCACATGTTTGCTAGTGATGGTCCGATTGTCATCTAGTTGTTTGTCGATAGTTTTTGTTTTGTGTTTTATCGAAACAAAATGTAATGTGTAATGTAATGTAATAATGTACTGTGAAATCTGTTATGTTAATAAACATAGTTTAAACCCGACCCGACCCGACTGGGTTTAAAAATGTACTGTAAAAAATATATAAATAAAATTTAACTTGGCTTCTGAATTTGGGACCTGAAAATATTCTTGATCATTATTATTGCTGTATAAAACTCTAGTACCTAGGTCTAACAAAAGTGACTCAATCTTTTTAGGCAGTAGATGGACCCTGATACGAAGATGTTGAGTAAAAAGTATAATAAGTATATCCGATTTATAAATAATTTAACCTATTTAGGTTCCTAACTGAACTCAATGGTAGTAGTTATCTGTCTTCGATTTAGGAACTCAGTTTTACTTGGACGCGATAAGCACCAGGACTAGTGCACACAGCATAGAAGCAGCAACACAAAATAGAAGAAAATCGAGATAAGTAAGGTTGTTGATGATGTCGATAGAATCCATTAAAATCAAAAACAATTTTCATCGATAAAAATCCCATCACTAACGCACTTGCTACCGTCCATAAATCAACGTAGCGCATGCGTTTGACACGTCGATATCGATAATAATATAACCAGGCGCACATCTTGTTTTTCTCATTGATATACAAAGACGCTGAAATGTGCTCCTTCTTTTATACTAACACTTCCACATACCTACATTTAGTTTGTCAGAAAATAAGTAAGGTCCAGCCCTTGGATCTTGGACTATATTGACGTGTATTTAGATATTCTAGTAATGTTACCATCGGACTATATCTAGCATGACTTTTCTAGAAAAATACGTAAGAACTTATTCATTCAGTGAAAGGTCTGTCGGGCGTAAAAATAAACTGCATTTTCGTAGAGTTTTCCATCGAATAGGTACGCTCTACCTGTACTATTTTCCGATAGAAGTCATGCTAGGCGTACCAGTAATTCATTTAGCAATAAAATACCTATAGATACCTCTCTGTGTACCTATTCAGTATGGCAACCTATAATAATATAATAGAAGGATAGCAGCATGAACAAAATTATTACCAGGCGTTGCGTTCCCCGATAAATATAAAATATGAGCGTCTTCAAGTCACAATTGAATCGGTTTCTTCTAGACAAACCTGCTCCATCGTAGACCGCTTAGCTCACCATCATTAATGATAGCGCTCAAACTCAAATAAAACACTCACTCGTCTTTCAGTACCTTAGTATGAGTTTTAATTGTTTTCGAAACGATCAAACGTTTCATAAAGCGCCATACATTATAATAGATCCTTCATGTATCAAGCATTTGAGCTTTTCAATGTATGGAATACTTATATGTAATATTAAATGGAATGTACTTTTGTAATGTATGGAGCCTTACAAAATGTTTGATCGTTTCGAAAACTGTCAAAACTTGCTAAGGCTACAGACAGGTGCATAACGATACCTATAGTAGTACGATACCTTAGTTTAGTATCAAAAAGTTTAGTATCAACATCTATTTTTATACAAAGAATGTCGGTGATTCAAGACACATTCGCCATCGCCTGTTACCACATTTGCGATGCAGACGCCACTTCCGAAACTTAATTAAATACTACAATTCGTTAGCACCGCATCCGTCGAATGACACATTGCTGATATATTTAGTGTGAATTTTTTCAACCTTTCAACAGGTTCGACGAGGTGACTGGCTGGAGAGAAATGAGACGGCCCATTAGGGGCGCTTAGGGCGAGCTCATACTTAGAGCATAGTTATGTTATAAACCGGTAGTTACTGGCTTATAATTTTTTATTTATTTTATTTTATTTTTTAAAAAATATTTTATTTTTTATTTTATTTTTAATTTTAATTTTAATTTTTTATGCTATGCTATCAAGACGAACAAATCGCTCGCCTGAAAACGTCATGTTTGCCCATAACAGGTCGGCACCACCCTGAATTTTGAACTCTTAGAATTTAAGACCCTGCGCGGCACAGCATTGCGCTCGTCACCCTGAGATGTTTAATTTTCTATTTTCCCTGAAATTTCACTGTTAACTAGTAGTTCTGCGAATACTAGACCTCGCGAGTGCGAAGTTTTTTGCAACAATTCAATCCTTTATCTCGACACGCTATTCACATGTGTTTGTCCGTATTTGAAAATTTTGTTAGGAATTTTATACTAAATATTTTTTCCTTCAATAATCTGCCGGTAATTCGGTAAATGGGATCACCGAAAACTACCCAATCAAAAATTGCCAACGCTCATAAAATTCTATGAAATATAATCTATAAATTCTAGGAAACGTGTACCTAATAGGTAGGCTATTATTAGGTACACGTTTCCTTGAATTTAGTGTGTAATAAGTGAGTAGGTAGTAAGATAAGATCCATAGAAACATCTGGACAGATTGGATGTGTGTTGTTCAATCACGAAAAAATAGCCAAATTGATTTAGATGTTGGTATAAAAGTAGCTGGATTCTTTTTATTCCGGAAAATACGGATGAAACCGCGAGTCGTAGCTAGTGGTAAATATTTCAACCAGTTAATTTAATTATCCAAAAATGTAATTTGAAATTAAGTTAAAGGTGACATCCACGCGCCATATACACAGCACACTATCCAAAAGGTTGCCAGTGTGACGCGCCCTTACCCTGTTATTTGGTAGGCTGATGACAGTTGTAACAATTGTTATTATCTACGAGTAAAAGTTAGGTTAATTGATAATTGTAGAAAAGTACTTAGTGAGGATTATGATTGATTATTATTTTAGAGAACGGAAATCTAGTCTACGTAGGTACTAGGTACTTATGTTTTTTTTATACGAATTTCGTTGAGAACTAGATTCTTGTGAAATGCTTTTTTGCGGTTATGTGTATAGCGAAAAAAAAATCTGTTGTTCCATTAGAAAATGTCAATGACACTTGACAAAATGTATGAAACAGCAGATTTTTTTTCTCTTGATTTTAGGGTTGTTCATAGCTAAAGTTGTTCATAATGGTGAGTACTTTGAGCCCTTTTCGGCTTAGCATACCCTTTCCATATAACCCTGTAGTAATTTTTAATTTTGTGTAATTTATTAATTTAGTAACTATTAATTAACAAGAAAATAAAACCAACAAAACTATTGTAATGAATTTGTTTAATACAACACTAATTAAGTATAATTTACAATAATCTATAATGTATCCATGCCCAACTGTGGGCTAACAGTCATTCATAATACACGGACAAACTGAGAAACAATTATGTAGGTTTAATGTTCAAAACACGTAAAAAAATATCAGAAATATAACACAGAAAGAAAGAAAAAAGTTTTTAATGTTACCAGACTTTTTTGTGTAATTTTAAATATAGTTCTTTATTCAAAAGTATGCAAAAAAGACGATAAAACTAGCTTTGATCACATTTATTCTGAAACATTGTTTTCACTTAAAAAATGCTTTTTTTAAACAAAAAAATCTATCGTTGCTGGATTTAGTGAAAAGAATAGCGATGAAGTAAACTATCTTTAAAAATATAATCAGATACATTTTTAAAGATTATTATTTTATAGTTTTATAAAGGTTCTTATAAAAAATACATAAGGCAATTCTGAAAAAAAACATTTTTTTCAATAAAATATTTTTTTTTAAATTGCCATTATATACTTATTATATATATTATGAATAATTATTTCTCATTCCGTCCTGTCAATCCATAACAAACCAGTGTGAAACTTAAAAACTATTTTTCATAAAATCAATTCCGAAAATTAAATCCAGTGTTTACAATATTTTAAGTACAGCTTTGTACTTGCGTAGTTTAGGACCTCACTTATAAATGACTGCTTAAAAATTTCACGTGTCACGTGACATTTCACGTCAGCGAGAAGTTGTCGGAGCATTTTAAGCCGTGACTAACTTTAAGCAGGCTTTATAAGTAAGGCCCGTAATGTCTGTCAAAAATTAAATTCTTGAATGTATGTATAACTTTAGTTAAAATTATTTTATGTCTTGTCATATTATTTGAGAAACGAAATTCTAAACAAGAATTCTAAATCGGTAGGTATTTATATTTTATTATACAACTGTTCCTAACTTGTATACTTTTAAAGGCGGTTATTATAATTTCTATAATAATGCAAAGTGATTTTTAGTATTTTTTTCAGATACATCGCGATAGGTATACAGTTATATTATTTCGTATTACAGCACTAAGTTATAGTATTATAAGTATACATACATAGTTGTGATATGGTTATTTTCACCCTTGTGAAAAGTATTAAAAAAAGAAATAATCCACAAAAATAAATTGGGTGAAATATATCAAGAAAAAAGTCAATGCGTATTTAAATAAATGCAGTAAAATGCACATAAAGTACAGCTAAAGAATTTTTTAAGTCTGGAAACTGGTTGCGCATACATTTAGTGAAAACTTTTAACTACACATTATTTCTCTAAATTTTCTACAACATGAACGATTTATAAGCAATAGTTTATAAGTAAACGTTTACATGATTCTAAGTTCTTTATTATATTTAAAAAGAATTTATACAATTCATGATAGTCATGATAAATATTTACAGCCTAAACTTATTCGCTAAGTTTAAAAAAATGGAATAATAAATCGACTCAAAAATGCGTCGAACTAATAATAAAATGACATGCCACTCAATACTAAAAATAAAAGTTTAAATATTCGTCAGATCATTCATCACAAGAAAATTAAACAAAACCTTACAAAATAACATAAAATATTTAACCTGTTGTTGTATTTGTACCTCAAATTGGCTGACATTGAGATCTTTGAGAACCAGAATATTTCATATTTCATAAACGTAGGTAAGTAGATTGTCGAACAAAAAAATACCAACCGAAACGCTTAGCGTACGTTAAGACCAATACAGCTACTTATTGTTCTTACTTTTATATTACAAACAATGATTAAATATTTTTAAATATTGATATGGACCTTTTAAGGTTACAATCGTTGACTTCTTGATTACCATCGCAATTCGTTTCCTAGAATTCCCTAAACTTAACCTAAATTACCGACTAACAATTTTGGATTAGCGCAGCTACCAAATCTAACCGAAACTAAAACGTTACAAAAATAAAACGTAAAACCTATTAATACTTCAAAGTCCCGTTAAAACCGGGTAAAATAACGCAAAATAATATTTGGTTAACTAACGTACAATTCCTCCGTCGAGATCGTCCATTATTATAAAAATTCCGTATTATGTGAACACATTACACTTCTATAACACCATTCTAATAACTTGAAATAGATCTACACCCGTATATAATTATAATATATGTATTACATACTGTGATATTTTGTAACGTCCTCTCGCAATATCTTCACTTGTCACTTGTCCATCAATTTAGATAAACATCTATCAATTTTGTTGAACATGGTTGCAACATATATCAATTTAGTTGAACATGGTTGCAACATCTATCAATTTAGTTGATCATGATTGCAACATCTGTCAATTAATTGATCATGGTTGCAACATCAATTTTGATGAACAATGTTTCAACTTTTATTAATTGGATGAACAGCGATTCATAATGACAAACGAAGACGGAAAATCTGTTCACTCATGTTTCAGAACATAATTTTTATATCTGACTGATCATTATGAACAGGATTATTGAAGTGAACATTTGTCTTATGTCGTAAAACGATAAAGTTATTATTAGCTCCATTAGCATAATTATATTGTGAACCCATAACCATACGGCCATGACCATGCTTGTACAACCGATCATTTCTTGTGTTCACAATAATTATTTTCGCAAACAGGATCATTTCTTGTACACGATCATTGTTTGCTTATCGTATCGTTCTAAGCACGAACCAAATCCGGAGCACAATCATTTCTAGTCTCGTAATCATCATTCGCATCTTCACTGTTCACGAATTCATCGCGATCGTGAACAGTCTGTCAGGTTTGGTTTAGTGAAGTTAGTTGTCAGATCTCTGCTCGTTGAGGGAGAGGTTCTCGGCCTCGTCCTTGACGTGTGCGAGCGAGCGCGAGCGCGAGCGCGCGTCCCGGTAGCGCTCGTCGCCGCGCTCGCGCTCGCGGGGGTAGTCCTCGTAGGGGCTGGTCTCCCCGGAGCGGTTGCTGGAGGACTCCTTGTTGGAGTTCGAGTAGTCGCCTAAAGGAAGACCATTTGATGGTTAAAGTCAATCAGATTTAAGTCAATCAAATCAAGTTTACAATTTAACAATAAATAGGTTGTGCTCAAATTTCGAAAACTGCACTGATATTATTCTCCAAAATACGGATAAAGTTGGCACACACGTAATTTTTAGCAACCGAGCAGAGAGGGGCTTTTCTGCTCATGCTAAACAATCATTGTCACCTATAATAGCAGATATCTGTAATACCAGAGGCATCATGGATACGTTGCAGACTCTAAAAGCTCTTTTGAAGAACCTTTCGTTTTAATTTCTCTGGCTTTCTAACACTAACACTAATTGAGAAGACAGTTGAGTGTTACACAATATATTAGCAGACAATGGACGTACTATGCTTTGATTGGGTGTAATACTAATATACTAACTTCACGTCGGCTTTCTTCAGTTGCCTCAGTTTGTAAGTTTTAGGAGGCGACATCCATCATTTTCCTTCATCCATAGTGGTGTTAATAAATCGTTACCTTGTTATTAAACTGTCAAATTTTTAATATTGCTGAAATGTACCTGTATTAGAATAGTCTGTACCTTTATAAGAATAGTCTGTACCTTTATCAGAATAGTCTGTACCTTTATTAGAGTAGTCTGTACCTTTATTAGAATAGTCTGTACCTTTATTAGAGTAGTCTGTACCTTTATTAGAATAGTCTGTACCTTTATTAGAGTAGTCGGAAGCCTGCATCTCGGTCTTGAGCGCGTATATGTTGGGCTTGACGTCGTGCGCGTCGCTCGTGAGGTCCTCCGCCTTCACGTCGTGCGACGAGCCGCCGCCGCCGCCGTAGCCGTTCAGCAGCGGGGGGCGGCTTGGGGGGGAAAAGTGCAATAGTAAAAAAAAACACTAATAAAACAGCAACGAAAAGATGTAATAAAAAGAAGCTTCATTAAATTTTTAATAGAATCACACGGGTATGCCAAATTTCAGCTCAGTCAGACATCGGGTAGTGGTTCAAAATTAAGTTGCAAGATGCCCACACAGACATACATACATATGTTACATACGTACTAACGCGGTAAGTTAAATAAAACCTTGTAATAAAAAACACCAATCTTTGAGTTTATTTGTTGGTCGTCTACCAACAAATAAACTCAAAGATAAAAAAACCGATAACTATATAGATGTTTCTTTTGTCGCATCGGACGCGAACGGCACAACACTTCGCACTCTAAAATTTGCCAAGCTGAGTTAACATGAGAACAGACAAATATAAATACTTCAAAAATATTTCTCCCACAAGGCTTCTTGTAAAAATTAAATAAATTTTACCTGTAAAAATTATTAACTAAGTTCTATAGCGGCAAGTGTAGTTGAATCTTTTCCTGATAAGTATTCGAGTCTATTCTAGTCTACTCTTAAGATGTTAATAATCTTATTAAACAAATATGAATCATCAAGATAGCAGTCACCTGTAAAATAATGGCATAAAGTTTTAAAATACCTGTAGTCATCATGAGAAGATGGATATTCCTCAGTCTGCATCATATGGTCCTCTCCCGACATGTACGACAGGTTGCAATCTTCCATCATACCCTAAAAACATTTTATCAGTTACATTTGAAATTTCCACTTTAAACAAATTAACTTCTACAGAAGAAAAGTTGAACGCACGGAAAATACCTGCAGGTTTCGCTTTAGGGCTTCGTTGTAGCCGTGAGGGCTGGTCATCATTGGTGGACTTTGAGCTCCCATGAACCTGCATAATATTTGCTGGTATTAAAATATATACCAATTTATAAAAAAAATATTAAAAAATTCAATTTTTTTACTTCCAGTTAAGTGTTATTTGCAAATGATTAATATATATTTTTTTTCAATTTATAATATTTATTTCAAAATTTTAAGAGCAAATTTTTTTAGTCTTAATTGAAAATTATGTTTTTCGATTCACAGTGAATTTAATAACAAAATAATAATAAAAATCATACCCGGCCATTCAGACCTCTTCTAAAATAATGATTTTAAGAAACATCATTTTGGAACGTGAATTTGTGTTGTGTGATATTGTGAAGTGTACAATTTTGAATCATAATCCAATTAGTCTGTTGTAGTGATAAGTGTAACAGTGGGTGTGGGTGTATGTGTGATAGAGAAAGATAATAAATAGAATAAAATAGAAAAAGACGTAAAAGGCAAGCTTATAAAAGAGTAAGAAAAAATAGACAAAAATCTATAGTACCATGCGACGATAATGCAACATGCAAAGCTGAAAGCGGACTTACCTGATGAACATTTAGGGATCAAGCATGCAATTACGACGAAGGGAATAGAAAAAGATTAAAATTAAATTTTAATCTTACTTGGGAGTCCAACGACGATCCTTTACAATACACGTTTTAGCGTGACATGCACCATAGTGACATTTCATATATCGGAACCTTCCGTCAAATATACGAGTAAATTAAAATATCGGAAATTACAATAGCAACATATGGATTAAGCTAATTCATTAACAAGTCGTATTAAATGTGATGTTAAAATCTAATGCAAAACAATCGGTCATAGCTTTGCAGACTAATATTTATGAAACGAGTGTGAACTTTTGCAATCTAAATGATCGTGATCGTGAAAACATCAGACCACACTGTTTCATAAAAGCTAAAGGTATATTTTTAAACAATCACGTGGTTCTAGTTACAAACTAACATAACAATTGAATTAATCTAAGCTTACACAGTGATACACTTTACATAATGTCAGAAACATCGATCTAAAATTGAACACCAAAAATTATCTCTTTGAATTTTTGTTCGATAATTTTCGGTCGTCACACAATTATTAACGCTAGTGGACGCGATCGTCTAACGACTCTTTATGATTTTAAAATTGAAAACATAGGTATTTGAAAAAATATGTTCCAAAATATCGTCTGAAAATAACGCACTAAACTTCGTTTTTGCAAAGAAATCTCATTAAAGACTGACGGGTCAAATGCTACATTTGGCAAATGGGAATATCATCATTTACGCTATTAACAATTGAGAGCTAAGGTTTTGTTCTGAGTAAGTGTGAGAGGAAGATTCGTTGGACGGTCGCACGTCCCGGTGCCGCGCGGCCCTTACTGTGGCGGGGTGGGTCCGGGCGCCGGTTCGTACTTCCTGGGCCGGCCGCGGCTCAGATGGCGTCTCTTCACGAACTCCGCATCGTCCACCATCCAAAACGAGCCGAAGTCGTCCTCGTACCGCACGAAACATTTGTGCAGAGACAGGTTGGTCCGGATAGCGTTCTATAATGTCGAGCCATTTAGCACAATTCTAATCACTGGAACATTTTCACAATGGCTTGTGCTTTCATCGACGATGCTGGTGATCGTTTCGATGATGGTTTTGATAGTAACAATGAAGCAGCGATGAAAGCACAGTTAGATCGTCGTGGAGAAGAACATTGTCGTGACATGCAGGACCCGGGCACCCTCGAGGATGGGGAGTGAGAGGAGCGGTTAATAGGCAAGCGAGAAAAACGTTATCCACCCTTGCGCCGAAATCCACGTACACACACAATAACGAGACCTACATACGAGAAAATGTACAAGACCTCACATTTGGTGACGTCACAGAAGAAATTGATTCAAATGTAACGCCACTCACAAATCCAAAACCCACTACACAAATAATTACAAATTCAAATCTGAAACGAGATAAAACTTTATTTACACAAAAGAGTTAGATACATTGCTAGATTAGATAGAAAATATTTAAGAGAAGATTAAAATGTACCGAAAACTGTTCAGTGTTATAGGATGTGTATGTGTGTATGTGAGCGTATATTATGTTGTGTATTACGTGATTCGATGGAAACAAACAGTAATGTTTATTTTCGTTTCTAAATTTATAACCATCGGTCATTAGCTCTGCTGTTTCTTTGAAAGTTTCAAACGGGAAAGCCGTAAATCATGACCAGTGTAATAAAATCTTGAATGATAGTTTTGCTTATTGTTCCACTTAATTTAATTAGTATGGGTTTGTACTACTAAGTAATTAAGTATATTTAATTATTTTTGTATCTTTAGGTGCATCTTATTCTGTATCGAGAATTATTTCATTTCCGTTAAATTGTATGGCTTTATAATTATTTTTAAAGCAATCAATGTTGCAGCTATATTATTGTGTGATTCGAATATGAGTAATTGAGTATCTATCAAATTTTTTAAACTGACGAAATATTGTTTTGCAGTATCTTTTTGTGTAAAATTGAAATTGGAGTTGTGTGTACAGAATATATTTTGTTTGTTTTTAAAATGTATTGTCTCGTAATATGTAGTTTTATTGTTGTCTCTAGAACCAATGTACGGGGTTTTTGTGTATAGTCAAAACAAAACTTAGATCGAATTACTGTTTGATCTTCAAAAGTAGTGTCTCATGTGCAATGTGACGTGTCTTATATAAGAATGCTCTAGAACAGGGTGTCTCACGTACAATGTCATGATTGTTTGTTAAATAAGAGTCCGAATATGTTGAAGTAACTCATACGTAAATTTTTGCATAACAGAGTAACATATTAGAATATTGAAGTATCATACTATGTAGAGTATAACATGTCTTTTGCGATCATATTTTTTAGACCAAAGTATTTCATAAGTTAGTATTCAAGTAAGTATATCTTATCACGTTTATTTGTATAGTTTTTAAAATCAGGTTTTATTTTGTGTTTGCACTATACTTACAGCTAATAATATTAGATAAACTGTTTTTTATAGTGTCACGGTGAGTTGTATAAAAATATTTAAGAATTGTAATGCATAAAGTGTGTTTGTTTTATGTATAGAGTTTGCGTAATAGTGTATAGTGTGACGAACAAAAATATTACTTCAAGAACAAATAATCTTGTATATATTTGTATATTTCTGTATTTAGTTTCATGTGTAGTGTGAGTCTGTTTCATGTATGTTTTATATGTTGTGCTAGAATATTCTAGAATAAACTATATCATGTGTTATATGTTTCATACGTGCCGTACCAAAACTTTCTTGATCATTATTAAATGTATATTGTATAGATTTAATTGTAGATATATTTTTATATATCAGTGTAAATAGTGTTTTTGGTAATTGTGTGTAGTATTGCGTTTGTCATAAAAAAAAACTCTAAAACTGTGTGTCTCTTATATAGACTATCATGTACCAGTCACCAGTGTAAGTGTAAGAATATTCTAGAGCTGTGTGTCTCATGTAAAGAGTTCTGTGTCTCGTACGAAAGTATTCTAAGGTAAAGTTTTATGTAGGTGTCAAGTTTTCTTGCATCTTACAAGAACATTTCAAAACCGTGTGCTTCGTGTAGGTGAAACACAAGTGTATTATGTATGGTGATTTTTGTGTTTTCCAAGAAAATTTCAGAGCTGTGTGTCTCATGTAAAGTGTATTGTTGTGTCTTACAAGACTATTCTATAGCTTCGGTTCACGTGTATAGTGTTATGTGTCTTGTTCAAAAGTATATTATGTGTACCATTTTTGTTTCATCCCAGAATATTCTAAAGCGGTCTAAAGGATGCCTTATGTATAGTGTTTTGTGTGTTAAAAAATATTTTATGTGAAAGTGTATCTTGGTTAGTATTTCTTGTCACTAATAAGTGTAATACTTTAGAGCAATATGTCTCATATGAAGTGGTTAATGTCTCACAAGAGTATTCTAAGTGAATATGTGTAATGTATAGTGTTATCTTGTCTTCAAGACTATTCCAAAGTTGTGTGTATCGTATAGAGTGTTACGTGTGTCTTACAAGTGTATTCTAAATTTCATGTGTTGTGTCGTACAAAAGTGTATCATGTATAGTGTTTTTTGTGTCATCAAATTATACTTTAGAGTGATATGTCTCATGTGAAGTGGTTTAAGTCTCACAAGAGTATTCTTAGTGAATGTGTATCATGTTATAGTGTTTTCATGTGTCTTACAAGACTATTCCAAAGTCTCGTGTATAGTGTTAAGTGTGTCTTACAAAAGTATTCCAAATTTCATATGTTATGTCGTACACAAGCGTATCATGTCTCATATGAAATGTTTAAAGTCTCACAAGAACATTCTAAAGGTAAGTGTATGATGTATAGTGTTATGTGTGTCTTACAAGAGCACTCTAAGTTTCACGTGTTGTGTGGAAAAGTGTTTGATGTAGAGTGTTAGATGTTGAGTAGAGTAGAGTAGGGCAGGGTAGGGTGGCATATGTCAGTAGAACAGGTCTGGGCCGCGGCCGCGCCGTACCCGGGCAGGGGCGGCGGCGCGTGCGCGGCGCGCTGCGGCCGCCGCTTGTAGAACTCCACCTCGTCCACCGTCCACACGGCGCCCTTCACGTTCTCCACGCGCATGAAGCATTTGTGCAGCGACAGGTTGTGACGGACCGCATTCTGTGCGCGCACGCGGGCTTGTGTTTATATGCTCGGGGTTACGATGCGCTATTGGTTTTGTCTTTATGGCAGAATGGTTTTCTTCAACGGGTGAAATAGACTTTGTATCGAAATATATGGATGTATCGTAAAAGGAAAACAGCTCTCATAACTGTTCTTGGATGATCTAATTGAAATTGAAGCTGATTAAGGGAAAATTGTAAAATATGGATTGAATTTTTTTTCTGGAAGTTTGATTCATACTTTTATATTATATAATAAAATTGGCTTTATCTGGTTTGATGACCTGTATCAATACTAAAATGTGCTGATTGGTTGTCAATAGCAGTAAAGAATAAAACTCTTATTAACCATTATGGAATAAAGAACTAATAGCGCATCGTCATCATTGCTCACAATACCGATGTAAACAATATAACTAAATAGATTACGGTTAAATCTAAACAGATGTTAAAATACACAGTCACTATGACATTAGCTACTTTTGAAGCTACTATCTTCAATGAACTTGATATATCTCATGATAAAGCAAAGACTTATAATAATATAAAAGATTTCAAAGATGTTTCTATCAGAAATTATAAATACGAAGAAATTACTTTACTCAATGATTTGTTACAAAGAGGGTTTTTATTCAATCAAGATTTCATTGAAGATAGTACACATTAAAGTACTGTATGCTATGCAATGATTAGAATTTACCTTGTTCTTCTAACAGCATTAAATAAACATTGAAAACATTAAGAAGTACAAGTCTTTCGGTAACTGACATTAAATCTTGTATAGATTCGTCCTATAATATTACACAATAATTTATCTGCATTTGATCTATTGTCTCACTTTTAATTTTGATCAGAGACGTGGAACTAAGGTTATTTTTTTTCTAAAAATTTTTTTAGTAGCATCATGCAAAAATATTGCAAGAAACTTTTTTAATTCGTAGTTTTAATCAAACTTTGGAATGCTTTAAGTAAAGATATAAAATATTATATCATATAATTATTATTGTGTATAAATGTGTTTTTGTGTATTATTATAGAACAAATCCTTTTTGATCCATCAATAGATTCAATAGGTACTTCTGCCTTTCGAAATATTTTAATTTGGATTACCAAATATTGCAAAAATGATTGATGATCAACTAGAATTCTTTAGTCAAATATAATTAAACCATAACATACCTTCCAAGTGGCAGCATTGCGTCGGAAGTAGCAGAATGTGGTCTGGAACCAGTTGTAGATCTCATTCAGGGTTAGCTGCTTATCTGGAGATTCGATTATAGCCTGAAATGATACCAAAAATAATGTAAGTCATATTTAAAAGCAAGTTCAAGCGATTCTAGTGTATTAAGAAAACATACTATACAACATTTAATGGCGTACATAAATGTATATTTACAATACGGGTCCTAGTACGAAACCCTGTGGAACGCTTTATTAAATTAAGCCAATTTTTAATGCAATCATTTACCGTGGATCGCAAAATAATATTTTTTTACAAAACTGCAATATCATTATTAGAAACTTACGACAAAACAATGTCTGTTCAACAAAACGCATGTTCAACTCAGTCAAATGCTTGGTCAAAATCTACGTAAACTACGAACCTGTCGAATGAGCGAAGCATAAGTGAACGGAGGTCGCACATCAGCCGACTTGTAGAACTCACGATTGCGTTGAATCTCTGAAAAATATTAACAAATTAACGTGAATTTCAGTAATAAAATAAAAATCAGCGAATTTTTTTAAACTATGTGTACTTTAGGCATTAGGCAGCGTTGCATGCTTTCTCACCTTCTTTGTTGAGGTGTTTTCATAGCATCATGTAATAAAGGAAATGGGCTACACTTTAGTTCTTCAATTATTGAAATTACTTAATTCCTAATATAAGATTTAAATAATTTCACATAATAAAGATTCCTATAGAATTCGTTACCTTGTTGCACGTCTAGTCCGGCTCTTTCGAGCATATACGGAAGACCTTTGAGACCAAAACGTTTATTCATTTTATACACACGTTACAAATTTTTACAATACGAGTAAGACCATTATTATTATCTAGGGATTTTATTTTCAATTGTTCTTGTTTATTGAAAAGTTGATGTAACTAAAATGTATTTTGAAAATGTATGAAACTTGCTTCTCATGTAGGCTCTTTAGCTGATTTTAGTGCCAGTCTTTTAGGCAGTCTAAAGTTTTGATAATGATTTTGATAATGATCTGAAGATTGGACTGATTGCACTAGAACTTGAATGGATCCTAAAACTTGATGTAATATAATTACCTCCAGCAATGGCGACTCCAGATTTGTCGGAGACTCTGCGCCTGACTGGGCCTGGAGAAGCTCCTTCACTAGCTCCCCCTGAAACCCCAAAATATTTGTTTAGGATTTATACATTTTCTTCAATTGAGTAGGAACAACTTGAGAATGATTTCATTTTATTCGTTGATAGGGATTTGACCGCCATCTTGTAGTGAGCTATGCATGCCGACAAGACGATAAAGCATGCTTGATAATATGACTTCACTTTTGACTTAAAGACACCTTTTTTTTTTCAACCCCGGGAATTCTTTTATCTCCGCCTTGCGACGGCCTATCTACTAAAACCTGGGGTATTCTCTCACTCCACTTTGTCGGAGGTTGCAGGCAAACTTCCGGACTATGTCCACCACAAGACTTGAAGACACCTAGAAATCATCTATCGAGTCACACCCGCTCAGGTAGAGCATCCGCCGCCACCTGCGTCTGTAGGTGTATGTGTGTGTGTGTGTGCGTGCGGTTACCGTGCGCATGCTTGGGCGGGTGGTGCGCGGAGTCGCGCGCGGCGTGCAGGTGCCGCATCATGGCGGCGAGGCGGTCGCGCTCGCGCCGCAGCTGCAGCTCGAGCTGCGCCACCACCTGCATCTGCACGCGCGCCTGCGCCGCCGAGCGGTCGTCCAGCGTGTGCGACGCCTCCAGGTGCCTGCGGGAGTGGAGGCATGAGGGTAGCTCGTTTGGTGAACGTCAGGCTGACGGGATATAATAAGGTGCAGTTGTAGGTGCCTGCGGGGAAGAAAGGCTTGAGGGTTGGTCTTCTGGTGAACGTCAGGCTGACGTAAGCAGGTAAAGATAATAAGGTGCAGTGGGAGAGCACGCAAAAGTCAAACTGGAATGTGTGTCGTCGAAAGACATCACGACAAAAGCACAGAACGAGTTTGAACATAGAAAAAGGGAAAAAACTGTTGTTTCAGAATCACAAAGTCAAAATAAATAAAACAGCGAGGCCGACCACAAAATGAATAAAAGGCATGACACAAAATTATTAGATAATGTAGATTCTGTCTTCAGCTAACGTATTGCTTTGGCTATTTGCAGGTCTCCAGCCGAACATGATCGTATGCCTTTTAATTTGTTCGACGGCCTACTCTAAATACACAAAATGCAATGACGTGATTCAAATAGCTTACTTGAGAAAAGCTTGATAATCGTCAGCGAGCGCATCACAGCCCGGCCACTTGCAGACCCCCCTCCCGAAGAGCGGGTGCTCCTCCATGTCGCCCCACAGCACGAGGCCGGGCGGCGCTCCGGGCGGCGCGGCCAGCGGCGCGTGCAGCAGGTACTGGCGCTGGACGGCCTGCAGCTGCTGCACCAGCTGCTGCTGCTGGGCACCCAGCTGCTGCTGGAGAGAGCCTGGGTGCAACGAGACTTTACTCAATTTTCAAGTTCGAAATACGATATCGAGGTTTAAGCCTTTTAGGTAGGCTGCTGCTGGAGAGAACCTGGACGCAAAGTGAGCCTTCTGGGTGGGTAATTTAAGGATATGCAAACGTGTCAGAAGACTGCACGACGCAGAGAAGAAAGTAGGGATGTACCACTTTATCGTATGCATAGATGGGTAAGAGATGTCTATTGGTGGGTTTGTTGAGTACAGCTAAACATCTGCGGAAGTCAAAGGAACAGAGAGGGAAAGCATAAGATGACCCTGAAATAAAAGTTTAGTAGTAAGTTACCAGGCGAGCTGTCGGGCGGCGGGAGATGCGGCTGTGAGAGCAGGTTCAGGTTGAGTTGGTCCTGGAGGCGGGACTGCTCCAGCTGTCTCTTCGCCGCTTCCGAAGACATGTGCTGGAGAAAACGGTGCTTTAGTTTTATAGATTAATGACTCAGGTTTTAATTTCAGGAACATATCTTTTAAGTTTAAAAAATATTTCAACATTGTTGAATGTCTTTTAATTAATTTTTAGCTGTATTTTTTTTTAACATCTGAACTGATTTATTTGCCCGTTTTTCCAGAGACAAGATTTCTCAGAAATGAGGCACCGATTGAGAAATAAGATATAGTACATTATATCCTATTTCTAACCTGTTTCTGCATATGGTGCTGATGGAACAGGCGTTGCTTCATCAACGCTTGCAGCTGCGAGTGCTGGTCCAACAACTGCATGGCCAGCAGGTCAGGGGCTACCAGCGGGAGGGGAGAGCGGCCTCCGGCGCCGGCGGACCCCGTGGGAGAAACTGGGGCTGGGCTGGAGTGGGCGGAACCACCGCCGGTAGGAGACGTTGGTGCTGATGCCTGGATGTTTTTTTATTGTTTATTACAAATTGCGCAATCTTTACATAATGGCCCTAAAATCTAAACCAGGTTCGTAAAAAATAATGTAAATGAAAAGTGCTTTTAAACATTTGTCATGTTGTGTGTTTGTCATTTACATGTATTGATCATCCCTTCTGAGAAGCCCTTAATTTAAAGACAGCAGCCTCTATATGACCGAAATCAATGATGGTCTCTGGTATCAAAGCCAAGACTACTTTACGATCGCTTCTCTAAATGTGTAAGGAAAAAATTTCTATATGGATACAGGAGAAGTCGATATTATCTTCCACAGTCCACAACAATGTTATCATCAACTATCTTCTATCTCTGCCTGTCTTGTGTCTACTTACACGTGCAAGAGCGAGAGGCTCATGGTCGCGGGGCGGAGAGGCGCGGCGCGGGGGCGAGCTGCGCCGGCGTCGCCGCGCCGCCTCGCCACCCCACCTGGACTCCTCACTGGAACAGACCATCTCATTTGGAGAACGCTGGCGCTACAGATTCGCTCTATTTGCTTACTACACGACTAGACTGGTGATTACTCAAAAGCATAAACACAAAAAAAATACCTGAGAAAGAGGTTGGTGCAGAACATAGCCAATCGTATAGTTCCAGGAGTAGAGCAGGCTCGCTAATTTTTCCTAGATTCAACTGCATTGCAAGAAAATAAGGCTAAAAGTTCATGCTTTCCTTGGTGAACCACCTGGAGATACATCGCGTCCAAAAAGTAATGGATACACAAACAATTAAAATCTAAAAATATTGTCATAACCGAAAGTAGTTAAACAATAAAATCTGATTTCTGAGTAGCAATCAACCTCATCTGCAATCACGCGAGCGTCATCTTGCAAACTAGTAAAACAGCACGATCGTAAGCACCACATCGACAGCCAACATAATCTGGAAGCACGGCAGCGCCCCCGCCAAGCACAACAAAGGCATAGCCGTACCAACTTCTTCTTGAAGCTATTCAGGGTGTTTTCGACTCTCCCTGTAACTTCGTTGTGGATAAAGCTAGAAGTCCGAATTTTTAGTGATAAAGCTCTTACCGATCCAGACAACGGTCCAGCTCGAATGAGTTGAGGAGCGGCGGCTTCGCAGCGCCACCCGGGTTCGAGTTCAGTGCTGGCTCAGGACCCTGCAACAATACAGCAACAGTTAGCATCCATAAACAACCAGAGTGTGGAACAGACTACCTTCTTTTGTGTTTCCTAAGAGATATTTCAATACAACTTTAGTTAACATCCAGAAACAGCTAAATGGAACCGATTGCCCACTTCCTCGTTATTGAGAGATATCTTGGGCTTCTTGAGGCCAGAGTGAAGAGTACTTCACTCTTCTCTAAAACTATCGACAACCACATCGTAGCTTATCAACAGACGAGTTGGTTGTCAAAACTGTAGCCTTAATCGAAGTTAAAAAAAGTACTTAATGATGACGATGATGACCTTGAACCATACGAATAATAGATAGTTTCTCGTTCTATCTCTCTGTCTAAAACCAACCCTTCGTAAATCCAACTTAACAGTTAAAAACCTCACGGTTATCAAGCCGTCTGTAACTTGCGAACTGCATCACTGCCAAGTTACCAACCTACTTCATACCACAAACATATTTACACAATGAGGTCACCCTGTACCGTAGAGATTTGTTTTGATAAATAATCTATTCGCTATTATAAACATGAAACCCTCAGCTGCTGTGTAAACTATTTTTAATAACATCCTCGGTACTAAGTTTCAAAACAATCGGTGCATCGCTTGGAGAAAGTCTTATGTGATGGGTGCTAGCTTGAACTATAACCTTGTGATACTTACCTAATGTAATAACTATACTAATATTAGAAAGGACCTTCTTATTATTAACCCTAAAAAAATCCATAGAAAAACTACACTACACTAAAAGAACACTATCCCGACTTAAGAAGCGGTTCCCATGTTAGAAACAGTGTAGATTTAAGTTTTTATTTTACTTAGTTAATTAGGAAAGTTAAGTATAAAAGAAATTAATTGGTAAAAAAAGATTCAGATTGAATATCACCGTCACTTAACATCTGATAAGTTGGGGTCGATTGCCTTTTATAGTCCGCCTAGTACCCAATAACACATAACTGTATCTCCCGATTTTAAACATCGGTTTTTTTCATTGCTTCCCACTATTGAAGCAAACTTCAGTATTCACGACAAAACTACTAGTACGGGTAGAGTATTTAATTTTGGAACAATTAAGTATTCCTAAACCAAAGAAGCAAATAAAGTTGTAATAAAAGAAATTAAAATTGTATTATTTTTTCCATAGATTCGACTTCCTGAACGTTTTGTTGTTTCAAAACGACCGTTTAAAATAAGGCCGTTTTAAAACAAAGATAAACAAACAATACAAAATATGCCGAGTCATTCTTATTTGCGATTTGCAACACACGTAACAGTAAGTACTTCAGCTTATCACTTATATCAAAACGTGATGATAAACAGCAGTCAAAATACTACCTATAGTATAATAATATGTATTGAAGGACGTTGTCAGGCAAGGCCGAAAGGGGCAGCTGCCCCACCCCCGATTTTTAGCACGGTGTGTGCAATGAGTTTATTATACGAGTACGTAACGAGTACAGTGGGCACACTCGGCCGAGCAAACAAATCTTGTTTCTTGTGACTGCCTGGCCTCTTTAAATGTTGATACAAACGGAGTACTCGGCCGAGGGCAGTCTCACTACTGTAATTGTTTCGTGTATTCAACCCATAAGCGTTCGATTATGGATCTTCACTCAGTTTTCTCAAACCGAAGAGGCAACATGAATTTGAAATCATGATTAGCTTATTGTTTTGCGAGAGCAAAGTGCAATATTATATTTTTTAATTTTTCTGCCCCTTCGAACAAAATCCTGAAAACGCGCATGTTAATTGACTGTCCCATATTTTTTACGAATTGAAATTCAGACATATCGAAACAAGGAAGTTTTCATGATGCGTCATTTTGCTGAAATGCGGATCCGTGAAGGCGTCTTTGCAATAGTCATTCAATCGGCAACAATAAGGATCTTCACGATATCCGGCAATGAAGTAAAACAAGCAGTTTGGTTGGTCTAAAACGATGGAGCGGAATTTGACTTCAGGACTTCATAAAGACAGCTATACAGGATTATACCGAAAGAGTATGCTAAGCCGAAAAGGACTCATGGTACTCATCATTATGAACAACTTTTACTATGGGACCAACCCGGAATTTGCGAATACATTTATATACATTTTGTCGGGTGTTATTGTCATTTTCTATGGAACAGCTGTTTTTTTTTGCGAATTCCGACTTGGTCCCATAGAAATTGATCATAATGATGAGTACTATGAGCCTTTTTCGGTTAAGCATACCCATTCTGCATAGCCCAGTATATAGTTTGTCTATTACGGGTCTATAGCTTATCTGAGTTGGTTCCTGAATCTTGAGATAGCTGCGCCATGCGAGCGCAGCAGAGGAGAACAAACTGTGGCATTCTACCGCGTCGAGCAGCTGCCTTAAAAACTGACTCAGTCAAACATAGGCCAGTAACAAGTCAATACAAGTCAGTACAAGTCAGTACAAGTCCTGTAGTTCACTCAGCAACCAAAACTTCAAGTTAAAGTCACGAACCTTCAAACTTCAAGGTCAAAATCCCCACTCAGTCTTGCACGAATCAAAGCCTGCCTTATACCTTTGACTCAGCACTGAATGATGTTTACATATCGCATTTCAATGTTTTGTGTTTTTTACTAAAACAACTGAGCGCAGGCAACAAGAGCTCCGCAATAACACACGTGTTTTTGAAACGTTGGTAAACTGCTGTGACTAACAATAACTATTTGATCAATGTCTAGGTCTAGCGCAGTAATACTTGAAGTATAATCAGTATTATTAGATTACATCACCGTCATCATCATCAGCCTATCGGATTTTTGGCCACTACTGGATATAGGACGCTATGCCTGAGTGGGTGTTTCCCGATAGATATTATCTAGGTGTCTTCAAGTCGCGAGTGAATCGGTTTCTTCTAGGCAAGCATGCTCCATCGTAGACCGTATCGTTGCTTACCATCAGGCAAGATGACGGTCAAATGCAAGCCTATTGCTGAATAAAAAAATTAAAATAAAGAAATTAATAGGCCTCTCCTAAAGAACGCCACAAGGCACGATCTTCTGCCTCTTACTACCTGCCGCCTTACGCAGGCCGTCGCTCCACCTGGCCGCAGGGCGCCCTACTCTAAGTTTGTCGATCCGTGGTCTCCATTTTAGAACAACATCATCATCATATGCAACCTTTAATCCTCCCGCTGCTGGGATACAGGTCTACCCGCGAAGGGTGATCAGGCTGTAATCCACCACGCTGGTCAAGTGCGGGTTGCTAGAATTCACATACGCCATTGAATTTCTTCTCCGAACGTAGGTATGCCACGTACTCGTAGGTTACCTCACGATGTTTTCCTTCGCCGAAAAGCCAGTGGTAAATTCGTACATATGTAAGTCCCAAAGAACTCATTGGTACGAGTCGGGGTTTGAACCCGCCACCTCAAGAATGCGAAGCGGCTTTTCTCCCACTGAGCTACCACGACATTATTTTTAGATTTAAGTTATGAGTATTATTTCGTCTTGTCAAGCACAAAACCCTTCGATGATAGACCTGTATCCCAGCTGTGGAAGGATCAAAGGTTGATAAGTAGTAATAGAAAGGAAAAGATCAAATATACAGAGCTGACTGCCCGCGCACGAACATTGCGTTTCGCGTGCATCTTTGAAACATGGTGCCACCTTTGGACACCTTTGCACACGTTCGGGAGCGGTTAGCGAGAACTTTGCGTGCAAGTTATACAGGGTTATTCAGAAAGGGTATGCTAAGCCGAAAAGGGGCTCATAGTACTCATCATTATGTCAACTTTTACAATGGGAAAATTCCGGAATTCACGAAAAAAAACAAAAACTCAGCTGTATAATAGAAAAATGTCAATGACTGTCGACAAAATGTATAGAACTGCTGATTTTAATAATGATGAGTACAATGATCCCGTTTTGGCTTAGTATACCCTGAATAACCCTGTATTGTCACCTCGTGGACACGTATGATGCGGTTCATGTGCAGTTTAGGGATGTGTGCGTGCGAATAAAATGTGACGCGTCCACAATTATTCAAGACGCGTTGCACACACGATTTGTGCGCGTGCGCAGGTGTGAACCCGACTACTCCTGGTACGCGAATACTCCTGGTCAACCTGGTTATCCTGGTCTCCAGGTTTACTAGTTAATTTTTTCTTCAAGTTATTCACTCGGCATGACAAGAAACATTAGAGACTGAAAGTATTTTATACCAAGCGTCAAAATATATGAGCAGCACAAGTAATTAGACTACAGTATCTTTTCTTTAGGACGATCGCTGACAGCCGCAATAATTTGAAGAAACTAGAGGTAGGATGAAAAATGCTTATTTATTTTTATATAGACTGTAACTTAGGACTGGTCTATTAATTTTGGTTATAAATAAAAAGGTGAAAACAAGGGATTTTTTATTGACTTTTAGATGGTTTTATTAAACGTAGCTGTCAGTGATCATCTGATAGCAAATAGACTACAGCTACAACCCGGTCAGGAGCCGGACCCGGACAGGGGAAGCGGGAGAGGCTCCCGCTTCCCCTGTCACCTCTCCGCGCACTCTCCGGTGCGACAGTGCGACTAGGTATATAAGGCTATACGCATTCCAGCGAGGTGCACAGATATTGTGACCGGGTTATTCATAAAGAGACAGAACTCACCTGTCTGACAGCATACAGCATCTCAATGTCTTTTATTTCACTTTTGTATCACCGAAATGTCACTCACTTCAGCCTATCAAACTGACAGCTGTCACTAACTGACAGTCATATTCTTAACGAATATGTATACGGTTTGTCACTTTCGAAGCTCATTTTATAAAATGACTTTCATTGCTTTCTGAAAACTATTAAGTTAAAAATGCTGAACAGTATTTAAAAATTAATATACATATAAACCACTGACAAATAATAATGAAAAAAAAAACAGACGCCGATTTTTACGTCAATGATTATTTTTATAATTTTTTTTTTACGAAACCAAAAAGAAACAAAATATTCTAATTTAAAAAAAATAACAACTACACGCGGCCTACTAGCCATGAGTGAACTAGGTACTTCCGAACTTGGCCGACAAACAATATTATCTTTACAAGATCCCCGATATCTACTAAATTCAATTATAAATAATTGTTTGTTGATAAGTAATTTTGTTTTCTTTATCGGCATTTACATGATTTCACACGAAACCTGTCGATAGGGTAAGAATTACGTAGCGTGGACTCAGACGGTACAAAGTACCTAGGTACAGGTAATATTGTAAATGACTGGCTAGATTTTAACGTGTAAGTACTTAAAATTTTTATCTTAGATTGGTGTATCACTGTGTTACTAAACTAAGGCTGTTCTCTCATTTGTCTGTAAGAAAAAGGTAAGTAGTAATTTTCTTTCGGACTTCATTCCGCCTGCAAGCTTTTTCGCTAATTGAATATTTTCCAAGTTCGAGAATTGAACTTCAGGTTTTTGTCAAAATTTGTCTAAGTATAATTTGCATGTTGAAGTTAAAGTATAAGGGGCGCTCTGTCATGAACCTGTTCATGACAGAGAAGGATGGTGCCCCTTATTGGAAGCCAAGACACAATTTGGGTCGCTGTGCTAACAAAGTCATTCAGACGAATTTGTATATCCAAATACACAATTTAGCTAACTCATCCGGCTTTAAAATCTTGACGATCAAAAATTAAAGAGCATACGTCTAACAGATGAAATAAAAGAAGGAAAGATATATAAAACCGAAAACCCGAAGGAAACGCTTTGACTCCACATTTATTATGCGAACCGCCGAGTGTGGAATGCTCTGCCTAAATGGGTGTTCCCCAATGGCTATAGTATGGGACTTCAAGTCGAGAGAGAATCGGTTTCTTCTAGGCGCGCGTGCTCCATCATAGACCGCATTATTGCTTCCCATCAGGCGAGAAAGCGGCCAAACGCAAGTGAAAAAAAACACACGAGTGAGGAAATAAAGAAAAAAAGAAGGAAAGAAGAGCGAGGTGCCGCAGTCAAAGTCCTCCTTTAGGTTTTTCAAACAAAAGAAGCGTTTGCCACTTCTTTTGCCAGCGATCTTCCCTTGAATAATAAGGTTGACAATGATAAGTTTCATTTCCTCCTCATGACGTAACCAAAGTACCATTCTTAGATTTTTAAGCGATGTATTATTTCATCTGATAAATCACACCATTTAGTTTTGACCCAATAAAAATAATTTATTCAAAACCTACAATTTCAGCAATCTATTCAAAACCTGCCCACCGAAAATTTATTGAAGCAATATTTTATTACACGACCCACATTTTATAAAATGTATCAAGGCGTTATATTAGAATAATTTAATTTATAAATATTAACCTACTTGCTACGCCCTAAGGCATTTACCCGGTATCCTATGTACAGGAATCGTATTTTTTTTAAAGGACTTAGCCTATCTGGTAATCTAGGAAACATCCACCAAACCTCATCCAAACTCATTCAGCCGTTATAGCCAGATTGAGTAACAACCATACAAACTTTTACATTAATAATATTACTAGAATTCTTTCTTTTCGTATTACATTACCAAATACCATAAAAAAGCTTCGTAAGCTCAACATTATTACCAAAGTTACGAATCATTACGTAAATTCATGAAAAAACTCCTGAAAACCATTCATCCCTAATTACAGTTCCAAGCTACATAAATTACCATAAAATCTACTTCAATAAATAACTGGCAGCCTGAAATATCCTCTGAAAAGCGGCACGCCGCCCCACTGTACAGTGACGGCGGTGAGATCAAAGCGTCTCTCCGCCAATCGCAGAGCTCCGCTGAAAAGTGACACGCCCACCCGCTTTATAGTGCCGCCCGCCTTGATCTTAGCCGACGATTTTTGCTTTTTATTTGAGCTCGCTTTGTTAATTTGAATCGCGGAATATTTGAAATGCGTTTCAGCACGTCATCGTTCTGTCTGAGGAATTCATAAACTGGAAAATTTTTATTTTTATCTATTATATTTTATTATGGAAAGCTTCAGAAGTTTGATAAATAGTATCCTAAAACATGACTCTTTAACCCTCTTAGCCTTAAACATTATTTTTTTGCCACTATTTTAAAAGAGGAATAATTATCTAATTTTACCTTTGCAACCGAGCTTTACTCGAAAAACGTGTTTTTTCACAAGTTACAGATCGATTTAATGTATTAACTATTGCCAAGTTATTTTCAGTAAAATACGCAAAAATTACACTGAAAATGTAATCAAAGCATGTTTTAAGTGATAATAAAGAACCGCTATTTTTCTAAGAAATAATAACTAAAGTACGTACGAGTAGATATACAATTTATCGTTAAACAAATATGTACCTATACAAACAAACACACAAGTCCCTACACTCTGTTTCGCTTTGTCCAGTCATTCAAAGCGAGATGACAAAACCTATTGTCTCTGTCTTTATTTATTTATCAAATTCACACAGATACATACAACTTACTTGACGAATTTCATCAGATTTCATCATTAGTGTAATTACAAAGAATTACTTGTAATATGATACTTCGGCAATATAATCTATTCTTTTAATTCTTTTTGGAATCTATTTATTTTACTCTTAATTTTTTTACAAATCAATTAGTTATTTGAATTTTAATTCCGTCACTTAAGACAGAAACTTTGTATTACCTTTGAAAAAAAAGTAAAGCCATGACACACTATCGGCCGATTTTGATTAGATTTGGCAGAAACATTTGGTATTTCTAAACAAGATTTTCCAATATGAGCCATAGACAGTAGAAACACGATTTGTTTTTTCGGCCGAGTATGCCCATTTACTGTCTCGCCACTATACTCGTTACGTGTAATCAGCCTATTCCTTTCTTGAACCATTAATATATGATAATGAAGATTACCCGGTTTTTCTAGTTGAAAGCTTTTAAAGTGTTAAATTTAATTTTAGTCAATTACAAATAAATATCATGCGATAATCTTGACCTAAATTCATAAGATTCAAAAAGAAGGAAGCATTAATTTAAAGACAAATGGCTCTAACAAATAAAATAAAAGTTTATATCATTTGATAAGAAACACTGATAACGTCCAAGGTCTAAATGTCGTTAAAATGTCGACTAGTGATGACTTTAAACAAAATCTAGATTTATCCGCATGTTAATTACAACCAATCAAACTTCACAGCAACATAAGCCTAAATAAACATAAATAAAACCTCTATAAAAATTAAAAACCTTCTTGGATCAAATAAAAGAAGGCAGATGTACAAGGAGGTAAAACACTGGGCTAAGAACCGCCAAGCCTGCATACTCCTCCATCGATAAGAGCAATACTCCTAAATAATGAATAAGGGTCCATAGAAGCTACTTAAAATTAATTGGTGTTACACAACATCAAGAAATTTCAAGCAGTGATTAGGTTTAAACAGCGCTTTTATTTTTTTTATGCTGTTGAGTGACGAGACGAGCAAACCGCTCGCCTGATGTTAAACGTCACGTTTGCCCATTACAGTGGGCCTAGCACAACTTTGACGTAAAAATACGTAGCGAGTTTTCGATAGAAAAGTGTACGCCATTTACACCCGTCAGGAGCATACTTGACAGTCGTAAATGGCGTACACTTTTCTATCGAAAACTCGCTACGTATTTTTACGTCAAAGTTGTGCTAGCCCTACAGGTCTGCGTCACCCAGAACTTTGAACTCTTAAAATTCAAGACCCTGCGCGGCCAGCACTGCGCTCGTCACCCTGAGATATAAGATGGCGAGCATTAATAAGGCCATTACTAGAGAACTAATGGACTGATTTGGGCAAAACTTTCTACATACGAGGAAGCAAGCCGAGGGTTGATTTTAAGCAAAACTTGCGAGGCTGAAGACAGAGCAGCATTGCTCTGGGTACGAAATCCTAGGCATCAGCTAGTATTCCAAAATAGACCGTAACTCAGTATCCGCGGGTAAAGTACTGTAACGCTGGAGACGACACGGTGATGTTACCTCGTTGAATAGCAATTCTTTTGCCGAGGTAAGCACCAGCCCTTTGCTCGCTTGATCTATTAGTAGTATAGTGATTTTTGAATGTAATTTTAAACCTTTTTCCACTAAAATGTATTCAGTTTTTTAGTTGAATACTTCAGTATGTATAATCTACGTGAGTAAGATATTTTCTAAATCGACAAGATTTTACTAACCTGTCATCTCTGGCAGAATTAGTACGAACGAATCTTAATAGCACTCAAATTTTGAAACAATTAGTTAGATAGTGCGGAAGTAAATTTTATCAATTAAAGGTATGTATTAATGATCAAAACGCAAAAGTAAAAAGGGTGCTAATTCTGGAACAATGCATTCGTGGAACCATTGATTGGGAAGTCAACGAGGGCACTCTGAGAATACAAGATCCTCACAATCACTGATTTAGAAGGAAGGTAAGAAGTAAGACGGGTAAAAAGTCAAGAATATTGATTGGTCCCCCTGTTACTTAGTCCTAGATTATTTTAAGCGTCTAATTTTTATTATTTTACTTATGGACAAGTTTTCTCGTGAATTTGAGTGTAAAAAATATGAAAGTCCCATAAAAGAAACACCATGTTTTTAACTAGATATTGAAAATTGATGATATATACGAATAAATGCGTAAACATAAATAAGCACAATAAATATTTTTAAATAAATACCTTGACCACCATTTTTCAGCAATAATTTCGTTAACAGCAACAAAAACTCGAATCAACCAGCTGTATAAAGAAACTGATTCTTGTAAATGCGAATAACCGCAAAATGTTGATAATTGTATTACTAATACAAAAACAAAACGTGCCAAAACGCGCATTTTTCCTCCATCGTGTGTTAAAACGCAATAATATGCAATTTTATCTGTGTAATGGTTACTTTCTTCGAACATATCACGTAATGATGTAATTAAAAATAAAAAATAAAAAGTAGGTACGTATTTGAATATAGGGCAATATTGTCAGACAAAAGAGGAAATACTAAAATTTTACAAAATAATGCAGTTAAAAAAATAAAAAAGGATCCAAAAAGGTGCTAGCTATTTATAAAAAAGGTTACGAAATGGAATACGAAAATCGACCTCGCTTTTCCCGCGTGTCTCTTAGTCTCTTATCAGCTGTCAAAAGAGGCGCTTTTCAGGGGCTCTTCGTCATTGGCCGAGCCGCTGATGAGCGACGCTGCGATTGGTCGGCGCATGGAGCACATCAGCGACAGACCACGTGCTTATAAGTTCCGCCGTGAAAAGCCAAACTTTTCACGAAGCTAAACGCGCTGCGTTCGATATTCAAACATTTTTTACTTCACTTTGATGGTTTTCGAGAACAAAATAGTTGATGAAAATATTTTATTATTTTAATTAGCTCCATTTAGTGATTTTAGTTTCTGATTTATTTTTGTCATTAGATTTAAAAAATGTAAAAAATGAAGTATTTATTTCAAAAATAAATGATAGGCTTATTTTCACTAAAAAAAAACCAAACAATATCTTCGGAATGAAAATAAATTTCAATTTTTTTTTGTTAACTCGTAAAAAAAGGGGCCAAGTCACGCCTTTACACAAAAGAACTTACGCGCATGTTCCGAAAAAAACCGCTCACAAAACGTTAATTCACTCACGGCATTCACGAACAAATAGTAATTAAGCATTAAAAACCAATAAAAAAGTTAAACACTGTTCAGCGACAAAAACTACCACTCATGAGCACCGACCGAACTGCAGTCTCAGATGCAAATTATTTACAACACTGCAGCTGTATGCATCCTACACAAAATACATTCAAAAACCGAACAATATCATATTCGAAAAAGGAGTCCCTAAAACCGCGAGCTGTTTACATTTAAAAAAATATTTGCTTGGAAAACGCGCGGATAAACAATACACAACAGCCTTCGACGCGGCGGCAACAACAATGCTAGGGCGAAATAAGCAAGAAATATTTAACTACCCAAGAGGGGTGGGGGCGGGCACTGGCCCTCAGTATTGGTGCTACGCCTGTGGTAGTTATAGTTTACGTGATACACAGCTCAAATACAAATAATATAAACATTACTCCCGAGCATGCGCGGTGGCGACAGACAGGGACGGAGATAACCTTCCATTCCCATACAACTACACTTAAAACTGCAATTGGCGACACTATAAAGTGGAACTTTAAAAAATAATGACTTTCGAACTACATTTGGCGGTAGTGTTGGTGTTAAATCGCTTTTTTATACATTAATTTGCATATTTTTGACAGGAACAGCGTCGGTCGAGAGCGCGAGTACGCATGCGCGAGTTGAACGAGCGGGAATGCTATCGACGATGCAGCCTGTTTATTTTTCGCAACAACTTACCCATCCCTTTCTTTTTAAACCGTTCTGAATTCAAAATTTTTCGTTGGAAGTCTACGAACGAACTTAGCTTTGCAAAGTTATGACGTCATCATCACACATGAAAATGCGTCCAAAGTTTCGCTCTAAAGACGGTAGTTGCAAAAGTTGGGATGTTCCGTTGAAATCATAAGAACTTGTGATGTATAAGGTTGGAGATAAGAAAGTAATCGTTTTCAGTCTGCGGGGAGTTCGAGATGAATTTATTTCAATTATAATCGAGCGTGAATTATGCGCATGCGCGCGGCTGCATTTACACCGAAGTGGAGTACACGTAGTTGAAAATAAAAAGTAGTGAAATTAATACCAGCTATAGATTGAAGAAAGGCTTTTTATTTTTGTTTTTTTTTTCGCTATGAGTTTTAGTCTGAAGCAAAATAAACTACCTCTAGAAGATGTATTTTGATACTCTTCTTTTAAATCAAACATATTAATGGATCATCCATTATAATTGTTCTGCTGTCAAAACGTCCCAACGCAAAATACTAGTAGATAAGTAAATAATTTCGATATTTTTTTTAATGTAAGTTTTTATTTCTCGTACCAAACTATAGTTACCCAGAAAAGTAAATAAAGAATTATTACTCAGATGTAAAATTATTTTTCCGGTTTTGCTACTTCAAAAAGTAGTTGTTCAATTATTTATGAGTATCACTACTTCGGAAAAATCTTGCATTGAAATGATTTTTCTCATAAAATACTAATTATTGCATGTTATCAAAAAATAATAAATAGAAGATAATTATTAAATTAACTAATTAAAACAAGCTCAGTGGTTTTAATAATAGCTTCAATATTGGCTGAAAACTTACTTTAAATAATAATCAAAAGATAATTATTAAATTAACTAATTAAAACAAGCTCAGTGGTTTTAATAATAGCTTCAATATTGGCTGAAAACTTACTTTAATTAATAATCAAAAGATAATTATTAAATTAACTAATTAAAACAAGCTCAGTGGTTTTAATAATAGCTTCAATATTGGCTGAAAACTTACTTTAAATGTTACATACAGACACAGACACAGACTATTTTAAAAATAAGTTGGAAAAATAATTCAAAACAACAAGGCATTTTAATAAAATAATAAAACAGAAATACCTACCGCTCAAACATGTAAATAAAAATATAACATTAGTCAAAGTTATTTTTTACACGGCTAAGTTTGTTGTTTGTGTGCATATTTATAACTTTATGCCAAAATTATGCATAGTTGCTTCCAGCGAGGCCGACCAGTTCCGCATTTTTTACATATTTCTAGATAATTCTTGTTTTCGTATGCCTAAGTCTGTATTTTAACTCGATTTTTCTATGTTTTAATAATAAATGTGAAGTAATAACTAATCATATTATTAATCGGTGTTGTTAGGCTTGGCACCTATTTATTCAGAGCTAATAATTAAATACGATTTTTTTTGCACCTTATTTCTCTTTTCAATGTCAGTTTTAAAAAAGTTGGCTCTTTTTTTCCACAATAAATTACGCTCTTATTATTATTGGTGTAATAATAGAAATATAAGATTTTTTAACACTTCTACTAAAATTAATTGTCTGCACCACATAAAATATGAGTTTAAAGTGGCTTTAAACTAGTTTCCTAATTTGTCGCTGGTTTTTTTCCTTGTCGTTTAAACTTTAAAAACACTATTTTATGATATGTAGGTATGAGAAATAGATGTAACTAAATGAATACTTAAATAAATGATGATATATTGATAAAATTAATTTACTTCTAAATATTTTAATTATACGATAATTTGTTAATTTAAATTTCAAACCACGTGGTTTATTGTAGAGCAAACCAATTAATAAAAAAAATATTAAAATGTTTTGCCACAGCTTTGATTTTGTTTGCTATTTCGTAGCTGTTGCGCTTTCTTATAGTCTTATACTGCATAGCATAACGTAATAGTAAAGCTGTACTCGATAGAAACTGGCCATCAACCTGTTTGGTAAGTGTTCATAAATAATCCAATTGCAGCCGCTGTCTCATTTTTCATACATCTTTCCATCAAATACTCCTACATATTTTTCGACTGAATTTCGTATGCCATCATTTCGTAATTTTTTAAATGAAAAATACTTCGTAGTAAAAAACATATAAAATATATTCTTATTTATACCTACTACCTTAGCATGTGGTTATTCTTTTATTTTGATGAAAAAAATAATGGAAACTATATTTTAGCAACACTTTTGTTTCGTACGAGAATGTTCGGTGTGAAAACGTCCAGTGAAGAAGGCCATTGACATTTTTATCGGCAGATGATTTAGGAGCTATCGATTGCCACCTCACTCTGGAACCGGGATTTATGGGACACCTGAGCTACTGGGGCAATCGGGACTGGGGCAATCTGGGACGTGTCCCTGGTAATTTTTATTTGAGACAAGATAAGGACAATTACTAAGGGCACACCGAGCTGCGAGACATTATAATATATAATTTCACCGAAATGTGTCATCTTAAACAATGTTCCCAAGTTTTCGGAAATAAATGGCTATAAAAAAGGACAATTACTAAAGAATAAAAAAATACAAATGACTGCCAAAGATCGAGACTGTGAATTTTAATTTTAATGCAAATATATTGTACCTAGTAGTAATTATTATTTGGGACGATGCGACGATAGGACCTCTGAGCTGGTCTAATAAATGGGATTGGCTCATCAGGGACTATGGTTATTTATTTTAAGATGAGGTGGTGATAACTGAGTTATTGCAACCGTTTGATGGTAACTCACCAGGTAGGTAAAAGTAAAGGTTTGGTCAGTAGCTAGCCGAGGATCTAAGTCTCAATTACTAGAAAGTACCCACACCAAGATTAGGAGATTATTTCAACAGCTTAAAATTTTGTAAATCGTCATTCATTTTACACAGTAGCTTTAGATAGTTTCCAAAATACTTTTCCTTCTAGTCAAAGTTAAAAAAAAGAACGAAATTATCGCAAAATTATAACCTACCAGTAACAAAGGAGCTTTTAAAACGTATCATGCTACGTAACTCACACCTTGAATATTCTAGCGAAAAAAATAGAGAGCAAGGAAAACAGGAAAAGACCAGCTTGAAACAAGTTGAAAACATGTAAAAAAATCATGTTGAATTCAGTGACTCCATACATTTTTGCCTACAAATCAAAATTTCCCAATTTCCGGAACTCACCTCCAACAAAAAAAAGCTAGCATTAAATTAAAACCAGCTAGTAGCAAAAAGGTTTAAAACAAAATTATTAATTAAAAAGTAGCGTCGGTGGCGTCGGGTGTAGTTCGGAAGCTCCGCCCTCTGTAGAGCGACGCCCAGCGACGCTGTTCAGCGACCGCCTACCGTGAGGAGCCACTCTTCAAATTATTATAATACGAATACATCTATTTATACAGATATTAGGAACATATGAAGCTGAGACCAGTATTTAAGCCAAAAGCCAAAAAGGTTCACGATTGCATTCCTGGTAAGATTTTATTTGTTTTGCATCGCGATTGGCGTTCGCTTTTAATAAATTTGTCTCGATGAATAATTTTCCTATTAGTTTAAAGGACTTTAACATTGGTCGCTCGAAAATATGTCATAATTTATTACAATTAAATAAATACTTTTTTAAACTACATTGAGCTTTCGCCAGAAAAAATATGCTTTTTGAGGACCGAGCAACAAATGATACCAAATTCAAGCATTTTGACAACTTTTACGAAGCATTTTAAAAATATACATACTTATTTTTATAAACGATGCAATTGACATAACTTGGTGCATGGCAAGAAGGTAAGAAAGCAAAGCTAACATCTTATAATTGGGGAGAATACGCCAGTTCAGTGGTTGTTTTTTGTGAACTTTTACTCTTAATAAAACCTCCACAAATTTCGAATTAAACTCCTTTACCAACCCTGTTCTAATTAAGGGTTAGTGCTATTTTAGGGCGTCTCAGGCGAACCTTTGGAGAACAAACCTCTCATCTTTAAACCTCTCATTTGTAAAACCCTCAAAGATTTTGTTAAAATTATATTCGTGAAGAATTATCTACTCACGATTTTGAGGTTTTTTAGAACAAATCAAAGATTTTTATAATAATGGCACACTCAAACTTGATTCATGACACTACTGTTTAACTCGAAGTATAAAACCACTTCAACATTTTTTTACAGTTAAACATTTTTAAATATACAAACGTATGTTAATATTTGCTTTTTTTTTTGTTTTTGGCAGTCTATTTATTAAAAAATGTGAAAAATTTTAAGGCTGCGTAGAAATAAAGAGGTAAAGAAATAAATAGTGTTCGACTTGGCGGGGGCACTGTCATGCCCCCAGAGAGTTAAGAAACATACCAAAAAAATATTATACAATACTGTCATAATTTAAAATAACCTGTTACGACTGACCTATAAAATATCGAAGCATTTTCTCCTACAAAACCTAAAATGTAAAAATAAATTGATGTCTCGAGAAAACTCCTAGACTATAAAGACTCGACAAAAGCTGAATATCGCAATACAGCACTAGCTCCTTCGAACAATAAAACGCTAAGCGTAGTTTATGGGTAGTGGGGAGGGGGGACCCCCCATCCCTCCTTACAGGGGCCCAAGTACCCCTTTTGGGCCCTGGAAGGGGTTGGGTTGCTGAAAGACTAGGCGTTAGTTTTTGGTTTCAGAGCTGTTAACTAAAGTACTCGACAATGTATTATACTAGCTGCGAACCGCGGTTTTACTCGCTATTATACAGGAACAATTAAAAAAAATTGTATTCAGTTTTGTTTTGTATTTCTGGCAAAGTTAGGAGACGTTATTCAGCAAAACACAGTTGTATGACATCTTAAGATTTTACACACCATTGATTTATTCAGATAAATAGTCTAGGTCTAGTATGAGTTCTATAAAAAATATGTAAAAAAAAAAAAAATGTAAATATGTGGTGCGTAGTTCTAGTAAGGAGTTAAGAGTGTGAAATGCTGTCTGTTTGAAACGTTTTTGACAGATACAGGAAGGTCATAGTTCGATTGATCGAAACAAGCGGTTGAACCACGTGGCCATAGCTGGTGAGTAGTTTATGAGTCCATTTGAAGTCAGGGTCCGTTAGAGGCACCTTTCTGAATAAATTAACAGTTCCTATACGAAAACAGGAAAATTACAGGGCAAATTAATCAATTTATATCTCAGGGTGACAAGCGCAGTGCTGTGCCGCGCAGGGTCTTGAATTCTGCGAGTTCAAAATTCTGGGTGGCGCAGACCTGTTATGGGCAAACGTGACGTTTAACATCAGGCGAACGATTTGCTCGTTTCGTCACTTATTCGCATAAAAAAAAACTAAAAATAGGCCTATAGGTTTCATAGTTCGAGGAAAAGAAAAATATAATACGGGATTTTTTTTAGGAAAGAGATTGGTAATCAGCTTCCTAAAATTTTCCCGTTTTTAATGGAGAGGCACTGTAGGATTGTGAATTTGTGAGTGAAACCGCGAGTCAGGGCTATTAAAAACATTATAATTATTTGAGCTAACAAGCTTTGCTCGGAAAACTTTCAAAACGCATTTTCCCAGAGATGAAATGATCGATTATTGCTCCCAAAAATCGCCCTATAGCTAATTTAATCAAAATTGTAAATGGACTGAATATACTCGTAATCTTTTTAACACGCTTTTATTAGCTTCACCTGTATGTTTGTATGTTTGTTTGTATGTAACCGACTCCTTTGAGCGCGTTTTTGACCCACTGATTTCTTTCAAACTTTGTAGATATATCGAGGACCGATGACAATACACTAAACAAATCGTGTTTTTTAGTTTTTTTAACTATTAATTTTTTTAACACGCTTTTTCTATAAAGTTTCTTTAACTTTTAATACCGTTTAAAAAAAAAAAAAAAAAATTAAAAATAAAATAAAATACATATATTTATTTATTTACACTATTATTAATTTATATTTATTGAAATTTTCAACCCTATTCTTAATTTAAATTTGTAAAATTTTATTTTATATTTTTTTAGTTCGGTTTTTTATAAAAAGCGTGTTTTTTTAGGTTTTTTTTAACTATTATTTATTTCCTCTCTTTTTTCTAATCTCTACTTTGATATAAAGGCTTAACCTAAAGGTTTTATGACAAGGCAGTAAACTCAGTATCGGTGGGTCAAGAGAAAGCAGTTTTTTTACGACTAAAGTAAGGAAAAATACCTTTTATTGGTTGTTTTTATATTCATCGCTGGGTAAGGTTTGGGTTAGGTGTTGGGTTGGCTATTATAAGGGAAGCTCTCTGGTTGGCTGTAAAAGAAACCTCTTTCGGGGTATCGGGGTAATGAACCATGCTGGGGTAAGCAATCAATCTACAGGGTTATGTGGAAAGGGTACATAATGCTAAGCCGAAAAAGCTTAGTCATTATGAGAGCTCTTACTATGAGACCAACCCTGAAATCGCGGAATAAAATATCAGCTGGTACAAGTGTGTTGTTTGTGTGCTGTTGCTCACACACAATTTTGAATATATTATAAATAATGAGGATCATATGAAAAGGGACTCATCTCAAGCATTGCGCAATAACCATCGCTCTTATGGCTACAAACGATATCTTCCAGGCATGGGCGCCGCTAGGATTATTTTCAAGGGTGCATCTGCATGTACACATTATGCTATTAACTAATATAAAATGTAGAATTATACGTGTAAATTAGGAAAATGTAATGTCAAATTCAAATCGCGTGGGTATTTTAAATGGCGCCATCAAACTTGACACCTAAAAATATGTATTTTTTCTATGTATTTTCTTCCTAACAGGGGGGTGCAAGTGCACACCCCCTTGCACCCTGCTGCCGGCGCCCATGCTTACAGGCAATCTTAGTATGTACCTACTAAGGTTTCCTTACAGAATTTATGGGTAGATTTTTTCATACGCCCATAAACTGGCTGAATCCCAAAAAAGACGAGAGCCAAAAAAAGTAACAATAGGAATCAATTTACACAGGGTCGTACTCAGCACGGTAAGCTTGCTCCGTCTTTTGTATTTCTAATTGCTTTTCGTATTCTGTATAAGGAGCTGGCGAACAAATGTGGATACGAGTATGTCCAATTGTCCAGTCCACGTCGAACGTAGAAACGTTTTTGAAGTGAAAACTTCTTTAGCGGCGTTGTACACTTTTTTGGAATGGGTAAAAAATGTTAAACTCGCGACAGGGTCACGTGACCTGATCGAAAATTCGTAAGACGGATGGAGAGTAGACAGCTAGTATCCCCCTCTCTTTCTACGGCGCGGCGAAAATGTATGCCTGCGCCGGCTGTTTCGTTTAGGCGGCGCAGGGCGCTTACGCGAATGTTCTAATTTGACAGTTATAGTGTTGTGACCTAGTGATTATAGTGGACACGATATCGATTCATTTTTCTATTAAAATAATTAAAGCAATTCGTGCAAAATTATTCCCTAACCATTCCAAAATATCCAAAACGCACAACGTTAATACTTAAGTTTTCACTTCTGCCGGCACTCCCGGAGTGCAACCCGTCGTTTTTTTTTTAATTTTGTACTATCTATGTATGTACAAATTTTTGGAGAACTAACATAGCTGCGCCCCGCGGTTTTACCAGCTATCCTACATGGATCGTTAATATTTCCGGGATACAATTTGGCCCATATGAGAATCCAGAGTTAAAGCTACCTTCGTAGGTAACAATTTTATCTCAATTTTTTAATTTTTCCTGATTGAGTTACAGGCAGGCAGCCAAACATAAAAACATACAAGCTTTCACATTTATATTTTATAATTAGTAGGATTCATTAATCAACCAAAAATGGTTTAAAACCGCATAAATGAGTCATCGAAAACCGCGGTTGCAGAAAAATACATTTTTAGCATTCAGTTTTTTTCAAGCTTTTATCACAAGTCAGCAGTGCTTTTGGTCGTTTGCTCCTGACAATGTAGCCAACTAATTCCTAAGGTTAGGTTATCAAAGAGCAAACAGACTAAGGAGGCTTACGTCCAAAATATCTGAAGGACAAACAAGGGTGCGGTCGGTTGGCAGTGTTGCCAGCTCTGCATCGATTGTCTGGGAAGTTTGATTCGAGTTTTAGGGATTGAACTTTGGTATCGATTTATTAAATACAGGTTTTGTTGAAAATACGCTTGATTCGACTAAAAAGGACTATTTATTTAACTAAGTATTGTTTGATAAATTAAGAATTTTAGGCTGGGGGAGGACGGGTTTTTTTTAACTTTTAAAGCGTCTTAGCGATTTTAGCTTTGCCTTCTAGCTAGGGCCTATTATTTGAATATGTTATAAAAGGTATCTTGTCCTATTTGTAGTTGGTATCTATAACAGTTAGATATATTATTAAGTTTAATTAATATATAAGAAGGCTGGAAGATGGAAGATCAAGAAAAAATCAGGAGATATGCGACGCTTTTATGTGATGTACTACTTTTTATAGGATAGGTAAGTTTATTTAGGTTAATGCATAGCAGGGCTCAGATCCAATAGAAAGGTGTCCTAATATCCTTTCTACTTGATCTGAGTTGCAGGGTAAATAAATGAATGTAACTTACTAGTATAGGTAGCTGCACCATTGGTCTCTGAAACAAAAGAACAATTTGATTAGTAAAAGAACCTAGAACTAGAAATCTAGCTTCTTCTTCTACCTATCTTATTCTAGATAGATAGATAGATAGATAGATAAACTCTTTATTGTTCACACCATAAATTACAAACAAAAGGATTATAGCACCTAAAACTAGTGCGACAACTGGCGGCCTTATCGCTAAGAGCGATCTCTTCCAGGCAACCTTAGGATGGAGAGGATAGATAAAAAATTCTACATAAGATTTCTACAAATGATTCCTCTGAGGTAGGCAACGCACTGAAGATGCCTCGGGTATTGGAAGTGTCCATAGGCGGCGGTGACCACTTACCATTAGGTGGGCCGGCGCTTGTTTGCCACTTATTATTTTATTAAAAAAAAAAAAAAAAAAAAGTGGTCTTGCGCTTGTCTTGCAAAAAGTTTTGTTTTTTTCTTGTTCGCTTCAACACTGAGTTAGTTAAAAAAAGAAAATTAGGAAAAACCCAAATGGAATAGCTGAAAGATTGAAAAACCGGGTCATCAAATGTATCCGGTTAAATCGTCGGTCATTTTGGACGCTATACTATAACCGACCTCTACCTACTAATATAACTTACCCAAAGCGTGAAGGCCGTGAAGGTGGGCTTTGGTCGCACCGAAGACGGTAACCCCATGTCTATATTGTCTATGTCCCTTAGTCCAAACAAAATTAGATTAGATAACGACTATTTTTTCTGAAAAGTGTCTACTTTTCAAATATTTCGAATGAAACAGCTCCTTGATTTTTACAATATTCACTTAACATCAATAACTTTTAAAAATATTTTTATACAAAAATTGTAGACAGTGTTAGGGTCAAATTATTTTAAAACATTGTTGTTTTCATTTTTGAAATTTCGTTGGTTACAATAAGTAGGTAAGCCAAGCGACACTTTTTGGTGGTACGAAATATATTTAGTAAATATTTATTTGGATCTTAATTTATTGTTTGATTTTAATGGAAAAAGTAATGAACGAACACTTGTTTAACCCGGCTCACAAATTCAAAATGTCAACCCACCAGGATATTATTTTTTTGCTGGTAACTACGTTAATATGATGTAGATAAAATATATAAATATACAAGGTGTAACGGAAAGGTGTAGTAATCAATACTTGAGGATGTTCGTCTAAACGTCAAAGTGAATAACTTTTGTAGCACAAGTTTGCTAAATTCCAGAAAAAGTTATCGAGTCTCCATACAAAATATTTAGTCACGTGATCAATTTACTATGGAGATTCGATATTTTCTTTCTCGAATTAAGCAAAGTTGTGTTCTAAAAGTGGTTCACTTTGACGTGTAGACGAACACCCTTAAGTATTACTACACCTTTCCGTTACACCTTGTATATCTGTTATCTCATCATTTTTATATTTTATAATTTATATTCTTTATCAATGAGTCAAACATCACATGTTGATTATGCGATCGGCCTAAGGGCCGTCTACTGGACTTAATCAACGATCGATTGGGACTGGTTAGTCATATCCGTTTCAAAAGGTATTAAAAATAAATAACAAATACTGTTTCACACTCCTAGCTCCCCACTAGGATACCCTGGATGCCATGGAACACAAAGACAAGGACAACTAGCACCCAGACCCAGAGCAGATATTTAAAGTCAGCATTCTAACATCTGCCTGGCCGGGAATCGGACCCGGGACCTCTGGCTTACAAGGCGGATATACTATGTACCGCTGAGCCAAACAGGTCATATTAATTAGTAAGTTCGTTTAAATGAACAAATTTAGAAATAAAATTGAGTCAAATAACCAAGCAAGCAAAATACATTTGTATTGTAAGCAAGCTGGCAAGCATGAAGCTTCAATTTGGAATAAAAAACATTTATTAAACATCTTATATCTCAGGGTGACGAGTGCAGTGCTGTGCCGCGCAGGGTTTTGAATTACTTGTTCAAGTTAATGGCATAAAATAAAATTATTGTATTACTTTATCGAATCCACTAATGCTTTAAACTATACTAATTCATACTATTTAAATGCAAGCTACGGAGTTTAGCTAGATTTATTGTTTAAAAAAATTAGACCACCCACACTTCATAACAACCTTATCGTCTACACTCAAACAAAAACTCCTTGTTTATAAAAAACATAACACACAAAGGTAAACTCCGAACGAGCGAGAAGAACGCAAATCTAAACAATTTTTCTTCAGTATCGATTTATCGAATGCTTTCATCGATTATTATAAACATGAAAATCGAATGAAAACATACACAGGGGACTCGGCGGATATTTTATAAATAAATGCAGGTGTGCGGGTGTTGTCGTCATGCTTGGAAATTCGTCAGATTTTAGATACTTACCCATACCGATGTGGCGACCAACCAATCGGCACTTACAAACCTCTTTGGTGGCGCGCAGGCCGGCGAAGAAAAAGTTTATAGCTGACAGATCTTATTTTTTTGTTTATCTTATTTTATTGTTTTGCTCATTAATAACTTAAAATTATCCAAATTTCATCAAGATCGGATCAACCCTACTCAAGCTATCGTTGAACGAACATCTATATATAAAAACTAGCTGACTTGACAGACGTTGTCCTGTCAAAAGCCATTGCGTCAATTCTATGTCAAATATTGCGTAACTATAGCAACCGTAGTATGTTGATGCTAACTTGTCAATTTATAGTAAAAATTATCAGTATATATATAGTTTGCAATAAATTAAAATTGCGACTATAATTTGAGATTTAAACTATCCTATCTCTCAAGTTGGATCGAACTGCACATGGTGTGCGAATTTTATTATAATCGGTTAAGTGGTTTAGGAGTCCACTGAGGACAAACATTGTGACACGAGATTTATATATATTAAGATGAACCCGTTTTCCTTGGTCACGGCATCACGCGTGAATGGCTGGACCGATTTCACTAATTCTTTTTTTGTTGTATTTGTTATTATTAGGAGAAGGTTCTTACGGAAAAAAATATTAAGAAAATCTCTCAGAAATATTGAAAATACTGAAAACAGCCCTTTTCTTTTTCCCATACAAACGTATGGCAGTACGAAGTCTGCCGGGTCAGCTAGTATAAACATACAAATACTGATTAATCCCCTTGAGACTTCACTTCGCTGAGCCATTAAATAAGTACCATAACTACATAACTTGACACTTCCATTTTAATTTGCCTTACTGCCCACATAAGTCCAAGAAAGGTATTAAAAAAATTATTTCTGTTTTAATAAACTTCCAAAAACGAGACAGTTCTCAATTCGACTGTTTGTTGCTTTGTTTTTTCACTCATCAGATGCGTAATTTTTCAAGCTATCAGATGCCTTAGATGACACTAAGGCGTAAAAACAGAAAACTTTTTTTTTCTTTAGATACCGCTTTTTGGCTTATGACGACAACCTATTTATTCATCTCGACGAAACATAAAAAAATAAAAAAAATTGCTGTTTTAAAACTGTGTATATGTACTTAAGTACGTATATCTACAATCTTATATAAACACGCTTGAGAGTTATCTTCGTATTTACTAAACCCTATCTCGGAGATACGGGGGGCAAACAAAAACAACTCGGTTTTATAAGTACTTACTCACACTTAGGTATACTCGTAGGTGGGAGTTGTGAATAATTTTCCTGTATAAAGTTGCACAAAGATAGTACTTATTTTAAAAGAATTTTTTTTTTTTAAACTAGCTCTTTTAGCATTGTCGTTGGAGTTACACAGATATAACAAATAGGTCAATCGGCATCGGGAAGTGGTTCAAAATTCAGGTGCAAGATTTGACCTACATACTACTAACACGTCAAGTTGAAAAGAGTTTGTAACAGTAAAAACACTCGTCGGTTAGGCCATGATGATCATTAGGCCCAAGTTTGAAGGCATTTTAAGACAGATCTAAACTAACTAAACATATATCTGACTTTATCATTGCAAGCCAACAAGGTTGCCAATAGTTTTAGAAAATTTAGATCTGTCTTAAAATGCCTTCAAACTTGGGCCTATTATACCTCTAAAAAGTAAGGGGGTAAATTACATTCTGGAGTTTAGATGTCATAATGTTCTAGCTACCTTAGCTGGGCTACATTTACTCGTACACTAGATACTGGTACTGGTACATTAGATTACTGTGTTCCGGTTGGAAGGGCATTGTTTCCAGTGAAATTACCAGGGCAAATGGGAGATTAAACAACTTATATCTCAGGGTGACGAGCGCAGTGCTGTGCACAGGGTCTTGAATTCTAAGCATTCAAAATTCTGGGTGGCGCAGACCTGTTATGGGCAAACGTGACGTTCAACATCAGGCGAGTGATTTGCTCGTCTCGTCACTCAATTACATAAAAAAAAACCTAAGAATTTGGTTTTCCCTTTTAAAGCAAAACAAAAAACAAAAATGTTCAGATGAATGACTCGTGGTCCCACTAATTTGACCCACTGGTGGGACAGTGTGTCGATTTAATTTCAGGGCTCCGTACCGAATTGGTAGAGGAATCCTAATGATGAGACTGCGATGTCTGTATATCAGACCTTTTTCGTTATTAATTTTTCCACGTTGTTCAAAAATGAAGACGTATTACATGATCCATTTCGATCCTATACCAAATTCTAGTTCCAATTATGTTTGTTTTGAATCATATTCAGTTTCTGTTCTAAAGATTTATTTATTATTGTAGTACAACTTCTAAAACAACGGTCTCACCCTCCATCTTTTATCTCAACAAATAAGTACTAAGATATAATCAAATAAATAATTATAATAAATCATTATGTTTAGGTACTCGCCACGTACGTGAGCGATTACGCATTAACTTATTTACTAACTTTACGAATCAGCAGATAACAGGAATGTCAAAGAAAACAACATGCGCAAGTTGGGAAGAACACTTTTTTTTTAAATTCAGTAATAGGCTTGCGTGGTGGAATATGGCCTAATCACCCTTCGAGGGTAGACCTGCATCCCAGCAGTGGGGGGTTGCAGTTGCATAAGAATTAATGAATAGGCTTGCATTGGACTTTATATATATACTTTTTATATTTATCGTTTAAGCTTTAACGTTTTAACTTGTATTATCGTCACGTGAAAATGATGTTTAAGAACGAATTTATCTAACTTATATATACGTTAATTTAATTACCTTCCTACATTATTATTTTCTACTAGGCATGAATAACTTCATCTTTTCAGAAAAGTTCTTCAAAATATGTTTTTCTCAAAAAAAGCTCAGTCACGCCGGGAAGTGCGCTATCATCGCGGAATCAAGAGGGTCCGCTTTTGAAGGTTCAATAAATGTTCCAAAATACTGCTAGACTTGCATTTTTATTGGGAAACGATTGAAAAATATGTTTTCGTTCCGAAAGGCTGAACTAGTCGTGCCCCGTGGTTCCAGTTAAGTCTTTTTAATTTGTTTTCTTTGAGAATAGGTTGACCGTCTTACTAGCTTTTGTATCCAGCTTTTAACTTGACACTGAGAGATTGCATGGTGTAGATGGTGATGACGGTTATATCGGTGAAGGAATTTCGAAATTTGAACTATTGTTTTCGGGATTGCTCGCTGCAACACATATCTCTAATACGGATGTTTTCAGCTCTACCTCTTTATGACATTATCTCAAATGAGCTAGAAAGAGTGACAATGAGAGAGAGAGCCAGAGAAAAAAAATGAGGTTAATTTATAACATATGGAGTGAGTTGGATGCCCTTATTTTACGTAGATTGAGAAATATCAGATCCCCTCACCGTTTTAGCTACGTACTGGTCTTCATCCCTTTGAAGACACATCCAGGCACTACTGAGTCCAAATCACTCCACTTTGCAAAGTCCAAAGGGCGCAGGACCACGGACGCCTCCCTGCGGTACACCTCATCCGAGCTCTCGAAACGACTGAGCCAATGCAAGTCGAATGTTTTGAATACAATCTGTAACCGAGAGAAAAAACAATAATAAACTCTGTACGCCTTGTACGTTTGTTTGTATGTAGTTATGTGTGTGTTTCGTGATGGTCTACCCTGTCTAATGCTTGGGAGAAATCTAAATATTTGGAAAAGTGTTGCTTGTCGTTGGCGTAGCGTAGTATATTAGTAGTACAGAATACCTAACAGTCCAACATTACACGTGCATGTATATACACATAGTAATTTGTCATATGTAAAGGTGACATCAATCCGTATCCAAGTTTAATGACCGTCAGTTTCCGAAATTAAATGTTTTTTTTATAAAACACATAAAGAAGAATGAAGGCCTCTAACATGCCTTGGCGGTTGTCATAGAAATCGGTGCCTACAATTAAACGTGTCATTCGAACCACGCTAGCGCTCCGTTTTAAACGCCATGCGAGGTCACCCATCCGAAGACTGCCCGTGTGATCCGTTGCTTAACATGTTTGTTAACTCCGATATTGAAAAGTAAAAAAGTTAATAAGTAAGTACTTAAAACATAAACTTAAAAATAAAACATAACGCACAAGCCTAGCCATATATCGTTCTGATCACATGAAAATAGGGCCACCGGCTAATATTAAGTCAGCTATCTCTCCGGTTCCAGGTTTATAAATACTAGGAGTACATAAAATCATCGATGTACATATTGTACATTGTACATGTCTATTTGTATCCTCTCAAGTGTTAACTAAGTCCGATACCTAACCACTCGTACTAGTCAACCATGAATTGACAATGTCATTGTCGCTAGATTTTCTATTCAAAACATCATACAATCATATCCAACTAGTTTCGTCTATCAACACACCTTTATCTACATTCAGTTTCATATACAACCAGCAATATTTTTTAAATATGTTCTTGCAATCATAGTTTATGACTGACATAAAATTAACATAACAATATTTCACTTCCTCTTATAGTGTAAATTCAATTTGAATCAATTCATTTATTTCAGATCAATGTCCATTGTCCATATACAATACAAATTGGTTCAAAATTAGGTAGCTACATAAATGTATGTATCTAATTTTTGTATGAATGATTTACTTCTAAGTTAGCTAATTGTTGAAATTTAAGTAAAAAGTTAAGAGAGTGAGAGAGAGCTAGGAGGTGTTAATGCATCCGCTGTATAGTCCTGACCTTGCACCTTCAGATTTCCACCTGTTTCGGTCTCTTCAGAATTCTTTAGGCAGTGTCAGGTTAACATCACGAGAGGACTGCCAAAACCACTTGTCGCGGTATTTTGATCAGAAGTCCCAAAATTTCTATAGCAATGGGATCATGTCCCTACCTACAAGATGGCAAAAAGTTATCGAACAAAATGGTACCTACATACTTTAGTTAAATGTAAATAAAGTTTAGGTATTAAAAAATGTTTTGAATTTTTTTTTAAAATGCGAAGAAACTTTTTCTCCAACCTATTACATAAATCAGCTGTACATTTATCGAGTGTCATTGACATTTTTCTATAGAACAGCTGATTTTTTTCGTCGCAAATTCCGGGTTGGTCCTATGAGCCTACGAGTACTTCGAGCCCTTTCGGCTTAGCATACCCTTTCTGGATAACCCTGTATACAATTTTGTATTTCGAAAATTAACGGTTCTTACCAAATAGCGGCTGAAACCGTGTGTCCCAGCTAGTCCTAAACCCTAATACTGCATAGTCATTTTTTGTCCAACCCGCTGCAGAGAGATCTCCGGTTAGGTAAATGTAGGCAGAGGTTTTGAGATGCTGTTTATTTAGGTAACATTTGATGGTAAAAAATAAGGTTTTAGTAACCCTTGTATTTGTATCTTAATTTTTTACTGACAAATCTTTTAAAAGTAAACAAAGCCCACGGTTTCACTGGTGGTAAAAATATCTAATAAAAAATCTCCGTGATGAAAAACAATAAAATTTTCTTCAAGTTCTGAGTTTTTTGAAGCAAAGTGATAAACTGTACTCTACTTTTAATCATCTATTGGAACGATTATGAGCTTTACATTCAGATCTTAGCATATTTCGACTTCATGTTATGGGTAGATTGCACGTAAGGGTGTGTCCACATCTGGCGAATGTGCCGCGAATGCGCAGCTCGCGAGCCGTTTGCGAGCTGCCCGCGAGCTGCGCGCGTGTAGTCACGGCAATAGTGTGGTGCGCCTCTTTAGCGCAATTCATGCAAGGCTCGTATAAGGCGCGCGCACGGCGCGCGATCTGCGCGCATTCAATACTACAGTTCCGTACTGAGCCAGAAGGCTCAATACTTTCGAAGATGTCGGACGACACTAGTGCTTTTAAGATAATTGCTGCATCATTAGCTATTATATTACTGATAAAAAGGAAAAAAAAGAGAAAAAGACGGCGTTGGTGGCAAAATCCTATTTTTAAAAGAAAACAGAATATAGTAGCGGAGTTGAAAAGCCATCAATTAACGAGTACAGTGGCACAGTACAGACAATAAATGGCCACACTCGACCGATTAAACAAATCATGGTTCTAGCGACTGTTTCGCCTCGACAAAATATTTATATGTACATTATTTTTCTTTATGTAATTGAGTGACGAGACGAGCCAATCGCTCGCCTGTTATTAAACGTCACGTTTGCCCATAACAGGTCTGCGCCACTCAGAATTTTGAACTTGCAAAATTCAAGACCCTGCGTGGCACAGCACTGCGCTCGTCACCCTGAGATACTTATAAGTTGTTTAATCTCCTATTTGCCCTGTAATTTAACTGGAAACAATGCCCTTCCAACCGGAACATTGGCGGTGGAATAACTGGCAAAGGTGTGGTACTTCCCCAGGTGGGCTCTGCAAAAGAGCCCTACCACTACATAAAAACTTACCGAGTACTCGGCCGGGGGCAGTGTCTCGCCACTGTACTCGTTACGTGTACCTAATCGACCCATAACTCTGATTGCTCAACTCGAATAAAAAATAAAAATAAAAAAGCCTTTTATTCCTTGCAAAAAGAGAACATCATTTAGAAAAAAAAGAAAAATTCTTAGTTAATCTTCTTTTGCAAGGACCCCTCCGCAGGTGAAGGCCTCCTCCAAAGAAAACCACTCTTCCCTATTCTTCGCTCTTTGCAGCCAGTTGGGTCCAGCCGTTTTTATGAGGTCGTCTTCCCAGTGGTCTTCCTCTATGGCGTTTACCACTTGGGCCTCTCCAACGTGTTATCCTTATGGTCCATCACTCATCTGACAGTCTTGCCACGTGACCTGCCCATTTCCACTTAAGTTTTTGAGCAAACATTAGGGCATCGGTAGCTTTGGTTTTGCTTCTAATCTTCGTATGTCGTACTCGTTCAATTTTTCTAATGTTTAGCATGCTACTCGAATACCATGCAAAAAATGTGTAAAAAAGCATCAAAATGAAGTTTTTGTTCCAATTACGTAGTACCCAAAGGTTTCGTAAGCGAGACTACTCAGAAGAGATCAAAACAAACGTGAACAAAGAAGTTACAATAATTAAGCATTCAAAGGAAACCTATTAGATAAGTAATAAAATTTACTTTCAATCAGCAAAGCTAACTTCAACTGAATTGCTTGCAAATCGGAAAAATCTCAAATCTGAAGCTCATTTTCATCCTACTTCCGCCATCTGTCTCAAGCTTACAGAACTACGAAGTCACTAAGTTTTCCGCCACCAAACCACGCCACCTATTGAACATAACCTGTACCTTTGTTTTTTTCTGGCACGTCACGCCTGTTGCATACGGCCAGCCAATTGTTTACACAATACAAAAGACCCTTGTTTGTTTTTCGCTAGACGTTTCCTGGTTTGTTTTGTGTGTGAGCACGCGTATGTGTGCGTATCGGTGTGTTTTCACAGCCGGTGTGTATACGAGGACGGAACACATACAAAATGTTGTTGTTTGCATGGCCCAACTTGAATAAATTCTGCTTGCGATGAAATATTTTTAAATGAAGAACTTTGTGGTTGTACTTCAACTCATCCTGGCCGCTTTTATTTAAAAAGTAAGTTTGTATAGGCGTAGTGGTTAGCCCTGGTATCGAGTTATTAGGCCTGAAACGTCTTTTAGGGTCCGAAACCTCCTTCAGGGAAGAACCCTTATGGCGAAATTCGTGCGTCCCTCCATCTGTATGTCACAGCCAATTATCTACGGAACTATGAAAACTAGCGGTCAGAAATTTGGCAAGACGCTTGATAATGGTAACAGCTATAATTTTTTTATCTTTCGCATGCATGCGGTATTTTTTACCTTCGAACAAAATCTCATTTCTCAACAAAATCTTTCATTCAAAATTCGAAAAATACGTATATTAACATGCAAGCAATTCAAAAATCGAACCCCTGACCGCTATTCTGCCGTCCACTAACTATAATGCCGTTAAGCCACAGGGGGTCGATTTTGACTTTTAAACATGATAGGATAGAGTTTAAAATTCTCTATCTACCTGTCTAACAAACGTGTTCCTATCTGTCATAGGTCCTAAGATAAAAATAGCACAAACGCCGCTATATGACATTTCTTTTCAACATTACACGTCTATAAAGTCGTCATATAACATTACCTAACTAACTAGCCGCTATAATCCCATAACGACATAAATATGTATTAAAATATCAAATAATTGCTTACCTATAAAGCCGTTTATTGTGTTTTGTATGCTAAAACGCAGCTATAGTACTTTAATTACTTTTAAGTTGAGGTGTGTGCTTTAATTTATTGAAAAATTCCATAACTAAAACACAGTTACAAGAAAAACCTTCGAATAAAAGACGTTAAGGTCGCTTAACGGTTTTTTAGATAAGGATTCACCTTATTCCATTATACAATTTACTACACTAGCAAGTCGTCAAAAGAAATTCGAAAATTAAAATGTTTATTTTTTTATATATTTCCTCAACTTAAAAACCGTTAAGCAGCATTCCTTAATTAAAACGCCGTTATCTGCCATCACCCCGCGCTATATATTTTTTTTGTTACACTAATATTATCACCGTAGAACAAAGAACTAGATCTGATAATCATTATCTAGTTAGTGGTAGGCTTGTGACTCCCGCGTTAATCGTCAAAAAAGATGTCTGGTTTTAGTGTTACTTTGTAATGGCGAGTCTATCGTTTTATTCTGCAAGATAAACACTGGTTTCAACGCAGTAATTTATTTAAGATCTTCGCCAGTGTGTTATTGATATTTGCTATTGTCGTTTGACTTCATGATTTTACTCATTACTTCATCAAACCCGAAAAAAGCCCCCGGAACCGGCGGGCTCACCGTTGACTTCTGCGCTGCAGCTATCCGAAGCGAACGGGAAATCTTCTTAGCGATAGCAAACAAATGCTTGTTGCTGAGGTACTTCCCCAAGCAGTGGAAAGCGGCGCACGTGATTATCCTACGCAAACCCGGTAAAACAGATTACACACATCCGAAGTCATACCGATACCGTCCTATACGTCTCCTGTCCGTCCCTGGAAAAAACGTCGAAAAGCTTTTGGTAAACCGACTCCAATGGCATCTCCTCCCGACCATCAGTCAGAAACAGTACGGTTTCATGTCCCAACGAGGAACCGAAGACGCCCTCTATGACCTGGTAGAGCACATTAAAAAAGGAGTAAACAGCAAAAACATCGTACTCCTAGTCTCCCTGGATATAGAGGGCGCATTCGACAATGCATGTTGGCCCGCCCTAAAAAACAATCTAGCGCAGAAGAGGTGCCCAAAAAACCTCTACGAGATGGTAAACTCATACCTCAATGACCGAAAAGTCAAAGTCAACTATGCAGGAGCAGCACACGAGAGCGAAACTACCAAAGGGTGTGTCCAAGGATCTTTCGGCGGACCCACCTTCTGGAACGTAATCCTACACTCGCTGCTGCGACTGCTGGAAGCAGAGGGAGTATACTCTCAAGCCTTCGCGGATGACGTCGTTCTCGTGTTCACAGGTTCACAGTCAAACATCATCGAGCAGCAGGCCAACAACACGTTGGACATGATTGTGGAATGGGGAAAACGTAACAAGCTCAACTTTGCAGCGCAGAAGACTAATGCGATGCTCTTCACCAAAAAGTTGAAGTACGAACCCCCAAACCTGGTCATGTCTGGCATCCAGCTTAATCTCGTCGAAGAAGTCAAGCTGCTTGGCCTGTTGATCGACTGTAGGCTCAATTTCAAAGCACACGTGAAAGCCCAGTGTAAAAAGGTGGCGGATATCTCCAAACAGATTGCACGTGCGGCGAAAGTGACCTGGGGATTAAAGAGCGCGATCACGAGAACCATCTACGTCGCAGTGGTGGAACCCATCATCATGTATGCCTCAAGCGTGTGGGCGCAGGCGGTAGACCTCGAGGAAAACAAGAAGCACTTGAACTGTTTATAATTGTAGATAATGTAAGAGCGATTTATTGTGTGTATACTTTTGTTTTGTAAACTTATCTAAGGATCTCAAAACCATATTTTAAAAAGTCTGATAAGAGTTAGAATATTACTAAACCAATCCCCAAATTATTTGTAAGGTTTATTAATTAATTTATTTATTACTATATTTATTTATTCTTCAATATAAATAGCAGAAACCGAATGTTATGGGTATGTATATATTACATTCTTTTTAACTAGAATTGCAAAATTCAATAATAAACATATCTTTTAAGTTAGATAATTGTAGTTTTAATTTTCAAGTTAGCTTATTTTGAAATGGTATTCTCAATTAATAGTAGTAAATGCTTAACTAAATAGTGGCTATGTCCCAGATGTTTTATGTTTAACTGCTTTAAAGATAAGTATTTGAATGTAATTAACGGCTTAAATATTTTTTTTTACATAAGTTATCCTTAATGCTTGTTAAGAATGTGGCTAAAATACATTAACGGCATTTTAGTTACGTAATTTAAGTTAATTTTATGAAACATAAATTTCAATAGTCAGTTACATAAAAACACTAAGCTAAAATGCCGTTACGGTGAACTTAACTGCATTTTAGCGTTTGGTTTTCACATTTATCAAAATTTAAAGCACGGCTATAAAGCAAAAAATGTATTTTACATTTAAATAAACAGGTGTATTCATTTTAAAGTACATTTATTAGAAAGTACTATAAAAAACATGTATTTCTATATCAGGAAGTCTCGTATAAAGTTTATGGTTATAAAGTAGCATTCATTTTAAACATCTCCCGCGTTTTTTGCTGATATCTCCAAACTTGGTTTTGAGGCTTAACGGCATTATAGATAGTGGACGGCAGTATTATAAAAAGTCCAAAAAAATATTCTTTTTTTCGTTTCGAAAAAGTATTTAGTGGCATTTGAAAATACGCGGTTTAAAGTTTTAAAAATGGAATGTCAATCCAGCAAAGAACTAGCAACTAAGGTCGCATTAGGAAATGTAAATTACCTGTTTGCTAATCAGAAAATATCAAGGACAATGCCTAACTTTAAAATCGCGAAAAATATTAAAATTCACCTGCTTGAGGCCGGCTTTAATTGAATATTCTTAATGTGCTAGATAATTAACATCTAGGCCTAGTTTCTTTTATTTGAGAAACAAAATCACACGTAGGTAGGTAAATCAGTACCTACTAACAAATCATAATTTTTGATAGGTAGGTACATGTTGATAGGCATTAAAATCTTAGGGCACATAGCGTAACAACGATTAATTACGTATTAAATTTTTTAAATAAATATTTTTGGCCGGGTGGTGGAAAATTTTGAAAATAGTTTTTGAAATAAATTAGAATAAAAAAAAGCTTCATTACATTTTAAGTACATCCGCAAAACAATTATTTTGCGTTCGTCTCTCAAAAACTGAAAAATGGTTCGATTATATGTTTTTATTTGTTCGCCATAATACAGTTATGGTTTAGGAAAAACCCAAAAAACAGCCAAAAACAATATCAATTTTAGGTGGCACAGAGTTGACCGGGGCATCTAGTAAAAATAAATTTATTTAAAAAATAACTAGTAAAACTAAATTTAAATAACTGGCTGTGACATCCAAACAAACAGACACCGAAGTCTCGCCATGAAGTTCAGAGCCCTAAAAATCAATACCTCTTTGCGACGAACCCGCGCTCCGCCAAGCGGTGGTATTACCAGGCCGTACCTACGCTTTATCTAGACTGGTTATTTACTACGTAAACGTAAAACGCATTAATATAATTATCTTTATCCTTCAAACCAAAAATAAAATGAATCGTGCTTTGAAAAACATCTATTTTTAAAAACGTAACTGTAGTGCAAACCCGGAAGTTTGACAATTATTATTAATTTATTGCTAGTTGTTTTACCCACTATCCTGCAAGAACCGGGATTTTTTCAGGATAAAATGTAGCCCATGGGTTAATCCAGGTCCAGGGTATAAGCTAGCTCAAAACTAATTTTTGTCTAAATTAATTCAGCGCTTTAAAAAAATCAACAACAACTTAAACATTTGGTCAATTAAGGGTTCTAAATCTAAAACCTAGGTCTAATACGGCACAAGCTCGCGGAGGTGCCTCGCTCACTGGCGAAGTCGGATAAGTCAACACACGTCATGGGTCCAGCAGTATACAATAAACTACCAGAGCACATCGCCACTGCGCCCACTATGGGCAGTTTTAAATCACGGCTCAAGCGCTGGCTTGTGAATTCATTGAATGAATGTGATGTTTAATTTTTATTTTTATTATTAATTTTTACACTGTGACATTTATTATTATCTATGAATGATTTTTTTTTTTTTAATTTCTGTTCGACCTGTAATATGTATTACAAATAAACTGATTATGATTATGATTATTAATAATATAATCTAACTCGATCTGGCAACATTTACCACATTACGCAACCTAGTTGTGGCACAACTACCAGGGAAACAGAATGAGAAACAATGCGATGGGAACTTTTCTTCACGTGTGTACAAACAGAACAAATAAATTAATCGTCTAGAACAGGGTTTCTCAAAGTGAGTGCGCAAGCCCTTAGGGTTCGCATTAGACGATAGGGGGTTCGCGGTAAGAAAACTCTTTAAAGCACAGTGGAATTGGACGAAAAAAACGAACCCCCCTTAAAATCAAGATGGCGTAAAATGCAAGATCACTGGGAATTCGAAAAACGAAATGTAGACTCCCAGTGACCCCCTCTAACGAATTCCGAAGGAAAAATTCTACTTATAATTTTTCCTGGGTAAAATAACAATTCGGCTGTGCTATTAATTTGATTTATAAATTTAAAAAACCCCAACGTTGAAACAGCTGAACTGATTTTGATAAAAACAGGAACTAAGTACCACTAGAAAACCTGCTTTCAAATAAACAAAACCGCATCCAAATCTGTTCACCCATTTAAAAGCTACGGTGCCACAGACAGATGCACACATACCGCTCAAACTTATAACAATTATTTGTGTCTGAGCTTAAACACTTTTCAATCTGATTCAAAAATAATGTCTCTAATTGATGTTTGGGCAGATAAACAACATAATATCCCAAACGCTCTCGCTGTCGTCTGGAAACTTCAACAGGGGCACGTGGAACTAAAGTTTGAGAAACCCTGGTCTAGAAACTCTAGAATGTAATCAAACTGCCTATGATTACACTATTGGGAACTAGATTTCCATTAGTACTATTTTCTTTTAATAAAAGTAAATGAGGTCCAAAATGTTTGCCGCTGCTTGGACAATTGAAGTCATCCAATAAGCACAATACATTAGGAATTTTAAAAACTTTATTCTATTCGTTTAAAGCAACATAAATTTAAAATAATTAACACTATTTTACTGATAATTTCAATTATTGCACTAACATCTAGCTTATAAATTACAATGTATCAGTTGTTCGATAAATATAGGTATCTGAATCTGAACCTTAATTCTACAAGCCTCTCTTTCGTGCTGTGCCTTCGATCCTGCCCCAATCATTAGCCGATCTTTCTGCTAAAGATAAAACATTTCTTCAAAACACGGACTAATTTATACACGTTGGGAATCGTTTATCTCATGCACAATACTCGCAAGTGTTAAAACAACACAAACCTTCAGATCATGTTTTACCTATTTGGAGTAATTAGACGCACAAATAGACAGAGATAGCAAATATTATTACTGCGAGTATTATTATATTTAATAGCTAATTTTTAATAACCTACGCTGTCCCTCTCTAGCATTGGCAAAGTTCTCCCATCTCTTTTCAGACAGAGCGATGAACCGCCAGATTCAACCAGTTTGCCAAAAAAACATTAAAGAACGAAATAATTCTAAATGCAACAACAATCAGTTTGGTTAAAACCGTTCAAGTAATGGAAATCTGCTTGTAATTAATCTTTCAACTATACTTAATACCAGAGATGTGTATTAATAGAAGTAATTATTTTGAAGAATTTTTACTAAGGGTCCAACCCTAAATCAAGAAAAAACCGCTGTTTCATGGAAAAATATCACAGACACTCGACGAGTTGCATGGAATTGAACAGCTAATATATTTTCTCCATTTCAGGGATGATCTCATGGAAAAGTGGTATTGAATGACCTGTCCAAGCGGCTGATAGAAAGATCAAACGACCGAAAGGCTGTTGCCTTTCGGTCGTTTGGTGCGGGTTGGTGGATTCACATACGCCATTGAATTTCTTCTCCGGACATGCAGGTTTCCTCACGATGTTTTCCTTCACCGAAAAGCCAGTGGTATGTAAATTCGTACATAAGTCCCTAAGAACTCATTGGTACGAGTCGGGGTTTGAACCCGCCACCTCAAGAATGTGAAGCGGCTGTTCTCCCACTGAGCTACCACGGCTACTTTGAACGATGAGATTTAATTCAAACTTTGCACACCTGATAAAGACTGATGACAATGCGTGTTTTTAAAGTTTTTAATTTTTAGTTTTGTTGTGGTTTGTAGGGTCAAATCTTACAACTGACTTATAATCAACTTCCCAATGTCTGATTGAGCTAAATTTTGATATACTTGTGTAACTCTAAAGACAGTGCAATAAAAGCTTGTTTTGACTTTTTTAAATTATTATTAATCTGTGATATTCTATTTGTGTTTGAACACTGAGAAAAATAGCCATCAAAATTCCGATGAATTCACCTAAAGTACGGAACATAGTGATATCACCAAAAAGTACGATGATTAGCACGATTTTACAGTGACAACGATCATAATATATGATTGTCAACATAAAAACTGGTGATAAGTAGTAAGTAAGTAACTGGTGGTAAGTTACGGTGACAACCATATATAATGTAATTGTTGTCACCGTAAAAACTGGTGCTAATCATCGTACTTTTTGGTGATATCAGCTCCATACTTTAGGTGAACTCATCGGAATTTTGATGAATTGTGTGAAGTGAAGTGAATTCATCATTCTTTTAGCGGAATTTAGATGGACGTTTTTCAGTGTATGTTGTTCAAAATTCTTAAGTCTAAAACGACCAGGAAAAGCCGCCCAATGACTCACAAGCTAAAGGGGTAGTCATTATAATCACGCATGATTCACGCGATAGCGAACTACCTCCATATTATCATCATAATGCTGAATCAGCATATCTGGCCCGATTAGATATTACGCCAAATATGTAATCATTATCGGTTTAGTTGGTATAATAAAATAACGTTAGATTGATGGGTTTAAAATAATAATAATAGATAAACAAGTAAAAGTTAGTAGTAAAAGTTGTTCATAATGATGAGTACTATGAGCCCTTTTTGGCTTAGCATACCCTTTATGAATAACCCTGTAGATATTACGTCTCTATATCTGCCAATCGATGCGTTTTATTCTAACATCGGAAAACAAATTGTTTACATTCCATCGAGCAAGCGCTCGCCTCCGTTGATAACAGCTTGGGTGAGAATCAAAGAGCTTAATTGAGGATATACCCTTCCGAACATTTAATCAGAAATCAGATTGACTTTTTTAGAGTTCTGAACCTCCTTCGGGTGAAGAACCCTTAAGACGAGACTCGTGCGTCTGTCTGTATGTCACACACAGCCAATTATTTTTACACATGCTATTGCTGACAACACACAGCACTGCGCTCGTCACCCTGAAATCTTAATATATATAAATTACGTGTCACGTTGTTTGTCCGCTATAGACTCCTAAACTACTTAACCGATTTCAATCAAATTTGCACACCGGGTGCAGTTCGATCTAACTTAGGAGATAGGATAGCTCACATCTCAATTTATAGTAAAAAAACATGAAAAATTAGAAAATTTAAAAATACTTAAACCATATAGCGCTTTGGACAATGTAAACTTTTTTAATGTGACTTTTGACATTTGACATAGAATTGACGCAATGGCTTTTGACAGGACAACGTCTGTCGAGTCAGCTAGTAGGTATATTATAAAATATTTAATCTCTTATTTCCCCGAAATTTCACTGGAAGCAATGCCGTTATAAACATTAAATGTTATAGGTAAGTTTGTACCAAGGACCATACCGGAACCCGTACCGCGAGCCTGAACTGAATGGTCTTGGCTTTTGTCTCAATTTTTCCCTAGCTGTTAGAGCGAAATGAAAACTAGAGTGGTTTAATTTAGGCTAGTGCAAAAAAATTGAGGAACGGCACCGGCACGTTCTTACTTGAAAAAGCGCCATCTGTAAAATTATCTAGGTACTCTAATTATTGTCGAATAATTGATCTCTACTAGCTACGACGCATCGTTCTCGAGTGCGACGATCGCTTACCAACACAAACGGCATAGGATAAGATAGATAAGATAAAGAGCGGGCTCTTTTTCCGCAACTAGGCCCGTAATCGGCCCTTTTTCCGTGAACTACATAATTATGCAGGTTTCCTCACGATGTTTTCCTTCACCGAAAAGCCAGTGGTATGTAAATTCGTACATAAGTCCTAAAGAACTCATTGGTACGAGTCGGGGTTTGAACCCGCCACCTCAAGAATGCGAAGCGGCGGTTCTCCCACTGAGCTACCACGGCTCTAACGGCATAGGACTAGGTTTATATTAATACTGCTCTGCTGCTAAATAATATTAATCTTAGTTGCGCCGCTGATTCAGTAGGTAACTATAGAAAAAGTTCCCTTGACCCGTGACCCGATCCTTCCGAACCAACCCAATATAAGTCTACGATAAAAATAAAATAAATATTTACACGTAAACTGCCCGTTCAATTCATGATAGAAAGGTGGTTAATGGCATCTGAACATTCCGGGCTACCATCTTCGACCGGAGACCGTTCAAGTATTAATTACGTACGAGTATCAAGAGTTTTGGATCCCATTTTTATCACATTTAGCGGTTTTTGCCTTATACATAAAACTTCCAAATCTATATATATAAAAATGAAACCCGTTTTCCTTGGTCACGGCATCACGCGTGAACGGCTGGACCGATTTCACTAATTCTTTTTTTGTTGTGTTAATTACTGTCAAGAGAAGGTTCTTATGAAATAAAAAATTAAAGAAGTTGACCGGAACATTAGAAAATTGAGACTATTCAAATTTAATTTTCATAGTTAAGACAGGAAAACGTCTGTCGGGTCGGCTAGTATCGAATAAACATCCAGATATACACTTTCACGTTTATAGTACCGTAATAAATATGCCCTCTGGTGTCACTTGCATTTTCCGAGATGTAACCTATACAGGGTTATAAGAAAAGGGTATGCTAAGCCGAAAAAGGGTTATAGTACTCATCGTTTTTAGCATCTTTTACTATGAAACCAACCCGGAAATCGCAAAAAAACAGGTGTTTCATAGAAAATGCCAATGACATTCGGCAAAATGTATTTATGGAGCAGTTGTTTTTTTTTTTAATTCGGTCCTGTAATATAAGATGTTCATAATGATGAGTACTACTTCTTTTCGGCTTAGTATACCCTTTCCTTATAGCCCTGTATTTAAATGCATAAATGAGTTTGCTTGTAACGCTTTCACGCCGTAACTACTGATCCGATCATCATGAAATTTGCATACACGTTGTCAGGTTTACAGAAAAGGACATTAGGCCACTTTTCATCATCATCATTGTCCCATAGCAAAAGTTGTTCATAACGATGAGTATTATGAACCCCTTTTGGCTTGGCATACCCTTTTCTTTTAACCCTATTATTAGAATTCGTCATCGAAAAAAATTACAGATAATATTATAAAATAAAATAGATTAGTTTATATAATTTTTATGCATTATAACGGTTATGCATACATAATTATTTTATCTATCATTCAAAGTAAAAATCAAGTAAAACGTTTAAAAAATTGCCATTAGAAAATTGAGTGGTAACATGCTCAAAAATTAAAATGCGGTATCTGCAAATTATTATGCCAAAAATATTTATCATAATAATTATTGTTCTAATAAGATAGGTGGAACAAATTTTGATGCAATTTGTTACGGAGGATAATTATTTGTATTGTGAGTTATAAGCATGGACAGAGGTACTTAATAGTACTTTTAGCTCGGGAAATGAGCCAAACTTGAAATCCACGGGTGAACCCTAAAAACAGAGCTTTACTTAGTCCTTATTTTTTACCTCCCAAGTCAAAAAGAGGGGTGCTACTGCTATAAATTTGACTGCTAATGTGTGCCTATCTGTGATACCGTAGCTCTTAAACTGGTGATCCAATTTGGATGACATTTTTTTTTCATTTGAAAGACGGCTTTCTAGCGGTGGTTCTTAGACATGTTTTATCAAAATCGGTCAAGTCGATCCAACGCTAAAAATTATGAAAAAAATATATGAACATAAGTTGTTGCATACATTATCAGTCTACCGCTAAACCCTCTGTGGATGTGTCACGCACGGGGTAAGGTTTGACAGGTCGAAGTGATTCATTGTTAAAATTGAGTTATACTTAGTAATCTGTAATGGTACAAATGTAGCGGTACGTTACATGTGTAATTTTTTAAGGTTTGAACCTTTTTCGCTTAAGAACCCTTAAGGCGAGATTTTGGTGTCTGTCTGTACCTACGTCGTAGATATATTGTCAATTTAATTTTGCATGCTGAAATATGAAAAAAAAATTACTTATAATAAAAAAATGGTTTACAGTAAACCGTAGTTATACAAAAGCCATACGTCATTTGCTAAAACTAGTCGAAATTAAAAATGTTTTTTATTTGGTTTCGTAACCATTTATCTTGTCAAACAAATTTTGCATTATAAAATATGAAGCACGCGCTAGTTTCAGAATGTTTGGGCAACAAAAGGAGGTCGGAAGCGAAGCTGATAGGCATTTATTTAGATTTCGAGGCCACTACATTATTTGGGTTGTTTTGTTTTATCAGTAGGAAGGCGCAATTTTATGCTAAAACGTGTACTGGGGAAACTTTTAGATGAAACAATACATGTTTAAAACATTTATCTTTTTTTGCGTTTTTTTTTTTAAATGTGTATTTTACAAGTTTGCCTAAAAAGTTTGGATTCTTAGAATTTACTAGTACATACTACATAGTGCGAGGTCGTGTTTTTGTATTTTCTAATTATGAGAACACTATTCTTTACGAGTTAGTCTTAGACTAAAATAAAATGAATGGACGGGCCTAAACCGTTGATCGCGTTCAGTCGAAATAAGTCACAATCTGCTCGACTATATATCTATACCTAATCATAGGCATGTGTGTACATGCCTATGATTAGGTTATTTTATTTTAGTCTAAGGAGTTAGTCGATAACTGATTGACGGTTTTATTCATTTATACGATTTAAGAAAGAGCATAATGTCAGAATGGCACGAGTATGCCGGTTAAAGTAGGTACCTATTAAAACTGAAGTGGTTTAGTCATCCCAAGTTTCAATTTACAATTTAGATGACAACAATTGGTATATCATTTAGTTAACAAGTATTTATGAGAACTTCTGTATTAAAATATCTAAGAGTCTTACTCTAAGACAGTTAGAATTATTTATGTAAACTTTTGAAGATAAAAAGTGGAACCAGAACAAACGGTAATTTACTTATTAGCCTAAACAAATAAAAGCAACGTGCGATATCCAAATCAAACAAACTAACGACTAGAAAATATTTCAAGCGAAATCTCGTACAAACAGCCCGACCATAAATGACCGTTTTTTATTTATTTTACCTACTTAATTATCGTCATACTAAAACAACACCACACCTGTGTTGTATAAGCATGTGAGGTTTATACATATACTGTGCTTATGTTTGTTGTGTATTTTTGCAAGGCTCGTACCGATAACGCTATCGCACGTTACGCCTACATGCGCACGGACGCACACACACGTCGAGTGTATGAAAAAAAACATGGCTCATATACATCGTATGTTGCTAGTTGTCCAAAAGAGCCTTGTTTGTTTAACGTTGGCTAGGCGATTGTTGGTACCTAAAGCTTGAGTAATTTTACAGTCTTCTTGATACATAAATTAATTATGCCGAATGCGAATTGCTTTGTTGAATTAACAAGCGGACATGGATAGTAGAGGGAAATAAGTAGTGTTTATTTGTTTCATTGTTTAAATTTAAATAGTTTTGATAAAATGCGTCTCATTAATAAAAAGTTAATATTGTTGAAAATAAATGTTGGTTAGATAAAGCAGATATTAAAAATCGGTTAAGTGAGTGTCTAGTCGAGATACGCAAATAGTAGAATTCCCTAGCTACGTTATAAATAAATACGTTATCTTTTTATTCCAAAATATAGGCATTTCAGTTACACCTGCCTGCTTTTTAATCTTTCTACAAGAGACGTGCATCTTTTGTTCGAAAGTCTTATCTCTAAATTCAATAAGATTAGCCAGTTCAAGTACAAATGGGTAAACATCTAAAATTTTGGTTATCTCATTTAAAATTCAAATGAAACCCGGAAGTTTTTATAGGTTTTATAATACGTAAGACGTAGGTATCGCTTGTTTTCTATATTATTTGCAACTGCATGTTACGTAGGCACGAACAATACTTACTCGTACCTATTTATATATTTACTTACGATATGCACTCTTCAATCAATTAATCAGGATTATATCAGGATACATTAAGTTGATCTTTAAAAAAAAAATTATATGCAATTTTATAACAGTTGCCTAATGCTTCAATATATTCCGATTTAATTCAGGAAATACTAATTTTTACTAGTAAATTCTTAATTATCATCATTTTGTATATTTTAAATTTTAAACTATGATGACTAAGATTTAAAATTCATAAATACCTACAGTAAAAATCTCAGCAGATTTTTCGAAAAAAATTGCACGGATTTTATCATGATCAATCTACGTAGTACCTGTTACAGTTTTAATTATACTTTTAATACCTATTTTATACAAAGTGTAACGGAAAGGTGTAATAATACTTAAGGGTCTTCTACACGTCAAAAATTCGAGAAAGAAAATATCGAATCTCCATTGAAAATGTATCACGTGACTTAATATTTTGTACGGAGGCTCGATATTTTTTATAACAAACTTATGACATAAGAGTGGTTCACTTTGACATGTAGAGGAACAAAATTAAGTATTACTTTTGCTACATCTTTCTATTACACCTTGTATAAAATGTTCCTAATAATATATTTGTTATTTTGTACAATTATTGTTTTCATACTATTTAGACAGGTGTTCTTAATGAAGTGGCGATAAAGGTGACAACTGGATTAATAATGTAATATTTGATACAGAAAACAGATAAACACCATTATTGAATGACAAATTGTACAATTTCCTTATCTCTAGCGGATGTGGTTTGTATCACAACGCTGAAACCTGTTGAAAGTAGTGACTAATCTGAAGTCTAATAGGCTCAAATTTTTCTAAGATTTTTGCCTGGTGTGTCGAACTGTCGAACATTTTAAAATTTCTAGACCTTGAAATACTGAAGAAGAAAAATCAGCTGCTCTTTAGAAAACTGTCAATGACACTCGACAAAATGAATGGAAAAGCAGTTTTTTTTTGTTTCAGGGTTACTTAAAGCCTTTTTCGGCTTAGCGTACTCTTTTTTTCTAACCCTCAAATACTCTACTCGTGAAAGTAGATGTGTTGTCGAGCAAGGAGGTAAAAAAACTTGCAGAAGACTGTTTGGAAATTACTTAATTTTAATTTCAAAAAATAATTTAATTTGGATAAGAGCAACGCTCATAAATAAAACGAATGAGTCTTTTCAAAGTAAATATAAGATTTCGTAAACATACAACCACACACAAAACATCACACAAGATTGAAAGGGGAAAGTTTATTATTTGAGTGTATGTACTATATATTTGTTTTATTAGCTTTACCTACTTCATTACACAATTTCAAACAAGCATCATTAGAAAAGAACAAAAAATGTAATAAAATATAGCCTATGACATTCGAGATACATTGTATTATGCTCAAAATATGATAAAAACTAGGTATAAAATCAATAAATAAACAAAAATACCTACAGCTCTGATAAACCTCAGTCAGGACAAACAATCAAAGGTTAATGGAGATTCTGCCAAAATAAGGTGGTCTTTGTTATTATGTCACCGTTTTATCATTTCGATAAAATAACTTTGTGAACTTTTTATTTCAAGATAAAAAAAAACTAACGGCAAAGTACTTATTTAATTTGGAGTGTTTTGATAGTTTATAAAAGCAATCTACAGCCGCTTAGTAAAATTATTAGAAATAATTAGTTTTCAGAAGTAAGTAAAAGGCATTTTTAAACCATAGTCAAGACAAAATGGTATATTTGACGTGACCAAGTGTTATAATCATCCTATGATCTAAAATAAAAATTGGATTGAGTTATTATTGACTTCAGTTTATAGGTAGGATTGTCTGGCAAGGTTTAGCCCGACAAATTCAATTACACCGTTAAACCGTATCTTATTTTTTTAATTTTAAAGCTTATAAAGAAACATTTTTATTTTGTGTACGTTTTGGTTGTTTAATATGTTTCAATTAAACATCCACTCAGATTAATTTCTATTATCTAGGTGTGCATAATCTACCCGCGACACAGATATTTAACTACTGCAGGTAGCATCGTTTTTTTTTTTTGAGCCAGTAAGTTTTTGCACGAATAAAGAATTTGAATTTGAATCTCATAAGACATAAAATACACAGTGCTTGTACTTAGTAACAAATACCACTTAATACTAACGAATTACCTAAAAACTGCATAATAATCATTGGCATAATATTTTCTGTTATAAATCATTAATTAGGTAAAAGCCAATTTGGATTTTTTCTTGCTATTTCAATGAGAAAAACAAAATTCGAATTCAAACACAAACGCTCAAAGATTAAACGGAAGACAAAAAACCCTGCTGAAGATTGTTTTTAAAAAACTTTTTGTGATTCCATCCCCTTTATTTGCCTTTCCCAGTCCGGAGCTGGCGCGACATTTTCAAGATCAAACCCCTTTTAAATAAAATTTTAACCTCGAAAATACGTGTTATAAAATCGAACGTTAAATGTATAATTCATAATTGTGTGGTTAAATATCCAATTCAATTTAAAATTAATCGAGATTCAAGATGCACGATATTGTGCTTCAAGATTTTTAAAAACTATTACAAATTATTTCTTTGCATTGCGCATTTAACTAATTAACTAACCAAAGTAAAGATAATAACGTTAAATTTTAAACTTATCTACTTTATTTATAGACATGCTATTTATATGCATAGTTACGTATTTATTAGTGTGGGTGTAGTCTAATTTTTTTCTAAAATGGTGTTGTTTACCGCAGTGTTACTATAATTACGGTTTTTAAAATAATAGGCTTAATTAATTAATTACTTGCCCAGCGACAGGATTAACGTGTTGGACATACTTAATTGTTTGTTAATAGGTAGGTACATAATAATTAATTGCACAAACATTATCCTGTTTAGTATAATTTTAAATTTGTTATTCTTATAATATATATACACTTTGTGTATACCTATGAAATATTAATTAGTGTTTTCTGTTAGATACCTAAGTAAATGTTTCAGCAATTTGACTCTAATAGGAAGTCTGTGCCATGAAATAATAATGATTACTATGTACCAACCAATACAAAATTATCATTATAACAAAGAAAACGAAGAAAAAAAGCTTTCGGTTCTTTGTCTCTATCAAATGAACGATAGGAACAATGAGAACATACGTGATTTAAAATCTTATTTTTTGCAATAAGGTCTCAAATATAATACAATAAAAATGTTTATTTTACTAATAATATTCATTGATTTTGATGATTTAGTCACATTATTAAATGTTTATTCTAAACTTCTAAAGTAAAGAGATCGACGTAGTCAATAAAATGTTAGCTAAATACAATTTTATTAGCGATACTAACTAACCAGTCAACAAGCTAAATTTATAAATAGGCGTAAGTATCTCCTTGTTGTATACTTAATTTGAGTGTTATGTAAATTAAAAATACAAGGAAACGCAAAAATATATAAACACTTATCTATGCAAATAGAATGTTGAGTAGCTGGTTAGGCTTCTAGTTTAGACTTTTGGGGTTTTTGAAAAATTATGTTGTCCCTGAGGTGCTTTGCCTTAGTTTTTCATAATTAATGCGGCATTATAATAATGACATTAGTTTTATTGCTGCATAAGATGTTTATTTCTTTTAAGGAAACTATTTTAACTAGTTACTTACGTAGATATGAATATTACTGCTTTGTTCTGTACATGTATGTTTCAGTAATGAGAAAGCTGAATACATGTTCCAGATTATTTTAATTTATGCCTTTCTCTAATTATAATTGAGTGTTGTAAAGATAAAAATTCACGCCTTTTTGAAATGGAGTGGGGTCTGTCTGTAGGAACCTAGTTACTGAAATATTTGTTTGCAGTTTGTGAAAGAATGTAGACTAAAAGCAAATACTTTAGTACAAATTTCACGCATACACATAAAATTTGGTGGCCTGATGTCAAAATCAATAAAGATAACATGATATATTCAATAGGTACCTCACTAAGTACGTGTGTAAACACATTTAGTGACGTTTCATGTCTCGTCATTTTTCCTACTACCATAAAAGGTGGACATAAATTAAAAAGTCAACGCATCAAAGTCTTCGCCTAAATACATGACAAGTTACCTCTCCCTCCTTGTCTCCCCTCTTACAAAGTGACAATAAGTCGCATACGCACACAGCTTCATTGTTTGTACACTCACACATCTATACAACCGGCTAGGTATTCGGTTTCCCGCCACCGGCGCGAACACGCACACAAAACACGAAGAGCAAACAATACAAACACCAACACACTAGTAAATTTAAACTCACCTCAAAATAAATCCATTAGAAAACACACTTGTTCAAACAACTAGCGCTTAGCCTCGAAAACGCGTTGAAAAAACACTCGGCAGCATCCGATATTGTGTGCTCAACACTTTTCCAAACTTTCAGTGCAGCCTACTTCTTCAACTTCTTGGTTAGCACCTCCAGATCTTCCCGCCAACACAGTTTTTTGAAAGAGTATACTTGGATAAATCACGCACAAATCACTCAAAAAATGAACAACTGTCAACATATTTGTCAATATACATTTTTATAAAATAAAAAATTGAAGAAGTCAATCAAAAACCAAACTTGTTCTCTTTCCAATTCAGTTGTAAAATTCACAGTCCAATTCACCGGCTTAAATTCACGAACATTATTTTTTGCACACCCGAAATCGCTTCCGCAATTGAACTCGCGAGTTTCAATCAAATACTACAACAAAATTAAAGAATCGCGACAAGTGGCCCCAACACTTATTAGCACACGTTTCGCGGTAAAAATAAACTATGATTAACTGCTATTAAGATTCGCGAAGACAACCGAGGCGGCACCGGCGACCGACATGCGAATGTGTTATGAAAAATAAATAGGTAAATAGGTATGCAAACAAAAAAAAACACGAACGATTATTATAATGAACAAAGTGAACCTGCCAATAAAATCGCGAATTTGTTTACCGCGTTGCTATTTCGGTCGCTAGAAGCGGTTTCGATATGAATAATTATTATCGCCGGCGAGCGAACATCGACGCATAGTTGTCGTTTCATAAAACGTGCGCGTTAAAACTGAGTCGAAAGGCTCGCCCCGTGTTGGAGCATAGCGCCGAATAAAATAAACAACAATATACCTAAATAAGCGGCTCGACGGGAGTGGCTGTGTGTGCGTGCCGCACGTCTGTGAGCGTGTGTAAACAAGGGGCGACAGGGCATGTATGACATCCTTGACGGATAGCCGACAGATCTTGTTTCTTGGGACGTCTAAGTAAGACCTGCAACAATTTTTCGATAAAAGTTTAGAAACGGATACTTAGAATTATGTTGATGTTAACAAAGGCTTCTAATAATCATAAGCGTGTTAAAATATTTTTGCGTAAGACATTTATTAAAAACATCCGAAGTGGCTGACGCCTATCATACTTCTGATAAAAAGACACTTTGAGGAAAGTCCACAATCTGTCAATTCGTATTTAGGCCACTTAAGATTAGGCATACAAATAACAAATACCTGAAATATATTGACTTAGTTCTGAGAAAGATCTTAAAAAAATATAAACCTACCTACCACTGAAACTTTTTTTTGCAGCAATCTTTTATTAGCATAAATAGTTTCAAAAACGTTAACTTTTACATAGCAGATACTATATTAAATTGTAATATTGTTTCGTTAAAAAAATTGCATACTTTTAATTATTAAAAAATAAAAATGTTACAATATTCAACGGTAGTCAGTTTTACCCCATCCGACTCGCGAGAATAAACATATGACGTCACCGGCGGGTAAACAAACAAACAAACACATGCGCCGCGCTCATGTTTCCTTAATACAATTATTATTTCGAATGTGGAGCGCGGGTGGGACGGACGCACCGTGCCGTGGTCGCCGCTGCGTTTTATTTTTAATTTTTGCGAGGTTATGCCATGTGCCGGCTAGGCCTCAACGTGTAGAACAAAACTGGCGAACATCTTACGGAAATCAGACATTTTTCACGTATTGTATGCACGCTCGGCCACGCTTCGCTTAGCGCTTGGCTATGTCTGTGTGATCTTTTGATATAATGATTGCACAATACTAATTTTACTTTCGGTTAGTTACTAAAACTAATAAGTTTAAGAAAACGACTTAACGAATATTAATTGTAACTTACGTATTGAAATACATATGTTTTCGCAAATACGTTTCGCAAAATATGTTGGTATCTATTAAGTTTAAATTTCATGCATACCCTTATCTGAATATATTCATAAACTTTTTACGTCATTTTTGTACGTGCCATAAAATTTATACAACAAACAATCGGTGCCTCACGATAAATATCTCGTACCATAAAGGTGCAGCGCAGACGGCACACTTTTTGTGCGATCGAGTCTGCGGCGCTCAAAAAGTCTGCATGGCGCGCAAAAAGTCGGTCGCGGATTTTTCACACTTAGAAGTATCATAAATCTCAAATTTCTTCAAATTTCACACACGACGCTTCGACGCACATCTTCGATCATTTCAATGATCGAAGATGTGCGTCGTGTGCGTTGAGTGTGAAAAATCCGCGACCGACTTTTTGCGCGCCATGCAGACTTTTTGAGCGCCGCAGACTCGATCGCACAAAAAGTGTGCCGTCTGCGCTGCACCGAAACATCTTGTCAAATTGACGTCATCGTAAAACAATTATTGTTATTACTTACAAACGTTTATGAATAATCAGTTTGTACTTAGTATTTATATCCTTGAATAAGAGATAATAACGCAAATCATAAATAGTCAACACCCTGATGATAACATTTTTTTAACGATTTCACAAAATGAAAATTATAAAATCCGCTTCGTTTTTTAATTATATCGAGTGTAATTTACCTAATTTCTTGTATTACTTGCACAAACAACACTTACACAAATTCAGCTCATACCAGAATATCCAATAATTAAAGATATTATCTTTACATCCACATTATAATTATTGCTCTAATTAGTATTACAATAAGGAAATAAACAATTAACCTCTACTGTGAGTGCGTGAAAGATTTTTGACATAATAAATTATGACAAATCGAGATTATGCGAAAGCGTGAAGGAGGAATTTGTAAAATGGCATATACCGCGCTCTACTTCAAGGCCGCGACACCGAAATAAAATGTTGGCATGTTTAGAACCCAATAGATTTGTTTTAAGTATTTATTAGTTGAACGTTTAATTTTGTTTATTTTAAAATTATTCTTTGGTGTTTTGTTTTTATGACCCAGTTGTCTGAAATAGTTTTTATGAATATCTTTTTATTTTAGTTTAAGTATTGCCAATAGACAACCACATTTTTAGCTAAGTGCCTGCGTTATATTTACGAGACTTTTTTAAACTTTCACATTGTCTAAAGGTTTTTAAAACAATTGCATATCGCACGCTGTAAAATATCCAAGCCGACAGATAGACAGACACCGAAGTCTTGCCTTAAAGGTTTTCTTCTCCGAAGGAGGTTCAAAACTCCAAAAAAGCTAAAAATGGTTAAGACTTTCTTTAGCATCCCAGAAAGCCGAAATAGAAAGCATTTACCTCTTTGAACCGTATGTTCCCACAGTTTTTTAGATTTCCGTTCTTTGGCTGTTAAAGCAAGTTCATAATGAACGAGTGGCCAGCCCTAGTGTTAAAGCTTTTGACCACTTACTACATAAAAATAAACTTACTACTGTAGTAAGTTTATTTTTATTTTTTATTTTTTTTATACGTAACAGTAGGTAGGTACTTATATATATTGTAATTTTGCAAACTCGATTCCAATAAAACTCCAAACACTGATTAATTGTGCTATATTCTCAATACCGATGATAAACGTCGTTTTACTTCTAATATTATACTTACCTACTTAGACTAAAATAACTTATTTATTTGGGTTTAAGTTTATCTTTTCACAAATCGGTAATATTCCGTTGTCTGTTATAAAATATAATTATTTTCAACAACAAAACGTCATGATTTCCTCTTCCTAGTGTACCCTCTTAGTTCTTCTTAAAACGTTTCAGTTTTATCTTACTTAGTATTAGTGTATCAGTGTTTTTTAAAATAACCAAATGATTTTCTATAGTACAATCATTAGTTTTAAAAATAAAATGAAACTGGCCAGAAGTCGATGAAACCTTACAATCTGTTTTAGTTTACTTAGTATTATAGTGTATCAGTGTTTTTTAAAATAACCAAATGATTTTCTATAGTACAATCATTATCATTAGTTTTAAAAATAAAATGAAACTGGCCAGAAGTCGATGAAACCTTACAATCTGTTTTAGTTTAATTCAAAGTTTTATCTACTTATTCACTCCAAGAAACACTAAATTCGATTCTCAAAACTATGCCTCGTACTGTATCTGCTTAAAAATCAATTAGGTAAATCTACAGACTACCCACATATTTATTAGATACAATATAAAACATAGGTCTGTCTGTGGGTCTGTTAGAGCCACAATAATACCTATACCTACAGGATTATATAGAAAGGGTACGCTAAGCCGAAAAAGGCTCATAGTACCCCCACTCATCATTATGAGCAACTTTTACTATGTAACCAACCCGAAATTCGCGAAAAACGTAGCTCCATAAAAAAAATCAACAAAATGTATAGAATAGCTGATCCTGCTTTTTATTTATTTTGTACAATTGAGCAACGAGAAAGCTTCCCTGATGTTAAACGTCGCCTTTGCCCATAACAGGTCGGCGTCATCCAGAATATTGAGTTCTTTACAATTCAAGACCCTGAGATTTAAGATATTCAATCTCCTATTTGCTTTGAAATTTCTCTGGAAACATTGCCCTTCAATGCAGAAAACAGTAATATTTATTTGTGGCGATTACAAAGGTGTGGTACTTTCCCAGGCGGGCTCTACAAAAGACGACCGGTTTAGCGCAGTGGTAGCATGTCTGCCCTATTAAGCAAGGGGTCCCGGGTGCGATTCCCGGCTGGGCAGGTGCTTGAATGATGAATTCAAGTATCGGCTCTGAGTCTGGGTGTTGTAGCAGGAAAATATCGTGAGGGAACCGTGGCATGGTTTTTGTTTTCAGAGCTGCCCAAAAACTAATGGGAGATTAAACAACTGATATCTCAGGGTGACAAGCGCAGTGCTGTGCCACGCAGGGTCTTGAATTCTGCGAGTTCAAAATTCTGGGTGGCGCAGACCTGTTATGGGCAAACGTGACGTTTAACATCAGGCGAGCGATTTGCTCGTCTCGTCACTCAATTACATAAAAAATAATAATAAAAAATAACTCGAAAAGCCGCATGAAAATCGTTTCACCTGTTTTGGAGAAAAATCGTGATAGACCTACAACGTCGTAACCTTAAAAACGTAAGCGAAAGCGAAATTTCGTCGTAAGCACATACATTTTTAAGAAATCAATCGAGCATCACCAAAGGCGTTAGCTAGGCAAATTCTGATAGAAAAATTCGCATCTATTCAATGCCAAGTCATCGCTCCACCGGAATACAAATTGGAGTCGAATCTGCGACTGGTGGACTGTTAATGAGCTTTATTTATCACTGTGCCACGGGAGGTTGACGTCACGAGGTATGCGGGAGTTCTTGGGAGTTATCCTAGTGACAGTGACAGCTAATGACAGTTACCATGGGAGTAGCATATGTACAAAACTGTACTATTAAGGTTCGCGCACACCGCACCGCAACGCACAACAAAAATCTTCCTGCATCACTTTCGTACATTTTATATGAACTATCGCACACTATTCGGGCCGCAGTGCAAGAATTTGTTTTAACGTCGTTGTGGTACGGTGCGGCCTGCCTTAATGTGTGCGGGCCTTTATGTAGCATCAATCATCATTGATAATATGAGTATAGTATAGCTACTGCACTAAGTATTACATATTTTGTGTTTAGGTCGATTTTAGTGTTTACTCAGATTTAATAATGAACACGGGGGTAACTTTTTTTTTTTTTTTTTTACCCAGGGATTATCCTTCATGGATACCACCGGCTCCGGGGGAGCACGGTAGTGATGTGGGAGTCTCCGCCCTGGTGGCGGCCTACCCACTAAAAACCTTGGGGTGTTCCCCCTTGACGCTATCCGCCGGGACTATGGGCACGCTTTCGCACTCTTCCACGGCCCCAGCAGAACACGGGGGTAACTGCGACAACCTAGTGTGATGCAAGTGGGTTGTAGAGAGAAAAAAAGTAGAACAAATGTTAATTTAGAGTCTATGCCTACGAGTACATGCCAAATGTCATTCAAATTCGTTTTTGCGTGATTGAGTAACCAACATCTAAGCTTTCTAACGTACAAACTTTGACATATAAAGTACTAGGGACCTGCCCGGCTTGGCACGGGTATGAAATATAGTCTGTTACTTGCTAATGATGTAGCTTTATACAGGGTTATTCATAAAGGGTATACTAAGCCGAAAAGGGCTCGTAGTACTCATCATTATGAACAACTTTTATTATGGGACCAACTCGTAATTCGCGAAAAAAAATCAGCTGTTCCATACATTTTGTTGAGTGTCATTGGCATTTTTCTATGGAACAGCTGATTTTTTTTTCATGAATTTCGAGTTGGTCCCATAGTAAAAGTTCATAATGATGAGTACTAGGAGCCCTTTTCGGCTTAGCATACCCTTTATGAATAACCCTGCATTATATTAATATTATATTAGTGTAACATAGATGTAGATTGGTTGGATCTATGACTCAGGTACACTGTGTAGTTCGCGGTTTTACCATGATGATGATGATGAAACGTAGCCAGTTTTTTGGTAGTCCTATAATATTATAGGCCTAAGTTTGAAGGCTTTTTAAGACAGATTTAAATTTCCTAAAACTATTGGCATCCTTGTCTAATGGCTTGCAATGATAAAGACAGATATGTTTTTAGTTAGTTTAGATCTGTCTTAAAATGCCTTCAAACTTGGGCCTTCTGTAGTCTGTACCTCTTACAACGTGTACCTATGCAAAATTTAATTAATATTATTCCTTTTTGGCGGAGTTTTTAAGCATCTTCACATAAGCAAGAGAGTTGAATTTGAAGTTGAAGGGTTCCTTAGGGGTTAGGGGGTTTGGGTGGTTCCTTATTGATGTTTCAGTACGGAACCCCAAAATGCACCTACTTGGCTCGAATTAGCTTCCCAAATGAGACCAGTTTCAGAATAGATAACAGGTTAATCTTGTACATGATATTTGCCTATTTTAAGTTAGATAGGTTAAGTAGGGTTCACATACATTTGACGAGAATAGCACCTAGGCATTTCTGGTCATGGATGGTCGATCAAATTTAACATGGGTTGCATCAGCTTTTGTAGCTTCGTGATCCTAGAAAGAAATGAAAAAAAAATCGTACCAAATACAATATATTTACTATATCAAATAACTGCAAACGGTTTGAGATCATTTAAATCGTACAATTAACTTTTCTCGTATCCTCTTTCTCTGTGTCTTTGTTTTAGATAGACCGAGATAAAAACCAAGTTTAAAAATCAAAAATAATTCTAATAAAAAACCTGTGACATTGGGGCAGTTACAATTGCAATTTAATTTTATCTCAGATAACGCATGGTTTTTATAATACTACGATGTATTTAGAAACTCGGTATCGACCAGAGTCTTGTAAGAATCACCGTGTGTGGTCTTAGACTTAGATAGACGACATGGTGCGCGATGACCTTTGCCAACCAAGAGCAGGTTTGTCAAGTTTTTATTTATTTTAGGTTGTTATTTGTGAAAATCTAAGAATAAACATCATATACCTACTTGTCCAGTAATTTAATTCTATAAATAAATCCGTGGGAACGAATTTAATAACCGAAGCAGATAATAATGTGGCGACCATTTTTTAAGATTTTCCATGTTTTTTGGAAAATTAGAATTTCGATTTTTATCTTATGCACATTGTGCACACCAAAATATTATGCACCTATTTTTTTTTCGAGTTTATAACCAATCAACGGCAAACGAAACTTACTCGTATATGTCGAAACGATGTGTCCTTTTGCAGGAAAGGTTTAGCATTTCAAAGCGACACAATTAAAACAAAATGTTTCGAAATCATCTGACCCCACAAGAAGACATTGCTTGGCTTTAGAATAGGTCCCTATTTCAGGACCCAATTTTCAGGTAAAGACCTAATTCTCAGCATGTGTTTTTCTACAAATTGCAGCGGTTAGCATTATCTAGCCTTATACCAAATTTCAGACCGCTAGCTTTTATAGTTTCTGAGATAATTGGCTGTGACATACCGACAGACAGGTGCCGAAGTCTCGCCCAAAGGGTGCTTCTCCGAAGGAGGTTTAGAACCCTACGTAACTAGCTCAAAATTACTATAAAAAAGTAGCATCATAATCACGCTAACTGCATAATATTTTTATTACTTATATGAATTAGAATTATTTAATTTAAGTATATTCTTACTTACCTACTTCCGAGATTTATTTCAAGTTCGGGTTTGGGGTCAAAAATCATAACTTGCCACGAGTAGGCAATTAATTATTATTCACAGCTGTAATGTCCCCCACATTATTAATAAATAGCATATTGGTACATAATTTAATAAATTTGCAAAATGTTGACGGTATTTGCTTATTTACGTTACATTGAAAAAATAAAGGATTATAGACCACTAGCTGCGCCCCGCAGTGTCACTTGAAACGATGATCCAAAGTAGCCTATGTGTTAATCCATGGTATAAGTTATCTCTATTCCAAATTTCATTCAATTCCGTCCAGCCTTTTCGGCCTGAAGGCGTAACAAACATAACTAACAAACTTTCACTTTTTTATTATTAAAAGATACGTAAATTAAAAAAGTAAAAAAACCCAACATTGAATTGAAAAAGAGCTACAGCCACAGACAGACAAACAAGCGGTCAAACTTACATCACCCCTCTTTTTGCGTCTGGGGTTAAAATAATATGCATTACAAAACAAACCAATAATTCCAACTGCATCTCATTACTGCTAAACCGGTTAAAAAACCACCAAAGTTCAACTTTAATTGTTCAATTATAAAATTAAGTGTTAGGCAAAATTATAACCTTAATCTATATTCTATAAAGGTATAAATTATATACTAGCTTAGGATGTAGTAAAGACAAAATCGACATTTTACATTTTAAAATTAGTAGTTGACATACCTAGAAATATGCATTTACATCCACCCGAAACGCATTTCGTCCCATTTTGGTAGTATTGAAGAAAATTACGATCATAAGAAAAGCGTGAGGTCGGACAGCGCCATCTCTTCGACGGTCTTGTAGTTAAAGTAAGACTAAAGCAGTGGACCATACAGCGACATCTGTCAGGAACGTTGTTAACGTTATACAATCAAGTTATTTTCCTGATAATCTGAATCAAGCTAATTTCAACTTACTAGATGGCGCTACAAACTGGCAACACCCTTGACCATTCCTATATTAAGTAAAAATATTTTTTAATAAAATATAATAGTTAATTTAATTTATTATGATTTTTTTAAATTCATCCTATGTGACAAGATGTAATTAATAAATTGGTTATTTTGTACATATTTTGCATTTTTGCTCCACGTCGTCGTTGTCGCACAAGCGGTCATAAAAAAAAAAAGAACAGCGAAGAAATGGCGTCGCTAGTTGTTTTTTATTCGCGATAATGTGTTTCTAATCGTTATATTTCCTATTTCATGCCGTATATGTTGCCGGGATAGTCAAAACGAAATCCCCGGATGTTTTATTGAAAAGTAGTGTTGTTTCGCGTCGATTTCTACTCTCACCGTCGGACAATGGCGTCGTCTCAGGAACCCAGACTCTCTCATGTAAAAGTTGGTGAAACTCTTGATTACGTTGATGATTATCGTGGCTCGAGCAGCGAAAAAGAAGCCGGCCAGGCTGTGAAACGCCGTCGTATATCACACGACTACAAAAAACTGTCGAAATTGGGATACGGTCCAAGTGTGTCAACCGAGCCAAGACATGCTATGTCCCCGGATTCCAAAGGTAAAATAACATCTGTAACAGTATTTCGACTGATCTAACAGCTCCTTACTTCGACCTGATGCAGATTTCGGCTGATTTTTTCCATCGTGTAATGTTATTTTTTGGTGGGAAACTAGTTAACCTATCACTTCGTTTCTTACATCACAACAGAGGTCAAAACTGTTTGTAAACATACATGGAAGGTTTACGTCCTATTTGGGATTGCTTTAACGGCATCCTCGAGGTATTTCTCCAGTAACAAACGATTCCTAGGTCAGGTCAGAGGTTTCAATGCAGTTTGCTTAGAATTGCATCACAATCTGACCTTGTTACTATGTGCATTGATACTTTCTAATTGCTCTAGCAAGAAAAATGACCATATTTTTATTAGGAACCTTGTGAGTCATTCGAAGGCGGCTTTAGACCAGGAAATTCTTGGAATGCACTTAGTCACTTCTGTCGAGGAAAAACTGCTAAAGACCAAAAAGACAATATTTTTGGTGTATTATTCACTGAATAGAACCGCTCCATGGTTTTTCCCATTATTCTACAGGAACTGACCACTCTTCTAGGTAAACATTTATTGTCAAGACATGCCAATAGTCAAAAAGAAAACTGCCTGACTGCAAAATGTATCACATGACACTCAAATCTCAATATACAGACAAATCCAACAACACTTCACAATCCAAAATCAGTCGAACCATAGGATTTAAATTGTCAATCAGTCAGGTAATGGGATCTCATACAGGAATATACAAACTACATACATACCGAAAAACATTAACCTCCTTGGCAGTTGGTCCAAGCATACAACACAAAACAGGAATCACAAAACAATAAGCTTCCTACAACTCGGCAAACCAGAAATAGTAGCTATAACTAGGACTTGAGACCACAGAACTGTAGAAATACAGGTACAGTTTACGAAGATATAGAATTGCTGGATCTCAATTCACTAAGTACCTCATACATACACCAAAATTATCCAAATTATGGCTCATCCAATTGCAAATAGAAAGAGAAATAATTCAACAAACAATAACCGAAATTAATAACTGCTTAAAATTTTCTATCTTGTTCTCGCACATGACATTTCTTGTCAGCATGAAGTCGTCAGAGTGTTTTAAGCACTGACTAACTTTAAACAGGCTTTATAGGTAAGCTCCAAATTGCTGCCAAAACATTTAGCAAAGCAGCATAGTTTGTTGACCAGACCAATAAAATCATACGAAATTTGCATAACATCATGCAGTGACATTTTTAGTGCATTTTTGTTGGTAATCATCATGTTTCTCATTGCTTTGGTACAACACAGACTAATGAAATCAATTAATTTTGGTATATAAGTACCAGTTTTTATTTATATTCCAACAATCTGTTTATCAACATTATCTGTTCTGTCTGGGTGTTAGTTGTCCTTGTCTCTATGTGTTTCATGGCATCTCACACGGAATCCTAGTGGGGAGCTATGAGTGTGAAACATCATTATTGTTGTTGTTAATCTTGCCTTACAAAAAGATGAGTTATTTTGCTATCTCTCTTTGTTGCTGGTGATTTTGTTGTAACTTAACTAGCCAAAAATCTTTTCTGACAGGACTATAATTATCTGGATCTCTTTTAATTTCTTCCTCAGTGTCTTATAAAAGGGAGGCAACAATTAGGTATAGCTGTCAAGAAAATGGCAAAACATACACAACCCTATACATTTACATTCGCCCAGTGATGATCTTGAAACTAACAACAAACACACTTGGGATAAAGCAAGGATTCCAATAATACCTTATACCACTCACATTATAATTGGTTTAGGATTTCAAGAAATATGATTAACATAAGAAACCCACAAACATCATACATGAACCCTAAAAGCAATTCTTTAAAAGTCTATTGTAGTGTGAACCTTAAAAACAGTTTGTCAAAAGTCTATTGTTGTGTGAAATTTGAATGTCAAAAGAAGTGAGAGGTCACCTATGTCAGTAATATGGTATTATTTTGCACATTCATTCAGTATGCTAGATCTATTATCACAGGTAAAGAAAGAAGTCCTACAGTTACATACATACATGAAGAGACTAAAGTAAACTGTTATGCCTGACGAGATATTGCACATTACACTTCTATAAAATTAAACACAAAGAAGTAAGTAAGGCACTTACTGTAAACATTGTTTAGATTGACAAATGTCATATAACTTGTGTGAAATATAAAAATTGCAGTAAAAGGCCCATAATTTGTGATTTTGGTGGATGTGTATGTTTTTTTAAAGAGGCCGTTGTAGATCAGTGGGAGAACAGCCGCTTCGCATTCTTGAGGTGGCGGGTTCTAACCCCGACTTGTACCAATGAGTTCTTTGGAACTTATGTACGAATTTACATACCACTGGCTTTTCGGTGAAGGAAAACATTGTGAGGAAACCTGCATACGTCCGGAGAAGAAATTCAATGGCGTATGTGAATCCAACAACCCGCACTTGGCCAGCGTGGTGGAATACGGCCTAATCACCCTTCGAGGGTAGACCTGTATCCCAGCACTGGGAGGATTTTAAGGTTGCATATGAACATATAGCCCGGTCACATTATCTCGAGACCTCGCTGGAATGCGAACCTCCGCCCCGTTCTCCTTTCACCTCCCCGCGCTCGCCACGGCGCCTCAGTACGGTTAGCACTTTCGTTGCCGATACGCGTCGACTTGTTTTCGTGGTATATTTTTGAACATTTCATTGTTACGTTTGGACTTGTACGACGACGCCAGGTCTCGAGATAATGTGACCGGGTTAATATAATGTAGTGGTAGGTCTCTTTTGCAGAGCCCGCCTGGGGAAGTACCACACCTTTGCCAGTTATTCCACCGCCAAGCAGTAATGTGCAAACATTACTGTGTTCCGGTTGGAAGGGCATTGTTTCCAGTGAAATTACAGAGCAAATGGGAGATTAAACAACTTATATCTCAGGGTGACGAGCGCAGTGCTGTGCCGCGCAGGGTCTTGAATTTTGCGAGTTCAAAATTCTGGGCGGCGCAGACCTGTTTTGGGCAAACGTGACGTTTAACATCAGGCGAGCGATTTGCTCGTCTCGTCACTCAATTACATAAAAAAAAAGAAAAAAAGAAATGTATGTTTATAACTTCTTCACACTGGAACAGCTCGATAATTTGGCTGATATCTATAATAAAGATGGCTAATAGATTGGAATGACGTAATTCATATAAGATACCTTTTATCCTGGTTAAATTAACACTTCCTATGTTGTAGTTATAGTGGTGCAATTGTTGTTGACAACCTGTTTGACTCAGCGGAAGTATATCCGCCTTTTAGCCAGAGGTCCCAGGTTCTAATCCCAGCCGGGCAGATGTTTGAATGATGAATTGTAAATATCTGTTCTGGGTCTTAATTGTCCTTGTCTTTGTGTGTTCCATGGCATCCCCAACACGGTATCCTAGTGGGGAGCTATGAGTGAAATGTTTATTTAATTGTAGAGTTGTTTAATTGTTGAGTAAGTTTCAGTACAATTTGAGCTTCATTTGAAATAAGCCATTATGATGGCCATAATTAGGCTCTTCTCATTGTTACCTAGCCTATTAGTAACAAGTTCTGTACTGTTGGTTTTTATGAGGCATTTTCCTCTACCATTTTTAAAGTTATAAACTCATTGAATAAAGTAGTTATGAAAAACTGCAATTGGTTAAGTGACTGAGAATAATATAACAAAGATTGAACAAAAATCATTTTGATTCAATTAAATATCAATACCTAAAAATGGGGTTTTATGTTTTTCCCGCCTTGTTTGGAAACGTGTTTGGATTGTGACAAATAATATTAAATTAATTAGGTGGAAGAAGAAATTTAAAATAAAAGTGAAATAATGATTCCTCGTGGTACTATTGTAGAACAGCAATAAATCAAACATCTTAAACTGATTTCACAACATAATTTAGCCTCTCAAATATTGCCTATTCTGGTAAGAACTTTTACTTAAAGGCGACGTGTTTCAGTATCACTTCTACAATAGCTAGCTAGAGGAAGTTGTTATCAAAAATATTCTCTCTTTTTCCCAGGGAGGAAGCGTAAGACCAGCCAAAACTCCCAAGACCTCTGCGTATGGGGGGAGAACCCCACTCCAGCGAAACTGACCAAGATCTGGCCTGTGTTCGACTCTGGAGGATTCGGCGCCTCAGTCTTAGACCTTGATACTCGCAGGAATACTGCAATCCCCAAAAATCCACTACTCTTCACTGATGATGATAGCTATCTCTTCAAACTCAGCGATGGCCCATTCAAAACAGACTTTTTTGGTGGTCTTCACGCATCCTGGCAGCAGACCAGGATATCCAACAAAATATCCCACGATGACGTCACTAAGAGGATCTTTTCATCCGTCTCAAAACAGCTAAAGATCATAAACACACACATGCAAAACTCCATGTACAGATACAAGTATCCGCGTGTGACGCGGACCAATGTCTTGCTAGATAGCTCGAGCATGAGACGGCCGGCCACACATTTCAGTCTCACAATGAGGGCTCTGCGCTTCCAATCGACACCAGGAAGAGAGTTACCATGCTATGGCAATTTGGAACTGCCGTTCAAAATCAAGCAGGAAAACGCAACAGCACCACAGTTCTACCCCGCGTTATGCAAGGGTGTCAAAACTGAGGATAAAATGACAGATGTGATGACAGATGTCAAAGTGAAGACTGAGACTGATAGGAAAGAGAAGGAAAAGGAAAAAGAAAAGGAGCGGGAGAAGGATAAAGATAGAGATAAGGATAGGTGAGTTAATTTTCTTTTGCTTGTAATTTAATTTTCACATTTGTTGCTGAAATAACCTTCCTGGCCTTCAGAGACTTGAATTACAATTCGTCGATGCTTTGTAGAAAATAAATTCGTAAAATTCGCCAACCACGGAGGTTTCCACTCAAGACATCAAAGTATTCCCCAAACAACCAGATATCAAGCATTTTCTTGCTATAACCTTGTAATTTATTTTTTTACATCGGACTAGGCATGCGTTTGACCGTTTGTACTCTCTAGGAAAAACAGACGCGTTTAGTGAGTTCCATACGTCAGCTGTTCGGATTAAAAAAGACGAATGAAAACGCTTAGCGCAGTTACATGGACCGAATCTACCGAATTCCACCGAATTAACAAAACTCTCGGTCATTGTCAGATCGCACTCGTCTCGTCACTCGTCGTCCTCGTCCTCGTCCTGCGCGTCGTGCCGGCGGCGCGCGCGAGTCAAGCGCTGCAGCATCGGCGTGCAGTGCCGCCGGGACCGAGCCGCGGCCGCCGGGGCCTGGGCCGCGCCCGCGCTCGCCGACAACCCGGCGGTCAAGGGGCTGAAGTATCACAGGTGAGGGGGATGATATGCTCAATGGAACAATACAAAACAGTACACTATAAAAATCAACCACATCCTAAACATAACTAAATCTGTAACTGGAACAGATTGCTAGAAGATGATAAATTAGATTTGTGGATTAATAAAATAATTAAATTAAATAAAATAAAAATTAGACTAAAATAAAACCGTGGGGCAAGAAAACCGTGGGACGTGCCCCACGGTTTTATTTTAGTCTAGTCTATGCATATGTTTATAATTCCCACGACTGTATCTATTTTATTATTTTTTGGTTTTTAGTACATTTATCTTAAACATTGCAATGTATGTTTTTTTTTAACATAAAACCGTTTAACTTAAAATTTTTTTTTACCTATTTTTATTTTCTAGTTTTTAGTTTTTATTTTATATAGTACATTGTATTATACTAGTTGAGCACTTTCATTTGATACCCATATTGATGGGATCGATAAAACCTACGTTATCCGCCATTTTGTAGCGGCCGCCATCTTGTATTTCAATTTTTTATAGTATATTGTATTCTGCTTGTTGAGCCCTTTCATTTGATACCCATATTGATGGGATTGATAAAACCTACGTTATCCGCCATTTTGTAGCGGCCGCCATCTTGGATTTCAATTTTTTATAGTATATTGTATTCTGCTTGTTGAGCCCTTTCATTTGATACCCATATTGATGGGATTAATAAAACATAAATTATCCGCCATTTTGTAGCGGCGGCCATCTTGAATTTATAATGATAATGAATAAACATAATTGTATTGTCACCAAAATCCAAAGTGTATACAAAATTTCAGATTAATCGGTTGACAGGAAGAGGGTGAAATTTGAATTACTAAATTTGACCCAAGAATAAATAAAACAAACGGGGTGAGCTAAATAAAACCGTTTAAAAAGAGGAAATAGTGTTGTTGGAGAAATACTGACTGATAATGAATAAATTTCGACCCTGCAAGATACATGCACAGCAATACAATTCTTGTGATAGGGCTCTTTTGCAGAGCCCGCCTGGGGAAGTACCACCTTTGCTAGTTATTTCACCGCCAAGCAGTAATGTGCAAACATTACTGTGTTCCGGTTGGAAGGACATTGTTTCCAGTGAAATTACAGGGCAAATGGAGATTAAACAACTTATATAAGTATATTAAATAACTTGTATAACAACTTATTATATATAACATCAGGCGAGCGATTTGCTCGTCTCGTCACAAAATTATATAAAAAAAAATGCTCGCCTATCTATCAAATAAATAAATACATAATCGTTTAAAGAGACTTATCAAGCATTTGAGCTACTTGCAGAAGCATGGGATTACGTGAGTGTGGCTTGGGTCTATAAAACATGACTTACAGCACTTATGGATAATGTAGCTTTCCATTAGTGTACAATAGGTACATTTTAAAACAAGCGAGCCCCAAGGCCGAGCAGCACCGGGCACCAGCTAGCTTATCACTGTTTCCTCTATTGCCAGGTTGATGCATGTGGAGACGCACCCGAACGGCGGCGCCAGCGTGCTGTACCTGCAGCAGCGAGACGTGGACATGTTACCGGCGAGGCAGCAGGAGGCGTTAGCCAGGGAATTCCTTAAGGTGAGGAGTTGTTCCTCTGTTCTCAGGCTGATGGGTTTGGAGATGCACACAAACTTATCTGCAAGGAAGGTTATGTTAAACATTCACAACAGCCGCGGCCTAGCCGTCAACTGTACTAAATTGAATGATATTGATAAATGATTAGGTGAAGATAGAATGCTAATAAATTAAAGATTTAAAAAACCCCCGCCAAAACATAGCTAAGAACACTCCCGACTTATTCACCTTTCAAACTAAATCAAAATTAAAATTCGGGAGCTACGATGCCACAGACAGACACACATACTGACACGTCAAACTTAACACTACGTCGTTCTTGCGTGGGGGGTTAAAAAAGAGCCTTAAACAATATTTTAAAACCACCTTTTATTACAGAATTCACAGCTAGTAAATGGTAAATGTTATTCTAAAACAACCTTCTATTCCAGCTGGTGTTCTCCGAAGACAGCGAGGGCTGGGCCCACTTCGTGTGCGGCGTGGTGCGCGGCGCCGCCGGGGCCTTCCCGTGTCTACTGCAGTACCTGGCCGAGACTCACCCCGCCCTCGCGGTGAAGGCGGGCGTGTTGGCGCGCGCCTCCGACATAGAGACCACCACCGTCAGCAGATACTACCAGCAGGTGAGTAGTGCCGAGACTCACCCCGCCCTCGCGGTCAAGGCGGGAGTGTTGGCGCGCGCCTCCGACATAGAGACCACCACCGTCAGCAGATACTACCAGCAGGTGAGTAGTGCCGAGACTCACCCCGCCCTCGCGGTTAATGAAGAGTACCGTGAAACATCATTGTTTACCATCAGGCGTGATGGCAGTCAAACACAAGCTTCATAATCATCAGATGTTAACATTTTGGCTGCGGCGCGTAATCACATGCGCTGGCCCCAGGCACGGCTTATAGTCAAACGCCTTGTTTTTTACACGCCTGGCGTGTGCAGCCGCACTCGCGTCGCGCAAAGGAAAACACGGTATGTGTTTCCCGCAGCCAAAGTGTTTAAGAAAATGATAAAATCTGTTCAAATTTAAGTTTGCACCCAAACTCCTGTACCCTGTTTCCACTCATCCAAAGATTGTCCGGAACTGACCATTCTTTGCTATAAGTTTTGTGTCTCCCGTCTCTCTAGTTTCACTCTGTGGTGTAATAAAGTTTTTTTCTATTGTAAATTTTTTCGTCCTCAGGTGCAACAATCATACGCCGCAGGCACGTTCCGTAGCGGGCCCCTGCACCAGATATCCCTGGTGGGGACGGTGCACGAGGAGGTTGGTGGATACTTCCCGGACATGCTGCAGATGTTGGCACGAGACCCGTTTCTTAATCTGGTGAGTGGGCTAGGTCTAAATGTTATGATAATGTTAGCGGGTGAAATTGTTAGTATTTAACCTTTACATTGCTCAATATTTCAGTAGTTAGTTTGGTGAAATTACAAACATATATGATCTTTTCGAATTACGTAGACTCTAAGAAAAATACTAACCAATCTTAATATATATAAATCTCGTGTCACAATGTTTGTCCTCAATGGACTCCTAAACCACTAAACAGATTATAATAAAATTCGCACACCATGTGCAGTTCGATCCAACTTGAGAGATAGGATAGTTTAAATCTCAAATTATAGTCGCAATTTTAATTTATTGCAAATTATATATATACTGATAATTTTTACTATAAATTGACAAGTTAGCATCAACATACTACGGTTGCTATAGTTACGCAATGGCTTTTGACAGGACAACGTCTGTCGAGTCAGCTAGTAAGTCTATAGTTTAATCAAAGGTACAGAGTATCTGATTCAATACTCAATCATGCATGAATTGTAACCACGTGTAATTCAAATAAAATGTGTCCAACGTCAGTTGTCATAGCAAGTAACATGTGGTATGTGCCCAGACGATGCCGTGGGGCCCCATGTCCGCAGTGGAGATGGAGCCGCAGGAGTCCAACGACGGGCCCATCCTGTGGATCCGGCCCGGGGAGCAGCTCGTGCCCACCGCCGAGCTGGGGAAGAGCCCCATCAAGAAGCGGAGGTAACATTTTCTTTATTTCTTTACTTCATAGGCGGCCAGTACAAGCTGAGTTTGCCTATATCTTGCAGTGTCCAAATACTCATAGTGATTTGTACATATACAGGTTATTCATAAAGGGTATGCTAAGCCGAAAAAAGCTCATAATACTCACCATTATGAACAAGTTTTACTATGGGACAAACTCGAAATTCGCGGAAAAAAAAACAGCTGTTCCATAGAAAAATGTCAATGACACTCGACAAAATTTATGGAACAGCTGTTTTTTTTTTCGTGAATTCTGGGTTGGTCCCGTAGTAAAAGTTGTTCAATGATGAGTACTATGAGCCCTTTTTGGCTTAGCATACCCTTTATGAATAACCCTGTATTTACCAATCACAATAATATTTTCCTTTTCAATCCAATTGTCCAAATTATTCTTAAATGTGTTATAAGTCTTTGCTAACATCACATCTTTAGGCAACCAGTTCAAGTTTTAATGTAAAGTCTGTTAATTAGTTCGCTACTCCATCGACTCGTCCACTTAGTGGCCTATACCTACATCATTCATAAACTTATCTAGTGACTTGCCTGTAACATTCAATGTTCAATTGGTCAATCAACTCAATCTTTAATCATCCCACTGCTGGGACACTAAAGTCTTCCTTCGAGAGTTGATATATACAGTGCAACCTCGATATAACAAATCGGAGGGGAACAAGAAAATATTCGTTATTTATATCAAGTAATTCGTTGAACCGAGGTTTGCTATGTTGAGGTTAGGTTGGTCTAAAATTCGTTTTAAAGAGGTAAAGAAATAGTTTCGCTTTTCTGCAACCGATAAGGAACACATTTTACGTATATGAGCCATTTTAACTTAAATCTTTAACAATAGTGACGAGCAGAAGTGTTTTCATTACTTTCTATCAAACAACAATGATTGTTTTACGAACAAAAGCGTGTCGAAACATGTCGCGACATGAATCACATACTATAAGATTATTGGTGGGAACTTTATAAAGGTTTTGGGTTGACAAAATTCGTTAGTTAGAGGTATGTATACTTTTTCTTGATAGTTGAAAATTCGTTATAAAGAGGTTGTTCGCAAAAAATGTTCGCAATGTAAAGGTATATTTTATATTGACTCATATGGACAATTCAAGGGGATTACGAAGAATTTGTTAAATCGAGAAATTCGTTATATTGAGGCACGTTATATTAAGGTTGCACTGTATTACATAAGGTGATATACGTTCGATGTTATTGGAGGTTAATACAGTTTGTGATGTTCGTCCTCTCCCGCCCGTCCAGGACGGGCATCAACGAGCTCCGCAACCTGCAGTACCTGCCCCGCTCCAGCGAGGCGCGCGAGTTCCTGTTCGAGGACCGCACGCGCGCGCACGCAGACCACGTGGGACACGGGCTCGACCGGATCACCACGGCGGCTGTGGGTCAGTGGGGGGGCTACACTACGAGATAGCTTTTAAGTTTCCTTGGATAAAAAAAGATTTAAAAAAATCGGTTGTCTGTAAAGTCGGTTTACTGACGATAGTTTAACGTGACAACGTCATAAGAAAATACTGATAGAATGGTTTCATTTTTCAAAAGAAAATTTAAATTTAATTTAATTTAAGTAAGGTACAAAAGTAATTGACAAATAGGAAAATATAATAGAATATAGGAAATCACAATTTCACTCAGAGCGAGGTAACGCCTCATCGAGGTAACGGCTCATGCGTCATGTTTTTTCGTGCGTGCAGCCGGCTCCATCGAATTATAAGACGTTGTCACGTCAAAAAGAAAAAGTTTCCTTGGTGGCCTTTCGAGCCGGGGAATATGTTCGCGCTATGGACAGTTCGTGAGATCTTTTAAGGTGGGGAAGGTGTTCGAGCTATCAGTGTTTTGTGATCTGGGGAATGTGTATGCGCTTTCAACACTTTGTGAGATCTTTTAAGCCGGGAAAGATGTTCGCGCTGTGAATATTTTTGTAAGACCTTTTAAGCTGGAGAAAATGCTTGTGCTGTGAATAATTTGTGATATCTTTTATGCCGGGATGAATGTTTGCGCTCTCAATCTTTTGTAAAGCATTTTATGCAGGCATTTTGTGCTGTCTACAATTTTGGAGCCGTTTCCAGCCGGAGAGGATGTTTGCACTATAAACCCAGCTCCAAACAAATATTTTCTTGCACAAGCGTACTATAATATCAACTTTCCTTCGCAGGTGTATTGAAAGCCATCAACTGCGGCGAGGCCTCCGACCGAGGTCGCATCACAAAGGACGTGGTGGCTTTCCACGCGGCGGACTTTAACCAGCTCGTTCGGCTGCTGCAGCTAGATCTGTACGAGCCGCCCATCTCGCAGTGTGTCACCTGGTTAGTGCAGACGCCAAAGTCATGAAATTTGTGAACGTAATTTATGAATTACAAATTATGGATTACCCTTTAGTAGCTTCTAGTCAGTAGGCTGCATATGGGGTCAGGATAACCACTTCTTTACTCGGTCATTTGTCTCCTTTTTTTTTTCGCGTGGACGCAACGGGCAATCGTCTGGCAGACGTTACTCTTATTATGCTTTTTAATCCTCGCACTTCCTTGGAAAAACACGTCAAATTCAAATTGTAACAAGTCACTAAGCACTATCAGAGGTATTCAGGCGGCCTAAAAAGTTTGACACCTGGGTTGGCCACTAGCCCTATGCAAAGGACATTGTCCAAAGTCGGCTTAGCGTGAACAGGATGCTCACAAAAAAATGATGTTGTCGATAAATCTTTTATTTTTTTTAAATAATTATTCTCGTATGTTTTTGTAGCAAGGTGAACAGAAAAAAAGTTGATTAAATTAGTATTTACACTGAGTAAATCCACAGAAGAAATAGTAGCATATGTAGTAAACGGAACTTTACCGTAGGTTTCAAATCTTGTGTTGCCATTGAAAACGCTGGTTGGTTGATCTATTTTATATCGATTATTATTATTCGATGTTTGGTACAAAATATATTATGATGAATGATGTCGACCGCGTCGCATCGCCGCGTGTGCTCGTAAATAGTGAACTTCGTCTTGAACACCCGGTCCCAAGACTTGTAACTTACTGGAATATCTATCAGGCATTTTACGTTTCCGCACTTGTCTTATGCATATTGCACCGCTAACCGATTCAATTGGACAAAATCTTTTTTTTTAAACATGGCGGCTAGTAATCTTGACTTTTCCTATTCTCGAAACATTAAGCTCGATATTGCACTACTAGTGCATCACAGTGCGTTTGCATTTCCCACTACACAAAAGAAACCTTTTTCAAATATTTCTATTGCCACTTGTTATTCATATTGACTGTTACATTCGAAGTTTTCGTAATATTTTTGGCCGAAATGCATCACTAGTTTTGTTACATTATTTATTTAACTTGATGTTTTTATCACATGAACCGAGCATTACTCTCTAGGTTGTATTTATTATATCTATGAAAACACAGAAACGAAATCAAAATCGATTAGTTTATCGATTATTTTTTTTGTAGTATGGCAACTCCGCATCCGTCATGTCCTGCCTGTTACCTGTTACTATTCAAATTGTTTTCATCAGTCGTCTCGGCGTTCTGGATTGTTTGTGATTGTGTTTTGTAGAAGTTCGTACTTGTTTTGGACAATGGATCCTGATAACGACCCTCGCTTCCCTATGGACTCCGACTTTACCTCCGTTCACAATGACCCTGGCCAACCTTTTGACACTGATGCCGCCGTTCACCATGACCCTGGCACTCCTTTGGACTCCGAAATCTTCCCTCATGTCGAACCCGGCTCGATAATGGATACTGAACCCGTGGCACAAACATCCACACCTCCAGAGGCTCGCATGTCTCGTTGCATCAACTGTGGTGCAGATGTCACAGAGCGTAGACGACATAGCATAAACCTTGTTGAAGTGCAATCAGTTGTAGGGCAATGGATTGCTCCACAGATAGTAAGTTGAATATCATTAAAAAACATATAATGTGACTAATTGTGCACTGTACTAATAGATTTCTTTTCATTTTTAGGTTCAAGATACCAGTACAATATGTCACTCTTGCTGGAGTTTGGCATTGCACGAATCCAATGTGCAAGAAGAGCCTACAGCGAGCAGTGATCACCATCGACATTTGTGTGTCAACTGTGGTACATCTATCTTGCGCACAAGATCTCACATGTTACGTACAGACACAGAACGTGAGACGCGCATAAGAAACACTATAATGGAATGGATAAGACCTCGACAAGTAAGTTTTTGACTTCCATATATTTTGCTAACGTTAATCAGTTTTAATATTGCTAAGACCCTTTTTACATGTCACAACACAATCGCTATGCCATGTAAAGTAGAAATATATGAGGTCTTGTGATAATATCAAATAGTATGGATAATATCTCATGCTTTTTTACTTTACAGAGCACTGTGTTATGTGATTTTGGATCATCACTTATAGTAGACATGTTGCTATATGGATGGAAGGTACAAACTACTGAACATCTGGAGCTTTAAATTCAATCTGTCACTTGCTACTCACTGGTATTTGTTTAGGATATATACAATAAAAAAACAATTTATCTGTTTTAGTTACGACCAGCAGATAAAATCTGCCATCCATGCTGGCAACGGAGTGATCGTGCTGGAGCTCGTCCCTCGGAAACATCACATACAAGTAGATCAGGTCAACCAACAATAAATCTACCCAATTTAACCAGAGCTCCAGATACTCATGGACACTGTTTCTTCCCAGAATGTGGCTCAACAGAGAGATTAACAGTCCCTAATTGGCTGAGAGTAAAACTATTTATCGATTTAAAGTTTTATGTGCCAGAAACATGTAGAATATGTAGCTTTCATTTGCACAATGATAATTGGCAACAACTGGAGACCATTCAACAACCCATCCACAGTTTTACGGCGAACCATATAGAAGATTTTGCCACATTTGTCAACGAAAGAGTACATTTGTTGGACTTTTCAAGAATTGAAACAATGGCTGATGAAACAGTCTACTATTGGATTGGACTGTCAAAAGAACAGTTTACACAGCTTTATTCAGATGTACCAAGATTACATAATAGAAAAAATGGAAAAGTAGCCCTGGCTGCACTATTATTGAAATTGCGCACAGGCGACAGCGACGAAAGAATATCTAAATTCTTAGATATTCCACGTACAACATTGATGAGGCTAATAACTGATGCCCGGAAAATACTGAATGAAGATTTTGTCCCTAGGAACTTGGGAATTAATCACATAACGAGAGCTGAAATTGCTTTAAGAAATCTTTTGATTCCTAATGGGTTATTTGGTGGTGATGGAAGACCAATTGTGATTATGGATGGCACATATTTGTATGTTCAAAAAAGCTCAAATTATATGTACCAAAAAGATACATATTCCCTGCACAAGTATAGGAACCTAATGAAACCATTTGTAATTGTTTGTACAGATGGATATATTATTGATGTGTTGGGCCCCTATCCTGCCACAACATCTGATGCCCAAATCATTCAAAATGAATTCAATGACGAATCTAAGCCTTTGCGGCAGTATTTCCAATCTGGAGATGTTTTTATTCTGGATAGGGGCTTTAGGGACTGTGTGCCTCTATTGGAACAGCTTAATTATTCTGTTCACACACCTGCATGCCGAGAGGAAGGTGAATCTCAATTATCAACACTTGCAGCTAACCAGTCAAGAACTGTAACAATATGTCGTTGGGTGGTGGAAGCAGTCAATGGCATATTCAAACAGTCATATAGGCTTTTACGGCATGAGTTTTTTAATAAAGCATCATTACACGCCATGACAGATTTTCGTATAGCTGCAGCGTTGACAAACAAGTTCCATCAAAGAATAAGTGACAGGGAGGATGCAGGTACAATACTCCAAATAATAAATATGAAGTTAAATACAAATAATGATCTGGCTGATTATGTAAATGGCAATAATCTGAACCGAAGGCGCACACAGTTCCTCAACATCAATGTCAACACTGATAGTATATCCTTTCCAAGGCTTCAGTATACTGACCTTATATTGATAGCGTGTGGAACCTATCAATTAAAGCAAGCACGCTCTTATTATGGAGAGCATATAAGGAGTGATGGTTCCTATACAATTGAAGTGTGCAGGAATACAGCCAGCAACCTACTAGAAGGTTTTCCTTCAGCTGAAAATGACAAATTATTGCGGGCGAAAATTCATAGTAGGCACATTAGCCGTAAAATATATTTCGTATATATATTATATGAAAATAATGGTGAAGGGAGAGAGGCTGTAAAACATTATTGCTGCAATTGCATTGTGGGCCGAAGGACTGTGGGTTGCTGTGCTCACATTATGACCGTCATTTGGTACTTAAGCTGGGCAAGGTACGAAGACAACATAAATCCACCTGCCCAGTTTCTGGATGCTGTATTAATTACATATGATTCTGATTAGAAATAAACTAGAAATAAAAATAAGCTTGTTTTATTTCAAAAGCTCTCCGCTGACCATGATGTTTTACATGTAGGAAAGAGGTCTTACCAAACCTTTGCTACAAAGTTATTATAATATTTTGTTAGCCACTGCCATAAGGTACTTGGCCTATGTAATAATTATACCAAAACTCACTGTTCACTCTAAGCCAAAATCCCCTTACAAGTGGACATTGTCCTTTACATACTTATTGAAAACAAATACACTAATATGCTACAAAATAGATAAAATATTAACCCACATTTCCTCCTCTCTAGGCTAGAAGAGGCCAAGCTGAACCAGCTGCGTCGCGAGGGCGTGCGCTACTCGCGGCTCAGCCTGTGCTCCGACGACATCTACTTCCTGCCGCGCAACATTATACATCAGTTCCGGACCGTTTCCGCCGTCGCTTCTATTGGTGAGTTTAATTTTTAACTACATTTTAAGACCTTTGTCCAGCAGAGGGACATTACAGGATAACTAAAAAAAAAAGATAATATTCGATCAAAGCTCGAGATAAGATTTATTCGTATTTTTGATTTGATGTGTTAGAAGAATTTGGTCAAATCTTGCAACAAAATTTTGAACAACTTCCCTATCAATTGAAATAAAAATTAAAAAAATTTAAATTTGTTAAAAGTACAAATCTGCCGAACGCACTTAGTGCAACCTATTAGACAAGGACATCAATGCTTTTACAAAAATTTGATCTGTCAACTAAAGCCTTCAAACTTAGGCCCATTGAATCACATGGCTATGAAATATAGTCTATGTTACTCGGTAATAATACTTTTTGAGAATAAACGAAAAATTTTTAAATTAATTTTTCAACACCTGATTACTCATAAATGGTAAATCACACATAATACAACTATGAAAAGAAAGAAAGTATGTTTCAAGCACTTTCCAGTGATATATATCTTAAAGCATATAATTAACGAATATATCGAGAATTATCCATTTCCGTGTCTCGCTTACGTTACAAAAAAATTTTTGCGAAATGCACTGGCGCGTCCGCGCATTTGAAAATAAATACCTACTGCGCTCCACGGGTTTAGCTTTGAAATCAGTTTGGTAGTTTTTGAGTTTATTCGTTACAAACATAACAAGTCCTTCCTCTTTATAATATTAGTGTAGATAACGTGTACTTGTTGTTCCAGCGTGGCACCTCCGGCTGAAGCAGTACTACCCGTCGTCCTCGTCCTCGTCCTCGTCCTCGTCCCCGGCCGACGAGCGCGTGCCCGCCGCCGACCCGGTGCCGGCGCCGGCGCAGCCCACCTCCGGTACTAATCTCAACCTTTTTTTTATACCCGTTTATGTTTATGTCATCATTGGTGCCATTCAACTGCGAGAGGTTGGCCTTAGAGAGAAGTTGCTAGCTTAGCGAACTGGTTAGATTCAATATTTATGTAACAACTGACACATTGTAATTTATAAGCTAGATGTCAATGCATCAATTGAAATTATCAGTTTATCCTCTTCAGACATTCAATATTAAAATGTTAATAATTTCTAATACAATTTTTGATTTTATATTTCTCATCATACGGAAAGGTTGTTCGACGCCGGCTATGCTTGTCCACACTCGGATGGTTTATAACCACTTCTTAAAAAATAAATTTCGCTGTACTCACTAATGTCACCACAATTTAAGTAATCTTTACTAGTCATAGTCACAGTCTTGGTACCCGATTCGAAACTAGAGTTTCGAATTTAGGCAAAATCGGTCATGGTCTTGGGATAAAAGTTATGATTATTGCATAAAAATTTGCGCTCGCGAGGTTTTCAGAACATTACTTAACTTCAACATTGTCTACCATTACTCTTTGTTTCAGAAACCAAACAATCGTCTTCAGCGACTAAGCACAAAGCGGGAGTCATAGAGATGCGTGCACTCAGCGCCAAGTTCCACGAGAAACTGAACAAGCCGCAGAAACTGTCGCATACCAGGAAGAGCTTTGACGTGCACAAGACGCCGACCAAAGCTGACAAGCAGACTGACAAGTCGACCGACAAAGACGTCAAGCAAAAGGTGGAATACAAAATCGACAAACCTGAAGCTAAAGTCGAGAAAACACCCGAAAAATCGGATAAAACAACGGAAAAATCTGATAAATCTACGGAAAAGTCTGATAAACAAACGGAAAAATCTGAAAAATCAACGGAAAAATTTGATAAACCTACGGAAAAATCTGATAAACCAACAGAAAAATCTGATAAACCAACGGAAAAATCTGATAAGCCAACAGAAAAATCTGATAAACCAATGGAAAAATCTGATAAATCAACGGAAAAATCTGATAAACTCATGGAGAAATCAGACAAAGAAGATGTGACAGATAAGCCGGAAGTGAAAATCGAGAAACCGGAGGTGAAAACCGAGAAGCCAGAGCTGAAATCGGTGAAAACTGAAACCAATTCAATCAAAGCAGAACCAAAGGTGGAGAAGAATGACATAAAAACAGAGAAAAATGACATAAAGACAGAAAAATCCGAACCTCAATCAGATAAATCAGACAAAGAAACTAATAAACCTGATAAAGAACGATCAGAAAGTAAAGACAAATCAGAATCAAAAGATAGAAGTGATAAGTCGGAAAAATCTGAACGCGAATCGAGGGACAAGAATCACTCGCATAAAGACAGAAATTCAGACAAACACCGATCCGACCGTGACCATCACAGACGGCACTCGTCATCTCGACACAGATCGTCACACTCCTCACACCACAAGTCGGACCGTTCCCGTGACCATAAAAAAGATCACAAGTCTGATGATAGAAAATCAGACACAAAGTCAGAACATAAGCATAGAGAGAAAAATGACATAAAAGATGTAAAAACTGTATCGCAGGCAGTTGAAAACGCAAGGATACCGGAGGTCTTACATCGGCCTCCGGATTAGTGCATAAGTGTGAGTTACGGACTCAAATTTTTAATTTGTTTGTGTCAGTGGTAAAGTGAGCTACGGTATGCGGCTCTTTTAGTTGGCACATCGGGGAAAAGAGTGAGTGAATGAGTCAGTTAATAGCTGTTAATATTTTATCTTTCTTAATTCTATCTCTATAAATTAGCACTACTTGGTGAATAGATTGCCTTCTAGTTGTATTCGTATTCACAAAAAATATACAGTGTATGCTAAAAAAGGTTTTTGTGACTACCAAACTAAATAAATAATGATATACACAAGCAACTGACGAAATAAGTGGTTTTTACTGCTGTATGGAGATAAAATTAGACCAAGAAAGCATTGCGTTATAGAGAATGTTCCATAGCTTGCCTATTTTAGACGTACCTATACTCTTTTCCCCAATTTGTCAATTGAATAGCCACATGCTGTGCGTGGATTATTTATATGATCAAGGGTGGGGACGGAAGCAGATGTGTGTGATCTCGAAGTTAAAGGAAATAGTGTTTGAGTGATTGCTCTGTGTGTTTCGATTTAGAATCCCACTTCTGAAGAGAGCAGATTTCAAAGATCTCAATTAATATTAGAAAGGTACCTTTTTAGCTGTTTTTTGGATTGTTTTAATGATCCCTTGAGTAGTTAAATCAATGAAGATTTGCTGTACTCTTTTTCCTAATAGAATTTTAAGTGTATGTTGGCTATGTTGCAGTTTATTTGTTTCTATGTAAAACAAGATTTGGACGCAGCTGTTTTTTAACGATTAGGTCTCGTCTTGTCTCGGGTAAATAATATGAATTTTCAATCGAAATATCAAGTATCTCAAAAACATGATTACAAAAACGTAGACTGACAGTAGATACAAACATGTGTACATACAGTATGTACACCCAAAAAAAAGTTAAGGAAAGTCTTCATGGTTTTAACTATTTTTATAATTTCATAATGTTAAAATATTTCATTAGAAAACCTTGTATTTGTAGAAATACACTGCTAAAGTCTCAACCCTTGATGTTTTTATTAAGGTTAACTTGTAAATATTGTAAGTAGTCTCTTAGAGGCTGGCGAAAGTGGATTTTGAAGGATGGCTGGCAGTTTTAGGTTATCCTGAGGCTTGATTCACAGTGGTGTTTTTTTATAAAAGTTGTAAAAGCTATTGAAATCAAACGGATTCTATTTAGCTTAATGTGTCAAATACACGGAAAATACGCCATTGTGAAGATAGCCCAATAATCAGCGATTTTAATTTTAAATTCAATATTAATATACATGTACTTTACTAAATATTAGAATTCGAAAAAATACAGTTATGATGCTAATTTTTATTTCCAATGTTTATGTTTTATTATGTCTAGACTGATTGAACTAAATTTGATTAATTATGTTGTCTTTTACAATGTATATTTAGTTCTGACTTAAAATTTAAAATATTATATTTCCACATATTTGGTTTGTTCAGCTCGCCAGTTATCTGGCTAGTATCCCACTTCTGGGATAACTCTAAAACTGCTCTGTATGTGATTTGAACGAGTTTAAAAGATGCGAAGAGATGTATTGTAATAAATAAGATGAATAATAAAATAAAGAAGTTCACACGATATTTCTACTGCACTAAGGATAAATTATTATTTTCTTTTAGATTATAAAAACACAGTTTGTTTGTGATACATTGGTTTTATTGACTTTTAGTGGACTACTGGCAGATATTTACTCTTATATGCATAAATACACAAAAAGCTAATCTCTTCTATGTAATGATAATGTCTAACTCGCTGACAGGTGTGAAAAGGCAATTGTTAATGGAATATATTACCTTTTCGAGTATGTAGGCATAAGGGTCGATACACATCTGACGGAAAATGCGTCGCGTATTACTCGACTATATACTCGACGCACTAGCGCATCATCGGTTGAGTGTGAAAGGTTGGATGTTTTATTATACATTTCTCTGTTCTGTCGGTACGCGACCGATAATACGCGACGCATTTTCCGTCAGATGTGTATCGACCCTAAGAGTGTAGATTGCGTTTTTTAACTGTGAAAGTCGTGAAAGATTTTCATAAATTGGTTTTTAATATTCCCTTGCCTTTAAAAGTTTTCAACTTGAGTTTAAAAAGGGTGCTCTTGATACTTAGTGCCGAAAAAACGAGTTATTGAGACGTTTTGTCAAAGTATGTTTATTTATTAGTAGTACGGCACTACGATGACAAGTACCTAATGAACTGAAAACGAAAAAACTGGCAAAATCCAATGAAATATGTTTTCTGAAACACTAGCTTATTTATTTCATTATATTTTTTTTTGTTTTAATGATCGAGAAAAGTGAAACAAGACTTGGCGACAATCATACATTAATAGACATTATGTGTGCCTCGGCTTCGTTTTGGCCTTTTATGTTAGTTATTTTGAAAGTATTTTTGTATTGTCCAAATTTACGCAGAACTGCAGTCTACAAGTTACTTCTCATTGTATAGTCTTTTTTTTTAGATTTCCATAGAATTATTGGCACAGACCATAAATAAATATGATAGACAACCAATCATAATCACCTGTAAAAGATTTCCAAGCTGTCTTTGGTCGAAAAAAGCCATGTTTTTTTTTCATTGGACGTCTAAAAAGAAATAGGTCGACTTGTATGTGATACAACATTGTTTTATAGATTATTTCTATTGTATACCAGTGTGCACCACGATGCGAGAAAATCTGTTAATTAATAAAATAAAGAGTAATAAATAATTAAAACTATTTTAATCAAACCACTCCTACTCCCATATTTTGGGTTCCTTAAACAAGGGACCTTTAAGTTTTTGTTTAGCTTTTTATCATTTTTTGTTTTGCTTCGTTCTCGCATCATGGAATCCTCATTTTAATTAGTTTTTTAATTGATACAGTATTATTTATAACTAAATTAGTGTAAAATGTAACATTTTGTTGACGACTTGACACTGGGAGATGTAAGACTGCCGAGAAAGCATGTCTTGTAAGGTTTCAAAGTCGAATCATGTTTCGTCGAAGGTCCTCGCCCACTTATTTCTCAACACCAACTTTTTGCTACTTATCGGCTCCAACATAAAAACATAAGTGTTGTCGCTTTGTATTAGTTTCCAGTGTTTTTCTGATTAGTAGTGTGTTTTTGGAATCCAAATTCGGCCTTATTGCTAGGCACAATAGTGACAAGTGCCAAGCGGCAGTGCGGCTATTGCTGATGCCTCGCGATAACAAGAAATGTACTGTAACCGCAGTACATTGGAGCCGGGTCGGTGTTGAGAACATCTTGTGCGCGACAACCTCAAAACTGGTCTCGCCACTTGCCAGAATGTTTTAATTTTATCGCTAGAAACTACAATATTTTAAAACCTGCAGCTAATTCCTGTCTCAAAGTAGTGTAGACGAAATCTCGCTTTGGACTGTGTTTTGTAAATTCAAAAGACGGTTGTTAGATTTTAAGTGTTATTTTTTGTATATTTTAGAACTTGCTTGAGAATTTTTGAGGAGAATGAAGTTTAAAATGGAGTTTTTAAATTATTTTGTCCTCCGGACGAAACGCTGGAGGCGTGTAAAACTACTTTTGAAAAAATCAATGAAAGTAACTAAGTGTTAGGTTTTCTTTAATCATTTTGTGAGACTTGCAGGATTTATTACTTACAATTGAATTGAGCAGTTTTTTAATAAATGTAGGAACTTGCGTTATAAAGAAATGTAACTAATGCAAATGAAATGAAATGCTACACAGAAATGTTACCACTTGGGTAGTGACACGAAATGGAGAGGAGATGCGGAATGTTAGCGTTAAGTCGGCGTAAAATTTTGTAAAAAAATATCTATAGCAACGACTATCTGATATGGAGAATTTTGTGATCTAAGAAGCATAAACCTGATTCGTAAACGCCAAGCTAGTTACTGTCACAGGAAACTATGGAAGCGGTCAAACGTCGCGAGGTGGCCAAGATTTATTTAACTCGATCAAGTGCTCAAAACTGAAATGACCTGTAATTACAATTGCCTTCATTTATAAACGTTGCTTAAAGTTAAGTGACCGCTTGATTCATTTTTGTGTTGGGCGAATGTTTTGCTATTTGACAATAGTAGAAACGTTATAAGCAAGGCCATTTTGCACAATTCTATCAGACAACACTTCTCCTATACATTTAGTGGAAACCTACCCTCAAAATGCCTTATAATGGAATTAACAGGCCCGAGAGCAGGAGTTTGTGATCTAAATAAATAAATGATTTATGTCTAGGCGTTAACTTATTGTTTCATGTTTACTATATTTTTAAAATAATAAATAGAATTATGAATAGTATGTCATTTTGTTTTATTTGGTTACATTAAAATAAACCCACCATTTCTTAAATAACCCTATATCCAGGGCCTTGGCCACAAAACAGCTGTTTTGTGCCTTGGCTGTTGCCATATAACAGTTTCAGTTTATATTATTTCGGTGAGCAGCAGACGCACGTAGACAAATTCTCTTTAACATATTTTGATTCACCTTGTCGGTAATCATGGAGCTGATCATATCATGACCTTAGGGTTCTATTTTTATGATGAGGATGCACATACATAGTCATACAATACATAATATAACATCATCGTATCATATCGTTTAACATCAGGCGAGCGATTTGCTCGTCTCGTCACAACTAAATAAAAAAATAGGATTTACCGCCTCATTTTACGGGGCTATAAGGAGAGGGTATGCTAAGCTGAAAAGGGCTCATAGTACTCATCAATATGAATATGAAAGAAAAACAGCAGTTCCATACGTTTTGTAGTGTCAATGACCTATGAAACAGCTGATTCTTGTTTTTCTCGATTTCAGGTTGGTACAATAGTAAATGATGAGTATTGCGAGTCGTTTTCGGCTTAGCATACCCTTTCCTTATAACCCTGTATGGTATTAGTTTATTTATACTGGTTCTGCGCTTCTTAGAAATAAATGAAACAAAATATTATTTTTTCACATTTATTTTCATATACCAACAGCTTCAAGGTATACAGTAGAAAAACATTAAAAATCGCTTTAAGTACAAACAATACAGATCGATATTCAGTCAGATCAAGTAATACCTAAGATATTGAAAAGATAAAATAGAATATGCTATATTTTAAACAATTTGTTAATAGATTAGCAATGGCACATCGGCAAGATTCATGAAAATATGAAATGAAAAATTATAAGAAATACTGTTAAATTTTTAGGAAAATTATTGCAAATATAGTATATTTAAATACAATATTGAATAATTACAAAAGACTTGCAAATACAAGTTTGTGCGTATTATTTACCTGTAAAATTGATTATTTATTCATTTATTTGTCATACATTGAAGACGGGACAACTTATATCTAAATTATTATTAATTTTGAGATATGATATTTTAATTGCACTATTATAAGGCACTTGGATTACAACCAATAAATATAAAATAACTATACTTTGACTATAATATTTCCAATTTTAATATAATTATATAAAATACTTAGAAAATTAAGTTTATAAAGGTTAGATGTTAAAAATTGGTAATAACGGGTCACATTTTTATACATTTTTCTTTTTATTTATAAAAAACGCTTTCCCTATCAGTCCTAAATAGAAATAAATAGTATTTTTAAACTATACGCTTAAATATTTCGTCAGAAGGATACAACCGAAAACTTAAAGTAAAATCACTAAAATACGTCAAAACACTTTGTCAAATCAGAAAATTTTACTTTTTCTTCGAATCATTTAAAAAAATGTTAATTTTCTACTGTGACAAGGTAAGTAAGTGTTACCATATTCGTGGTGGCAAGTTATATTAGAATGACTTTACAACGTTAAAAGGGTAAAAACGCTTTGGTAGGTTGAGGGTAGTCGCTCGCTGCACGGTCACTGAAACAAAGACAATAATGATAAAATTTTGACAGCTATTTATATATTATTTAGATCACCTGTATTGCTTGGTGAGAATGTGTCATGTATGTTTTAGTTTGAAGAAAATGGAACTAAATGGCGCTTTTACAATAATTTTCGTTACTCCACTTATTTTCAAATCTAACATAATAATGTAGACATACCTCTACAAAAACTAGAGTTTGTTCGGTACGAATAGACAGTAACAAATAGTTAACTAAATAAAGTTGCCAGAAGTGCTCATGGCGGTGCTGAACTAGCAGGTCCTAATAGATCGCCGAAGACTTTGCAAACGACTTGATGGCATAGATGACCGCGAGTGGCAGTTTGCCGACCTGTTTGGTCCAGTGGTAGTATATCCGCCATTTAAGCCAGAGGTCCCGGGTTCGATTCCCGGCCGTGCAGATGTTTGAATGATAAATTTAAATATCTGTTCTGGGTCTGGGTGTTAGTTGTTTTTGTGTGTGTTCCATGGCATCCCCGACACCGGGTATCCTAGTGGGGAGCTTTGAGTGTGAAATGTTTATTATATACATATATGCGTTTTCGGCACTCACCACAAATCTGTTGACTTTAGCAGCGCCTCCAGATTTGGACACTGATGACGTCACGTTCATGCTCTCGAATTTTTGACGCAAGCTGCAATAATAATTCATAATCAGTACAATAATCAGGGTTATAAGGAAAGGGTATGCTAAGCCGAAAAACGCTAGTAGAATTCATCATTATCTACAATTTTTGCAATAGTACCAAGTTACCAACCTAACCGCAAAAAAAACCCAGCTTTTCCATACATTTTGTCGAGCGTTGACATTTTGCTATGAAACAACATTTTTTTTTCTTAAAAATCTAATTTATCGTTTAAAATCCTCGACAAGTTTTCGCTTTAGCATTTTTTGTTCATTTATTTTTTTACCTTTTAGCAGTCTCGAGCTGCGATTCTCCCTCTTCATCTTGTTCCCTCTCGGCGCGCTCGACGCGCGCGGGGGCGGAGCGCGGGGGCTCCGATTCCGACCAGTTCTCGAACCGGTCGCGGAAGCTTTTGGTGCGGGCTAGTTGTTGCGCCTGGAATTTTAATTATAATAAATACTAGCTGCACCCCGCGGTTTCACCTGCATTTTCCGGGATAAAAAGAAGCCTATGTGTTAATCCAGACCATGAACAACCTTAATGCCAAATTTCATGTAAATCCGTTCAGCCTTACATTCTTACAAACTTTCGCGTTTATAATATTAGTAGGATATTTTATCAAAAATACCTGTTTGAGCGCCTCATCTCTTTCCCTGGCTTCAAAGTAAGCCCGCCGACGTTCGTCCTCGCTGTCCTCCTCCTCCGAGGAGTACTCCTCCTCCGAGGACGTGTCGCCGGTGTGTGTCCTCTCGCCGGGGGGAGGGGGGGTGAAGCGCTTCAGGGGTTTTGGTCCTGAGGATAAACATGTCTCTATTAGCTTAATTATCAACAACATCGATTCAGTAGGCTTTGAACAAGTAGTTAACGGAAATATTTTTGTAGCGTTTTTATTTGCCTTTGTTTTGTATCATGCATAGATGGAATTGAAATGTGTCAAAATGAAATAAACGGTATACTGTCCTGTTTTAGAACGTCATGTTTTGAAGGTGTCTTCAAGTTGATTAAGGTATGGCTCGAACAGTACTCCCCGTCCCGCCTGAAGGGTACAAGGCAGTATAGTCACCTTGCGCCTCCTCGGGCTGGTTCCGCTGGTGCTCCATCTGGCGGAACACGCTGATCATCTTGGACGCGGTCTGGCGCTCGGCGGCCAGCCCGGCGCCCGCGCCCGGCGCCGGGTCCTCCGAGCGGGCCACGCCGGGCTCGCGGTACAGCTCGGGGGACGGGGACTTGGGCCGCTGGGGGAAAGGGACACTGCCATTATACAAATTAACAAAAAAAAACTATTTCTGTCTGTTTCTACTCATTTTTTTTTGGCTACAACTTATTTGAAACATTTTTTAAATATGAATGCTTGCAACTAGCTTTTTTTAATCAATAAAATTACCAAGTTCTGTATTTTTGTAAAAATATAATTTTAAGAATTTTTTGAAGTTTTTTTTTAATAATTCCTGGTTTTTCTAATCCAGTAGCAAATTGTTTTCTTGTCGTTTTTGTTACTGTCCTGCTTTGTTCTTGTGTTTATTAGCATGTAGCTCACCTGCAGCTGCCTGGGCGGCGTCATCCGGAACTGCTTCCGGCGCGTGTCGGGGCGGTAGGTCTCGAAGAACTTGAAGCGGTCCGAGATATCCGCGGTCTCAATGTGGACCTCCTCCACCTTGTCGGCGGAGCGGACCACGTCTTTGGGGATGAAGGGCTGAGGAATAGATATTTTATTTTAACGGATCAGCTAGATACTGATACATTTACTGATACATTTATAACCTGACTGGTTAGACACTTAAAATATTCTAGGTTATCATAGTACTCATCATTTAGAATAACTAGCTGCGGCCCGCGGTTTCAACCACGTTTTCCGGGATAAAAAGTAGCCTGTGTCAATCCAGACCATGAATAACCTTCGATCCAAATTTCATGTAAAACCGTGGAGCCGTTTTTGCGTGAAAGAGTAACAAACATATATCCATACATTCTTACAAACTTTCGCGTTTATAATATTTTTTAAGATAAGTAGTAGGACTTTCACAATGGGACCAACCCAGAATTGGCGAAAAAAACAGCTGTTACAAAGAAAAATGTCAATGACACTCGACAATATGTCAAGAGCGCCTTGACGTAAATGAAGTAAATGAACCCGTTCTGTGGGCCTAGCACAACTTTGACGTAAAAATACGTAGCGAGTATTCGATAGAAAAGTGTACGCCATTTACGACTGTCAAGTGTGCTCCTGACGGGTGTAAATGGCGTACACTTTTCTATCGAATACTCGCTACGTATTTTTACGTCAAAGTTGTGCTAGGCCCACAGGTCTTTTTAAGAATATACTACTCACGATCTCCTTCCTCTTGGGCACGTCGGCGGGTGGCGAGGTGGGTCCGGTAGTCTTGGCGTTCGCGTCCAGCTCCAGGAATATGGAGCGGGACTTCTTGGCGATACCTGGGGGGAGGCGGTGTTACAATGAAACATAATGATGATGGAACGTAAGGAGAGCAGACGGGTTGCGAATTGCCCTAAAAGCAAAAATGAAAGTTAAAAGCACGTTCAAATGACTCAAGGTTAATATACCTCCATCTGTGTTCTTTGATAGTAGTCTCTATAGAGTAAAACCGAAGGTTCAAATACCTTCGTCGAATAACTCTTAGTTGGTTGGTGGTCTGTCTATTCATTCATTCATTCCGGGTCCTTCGCTCTGCTGCTTTCCTATAATAGTATTTATTCAACGGGACCCAAGGTCCACCTTCCCTCATTAAACAGCCCCGGTTCGTCCACCTCCCTGGTCCGCGGCGGCTAGTATTTTGTTTTAGTCTCTATGCAACAGGATTCCATACCTTCGTTGAAAAACTCTTGGTAGGTCGTTGGTTCTTTCATGTTTACGTTCTTGGGACAGCAGCGGCTTTTGGACTGTAGTCTCTATGCAGGAGGACCTAAGGTAGAATTACCTTCGTTGAACAGCCCCGGCTCGTCCAGCTCCCGGCGCGGCGGCCTGTTCTCGTCGTTGAAGGCTCCGCTCTCGAAGCGTTGTTTGATGGCGCGAGCCTTTTCCGCGTCCACGTCTAGCTCTTTGGCGATCTTGTCGGCTGACGTGATACCTACACATTTAAACTTATTTAACTTGTGGAATTAGAAATACTTATTGAAAAAAAGGTTGAATAGCATACGGGTCGGGTTAAAGACATCGTGTTTCGCTAAAGTTCGTTAGATGGGCTGAAAAGGTTAGAGTAATATGACAAGTTACCTTGTTCACTTTGCAAGACGGATTGTTCGTACATCTCCTTGATTTTTGCTTGTTTACCCTGAAACAAAAACCGTATTAAAATCGGCATCAATGTTAACACTCGGGCATTTTATAACAGAAGAACCTATCACTCTTAAAATATTGACTGATGAACTATTTAACTGAACCAGAAACCTATAAAGTGAACCATGATTCTATTGATCTTTAAATAACTAGGAAACAATAAAATCAGTATTATTCTCATCAATAGACAGCCGGAGAAGACTGGCTGGCTACGTGACACAGTGCCCCCCATTATATTGCACATTCGACAACGTTTCTAGACACTTTGCTTTGTATGCCGACTGACAGACACTCTATCCTTGTCACACACCAAGAACAGCCTGCGTATGTTCTGTATCTCCTGCTTGCACTCGCAGGCTTTCGAAGCAGCCTACTATCTCTCTCAAGTTACAGAACGGGCAGAAGAGGATTAGCACAAGGTGACCCCCTGCCCCCTACAATGTGACCCCCGCTCCGTCCCTGTCACTCATCACTCACCATGAACAGCCGGCTCCGTATGTTCTGTATCTCCTGCTTGCGCTCGCGGTGCCTCTCGCCGCCGGCCGGGCCGCGCTCGAAGCGGCCCACGATCTCGCTCATGTTGCAGAACGGGACGGGGGCCTCGCGGGACCCGCTGTGCTTGTACGAGTTCTTGAGGACTGAGTCTTCGTCTAGGAAGGGAAAATAAGCTATTATTTTTCTGTAGGGAAATGTGTAACTTTCGTTTGTAGCAAAATAGAATCAATAGCTAACGACAAGAAAAATAATCCTAAGTCGTTTTAGTGGCTATCAAAAACAAAGGGTCTTAAGTTTTTAACACAGATTTTCGATGGGAACCGAAACGAAATGAAAGGAAACAGAGAGTCAAAAATGAAAATTACCATGGCATCCTTAGCAAAGCAAAGCTTTTTTTAACAGCTTTTAAAAACCACAAACGCTCTACTTAACTTTAGTTTTAACGCATAATAACTAAAATAAAAGTCACCATACAGTAAAGATAAAATCGTTGACAAGACAACAAGGTTTACCGAAGCAAGATTATGAGCACCAGGTTTTAAAGGGCGACGATGATGAACTGATAGGCCTCTATACAAGCATTTAACTTCCTCCTGTTTTAATGCCTTAGCTGGCAAACAAGCAAACGAACCGCCTGATGTCTGTAACCTATGGATATCTGTAACACCGGCGTCACGGATACGTTCTCGACCTTGAAGACCTAAGGAAAACATAAATCAAAATGCTAGTTCAACTATCACTGGTTCCTTACCATCCTCGTCCTCGGGCTCGCTGGAGCTGGGCTCGGCAGCGACTCCGTTCAGGTAGTCATCAGACACGCCGATATCCATGCCCTTCGCTTTGAACCTGGAACAATATCCCTATATTAGTTAACCCTATTTTTCAGTTCCTTTGGGATCTTCAGTGGGCTGTTTGTGTAGCTACTACAAGATTTTTCCGCCTTTTAAAACATAATTTGGGTCACTGCGCTAATAAAGTCAGTTAGCTCTTATTTATTAACTTTTCCGGATGTTTCAAGTGGTCCATTGGTATTGTTACTACAAGATCTCGCCGCCTGTTACTATCGGCACAGCCTACATAAGATAATCAGAGAGAAAACACAATTTGAGAATTTGAGAAAACACAATTCGATAATTTCAACCAATGCACTGACATCTAGCATATAAATTACAATGTATCAGTTGTTCAATAAATATTTCTGAACCTGAATCGATAATGATGATTTTTAACACCGCTTTACAAATTCTTAAACTAATATTACCAGAAAGCACTCACTTATACATTTTTGATTCTAAAACGACACCGCACTAAAAATATTCACACAGCACTTCCTTCTCACAAGACAGCTACTGAATTAAAAAATTTAACCGAACTCGACTCACTACTCCTATCAAAATTAGCTACAAAAATACACTGAACGAATCCAAAAAACTACCGCCCTTATGTTTATGGGTTAAGGTTGAGATTCTAAGAGAAATATAGTTATAATTTGATTCAAAACACATGGTGGTATAGGTCTGAAAAAATGCTTCATGGTTCTGAATTGAGAGTATCGAGTGCTGTTAATGCATTGCGTGTTTTGTATTGATTTTTTGTAGTGTCAAGTTCAAAAGGTATATGCAGCGAGCAATGTATGATGTGCTTTGAGGATTCGTGGTAGTCTGGTGGTAGAAAGTTCTCAAGGGATTCGAAAATAGACGAATTCGACGCCTCTGTGAATGACGCAAGTGGGTTTATGAGGGGCGAATGATTTTGATACTTGAGTTTGATATGATTATGATTATTTGCTTTGAAATTTTTCATGACATATCACTCTTTTTTATGATCAGATAAATTATTTTTTCTCTCGCTCTGAAATGAAAAGTCTGAATTACAAAAACAGAATTTACAAACTACTTACTCTGTAATCACTTTCTAACTCAACTTTATATTTTTGACTCACTTTACTTTGTAGTAGAGAAGTGAAAAAGAATAGAAATAGATTAAAAATTTAAAAATGTATTAAATATAATTATTACAAAGGGGCCTTACTAATAAACAATCCTTAGCAGTGACTGATTGACAAATGTCATTTAACTTGTGCGCAATACAAAAAATGTAGGGCGCAGTACTGAGCAATGTCACTTAATTTTTCGAACACTTCATAAGTGAGGCTCTAGGGCTTTAGAAGTTGTGGATAGTGGAGATAAAAGGCGTCCTTTTTCTAAAAATGATTGTGTTCAAGAAAAATTGAACATAAAATTATATTAAAAGTTTAAAAAGCCCTCGCCAAAACATATTATGTAGCTCAGAACACGCCCGACTAATTCATCTTTCAAACAAAAAAAAAACAAACATTAAAATCGGTTCATTGGTTCAGGAGTTACTACGGCACGCACAGACAGACATATTATACCTACACATACACGTCAAACTTATATCACCCCATCGTTTTTGCGTCGGGGGTTAAAAGGGGCGTTAGTTTGGTAGCCATCAGCTGTAAATGCCACTCGCGGTGGTTAATGTCGAAGACTGACTAAACCAAACTTTATTTAACTGTTCTATCAAAATTACTTGAGGTAAGTATGTCACAAGCACTTATTTTCTTTTTATCAATCAAAGGATCAAGATCATTCGATCCATTAGTAAAAAACGAGACGATCTATCTGATCGCTATCAGCCGTGTAACATTGAACTATAAATCTGTGCTAATACAGCTTAAAATAGCTTGACAAAATCCATGCGACCTTTGGAAAAAAGATGAAAGAGAACATTAATTTTAACCAATGTTAGTTATATGAGAGACTCGTTTGTAATGGAGTGTTTTCTATAGATTACAATTGCGCTGTGTGTGGCAGTAATATACAATTAGTTTTTTTTTGTATTTAACTAGATGATGGCCGTGACATACGGGCTTTGCTTTCTCTTTGCCTACCTTAAGAGATAATAAAATTGATTACTTTACAAACTTATGAAAGGAACTGCTGAAAAAGCTTCATCGACTTTATGGCAGGTTGAAAGAAATTGTTATTGGTTGGTTTGACGACCGGATCCTGCGCGGCACAGCACTGACTGACTGACTCTTGTTATGATGGTGGTCAGTAGTCACCCGAACAGTTCAGAAAGACCCTTACTTGGCTAACTTAGCAAGCAGAGCACGTAGCTCTTATCATGGTGTGACCCAACCAGTATAGATAGTCTCTCACCTAGCCAGCCTGGCGAACAGCACGTGGCTCTTCTTATGATGGTAACCACCCGACCAGCAATGACAGAGCCTCACCTGGCTAGCGTAGCGAAAAGTACCTACGTGGCTCTTATGATGGTGGCCACTTAACCTGGTTACCTAACCAGTTTAAAAAGCCCCTTACTTGGCAAGTTTAGCGAGCAGCGCGTGGCTCTTCTCCTTGTGGTGGTGCGCGGGCGGCGGCGGCTCCTCGCGGCCGCGGCCGGCGCGCTCGAACACCTCGAAGCGGGCCTTCACGTCCAGCGAGGACAGCTCCTCCAGACCCAGCTCGGGCTTGTCGGACGCTGACGGACAAAAAGATGATTACATTAAAAAACCGGTACAATGTTCTACCGTTCTTACAAAAATTTGACCCACACAGACATACAAACACGGTGAGTTAAATAAAAGCTTGTAATATCCGGCTCGAAAGACCACTATGTAGGCTTCAACTGCTACTTGTTGTGTTAAGCAATAACTGTCAAATTTGACATTTAGCTTTTACAGATATAGCTACGCCATCTAGATAAGGAGAAAGAAACTAAACGTAATAACAGGTTTTAAAATAGAAAACCGCTCTGTACCTACCTCTAGCGACATCTGGCGGTAACTCGACAGGATTGTTTTCGCAAATGATCATTTGGTGCTTTTTGGGAGCAGCTGGAACAAATCAGAACTAATTTTAAAATTCAAAAGGGGTCTTCAATCTACAAATGTTTTATGTAATAAGTGTTCAACTTTGCTTCCGCCGTTTTTATTCGAAATTCGAGGCTTTATTTTAAAAAACTGGTTTTACATTAATTATTCAAATCAAAGTAGTAAGTAGTCAAGGCGTAAAAGCTTAACAAATGAACTCATTTTCCAATTTATACTACTAGTTAGGATTATTTACTTTGTAGATAAATCGAAAACCTTTCTTAAAATTTCTTTCCCTTTCTGTTAATTTACTCCCCCTTAACTTTTGTGAACACAAAAGTGTGTGCAACTCACTGATAAACCTTGCTTAAGCTTAATTACTGCTTAAAACTTTCCATCTTGTTTTCACGTGACGTTTAACATCAGGCGAGCGATTTGCTCGTCTCGTCACTCAATTCAAAAAACAAAAACGAGATTTTCACGTCAGAAGTTGTCAAAACATTTTAGGCAGTGATTTAGTTTAAGCAAGGTTTAAGAGTAAGGCAATATGTGTTTGTGTCTATTGTGTTTGTTGTTGTTGTTGTGTAGTGCGCTTACCATCGGTCTCGTCGGCCTCGTCGACGGGCTTGGGCTCGAACAGCTGCTTGAAGTGCGGCTTGCAGTACAGCGTGGTGTGGTCGCTTTGGTACGTCTCCACGCTGGAACAATGCACCTTATTGTAATGCAGTAAGATTTATATCTGCCCGAGTGGGTATTTCCCGGTAGCCATAATCTGCTGGGTGTCTTCAAATCGCAAGTCAATCGGTTTCTTCTAGGCAAGCGTGCTCCATCGTAGAAAGCATCGTTGCATCAGGCGAGATGGCGGTCAAACGCAAGCCAAAAAATAAATAATCTGGAGAAGAAATTCAATGGTGTATGTGAATCCACCAACCCGCACTTGGGCAGCGTGGTAAAATACGGCCTAATCTTAATATATATAAATCTCGTGTCACAATGTTTGTCCTCAATGGACTCCTAAACCACTTAACCGATTATAATAAAATTCGCACACCATGTGCAGTTCGATCCAACTTGAGAGATAGGATAGTTTAAATCTCAAATTATAGTCGCAATTTTAATTTATTGCAAATTATATATATATACTGATAATTTTTACTATAAATTGACAAGTTAGCATCAACATACTACGGTTGCTATAGTTACGCAATATTTGACATAGAATTGACGCAATGGCTTTTGACAGGACAACGTCTGTCGAGTCAGCTAGTAACCCTATAAGGATGATTCCAGCAGTGGGATGATTAAAGGTCAAGTTGATTGATTAGTTCATCATTATCTTCATCATCGATAGCCTGCATCGATGATGAAGATCGATGATGCATCGGGATATTGCCCTCCTTTCCATTGCGCCATTGATAGGTTGATTAATTTAAAAAAATAATAGTTTCAATGTCAGTATTTTTCCCCTGAGACTCCTCGTATACGTACAAGTATACCTATAGTATGGACTAGTACGGGGAGGTGTGTGTGTAGTGTAGAGTGGCTTGAGCCTACTCACGTAAGTTGTTTGTTGCACTGTATGCATCTAAAGCACTCCTTATGCCAGACGCGGCGCTCCGCCTTCACGCGCTCCATGGCGTACACGGGCCGCGAGCATTTCTGGCAGTTCGGGTTCGACTGGCCGTCTGCGGAGGCCTTTATCTTCTTGTAGATCTTGTCTGAGCTTTTTGACTGAGAAAGAGAAAGAAAGTGGAATTTTATAAGCTGACAATTTGTGTAAGTTTCTGCTAATGATTCTAAAGAAAATTTACCGAAAACCAGCGCAAAACGCTTTGACGCTACTATGGGGCTAACCGTATGCTGAGACGCAGCACAGCACAGAACAGATTTTGCAGGGTAGAGCAAGCGAGACAGACATAAGGCACGGAGCAGGACAGATATAGGTATTTCTGGGTTGCACGTGCCTACACCGCAGCATACGCAGTTCTCAGTACGTTCATGCATTACAAAACGGCCAGAGTACGGAATACTCTACCTAAATGAGCGTTTTTCGATAGAGATAATATGGGGTGTTGTCAAGTCGAGACTGAGTCGGTTTCTTCTAGGCAAGCGTCCTTCATTATAGACCTCATCATTGCTCACCATCAAGCAAGATGGCGGCTAAACCCAAGCTTATCACAGAATAAAACAAACCCCTTTCGTCGGATTAGTCACAATAGTAGTGAAATACTTACAACAGAGATGCTGCCCTCCTCCTTATGCCTCCTGGACTTGGTCTTCTTGACCTTCCGCTCACTGACGGTGACCTCCTGGTAGCTGCGCTGCACCCTGGACTCCGACTGGATCAGGCTGGACGACTCCATCGTGGCTGACGCCGTCGCCAGTGCCATTGTGTTGTGCTCTGGAAAACGAGGGCATATCGGTTAGGGAGAGTGAAGTCGAAGAATATACTAGACTACGAAGAAAGGCGACATAACTAGAAGACAGGTATCTAGCCACTCTTGTTGCGAAAATAATAGGTATGCTCCAGAGACTTAAATCTTCAATTAGAAGATGGGACCCGACAATTTTTCACGAGTTTCTTGTAGGAGTCTGTACCGTATTTTAAGCAAGTCCACAATTCCTAATGATTCCGATTGCGTACGTAAATATTGGATTCGATCTGTTTACAAATCTTCTGACTGACTGACAGACAATGTACAGTTTCGCCGGTAGGTTTAGAATAGCTAGAAATTCTGCACAGTTCTTTAAATATAGCGTAGGTGTTTTTTTTTATTGCTATTGTAAAGGGACACCCTTACACTCTCCGAGAATTCAACACCCTCTTAGAAAACCGTCTGCATGCTATCCTAAGGCATAAAGCCTATAAAACAAGAGTTATTAGCGAAAAAAAGAAGCCTATAAAGTCACGGACATCACCTAGTTCCAAGATAAAAACATGAAACAAAAAATACTTCGGTAGAACCGCTTACTCCCTGCGTAAAATGAAATAATGTATTCTGCAAAAACGCAACCAAAGTAATGGTAAGTCCCTCGGTTTGTATAAATAATTTGACGAGGCGAGACAGTCACTAGAACCGTGATTTGTTTGCTCGGCCGAGCGTGCCCATTTACTGTCTCGCCACTGTACTCGTCACGTGTAATCAACCCATTATCGAATCGATCATGTCATCGAATGAAACATCCGCATGCGTTTTCTAATTTCCCATGTAAGTGTGTGTCACGCGACACACGATGCAAAAACTTACGACGTCGATAATTTATTAATGTAGTCCATTTTGTAGACCAATCGATATGTCGAATACTTGGATATCAATGAAAGTGTTGGAAAACGAATACATTAATAGAAAATTTATTTATCTACTAATATTATAAATGTCAAACTTTGTATGTTTGGATTTTGGTTACTCAACTACGCAACGCGGCTGAACGGATATGGGTAAAATTTGGTATGGAAGTAGCTTATAGTTTGGCTGAAGACATGGGCTATTTTTTATCATAAAAATCAATAGTTCCTGTAGGGTGAAATCGCGGGGCGCAGAGATATTAGGCCCAAGTTTGAAGGCTTTTTAAGACAGATCTAAATTTCCTAAAACATAAAGACAGATATAAAAAAATAAAGACAGATATATTTTTAGTTAGTTTAGGTCTGTCTTAAAATGCCTTCAAACTTGGGCCTAGTAAGTTGATAATATTTTGGTTACAAACTTTCTTATGGAAAGCATCGTTATGGATGAACTGTGTAAAAGACGACATGGATAAAAACCGCTCTTTCAGAAGTGGGATAAGGGTAAGAAGATAATTTTTTTTTTAGGGACCTAAGTAAAAACGGAATGATAGATCAGTGTACGTTTTTAGTTTTGCAGAGGTAGTTTGATTGTCAATAGGTGAGTTTTGAACAATAAATAATTACTAACCCAGAAATATTGGTATCACAGTCATGGTTGAAAACTACACAATTACAATCTTGAACAATATTCACAAAAGCACTTGTACTGTAAATTTAAACTTGAAAATAAACCAAAACTTTTAAAATATTAATAAATGATTTAAAATAAAGTAAAGCCTGGTATAGCGTCCACTGCCCAACACCGAATGACTACTCCACTTCCTCCTCCATCCATTTTATTGACAAACTCATACGCAAAACTTGAGTAAAACCTAAAATTACAATTACAAGTCATTTATTACAAATTTGTATTTGTATTGCCATGACTGATTTATCTACGTAAGATTTGTGGGTAGAGGTGAGGGAAGCAAGGGCGCTGCTTGGAGAAACGCCAAAAGTGCAGCATCAGACGTTTGTTTCCATTTGGGTTGAAATGAGACAGATTTGAGTTGTAAACAAGTTTGTAAACATTGTTTTGTGAGCCGGGAGTTGTCAGAGAATGAATAATAAATAGTACAAGGTATTGCTGAGATTTGTCTGTGTATGATTCTACGTGGTGAATCGTAGAGCGCCCTGCTGGCCAGGTGGAGTGAAAAACTGCGATACGCGACTAGTGGCAATGGATGCGTAGAGCTGAAGATTGTGTCGTGTGGCGTTCTTCATTGGATGCCTGGTGGAATAATATATGTAGACCAACATATGTATGTAATGTATGTTATGTAGTATTGCAACTATAAAAACCCCTCTTTGTACCTGAAGGAGGGCACCGGGATTATCACAGGAACGCACCGGAACCAGTACGGAGGCAAGACGCTTGTAAAATTTCCTCTCCTTTTCTCTACAATGACACCGTTACTTTCAGCTCGCTTGAATGGATCAAATCCCCAAATCTAAACACCACGAGAACAAAGTTATCCTTAAGTCGGCTTACAATAAACCAGGAGTTATATTTTTAGACCCCGGCTCCAGGATCAACGATACCCAAATACCTATGACTACAGTAAAAAGAATGAGACAAATTCTTAGTAATCCAGGAAATAGTTCAGCTCCGTGCGGCAGTTCTAAAACCAGACCATGGCAACTGGCAACACACAAAAAGTCAATTTTCTAAATTTAAAACCGCGCCCCAATTAAAAGCCGGTGCTCGCGTAACACGACACCTATTTTTCTAACTTTAACAAAAACAAAAGAGTTTAGAAAACGTTAATTGAACGAATACTGGCCGTATGAAAAAAAAAAGTTCTCCCTCCTTTTTCCGTCGTGGGCAGTCTATTTTTCATAAACGAAAATAGAAAACTATAAAGTTCTTGGCGTGTCAAAATCGTGTAGGTGCTAATAAAATATCGTCGGTGCTATATCGGTGGGTGAGCAGAGGGTATTTATGATTCTTGGGTCAAAGACACTATTAACTTTGGAAAGAGCAAACGTTTTCTGGACTATGGATTAAAAACTAGTTCAACGAAAAGTGAGCCTTGCGAGTACAAACTTTTTGCAACAATCAAGTTCACAACCTTTTATCTCGACAACCTCTTGACCGATTTAGCTCTCGAAATTTTTGTTTAGGAAGAAGTACGATCTACAACAAACACGTAAAAAACTTCCGGACCGAAGAGAGCAAAGTCACTTTCCGCCAGTTGTTGTCGAGACGCTTCGCTCGCTCGGTTAATTACTTTAATGTGGTTGTAGGCAAGAACATTGTTCCAATTAATACAGGGAATTATCCGGACACATTGGCACAAATAATTTTAGATATGAATCATATAAACAGCGACCATATTCTCAGGCGGTCTCGATTACCTCGGTCTCTGTCTGACTTGTTAGAAATGTCATAAGAGTGAGAGAGACAGAGTATCTCGAGAGCGTCAGACTAGGGTTAGAGATCGTCAGCCAGCACCTGTTGCTGTCACGGCTAAAATAGTAAAGGAAAACCACACGCTACAACTATAGGGAAAATTGAACAAAAACACATAAAATAACAAATCTGTGTTATTATCCTTAGTATATAATACTAGCTGTTCCCTGCCACGCTATGCTGTGAATAAAAAAAAAAATTAAAAAAATAAAATAGCCTATGTTACTTTGGGATAATGTAGCATTCGAATGGTGAAAGAATTTTTGAAATCGGTCCAGTAGTTTTTGAGTTTATTCCACACAAACATCCAAAAATACAAAAATACAAATCTTTCCTCATCATCAAACAATCACTGCTGGGCATTCATATCTCCTTGTACGCCATTCATCCCGGTCCTGTGTCATAATTATGTACTCGTATGTGTCAAGTCATAGAAAAAAGAAAATATCAATAAATCTTTACCTATACGGGGAAATTATGAGACAAGGTTATACTAAGCCGATATAGCTCATAGCTAACTTTAACAATAGGAATTTGCTAAAAAAAGTCATCTAATACACAAGAACATTATTTTTACAAAACAAAAAACAAAAAACAAAAACCGACTTCAAAAGACTAGACTACTTAATGCAAATTTAAGACTTATATGGTTTTCTCATGGATACCATTATCAGAACTGGACTAAATTGAAATGGGACCAAATGGGAAGCGTCAGCTTTCTAATAAAAAAATAATCATCAAAATCGATTCACCCAGTCAAAAGTTATGAGGTAACAAACATAAAAATAAACATACAGACGAATTGATAACCTCCTCCTTTTTTGAAGTCGGTTAATTAATTTCAATGACACTCGACAAAATGTATGGAACAGCTGTTTTTTCTCGAATTTCAGGTTGATCCCATTGTAAAAGTTTCATAATAATGATTACTATGACCGTGTTTGGGTTAGTATACCCTTTCCCATCCTGAAGTTCCTGACCTATTTAATTTGAGCAAATGTCTGACGCTATCATTCTTCAGCCCGACTGATTAATATCCTAATACCCCATTTCACCGCTATCTCAAGAATGCAGGTCACGCGGTACCCGAGAATTATTGCCGGCTAAAACTATGGTTTCTTTCTGGCTTCCGCAGACCGTATCGACTCAAGTTACAACTCAAAAAATCCAACAAAGACTTCTTTATTTTCTCATAATTGTTGTGGTGGGTTTGGTCTAAAGGAGTCCCTGTTTAAATACCGTGTAATAATTATAATTGGAACTGGAAATAATAAATATCCTAAAATAAAAAACATGGTTGTATTGTTTACTATTAGCTAATACGAGTAAGGTACAGCGGATTGTTTCGCTTTTATCGAGCGACAAAACCGTTTAATATAAGTCCCAAGTTTCAACTTTTCAGTGGCGGGTTTGTTTTTATGTAACGTTGTTTATTTCGGTTGGCGAGCGTTTCGAGCGCTTGTTTTACATTACTCGTACACACGAATAAAACGCTACACTATTCCCGTCCGAAAAGCTAAAACATGTTTTGTTTACCACGCTGATAAAGCTTTAAAAATATCAATCAATACTTAAACGGATTTTAAATAATTACGCCAGTCGGAGAGTCGGATGAGATTGAGGGTAGACGACGCGACGGCTGAGTCTGTGATGGAGACGAGCACAGGACCGGAAAAGGTGGCGTCCTGAAGAGGTAACCTATACTCAGAAGTAGGTGAAAAGTATTTGATGATGATGAATTGATGATCAAGTAACTCCTAATTCATCTTACTAATATTATAAAGGTGAAAGTATGTATGGGTGTTACTAATGAAACCGCTGAACGGATTTACATGAAATTTGGAATGAAGGTCGATCATGGTCTGGATTAACACATAGGCTACTTTTTATCCCGGAAAATGTTGGTGAAACCGACCGGCGCGCGCAGCTAGTTTTTTTTTTCAATAAATTAGGGTGGGTGTTGAGTCGGTACGATGTGCGAAGTCCATTAAACTATGGTTTCTGTAGCATGTCGGTCAAACTGTTTGTAAACAACGGAACTGAGTCGGAGCTATGTTTCAATAAAACACGTTTCAGCACCAACAAAACAGACCAAACATGCAATGGATGTTAATAAAGACTGTTTTCATTTCACTCATAAATATTTCCTCTGTTTTTATATGTTAGGCTTCCTCTCTCCTCGAGTCGTTATCTATTAGCTTACTGCTAAACGTCGTGGTCTTTCCGCTTTTTTAGATGATACTCGTAAGTGAACGTGTTAGAGTGCCTTTTTTACACATCAAAGACAGAGTTTAAGACACTGCGTTATGAAAAGTGCTTGTTACCCGACTGATGAAATCTGGGTGTCTTGAAGTCGGTGAGTGAATCGGTTTCGTGGCTGGCACAAAAAGACGAAGAAGGGCCCCTGACGGGCGAAAAAAGCGTACACTTGTCTATCGAATATTCGCTACGTATGTTACGTTAGAAGTTATGCTAGCCCCAGTGATAGGCTTGCGTTTGACCGCCATCGCCCCTGATACGCTCTACGATGGAGCACGCTAGACAAGAAACCCATTCACTCTCGACTTCGTGATACCCAGGTTTTATCAGTGAGGAAACAAGCACTTTTCACAACGCAGTCTCTCAAACTGCTCTGTCTTTGGTGTGTAAAACAGTGTCTGTGACATTTATCATCCTCGTTATTTACAGCCTCTCTCCGACTGCTGGGTATTGTCCTCTCTCTCTTATACTATTGAACTCTCTATTCCTACTACTACTAGAATTCTGCGCTAAATAAACTACAGCTACTACGCTACTACTCTACAGGGTTATTCATAAAGGGTATGCTAAGCCGAAAAGAGCTCATAGTACTCATCAGTTTGAACAACTACTACGGGACTAGGGCATGCAAACCGGTTACTCGAGTAACCGAAAAAACCGAGTAACCGGCTGTTTTAAAAACCGGTTTTTAAAGATTTAAAAACCGGTTTTTTCGGGTTTTTCGAGTTTTTACATTCATAATGTAAAACTACCACCAAGACATTAATACAGGATCAAGTTACCGTTTCCCAACTCTATTGATCAAATAAATTGATTAGCTGACAACAATACTTACTTATTAGGTATTAGAAAGCAATATTATGTATTAGTAGGCTTTGGTTTGACGTTGTTGTATGAGTTATTGAGTGCCGATGAGTAATGCGCTGCTAAGCTAATGCAGCGATCTTTACGGGGAATGCCCGCGCGCCACTCGCGCAACTCGCGTCGCCCGCACCTCCCGCGCCAGCCGCGCAAAACGTCGCCATTTTATTTGTCAAGCAGTCTCACTCAGTCAAGTGAAGGAAACAGACGCGCTTATGATGCGCACGTATTTGTGTTTTTGAAGTTTTTTCACAATCTAAATATTTTCTACCACAAAATATGTATTTACAAGTTTTTATTTAGCTTGCCCTGTTTGTTGTTGATGTTGTTCTGGTTCGTTAGGTCAAATCTTGTAACTAAATTATGAACCACTTCCCGACGGCAGTTCCACATATCCCTACTGATCTATCCCTACTGGTAGAGAAGAATGGTTTTTTTTCCACCTTTACTACTAGGGGGGAAGCGTGGATATTTTACTTCCACGTATTTCTACTATGATCAAATTGATCAAGTACCAATAGGAAAAAAAATGAAAAGAAAAAAATTTAAAAAGGAATTAGATTTATTTTATTGTATAGGTTTTGGATTTAATAATTAGTTTCTGATAAGAAATCAGTAGTAATGTAGGTAATATTACATTTTAACTTAACATATCTAAAAATAATATGTCCAACAGTGATCTCTCCTGTGATCAGTTGCATTTGTACATTTTGTATCACGTAATCACGGGTCACATACTCTTCCTCTCTCTTTTTTGGTGGATTCAGTTTCAGCACGTTCCTGATGGACTTAATGCGATTCTTTTGAACCACGGATTGGCTGTATAATAATTTTAATAATTTGTATAAACTTGGTTTCCGGTAATATTTTAATTATTTTAATTTATAGCCATCTTCTTTCTCGAGTTTCATGTTTTGTTTTAATATAGCTAAATCAACAACCATTAGAATACCGCATTCAGTAGAACCCCGAAAATTTAAAGAACAAGGGAAATGTTAAATAATTTAAATTATCGAGTTTGTAACTTACTAAGGGTTTGAGTTAGAGAGGTTCTAACGATTCATACTTTTACTTATTAGAGGCTCGCTTATTGTAGGCTTGTTACTTAGATTTATTCGTGAGTGAGTATAGTGTACTTAAACCAAATGTTACCTGATTGATCTCGAAAATATAGTCAAGGAACAAGATTTCGAAAATAAACACATATTTTAACTACATTTCAGCCTTTTTTTACTTAAACACACTAATATAATATATATTTTAAGCCCAAATAAAAAAAAAACTCGAAAAACTCGAAAAACCCGAAAAAACCGGTTTTTAAAATTGAAAACCCGAAAAAACCGGGTTTTAAAAACTGTCGGGTTTTGCATGCCCTATACGGGACTAACTAGAAAATCGCGAAAAAATAATCAGCTGTTCCATAGAAAAATGTCAATGCCACTACAAAATGTATGGAACAGCTGATTTTTTTCGAGTTTGTCCCATAGTAAAAGTTGTTCATAATGATGAATACTATGAGCCCTTTTTGGCTTAGCATACCCTTTATGAATAGCCCTGTATACTCATGTACTATCTGCATCGATCACATACCAATCGATAGACCAGTAATAGCACAAGCCCAAACTGTATCGTTCTGGTTATCACCTCTAAATCCTCAAGGCTATGCAACTAGAGAGTGTTTCCAGATCAAATTCTTAATTAAATAGAATATACAAAGATTCGAATCCGCACAATACCAAAAATTCTAGAATTCCTCGCGCGCATCACACCCACTCAATTCCGAATATACGTAAACAATTCTGAAATGTACACCTCAGCCCCTATTCCTGCGAGTGAGATTATCTCGGTCACTGTCTCTCATTAGAAATGTCATAAGAGTGAGAGTGACGGAGATAATCTCGAGCGCCCAAGAATTATCCCTGAGATAGCGAGCATTTGCGATGTGCCGTGAACGACTGAACGTACGTGATCGAACCACTTAGCATTTGCAATCTTTATTTATAAAGGAAGAGCATGCGCTGGCGGTTAACACTCTCGCACCCGGGAATATCTGTCTAGAGGTACTTTATTTATTCGGTAATAGGCTCACGTTTGACCGGCATCTCGCCTGGTAAGCAAAGCAATGATGCGGTTTACAATGGAGCAAGCTTGCCTGCCTGCACTGTGGAGGATTTCGCTTTTTTATTACACGTAACGAGTACAGTGGCAAGACAGTAAATCGGCATACTCGGCCGAGCAAAAAAATCAGGGTCCTAGTGACTGTCTCGCCTCTTCTGTTTAATCAAACCGAGTACTCGGCCAAAGACACCTAACTCGCCGCTGTACTCGTGACGTGTAATTCAACCCATTAGGATAAAGCGGCTGCTTTGTCTTTAGAGGTATAGTTAAAAAAAAGATCCAAAACAGACGTTTAAATTAAACAACAACTATTACTACAAAGCCGGTCTGAACTATATTCCTCTCATCAGATACTTTAAGATCTAAAAGTTTAGATTTTCCTTCAATTCATTTCATTCAAAAGATTGCAATATTTTAAAAACACTCACTCTAATCGCAAAACGAAAACATTTCAAAAAGTGAATCAAATTTAAGCGCCATCTGTAAAATTTTATAGCGACATTTTAGATTGCATAATTTGAAATTAAATTAGTGTAATGCTCAATTTAAATCGATAAACAGAAACATCGACAACTTCATTAATGTGGCTCGAATTAAAAGATACGTCCGTCCGTTTGATCTGAAATTAGATTTTACTGCAACAGGCATACGCACAACTTTTTATATCAGTTTTTTTTACTTCTAGCTAGGTCCCGTGGTGATGAAAAACGGTCATGATGATGATGATAAAAAGTAGACAATGTGTTAATTTAGGATATAAGCTATTACTATGCCAAATTTCATCCAATTCTGTCCAGCCGTTTCAGCGTGAAAGAGTAAGTAACAAACATGCAGACGAACTTTGGCATTTATAATTTTAGTAAAGAAGAGTGTCTAATCACTTTTAAAAGTCAATTCTCAATCATCATCATCATCCATATCGTTATTTTTTTTATTTTTCTCCTCTTCTATAAGAGAAATAAAAACAGTAAGGATCGGCGCGGCGGTCGTTGAAAAGACTAGTCCATATCGGGGCAAATTAGACCAAAAAATAGGAGTAAGCTTACATTAATTCACACCCAGCTGAAAATTGGTAGGATTGTTCAGAATACCATCATAAATGAAACCTAAAAAGTCCTCATCGATCCGATACGTGCAAAAATTTTTACTCCAGGTAGAAGGTCACCAAAACGGGTATTTCGTGATTTTCTCAAAAACGGTACAAGCTACGAGGATACTGTTCAAGACAAGTATGTTTACTATAACATTTTCTACAGTATTGCTCTTAAACGCATGTTGATAGAACTTATGGTTTTCGAGATATGTCGATATTAATTTCAGACCAGACCAAAAAATTGACAATTTCTCTTAAGATGCCTCAGTCAGCAGTAGATCATATAACAAGTTTGTAAATGAGTTTTCCCGAAGTTTTAAACATTGTTGAATCCGACAATCTCAAGAAACACTTTGAAAAATGACTCCTTGTATCTCAAATCGGATAAATGATGATGATGGTTGACGGAAAATTGAACCCCTCGTATCTCGGAAACGGAAAGAGATAGAGGGGTACACCTGACTTTTAAAATTTAGATCAAGTATGGACCTTTCTAGGGAAATGATAAAAAAAGATAGCCGCCATACAAAAAAGTTTGACAGTCATACAAATAAACAAAAAAAAAGGAAATGCTCATAGCTGTGGAACCGCTGTAGATGGATGGAGTGTGCTCGAAGAAATATTATAGAGATTTATGACGACAATCGAGATTCAGCAACAAAAATCCAAGATGTCGGATTTCATATTTCCGTCAAATTTCAATGGATCTTCTAAATTTTAAAGTGATCCTAGGCAGGTGTAATTTTGGATCTGGAGGCTCTTAAGGTCCTTAAATCCATTCCTGAAATGATTTTTTTGGTTCGGCCATTTTTCAAAATGGCTGCCATACAAAAGAAAAGGAGTGAAGTTACAATACTTCGCACCCAGCTGAAAATCAGTAGGATTGTTCAAAACATCATCACAAATGAAATCTAAAAAGTCCTCATTGATCCGATACGTGCAAAAAAAAACACTAAGGGTAAAAGGTCACAAAAACTGGTTTTTCACAATTTTCAGAAAAACAGTAAATTTTATCATACAATTAGCCATACCAAATTTTAGATCAGATAATTATCTACAAAAAATGACAATTTTTTTTCATAAGAGCCACCGTTTTTGAAATATAACGACTCAAAAAGTTGAAAGAGTTGTAATCGTCATAATAATTATGCACACGTTTCCACGTCACCTTAGAGGTAGTGTGCTTAACGCGTTTTTTTTAACGTGATTTCCCTGTAGGCCTATTCCACGTTTCTGTTGTGAGTCTGTTTAATTTGAAACTAAGTATTGATCAATAAAAGATATTGGCATAGGTTGAATATAATAAAAGCAATATTCGTTAAAACGCGTTAAGCTCACTACCTCTAAGGTGACGTGGAAACGTGTGCATAATTATTATGACGATTACAACTCTTTCAACTTTTTGAGTCGTTATATTTCAAAACGGTGGCTCTTAAGAAAAAAAATTGTCATTTTTTGTAGATAATTATCTGATCTAAAATTTGGTATGGCTAATTGTATGATAAAATTTACTGTTTTTCTGAAAATTGTGAAAAACCAGTTTTTGTGACCTTTTACCCTTAGTGTTTTTTTTTTGCACGTATCGGATCAATGAGGACTTTTTAGATTTCATTTGTGATGACGTTTTGAACAATCCTACTGATTTTCAGCTGGGTGCGAAGTATTGTAACTTCACTCCTTTTCTTTTGTATGGCAGCCATTTTGAAAAATGGCCGAACCAAAAAAATCATTTCAGGAATGGATTTAAGGACCTTAAGAGCCTCCAGATCCAAAATAACACCTGCCTAGGATCACTTTAAAATTTAGAAGATCCATTGAAATTTGACGGAAATATGAAATCCGACATCTTGGATTTTTGTTGCTGAATCTCGATTGTCGTTATGAATCTCTATAATATTTCTTCGAGCACACTCCATCCATCTACAGCGGTTCCACAGCTATGAGCATTTCCTTTTTTTTTGTTTATTTGTATGACTGTCAAACTTTTTTGTATGGCGGCTATCTTTTTTTATCATTTCCCTAGAAAGGTCCATACTTGATCTAAATTTTAAAAGTCAGGTGTACCCCTCTATCTCTTTCCGTTTCCGAGATACGAGGGGTTCAATTTTCCGTCAACCATCATCATCATTTATCCGATTTGAGATACAAGGAGTCATTTTTCAAAGTGTTTCTTGAGATTGTCGGATTCAACAATGTTTAAAACTTCGGGAAAACTCATTTACAAACTTGTTATATGATCTACTGCTGACTGAGGCATCTTAAGAGAAATTGTCAATTTTTTGGTCTGGTCTGAAATTAATATCGACATATCTCGAAAACCATAAGTTCTATCAACATGCGTTCAAAAGCAATACTGTAGAAAATGTTATAGTGAACATACTTGTCTTGAACAGTATCCTCGTAGCTTGTACAGTTTTTGAGAAAATCACGAAATACCCGTTTTGGTGACCTTCTACCCGGAGTAAAAAATTTTGCACGTATCGGATCGATGAGGACTTTTTAGGTTTCATTTATGATGGTGTTCTGAACAATCCTACCAATTTTCAGCTGGGTGTGAATTAATGTAAGCTCGGATGTCTAAATTGCCCCGGTTATGAACTGTTACAGTTTTTTGGTTTAGTGTTTGTCAGAGGACACAATTTTATTTTTTAGATATCAACGATTGGTCAGTGTAAAGGTAAATTTAAATTTGTAGACAAACAACCGGGGCTTGCAATTTAACGTGCCGTTCCGAATATTCTTTCGCCAATATCAAGCCTCAGTAATCTGCGACATGCGTGTTACTTCACAACGCGAGCGAATCCGCGTGCAGGAGCTTGAACACACAACCGTTTGAGATCAAGATTTCATGGAAAACCAAGTTGCTGAATACACATAGCTCTACAAGAAACGTCGAGATAAAGCGATTAATCCCAGTTATAACGTTGCTGGCGTTTACAAATTAAAGCAAAAACTGTGACGTGACGATTACGACCAGAGATTATCTTCTATAGATATAGAAACCGTATCATGGTCTTTTTTTTCCTTAAAAATTTGAGGATTGCAAGGGTGCCAGAGCGTTCCTATTAGCTCATATCTGATGGGTCGATTAAACGTGACGAGTAGTGGCGAGACAGTAAATGGGCACACTCGGCCGAGCAAACAAAATAATCATGGTTCTAGTGACTGTGTCACTGCGTCGAAATGTTTATACAAACCGAGTACTCGGCCGAGGGCACTGTCTTGTCTTGCCATTGTACTCGTTAGTCGTTACATGTAATTAACCCATAACTCCTCACCGCGCTTTTCAATCCTACTTCAGTATTTTAAATGTGAAGAAAGTTTGATTGTTTTGTGAGTAAGAAGTAAATTACGCCAGAATGGCTAAACGAATTTGGCTAAAATTTGGTATAGATATAACTTATATCCTTGGTGAACATATGTATAGGTTACTTTTTATCTCGGAAAAATCAAGTTCTTGTCGGATAACGGGTGGGACCACGGATGCGCAGCAAATGGGCACACAGATTTACTTTTTCTTTGCCTACGTCTGTTTTGACTTGGGTTGCGCATCGATAGTCTTACATACGGAATCTACAGACGGTAATCTGTGATAACGAGCAACGAACCGTGTGCAGTACCGCTAGCGCAGAGGCTCATTCATGTTAGTGGCACAATTAACATACGGTTGTTAGAGTACCTGAATTTGGAGTTATTCTGAATATGTGCCGGGCCTTAGGAACCGGCTTTCTGCTACATTTAACTAAACTAACATTCAAGTTTAACGAAACTTGACAATGCTTTGAATTTTTCATTTATGATAGCTATTAAAAAAGGTGATCTCGTATATGGTGCAAGAACCTCTCATCATCATCTGCCTACCCTTATCCCTACGCGGGGTCGGTACAGTATGTACACTTCTTCCATTCATCTCTTTTACTCGTCATTATCTGAATTTCTGAATACACTCCCTTCTTTTTCATATCATCTTTCACACAGTTCATCCATACTTTCTTTGGTCGTCCTCTACAGCTATACCCATTCCTCAAACCTCTCGTATAACAAACTAGCTGACCCTTGCCCACTTCGTTGGGCATAATGTTAATTAAACCCGAAGCCATCGCGCGCCGTCCGGACCGTTTTTTCTCCGATTCACTTTGCAAAACGGACTACCACGTAAAAGCCTTTTTATTTTTCGGTTTTTTATATAACCTAATGACACTCAGCAATAATGTGGCTTTCTATTGGTGAAAGATTTTTTAAAATCGGTTCAGTAGATCCCGAGATTACCCCTTACAATTTAACAAATATACAAACACACAAACTTTACTTCTTTATAATATTAGTATAGAAAACAAAATGTAATAATAACAAAGAAAAATATGTCAAAGTCACGTAGTTTTCAGGTCTTTTCAGTTTAGACACCCTTTCCACGTAGCTCCGTTTACCACTATATAGGATCCTATTAAGATTACGAATGTGATAAACTTTGTTTGTATGTTACTCAACCGCGTACAAAAACAACAGATCCAATTTTGGTTGGTGGCTTACACCATAAATTTAAAAGTACTATAGTTGTCACAAAATAAGATGCCCGTTATGACACTTGAGAAAGACCGTAGAATGTAACTTGGAACGCTTTTCACGCATACTTTATGGTAGCATGCAAGGTCAAATTATAACGAAACTCTCAAAAACAGTTACGTTCTCAGTCTTCTTTTTTCAAATATTAAAGTTAACCATTTAATTATTGAATTGACGATAGCTCAACTGACGATTTTGGCTCATCATCCGAAGAAAATTATTGAATGAAGATTCAATCACTTTCGTTTTTTCTTGTTTTTTTGTGATTGAATGAATGTTATTATAACTAAAAATATTAAATTAAAGACAAATTGACCTCTCGCACCATTTCGTATCATTTCAATATACCTATAATATTCAAGTTTAAGTTAAATTTTCGAATCGTAACCTTTATCCAAAGTACTTTACAATACAAAATCAAATCGATCAAATACTCATACAAACTTGAATTGATTTATAGTGAGTATCGAATACCGAGTCGTATGGTAACATCACTAGTTACGTCGCAATGACAAACGTCCAAACGGGCATCTTATTTTGTGACGACTATACTTGAGCTGCGCGGTTTCACCCGCGCGATGATGAAAAACGGGGATAACGTGTGTTATTTATTCCAGAACCTACACTATCTACACCCCAAATTTTATCGAAATCGGTTAAGTAGTTACGTATTATAGATGGAACCAAATAGAATATAGCTTTATTGCACACCAAAAATGTCAGGAAAAAACTAATGGGTTGATTACACAATCTTATCTCCTAAAGCGATTTCTTCCACGCAACCTTTGAATGGACAGAACTGCGACACACAAGCTTTCGCATTTATAATATTAGTAGGATAGTAAGAAAACTAGGCGCTTTCAACTTCTGACATTTATCCACGTGCCTGAAACCAGCGCTGCCGGAATGGCATTTGGTTATTGATAACGTTTCGCACCTGAGAACCTGGCAGGGCTCCCGGACTGAAATAACGCGTTTACGATATGCTTGTACAATTCAGTTTAGTTGGATTAGAGACCAATGCTGGGAGAATACTTGGAAAAACAAAACAGTCGAATTGAGAGTCGTCTCCTTTTTGGAAGTCGTTGAAACATGTAAATAGGTACAGCTTACGATCCTCCGAAGTTCGGAAATCTGAATGTTGTAGCAACGGCACTCCATTGCTGTGACAGAATTATTTTTTTTGTTAAAAAGGTACCAAAGGGTACCTCGTCCAGAGAATTAGTATTGCTATTCAATGAGGTGGATTCGCAAGCCTTTCATCGCATTACCCGCGGATAGTGACTTGGGCTTTGTTTTTTTATCTGTAATATTCTATTCTCTTACTCCGAAAGTTTGTAATGAAGAATCATGATACTCCGTGAGTTTGCGTTATCATCGTGCTTTTCAGTGGCATCGGCCAGCCAGGAGGACTACAGAGTCAGAGTTTTGTAAAAAGGATAAAAACATATTTTGAATTTTATTTTTCTACTTTTATCCGTAATTATGTTGTAAAGCAGATAAAAACAAAAACGCGTTTATATTATTTCCCTCCGCAGCTTTATCCATGTTTACTACCCCAAAATCTGGGAAGAATATTCGCGTGCGGCAACACTACGCACCTGCACGGATGCGCCGGCGCACGCCGCGTTCGATTGGCTAATTTTAGCGGTTAGACGGTTATGTCACACTGCATAATGCTCACTTCGTCCACTCTTGCTCTACAAACTTATCTATAGCGTTTAGTGAGGGCGCCACCATTGCATTTTCTGTACAAAACCAATTGTTGCGCGAAGATATTTGTGTTTATTGAATGGTAGGCTAGGCGCTTGATCACAGTTGACCTAGTTTTGTATAGCAAACGGTCGAAGATGAACATGAACAATGAACATGTCATGTAGACAGTTGTTTACGACCGGCATTATGCCGAGTTGATATTGGTTTATGGCAAAAACGGTTTTCTTTTGTTTTAATGTTCTCCTTAATATTTTTGCTATAAATAAATATTTCTCTATTTGTCAAGCTTGGATAAGAACGGACTATCTGGTTTTCTTATTTGACTATTTCTACAACAAAAGACGGTCTTAAAAGCTGGGAATATAAATCATAAGACTTCCCGGTTGTTAACGCCACCGTATAAAATGTGGATCAAGGAAAGGTGTGCTTGTTTAATGGTAACACTGGTTTCAGTTTCGTTTGTGCAAATCAAATGGAACTGCATATAAATTGTGAGGACTATTAAGATGTGAAGCACTAGAACTATTAAACGTTGCGTTGTTCCGTAATTTTGTTTTAATCGTAATTTTTGATTAAAAAAAATCTGAATTCAAAGTGCGTCATGCGATTTTTAAGTCATTAACAACATTTTATTACGGAGTGGGATTCAGATAGGTCTACTCTACACGTAACTGCTCTGGCATGTTATACTAACACAAGCCTACCCCACTAATCATCCATTATTAGGTACACCAGCTAAATTCAATTTGAATTCAATGCCAGTGAAAATTGTTTTGAAGTAAGTTTTTATTCCAAAATATTTTTAAAAATAAAATTTTATTGCATTGTCTTCGGAGTTACAAAAGTATATTAAGCCGCTCAATCGGAAATCGGGACATGATTCAAAATTCACTTGCAAGAATTGACTTGAAGTTAAATGGGGGATCATTCAACTCTATACAGGGTTATTCATAAAGGGTATGCCAAGCCGAAAAGGGCTCATAGTACTCATCATTATGAACAACTTTTACTACGGGACAAACTCGCGAAAAAAAAATTCGCGAAAAAAAAATCAGCTGTTCCATACATTTTGTCGAGTGTCATTGACATTTTTCTATGGAACAGCTGATTTTTTTTTCGCGAATTTTTTTTTCGCGAGTTTGTCCCGTAGTAAAAGTTGTTCATAATGATGAGTACTATGAGCCTTTTTCGGCTTAGCATACCCTTTATGAATAACCCTATATTTATGTTTGCCGTACTTGTTCTACTCTACTAACTTATACAAGTACCGTCACCTGTCAACCATTACTTAATTTTAAGACCATCCACATCATAAGACCGACGCGCACTCAGGCCATTAAAGAGGCAACTTCCGTTCAGTCCTGTTAACTGCGCTTGCGACCTGGATACTTTAAATTAAAAGAAAATTAAATGCAAAAGCTTTGCTCGTGCAATTCTGACTTCTAGTTTGCATGGTTATTTGCAACACGTTTTTTTTTTATTATTCAGTAATAGGTTTGCATTCGACCGTCATCTCGCCTCATGGTAAGCAACGATACGGTCTACGATGGAGCATGCTTGCCTAGAAGAAACCGATTCACTCGCGACTTGAAGAATCGTGAATCGGTTCTTTTAGGCAAGCGTGCTCCATCGTTGAACACATCGTTGCGATCATCAGAGATGGCGGCCAACGCAAGCCAATTCAGGTTTACTTACTCGTACTAATATTAAAAAGACTTTATTAAGTTTGTATGTTTGTAGGAGATAATCTTAGAAAATATTGGTCTGATTTTAAAACTCCTTTTACCAGTAAAAAGCTACACTGTATCTGAGTGCTCTAGGCTTTATTTTATAGCCCAAACCGGGTTCGAAGTTACCAGCATTAGCTAGTCAATGAGTACAAAAATCTTTAGAAGAATTCAATTCAGTTTTTACTTCAGCTTTACATGAAATTCTTTCAGTCTAAAGTGTTAGGAATTCGTCGAAACCTTGGCCGAGTTTTTATTTTATTTTTAAAAAGAAAAACCGGTGGTAACTGGAATCTGTCACTTATGAAACCTCTGTCCGTTTAGTGAGATGCCAGATGAGTCGATGACTCTTACTCGGTTGGAATGTTCTCCATCTAGGTTACTAGTGAACATCGGACTAACGTACTCCGTAATAATACAATTTCGGAGAAATGAGCATCAAGATATCGTGATCTTGAAGATCTGATCAGGAACTTTCGAAGTAACGTACTTTGATCTAGCGAACTGTCGTAGTAACATACATCGGACAAATGTACGTACTCGTACGTATACGCTAATTACTTTAATGTGGTTTTAGTTCATTAACTTTCGGACTAACATACATTGAACTCACAAACTTTTCAAGTAACGTACATGGGGCTCGCGTATTTCAATTCAATTCAATTCCTAAAGCCTAAATAATATATAATTCACCTATGAAACATCGAAGTAAGATTTTTCAGACTAACAAACATTCGTACAAACATTTATCACATCACCCTTTTTATTACCCTTTTATCACCCTTCGAGGGAGACCTGTATCCCAGCAGTGGAAGCATTAAAGGTTGCATAGTATTTACGAGTATCACATTTTCCAACTTCTGTTCCGTAATACAGTCAAATGCCACTTCCTGATTCCTAAAGCTCAGTGCATCATGACGTAGCATCATTAATAGACCCCCCCCTTCTTCCCCTCTCCCCCTTACCCACATGTTATGACTGCAGTACGTAATTAGTCCCTCGATTACATAAATACCCCAAGCAGTAATAGTAAATTGGTAATGTATTTTAGAATGATGCAAAGGGTTAACATCAAAGGAACCACTTGGTGAGTTTGGCTTGCAACTTTGTATTAGAATCTAAGTACTTGATAGGTAGATACTACCTCTAGATACATGGTACTCTGCTAGAGACCATAGTATTATCTCTAACTGGGTACTATGTTGTTGGGTACTATATAAGCATCATTAAAACTGTAGTACAAAGTTAATTTTTACATTGGCTAGTTGTTTAATTAAATATCATACTTTTTGATGTATTGACTTACAATACAACCGCAAAACTACAAAAATCTTTTTAGCATATTAAAAAAAAAACTTTGTTGTTATTGTCTCTGGTTGTTCGCATCACATTCTAAGTCCTTGACGATATAAATACATAGATCATCAAATCGCTTCTAGAATTACTTACACAGATCATATTTGACATCTATCACACATGTCCCACACTCCAACAAAACTTTACAAAACACCGTATAAATGTATAATTACGTTTAACTTGGCGTTTGGACATACACTTCACGCTAGTCACTTTAAAACTGAACTAAATTAAATCGTCGACTTCATTGGACGATTTGACACGGGCGCAATGAGACAATGTCTGTAAAGGCGGGTTCACATCTGCGCACGCGCGGACAGTGCGGTTAAGTGCATATTAGGAACATAGTATGGACAATAACTGGACTTTTGAAAATGTTCGCGAACGGTTAGCGAGTTATTTTCGTGCAAGTTATACAGAGTTACGAGTATAAGGAAAGGATATACGGAGCCGAAAAGGGCTCATAGTACTCATCATTATAAATAACTTTTACTATAGGACCAACCCTGAAATCACGAAAAAATAATCAGCTGTTCCATACAATTTGTCGAGTGTCATTAAACATTTTCCTTATAAACATGTATAATGTCATTGCGAACAAAAGCAGTGCGGTTTGTGTGCAATTTGGGAACATGTACGCGCATGTAAAATTTGATGCGTATATAGCCATTAGAGGCGAATTTCGTACACAATTTGTGCAGTGCACTGCGTGTGCGCAGGTGTGGACCCGCCTTAACAAGGCTTTATATACACACATGTGTAATACCGATATATGTACTCGTATTATACAATGAGATACAGATGGTTTGCTACACAACGCTTCTCAAGTTCAGACCACACAAGTTCACGATACGATCTAATCATTGTTCGTTTGATTATATCATTAGATGTTAACTATGTGCTTGATTTCGTCTTTAGTGGCAGTTTGTAGGCCTCACGAAGGCTTTTGACAATGTTGAAGAGAATGAGAATCTGTTTGCGAGGTTTGTACTTGACGTGGACTGAATTTGGCCTGTTCCGTTTATCTCACCAAACTTTTTTTCTCTGACTGGAGTTAAACCGGAAAATTTAGTCGCAAAAATTTCTTAGCCAAGTTTCCCAGAGAAAATATGCATGTACATTTGTCCATGGCTGGTCGTATGAGGCATGGATGAGATTAGCTCGAGATAAAGCAATGGCATCAGAGTAAGGACGAGCAAGATCAATAAGTCTCTAATGCTAACGATTTTAATGTTGAATCTAAAGTCCCATATCATATCCCATCCTATCATATCAGTTGCTTATTAAGCTAACAACAGGGTCCACAATTGTAACCAAAATACAATTATATAATTATCGTACCACCTAAGCAACATTGTGAAATGCTAAAATAAGTGAATACTGAAACTAACACCCGTACATCTTATTGGCTTCCGCATTCTTAAAATAATAATAAAGCGATGGGAAGAGTGCAATACGTTAGCTTGTTAGTTCAACTGGTTCAACACGGATCGTGATTCATCCTAAAGTCATGAGAGGAAATTCCTTAGCAGTGAAAGTACCTATCGCGAGAGCTTCAAAAATGTCAGGATACTGCGATGAAAGCGCATTTTTGCTTTTATATTTCGAATTATGCAATTAGCACTTCCTTTTCGTTATTTGCACGCTCAGAGATCTAAAGACAGAGAATCAGTTAACTAATGTAAATTCCTGCGTTTTCCACTTAGTTGGCCCGGGCAGCAAGAAGTCACATCGTTGCTGAGAGTAGTTGCACAGAAATGAATACTTATTAGAACAGCTGTTCCAACTTCGAAACGTTTTACACCGAAAATATTTCACTTCAATGTACGCTACCTTTGTAATCCAGAATTACAGTGTTCCAAAAATTCATAATGTCGAATCCCTTCGAATGCTCGTGTAGCCGAATAAATTGCGCGGCCGGTCTCTTTCAGGCTGCCTTTCTGCAGCCAATACTGTTTGCTTCACATTTTTAATAATTAACAGCAATTTTTCAAAGACAGACATTCTTTAACCTTTATCTCAAAAATCGCTTATCCAAAAGCACAACTTAAAATTTAAAATCCCTCAGTCAATTCCATTGTGCCTTTCCCAAAAGCATCCAAACAAACGAAATCTCAGTCCAAACAATGCCCTTTTATTTTAGCCCGTAATAACCCTGGAGTTATGGGCTGAGTCACCCGTCCGTTGGAGATGACCTAATGTCGAAGTTATTTCGCATTCTCCCTTATGTAAGTCTGACTGGGTCTGACTGCAGAATAAGGCAACTGGTACTTGATAGTTATGCCATTAGATGCCCAAACGCAGTCGATTTACTAAGAATCTGTTTGGAAACGTGTGTCAGTGTCCACGCAACTCTGAATAAACTTTCTAGCTTAGCTAAACTGGACGCTAAGGTACAGGTATAAAAGTTATTTTGCGTTAGATCGAATTATCAGAGCTCATCTTAATCTGGAAGAAAAAACATGGCATATCTCTCGCATCAAATGATCCGGCCCTAAAATTAATAGAGGACCATTTCCTTTTAAGATAAGAAAGATATCTTATGGTTGGACAACATCTCGAGTCTCAAAGGTCGTAAACTAAAAAGTTTCAAAAGAACAAGCATTTGAAGTTCGAAGTGTAAACAGTGGCAGTGGCGAGATATGAGATCTTGTAAATTATCAGTATCTGGGTGATAGGATAGCGAGTCCCAACATCCATCGATTTATTTATACTATGTCACTTACTCGAAAATTGTAAGAAAAGCTGTTCCATGAACAAGGGTGATTCAATAACCCACGACCCAAAACAAGCTAAACGAACTAAGCATAAGGCAAAAAATCGTGCTATGCAGCGATCTTTTAAAGAAGCTTATGTCCAGCAGTGTGCACATATCGAATATGATGAAGACGACCCAAAACAGACAACCGCGTAAGAAATACCCAATTAATTCTTTTTGCGATTCCAGTTTTGGTGTCCGATTTAACTCGGTAGGAAATTAGGAATCCAGTTCAGTTTTAGACGGTTCCTTTTAGACAGTTAGACAGTCAGTTGTAGACAGTGTTAGTAGACAGTTCTACAAGTGGTTGTATAAATCTATAAATCAAGCTGATCGTAACGGCTTACTGTGTGGTCAAGCGCGTGTCTATCAATAGTGACAGCGCTCGTGCAAGACTTTATTTTTACATCGTAAATGTCAAACAAACGCGACGCGGCCGCTGGACACAATTGGGTCGGGTAATGATAGTACGAAGCGGTGACGAAAGGGTTTAAGTGTTTAGTTTGCATATTTGAGGTTGCTGAGGTGGCGAAGATCTTAGTCTGTGAGGAATATCAGCTATTGTACAAATAAAAATGGTCATGTCAAAAAGTACAATGATTAGTACCAATTTTTACGGTGAACTATATCATAAACTGGTGCTGATCATCGGACTTTTTGGTAATATCAGTATGCTCCGTACTTTAAGTGAAATCTTTGATACTTAGTGAAATCAATTTGATAGCGATTTTTATCCGTGTTTGTTTGTATATTTCTAGCTTTTTTTAAGTGACAAACAGACGACTCGCCATCTGATGTAAAGTGGTAATTGCGCCTTTAGACACCTCCAATCCCCGAGGTATTCAGTGGTATGCCTACCATTGATTGAGGACTCTAATCACCCTTCGATTACAGTCCAGTAGCCCAGACTTAATTAAATTGTTGATCGTGAATTTAGTAGACAAATAGTAAATCTATAGTACAAGCTTTCAAGTATGAATATGATCGATCGGATGAGATCGATCGGATGAGATCGATCGGTCATGGGGTGGCGAAGATACATGAAGGTAAGTCTCGAGGTCACACTTCAGGGTAAATAAAACTAGTATTAATAATGCAAAGCATACAACGCGGATATACACCCATCAATGAATTTATTGAACTATCCTGATGCAATTGCAGTTTTATTGATCATTGAAAAACGATTGGACTTCGTTCTATTGGCTGTGTTCCATTTCAACGTGATTTTCTTTCGTTACTCTGGCAATAGCGCTAAAAATAGGTAATTTTATACGACCTGTGAATTGTCTATGTAATAAAAGCAAAGAGTAACTAGGTAAGTTAGAATAAGCTGAATGAGAAGCTCTAGCAGTAGCGTTAAAACCGTCTGAAACTTTAAAGGACACCAATCAATATTCAAAAATTGAAAGAGACCGCCCGATTATTTTCAGTCCCGGTGACACATTCGAAAACTGACCAAACAATACATTTACTAGGAGTGGGTCACACTCACACACAAAAGCCCATACATAAAAGAGTTAAGGTGCAATGGGCTCTCCCTATATTTTCGTGACTGAAAAATCTGACACGTTGCGAATCAAGTCTGTCCAGCCTTCCTAGCCAAGTTGTAATTCCATAATCGCAAATGCTATAGAAACCGAAGACAATGTATGGAAATGAGATTTATGTAAGAGTCTATAAATAGATTATAGAATTGTCATTCCTATACATTGTCATAGTTTGCCATCATAGATCATAGAATTACAATTTGGCTAAGAGGACAGTTGAGGAGAGGAATAGCTATCTAGTCTAGTTATGAATCTAGTTGCCAGTTGCGAATCTGTCCAGTTGCTACGCAATCCCCCATTCAAACCATAACGTACTGGACATGGAAGTGGCCCCTGGACAGCACTTTGTCACGCAGATGTTTTTACAGCGGTCGATATTTTGAGTTGGCTTGGCACACGTGAGGTGATTCACTTTGATTACAAAGTCTATAATGCCTGACGGCTGTCTTTGGCAAGGAGATCTGTAGTTAGAATTTATGAGAAGGGATTTAGTTGGGAAACTAAGTGTTCACTCTCTTTTTGCTCTCATCTTTGGATACATTGTCTTCTGTCTACTGGATGTAGGCGATAGATAAATGTAGCTGCAACACCCTGAGACTTCTTTTTCCATAAATACCCATTACGATCACTACGACACGCCAAAATGGATTTCTGGACTAAATGTTCAGAAATCCCCATTGTTGGGATAAGTTAATGGGGATTTCGGGAAACATAGATTTTGGTATCATCAGTTTTCTGAATAACCTTCACCATGGGAGCAAAAATTGGAATCAAAATTACTTCATATTGAAATAAGAAATTATATTAAATAAATACTGTTAAAATGAGCATCTTTTTCTTCGTTACCAGTCTTAAATTCTTTGCTCTGTAAATAGTGTTTTCTGTTCTATATTTCAATGATATCACACCATCCAGAAGTTCAACTATAAATATTTATAAATAAGCTTTCAAGATGGAATGCATAGATCTTTGCGAACGGAATGTAGAAATTCCGATGAAATCTGCGTCAAGAAAGTGCTGTAAACAACTGGAAAAACGTTTAAAACTGGATTGAAGACGTGACGAATCTACCTTGCGGTACTCCGAGGTAGATGTCTAGTATGTTGGTGTTCAGGGTTGTAGTCTTAAGATTAATGATCTCATTTTACTTCAGGTTCATTTTGAAAAAAATAAAATATAGGACCAAGACAGCTGCTTCGCATTCTTGAGGTGGCGGGTTCAAACCCCGACTCCAATGAGTTCTTTGAGACTTATGTACGAATATACATACCACTGGCTTTTCGGTGAAGGAAAACATCGTGAGGAAACCTGCAGTCCAGAGAAGAAATTCAATGGCGTATGTGAATTCCAGCAACCCGCACTTGGCCAGCGTGGTGGAATATGGCCTAATCACCCTTCGAGGGTAGAACTGAATCCCAGCAGTGGGAGGATTAAAGGTTGCATATGATGATGATGAGACCAAGCCCGAGTCTCGCAGTCTCAGAGGAACAAATCGGCGTTTGTTTAACTTTAGAAACCCTTTCTGTTTACGTCGATGGCTTTAGATTTATTAGCTGCAGCTGCACCCCACAGTTTTACCCGTTGGGTGATGAAAATCGGTGATGATAATGATGAATGATCCTATTGATTTTCAATATGAGCTAAATCAATCAAGAAGTTGTATTCAGGGTTATTCATAAAGGGTATGCTTACCCGAAAAGGGCTCATAGTACTTATCATTACAAACATAGAAAAATATCAATGACACTCGACAAAATGTATGGAACAGCTGATTTTTTTCGCGAATTTCGTTCGGTCCCATCCCATAGTAAAAGTTCATAATGATGAGTACTACGAGCCCTTTTCGGCTTAGCATACCCTATCTTTATAACCCTGTAAAAGTCGCGAGCTATCAGTTTACAACTAGTTATCTGTGTGCAAATAAAAAATAATGCAAATTTGAACTCCAGAAACCAGAACTAAAATTCAGGAATACATGTGTTTACAGCATTTAGAATAACTTTGGCACGGGCCCATCTACACCATGCAAATCAAAAATATAATACACTGGAAACGAACGTCTACGTAATATAACATTTACGTAGACGTTTTATTTTATTATACTTAGTTACGATCCGCGGTTTCATCCGCATTTTTGGGTTAAAAGTAGCTTTTACAAGGTGTAACGGAAAAGTTTTTTTTGCTATTGAGTGACGTGACAAGCAAATCGCTAGCCTGATGTTAAACGTCACGTTTGCCCATAATAGGTCTGCACCACCCAGAATTTTGAAAAAGGTGTAGTAATACTTAAGGGTGTGTTCATCTACACATCAAAGTGAACAACTTTTTTGACAAGTTTGCTAAATTTAAGAATAATATTATATTTCTAAAGGTAGTCTCCATAAAAAAATATTTATGGAGTAGTCACGTGATCAATTTTCTATGGAGATTCAATATTTTCTTTCTCGAATCTAGAAAACTTTTGTTCTAGAAGTTGTTCACTTTGGCGTGTAGAAGAACACCCTTAAGTAATTCTACACCTTCCCGTTACACCTTGTATATGTTTATCCAGGATGTATGCTATCTCGTCGCGAGGTTCAGTTCGCTGCGACCTAATAGTTGTTACAAGGCGATGGTCTATCAGTCAACAACAAACAGTGAGTGTAAAAATATCGTAGCCGACAAAATATTATACTTTATCAACTAGTTTATAAACGTCAAGTTAATAACATAGTAGGTATGTACCGTTATTTGCAAACGTCAAGTTAGTTATACTATAATACTAGCGGCCCGTTCCGGCTTCGCACGGCACTATACATTGACATTATAAATTGAGATGTGAGCTATCCTATCTGTTAAGTTAGATCGAACTACACACGGTGTGCAAATTTGATTGAAATCGGTTAAGTAGTTTAGGAGTCTATAGCGGACAAATAACGTGATACGTAATTTATTTATATTAAGATTATAGGTACCGTTATTTACATAGCGTACAAAGATAATTGTAACATTTGTGACGTTGGCCTTAATTGAATCACAGTTTCCAATCGAGCCAATTGTCTTGGCTTTAGGGTTACCACAGGGGAAAGAAAAAGTTCTGTTATGATTTTTCGATGCACTCAAGATTCAAGTTTTTTCTAGACGGAAGTAATTACCTGGAGAAACCAGATGGGAACAGTAATAGAAACTACTGCTTTGGGTTGGTCCCAAATTGCGCAAGTGCAATAAAAAAAGAATGTAAGAAGGGCCTTTACCCTGCAGTGGGACAGTTCAGGTTAATACAGACTTAACATTTTAAGGATCATTTTCCTGGCTCAATTTCATTACATTTTGTGGAGTTGAGTCGACACAGTAACATGTTATGGCTAGTAACAGATGCTCTCTAATAGGACATCCGCCAGCAATACTCCCGGTTTCAAAAAACCAGAAACGACTAGCTTTAAAAAAGACCTTGACACATGTAAAACTTCGAGTGCCGTAAAGCAAACTCTGAAACTGGATCGCCCTGGCTTTCATCTCGCTCTTTCAACTAGAAAACTAATAAAGTGGTTCTGCCCAAACCAAAGACCTGACTAATCTAATTCATTACAAGAACATTATTTTTACAAAACAAAAAACAAAAACCGACTTCAAAAGACCGACTATTGAGTTAACATTCATCTATTTGTCGCGCACGTACTTAATGCAAATTTAAGACTTATATGGTTTTCTCATGGATACCATTATCAGAACTGGACTAAATTGAAATGAACCAAATGGGAAGCGTCAGCTTTCTAATAAAAAAAGAATCATCAAAATCGATTCACCCAGTCAAAAATTATGAGGTAACAAACATAAAAAAAAAAAAAACATACAGACGAATTGATAACCTCCTCCTTTTTTGAAGTCGGTTAAAAAGGCAAGACAAAATCGAACGCGATTAAGTTCAGGCTGGCCCATAATTCTATAGCTAAATATTCTGCAGCCCTACCATAATCAGTTGTGCCGAGCAGACTGCAGACACGATGATTAGCTGTTCTATGAATTAACTGTATCAGGCAACAAACCATCAAGTAACGTATAATAATACTAATTATTTAGCTCATCGCTAAACGAATATCACTAGCGTCAGCTCACGGCTTCATTCTCGCATAAGGAAGGAGGGTATGCTAGGCCGAACAAGACTCATGCTCACTCATAATTATGCGCAACTTTTACTATGGGACCAACTCGGAAATCGCAAAAATAATATCAGCTGTTTCATACAATTTGTCGAGGGCCGTTGACAATCATCTATGGAACGGCACAAAAAACCAGAAAACTAAAATATTAACTAAACATTTTTTTATCTCTTACTCATACTTACGCATAATGTTTCTTTTTAACCGACTTCAAAAAAAGAGGAGGTTCTCAATTCGACTATGTTTTTTTTTTATCGTTTTCAGTCCTGCAGTTTTTATATGCCCGCCAGTGACTGATTTCGCGAAAACCGCGGACTGTTTCGCGGTTAACATTTTTGCGTAGCATTAATTCTAACGGTGAATACTTACTTTATGCTCTAATATAATTCAAAAGCATCTAATTTCAGCGAAAGATTGACAAAGGAATATGAATCTAGAGCGCAGAGTTTTACGATACTTTTTGGATGAAACAGCACGTTTTGTGTCTAAATATTCAGTACAGTACTTTGATGCACAACACTTTCAGGAAATAATTAAAAGTTCGTTCAAAGAACGTAAGGAAATCCTTAGCCGACTTTAAAGAAGAAGGCGGTTGTTATTCGTGAAAACTGTTTATATGTAGTTAAATTGTGGTTTAATACGAAAATTATGGACTAAAGGTAATGATGAATTTAAATCGGGTAGTTCATAATATAGAGATACATTATAAAGGGTTATATTCAAAGGGTACGCTAAGCCGAAAAGGACTCTACTTATAACCCTGTAAATCAAGAATAGTTTAACAGAATATTAAATGTTAGTCAATTCGGAAAGGTTGTTTACTCGTATACCTGACAGGCAGACATCAAAAGACTGTAAACTTTGAGACAAACTACGCACGTGAAGATTTGCCATAAAGGTGGATCTAGAAAAAAGTTAGAAAATTGAGGCAAAAATCGTAATGATAGAAAGTGGCCGAAAACATCATCAACGGCCTTCTTTATCCCACAGCTGGGTATAAGCGTCTCTTTCACAGTATCATCTGCCTTACTTTGAGCGCCTTAAAACACGATAGAGTAATGCTGGACAGCCGGAAAAGAAAGAAAGGGACAAAAGAGTAATAGGCCGAAGAGGCCTAGGTCTAGTCAATGGACTGAATGTGGGTAGATGAAGTAATAAAGAAATAAGGCAGTAACCAAGCTTGAAAGAGATCAATTTTACCGATAAGTCCGCCATTTATAAGTCTAGGCCTGGAATAGATCAATTTAAACGATAAATCCGCCATTTATAAGCCTAATCCATAGTACTACACTGTATCTGTTTATCCGTATTTCTTTTGAATTTTAATAAAGAGTAAGTAAGTAAATACATCTATAGAGTTGAGATAACTATTTGAATCCCGATGAATATGTAAATCCCGAAACATTGGCATTAAATTATCATTTAGTTCTGTTGGCAAAGCTCGGATATTTGTTTACTTCGTTGTTCGGTGTTATTTCCAAAGTCGTGCTATTCGGATATTTCGGGGAATTCTGAAGGTCAGATGATTTATATTTGAGGTGGGTTGGACGATGGATAAAATAAAACAGAAAGTGCTCGAAGTTAAGTACTTGTATTATACTATACGTATGCTTAATCTGTAGTCCGAACCTAATAGAGTTATAAGAAAAAGGAATGTCAAGCCGAAATGGGCTCATAGAAGATTCTCATCGTTATAGATTAACTTTTGCTATGGGACCAACACGGAATTCAAGAAAAAAAGAAATTCTAAATGTCTTCAAGTCGCGAGTGAATCGGTTTCTTCTAGGCAAGCGTGCTCCATCGTAGACCGTATCGTTGCTTATTATCAGGCAAGATGGCGGTCAAATGCAAACTTATTACTGAATAAAAAAAAATCTGCTGTTGCATACATTTTGTCCAGTACCTGACATTTGATTGATTGATTGGGTGATTATGATTAAGCCATATTTCACCACACTTGCCAAGTGCGGGTTGGTGAATTCAATACGCTATTGAATTTCTTCTCTAGACATTCTTAGTCGATGAGGGGGCGATAAGTCCCGCGCTGGCGTCCCACAAGGGGTGCATTGTGCGTTTACCTCTTGCCAGTGATCACCCGAGCCAACCCAGTGCCTTTTTTGACAATTTGATGTATGTCATACATTTATTGATTCACAATCGTAACTATCTATCTATATTCTATATATAATATATAAAAATGAATCTCTATTTCCCTTGGTCATCGCATCACGCGTGAACGGATGGAACAATTTCGCTAATTCTTTTGTTGTTGTGTTAATTATTGTCAGGAGAAGGTTCTTGTGAAAGAAAAAAAATAAGGAAGTTGAGCGGAACATACGAAAATGTAAGACAATTCGAATTCAATATTCATCGTCAAGACAGGGCAACGTCTGTCGGGTCAGCTAGTTACTTATAATTATTATTATCTGTTGTTATCTGTTGTTAAAATGACATGTAGCTTTTTTGTTACAAAATAAAAACTATTTATTATTATCTAGTGGGTAGGTAGGTAGTTTATCCAGAAAGTATCTTCTAATGAGACAACAGTTTGGCATTATCTGGCCACTTACTGACCTTACCGTCCAAGTATTTGTGCTGATAGCACTGGTTTTAATTTTAGATGGTATTAGTACTTAGTATGACATCAGTTACTTTACTATTTAACTGAGTAGATAACCAACTGCCCAATTGGAGTTAATATTTTGTACTAGCTGCACCCAGCGATTTCACCCGCAGTCCAGAAGTTAACATGAGTTTTCCGGGATAAAAATCCAGACCATGAAAGACCTTCATTCCAAATTTCAAGTCAATCCGTTATGCCGTTTCACAGTTTATTGGTAAGAAACATACAAACTTTTACTATTAATCTCACTAATATTAAGTGAGATGTACATATGTCAGTATTGTCAGTAGGTTTGTTGTGACCCACTATCTGAACTGATTTGGTTGTGATGTTGTTGGATTCGTTTTCATGTTAAAAACTTCCTAGAGAAAACTTTGCTGTTGTTTTTTTCTTTGAATGATAACAATTCTTCAAGAATTAAAGTAATCATTCTTTTTTAACTCTAACCAACAGCTATAAAAAATTCTAACAGTTTAATAAACATGTGTAAATTCTAAAATATTTCATGAGGAGTTTGTACAATATGTATGAGTATGAAGACCAATAAGGATAATTATGATTTATATTTATTCTAATTATATAAAAGCTATTAGCTTGGTGCAAATAACAATTTATTAATAGCACCTAACACTTTTTGTGCATCCGCATCCGCATCCTATGTTTAATTTATTTATGTTGGCAAATAAACAATTATTTAACTTTTATCTTTAAAATGCAGTTATGTTTTCCTCTACGACTAAATAATATTGAATGATCAGCCGAAACCCAAGTTAGAGTACCATTAAATTTTCTTAGTTATTAACTATTCTTGTACCTTCAATATTTAAATGGATTTAAGCGAAGAACTTGGAAAGCTAAACTTAGATCCATAAACTAATATATTTAGGTGGAAGAAAATGTGTTAGGATCCATTTATAGAGTCACCCGATGGATAATAGTGAATCACTTGAAGTAGCTCAGTTGACTGTTTATAAACCTAGCTAGACATACATACACAGAGAATTAACAATGGTACAATAAGTTATGTGTTGGAACTTCCAATTGTTTAAGTACAGCCTGCCATCTAAGAAAACAAATGAATAACAGTAGGTAAAAGAAGAATAACTCCGACGTAAAGAAAAATAGTCATTAGCATAGACAAATGATGGTAATTAGCAAAAGTCTAGTTGGACTTGAAAAAGTTTATTTAAAAAAAGAAAATTATGTCATTGAACACACATTTTTTACTCGATATTTAGGCTAAGGTAACTCATTTTAAGCACCTGACCATCACCTCCTGACACATTTTTCTATTGACTCATTCATTGCAGTCAGTTGGCTAATAACTCAGCTATTTTAAGATCCAGAAAGCTCACAGAAGAAATTCACTTTAAAACTATTATTTGCGCCAAAATCGTGTAAAGAGAGTTCTACGACCCCGTGGACGTAATAACATCGGAATGCGCAGATGATATCGTCCACAAAGGTTTTATTCTCCCCTTTTCTCTTCTTTTCTTTTTATAAAAATAAAGGCCCGCGTAACAGACGTTTCCGGGAACTAATCAAGTTTTATACGTAGAACACCATTTACACAATCGTTTGGATGAAATAGACATGGACTTAATTAAAAGTTTGTGTTATAAACTTACGTTTTCTTTGCAATCACAACATAAAATAATTATTTCTTCAAAAACCAACACACACGTACACCACGTTCACTACTTTACTGCGAAATGTCAAACTTTTTCAACTGGGCCGGTGTGGCAAGCACACGCTAATATTCTCCCAACTTTTTAGACAACTTTGCAAAACTTTTAAAACATCGTAAAAAACTAGTCCATCAAAAAATCAAAACTGATTTGATTCAGCTAAAGCAGCTAATAATGTTTTTCACCCGATAGAGTTCAACATAAGGTAATAAAGATAGACGTGCTCTGCCTGTGTGACCAACGCAAGAAACGCAATGTCCACTGAAGACACCTAGCGGCAATTTTCGTCAGCTGAGAGGTTCACGTTACCTTTCGTAATTATATTAGCGGTGCCTAAAAATAGGCCACACATTTAAAAATGCCTGTTGGCACGCATTGCAATCCGAAGCGGTCGTAATCGCATACACCGTAGTTCGTACTGAGTGAATGTGAAAATGTTTTACATTTTGACATAATTTTAAAATCCATGATTTTAGTTTACGAACGATAATTAGGATATTTACGTTCTAACTTTTGGTACTGAGATATATTTCGAAATCAGAACACCAAAAAAATATTTTTTCGTTCACTGGTTTACATGAGAAACGTATACTAGCTGGTATTAAAACGCAGGTCATAATAAAATTAATTTATTACTTAGAACTAAGTACATACTCTCTACGTACGGCTTGTGCTTAACTAAGACCTTTAAACATTTTTTACTTTATCTTTATATTTTATCTCAAGAAATTACAATTGGAAGTTGGGCTTTCTTAAAAGTTAAAAAATCCAATCAAGTTTTATGGGTCGTATTTTTCAAAATGATTGGAATGCAAATAAAATGATTATAGGTAAGTCAATTTATACAAAAAGCTTTCAATTTACTCTTTCTAATATTGAATTATATAAGTTTGAACTCAGACTTACCACTAAAAGGCTGACCGCTGACTACTGGTGCCAGTACCCTACTTGTCCAGTCTCTTTTATGGTTACGTCCTAATATATTGAGCCAGTCTCAGCAATGGCAATCAATGGATGTAGTACTTCGATAAAAAATACTCAATACTTTATTGTAAAACCAATCATTATCATTATCATCAAACTTTTTCCACCCACTGCTGAGTATACTCAAGCCTTTATGCATCCTCTTCAGCGTGCCATCCTTTTTAGTCCTACAGACTCATCCATTAACCTTCTGCTGCCTCTACAAAATGAATAGGTATTGATTTCAAAATTCCCAGATATTGTCTTAAAAAGCACCTACAAATGAAAATCCTGTGTGGGAAGCTGAACAAACATTGCTTTGCTGTGCACTTTTAAGAAGGCGGTAGTAATAAAAAAATCCTGACACATCAAAAGCTTTTCATAACTTGTAGTTGTTATAACTTTCACTCTTTGCTAGCATAGTCGAATGAAGTAGGTAAATGTAGAAGAAATAAAACATCGTAGGAACAGTAAACATTTTTATTGTAAATATTTTTATTGTATCCCTTACAATCGCGATGCACTCGATGGCATTTTCAAAGCTTTCCCAAACTTACAATGGCGTGGTTTACGAAATTTATTTTCCAATATTTTTTCATCCAGCAGTAAATAGGCACGTTACGTTTTATTTTGAATTTTGTTGTGTCGCCATTGTAAGCTTCTATTGCAAAATTATACACAAGCATACTACACAATTTCAGTCTGCTCTTAATGCTCTTAATTCTACCAAACCTGACCTTTACCCTCTAATGAGCGTCTGAAATCAACAGGACTGAAATAGTGTTTTAAAACCTTTAAAGTCAAAGTGAATATTTAAAGTAATAATAAAAGTAGTGACATAAATTATATTACAACGTAGTAGTAATTCTAGAATTAATTTCTAATGCGAAAAATATTATTGTAACAGTGATTTTCAACTCAATATAGATAAATAGTGTAGGTTAAATATTTAACACAAAATAGTAACTGCACTATTAAAATGCGTGTTGTTTATCTAAATATACCATGAGAGTTTACCCCCTACTTATTATGATTCTTTATCATACAATACATTCCTTTAAAATTGTGTTTACTGTTCTAGGTACATTATCATGCGTGGTGTTAACTACTCTTCTTTAAGTAATAACGAGTAAATAATAATTTAAGTACGTGAGAAGTAAATATTTTTGCTGTTAGGTTGATTACATAGGCAAGTGCTCATAATATTAGCTTTACAGGAGTAGATTACTCCGAAGTTTTTTTATGTATTTTATGGCCTTGTATTTTGTGTTCAGTTCCAGATAATTATGCGATGATAATGAGAAGAAAGCGTGAAGTTTTAATAGGAATACATACTAATTAACTAAAACTATTCAAAAATTTCATTTAGGTAAGAAGTTAGATGCTAAATAATAAATAGTAACTAACAACTTGAAGATATCACTACGGAATTAATTCCAAAAAAAATAAGGATTCAATAACCTAAAGTAGATAAAATTTCAAGCCATTTCCAACAAGACCTCTTAAGGCGATTTAGCTTAGCGACTAATCGCTTTTAATTACTTTAGTCCTCAAAAGGTTTATCTAAGACTTTTAATATTTTCTAGTTTGAAAATTTGTAATGTATTTTAGCGTAGAAGAATAATTATTTTGATAACAATAAATAACTATTTTAATATTTTTTTTTATAAATAGTTATTATTTTTTACTAGTTTAAAGTGTCGCTAGATTAGGACCTATAGAGCAATAAAATGTATTATAGAAGTAGGTATGCTTTTAGCGAGAAGTGGCTAATGAATTATAATGTAAATATGCATTCTTATAAAAAACAAACGCTTTTACCCAAAAATGGGATTCATTTTATTATGGCAATACTCGAGCTCGAAAAATAAATTAGACATTTCGCACCACTTTGCATTTTTATAAAAATGCATGTAGGTGCGTTTCTGTTTGCTAATAAAATGGATGTTTTTAATATTTTTTAGAAAAATATTTTTTTTTTAGCCTTAGAAACTGCGCTGAATTCAAACTATGTGCTATGGAAGAATAAAATTGAAAAGTATTGTAACTTTAAAGTTTTCTAATAAAATCACGTAGAAGTCGATAACAAGATTAAAGAGTTTCAAACATAATAATCAAATTTTAATAGAAAAAGGATTTTACCATGTCACACTTAAATTCCTTCACCACATAATTTTAAAACGAATTTTAAATGTACCATCGCGATAGTAATTTACTAAATACAAATAAATATAATTATTATTTTTGTCTTGCCAAAGCGATATGTATTTTATTGTAGCACTGTGTGTAGGTATGCTTTCGTAAATACTTTTTTATAATAATTATTTAATCGTGATATCAAATACTACACCTTATTATACACATCTATTACATTTGCCCCATAAACGAATGATGCCTATCTGTACATAAAGCTTTATAAAATAAAATCTAGTCCTTACTAATTAATCACACTAAGCTATGCGTTAACTGGCCACTTATATTAATTTCCTAGCATAAAATAAATGATTTTGAACTGCGACATAAGACAGAGAAACTCCGTAGCGAAAGTGGAAAGTATTTTTGAGGGTAGGCACACATTAAATAAATTACTACGCTATTATTAGATATTTTATATTACTACATAAACTGCATACGCAGTTTCTACTTTTACATTAATTTACGCCAATGAATACTGTTGATATTAATGATAATTTTCCAAAAATGTTCGCTTAAAGGTTTTCAGTGTCTAGTGTCGCAGCCAAATTTTGGTATATTAAGACTCCATTTTGGTTTACATTCGAAATGTAGGTTCGTTTTCGAACTTACAACGTTTTTCATCACAGAATAGTTAAAACTTTTTGTTAATGCAGCAATGATAAAATATGACCATGAAAAAGCAATTCTTATTTTGAAAAATTTCAAGTTTTTTTGGACTGTCTAGGTACTGGTTTTTATTGCAACATTATTCGTCCTCCAGACAATATTTTATTATTTAATGTAACATTTTTATTACCAATTAATAGATTAGTTGGTTACAACATGTAAACAGGCACCTACTCGTTATTACGTTTAAATAGAGTTGTAGTTTAAAGATTCAATCTGAGTTAAGAAAGACAATTCCTGTCTATTCCTGTGCGCGCGAGATTATCTCAGAAACTTCTCATGAATGATATCTAATGAACCGAGATAGCGCCCAGGACAATCGCGGGCACCCGAGAATAGAACTCGATAGTATCCAATGATGCAATAACAAAAAGTTTCAAAACTTCATCACCTTGCAACAATATACGTAAAGAAGGTTAGATGTGTGGTGAAATGTGAATTATTATCGTTTTTCTAATGCTAAAACCAAGATGAAGCGCCTCCCAGCTTTGTTGACAGCTCTCCTATGCCACGCCCAAACATGTTGCCAACCTGAATACACGATATTCGTTAGTAAAAACATAAATTTCACGACTAAAACCTAAGACAAAAAGCAAAAAAATAAATAAAATAAAAGTAATATTTTTTGGAAAAGGTGCTTACTTAGACAAGTAACGTTTTGGTACTTAAATTGTTAACTGATTATAAAGACTACGTAAACACCACTTCTTCACTATAATCTATGTTTAGAGAACAGAGCCGCAGGGGGATAGATTAGCTTAGTACCTACAATTATTTTTACAGTTAAAATCTAAAAAAAAACACAAACCCAAAAGAAAAGACAAATAATTACTGAACCCACCTTCCCGACAACAGCAGTGACATTTCCCAGCTTAGCTTCATCTGTGAGCGACTCCAGTTTGGACTTGCCTCTTGGGCCCTCCTCACCATCATCGCCACCACTGAATTGAAAAATAACATTTATACATTTTCTAACTAATAATAATTTATAAAAAAATTGAGTTATTTTTTCATATTTTATATAAAAAAAAATTAAGTGGCTTAAATCAATGTATTGGCACTCTAATATCTGCACTTTCTTGCCAAATTGCATGAAGATCAGAACCCTGATCAGTCTGAGTTTTGATAGTTTTCGAAACGATCAAACGTTTCGTAAGGCTCCATACATTACAGTAAAGCACCCCTGGCGGAAACGTAAAGAAACTATTTTAATATATTATGGAGCTTTACGAAACGTTAGAACGTTTCGTAACTCGAAAATTGTTGAAACCCAGACTAAGGGTACAGAAAGCTAGCAAACAAATCGTGATCGTAGAACAACAGCGGATGTCGATTTTCGTTTTATTGCATAAAATTAATAAAAACCTTTTGTTAGTTCAGTCGATGAAGTAGAATGCCCTTCATCGACTGAACAAACAAAAACTTGGAGTTTGATAGTTTTTAATTATTTTTATGCAATAAAATGAAAATCGGAAAAAATGTACATCCGTCGTTATTCTACGATCATGACGAAATGCAAAGCGATGGAGTTTTTTTCGTATTGATAACTAGTGTAAATAATAGGAATCCTGACTCTTGTTGTGTGAGCTGCATGCTGCAGGTAGCCTCCTCGGTGTGCATCCTAGACGCCAGCGCCTGGTAGTTCTTCGAGTTCAGCTTGTCGTCGATCACGCCTTGCAGCTCGAAGTCGCTGTACATTTTCTGAGAAGCAAGAAAATGTATTTTTAATAGGGAGTTTTTTTTTAGTAAAAATAAGTGGCAAACAAGCGACGGGCCACCTGATGGTAAGTGGTCACCGTCGCCTATGGACACTTCCGAACGAATCGAAACGAAACGAATCGTGCGAGACTTCCACGCATCTATGATGTGTTTTGACTGACTCGTATACTTGCTGTAGTAATATTATATCAACTTATTGAATAATTATAATTATAATAATTACTAAAGTATTATTTAAATAATTATAACAGGGATTCTATACAAAAAAAAACAAAAACAAACAATATATAAAATGCAATGAAATGAATTACCCTGAAAATTAGGGAAAAATTATATGCAGGTAACAATGTCAAACTTTGCATAATAACTTTACTTCGGAAAAGTCCCACATTGTATTGCCATTATAAAAAAACTGCCATTAAAAAATAAAAGATAAAGCCGAAACTAAATAATAAATTAAATAGGCTGTGACACACCGACAGACACCGAAGTCTCGCCCTAAGAAAGAGTTAATTTTCGCGAACTGCTATTATAGTTTAGTAGTAGGCGTATATTCCTTGAACGTACCTATTTTATTTGTGTGTTCTAAAGAAAGCGAATATACTTCTAATTTCTGACATAGTAAGTAGGTATTCTGTGTTCTGATTTCATACCTCCACTGATTTCTGACATATTACAGTAGTATTAGTATGTCGTGTTTACCTTCAGTATGATAGAGAGGCAGGCGACCTGCTGGTAGTGCAGCGCGGGCCGCTCCGTGAGCCACAGCGTGATCATGTTCACCTGGATGTCGTACCAGTGCTCGAACAGCTGCAGGATCCACAGCTCGTCCGTCACCTGCGGGTGCGGGGTGCGAATGTTACGTAGGGACGGGAGGCTAAATGCATAACATGTGCGAAGCCAGTTTCTTTTACGCAGGAGAAATATTATTTTCTAGCTATGTAGCGGTTTCGTCCGCGTTTTTCGGGATACAAAGTAGCCTTTGTGATAATTCCGACCATGAACAACCTTAATTTCAAATTTCATGTAGATCCGTTCAGCCGTTTTTGCGTGAAAAAGTAACAAACATACATACATTCATACAATCTTACAAACTTTCTCGTTTATAATATTTAGTATTACAATGTTGGATAAGCTAGGCTGAATCATAAGGCTAAATGCTCATTTTTGTGAAGTCAGTTCGTCGTGTAGGATAAAAAATCGTTATTTCAGATAAGCTAAGCTAAAAGCTAAATGCACAGTACGTGCAAAGCTAACTTTTGGCACGACTGTGTGCAAATAAAAATTATACCTAATGTCGTTTTACCCGATTAGAGCAAAGCAAAAGAGAGGGTTATGTTATTGACCGATATGTTTACGCAATTTTATTTTTAATAAATATTCAAGCTTTACCACAAATGAAACATGGGACACTGCCTACGAACGAATCCTACATCCTACATTTTTGTACCTACTTATGTTTTTGTTATTTTTTCACGTACCTTAGATCGAATTTGGTCCATAGAGTTCCTCATGAAGTTTACGTAGCCCTGTCCGATGTCCTTCCCGGAACCGGATACGTTGGCAATCGTCAGGATCGAACCAATCAAACTGAAACAAAATGTCACTTGAGTACCAAGCCTAAATCGAATTTTAAAATTAATGAAACTTATTTTTTTGTTGCTAAATTATCCTATTAATTTTTAGAGGTTTGCAAATTCGCAGTACCTATTGACGAGTATGTCGTAACTTATGTAGTACTTATGTTGGTCTGCTGACCATTCAAAAACTTGACTTTTAAAGGGAACTTGACATGACTATATTATTGTACTGTCACTCTCATTCTCTGGACCTACAGAGATACAATGACCAAGATATCAGAACTGCCAGATCAGCCTAAAACTCCGACTCGTCTTCTGTTCGACAGTGTTACAAGGAAAGGGTTTGCTAAGCCGAAAAGGGCTCATAGTACTTACTCATCATTAAGAACAACTTTTACTACGGCCAGCCCGGAATTCGCGAAAAAAATCAGCTGTTCAACACACATTCTGTCGAGTGCCATTGACATTTTTCTATGGAACTGCTGGATTTTTTCGCGAGTTTCGGGTTGGTCCCACTATGAGCCACTAACAAACAGCAGATGAGTTGGAGCTTTATTCTAATCGGGCGGTTCTGCCTAGTGCGAGTCAATTTCACTAACGTTATCGCGTTAACGTAAACTACAATTTTGTATGGAATAAAAACCGCGCCACCTAGTGTGCATAATATAAGCAACTAGTTCCATACAAATTGTAGTTTACGTCAACGCGATCGTTAGTGAAAAAAACTCGTACGTCACCGCGTTACCAACTGAGTCGTGCGGCCTTAAATCATTTCTTTATGTCTATCTCGCTCGCACTTGTGGGTCTTATGGAGCCGCATAGTTATGTGCGTAAGATGGTTATAGGTGCGTATCAAATAGTATCAATAAGAATAAAATCAGATAGAAACGTAGTAGATAGGATTGTGGCCCTGAAAAGTTTAAACGTTTATGGCCCTGCGACTCAGTTGGTAACGCAGTGACGAGAGGCACCCTGATATCGCGGTCCCTGTATCTCCGTTTCCCTCTCAGCCCCGCACCCCGCACAGCTCCTCACCTGCCCTCGTCGAACCTCGCGATCTTGGCCAGCGTGGCCTCGAGCACGGCGGACAGGCGGCCCGTCATGCCGGTGGACATGGAGGCCAGGCACGCCTCGATCTGCTGGTCCATCTTGGAATGGTACTGGTACTGGAATGGGAGGTTTTTTTAAGCTATTGAGCGACGAGACGAGCAAATCGCTCGCCTGAATATACGTCACGTTTGCCCATAACAGGTCTGCGCCACCTAGAATTTTGAACTCTTAGAATTCAAGATTCTGCGCGGCACAGCACTGCGATCGTTTTTTTTTATTCAGTAATAGGCTTGCATTTGACTGCCATCTCGCCTGACGGTGCAAACGTTGGATAGGCTGATGATGCCACCTACAAGGTCGGCCCCCTCCACCGAGCACAGTTTGAGCGCCTGGTTCTTGGCGTCGAGCGCCACGTTGACCATGGCGCACGTCTCCGCCGGCAGGATGTAGTCCGTCGACATGAAGGTCACGCTCTTCTTCAGCCACGACTGAAAAAATAATGCCTTGAAAGCAAGTAGCTACGAGTATACGATATTGCGGACACCTACACGAGAGTTGGCAAACCTTTATGAATCGACGTGCCGAATTTTGTAAAGATTTTTTTTTGAGGCTTTTCAGGCTTTAGACGTGCTGTTAAATAATTTTGTTAAAATTGGGCGGTGGCGTGCCTAATATTTTTTGTTGCATCAGATAGATAGATAGATAAACTCTTTATTGTTCACACCATAAATTACAAACAAAAGGATCATCAGTTGCGTGATTGCGTGCCAAAGGTTTGCCATCCGAGATTCGGAGAGAACGAAGATTGATTCCTTATTCTAAAATTCAGGTGGCTGGTAAGAAGTCGTTAGGTACCTGGAATGAGGCCTCAGTCCTATGGATGCAGGCCTCCATCATATCGCTAGCCATCAGCTTGAGCCGCTGCTCGAGGTGTATACGAAAATCTTGTTCAGGCCAGTGCAGGTCTCTGATGAAGCACTGCAGCGCGTCCAGCTTCCAGAACAACTCCTCGCTGGTGGAGCAGCCGTTCCTGTGAGGAATGTTTCACTACTGGCACTTGTGTTTATATAGTGTATGTTTTATTTTAGTCTTAAAAGGTTAAGATTAAGAATCAAGAAGAGGCTGAAGAAGGATGCGGTGTTTAGGCTACTTACTGCTTGAAGACATAATAATGAATAATATAGATAGGAAAGGAAGGCCTTTGCCCAGCACTGGGACATAATAGGTTAAGGAAAAAAGAAAATAAATAGATAGAGGAGACGAAAAGTCTCTCAAAAAAAAGTCTTATTTTGAAAATGAGAAAAAAAAAAAAAAAACAAAGCAGGTTACTGAACCCCAAGTCCCAACTGAGGCCAAACTATTCCATCAATATAATTACCTATAGGTATAGAATTATAAGAACACAGGTTCTAAAACCAAAATAATTATTAAATTCACGGTTGTAAGGATAGGATATGCTAAGCAGAAAAAAGCTCATAGTACTCATCATTATGAACAACTTTTATTACGGGACCAACTCGAAATTCGAAAAATAAAATCAGCTGTTCCATACATTGACATCGACATTTTTCCACGGAACAGCCGATTTTTTGCGAAGTCTAGGTTGGTCGCACAATAAAAGTTGTTCATGATGATGAAAATGTGTACCATTAATACTTTGACTGCGGAAAACAATACCTTGTGTTTTCCTTTGCACACGCCAGGCGCGTAAAACACAACGTATTAGCGCATGTGATATAGCCGCAGTCAGTGTTAACATAGAAAAGAAATGGTTCTCACCCTTTGATCTCCCAGCGCTCCTTCTCGAACCCCTTATGCAGCGACTGTGAGATGGAGGACTCCATGAGGTCCACGTACCGCACCACGAGCGGGGCGAACGTCTCGCGCAGATGCTCGTGGAAACGGCCGCCGTTCAGGTTCCCTGGACAAACGAGGAATTTTAGTATGTCATGGCAAGCCATGGGAAGTCCATCTAGTCATATAACGCAACCATCCAGATACTAGACGATTGCTATTAGATCAGTAAAGAAAAATAGTTATTGAATCAGTGTGATCCTGGATTCCTGACTTAACTTAATATTTCAGGTGGCAGCTAGTCTTTGATTTTTTAAATTATTAGTAAAGTATGTCAGAAACCCTGACCCTGATTGAATAAAAATAATTGGCCGCGACATACAGACAGACACACGAGTCTCGCCTCAAGGATTCTTCCCATAAGCCTCCTTATGGGAATCCAAAATCCTAATAACTTAAGAACCCTAATACGTTGTTGGTACATTCACTTTGGTCTATGTAAAGTTATTTGCTTTTAATCTAGAGCCGCAAAAGAACTGCAGAATGGTAAAGAAACTGCAGGGGTCAGAGTTTGTCCCCGGAGTTATAGTACTTACTTAAAAAAGTGATTTTTTATCCTACTAATATTATAAACGCGAAAGTTTGTGAGTATGTTTGTTCCTCTTTCACGCAAAAACGGCTGAACAGATTTACATGAAATTTGGAATGAAGGTTGTTCATGGTCTGGATTTACACGTAGGCTTTTCATCCCGGGAAACACAAGTGAAACCGCGGGGCGCAGCTAGTAATGAATAAATCCCCAATCACCAACTCGCCCATTTGCAAACGATGATGTAATCGAAGATGAAGCACGCAGATTTAGAAGATACCTATTCACTCTGACCTAAAAAGTTTTAGATTAAATCTCTCAGGGAACAAGGAAGTGGTTGGAATTATACTAACCGTCAATTCTTAAATAATCATTCAAGATCTGGAACAACGGGAACGAGTCCCAGGTGTCAGGAGGCTGTTCCGTCAGCACACGGTCCATGTCCACTCCAAATAGCGCCCAGAAGATTTCAGCATGCTCCACCAGCAGTTCCGAAAACCACGCGAATGCCTGGACAGAAGAACGTTACTATACTTCGGAAACACCTACTTTTAAAGTACCTACTTACTTAGTTCGAAGTACTAAAAGCTTTTTTGTTGTTAGTTCTGAAGTATAAATTCTGAGACTATTATCTAAATATCAAGTCGATTTAAATGGCAAAAATTATGATTTATGCCCTCTGTTAAACGTGTTGTAGTTAATAACTTCTGCTTTAAATCTTTGAATTGAAATGTATGTTTTTCAAAATGAAGATAATAAATTCAGTATGTCGATGATGTAGTCACAATTGTAGGTTTTCGATATTTGTGTAGTATTTACTAGCAAATTCTCAAAAATCTATGGGTGTTTCTCATATCACTGTTATATAAACTATAAACTGTTATAATAAACTAATTGTTAGTTTTTTACTGGGAGAATAAAGTGACTGTTTGATAAATAAATAATCCGTAAAGAAAAATCGTGTACTAAGTTCTTAAAGTTGTGCTTACTTACCAATAAACCACAAGTTTATCAAAATATTACGAAATGACATTTAACACTTTAACTGTCGCTATAATCACATGCGCTTGTCTTAAATGCGGCTAATAGACAAATGCGTTGTGTTTTACGCGCCTGGCGTATGTAGCCGCATTCGCGTTGCACAAAAGAAAACACAAAGTATGTGTTTTCAGCAGTTAAAGTGTTAACCAGTTACGAGCACGATTCAAGACATCTTGATCTCTCTAATATTTTAATAAACTTTCTACTTTAACTAAAATCATGCCAACATTACAAAATTCCAGACAGGAAAGGATCAAAGCACTACCTACCTCAGATTCTAATAAAGCATAATAAAAATATATTCATTTTGTTACTGGAACTAATGTTGTTTTCAATGTGTGTGCTCCTAAAAATGTATCAACTGTAAATGTATGTGTGTGATTGAATTGAAAGCGCGAATTTACTCGAAATAGTTTAGCATTCTACAAAAGCTTTATCTTTATGTGTTGTGCTTGATATTGTCACACCTAATGTTCATGTATACTGTGAATAATAAGTTGGAGTAGACCGTATTAAAATTAAAACACTTTTCATTGAAGACATAGTCAAGAAAAACCCTGCCAATTTATATTTACGATTTCTAAAATCACCAAAAAATTTTGATTGTTCAAGCCTAAAATGAAAAGTTGGAATCACAAGATCGTGAATCTAGTTATTTCTCTATATTTGAAAATCCATGCAATGCTTTTGAACATCTAAGCATTTGCCCAAGCGAGTTTGAACTATCTTCGAGTCTACTCCTTAAAAGTGATCAGACCAATCAAAGTGAAGTATGATCAAGATCGAGTGAACGAGACGATCGATAAGTGATTTGATCAGCCGAACAAATATGAGTAGTTACATTTGGTTGACCGCTAGAGTCCGGTTTTGTGTTATAAACCTGTGGAGAGATAAAATATAAGATAGAAGTGGAATACAAAGTCATAGATTATTATAATGCAGACATCTAGGTGTCGAAAAGTGAAAAATTGTAGTAAATCCAGATGGTACTAATTTAAACTGTATTTATAGACCAATAATCGCATTTCTGTATAAAATATTCACTTTTCCACTAAGCAACATTAAATATAAGAAAAATAAAGTACTTATAATAGCTAACGTCAATGGACACGACTAAATCACAGCTCAGAAGGATCTTGAAGAGCAATGCGTTGATTATTTCATTTGCAAGGATTTCGTCGTGTACAAAGCTGAAGAGAAAATTTCCGTAAAAAAGGAAATATTTTCCAGTCAGAAAAATAAATAAATGATACTCATACTGCTTCATCATTCTCCACACTAATAGCGACAGGAGAGTAGGGTGCTATTCAGTGAAACATTTATTATTTTGGTGAAATATTTTGAAATTTGAATGGCAATTTTCATAGATGACTTGCTAATGAATCCAATCAAGAAAGAAATACAAAATATTTCACAAAAATAGAGATTACATACGACATTGATTAAATAGACACGGACGTAATTACCACGATTCACGATTCGATTTGGAGTATAACATTTCAAAAGTAATATAACTATTTTATCTACATATCTTTGAAAATTGATGTGGCTTTACAACTTTGTATTTTTCGTGAATTTTAAAATTATACTCCAAAAAGATAAAAAAAATTAACGATAATTTCCCGTTTTTTTTTTGTCTTACCTCCGCATAATGTTCTTCGTTTTGCTGCAGAAGATCAACACACAGCTCTGCTAAATGAATGAGGTCTTCCAACTTCTTGGCAGGTGTTACCATCGTTTCGCCTCTTAGGTCCTCTGAAAAGAAGTTGGTTTCTATTTGAGAATCATCTTTCTTTATACTAACTTATCTTACTTTGATTTTAGTAATCATCATCATATGCAACCTTTTATCGTCCCACTACATATTATAAAGGTAGATACAGGTCTTCCCGCGAAGGGTAATTAGGCCATATTCCACCACGCTGGCCAAGTGTGGATTGCTGGAATTCACATACGCCATTGAATTTCTTTTCTGAACGTATGCAGGTTTCCTCACGATGTTTTCCTTCATCGAAAAGCCAGTGGTATGTAAATTCGTACATAAGTCCCAAAGAACTCATTGGTTTAATTAATATTTTTCCTATTACTTTCCAATTAGTTTCTTACGCTTACATCAATAATTTTACTATTATTATCTACTTCATAAATATTCTTGTCTTTGTCCTCTTTTTTAATAAACAAAAATAGGTATAGTATGGATTTTTTTTATTTAAATTCTAATTCTGTCTCTTACTACTAAACCTCTTCCACCTTTTACTTCTTCATTTCCTAATTCTAGAAGAAGAAGCTGTTACCTTCGATATTCGCCTTCTGACTCAACGTCGAGTAGTTGAGCAACGCCGCGGTTTCCAAACTGGATTGTATCATGGACCTCACATCCTCGGGTGCCACAGGAGTTACTACATCCTTCATCAGTACACGTTCTAGGAGAGATAGTGTGGACTGAAACAGGGTTATTTTATGTTTTATTCTTTGTTTTTGACTAATCTTATTAACAGAAAGTAATCAGGGACAAATTTTATTTTATTTATTATTTTAAATCATCTCTTTTTATTACTTATAAATTCTAGATACAAATAAAAGTGTCCTCATTAATCAATAGAAACTGCTTAAATCGTCTGTCACAGACATAATACCTATAAGGCCGTAAATGTAAATCTTAAAAATTAAATACCTACTTAATTATTGCATTAATCAACTTCCTCAAATAAATAAACTTTTGGCGAGTTTTCACCAATAGACTAAACTATGTCTCTTTAAAAAACTTAAGCTTTCTCACAAGGAATCACCAAAACGTTTACATCATCATTCTTAACCGTACCTTCAATGCGCCTTCGGGCCTTCCAAACGGGAATGCGTATCGGAAATTCGTGATCTGATTCTGCAGCAACGTCTTGAGCCTCTCCTTTATCTCTGCGAACTTCTCCTTCTCTTGCACGGTGATGCTTCCGACGCCGTCGGGCCTGCCAGGCAACGTCGCGTGACTGTGAACCACTTCCATCGTGGAGCTTACTCTAGTAGGGCACAAGCGGGATTAGGTACAGCTGTGATATCGGCAGCTATTACTATTGTGCAATTATTATCTTTAGAGTTTATTCTGTTTACCATAAATCTTAGGTCATTGACTTTTTGGTTTTGAATTGTATAGCTGTGGTTTCAAGTGGATATTGAGATCGCCTTTGATGGAATTTTGTTCTCTGGCTTTTTATTGTGTGTCGACTTCGTTATAAGTAAGTTGTGCTTTGATTATTATTCTAAAGTTTTGAATGACTTGTTATTGAAGTAACAGGTAAGTTGTTTTGTAAATGATTTTTACGTAGCTTTCAGTAACAAAACTTTATGAGTTAATTAAATTCTATGACTTTTTATAAAGTTTTATTAATTTTAATAGGTATTGCAGAAAAGTTAAAAAAATGATGAGCTTTCTGCTTTTTGCTGAATTATTGTTGACAAACAAATGTTAAACTAAACAAGCTAATTAATGTCAAATTCATAAAATTCTACTATCTTTTCGTCCCCCCGATTTAAGCAACATATTTATCGTTTCAAATTCTTGTAAAACTAAAAGAAATGAATAACATGAAACCAAAGCTCTTACAGAATTTACTTCACTGCCAACCCCACAAACCGAGGAAACATACATTAGTAAGGTAAGTAAGCAGGCACAGATTAATAAGCACATTCATGGTACCACTGCATAGATATAGGGCACTGTAAGTTAATACCGGAGGGTAGGAGTAGAATGAGAAATTTAGAATAAGCACAAAACATCCAGTGTGGCGTCAAAGGGGGGCGTGAGACTGTATTTAAATTACAAACTAATTCATTCAATGAGATTCTAACAACATTCAATATTAAAGGACCTAATGTACTTCCTTGCACGACACCAAACTAACATCAAGTTTATGCTAGTACAAACCTCATGTGTTTTATGTTTTTGGGTACAAATTTTATCTAATACAATACCATCATAAAAAATATCAGACGGTAAGTAAATTTCTATTAATTCTACAATGTATGTATAGCGTCTAAAGCTATGTTCCAGACTACCTCATTAATAAAACAAGTTTTACTCTAGATTAAAATTTTAACCGTCACTTAGTACCATGTGAGCTCTGATCAAAACTTCTAGCTTCTCATTAAGAAAATTTAGATAAAATCATGATAATCCTAATATAACTAACTTCCTATATTTCAATATCTTTACTAATACCACTAGACATAAGACTACCAAATCTCCAAACATACTTACCTATTCCCATGAACATGGCTGGCGCAGAAAGCGAAGGAGTAATGCATGAGGGTAGGATCAACAGTCTGGGTGGCGCTCTCGGCGACGTCGAGTAGATCAGAGAGGTAGCACAGGTGGCGGTAGCAACCGCGGACTCCATACCGGGCGCAGTACTCATCTATAACGAACACTTGGCCGGGAGAGAACCAACCCTGGAAACGAGACAAAATACATTAAATCTTTCGCTTTAAAGAGTTACTACAGATTGAAACAGCACGTCCCACATTAAAGTAGATTCATAAAAGAATGAAGTCAAAGTTTAAGAACATAATCTGAAGTATGGAAGTTATATATCTAAACGAAGCCTCGTGGTGAGGTGATGAGGATAAAGTCCCAATCGGGCAATATATAAAGCAAGAGGGCAAACGAAGAGGTTTAATTGTGATTCTTTTGATCATATATTTCTTTATAAGCCATTCTTGCTTTAATGAATAAAATTATACACAACAATATAGACTTACCAAAGAACAGTATGGATCTTGTAGACGGTATTTCAGAGTGAGAGATTGCAGCGTCGAGAACAGCTGATGATGGTCGAACTGGCAAGGATCCGCTTGGATGTAGTCTTCCATGCCGTGCTTGCGGGCTTTATCTGCATCTATCCAATAAATAGTTTTTAATGATTTTTTTTATTAATTGACGCCGTTTGGGTCAGCGGTAGTATATCCGCCTTATAAGCCAGAGATCCCGGGTTCGATTTCCGGCTGGGAAAATGTTTGAATGATAGATTTAAATATCTGTTCTGGGCCTGGGTGTTAGTTGTCCTTGACTTTGTGTGTTCCATGGCATCCCCGACACAGGGCAACCTAGTGAGGAGCTATGAGTGTGAAGCGTTAATTTATTTTATTTAATTAAAATGAGACAGAAAATGTCGAGAGCGTTATTATGACTGTTTATGTAGAATATTGGCTTTTTGTGGACAGCACAGCTGTGGCGAAAATAAAATATAGACTTTGGTTGCCCTGGGGCAAATTCCACCACTGTTTGTTCGTTCTTTGATGAAAATCTAACCACTGTTTGCTCGTTCTTCCTTTTCAACGTACCTCCCATGATCTTATGGTGCGATAGATCGGACGTGGTTGGTGGCGTGGGCTTGTGGCTCTGTCCCGTGGCGCGGTACAGCGCCATCACCCACAGATGGCACTCATTCTCGTCCGTGACCCCCATCAGCACTGACTCTCCATCACGAACCGCGTTCATGAAATATTTAGCGCCTTCAAGTTCTGTAACATTGGAATTGATTGCGTTAGATTCACTGACTTCTCCAAGATTATTCTTTCTTTTATCTTAAGAATCAAAAGTGCTTTGGGAAAGTGTTAATAATAGTGGAATAATGTAGTATTTGAAATTTTGTTTCTAATTCCAGATTTTTGAATATAAAAATCTTACCTTGTCCAACAATGAGTTGAGCTGAGAAAAAGAAAATAATAACATTATAAACTGACTAACGTCACATAGAATGGCATATACAATCTTATATAATATATATAAAAATGTTATGTTGGTTTGTGTACGCTTCAAAAACTCAAAAAGGTCTGCACCGATCGAGCTGAAATTTTAGCATGATATATAATACGCATCAAGGATTGCTTTTATCTATTTTTTTTATCCACAGCGAAGCGTGGCAGGGAACAGCTAGTTATATATATGTAGCCCGTACTATTACCTCTTAAAACCATGATGGTTACGTTTTGTTTCCGACGCCGCGCGACCATGAACCTTATAGCGCGGCGATACGATTCACGGTCACGCAGCGTCGGAAACAAAACGTAACCATCATGGTTTTAAGACGTCATGGTGTGGGTCCAGTTCTACTGCTAAGTGGATTCTCACCACTAGCAAGCTCAATGTAGTCCACAGTGAATCCGTCGAGCTGCATCATCTCGGCCGGCTCGGACTTCTTGTCCTTGTAGGAGCACAGCGCGAACGTGTACTGACTCACTTGCACCAGCACCATGTAGCGCCGCTTCCACTTGCGCCACACGTTCTTGCCGATCACGTGAAGGTAGCTGAAAATAAGTATAAATAAATAAATAACGTTTCGCACTCATAGCTCCCCACTAGGATACCGTGTCGGGGATGCCATGGAACACACACGAAGACAAGGACAACTAATACCCAGACCCAGAGCAGATATTTTAATTCATCATTCAAACATCTGCCCGGCAGGTAGGTAGGTTCTTCTAATAGTAGGAGTTTTTATTTACCCGCAATGCTTCATATTCAGAGGTTTGTCCATTCGGCAGGCAATCTTGATTCTTAGATCTTGGTCAGGCAAGTTCTTCGGTACGTTCATACGATGCCATTCCGGTACCTAAACAGAAAAGCACTTCATTCATATCTACTCATCTCCATCTGCATCATTGTGGTTCTTAGAAAGCACGTTCTTTTAATTCTTGTTTTACCTTGCTTGATAAAGGAGTCGGTCTAAGCACAACCTTTCCTAACTCCTTGTCTTCGAGTGCCAAAACTCCTGGATTCTCAGTATAAAGCTTGATTTTCACTGCTGGGAGAGGCTGCGTAGTACTGAAGTCTCCTTGTGTGTCCCACCTGTGTTTAGTTCATTTATTTAGTTCTATATATTTTTGCCAGATTTACCATCTTTACAGACGGTTCTGTATTCTTTAAAGTTGCTCTAAATAATTGATATGACTTGAGATCGTGTTCGACAATAGTATGTAATTATTTTAAATTTTGCAGTGTGTCCTATGAATCAAGAGGTATCTCCTTATTATCATCTTAACTAATTTTTAGTCCAAGCACCTCAATCAGGGCAGTACTCTTCTTCTTTTAAGTTTCTTCTATTTTTTACTTGTGTATGTGTGAGATATAAAATAATTACATTAAATTATGTAAAATGAGGAATATAATATGACAGTACTTACATAGGTTTAGATGCTTCCGCTTGATCTGTCTGCAGCTTATCGCCTCCTTCCACCTCCATCGTGCAGTAAACTATTCTATTCGGCGCTAAAGACTTGAGACCTTTCACTTCCATCACAACCACCTACAATTGCGTCAAACATAAAATATAATCAACCAAAATTAACAAAATATACTGTCTTCTAAGTTATCGTTCCTTTTCGTTTCCTTTTTTGTTTTATTCTCACAGACATCTACTTCTCATGCGACCTATATAAAAATAAAACTCTGTCTTTCCTATATTTTTGATTTGACTTTCATTTTGTTATCAGCACTATACTATACCTCGATCTGGAATGTTAAAACAACATCCATTTTTGTGAGTTGAGCGTCGACGTCGCCGCCGTCGCCTTCTCCTGTCAGCTTATTGGCTAGCGAGCCTTGTGATCTGAAACACAGCTGCTTACTCAGCCTTGGGCTCGGATCTGGTCCAGCGTTTGATCTACTACCCGAACCACCACCATAGTTACCCATATCATCATAAGAGTATTCGTTGGTTCGATATTTTCAATAATTGAATTTCCATCACCAATATTATTCGACCGTAATTTAATAAAAAATATAAAGAGAAATGTAGATAGTATTTTAGAATTGATATTGATAAATCATCATCAATTTTATTAATAGAGATGTTTAGTAAAAGATTAATGTTAAGACACACATATTATTGTTAATAATTAATATATTAATGACATTGATACACATTATGACACATTAAGTGATGTGGACATAAGAAATGACAAATATTTAATAGTTGGGGTTAGTAAAGCGTTATTTGGACCAACATTCACAAGCCCGAGGGACAAAATGCATGGTGGCATACACAACGGAACCATCACCGATACCAAGAATGATTAAGCATACAGAAAAGATGATATTACTAATATGTCTGTGATAAACAGTAACTAAACAGTATTATTACAGTGAAATGTAAAATAGTGAAAAATGAGAAATTGTTAATAGCCAAAACTGTACACCGTACAGTTTTGAATACTAATTTAGTTAGTGAAGTTTATGAAATAAAATATGTGTATTATAATAATATAAGCGAAGCTTATTTTAAGCATGAAGCGTTTGATATAAAATGTAAATATTGTCAATTATTTGAAAAGATAGTATAAACTTGAAAAACACAACATGAAACAAAGTGAAACAAAAAATGTATAAGCTGTGATAGTTAGAAGCTTTTTTACTATCAATTTATACTTTAGTAGTTTATTAAGATACGCTAAGCTTTTTATAATATATATTACTGTAGCTCTATTATTATTTTACAATTATTCTACATTATTTAATAGTTCTATAAGCTTAAAATTGTTTGGCAGTGTTGTGGAAGCTGTATTTATTCCTGTGTTGTCAGTTTTCACTCTTTTATTATAAGGACCACTTCTTACTGTATCATCTACAAGGGTTATTACTTTAGCTAGAAGCTGGTTTCTACTTTAAATCTATATCTACAGTGGTCTAATGACAACATTAGGATCCAAAAACTTGATTTCAGGCTAGGAAAGTGTAGGGGTCCCTCTACACAAGACACGTGCGCATATTTATCAATTTTGTACTTATTACTTGTACTTCCTTTATATTTTACCATCCGGATAAGTGCCAGGGACAGAAAAACCAAAATAGAAATGAACAAGTTGAAACTATAACAGTGTGTCTGGATGTACGACTCAATGAAAAGATTCTAAAGGTTTTTTACAAGATTCTAAAGGTTTGGCTGGAAACGTTCAGGATACTAAACATGATGCTCAAATATTATAATGAAAGGAGACTATTAAACAATTAAGTGAAAAATTCAATTAATGGTGTGTACGTTACATCCAGACTAAGATGTCAACCAAACCTAAGAGTAAAGAAGACAGAAAATTGAAAACAACCAAAACTCAAACTTTTGTTGATAGTGGTTGATGTCTCGAATGCTTTGATACAAGTAGTTTTCAGATATGATCACGACTTGATGTTAAAACTTAGATAATGAAATCCATTGACTGCGTCTATTAGTTAATAATTGATCAGTTGTAAAATACATTACAATACGAAACAACTTTATTGACACCATAAAACACAAGAACACACAAGAAAAGTACAAACACATTGTGACAGGCACAGGAAGTTTTATCGATAAAACGAACTCTTCCAGAAAAAAATACACACATTATCGATATTGAATTGCCGTCATTTACAATCTAGACTAGACGAACAACTGATCAATCATTTGCAAAATCACATTGACCCCATCAAATAATTTAGGGATGATAAAAAACATTCTGAATTTATTTATAGTCAATTTGCAAAGATGTGATATGAAAGCAGCCACTTTAAAATTTCCATAACATTAATTAACTATGAGAATATTTGGACGTCTTTTGATGTTAAGTAAATGAACATAGATCGTCTGAAATAGACTTTTCAGTTTTGGCATTGCTTTGTTTGTGTCATATCTTTGCAAAATCAATGTGACTATATCAAAAATTCTATACTGCAATAATTTATCAATGATTTCTATTAATCAGTATCACTCCTTTAACATATTATTCATATCGATATTTATATTAATACTTTTAATTAATTATCATTATTCTAATCAACATCTTCCGGAATAAGAACTGACCTGTGATTATACCGCTTGATTTTATGCAGGCCATATTTGGACTCAGCCCCGCCTTTGGAGACGGGTAGTGACTCCAAGTTGGCCATCAGCAGGTTGATCGAAGACTTCAACTCCTCGATGTAGAGGGATTCCATCTCTTTCAGGACGAACTTCGGCATCAGCTTGCGGTTCTGTAGATAAAACATAATGATTAATGGTGTTAATTATTTCTTTGTCAATCACATTACATTATTATAAGCTTTGATTAAACAATTTAATATGCACTGGCTTTAAAACTTGCCAGTAACTATGAACTTTTTCGTTAAAAAATAATTTTGAAAAATATTGTGTAAATTTATAGTAAATTGCTTTGAAATTTGATTGAGCTTCAAAATCAAGTTATCTGTAAAGTATAAGTTTTTTATATTCTGGGATCTTAGCATACCTTTTCCATCTCATTGACCTTCTGCATTCTTCCATCCAGTTCTCTTCTGATTGCCGCTGCTTGCTCGTCAGCCGAGTCCAACTGTCAAACAATTATGAGTTTGATTATTCATTTTTTTTTATGCCATAGGTGGCAGACAAGCAAACGGGCCGCCTGATGGTAAGTGATCACCGTCGCCTATGGATACCTGTAACACTGGAGGCATCACAGATACGCTGCCGACCTTTTAAGATTCTATTAACAGCCCTTTTGAAGAACCCAATATTGTAGCTACTCGGGAATACAGGTGGAGCTCATTCCACATTTTGCAGGTCATCATCATTGTTAACTATCAAACAATCGTCAAATTATGCCTTGTTGTGATTTTGATCATTCGTCATCAATTCATTATTAGGTACCTACGCGTCTGTTTTCACACCTAAATCATACTCAACGGATGAATTTAGCGAATGTGTGCTTAAGTCCTATTCTAATGCAAACACAGGGCTACATTAATCTCGGATAATCTACGGTTATTATAGGATAATGTGTAAAATCGCGGAGCGCTCCTATATTCAAAATCACCCTATATCTACCGACAATGTGTTATTATTTTATGCACACATTCCATCCCTAGAGGTTTAAATTAACATTCCCGGTCCTGTAGGAATAATTACGCCGTTAAATATTTGACTTTGTTATAAACATCGGAATTAATTAACTTGCATAATTAAAACGTTTGGAGGAGCATTGTTTAACTCTACTCGGGTTTATGAGTAAATATAAACTGTATTCTATCGCTGTTGTAGCTCATTGGAGTCCTAAGTAAATTAACTCCTTGAAATATGTATGTCCAAATTCGTAGGCTGTTCGAAAATGATACTTAGTTAATTTTAACAAAATAGGATGACTAAATCATCCTGTTTTATCGTCGGGCTAATTCTCCGACACTTTTATCATGATCAGTTTCATGTAATTAATATCTGTTTCTGAAAAATCTGTAAATTACCTACTTCGCCAGCATTATTATTATCATTATAGATCATCATCATTAAATTAATCACACTAAATTTTTCCGTTTCATGGATAGCATGTAACACAGAAATATCACTGAGTAATTATTTCATTTAATCGTCTGTCTGGCTACGAAACGAACTCAATTCCGATGCACAAGGTAAACGCTCTACCTACTAAGCCATTTCAGTCAAACAAGATATTCCAATCAACAATTCCTTCAACTCACCAGTAAAGCGTTAAACAGCAACTGGTGCTCGAACTTCTTCACCCCCAGGATCTGCTGGAACATGTCGTAGAGCTGTTCTTTGCTGAGGATGCACTCAGCGTTGAGGCTCTGCTGTTGGGCCCGGGAGGGACGCTTCGAGTCATCGTCCCCAGGGATGCCTGCGAATTAAAATTCAACATTTTTACAGAAAAGACAGAAGGTACAGAACAACTTAGTGATGAGGATATGGTCAAAATTTCTGAAGACTAAAGAAGTACCGTATATTCTGTTCTATTAAACGTCCAGCTGATTGCGGATGGACGACCAATGATAAAATCACGAGTCAGCGAATTCAGAGTAGTCATTGGTCAAAAAACTACCATTTTAGTTGAAATTGACATAATAAAAGAAACAAACTTTGAAGAGAATATTAAAATTTTTGTATTGTTTAAAATGTTCTTTGCTAAGAAATTCGAGTATAAAATTAAATAGTTTTGCTTCAGAAAGACTAAACAAGGGACAGGACAAAGTCAGTAGCAGAGCAGTACCACAGACCACTTTAAAAGTATGAAGAGTACGTAATAGATAATAATAGACCTATAAAAGAAATAGATCTAGGTAAGTGAATGGGACACTCAAAGCTTAGAATAATTTTTAAATTACTTTTTAACTTAGCTTAAAAATATTTGAGGACCAAAATAGTGTCAGAAGAATCATGGAAGAAATTCAAGTTCATTAATGATTAAGGGAAATTCTAGAATGTGGTCGTCATCCTCTTCAATATCAGAGGGCTTCAAGTGCAAAGTAAACTCTTTGCTTTTGGTGCTGGATTCTAAATCTACCTCTATAATGCGAGATAGGGAGTTATCATTAGGGGTCGACATAACGGTACTACCAGTTATAAAAAGTGGTTTTTAATGAAAATTTAGTTTATTTTTTCATATTTAGTTTAATTGATTATGCTTAAAGAATTAGCAAAAGTGAGTCGCTGTTCGTTTAAAATTGTAAGTGATATTTACAACACCTTTTCTCCTCCAGAAATAGTTTAAAATGAAGAAAACACCGAAAGCAACATTGATAACATCGAAGAACATGCAGTGCTTCTTACCTTTGAATTCGTTCTTGAAAAATAAGACATTTTAAATAAACTATAGGACCGTAATTTCCTCCCTACTGTATTTCTTAATATATATTATATAGATAAGTGTAAATGTAAAGAGACTGAAGTGTAAAATTAGCGAGAACCTCAAATTTTGAAAATTGTAGTAAATGTATATATTAATATCTGTTAATATCTTACAACTGTTAAAAAATAGCAAATAAAATAAAGAAAGAAGTCAATCAAAATAATTAATCGTTTTTTTTTTACTTTTTTATTTAAACATGAAAATAAGCGTATACTAAGCAACTTCACGTGACGTAAGCTATAAAATAGAGAAAAAGGTAAATTTTAAAATAAATGATATTATATTATATTTTGTCAAGTGATACCTGTTATTCCTGTTCAGGGTGTGTGAGAGAGACATGTTGTGAAAGACAGGGAAAGAAACACAGACAATGAGACAGACGCAGCCACACACAAATATAGGGTATACAACACTTACATAATGTATGTATATTTTTTAGACTACTAATTATTGACTCTAGTGAAATCTCTAATAATCGTTTAAAATAAATGACTTTTATGTTCAAAAATAAGGTTAACACTTAGCTAAAACGTGATGGTGGATCACAAACTCACACAAATATCAAACATGATAATGGGTAGAATTGAATGAGCATTGAATTTAATAAGGATAAGGAACATGATATATTTAAAGGGAACACCATACAAAATAACATGAGTGCACCATAAGGGACAAAATTAATTCTTTGGAAAGGAATTTGATACCTTCACGGAAAATAAATGTTTTTGCAAGGGATGATGATCACAAAAAACAGTAATACTACATAACTATTAATTTAATATTTTATCAAAATAATTTCTGTAATTTACACTTTGTACCTATTTCTTACCATAGCCTATTAACCTGTGAATATTATTTTTATATTTAAAATATAGTTTACTTCTGTTAGATGACTTTAATAATGTATTTATGAATCGAAAAGACACAAGCGTTTCATACAAACATCCATGGCACATTGCAAACATAAGCTTTTTATTTAATGCATGGACACACATTGCTTGCAACATGCTTCCAATATTAGTTAGTTTTCGACTGATTGTTAACGAATCTTTAATATATAAGTATATATTATTTAACCAAACAATATTGTATAAATTCTTCATTATAGGCAGCCAAGCTTTTTTGACTTAGGTTCCATTTATTATAATTGTGTCGAAAACAATCAGTGTACTAAATTGGTATCAAAACCTTAAGAACATCAAAATCTAGAGTAATATTACTATCATCGTACTGACCTCAGTGGACTTAAATTTCGTCTTTCCCCACTCTATTTATTTCTATAACGTAGTTTTGATGTTCTTTAGTAGTGAACTTAATCTATTGAAACTAATAACTGTCAAATTCTTACCCGTTCCTTTCATGATGCAATCAAATTTAGCTATCCACGACGATAGCACTGTTTCTTTGCTTAATCCATCTATTTCTGGTAAAGACCTGTCAAATTTTGTTAGAGATAAAAATTAACACAAAAAAGATTTACGCGTCATTGCAAATTTAAGATAACTGGAAAGAACAGTACCAATAAATAATTCTGCAAATAAATAAGAAGCAACATCTATGAATAGTAATGAGTCAAGTTCATCCTTAGGAAATGGAAACAAGGTACATAAATTAAACCTAGCAAACGTAGTATAAATGAATATTAATTATTGTTCCGACTAAAGCACCAAAGTTTATTCACTTAAACAAACGGGAATTAAACAAGTTTTACATAATTGTGGCGAATAAATTAAGTCTCGCAAAATGGATTTCAGTAGTTCTAAGTAAAGCAAGGGTGATGTGAAAAATTACATCAGACATTGTCTCAAATCTAAAAGTTATGTAAGTATCTACGGCAAGAAAGCCAGCTTGGCATCTTGCCAACGAGAGAGTAAGAATTTTTCTTTAAAGTTTAATTTTGTGTCATTTTCACTTGGATATTGTAATATCTCACTTTACCGTCCGCTTCTTTGAAATATGTACCAACTGCGGAGACTTAAAAAAATCTACCAGTAATTTTACGGGGATCAAGTACTTTAAATTAAAAAAAATACTTTTTAAAATATATATTTATAAAATATTTATATTTTTTTAAAATACTTTAAATCTTGATTGTTTTAAACCTATCGACAATGCGATATTACGACGACAGACACGACGATGACGATATTTGGAGAGTTTACTTATTGGTCTAGAATGTATGCCAGAATAATAATAATCACCCTTCGAGGGTAGACCTAAATCTCAGCAGTGGGAGGATTAAAGGTTGCATATGATGATGATGTATACCAGAATCAGATGAAAGTGATGTTATTATTAGTGTGATGAATTGGCCAGTGTCTAATTCCAAACCTGACTCTCTTCTCGATGTTATTTCTGAACACCTCACGGAAGTCGTGATGGGAACAGGCGCCTGACTTCACCATCTGTTCTACTCGCTCTGACTTGAGGAACACGTCGTGGTATGATTGAACCGCATTTTGGAAGGCCTCATCTGCTAAGATCTGGGTTTCGCCTTTGAGGAAAGCCTGAAACAAATGTCTGATTGCAGGATCCTACAATGGCTATCCTTTGTCAGTTATAGCAGTCTTAGTAGCAGTAATAGTATCATTTCTCCTGCAATTACTTTAAAGTATATTGGTGTTTTCTCTTTGTCAGTAAGTACTAGTTTTTTCTCTGTATTATAACCATTTTGGAGTGGGCGGGCCACACAAATCGAATGCACCTGGACAGATGGGCAAAGGTCTCCACAGAGTGGGTGCCCCCGACCAGTCGAACCCCAGATCGCCCTCCGACGCGATGACAAACTAGGGAAGTTTAAAAAAGACTGGACGGTGCTGGCCCAAGACCGGCAGAAATGGAAAAAATTGGGGGAGACCTTTGCCTAGCAGTGGGACATTACAGGTTAACTAAAAGAAATAATAACCATTTAGTTTTAGAGTTACCTGAAACCGCGCCTGTAGCGTCTCGAGCTGATGCGGCGTCAGTTTCGTATGCCGCCGCGTCATGTCCGTCGGCTGCTTCGCGTTGAACGGGTGCGCGATACATCGAGACACGAACACGTACAGCTGAAGCCGCCGCTTCTTGTCTTCCTCTAGCTTTTCTATCTTCTCCTGCGAAATCAGCTGCTTTAGTGTTCGTCTCATAAGCTGCTACAAAATCATCATCATTCACAGCCCTCTCTTTCCCCTCCCTATCTATCTATCACTATTTATCCACTATCTATCGGGTCGAACCTGGATCCGATTAGCGTGTGACCGAGGCAGATGGCATAATGGGAGAGAGGCCTATACCCAGCTACAAAATACTTATACCAAATGTATCATTTTGATAAAATTCAAATAATTATGTAAATATTAGATGCGAACCTCGGTTTCACCTGTGCAGGGTTAATGTATATACACTTGTACAGCCTATGTGTTAACCCAGAGCATAAGCTATCTCTACTCCAAATGTTATCAAAGTTGGTTAAGTAGTTACGGAGATACCGGCACGTAGTAACAAATATTCAACCACCCACACTCACGTAAACTTTTCCATTTATAATATTAGTGGGATAGAATTCGTTCTAGATAATCCAGATTATTCTAGATCTAACGCGGTTTCCAATGAATTGTCGTTGATTATATTAAGCCGAAGTTAATTAAAAGTGAACAAAGCATATAATTTCAAAATTCACACAAAATAAAATAGTTCATAATAATTTATAACGTACGTGTGTAACATTGGTTACGTAACCGTCCACATACCTCGGCACTGTAACTTTCACAAAAGAAATCATTAAGCTTACTGATTACGTTTTATAACGAGGGAACTTAACGGCAAACATTGTTATACCTAAATCGTAAATTTATAGACCCTTTACCAGTTTCTATTTAATGCCACATTTGCTCCACGTTACGTCGCGAAATATCGGACAAGTCACGCACATGATTGTAGGTACTGGGGTTTGTTGTTTTTAACGTTAGCAATAAATTCTTCGATAGTGTCGAGAATTTAATAAATTTCACCTCAGAACGTTGCTTACACGAACCGGCTAGTGAAAGAAGCGACGAAGTACCAACAAGAAACATTGCTCGTACAAAGTAAATTTTATAGAATCTGAAAAAAAAACGTTAGTCTGCCGATTGCGGCAATAGGCGTGACGAAAAATTTTAAAATCCTCTTCCTTAATGTGAGTACACATTTACTATTTACAAAAAAGCCTTTATTTCGGTAATAAACTTAAGTTTAACGAAGTTTGAAGCCATTTTTCACATATTTTTTCAACAGTGCCCGAAAACAGCTTGCTTGTGTCATGGCGTCGATTTGACGTCACGGCTAGTAAACATGTCATTGTGTCTATGCGTGATGAGCGGCGGATGACCTGAGTTCACTGAAGCGTGACGTCATACGCTGTAATTGTTGTTTCTGACAAGATGGCCGATTGCTGTATTTTAATGTTTTAATTTATTGAAAATCTTAATAATCTGTTTTTTAAAAATAAAACTAAACATGTGTTTTAAATTTTTTTAATCTGGCTAGTCCCCTGAAAGCATTGAATCGGCGATTTTTGGATACTGTCGTCATGCCTATTATAATACTTTTTAATCAAATCATCAAATCAGGTGGCTAACTAAAATTACAAAATTTTAAACACATTCAAAACATTTTATGAAACAAAAAAACACGGTACGCCGTTTTTAACTAAAAACAGATAAAACAAGATTGTTCATAATATCGTTACGTTATTTTCATAAAAAAAATGTTTACGTCGGACAAAGATAAATATGTAAGTATGTATGAAACGATTCACAAAACACTCTTTCCAAAAAACGTTAACGTAAACAAAGAAGGTAATTTCTTGCTAGGATATGACAACTGTTGTATTTACCTGAGTAGTGACTTGAGGGTCTTGGTCCTTGTCTGAGTGGCTGGCTCCAGAAGGACTCGGCGAGGGCGCCGGCGCTTCGCCCGAACTCGCGCTCCCCGTCGACGTCCTGCGCAGGAACGATCTAAACGCTCTATAGCATTAAGTCATCAATGTAAGTGATACAGTCCACACATACAGACTTCCTTTTGCTTTGACCTATACCGTTTTATACCTTTAAATGTGCCTATTCTCCTTCCTTAGAAGCTCGGGATATAGGTCGCTCTGTGTGTGTAAACTATGTAATGTAGTGGTTCTACAGCTTTAACGTTACTACGTTGTGATTTCTAGAATCTACGACTAAAATCTAGGGTGCTAATACTAGGCTTTTTAAATTCTATTGCTTTTCTACATTTATTTTCTTTGTAGACTTTTCTTCGAAAATTATTGAACCAAATTACAGCTAGCACTAATTAATGCTATTAATATTTAAGCATGATTTCATTAAATACCTTTTAAGTTGCTAATCTTACTATAGCGTTGTTTCCTAAAGCTTAATTATTTTAGTTCGTAAAACTTTTATTAGCTAAATTAGCATAATCTACTTTCTCTTCTTAGTAAGCTCTGTTCTAGAATGGTCCATGAAGGTTAATGGACGTGAGTTATCAAAATGTGATCAGAGCCCGTATTTACATAATGTCAGACGCTTTCCAAATTCGAGGGAGCAGATTCCCGTAAGGCTTAATTTAATTTCCGACATACATAATTATTAAGGTCAATGCTAATTTTAATTGTTAAATTTTATCAAGCTGTAGGTAACTGTATTTTTGGGTAAACAAAATTATCCGCGTACAATAGATTTATTTCTTTTTTTATAACTTTTCGATTCGGAAAGCTTCTAACAGTTTATCATAAAGGGACGGTTCAAAAGTGGTAGTTCAGATACTCACGCATGAGGAGGTGGCGCGAGAGCCGCCTGTTCTCTCTGCCTAGTGGCGGGGTGGAGAGGCGCCGCTAGGGGTGCCGTCGTTAGGGCACTTTGAGCTATTTAAAAAGGTTTAAAATTGATTAGTAAATTTTTTATCTTGTAATAAGCAAATTACACCTCGCTAAGTCGACGCCGCTGGTGAAAAGAGGGCTGGCTCATTCCTCGCGCAAATAATTTCACTGGCAATTCAGCGCGGGAGTGCAGCCAGCGTTCTTGGTACCTTGCCACGGGCAAAACCTACTTTTTGATTTTTTGTTTTGTAAATTTCTTTGTTTTAGTTTAGTTAGTTATTTAAGCTTATTTTTAATTTAAGATGTAAATATAAATATGTACTTAAATTAAAAAACATATATTATTATTTGTAATCTCTCTTTATTTTACGCTTAAAAATTATTATCGGCAATGCGAATCTGGTTATTAGCTTCTTACATGCTATCAGTTGATTTGTCGACGATTTAGTCAGCTTTGTAAAATTTAAAGATTATATTTTTAAGATATTATTTGGCTTCAGAATCGTTCTGAATTAAATATTCTCTCAAAGTCATACCGAACACCAAAAAAAAAGGTCTTTCGCTAGTTTTTATAACTGTCCGCTGCCTAACCACGAATGATTTACGTTGAACACCACGAAGTAAACATTATAACCGTCGTTTCGTGTTTCTCTAATAACATAATTTAATTACAAATTACAATTCTAATTAACAATATTCAGCGAAGAAAAAACAACGTAGCTATGATAGATTACCTGGAATTCCCGCAGTTGAGCCCCGGGGCCGCTCCGGCTTGCCCCGGACTGACGGTCGGCCGCCCGCGAGCGTACCGGGTGGCACCACTGGAACAGACGAAGATATAAAGCCTGTCTGGAAAGCTCTATTCTCTAATACGAGTATTCAAGTATTGGAACTCTTGTATTTTAATTAGAAGACTTAATAAAAAAATAAATGACTGCTCGCTGTAACCTGGGTTCCGTGATAAAGAATTGCGCGGTCACAAAGAATTTCTCATAAAAATCAACCATCAAATGAAAAATATGAAAATCGATTTACTGAAATTCCTTGAAGTTTATTTAGAATGCTTGTGAAATCTATGTCAATTACACAGATTAGTTGAAACAATGACAGAGATATACGAAGTTAACCCCTTGTGAATATGATTCTCGATTTAGGTACTATTGATTGGATTCACTTCAAAGTGTGAAATTAAGAAAGTGTAGACTAAATGATTATTAATGGATTTTGTTATAATTAATTAACAATAATCACGCTTGTAACTCACCTGATGAAGGTCACCGAATGTAATCGAAACTTAATTTTTACGTGAGTATTCCCGTATTAATTATAACAAAATTTGTCAAAAACATGTTAGTTTCTATGGTAAAATTATTTATTAATGGGTTAATAAGTTTTATTCGCAGATTAAATAATTAAGTTTAATTATTTACCTGGTAATTTGGAAGGCTGTTTCTTATGATGTTCTTCATCTGTGTCTTCCTCAGATGAGCTAGGATCAATCATGTTGCTGTTTCTGTAACAATAGACAATAGATAAATGATTATTAAAGCAAAAATATACAAACATACAAACATACGAAATATTTAAAAGATGAAAATAAACTATTTTTGCCTTAACCAGTCTCAACTCAGCATAATGCCTGGGGTGCTAGGTCGGGTAACCTCCACGTGGTGCACCCTGGGCAACAGCGGGCGGTAATACTGCAGCTTTTATGCAGTATTACCGCACGCTGGCAAATAACCCGACACGGTGGGCCCGTCCGCGTGACCCTCTGACTAGCAGAGGGCACAGCGTGATGGCTTGGACGGTGGCATTGCTGCCACCAGGGGGGTTTTCCTTGTGCTCCTCGCCGCATATGGGTTGCGGTCGGGAGTGCAAGGAGAGGAGGAGGGTGGACGCTGGAAGCGTGTGCCGTATGGGGCCAACCAGCGGCATACGCTTTCGGCCTACATAGGCCGGGATCTCTCGTTGCCGAGCGTGGTGAAAGCCGTGCTCGGCGGCGAGAGATCGTGGCAGGCCGGGGTCTCCTTCTGCGAAGAGGTGATGACGCAGAAGGAGGCCGCGGAGCGGGTCAGAGAGGACGACGCCCGATCTGACCCGCTCCGGCGCAGACGTGGGAGCGAGGAGGCGGTTCGCCCGTATCCTCGCTCCTCTGCAGTGGGGTTGCCGGGAGAGTCGGGGGACTCTCCCGGCCTGCACGACCCCACAGTGACTGTCTGGGGGGTGATCCTGGGGAACAGGGTCACCCCTCCATATACGCGGGGGGCCCTAATCGGGCCCATCGCCGGGGCGAGGTGGCGATTGCTAACGCGACTCCACCTTGCCCCATCTCAGGCGGATGCCGAACACCCCAGTGGTTTTAGTGGGTATGCCGCCGCAGGGCGGAGACTCCCACATAACCACCCTGCCTCCCCCGGGGCGGGCGTGGTATCCATAAAGGATTTCCACTGGGTAAACAAAAAAAAAGCATAATGCCTGTCGTAGACAAAACAACTTAATTTTAGAACATTCGTAAAAATAAATCCGAAACAACCTTTTGCGTCTCTCTAATGTTTTCCTGTATTTTGACTTTTTGGTGGTGTCAATACAGTGATATTGTGTTGTAAGATTAAACCCCTATTCCATTGTCAGCATAAGATATACAGTTATACAAAGTGTAGGTAACAGAAAAAGTGTAGCAATACTTAAGGGTGTTCTTCTACACGTCAAACGCCACGTAAACCACTTTTGTGACACATGTTTGCTAATTTCGCTAATATCGAGTCTCCAATCTCTATGAAATATTTAGTCACATGATAAATTTTCTATGGAGATTCGATATTTTTTTCTCGAATTTAGCAAACTTGTGTTCTGGAAGTTGTTCAGTTTGACGTGTAAAAGGTCGCCCTTAAGTATTACTACACCTTTTCGTTACACCTTGCATACAGTTTTCCTTATCTTTTTGTTAGATATGGATGGTCTTTCCTTGTTCTGTCATCTGTATCGATTATCTGCTAATCAGTTCCCTTCGACCCGAGATATTCGCAATATCGTTCATACTTATCGTTTCCTTTTCAGATATTGATGCTTTGATTTCGTAATTAACTTTTACTTCGCAACTATAGTACCTATTATTGGAGGAAACCTCGTGTGGTGTGATTTAATAATATTTATTAGAGAATCGAATGTTTCATCAGTCGTTTATTTGAAAAAATATTCGTACAAGGTTATTTCATTTCTATGGCCTAGCGACTTTTTTTTTTTATAAAGAATAAATCAGCATTAGACCACCAACTCGCCTGTTGGTAAGCAACGATGTGGTCGAAGATGGAGCACGCAGATTTAGAAGATACCTATTCACTCTGTCCTTGAAAAGTCCAAGATTATCTCTCAGGGAAAAAGGAAGCCGGAAGTCTGTTCCATTCCCGGGCTGTACGGACGACTAAAGCTTTCTGAATCACCAATAACGGTACGTTTACCTTTGCGTACATTTACCTAATATAATTTATTACTTCGCAAATCTTTCTATCTAGACAAGACGAATAAACACAGTCAATCATACCTTTCAGTCTTACCGATCACGTAACCTCTCACGAATCAAAATGAGCACTATTCCAAATGTCTAGAGTCCACAATAGAAAACCCGTATTGAAATAGAACAATGAAATCGATGGCCTCATGCAAGCTATGAATAATTTAGTAGAATCTGCAGAACCCTTGCCATGTTAGAATAGGGTAGCGAGGGGTTGGAGGGTTTTTAGAATTTCATCATAATATTAAAATGAACCGCTGCGGCGCTGGATGTGGCGCGGTCTCGAATATTTCTAGGATAAGTTTTGTAAAGTTCTTTAGAACTAGCAAAGCTGTTTAATCAGAAGGAAAGTTTTTAACTACCTCTAGTTTAGTATTTCATAATATATTATTTTATGGGTACAGAATGACCAAATATATAATATTACGAACGACTAGTTTAGTGGTTAAATGCCCATTACTTATAGAGCTCTAAATAATATCCAAAACCAAGCCAAACCCCACTGAAACCCATTTGTTTCTACATCCGAAATAAGAAAAACAAAAAATCGACTGCAAAATAAAGTAACCAATCTCCGGAGATAATGACAAATCTAAACCTCGCATCCTAAATTCTGTCAAGCCATTAAAATAACAGCAGGCCACAAAAACAGACTATCATACACAAACACACCCGAAAAATATCACCCTCTTTCCGGGAAATTGGGTTAAAGGAAACATAACATCCAGCCTATATTAAATCTGCCATTTCACAAATGAGGTCGTTTTAAGATACATCGAATCCCCAAAATGGAGCTACAAATATTTCGTGAAATCAGAGAAGATACAAATACCCCAAAACGTGATGCTTGGGAAAACAAATATTTCAGGAACGAAATGACCTTTGCCTGGAGAATATGGGACTGCTCCCGTTTGTGTCCGGGGCTCCGGGGCTTAAATAACAGGGTATAGGTACGAGAACGGGAGCGAAATTTTCACTATTAACTTCGTGTTTTATTGGCCGATCATTTTGACCGACGAAACAAAGGTCTGCAGTGTTAAGGAACAGATGGGTTTGTTTGTTGTATATACTCGTATATTTGTTCGTCGATGACTTTAACACGCTAGACCCGATCTTTATTAGATTTTGTTGGCGGTAGTTCATGCTTTAATTTTAAAGTTCGGATACGAACAAAATTAAGGATTGTGAAGATTTGGGGTCATGAGGTCACAATTCAAAGCAGTCACAGTATGAAGTAGACAACTAGTAATTATTAAGTGTGTTTGTTTTGTTATTTCTGGTTTGAATTATAAATAATTTATATTTTTGTTATAATTAAACACGGGAATACTCACGTAAAAATTAACCACGAAATACCACGTTAGTTTCCATAGTAAAAAAATTATAAACTGTCTATTTTTATTGTTTTATATATTGCTCGTTTTGTCATATTATTAAGAGAGGAAATATATAATTATTATGGGCACAAAGTAAAGTAAACAAAACAGTAAAAACTGGCCCAGATCACAGATCACTGATCCGAAAATTCGTCAAAAAACTCCCTTAATACCTCAAAGAATTCCAAGATCGATCGTCAATTAAAACCGAGAAGAATGTTAACGACCCGCCGCAACTTCCAGAGCATTTTCTAGAAAAATAGCTAATTAAGCAAAAGTCACGTTCCGCTTTGGTAAAAGGAAAAACAACACTCGACATTCCACTCCGTAAGCTGACAACAAACAACCATTGTGTGCTTTCATACTGAGCGAGAAAGGCTGTATTCTGGGCCGTTCGAGATTAATCTGGTCATTCTCTTTGTCCTCACATTTCTAATTTTATTTTATACTAGCTGACTCGACAGACGTCCTGTACACACGTCTTAAAAAAAGATGGACGAAATCGGTAAAGTCGTCCTCAAGTTATGTCATTGTCCTGCCCGAACAGCGCCACCTACCGTATCCAATTGTGAATTTAAACCATTCTCGAATGCTCTTGAACACACACAAAAAATTTCATAAACATCGGTCCAGCTATAAATTTAGGAGTTCAGTGACATACACACGTACACAAGAAATATATACAGGGTTATTCATAAAGGGTATGCTAAGCCGAAAAGGGCTCATAGTACTCATCATTATGAACAACTTTTGCTATGGGACCAACTCGAAATTCGCGAAAAAAAATCAGCTGGTCAATACATTTTGTCGAGTGTCATTGACATTTTTCTATGGAACAGCTGATTTTTTTTCGCGAATTTCGGGTTGGTCCCATAGCAAAAGTTGTTCATAATGATGAGTACTATGACCCCATTTCGGCTTAGCATACCCTTTATGAATAATCCTATATATGTATTAAGTAAGTAAGGTACAAAAGTAATTGACAAACTAAAAACTTAAATAAACTAATCCAGAAATATACAATACTATTAAAAATTAAAAAAAATATCTTTATTTCAGGCGAGTAACAAATATGGCGTTACAAGAACAAAATATAAAATACTAAAATTACGAGTAAGTACAAGTAAAATGTTAAAATAATCTTAAGGGCTATTTATAGGCTAGGTTATAGAGAATCTCTTAGACAAGTTTTTGCGCAGGTGAAAATTTTGACGTTACCATGTTTGTATAATATTTTCTTGAACATTATGTATGTGCGTAAAAATATTCATAAATATCATAAACGAAGTGAATATACTAGCATAACAAGGAACAAGTTTAAACTTGTTCTACCTAAAATTAGATTAGCCAAAACTGGCAACTCTTTTGTAAGGAACGGCGTACTATTTTATAACTTGTTGCCTGTTACTCTAGTAAATAAGAAAGACACAGATTTTCAAAGAATTTTAAAAGATTTTTTAATTGAAAGGGCTTACTATAAAATTGAAGACTTCGTCTGTGATAAAGTCTCTTTACGTAAATTGTATTTAGACTGTAATAATAATACTTGATTGATTATACCTACTATTGTAGTTATTTTATACATTGATATTCTGACATTGCAATTATTTATATAATTTTTTTGACATTCTAATAATATTGTTTTCTTTGACATTTAATTTATTGTGTATTAATTTATTCATAAAAATTGTATTTGACATTCATAAGTGTCTTGACTGATTATACCTACTATTGTAGTTATTTTATATCTTGATATTTTGACATTGCAATAATTTATATAATTTTTTTGACATTCTAATAATATTGTTTTCTTTGACATTTAATTTATTGTGTATTAATTTATTCATAAAAATTGTATTTGACATTCATAAGTGTGCATTGATGTACCCATATTTGAATAAATTATTTTGAATTTGAATTTAAAAGCGACAGTGACCGAGGTAATATCTCATTCACCAGAATAGGCTCTCGTTGTTGTTGGCGGTTTTCCTAAGAGGGAAAACGTCAAGATTTGATTACACGTCTAAATGTGACGAAAATCCGCCAGTGTTGGTTTAACTGAGCTGTTTTTTTGTGATTGGCTAGACGGTTGACCACAGCTTACTTGATTTTAAAAGATGGTTATAGTTGATGATAGTAAACTAACTTAGCCTGGAACACTCCAGAGTCAAACATTTTTCAAGGTGTCTCTACTTCTACGGAAAGCATGTACCTTTTTCAACTTCAGATCAAGTAAAAAGCAGATACATATAATGCTTCCTTAGACCCAGGTGAAGCCATAAAACTAGCCTACAGCCCGTGTACGTATACTTTACGCTAATATTGAATTATTGACGCATAAAAACTACCCGAATCAATTTTCAATTCTTACGTCAGTTGTTCAGAGAACGTAGACAAGAAAAATAAGTAGTTTTAGTCGTCACAAAATAAGAGGCCCGTTTGGACACTTGAGAAAGACCTACCTATAATATTCAAGTTTAAGTTAAATTTTCGAATCGTAACCTTAATCCAATGTAGGTAGTTTGCAATCCAAAATCAAATCGATCAAATACTCATACAAACTTGAATTGATTTATCGTGAGTATCGAGTACCGAGTCGTATGGTTACATCACTAGTTACGTCGCAATGACAATCGTCCAAACGGGCTTCTTATTTTGTGACGACTATAATAAGGATAGTTTGTATGCGTCAATGACCAATGTGTGCTTGAAGTATACGTAAACGGGTAGTAGGGTAGTTTTTTGACGTGACAACGTCTTATAAATTGGTTTGCCGGGTGACACTTCAAGAAACTGCGTTACGCTCCGCTCACGTTATGCGCTCACAATGAGAGCGAGTGAGAGGCACGCGTCCCTTCCACTCGGGCATGGTTAGCCCGCCTAAGAGCGAGAGAGACAGACATAAAATTTTGTTAATATGAAATTCAGTGCGAGATTCTTTGTATAAATTAATGTTTTAAATATAATTCTTTGTATAAATAAATGTTTTAAATTGTTACTATTATTTCATCCTTCTTCCTACTATACGAATGAATATTCACATTAAAATTATTTTACCACTCAAAGTCGTTGTCACGTAAAACTTTCGCCCGTATACCGACTTTACAGGCAACCAATTTTTTGGCTTCACCTGGATCTAAGGCAGCACTATATCTGCTTTCTACTAGATCTGAGTTTTCAACTAACTTTGCTATCTGCCGGAGAGTGTGACAGTACTTCGAACAAAGAGTCTGCGCTAGAATGAAAACGGTCTAAATAACTAGTAGATACATATAGCTTTTCTTAATCTGTGCTCGCTGGACCGGAACACACCGTTTAGCTCTTTGCGGATAGATTTTCGAGTTTAGGCGACCAGTAGAATAGCTCCTTCTAATAATTTAAAAACTAAGTAGGTAGCTTTTCTTCATCAGATGCTCAGACACTGTTAAGATTTACAAAAAACTTGTTTTTTTTTTAAATTCCATGATTGGCTTGCGTTTGAACGCAGTCTCGTCTGATGGTGTATTTTTTTATGTTATTGAGTGACGAGACGAGCAAATCGCTCGCCTGATGTTAAATGTCACGTTTGCCCATAACAGGTCTGCACCACCCAGAATTTTGATTTTTTTAAAGACCCTGCGAGGCACAGCACTGCGCTCGTTACCCTGAGATATAAGATGTTAAATCTTCTATTTGCCCTGAAATTTCACTGGTAAGCAATAATAATTATGGTCTCCGATGGAGCACGTGCGCCTAGAAGAAACCGCTTCGCTCTATTCGTAATTATATTCTGTAAAGGAAACTATAATCCACCTAGCAACCCAAACCATTCTATTAAATGTAGACAGGAGCAAGTTCTAAACCACGGGAACTAATTAGGTCAAAGTACAGCCTTAACTATTCTCTAATCTATGACACAGCTTTACTTAAGTCCACAGAATAATAATAGTATGTATGAAGCCAAGAATACTGTGATACCGCTCACTACTTAATGGGTTGATTACAGGTAACGAGTACAGTGGCGAGATAGTAAATGGGCACACTCAGCCGAGCAAATGAATCATGGTTCTAGTGACTGTCTCGCCTCGTCAAACTGTTTACACAATCCGAGTACTCGGCCGGAGGCACTGTTTCGCACTGTACTCGTTAGTGCCTTTTCACACGTACCGATTGCCGTGTAGCCGGCACCGGTTACCCGGCGGTGAAGTGTATGGGCATGGTACATAGCTTTCACATGTACCGGCGTTATTTATCCGGCAGGCGGGTACATTTGACACCGGGTATCCGGCGCCGGCTACCCGGCAACCGGTACGTGTGAAAAGGCACTTAGTGTAATCAACCCATAACACTTGACTTATTTGATAAAGTCCAGGAAGAAAACCTATTGTTGAAGCTAAGCTCGGGCCTCTGAGAAATTGTTAAACCCTCTTGAAGTTTCCACTGTTGTTGTTTGTTTAATTTAAGCCGAGTAAATAGTTGTGCAAAATATTGAGTACCTAATTAGTCATTATCTGTCTTTTCAATTATAGTCAACACTTTTCAACTACATAAATGACTATATTATATCATTTATGTATCAAAATGTAAATGTACAAAAAACTAAAAAATGCCTAATTGTAGTGTCGTTAAGGGAGGTACTCGTAAGAATACTAACAAAAGATTGCCAACCCAAGAAACCACTGCATCAACAAGAGCAGCGCTCTTAAATACCAATCGCCAAACCAAATTAATCCATTTCCAATAAATGTCAGTCGACGCCGCTGGTGATAAAAGAGCTGACTAATTCCTTACGCAAAAAAATGTCTAGCTATTCAAGACCCTGTGCGGTATAACCCGCGGTCACCCTGATATAAGTTGGTCCAATGCCATCAAAATAATTGCAGGAAGTCCTCAGCTGGATAGTAAATGCAATTCAGCTCCATTTAACATCCCCAAGGCATCATAAACAAGTTTTAATAGTTATAAATGGTGACGTCAGCAACCCTAAAGGTCGTGACGTCATGTTTTGTTTTTCTCAGACGTTGCTTTTTATTTGCGTCGTAGAGAGGACACGCAATAGAAAAAAATAAGTACATGTTATTTGTGTTTAGGCTTCGATGGCTATATTTTTACTTTTCTTACCGCTGCGGTAAAATATACTTCCTAGATACCTCATCATCATCATCATCATATGCAACCTTTAATCCCCACTGCTGGGATACAGGTCTACCCTCGAAGGGTGATTAGGCCGTATTCCACCAAGCTGGCCAAATGCGGGTTGCTGGAATTCACATCCGCCATTGAATTTCTTCTCCGGACGTATGCAGGTTTCCTCACGATGTTTTCCTTCACCGAAATGCATGGTATGTAAATTCGTACATAAGTCCTAAAGAACTCATTGGTACGTGTCGGGGTTTGAACCCACCACCTCAAGAATGTGAAGCGGCTGTTCTCCCACTGAGCTACCACGGTTTTCTAAGTACAACCCGGTCACAATATCTGTGCACCTCGCTGGAATGCGTATAGCCTTATATAGTCGTACTGTCGCACCGGGGAGTGCGCGGAGAGGTGACAGGGGAAGCGGGAGAGGCTCCCGCTTCCCCTGTCACCTCTCCGCGCACTAGCGCTAGGTATATATTATATATAAGGCTATATATAATATATACCTATATAATAGACTATATAAGGCTATACGCATTCCAGCGAGGTGCACAGATATTGTGACCGGGTTATACCTATACAATTATACATGGTTATAAACCTTGGGACGTACCAAGCTAAAAACACACTCATAACTCTTTATAACTTTTACGGGCCAACCATGAAACCGCGAAAAAATCAGCTGTTCTAAATAAAAATGCTGAAGACGGAAATGCTGTTTTCGCGACTTCAGGCTTGATCCCATACGACCTCCGGCCACCGTAGACGCGGGCCTGTGGACGGTGAGCTATTGGGCTAGCTCGCTGTCCGTCCGTTTTATGACGACACAGGCCGTGTCGACGGCGCGTTCGTGTTCCACGCGCGCCTCAAAGAGATGTCAGCAACATGGAAGGGGCCCGAAAGGGCCCCTTCCATGTTCCCGTCGGGGCTGCGGGTAGAAGTTACCGCGGCCTCGGCGTCACAAGGGCGTAGAAGGAACATGGGTGGTTTTTGGTCAGTAGAAGTCTGACACTCCCTTCCGCTCTGCCCAAGAGTGGGAGGGGTCATTTGATGATTTCCCACCCCCAAAAAAAAAAAAAAAGGCTTGATCCCATAGTAAACGTTATGCAGAATTATGGGTAAGGTCTCTCGAACACAACGCTTCGCAAATCTGCGATATCCACAGAATTTGGTCTCTAAGCGACTTACGCAATATCAATTCTCGTATGAGTTTGTCCAAAGAAATCCATCGTCAAATCGCGGTTCAAACCTGGACCCGATTGGCATGTGACCGAGGCGACCGAGGTGTGGGAAAAAATATCGAGTCTCCATCCAAAATATTTGGTCACTTTATCAATTTTCTATGGAGATTCGATATTTTCTTTCTCGATTTTAGCAAACTTGTGTCACAAAAGTTGTTCACTTTGACGTGTAGAACACACTTAAGTATTTCTACACCTTTCCGATACACCTTGTATAGGTAAGAAAATAGTGACATAAGACCCAAGTTGCCTCAACCCTAAATCCTACATTTTGATCCGCACCGGCTTTTCTTTTCATTTTCGTAGAGACAGTATTTCCCTGGCTCGTCGAGTAGCCATTGTGATATCGGTGGAACGGGAAATGTCTCACGAATTTAGGAATCTGTCGGAGAAAGGAAAGAAGACGACGAGACAGAATGGCTTTAGCTGAAAATGAACTAGAGATTTTCTTCGGGAATCTTTTTAGAATTTATTTTTGGATGCCTAAAGTAAGCTAAGGACGGTAATGGTTTAGAGTATTTAGTCTATATTTGAATAAACATTACATTACATTTTCGTGTTAAGGTTGATAATATAGTTTCTCAAAGGTTGATTGATATACATACTAAACACTTGTACGAAGGGCTTTGATTCCACCGCTATTGTATACGTACAGCTATCGTAGAGAGTGAAATGCTCTGCCCAAGTGAGTCAGGACTCGTTCCTTATATAGGTATATAGATAGTTTTACTAACTTTTTAGGTACTGGGTTAAAATACTATTGTATAGGTACGTACTAAGTTTTAGTTATTATAGTTTGTGAGTTCTGATTACGATTTTAACAATTTGTTGGCTACCACTTTGAAAAAAATGTCTAAAATCTATATATATAAAAATGTTATGTTGGTTTGTGTACGCTTCAAAAACTCAAAAAGTTCTGCACCGATCGAGCTGAAATTTTAGCATGATATATAATATGCATCAAGGATTGTTTTTATCTATTTTTTTTATCCACAGCGAAGCGTGGTAGGGAACAGCTAGTAATTTATAATTTTACATTTATCTCTACGGCCGGGTGCGTAAACTAAAAATGGAGCACGTAGTGTTACCTGCCCCATTTTAGGGCAGTGTAGGTAAACTTCTGAAGTATCTACTCGTTACCCTTATGAAGGCTGAAGTGAGGTAAAAAGTTGTGCAATTTGTTGAAATTACTAGCGTGCACGTTGGGGCCCTATTCTAGTAAGACATTATCTCGGTCACTGTCGCTCTCATTGAAAATGTGAAGAGAGTGAGAGAGCGAGATAATCTCAAACGGCACAGAATACTAGGGCATAGCCCTTGGTCATGTAGAACTTTGACTAAATAAATAATGAGTGGGAAATTAGGGTGGTGTTTTTAATGCTGAAACTAGAATGGAAAAACTAGAGTTGAAAGGTTAAAATAGGTATCATAAGTAAGGTTTTGGATTTTGGACTACAAACACATGACTTGTTATTTGGTTACGTAAACAGCCCTAATTTTAAAGATTAGGTTGAACCTCTGAGATATGGTTGAACCTTCTTAAACTTTGCAATGTTGGTTTTAAGTAGGTGAAAATAGTTTTGTTTATGTATATAGTATAGTGAAATATAAATAAAGTACATAGTATGGTGCCAAATCTAGAGTAGGTACCTACTAAATTTTATCGTTAAATTTTGTATGCTACACATATTAAATTTAATTAACCGTATAAATTAACATAATTTTAATAAGAAAAAAAATTGAGAAAGAAATTAAAAACATTATTCAACATTAAATGAAACATTTTTTGCCATATTCTCTCGAAATAAAAAATATAGCATTAAGTACTTCGTGAAAATACCCTGCCCTTTTTTCCTGCTGACAAAAATCAATGTTAGAAAACAACAACACTTACACTTCACAATGTAAGTAAAAGTTCCAATTAAGCCTCTTACACTACTCCCTTCCACCTATCAAAAGATAAGGGTTTTCCGCTTACCTCCACCCTTAATACACCACCCCACTTACGTGCCCGACCATTACTTTTTAACGCGGGCATTAGGTAAAGGTGTGTATAGACCAGACATTTTATAATGCAGCATTTAGCAATGAGGTTATTGGGCAATTTCCATACATGTAAAAAAAGAAAAAAAAGTGTCTTTTGCAGGTGTCCAAATTAGTAAAGTCCTGGTTAGAAATAGTGAATTATCAAAAGTAAGATCAACAATTTATATTTTTTTTATTTATAAAACTAATAAGAAAATTGTCGCTGTTTTATTGCGACACCTCATGAAATCATGATATAATCTTCGAGTAACGCAGATTTAAAGAACAATATTTTTTTTATCCCAAAAGTATGCGCTATTGGTAATATAATTACCAAATACGCATTGAAAGGAGAAGAAATCTCCGGGTATTTTTTAATAAATCGACGCAACACAGAACAGCGAAGTTATTAGCTATTGCGGAACATTTTTTCTTTATTTGAAAATATATGAGTAGGTAATCCTGTTTCATTTATTACGTTGCACGCGTAGAATCAAATGCACAGCCTAAAAATTTCAAATGCGATTCATTTTTCTTTTGTTCGTAAAGTAAATAAAAGAGCAACGTTGCTCTCCACGTTACGTTGCACAACGTCTGTACCCCGCTTTATAACCACACGTCTGATTAACTATGCAGAAGTCAACAACGTTGGCACAAAAATTATGAACATGCTAAGTATACAGGGTTATTCAGAAAGGGTATGCTAAGCCGAAAAGGGATCACAGTACTCATCATTGTGAACAACTTTTACTATGGGACCAACCCAAAATTCGGGAAAAAAGAATCAGCTGTTCATATATTATGGAACATGAGCCCTTAGCATTTCGGCTTAGCATACCCTTTCTGAATAACCCTGTATACAGTCCTCACGGATGCTACGGTAACAATACTGGTCATTGTTTCGCGGGTTGTTTTAACGAACCCCTAAATAAATACAGAAATAGGGCTCTGATTTAATCTAGGGGCTACATTGTTGTTGATTTTGCAACTGGTTGTGAAATTAGGGGTGGTGGCACCTTTATTGTGCGAACTGCTAGAGAGTGGAATGCTCTGCCCGAGTGGGTGTTTCCCGGTTGCTATAATCTGGGTGTCTTCAAGTTGCGAGTGAATCGGTTTCTTCTAGGCAAGCGTGCTCAATCGTAGGCCGCATCGTTGCTTACCATCAGGCGAGATGGCGATCAAACGCAAGCCTATCAATAAAAAAAAATTGCTCGGTAAAGGGATGCGCAGAGCAAATGTTTTTTTGACTACATTCAGTCAGCAACGCTGTAGACAATCCTACGGTTTAGTTGTAGATCTCCAGTTTTTTAAGCTGTCTCAATTTTTAGAAATGTTTAACCCCCTCCTTTTAAAGTTTTTTGCCAGTGCTATTTTACGCGATTTTTCATCAAAAGGCATTTGAGCATGAAATGTAGATTTTTGATAGATTTTACAGATTTTTACTGTTTTTTAGAGTTAGTCATGTTGTGTATTCTATTTTTATTTTAATTTTAGTTATTCTGTTTTGAGATTTTGAATTGAATATAGACATATTTTGTAATCCTATGATATTTGAATGATTTTTTAATTAATGGTATTGTAATTTGTAATTTTCAATTTTATTATTTTTTATTTTTTTATGATTTCTGATTTTATCTTTAATTTTAATTTTGTATTATGTAGAACTTAACTATATGGACATTTGTGGTCTGAAATAAAGATTATTATTATTATAGCTTTTTCCTTAGACAGGGTTGGCAACACTGATCAGGTCCGTATGGGGGTTTCTTTATCTTTATCCTTAAGATTTTGAATTTAATCAAGATCTATCCAGCTTATAAAACATATAAAAAGGACTTTCAGAGCCTATAAAAGCACCTATTTTTGCATTCATAATGTTACTGCTAAGAAGTCTCATACTTAATACAAAAGCAGCTATCGAAAATTCCTCACATTTTTTGCTCGAAATAGTTTTCCATCAAAAATTTAAGGAATCCGAAAGAAAACGAACTCCGCCGTACGAGTAAACGTAAAAACCGAATTCAGTACGAAGCCAAGTGCTTTGCATAAAACACAGTGTCGACTACACGGGCCGTAATGCGCCGACACGGTTTCTGGCTCGAAATTATGTCAAGCTCATAAAAGTTCTATATATAGTATGTACAGGGTTATTCATAAAGGGTATGCTAAGCCAAAAAGGGCTCATAGTTCTCATCATTATGAAAACTTTTACCATGGTACCAACGCGAAATTTGCGAAAAAAATCTGCTGTTCCATAAGAAAATGCCAACGACACTCGACAAATGTAGGTATGGAACAGCTGATTTTTTTCGCAAATTTCGCGTTGGTACCATGGTAAAAGTTGTTCATAATGATTAGTACTATGAGCCCTTTTTGGCTTAGACCCTTTATGAATAACCCTGTAGTTGGTAGAGATACTCAGAGCTATGCCAAACAAAGGCTGTTGAAAGAAGGATTGCTTTCTGGTGCATGGGGGTTTTTCAATCCATAACAAGTGATAAAAGGAATGAAATGAAGGATAAAGTTTAAAAATACTCTCTGAAAACAAGATTGTTTGATTTAAAAAAAAATTGGTAGTCTGTAAAGTCGGTTTACGGGCGATAGTTTAATGTGACAACGTCATAACAAAACATTGATGAAATGATTGCATACTTTTCTCGCTCCGATCGTAACGTTACAATGAGCGTAACGGGACACTTTTTCGTGCGTGCAGCCGGCGTTCATCGATTCATTAGACGTTGTCACGTCAAAAATCTATCTATGTATCTACCTACTACCTACTCGTCATAGAATCTAATGAGCTCAAACTCGATGGAGTTGCTTCGTTTCGTTACGGAGTTTCTATGGCTACTTCTCGCTGTCATAAAATTAGTGAAATAAAGAAAGAATATTCATGAGACAAGACCAGATTATCATTCAAGAAGACGTCATGTCGTACAAAGAGACCGTAAAAGGCTATCATTTGACTTTAAATTAATTAAAAGCAATTGATTTAGTATATTTCAGACTTCCAAGTCTAAAAATTACTGCTTCGGCAAGTGCGTTTGCTCATAGTGATATTTTTTTGTATCATGTTCTTTATTTTTTTGCTTTTAGCTTTTGAACATACGAGTACTTAAATGTTACGTCGGGCCGATTCCACGAGCCGCCGACCACACAGGTCGCCGAGTCACCGCTTCAAACCAAGGGTGTTGCAACCGATTCTCCATAAAACATACCTTCCGATGAAGCCCTCGAGTCAGCGCTTCAATTCCAAGAGTTTATTACTGTATTAATTCTACCGATTGTTCAATTCATTGTATTCCTAACATCGGGTGCAATCGCACATTTAGGTACCTAGCGAAATGTAGCTATAGATTATAATTTTATACATTAAATAGAGTTTAAGTCAATTTGGTTTTTCTTTTGGATCCTTCGGCTGCGGCCTATCATAATTTACAATAGAACTCCAAAATTCTCGACAAAAGTCCAAAATTCATAATAAATGAAAAAAATACACACTGACGCTTAAACAGGAACGAAGTGTCCCTTAAAAAAGCTAAAATAGTAGCCCTTAATACAAATAACATCGTTCCCAAGTGTTCCTCTCCGCTGTAAACTCGGCAGTCGGCGCTCGTGAGAAATTTACGGCAAGTTAATTAGGCTTTGTTGGAAAAGAAAACAGTTTTTTGAGTTTATTTTATTTACATAAGTTCGAATGAGTTTTTGAAACGGCAGCTAGGTTCTTTGAGGAAACTCTTTGCGCGAGCCTGAATTGAATCGCTCAGGCTTTAGTGTGTTCTGTCAGCTAGAAAAATCCTAATAATCCTAAGAAATATGCTAAGCCGAAAAGGGCTCATAGTACTCATCATTAACAACACCTTTTACTATGGGACCAACCCGGAATTCGCGAAAAAAAATCGGTTGTTCCCACTGTTCCAAACATTTTGTCGAGTGTCATTTCAGCATACCCTTTTCTTATAACAGTGTTACTGTTTGGGAAAAATAATTCCCAACGAGTTACAGTGTGGCTGCTTGGTAAAATAATTCCCTTCGAAGAAAGATTAGTAAGTACCTACTGATTTTTTAGTTGGACCTGTGGACTTTTCCCATATTAATTAATTAATTAATATTAATAATTACTTACAGTTTCTTTTCGCATGATGAATGAAATATCCAAACAAACAATTAAGTAATGTAATCTTTTAGGAAATAAACCTTGTTATATTTTTTGAAACAAATGAAAAATGATTCCAAAAATTCATAATAATATATGAACCCTTCTTTCTTCCAGAAATATGTTTCCAAATATCCATATTACCTTCTAAACACTGTCTTCTTCCAGAAACATGTTCCCAAATATCCATAATACCTTCCGAAGACTTCCTTTTTAACACGCTTTTATTAGTTTCACCTGTATGCAATTATGCATGTATGTAACCGACTCCTTTGAGCTCGATTTTGCCCTACTTTGAACGATCAGATTTAATTCAAACTTTGCACACCTGTCAAAGACCGATGACAATGCGTGTTTTTTTAGTTTTTTAAACTATATTTTTTTATTCTAGAATATTTTTTTTTTAATCCATAATACTTACCTTCTGAACACTTCCTATACCTAAAGACATCTCGATTTACTCTTATTAGCCGAGCTTCAAGCCTAGAACTAATAACAGCCTATAGCAGCGCAGGAAGCTTTTAATTACGTCATCTCCGGTAATTGCAGTAAATGGAAACCCTGACAAACTAAGTTGTAGCTCCAGCGGTGTTGCCAGTTGCCAATTTGCCATCCACCCTTACTTTTTAATTGAAACACTTATTATTATTATAACACGCTTTTATTAGCTTCACCTGTATGTTTGTATGTTTGTAACCGACTCCTTTGACTCCTTTTCCTCCTTTCGTTTTTGACCCACTTTAAACGGTCAGATTTCTTTTCAAACTTTGTAGATATATCGAGGACCGATGACAATACACTAAACAAAGCGTGGGTTTTTAGTTTTTTTAATTTTTAACACGCTTTTATTTGTTTCACCTGATAAGTATGTAACCGACTCCGTTAAGCTCGATTTTGCCCTACTTTGGAAGATCAGGGTTAATTCAAACTTTGCACACCTGTTAAAGACCGATGACAATGCGTGTTTTTTAGTTTTATAAACTATTTTGTTATTTTACTCCATTTTGGGTAGATCTTTGAGTCTGCAAATGCTTTATTATTATTTTACCCGACTTTTTTGAGCAAGGTTGCCTTTCCAATGGAAGAATTAATTGAAGCATCGACTTGGGCCCCAAGTCGATGCTTCAATTAATTCTTCCATTATTCTGGCGGTGAGATATTATCTCGGTCACTGTCGCTCGTATAAGAAATGTCATGAGAGTGAGGGAGACGGAGGTATTCTCGAGCGTCCGAGAATAGGGTACTTGGCTTGGGTTTTTGTTGTTGTTTATTCAATTGGTACTCGGCTCTCGGAAACCAATATTATTGGGTTAATTGGAATACTTATTTAATGGTCCACGTTTAATTGAAAGGATCATAAATAAATTCTAATCGTTTTTAATATTTTCTTTTAATTAATACGGGAATATTCACGTAAATGTTAAGTCGTTTACTTTGTTTTTTACGTGAGTATTCTCGTGTTAATTATAACAAAATGTTTCAAACCAACCGGGGGTTTGAAAGTATCCATTGTAAAATCGTTTTTATTTCCCAACGCTAACAAAGGACTGTTATGTTACCTTACGAATATATTCGTAGCATGTTTGAATGTGTGTTTGTCAGCCACGAAAAAAATACTGCACGGAATTTGGATGGTATTTGGAATGGAGATAGGATATACCATACGTTAATAAATAGACTACTTTTTATCTTGTTAAATTTAATGGTTTCTCTAGGATAGCGGGTAAAACCGCTAGTAAGTTATAAATCTGTCACATCGTAGCTTTCAAAGTGCTTAATCCAGATTTTGATGTAGTTTTAGAAAGATAAATAATTTGTTCGAGAGTGTTCCGAGCTACGATTCAAGAAAATCATATCAGTTTATTGTGGTGAAAAATTTGTAATCAATTATATTATTAATGAAAGATCAAACGGCCAAAGGGCGTGCTTAACTCGGCCAGAGAATTAGTATTAAAGTCAACGAGGTAACGTCGCCAGCCTTTTGGGTACCCTACCCGAGGATAGTGACCTAAGCTCTGTTTTTATTTGTGACTAGCTGCACCCAGCGGTTTCACCCGCTGTTTTTTTTACTTTTAAACCTTCCCTGAACATTTACAAATATTTTGAGATCAAAATTAGCGAAATCAGTCCAATCATTCTCGAGTTATAGCGAGCCAAACGAACAGCGATTCATTTTTATTTATAAGAAGATTTTACATTCCGTTTATGCCTATTTATGCTATGTTTCATTATTATTCATTTATCTTCATATTTCTGTGGCAGGGCTTTTGCCAAGTGGGCCACGTATTTCAAGTTCTAGCCAAGAAATGATAAAAGAAAAGCCTAGACTAAAAAAGAACAGCCCTGACCTGAAACTTACTGTAGAGTTGTGCCACAAGCTAGTCTTTGTTTTGGCCGGATAAGTTTAGGTAGGTATTTGTTTTTTTAGAAATGTTTCCGGCAAATCTGAAAATATGAGACGGATAAATTGAACGTTACATGTTTCCACTTATATTCAAAGATCACAAAGTAGTACCTACCATTTTAATAAAATCTCAAATATCATCCAAATCGAATTCTCGGTGTACCTACTAGGTACCTACCTGTTTTAGCTTCAACCAAAAAACGTGCTTTCAATAACATAAACAGTTTAAAAATTCGATTAATTATTAGTTAATTCGTTGTCGTTCAATTTCGATTTTCGAATTTCTTAATTATTGTGTTGCCAAAATGTTTATTCTTACCCTCGGCGATAAGGCTGCTAGTTTTCGAACGAATTTTAAAGCCATAATTACAAATAAAATATATTTGTAATCTGGTATAGCAATACTTTTGAATATTTTTAAAACAACAATAATTAAAAGCAAACCATGAAGCAAAAAAAAGTAATGAAGAATCGAACAGCAAAGAAAATAAAATACTCTGAACAAAGAGTTCACCCATACATATTTTCAAACAGTTTCTTATTTGGGCCGTATTATCTTTGAACAAAGTACCTATGGCTTATTCAAATTCTATGGCGTACAGCGTACATACATTAATTTTGAAGAGCAAGATCAAGAGGAGGGCCTAAGGCTTTCACCTTTGTGCCAACACGGCCGATATCCCTCCGAGTGTTTCTTTAATGTTGGTATTTATAATGCAAGCCTCTCAGGATTATAGTGGCTTTTTGCTTCTGATATATTATGGCAATTTTTGTTTATACGAGAACGAGGACTTCTGTTAACCGGAAACGTGTTTGTTATCATAGTCGGTAATCCTGTTGTGCTGATTTGTTTGACCTTTGATATGCTTAAATTGTGTTTTCCGTTGAATTTATTTTAGAGTTTTTTTCAGACTAACGTGTTTCTTGTTTCCTAAGAGATAATTATAGTCTTGGGTTTTTCAAGATAAGAGTGAGTCTGTAGGTATCTTATATGTATGCGTGCTTCATCTTTAACCAAATTTTCGAGTACTAAAAGACGAGGTTGTGCTCCAACGCGGACTTACAAACCAAAAAAAAAGTTTTGCCGGATGTGAAAACTAAACTTGCAACTATTTCATTTAATTTGAAATTGGAATGACACGGACAAAAATATTACCAGCATTTTTTCCGTCAAATAACACGCAACACGGGTCCATAATTAATAATCAGTCTGACCAAATTTTAAAAATTTATTCGGCTTAAATTTATAAAAATGCCGGACTAACATACTTTCCGGAAATTACCCCATCCCTAATCAAGTGTCTGGACCAAGTTTATAGAAAACCACACGGTGCCAATTGAGATGGCGCCAAATAGGCTATCAGAATCTCTATTGCCTCCATTGCTTTTTACTGCAATTTTATTCAATTCCATTTGGGTGGTGCTTCTCTGTAATTAAGGATCTCACTTATAAACACTACTTAAAGTTAAGTGAATTTAGAACTGCGCACTCCATTTTAGTTTTGCGCAAAACTTAAATTTAATGCTTTAGAAAATATGAGGTCCCGGGTTCGATTCCCGGTCGGGCAGATGTTTGAATGATGAATTTAAATATCTGTTCTGGGTCTGGGTGTTAGTTGTCCTTGTCTTTGTGTATGTTCCATGGCATCCCCGACACAGGAATTTATCCTAGTGGGGAGCTATGAGTGTGAAACGTTATTTATTTATTTATTTATTTATTTTATTTTATAAAATCTGCTAAAAAAAATATCAATGCGACACTCGAGAAAATGTATGTAAGGTTTCTTCCCCGATTTCAGTAGTAAAAAACAGAAGTAAAAATCAATTTTTATTTTTTAAATTATTGATTACTTTATATGAGCCATTTTCGCCTTAGCATACCTTTTTCTTAAAACTTTTAGTACTTGTGTAATTATCTAACTTTTAACTATATCAATAAGATTTAAGATAGTTTTACGGGGTTTTACTCAGGCTTCTAAACCAAGTCTTAAGTAATCAGGTAAGTAGGTATATACCAGACCTAAACTCACTTTAGACTAGTACATACAATTATTTATTCTGTGTTCATTTGAATAGGTAATTTACAAACCGATTTGCCGAACTACATCCTCTATTTCTTTGGCCTCTAAACAAACATACCTATTTAAAAAAGAAGACAATACTTAAAAAGAGTACGAAAATAGAAAAAATGTACAATAATGTACGACGTAGAGTCGTAGATACTCGTATGTATATTATGTACAATATGTATGCTCAGATCAAATAGAAAGGAAGTTAGAGTTCCGCCTTAGATGTGAAGCCAAAAACTACCCTACTGCCCGTGTACGTATACTTCTAGCACATATTGACGCATAAAACTACCCGAATCAATCGTCAGTTCTTACGTCAGTTGCTCAGAGAACGTAGACAAAAAAAATTAATGATGATAAATGAATAAAGCACAGCAAAAATTACGCAAAAATAAAAATGACGTCCGATGGAATAATTTTCCACGTGTCTACTTATCGTAAATAACATCTCATGGAACACATAAACATCATAATTTTTAGCTCAAAATTTCATGAACGAATGAATGAATTTCAAATGACATTTTGTCATTCGGATAGTTTTTATGCGTCACTAAGTGCATGAAATTTAGGGTAGTTTTTGGCTTCACTTGGATCTAAGGCGGGACTATATCTGCCTTTCTACTTGATCTGAGTACGTAAGAAAATGTGTTTTCCTTCACACGGCCTAATAAGATCATCTCGTAACAACGAGGTTCCTATATTGGATTGGATTGGCTTTGGTTTGACATCAGATTACTATATTTAGAATGAAATAGGAAAGCGAGGCGGTAAATATGTCGTAGTGTACAGGGTTCTAAGGAAAGGGTATGCTAAGCCGAAAAGGGCTCATAGTCCTTATCATTATAAACAACTTTTACTACGAGGTAAAACCCGGAATTTGCGAAAAAAAACAGCAAAATTTTGTCGAGTGTCGAATGGATATTTTCTATGAGACAGTTAATTTTTTCGCGATTTTCGGTCCCATAGTAAACGTTGTTCATAATAAGTTTATGTTGTTTTAGTCCTTTTCGGCTTAGCTTACCCTTTCCCTGTAACCCTACATGTACAAACGTACCAATTTAGATAGGGTTACGGGCAACTTCCTCACGTCACGTCTGAAACTCGTCCGATGGACGATGGACCAGTCGCCCCATTACCTAGGTAGGTACTCACCTAGATACATAGACTTGCAATTCAGTAGCAAGATATCATATCAAGATTGATTGAATAAGAAGTTGTTTTGTATCAAAATTGTTTATATCAAAATTTCTAAATAAATTTTATTAACTATTAATTTTTTAATACTTATTCTAAAATGTTTTTTGTGCTTTTATTTAGTAGGTAAGTAATAACGGTATCACTGCTTGTTAGAAATTGGAGAAGCCACTGGCTTCCGACATACAGTCTATGACTAGTTCGGAAGACTCTGGGATCTATTTATGTTAATATAATGATGCCTAAAACGATTTCTTATTATTATTTGTATCGACTGAACTGGGACCTGAATAACTCTATATTTTCATAACTTCAATGTATGATGACTATAATGTTGTACACTGGATTAAGCTATGTAGATAGAAAACCGCCCCATGCCAACTCACGCTATGAAGTCATAAGACGACGTAGAATAACGGATCACAAATAATTATTTTTACAAAAAAAAAACAAAAACCGACTTCAAGAGACCACCGCAAGAGACCGACTATTGAGTTATTCATCTATTTGTCGCGCACGTATCTAATGCAAATTTAAGACTTATATGGTTTTCTCATGGATCAGAACTGGACTAATTTGAAATGGGACCAAATGGGAAGCGTCAGCTTTCTAATAAAAAAAGAATCATCAAAATCGATTCACCCAGTCAAAAGTTATGAGGTAACAAACATAAAAAAACAGTCGAATTGAGAACCTCCGTCTTTTTTGAAGTCGGTTAATTACGTATTTCGTTTACCGCCTACTTTGAAAATCGGTAATTATTTTCTAGCCCCAATTTATTTTCCAGAATTTTCCAATATGTGAAAATATGGTTTCCCATTAAACCGCTGTAACAGTCCCATTTTATTCTGCACCCTTTACTGCCTCTCTGTTGGCCTCTAACGCCCACATGGAGGCGTTACCGCCCACTTTGTACCTCTGGAGTAGAGCTATGTAGAAAACTAGGTAGTAAGAGGTAATATTATTTATTTTGACCATTTTACCCCAACTCCACCACACTAAAACTGCAAGTCCCAGCAAATATCTAGGCATCCAATTTGTCCCAAATCATCCCTAATTATATTTCACTGAAGGGCTTTCCCTTTCCCCCCAAACAAAGTTCTCTAGGCCCTGCGGGAAATCACTCCCCAATTAGGCAAATGCGTGGGGTGAAGCGAAACGCTTTGACGGGAAATATTAACAAACTGCTATGATGGGCGTTTGGGTTTGTTTGTTTATTTTTATAGATACTATTTTGGGATAAAAAGGTTTAAAGATGTTGGGTGGATTTGGTGTGGGTATTATTAGATCAGTCCCACTAGCAAAAAAGCAAATCTATAATCGGAACGATGTAAAAAAATAGGAAAATGAGAGATATTTCAATAATCTATTTATAGATTCTACTAGCTGCGCCCCCAGGTTTCACCCGCGTTTTCCAGGATAAAAAGTAGCCTATGTGTTAATCCAGACCATGAACCTTCATTCCAAATTCCATGTACCTAGGTAAGTCCGTTCGCCCGTTTTTGCGTAAAAGAGTTACATACTTTTTTTTTATGTGATTAAGTGACGAAACGAGCAAATCGCTCGCCTGATGTTAAACGTCACGTTTGCCCATAACAGGTCTGCGCTACCCAGAATTTTGAACTCGCAGAATTCAAGACCCTGCGCGGCACAGCACTGCGCTCGTCACCCTGAGATATAAGTTGATTAATCTCCCATTTGCCCTGTAATTTCACTGGAAACAATGCCCACATAATATATCCATACATCCAGACATTCATACATTCTTACAAACTTTCGCTTTTATTGACAAGACAGATTAAGATACAGATAAAGGACAGAATTGTCATTCCCATACATTTTCCAACTTTTATATGTCGTTTCGATTTTAAAATTGCAACTTGGCTCGGGGCTGGGGTCCTATTCTGGCAAGTGAGATATTATCTCCGTCATTGTCGCACTCATTAGATATGTCATAAGATTGAGAGTATTTGAGAGTGACCAAGAGAATATCGACCGTCCAAGAATAGAAGAACATCGGAGAGCGGGCCGCTGGGGCTCCCAGTTCTTCGATGTTCGATTCTGGCTTCATGAAATTCGAAACGAGCCAAAAAAATTGTTCTTCAAGTAAAAATAAAATTAAAATATCGGCAGCGTATCCGAGACGTCTCTAATGTTACAGGACTCATTTGCGATCCTTTTTGTCTGTAATTTCTGATGTATACAACAAAGAGTTTATCTATCTATCGATCACCGTGGGGTGATCGCTTACCATCAGGTGGCCCGTTTGCTTGTTAGCCACCTAAAGCATAAAAAAATATTATCTGTATTTATTCAAGTCCGAAGTGACATCACTTGAGTTTTTAACTTCTCGATTTTGAAGCTAGACGAGTGAACTAAATTGAATGTTTTGACAAAAAATCGTATCGGCTTTTGACGACAACCTGAAGTTCGATCGAGAAACAACATTTTTTGACATTTACCTACTATAGTTTCTCTCGAAATATCAACTACTAGCGACCTGCCCGGCTTTGCACGGGTATAAAATATAGCCTATGTTACTCAGGGATAATGTAGCAATCTAATGGTGAAAGAATTCTTGAAATCGGTCTAGTAGTTTTTATGTTTATTCAACACAAACATACAAAAATACAAATCTTTCCTCTTTATAATATCTTCTTAATATATTATATACTAGCTGTTCCCCCTGCCACGCTTCGCTGTGTGGATAAAAAAAGAAAAAATAAAATAAAATATAGCCTATGTTACTTTGGGATAATGTAGCATTCGAATGGTGAAAGAATTTTTGAAATCGGATCAGTAGTTTTTTAGTTTATTCCACACAAACATCCAAAAATACAAAAAAACAAATCTTTCCTCTTTATAATCCTAATATATATAAATCTCGTGTCACAATGTTTGTCCTCAATGGACTCCTAAACCACTTAACCGATTATAATAAAATTCGCACACCATGTGCAGTTCGATCCAACTTGAGAGATAGGATAGTTTAAATCTCAAATTATAGTCGCAATTTTAATTTATTGCAAATTATTATTATATACTGATAATTTTTACTATAAATTGACAAGTTAGCATCAACATACTACGGTTGCTATAGTTACGCAATATTTGACATAGAATTGACGCAATGGCTTTTGACAGGACAACGTCTGTCGAGTCAGCTAGTATTAGTATAGATAAATTACGTGTCACGTTGTTTGTCCGCTATAGACTCCTAAACTATTTAACCGATTTCAATCAAATTTGCACACCGGGTGCAGTTCGATCTAACTTAGGAGATAGGATAGCTCACATCTCAATTTATAGTAAAAAAACATGAAAAATTAGAAAATTTAAAAATACTTAAACCCTATAGCGCTTTGGACAATGTAAACTTTTTTTAATGTAACTTTTGACATTTGACATAGAATTGACGCAATGGCTTTTTTTACCAATTCAAATTAAATAGTCATCGTTAAGACAGGACAACGTCTGTCGAGTCAGCTAGTAATATTATAGTATAGATTAACTTATTGTTAACTTTGGTCCGCGCTACCTCGCAACGCAACGCATCGCTTGGTCAAACCACCAAATGAGGCTTGAGTTTTCTAGTTTTACCTCGGTATTTTGTGTGGGTAAGCACCCAAGTTAATTAGGTAATTAACCCGAGTCATTTTAGAACAAAACTGAAAAAAACAAACCTAGTTCTTTCTAGGCGCGCGTGCTCCATCGTAGACCGCATCATTGCTTACCATCAGGCCAGATGGCGGTCAAACGCAAGCCTATACCGAAAAGGGCTCATAGTGCTCATCATTATGTACAACTTTTCAACCAACCCCACCCGAAATTCGCGAAAAAAAAACAGCTGTTCTATACATTTTGTTGAGTGTCATTGACATTTTTCTATGGAGCTGCTGATTATTTTTTCGCGAATTTCGGGTTGGTCCCATAGTAAAAGTTGTTCATAATGATGAGTTCTATGAGCCTTTCGGCTTAGCATACCCTTTATGAATCACCCTGTAATTGAATAAAAAATCAAAATGGGAAGTGAAACCGAGCGCATCCAGCTAAAGTTGACCGAAAGAACATTGGTTACTAATTTTTCAGACGCTCTCATTAGCCTAGACATGAGTTTGCTCTTTACCTGAAGGAAGGACAGTCAGAGCCTAGGTCTAAAATCTAGGTACTAATTCTGACATTTAACCTGTGTTTTTCAAGACTATCTACAAGGTTATAAAGAAAGGGTAGGTATGTTAAGCCGTAAGTGGCTCATAGTACTCATTATTATGAGTATGAACTACTTTTACTATAGGCGCAACCCGGAATTCGCGACAAAAATCAGATGTCTTTCTGTACAACCCTGTATACATAATGACAAGTAAAGTAAAGATGGATGGGTGAAGGCTTTAGGTGGCATAGCTTGAGAGATCTTCAGACAAATTGTGGAGGATAGAATATCACAACACATGTTTGTTTCTTTTTCACGCGTATACTTATAATATTATTAATATTTGTGAAGTGTTAGTGTAGTTTAGTTTAGGTTCTTACCAGTTGGGTTTCAGACCTTTAGATCATAAGTTTTTTACGTTTAACCGCCATCTCGCCTAATGGGTGCTGATGGTGAATAATGATGCGGTCTACGATAGGCACGAGGCCGAGAAACAAGAACATTATTTTTACAAAACAAAAAACAAAAACCGACTTCAAAAGACCGACTATTGGGTTATTCATCTATTTGTCACGCACGTACTTCATGCAAATTTAAGACTTATATGGTTTTCTCATGGATACCATTATCAGAACTGAACTAAATTGAAATGGGACCAAATGGGAAGCGTCAGCTTTCTAATAAAAAAAGAATCATCAAAATCGATTCACCCAGTCAAAAGTTATGAGGTAACAAACATAAAAACATAAAATAAAAAAACATACAGACGAATTGATAACCTCCTCCTTTTTTGAAGTCGGTTAAAAACCGATTCACTCGCGACTTAAAGACACACGAACGCCGCCGCATCACATTTTATATTGCAACAAGAACATTATTTTTACAAAACAAAAAACAAAAACCGACTTCAAAAGACCGACTATTGAGTTATTTATCTATTTGTCGCGCACGTACTTAATGCTTTAAGACTTATATGGTTTTCTCATGGATACCACATTATCAGAACTGGACTAAATTGAAATGGGACCAAATGGGAAGCGTCAGCTTTCTAATAAAAAAAGAATCATCAAAATCGATTCACCCAGTCAAAAGTTATGAGGTAACAAACATAAAAAAATAAATAAAAAAAAACATACAGACGAATTGATAACCTCCTCCTTTTTTGAAGTCGGTTAAAAACCGATTCACTCGCGACTTAAAGACACACGAACGCCGCCGCATCACATTTTATATTGCAAAAAAAGCGGCGTCTGTGTTGCAAGCCTATCCACGCTCTTAAACGGGCCAGACAGCCTCAAAACAGCGGTTCTCGATCCAACTTGGGAAAAGTTGTAAATTGTAACGAATAAAAAGTTCTAAATAAGTTTACGTAATGGTTACGCAGGAAAGTTTCGCGGTCGCGGTTTTACGGGAAGATTTCCATTTGTGGAAGATTTCCCTTTATTTTTTATCACATTTCACTCTCGTATATATAACATAAATGTAAAAGTTTGCACAATGCGAGAGTGTGAATGTGTGAGATTGCTTGTGACTTCTTCACGCTGAAACGGCTCAACGGATTTTGAGTGAAATTTCATAAGGAGATAGTTTATAATTTGGATTAAACTTGATGACTTGTTATTTCAGTCAAATTGCCTGTTCTCGTAGGGTAAGTAGCGGGTAAACCCGCGGGATGCAGCTGGTGCGTTACGCTTTTTACACGCTTTTTATTAGCTTCACCTGTATGTTTGTATGTTTGTTTGTAACCGACTTCTTTGGGCGCGATTTTGACCCACTTTAAACGGTCAGATTTCGTTCAAACTTTGTAGATATATCGAGGACTGATGACAATACACTAAACAAAGCGTGTTTTTTTTTAACTATTAATTATTATTTTCATTATTACAGGCGGCCCACGTCCTTAAAGTCATTGTAAGCCGTGTGTCATTGTCATTAATATTTTATACTAGCTGACCCCCGGCGGTTTCACCCGCAGTTTTTTTTTTTACTTTTAAACCTTCCCTGTATTAGAGCCAACAAAACAAAAAAAAATTAACAAAACATACCAAAAAGATCGGACCAATATCTGAACACACCTTTAAATATTTGACAACCAAGTGACACTATTTTTTATTTCTAAAAAGACAAAAGAGATCGGACATCCCGAGTTTACCGTACCGATAGGACGAACTGCAAATGTTTCACAGGTAGGAACAGTTTGTATTGGAAAATTAAATTGTCGATTTTAGTATTTTTCTTTACTTATTAAGTATTCATGTTTCTCACCGTTTAAACCTTCCCTGAACTTTTACAAATATTTCAAGATCAAAATTAGCAAAATCGGTCCGGCCGTTCTCGAGTTTTAGCGAGACTAACGAACAGCGATTCATTTTTATGTATAAGAAGAAGTCTAGCTCCGCCCGCGGTTTCACTCCCGTTTACCGGGATAAAATGTAGTCGATGTGTTAATCCAGACCATGAACGAGCTTCATTTCAAATTTCATGTAAATCCGTTAAGCCGTTTCAGTGTCGCAATAAAAATAGTTTGATTTTTGATTTGATGAGTGTTCATTAGAAATAAACCTTTATAATATTTGTAAAGTAAAACCTATGTTTTTTTCTATGCAGGTGGCGTATGTGAATCCACCAACCCGCACTTGGCCAGCGTGATGGAGTATGGCCCAATCATCCTTCGAGGGTAGACCTATATCCCAGCAGTGGGAGGATTAAAAGGTTGAATATGATGTTTTTTCGTAGCCACAGGCAATCGTCCGGAAAAACTGACATTTAAATGTCAAAATGGCTACTTCTTGACATTTTGTTGTGCCTATTTCAGAGACTTATTTTTCCACGATCTCTGGCTGCCAGTCGCCCACGCGCGGTATCTATGAAGCCGTATCCGATGCGGGGGTGTTATTCGGTATCGATATGTGATTATTTGGATCATGCTTTCTATGTAACGTCAGGGGAAATATTAACAATTTAGATAAAACAAGGAATAAACTTTTAGTTAGTTAGATAAAGTTAAAAGCAATTAAGTAGTTAAACTCAATTGACATCGGAGAGTTTGACGCTTCCGATTATAATTATAGCTCGATAAATGTAGGTACGAATATATGCTACGAGTATGTTACTTAGTATGTAGGTATACTGTACCTACCTATCTTAATAGTTTTAGAATCGGATATATTTTACTAAAAATAATTTACTCTGAACTTTGAAATGAAAACTACTTTTAAATATACCAGTGCAAGTATCCCAATTTTACATTTCCCTTTTAATGACTATGAAATCTCTAAACCTACCCCACTGGTCGGACACTCTCACCATACTGTAGAGCAAGTTAAAGAAACAAAACCATATTTGTCCGTCTTTCGGCCGCATCAGCCTGGCCCCTTTTTATACATAACATATACTAGCTGACCCCCGGCGGTTTCACTCGCTGTTTTTTTACTTTTAAACCTTCCCTGTATTAGAGCGTACAAAACAAAAAAATAAATATATATAATAATCGGCCGTTCTCGAGTTTTACCGAGACAAACGAACAGCGATTCATTGAGGTATAAGAAGAAGATAAAAAGATTTTATACATTTACTAGCTGACTCGACAGACGTTGTCCTGTCAAAAGCCATTGCGTCAATTCTATGTCAAATGTCAAAAGTTATGCTATTGCGTAACTATAGCAACCGTAGTATGTTGATGCTAACTTGTCAATTTATAGTAAAAATTATCAGTATATATATAATTTGCAATAAATTAAAATTGCGACTATAATTTGAGATTTAAACTATCCTATCTCTCAAGTTGGATCGAACTGCACATGGTGTGCGAATTTTATTATAATCGGTTAAGTGGTTTAGGAGTCCATTGAGGACAAACATTGTGACACGAGATTTATATATATTAAGATGACTGCTCAAAACGACGTGTTACATTGTCAGGGTTTACGTGAATATGAGTTTTCTAAAACACGGCTACAAATAGAGGCTTTATTTATAAATCGCGGGGCGTAGCTTGTATACAGGGTTATAAGAAAAGGGTATGCTAGACCGGTAAAAACTCATAGTACTCACCATTATGAATAACTAATGTATGGGACCAAGCCGGGATTCGCAAAAAAAAAATCAGTTGTTCCATAGAAAAATGTCAACGATACTCTACAAAACGTATGAAACAGCAATTTTTTCGCAATTTCCGGGTTGGTCCCGTAATAGCTGTTCATAATGATGAGCACTACGAGCTCTTTTCGGCTTAGCATATCCTTCCTATATAACCCTGTATAAAAAAGTTCGATGCTAAGTCGTTCATTACGTAAAGCTATATAACCCGCTAAGTCATGTGGCTTAGTGGCGCAGTACTCGTAGCGTAGCTCGACTAGGTGCTCTTAACTGATCACCGAAGTGAAGCGACGGACGACGCGGTCAGTCTTCGGATGGGTGACCGCGTGGCTACAACTGAGTGCCACCGTGGGTCGGATGACTCTTTAAATTGTAGGCCTCTTTTGTTTGTCCTTTAATAACCGCTAAACCATGTCAGAGGCCTTTAGGCGGCCCAAAAACTCTTAGACGCTTTCCTACCTTTTTTTTTATTTATTATTATTTATTTTTTTTTGTAATTGAATGACGAGACGAGCAAATCGCTCGCCTGATATTAAACGTCACGTTTGCCCATAACAGGTCTGCGCCACCCAGAATTTTGAACTCGCAGAATTCAAGACTTGTTGTTGATGTAGGTACTTGTTCTATTGGTAGAAAAATTGTAGAACAGATGTTAACTGCCCAACGTAACCTTGGCTTTACGAACTTACTAACTCACTGTTTTATGTGGTTTATACTAGTATTTAAATGCCTTGTTTGAAATCTGTATTTCAACCCTTGTACAGAAATGAGTTCTGCATACTTTAGTATAACACGAACGAAAATATGAGGCAATTTGAAAACCATGTCGTGAAGCGTTCGGGTTGCTTGATGACTCCGCACGAGGTTAACGAGATAAACAAATACCTACATACTACATACGCACATGCTATATCTACGTACATATCGATAGGTATCATGATAGTACCAATAGTACCATGGAAAACAATTATTGGTAACATGCCTAAACACATTTCCTTTGATAAAAAATGTGACTTCTCAAAGTAGGTTTCATTATAATTAATTGATTCAGGCATTACTCGCGGATGTTCAAAGAACTGTTTTCTTTTTTAAGAAATTACTTTATTTTTTTTCTCCAACTACGGTAAAACGAAGACTTATAGACTTTTATAAAATTAATTAATTACGAACTTGTAGAACTTCGTGAGGCAGAAAATAGACTAGAAATTCTTTTGAAAAAACGTTTTTGAGTACGCAAGATCAAAAAAAGGAAAAACTACGACATTCCAAATACAATTACGAAACCAACTACATCTTGTAATCCAAAATCGGTCGAGCCGTTTTGGCGGTACGAAGTCAAATAGGAACACACATAGGTACCTACTTAACATACATACGTGAATGCGTACATCCAAAAATATTACCTTCCGTTTCGGCTGTCGAGTAAAAATAATTAATTATCTGTGGGTAGAACCTACCTTTAGTGTCCTCAAGTTTTAACAATTTTTTTATTTCTAATTCCGCATCACACGTTTCTGCCATTTAGCCAGTAGGTCTAAAAAAGTTGATATACGATCTATAGGTTTAAGTAATACGTCTGCTATTTCGTTAAAATATTTGCAAGCCTCAAAGTACTCACTAACCTACATACTTAACAGGCTTAACTGTTGTTAAATCGATATCACTTCAAAACATTATGCGAAATCGATACTCATTTAGGTATATAAACGTAGATAGTCAAATCAAGTAGCTACATAATTTATTAAGATATTTTTGGCTTACTAACAAATCGATAAATAAAACCTTGTTAAAACTTAGTCTATGAAACTGTTAGGGTTTCTACAAAGCCCTTTTCTATTGCAAAAGACGAAACAACCTTGAAAGTTATTGCCTTTCGGGCCTCGAATGCTCACACTAATTACATTTTATCAAGTACTTAACTCCCAACACACACTGGCTGGTTATATAAAACAAAAAAAAAGATAAAACTGTCTAGGTACTTAACAAAAGAGGTTGACTTCGATTTGAAGTTTGAAAAAAATGGAAAAAAAACATGCACTTACCAATTTTCTCCTAAATTAGTAGCTACACAAACACACTCATTTTAAATAATTTTAGAGATTATTTACAGGATATATTTACAGTAGTGTAGTTGCGGAGTGAAGGCTACGGCGGAAACGTCAGTTTGTCGCATTTTCGCGCGCATGCGTGCGCAATATGGCGGCTGGTGGGCTGCCAGGATTGTGCGCGGATTTTTAAATTGATTTTAGGACTTTTATAGTGTGATTGGGGCTAGATGTTTTCTGAACCTATTTAGTCACAGTAGGCTGTAATTTTCGATTACGCCGTCATGTATTATTAGGTGATGCAATGTTATTACCATTTAATTGTATCTACTATTTTACCATAACTGTTACTTATTTAATAATCCCCATTTTTTCATACAGCGTTAAATCACCATTACTTTTTGAATCGAGCATGATTAAACGCATAAAGTACCAAAAATATCTTAACAGATTTATATTTCAAACTCTGACAAAAAACATATTTGACATCAAATTCACATTTGAAAAATGTGTCGCATTTACTCTGCTTTACCTTTATAGTTCACACAAACAAGTCACAGTTCAGAATAACACCAACAACTACTAAATATCAACGCAATCCCATCCCTCATTGAAAAAAAACACTTCCGTAACTTCTTACAGAAAATCGTACAAATTCGTCCATTAGTAACGGTAGCACTGGATACGTAAGCCGTGCGACGCCGCCTCGCGGGTCGATACCACGATAAGCTATCGAAGGCTGCGCGCCCCCATGCCAGTCTTCGGATGAATGTCACCACGTGCAGTTGCCTAACAATAAAAAAAACTTCCAAGCCAAAACCGTGCGTCCTTCACTCTAAACTGAATGTAGGTATTTATTACTAGCTGTTATATGAAATGCTGCAGAAAAGCGCGGTTTTAGCCTCGAAAATCTTTACCACAATCATGAAATCTTTTACCCTACGGCTTGCTGTACAGTGGGGTATTATTTATTCAGCAGACATATCAATTCGGCAACTCAGATCAAGTAGAAAGGCAGATAGAGTCCCGCCTTAGACCCAAGTGAAGCCAAAAACTACCCTACTGTCCGTGTACGTAAATTTCACGCACATAATGGCTCATAAAAACTATCTGAATGCCAAAATGTCATTTTGACATTTGTATTCGAAATTATAACCTACAAATTATGATGTTTATGTGTTCCATGAGATGTTATTTACGATAACTAGACTAGTGGAAAGATTTAATTATTTTTTTTTTTGGTCCACGTTTTCTGATCAACTGACGTAAGAACTGACGGTTGGTTCGAGTGGTTTTTATGCGTCAATATGTGCTTGAAGTATAGGTTTTACCACGGGCAATAGGGTAGTTTTTGGCTTCACTTGGATCTAAGGCGGGACTCTTTCTACTTGATCTGAGTTTGGCAAAGGATGGCAACTCGAACTGTTTAGTATTCTTACCATGAAACTCTAAACAAGCCGATTTGGTTATGTGTGCTGTGACCTTTATTTGTATAGGGCTCTATGGAACGGGTATCATACAGAGAGCCGAAAAAACTTTCGTAAGTACTCGTTAATAATTTAATGTACAACCCTGTCATTATAAATAAGATATCAGCCATCTTTGATTTACCTTATCTATTTTTTATGATAAATAATTATTTCATCGCGATTTCAGGGTCAATACTAACCTTACCAATCTATGAGACTAATGTAAGATGAATGGCATCATTATAGGGAATCCTAGTTAGGTACTTATTAAAGTTCATACCTAGATAGCTGTCAGTAGGTACCTATTTCAAGGCATCAGCAAGGCAAGCAAGGTAAGCAAGGCAAGGCATCATTGTAATTCCTACAGCCGATGATGATGACTATGGTGAAAATATGGTGATCATGATAATTAATTTTAATTTAGTTATTTTATTAATAGAGAGGAGCTATGAATGTTTCACACTCATAGCTCCTCTCTAGGAGTAACTAGGAACTAACTAACCACTCTAGGAATAAATCCTGTGTCGGGGATGCCATGGAACACACACAAAGACATGGACAACTAACACCCAGACCCAGAACAGATATTTAAAGTCATCATTTAAACATCTGCCCGGCCGGGAATCGAACCCGGGACCTCTGGCTTATAAGGCAGATACACTACCGCTGAGCCAAACAGGCCGACAAATTATATTATTGTATGAGAGAGATAGGAGATATTACAAACGATAGTGAAGATTGTGCATTTGGAGTGATCAAATACTGCATTGCAATCTATTGTCCAAATGAATTATTTGTATTCACCGAAGTCGGATTGTACTTGATCGATAATCGATAACTCATGCGCGACGGGATTCCAGACTGGAGGGATATTTTGCGATTTGTTTGGGGGATAACGAAATTCTGGACTCGCAATTATATAAAATATATCATAATTATAATAAAACACCAAACAATAATGAAATAATTTATTCCCAAGGCTATCTTACAATTACAATCTTACAAGTCGTCATCGTCATTCGAATTCAGATTCGAATCCGCACTTCAGGGTCGTCGTCCGCGACGCGTCCCCGTGCCGCGCCAGCGCCACCCGCCCGCGGTTTGTACGAGAGGGTTACCGAGGAACAGAATAACTACTAGTACAACTAGTTTCACTACCCCTCTCCCTGTCAGCCCTAACTTACAACCAAAACACTTAATTTGTAGCACTACTTTGAATTAAAAATTTTGGCATAGCTAGGCTACAAACTTGCCAAAAAGCATCAAAAATCCTCCTGTTTCCAACGAAATCCTGAATAGAACTTGTAAAATAAAACACCAAAATAACAATAAAATAATTTATTTCCAAGACTACCCTACAATCTTACAAGTCCTCATCATCATTCGAGTTTAGATATCGCACTTCCGGATCGTTGTTCGCGACGCGTCCCCGCAGCCGCGCCAGCGCCACCCGGCCGCGGTTGGTCCGGGACGCTATACCGAGGTAGATGACTGCAGCCACCATGGCCAGGACTAGTACGGTGATCACTATAGTCTTCCAAGCGCTGGACTTGGCTGGAACAAGTATAAATCCATGTAAATAACATGCCGGATGCTGCGCCAAGTCGGATTATTCCGATCTGTTCCCCAGTTTTGTCCATGGCAATGGATCAAAGAAAAAAGTTCGATCTGTCCCCCTGTATCGAACATTTTTGTCTGGTCTGTCCCCATGAGGGGGACAAAACTAGGGGACGGATCGGAATAATCCGCCAAGTTTGCTTTCAACCCGGTTACATGCCGCTATCGCTAGAAACGCCATCCCCACATCATACTAGATGCGTGGAAGTCTCGCACGGTTGGATTCAATCGTTTGGTTCTTCCGCGCACCTGTGTGTTGTAGAATGGCTTAACACCTTCGATTTTTTCCACCTAACTATATCTATTTATAATCTTGGCCACTTTAAACGAAGGGTTATAGTTATAAAACAGATAGAGTCCCCGAAGTTAGGCAACGCACTGAAGATGCCTTGGGTATTAATTGGAGGCACCGAAGTCGGATGATCGATGATTGGAGGTGTCCGTCAGGTAGCCCGTTGCTCGTTTGACAGTTATTTAAAAAATATTATAATTATACTAGCGGCCCGTCCCGGCTTCGCACGGGTAGACATTCATTTTTTAAACATTTTGGGATAAACGTAGAGTAAATGTGTCTTGATGATATTTGAGCACGCAATTCAATGTCAAATGTTATAACATTAAAAAAGTTTACATTGTCCAAAGCTCTAAGTACCTCTTCATAAATTTTTAATTTTCGCGTATTTTTTTTTTTTTTCATTAGTACCTTCTCCTGACAATAACAAAAACAACAAAAAAAAAAGTGAAATCGGTCCAGCCGTTCACGCGTGATGGAAGGGAAATAGGGATTCATTTTTATATAATTATTATAATATATACTAGCTGACCCGTGCCCACTTCGTTGGGCATAATGTTAATTAAACCCGAAGCCATCGCGCTGTCCGGACCGTTTTTTCTCCGATTCACTTTGCAAAACGGACTACCACGTAAAAGCCTTTTTATTTTTCGGTTTTTTATATAACCTATGACACTCAGCAATAATGTGGCTTTCTATTGGTGAAAGAATTTTTAAATACGGTTCAGTAGATCCCGAGATTACCCCTTACAATTTAACAAATATACAAACACACAAACTTTACTTCTTTATAATATTAGTATAGAAGTATAGATAGATAAAGGTAGTTTCGACCGCTATCTTAGCACCGTCTATTACATAGGAAAGTTCTTATATTATGATACTTGCTGATGCCGTGATTTTCGTGCCCAATGATTACCGATCTTCAGCCTCAAAGGATAGGGTTTATAAAATAAAGCACTCAGGGATGATAGTGAGGCATTCCATTAGTATTTAATCGGACCAGTCGTTCCGGATATTAAACCTCTACTAACATAATTATTTACAAACTGCCTCTTTATAATAATACATACTCGTAGTTCTATAAAGACTAGTTGATGCTTCGAACTCCATACCCACCAGTGCTTGGATTGTATGGAATTATGTTATAACGGGTTAGGAAACAACTCGCCCTTGACTGAAAATTGTAACAAGGACTGTCCTGAAATTTGTCCTAAGAAGTAACTAATTTAAGAAGAGTACCTTCAATACAAAATCACATAGTACACATGAGTGTCACATGAGTAGGTATGTAGGTACCACATACATAAGTACAAATTCAAACATGAAACTTACTCGACTTATCCACTAGTTTATCCGTGGTCATCTTCTGTACATTCACTTCCTTTTCAGCCTTCTTCTTCTCTTCTTCTATGATATTTGAGGTTGTACTCGTGGAAACAGTAACTTTCATGGGAATTGCTGTCGTTGGCAGTGGACTTGTCAACTTGGTTGTTGTCGGTTTGGTCGTTGTCTGTGTGGTTGTTATTTTAGTTGTGGTTGGCTGCTTGGTAGTTGGTTTGATTGTCAATTTGGTTGTTGCTACAGTTGTTTTTGTAGTTGGTGCGGTTGTGGATTGGGGTGGCGGTATGGTTGTGGGTGCAGGAGTAGTTGTGGGTGCGGGAGTAGTTGTGGGTGCGGGAGTAGTTGTGGGTGCGGGAGTAGTTGCAGTTGCGGGTGTGGTTGGAGGGTTGGCTGTTGTTGTGGTTGTGGGTTCACCGATGAGTTTTTCCGTTTGGGGTTGGTCGTCTGCTGGTGATGACATGTCGTCCGGGTCTGTTGCGTTAACTCTTCCAGTAAAGACGCATATCTCCATGTAGTCTGGACAGCACCGATTTTTCTCGATGCATGATACAGAGCACTCACATCCGCCCGGCACTGGGAGCTGATCGTCACAGCGGCCAGCGCAAGATTCATCTGGAACAAATATAAAAAACCCCGTTATAACAGCTAAACTCAATTTTGATAAAAATCTGAGAACCACCGCTAAAAAAATGTTTGCAAAAAAAACCGAATCCAAATCGGTTCACCTGTTTTACAGCTACGGTGCCACAGACACAAACTTAAAATGAGACCCTGCTGGGTGAATCCTAAAAGCAAAAGTATACGGTCTCCTTTTGTAGTCGGTTAAAAAAGAACAACTATGAAAATACAAAAGTATTCATTATGGATATTTTTTTGGATTTTTTCTGTTTTGTCATCGTCTATTAATATTGGCATGGACTTTTTAAGTGTTACCTATGTACCTATGTATTCCTACACCTTTCTCTTACACCTGGTATAGTCGTCACAAAATAAGAGGCCCGTTTTGACGTTTGTCATTGCGACGTAATTAGTGATGTAACCATACGACTCGGTACTCGATACTCACGATAAATCAATTCAAGTTTGTATGAGTATTTGATCGATTTGATTTTGTTTTGTAAAGTACATTGGATTAAAGTTACGATTCGAAAAAATAACATAAACTTGGATATTATAGGTATATTGAAATGATACGAAATGGTGCGAGAGGTCAATTTGTCTTTAATTTAATATTTTTAGTTATAATATCATTCATTTAATCAAAAAAAAAAAACAAGAAAAAACGAAAGTGATTGAATCTTTATTCAATAATTTTCTTCGGATGATAAGCCAAAATCGTCAGTCAATTCAATAATTAATTGGTTACAAGACTTACAAGTTACAACACTAATATTTGAAAAAAGAAGACTGAGAACGTAAAGAATTTTTTTTTGAGAGTTTCGTTATAATTTGACATTACATGCATAAAGTATGCGCGAAAAGCGTTCCAAGTTACATTCTACGGTCTTTCTCAAGTGTCCAAACGGGCCTCTTATTTTGTGACGACTATAGTAGGCCACTTTTACTAGGTATGGAAACTAACGTGGTTTTGACACATTTTGTTATAACACGCGGGAATAGAACGCAAAGACTTACAGTTTCTCGGCGGTACCGGCGTGGTGCCGGCGACCCTGAAGTACGTGCAGTTGATGCCCTGCAGGAGCGCCACGTCGTCGACGGCTATGTCGCTCGTGAAACTCGCTCCGCGGATGCCTTCGATCACTATCTGAGGGTATCGAGAATGTTTTTAGAGGTGACTTCAGTAGTGCGTTCGGGTTTTTAATTTTCTAAGATCTGTTATACCTGCCTACATTCTGCAAATAAAGTCTCGAATCTTGAATCTTCAAGCTGTAGCCGTGACAATAAAATTAAGCAATCGAAGTGCAGTTTAATATGTATGTGAAAAGAAATAACCAACCAACTTGAAGTTTTATAAGTAGGTATGTTCTGACTGATATGTGCTTCGCATCTACCTATACAGGGTTATTTATAAAGGTTATGCTGACCGGCAGTTATGGAAGAACTTGGGGGAGACCTTTGCCCAGCAGTGGGACATTACAGGTTAACTAAAAAAAAAAAAAAAAAATGCTAAGCCGAAAAGGGCTTATATTACTCATCATTATGAACAACTTTTGTTATGGGACCAACCCGAAATTCGCGAAAAAAAATCAGCTGTTCCATAGAAAAATGTCAATGACACTCGACAAAATGTATGGAACAGCTGATTTTTGTTTCGCGAATTCTGGGTTGGTCCCGTAGTAAAAGTTGTTCAAAATGATGAGTACTATGAGGGCTTTTCGGCTTAGCATACCCTTTATGAATAACCCTGTATATAGGTAGATCCACATTCAACACAACAGTTATGATTGTGTGATGATGGTGATAGATCTGTGACCATTGTCGTGCGGTCGTACTCGTTACTCAACAAGTACGTGTACTAAACTAATAGTACTATAATACATAGTACTAAAATTATCTGCACCTCTGTTCATTACAATATCTACTTACGCGATAAAAGAATAGCACCATTTTTAAAGCTTACTGATATATACTACGCTGGTATTGCGTTTTATTTCACGAACCTGCAATAATTTGTTAAAAAATTGAACTTTTGAGTCCCTACTTATAAAAATATACATATATACTTATATACATCTAAACAATATACATATAAAATAATTAGAGAAATATTATCACTTATAACAATCTTAATAACATTAATGAACGGGGCCTGGTTTTTTTTTTATTCAACTGGGTCACGCGTCGCCATCCTTCTTTAGTTTAGTAAAGGTTTTACAACAGAATCGACGTGTATTAATCCTAAATAGTAAAAAGAAGTAAAAACTCTAATTTTTTTTGTGACTAGAGGAGCAAAGCGCTAGTTTAATGTTAGATAAACGTCACTTTTGCCCGTAACAGGTCTGCGTCATTTAGAGATTGCGTTGCTTGTACGTTCATCGTGTTAACTTTTATTTATTTATTTATTATTTTTATCTTCTCTATCCATGTATTTATACCCCTGTAACCCAAACCCCTTACTACGAGTTTTTATAGTTTTCGAATCGATCAAACGTTTCGTAAGTCTCCATACATTACTCTACTAGCTGACTCGACAGACGTTGTCCTGTCAGAAGCCATTGCGTAACTATAGCAACCGTAGTATGTTGATGCTAACTTGTCAATTTATAGTAAAAATAATCAGTATATATATAATTTGCAATAAATTAAAATTGCGACTATAATTTGAGATTTAAACTATCCTATCTCTCAAGTTGGATCGAACTGCACATGGTGTGCGAATTTTATTATAATCGGTTAAGTGGTTTAGGAGTCCATTGAGGACAAACATTGTGACACAAGATTTATATATATATTAAGATAAAGCGCCCCTGGCAGAAACGTGAAGGAACTATTAATTATAATGTACTTATTACGATGAAACGCTTCGTAAAGCTCACTTTACGAAGCGTTTCATCGTTTTCTAAAACTATCAAACCTCATACTAAGCGCACTGTTTTCTTTCCTGACTTATTAATCACTTCTTTCTTTCCTCCCATATCTGCCATAGTTAACCCTACTTCTTACAACCATTTCTTCATCTCTTTTAGCCACCGAAGTCGGACTAGATCGATGCTTTTAGCTCTCTCACCTGGAAGCTATCTTTAAAGTCCTTCAGCTGTGACGCCTGGCTGTACCAGAAGTCTCCCAGGTTGCCCCACTGCTCGAAAAGGATGTACTGCTGCTTTTCAGCGTCTGAGTAGTCCAGCAGTTCCGACATCTGCACTGAATCTGGCTTCTGGTAGACCCTGAGTCCACCTACACTTCTAGTAATTAAAAAGATATTTTTAAACAAACATGAAGAAAACAAACATCACAACAACAACAACGTCATGTTTGGGCAAACATGAAGAAGAAGAAGATTTAACATTAGGCAAGCGATTTGCTCGTCTCATCATTCAATTACATAAAAAAAAGCTTTATTGAATTGTTGTCGGAGTTACACAGGTACACCAAATTTCAGCTCATTCGGACATCGGGAAGTGGTTCATAATTCAGTTGCAATATTTGACCCGAAAAAACAGGTTTTAAGCTTGTAAAAAAAGCTTATAAAAATATGAAATGTATCTTAGTATTTGAAGAATCTAGGAGACTAAACAGGACTACAAAGGTAGATAATAATATGCTAAGCCGAAAAATGAAAAGGCTCTTATTACTTATCATTGTGAACAATTTTTATTATAGGTCCAACCCTGAAATCGTAATAATCAGCAGTTCCATAGAAAAATGTCAATGACTCTCGAGTCTCGACCAAATGTTTGGAACAGCTGATGGTTTTTCGCGATTTTAGGGTTGGCCCTATAGCTTATTCTGAGCCTATAGCAAAACTTGTTCGTATTGATGAATGATGATGGTACCTTCTATGAGCCCTTTTTGCTTATAAATTATTAGCAAACTCTTATCCATCTCTTTCCTTTTTAACCGACTTCAAAAAAGGAGGAGGTTATCAATTCGTCTGTATGTTTTTTTTTTTAATTTTTTTTTTATGTTTGTTACCTCATAACTTTTGACTGGGTGAATCGATTTTGATGATTCTTTTTTTATTAGAAAGCTGACACTCCATGAGAAAACCATATCAGTCTTAAATTTGCATTAAGTATGTGCGCGACAAATAGATGAATAACTCAATAGTCGGTCTTTTGAAGTCGGTTTTTGTTTTTTGTTTTGTAAAAATAATGTTCTTGTTCTTCTTCGGCCCTGTATTAACAATTGTCGAAAATAACTTAAAGCTAGACAAAATGGAGTTATTGGTAACTTACTGTCCATACATGTGGTAGTAGAAGGAGAAGCAGCCGTCAATCGCTAAATGGCTGTCGTACACGGGAGACAGCAGCCGCGCCGTGTTGTTCTCTAGCTTGGATGTACTTTCTATGTACATGTAGTAACCTGGAAGTTAAGTTCTTAATAATTAAGTTACTAACTTACTAGGTCCAAGTTTGAAGGCTTTTTAAGACAGATCTAAATTTTCTAAAACTATTGGCATCCTTGTCTAATGGCTTGCAATGATAAAGACAGATATATTTTTAGTTCTTATTTATTTTTAGATCTGTCTTAAAATGCCTTCAAACTTGGGTCCAATAACTTAAGTTCTCAGATCAAGTAAAAAGCAGATATAGTGCTTATTAAGCGTCACTAAATGTGAACAACAGAATAAGGAGTGTTTTTTTATACGACGGAAATATTTAGGAATCGTGAAAAAAATTAGTTGTTCCAAACTTTTTGGAAAAACTGTTTCAGTTTCAGGGTTGGTCGCACAGTAAAAGTTGGTCATAATCATGAAAATAATGATATTCTAATATGTCAGTTGTATATAGAAACCCGCTGTGTAGGTAACTGATATTTAAAGTCAATGAATATTTCTGATTTCTGTACGCCAAGCGAGGGCCAAAGTAGCAATTTATGCCTCGGCCGTGGCGGCCAAAAGGTTTTAAAAAAAGTTATCTCTACTAAGAGTGGATATACCTTTTCCCCCCTTCCCAAAAGTATGGTCATACGAAGGCCCAGTATTAAGGAAAGAGGTTGGCGTCTTCGAGTTGAGTCTGGCCCAGTCGAAGTCATGCTGATCGTCCTGCATCCATCCGCAGAGATCTGGCTCCTCAAAGTCGCAGCTGAGGGCTACTTCGGTTGAGCCATTTACTGAAAAGAAAAAAAAACATGTAGAAAAAAAATGAGAAACATGAGAAGGGCGGGAAAATAATTATTTTCGAGATAAATGCGTTTTTTAAGTTTGGAGCTGCTAGCAAACGTGTCTAAAAACTGTTTTGACTTTTTTTTATCTAGGTAGGTACTCCACTGAAAAGAATTCTGTTTGCACTAAAATAAAAATAAGAAATAAATACTTTGCGTGAAACGGAACAAATTAACGACCGTTTTTTCACAAAACCTTATTACCATGCTGAAGAAATCTCCCTAAAAACTCGGGTAGCAAGGTATAGTTTAATACATTGCATAAAACTATACCATACAATTTTCGTTAAAGAAGAATTTGCTCATTTTTGGAAATTATTTTTTCGGATGAAAGCTTTTTTTTTAAGAAAGGTTTTTATTACTAATCATCATTTTCTGCCTGCCCTTTTTTTTTTTTATTTTTTTTTTTTTTTATGTCATTTAGTGACGAGACGAGCAAATCGCTCGCCTGATGTTAAACGTCACGTTTGCCCATAACAGGTCTGCCCCATTCAGAATTTTGAACTCGCAGAATTCAAAACCCTGCGCGGCACAGCACTGCGCTCGTCACCCTGAGATATAAGTTGATTAATCTCCCATTTGCCCTGTAATTTCACTGGAAACAATGCCCTTCCAACCGGAACACAGTAATGTTTGCACATTACTGCTTGGCGGTGGAATAACTGGCAAAGGTGTGGTACTTCCCCAGGCGGGCTCTGCAAAAGAGCCCTACCACTACAAAAACTTATCCCACCTACGTGGGGTCGGTACAGTATGTACACTTCTTCCATTTATCTCTATCACTCGTCATATCTGAATTCACTCCCTTCTTTTTCAAATCATCTTTCACACAGTACATCCACATGTTTTTATACTAATGATAAACATATATTCTTATTAGTTGTATTGTATTATGAAATTCTTACCGACGCATCTAGGGATCGTCCCGTTCCATTTGTACCCGTTGCAATAGACCGCCGGCGACCCAACCACCGTGTAGCCGGGCAAGCAGAACGTGGTCACCCACGCCTCGTGGTGGGCCCTGATCTGGACCGAGTTGGCCACGGAAAAAGAGTCACAACCTGATCCTGGAAAAAAAAATGTAAAGTTGTATTACATTTTTTGACGATGCGTTTGGAGGGGCTCTATTTTTGACCCCCGACGTAAAAACGACGGTCGACGTCTGTCTGACGATTTTGAATTGTTTTTTTTTTTTGGTTGCTAGGTGAATTATTGTGTCAGGGGTTTTTGAATTTTTAATTATGTCTTTATGTGAGACTAACTGAGATAATCTTAAGTGGACTATAATACATAAGGCCCCTTTTTTAACAAGTGAGATATTATCTCGGTCACTTGCTCTCATTACAAAATGTTGTGAGAGTTAGAATGACGGAGACAATCTCGAGCGCTCAAAAATGGTCTCTGGTTATTTTCAATCTTGTGATATACTTTTTATCATTTTAGTAAAAGAGTTAAGTAGAGCGGTAGGTAAAAACAGGTGATGTGATGTTTCTAAAAAATGTTACAGTAAATTATTATAAACGTCTCCACTGGGACTAATTTATATTCCGTGTAACGTGTTATGACGTAATACGCTTACAGAAACGTCCCGTAGACCCCAAAAAAAAGTTAATATTTACTAAGAGCTATGTTTATAAAAACTAACAATTTCAAAGCTAAATCGAATAGAACTGAAAACCTTCGCAAGTTCGCACTAAGTACCTAAGTACAGATAAAATAATGCTTCACATTCACACTCATAGGATCTTAGGAGGACTCCTAGGATTCCTAATTTCAAGGCGCCACTTAAAATTCCTAAATCTGCAAATATTATTAGATTCAAAATGACAGTCCTTAAAATTTCAAACTTGGAGGCATCATCTAATTAAAATTTGTTCTTAATAACTTACTGACACACACAGGCATCGGCACATCCCAGTTCCCGGACTTGCAGGTCGCGTACCGGTTGCCAACCAGCTCGTAGCGTGGGAGACACATGAACTTGACCAGCTTTGTCCTCTGCCTCACGCGGACGCGGCCGTGGTCCAGGCGCGGAAATGGGCACCTCTGCTGGTCGTATGGGTACTCTGTAACATGTAACAGAGATGGGTTGGGTGTCAAGATTTAGATAGATAGATAAACTCTTTATTGTTCACACCATAAAGATAAGAAGATAAGAGAAGAGATAAGAGAGAAAGAAAGAGAGAGATAAGATTTGTTAAGGGAGCTTGTAATAACACCGAGTACCATGCTTTAACTACACTACTTCATTTATTACATTTACATTTATTGGGTTGCACAGGTATACAATCATCGTGAAGTATTTAAAATTCAGTTAAGATTTGACCTAAACCAATTTCATACATGACAAGCTAAATAAAAGCTTGTAAAAACGTCCAGGCCATTCAACGTAACTTTTTACTCCAAAAAAGCTTCTTTTTATGCATAGATAGAAACAAGCAAACGAAACACCTGATGGTAAGCAATCACAGCCGCCTAATACATCTAACAGAGGAACGTAATAGAAGCCTCACAGATAGGTACGTTGCCAACCTCTTAAGCCTACGTTTCGTTCCCTCTTCGTTTTTCTGGGTTTTAGGTAAAAATGACGAGCATAGGTCATCGAAATGTCCATCCCACACACATTCCCATGTTTGGGCGGAAGCTGGCCGCGAGGACATGCCAAGAGCACGTCCGGCTGATAAGTCCCATGTTTTCAATGGAACGTGCAGATAAATGACTCGTTTATTTATATCGTTGGACGGAACTGGGTTCTAGTAGTAACTAATATTTGTCACAAATCTATCATTTGGAACAACCGATGCAAGAAGCTCTTTTTATTCTTGTTATAGGTTTGATCGTTGTGTGTGTCTGTCTGACTGTGGCACCATGTCTTTCAAACGGATGAACTGATTAGGATGTTTTTTTTTAAATTATTTAACTATAGACTTGCGTTTGACCACCATTTCTCCTGGTGGTGAGCAATACTGCCGTCCACTAACTATAAAGCCGTTAAGCCACAGGGGGTCGATTTTTACTTTTAAACACGATAGGATAGAGTTTAAAATTCTCTATCTACCTGTCTAACAAACGTGTTCCTATCTGTCATAGGTCCTAAGATAAAAATAGCACAAACGCCGCTACATGACATTTCTTTTCAACATTACACGTCTATAAAGTCGTCATATAACATTATCTAACTAACTAGCCGCTATAATCCCATAACGACATAAATAATGTATTAAAATATCAAATAATTACTTACCTATAAAGCCGTTTATTGTGTTTTGTACGCTAAAACACAGCTATAGTACTTTAATTACTTTTAAGTTGAGGTGTGTGTTTTAATTTATTGAAAATTTCCTTAACTAAAACACAGTTACAAGAAAAACCTTCGAATAAAAGACGTTAAGGTCGCTTAACCGTTTTTTAGATAAGGATTCACCTTATTCCATTATACAATTTACTACACTTGCAAGTCGTCAAAAGAAATTCGAAAATTAAATTGTATTTTTTTTTTATATATTTCCTCAACTTAAAAAACGTTAAGCAGCATTCCTTAATTAAAACGCCGTTATCTGCCATCACCCCGCGCTTTATTTTTTTTTTGTTACACTAATATTATCACCGTAGAACAAAGAACTAGATCTGATAATCATTATCTAGTTAGTGGTAGGCTTGTGACTCCCGCGTCAATCGTCAAAAAAGATGTCTGGTTTTAGTGTTACTTTGTAATGGCGAGTCTATCGTTTTATTCTGCAAGATAAACAGTGGTTTCAACGCAATAATTTATTTAAGATCTTCGCCAGTGTGTTATTGATATATTTGCTATTGTCGTTTTACTTCATGATTTTACTCATTACTTCATCAAACCCGAAAAAAGCCCCCGGAACCGACGGGCTCACCGTTGACATCTGCGCTGCAGCCATCCGAAGCGAACGGGAAATCTTCTTAGCGATAGCAAACAAATGCTTGTTGCTGAGGTACTTTCCCAAGCAGTGGAAAGCGGCGCACGTGATTATCCTACGCAAACCCGGTAAAACAGATTACACACATCCGAAGTCATACCGTCAAAACGTCTAACGTCGAAAAGCTTTTGGTAAACCGACTCCAATGGCATCTCCTCCCGACCATCAGTCAGAAACAGTACGGTTTCATGCCCCAACGAGGAACCGAAGACGCCCTCTATGACCTGGTAGAGCACATTAAAAAAGGAGTAAACAGCAAAAACATCGTACTCCTAGTCTCCCTGGATATAGAGGGCGCATTCGACAATGCATGTTGGCCCGCCCTAAAAGACAATCTAGCGAAGAAGAGGTGTCCAAAAAACCTCTACGAGATGGTAAACTCATACCTCAATGACCGAAAAGTCAAAGTCAACTATGCAGGAGCAGCACACGAGAGCGAAACTACCAATGGGTGTGTCCAAGGATCTATCGGCGGACCCACTTTCTGGAACGTAATCCTAGACTCGCTGCTGCGACTGCTGGAAGCAGAGGGAGTATACTCTCAAGCCTTCGCGGATGACGTCGTTCTCGTGTTCACAGGTTCACAGTCAAACATCATCGAGCAGCAGGTCAACAACACGTTGGACATGATCGTGAAATGGGGAAAACGTAACAAGCTCAACTTTGCAGCGCAGAAGACTAATGCGATGCTCTTCACCAAAAAGTTGAAGTACGAACCCCCAAACCTGGTCATGTCTGGCATCCAGCTTAATCTCGTCGAAGAAGTCAAGCTGCTTGGCCTGTTGATCGACTGTAGGCTCAATTTCAAAGCACACGTGAAAGCCCAGTGTAAAAAGGTGGCGGATATCTCCAAACAGATTGCACGTGCGGCGAAAGTGACCTAGGGTCTAAAGAGCGCGATCACGAGAACCATCTACGTCGCAGTGGTGGAACCCATCATCATGTATGCCTCAAGCGTGTGGGCGCAGGCGGTAGACCTCGAGGAAAACAAGAAGCACTTGAACTGTTTATAATTGTAGTATTACTAAACCAATCCCCAAATTATTTGTAAGGTTTATTAATTTATTTATTTATTATTATATTTATTTATTCTTTAATAAATAGCAGAAACCGAATATTATGGGTATGTATATATTACATTATTTTTAACTAGAATTGCAAAATTCAATAATAAACATATATTTTAAGTTAGATAATTGTAGTTTTATTTTTCAAGTTAGCTTATTTTGAAATGGTATTTTCAATTATTAGTAGTAAATGCTTAACTAAAAAGTGGCTATGTCCCAGATGTTTTATGTTTAACTGCTTTAAAGATAAGTATTTGAATGCTTAAATATTTTTTTTTATATAAGTTATCCATAATACTTGTCAAGAATGTGGCTAAAATACATTAACGGCATTTTAGTTAAGTAATTTAAGTTAATTTTATGAAACATACATTTCAATAGTCAGTTACCTAAAAACACTAAGCTAAAATGCCGTTACGGTGAACTTAACTGCATTTTAGCGTTTGGTTTTCACTTTTATCAAAATTTAAAGCACGGCTATAAAGCAAAAAATGTATTTTACATTTAAATAAACAGGTGTATTCATTTTATAGTACATTTATTAGAAAGTACTATAAAAAACATATATTTCTATATCAGGAAGTCTCGTATAAAGTTTATGGTTATAAAGTAGCATTCATTTTAAACATCTCCCGCGTTTTTTGCTGATATCTCCAAACTTGGTTTTGAGGCTTAACGGCATTATAGATAGTGGACGGCAGAATAATGCTGTATACGATGGAGCATGCTTGCCTAGAAGGAACCGATTCACTCGCGACTTGAAGACACCCAAATTATATCTTTCGGGAAACACCCACTCGGGCAAGTATTCCACACTCGGACAGTGCGCACAATGAAATTGGAATCAAAGCGTTTCGTACGATTTTTTGGTATATAACTTTAGTACCTAAACGTAAAAGCTGTTCTAATTCTGATAAGCCCAGATATTGATAATCATTTTAGTTTTTCTGATAATCACGGTACACGTATACCATTGCCCAGAAGTCTCTTCGACAGAATTCGCTGGGTAGGCCACCTGCTTAGGATGGGGGAGGATCATAGTGTCATGAAGGCGTATCTTGGAGTTGCAAATGGCCGCTGACCCGTCGGCCGGACCAAATACCGCTGGATTGACGCCGTGCGATCCGACCTTTGCGAACTCCAAGCCGACGACTGGCAAGAGGCAGCGCAAGATCGTGATTAATGGCGTTCTCTGGTGTCGGAGGCCAAGACACACTTTGGATCACTGCGCCAGAGGAGTAAGTAAGTATTGCACAGAAGGCTAGACTATAATATATTATAATATTATAGGTAAGAATATCGTAGATTGGATGTTTTATTATTATATTCAAAGGTTAAAACGATCTTTCTTTTTATTCGGCTACTAGTTGCGTTCTGGGGTTCCACCAATTTTCCGGGATGAAAAATTGACCATAATTATGTTAATCCAGGGAATAAGCTAGCTTCTTACCAGATTTCATTCAAATCTGTTTTTGCGTGATTGAGCAACAGACATCCAATCTCACTCATTAACATACTCGTAATAATATACACTCTGACATTAATAACAGTTTTTGACAACCTGTTTGGCTCAGCGGTAATATATCCGCCTTTTAAGCCAGAGGCCCCGGGTTCGATTCCCGGCCGGGCAGATGTTTGAACGATGAATTTAAATATCTGCTCTGGGTCTGGGTGTTAGTTGTCCTTGTCTTTGTGTGTGTTCCGTGGCATCCCCGACACAGGATCATCCTAGTGGGGAGCTGTGAGTGTGAAACGTTTGTTTGTTGTTTGTTAACAGTTTTTGTATTTATTTATAGTAGATACCTTTACCCATACCTAGCGTCCGCATGGTTGAAGATGAAGGTTGGATGAAGAGGATAACCACTTGCGGATAACGAAATCCGACGAAGTTTACAATGATGACCAATGTCAAAATAGAACTAAACAACTAACTAACAGGAAAATGTTAAATGGGTGATGAGCGCACTGCACCACCTTGCAGGAGTTATAGGGCTTTGAACCGTACATTAATTAATACGACCTGTTTGGCTCAGCGGTAGTATATCCGCCTTATAAGCCAGAGGTCCCGGGTTCGGTTCCCGCCGAGCAGATTTTTATATGATGAATTTAAATATCTGTTCTGGGTCTGGGTGTTTGAGTCGTTTCATTTCTGTGTGCTAAAACTGCTGTCCTACACCCAAAATCGGTATCTTAAAAAACAGTGATTTCCGTTTATTCTCGCATCAGTTGCGTAATTTTTCAAACTATCAGTGGCATGAAGAAACAGTTTTTTTTTGAGATACCGCTCTTGGGCTTGGTACGGCAGAATACTTAGGTATGTAATCAGAACAGTACCGCAACTCTTTGAACGATTTTCTTTTTACACGCTTTATTATAATAAATATTTGAATTCTTAAAATTAAAGACAAGCTCATTGTAGTAAAAAAAAAAAAATAAGTTTGTAAAAAAAGTAAAATATGTCATTACAAAAATACTGATTTGGTTTTATTTTACATTTTGCTTCACTTATTCAATCAGGGATTTCATAGAATTAATTTTACGTGTTGTTGAGAATAATATAGATAAATATAATATGTGAAAAACCCATGAAATATATTACATAATACATAATGGGAAAAACTGATTGTTAAAGAATATATTATTTACCTTAATGCAATTATAGGTATTTCCGAGTTAGTTTATTAATTCATTTTATTTGTTTCTTTCCTATATCCTGATTTATAATTAGCTGGGCGACTAAAACATGACATAAATGCTTTTTCATATAACATAGGTACATAAGTAGATAATTTCAATAATTCTTGGTAAATAAGTCCTATTAAATTATATTTGCAATTACCTTATTACTAAAATAAATGTTATCACAGCTTGGTGACACCTAAGCAATGATGAACGAACGTAAAAATTAGAGTAGCAGCCGAGGCACACATAACGTTAGTAAAAACATAAATAATGATGTTACTTACCGATGAACAAAAAAAAAATATTTGGTAAAAAAGGTCGGTCTTTTAGATTAGTTTGGTGGTATTTTTTTTTTGTTTATTAAAATTTTGCTGCTTATTCGAATAAACTGCTACCTATATAACGATTAAAAAACGTTAAAATACTTAATTTTCAAATATCTCTGCGACAGCCTTTCCTCTTAAAGGAAGATAGGTACTTTCCTCTTTCCTCTTACTTTTGAGTTAGTAATTGTTTGCTTTTAAATATATATTTTTTTTAATTTTATTTGAAATACAGTTACGTATTTAAATTTTAAAAAAAATGAGGCCAATTAAAAACAATCTTACTTCCTTACTTAAGAATTTTCAAATACTCACGAGCCTCAATAAAAACCGAACAGAACAACAGTAATAAACACTTCGCAAACATGTCGAACTTCGTAGAAAACACTAAAGTTTAATTTTTATTTATTTTAATGAACAATGTATTATGGTATGTACATGGAGACTCATTTGGGACTAAACTGATAGTTGTAACTCATACAATGAGAATTGTAAGTTAATCATGAAGCGCACAGAGTAATATACCTACAGAAGGAACATTTCGGAACATTTATTTGCCTAATATTAAAATAATGTAAAGTACCTAGTGCTACAAATCCTTTCCTATCCTAAGCCACTCTTACTAACATAATAAAATGTGAAAGTTTGTACAATTTACCTATGTAAATGTTTGTTACTTTTTGTTACCACAGAATCTTAAGGCTTTGCGCGTGGCGCGTACCTATCTCCTTAACTACATATTAAACTTATTTTGATTGAATTTAGAATAGAGATAGCTTGTGGCCTGGATTAACACATAGGATGGACTACTTTTTACATCATCGCCGTTTTTATCAGCAAAATTTTAATTACCTAATCTTTTTCAATTGTTATTGTTAAATTCATTACATCATGCTCTTAATTCAAAATTTGCAATAATGTTGTGTGAAAAAAAAATTCATTTAATATCTTTTTAATTTTAATGTAACTTTTTGTTTTAATTTTGATAAAAATTCAATGTTAGGTATTTTATTTTTTTGTACCGAGGAGTATTTTTTATCCAAAATAAAATATTTGAATTTACATTTTAGCCAGCTTTACTGCACCTACTGCATTCGTTACTCTTTGTTTGAACGGGATGCGCTCAAATGTTTATCAAAGGAAACAGGACTTTCTACCGATGTTTGTATGAATACTGTGAATAAACCATATCATTAGGGTTTTTTGACAAAACAATGCATCTTATCGCAAATCCATCCTGGGTTTTGGTAAATGACGCATAAACATTTTTGAATTCTTAAATTGCTTATTCATCATTAATATCTTGTTTGTCTACAAACTTGTTTACACTGTGGGTTAAGGGTATGCATGGGTTGTTCAAGGCAAGGGCTTTCATCGTATAAGTAATCAGCGCCGGCCCTAGTCCTGATCCTAGATTCTGATCCTATACAGGGTTATTAGGAAAAGGCATGCTAAGCGAAAAAGGTTCATAATATTACTATTCTTCGGTCGGCCCTGTAGATAATATACTAGATACATATCTACATACTTTTTTAGTATAATTACACACAAATCATGCGCTTTACGCTACATTACGCTGATAGACTCAAAAAATTTTAAAGCTAAATCGGTCAGCTAATTTATTAAACATACCTACCTACATAGGTTTTTCTATTAGTGAAAATTAAAAAAAAAATGTCATGGCATCGGATCGGAACTAAAAGAACTGGAAGTACTACAATGCCTACAAAATAATCTATTTTTGGTTATTTAACGCTAAAACATTTAGCATAATTTAGTAGAGTAGATAGCTTATTCACTATGGAATCTAACGTGGTTTTCACACATTTGTGTTATAATTTGTTTTTGTTTTTGTTATTTTTGCCAAACGAGACGCAACCGCGAGTGCGTCACGTTTGTAAACTCGCCTGATGAAGGTCACTGAATGTGACCGAAACTAGTCGTAGTAGACGACTTAATTTTTACGTGAGTATTCCCGTGTTTAATTATAACAAAAAAGCTTATTCACTGTTTGAATAAATAGTACCTACTTGTAGTGCCTATATCGTTATAGTTCTATTATACAACCCTGTTAGCGGTCTAGGAAGTATATAGTGTTATGGGCATTGTTTGCATATTGTTATTTGGCCATGGTGACTGGTTCCACTGTTCTGACCTAACCGATCTGGTTTGCTGAGTGTTTGTTGTTGCATCTCCATCGGTATAGGTATAACTATATCGTCACAGTTACCAAAAAATATCTATTTCAATAATGTAAGTACTTTGATTGTATTTCAATGGGATGGGAGAATTTCTGTGTAGCGGGCAACTCCGATTAATAGTACATTGTTTGGCTCATCTTCTGTCAGTTCTGTCACTGTCACCAAATTCAGCTTCAGCTGTCAGTTTCAGTTTGGCTCGTTTTGTTGTTGTTATTTTCTTGAAAAAGATATGTTTTTAAAAGTTTTAAGGAATAAAAGCCACCGATTTTTATCCTTAATTTAACATGGATCAAATATGCCGATTATGTTTGACCTTGGCCGAGAATATGACGTGTGAAATTGGCGAAGAAACAATGATATTGGACAAATTGTCTCGCTTGAACATTCCGGTAAATAAAAGCTTATTATATTTGTTTCCTTCATTTTATTATATAATGCATAATTATCGGCTATTCTTACGCCTTAGTTTAGGTAATAGGCCTTTAAATGTGTATAATGGTGTAAGAAATCCATTTCTTAGGACTTACAATGCTACCAAGCTGGGGGTTCCAAAATTTACTTGTATTTTTTCATTTTCTGGGTAAACTATGAAAACTATCAACAAACCTACGTCCTATGAATTTAGGCTACAATTTACTTATACGAAAAATTCAACCATTGGCCGGTTTACATTATTCCAGTCCAGTGATCTAGCGAGATTCCAGTCCAGTGCTGGACTGGATCTGTAACGTCTACATTATTCCAGTTATTTAGAAGCCGTTAAAGTGTGAACACTACAGTGACATCATTGTTCAAGAAGAGATCGGTTTCGAAAATGTTTCGAAAATGTTCTCGCAAAAAAAAGTCCACAAAAACAACCAACACGTGTATACTTCGTCAGCACTGGAATGGCACTGGATTGGCCGTCTACATTATTCCAGTTGCACTGGATTCAAAAGTAGACCGCGAATCCAGTTACTGGACTGGAATGCTTACTGGATTCAGTTCATTCCAGTGCCGGTTTACATTTTTCCAGTAAGCAATCCAGTACTGGACTGGATCGCTGGACTGGAATAATGTAAACCGGCCATTACACATTTTTTAACATTACTGGTAAAAACAACATTACAGTTTCGTTTTTATATTGTAAAGAAATATTGTCATAATCTATCTAATTCTTTTACAGATACTCATCAATAAATCACTGCCTCATCTAGTTTGTTGTGATTGCACCAAAACACTTGAAGAGATATTAAAATACCGAGAAAGCATCATACAAAACCAGTATAAACTTATAAAACAATTTAGAAATGATGCTGATTTAGATGACTTCTACAAAAGTTTGAAAAAAGACTTCTCACAAAGTATAAAAATTGAAATTGATGTTGAAAATGAAGAAACAGATCAATCTTTTCACTATGACTCCGAAGAACCAATTTATAAGACAAAAAGTAACGAAACAGTCCAAGAAAACAAAATCAATGAAAATTTTAAAAACAAATTCATTTATTGTGAAGTTGTTGAAGCAATAAGTGGCACCAAAAGAACTAAAACCTGCAAAGATGTGAAAAAGCAGATAAAATTGAAAAAAGAAAGAAGTGAAGATGGAAGTATCATTTTTAACAACATCACCATTCTAAATAGAAAAAGAAAAAACCAAACAACCAGAATAAAGGAAAAACCAAAAAAACGCAAACCAAAAGCTAAAGACAATTCTACAGGAGTATGTAAAAAATTTAAAAACAACATTTCAGAAGAAAAACCAGCCAATTCAAAACTTGAAAATTATATTGAAATTGAATTGAAAAATGAAGAACCATTTTTCAACAAAAATGAAATAGATATAAAAACCATAGACAACAAATGCCTCACTTGCTTTAGCTATCTTCAATCCAATTCAGAATTAATAAACCACTACAAAACAATACATAACAATATTCATAAAGAAAATGACGAAACAGATTTTGTACAAAATAATACAATAACTGACGAGAATAAAGACATTGTGACATCGGACAAGACAAAAAGACCTTATCACTGCAAGATTTGTGGTAAAGTATCACTTTTTAACACACTTTTTATTAGTTTCATCTGTATAAATGTATGTTTGTATGTAACCGACTCCTTTGAGTGCGTTTTTGACCCACTTTAAACGGTCAGATTTCTTTCAAACTTTGTAGATATATCGAGGACCGATGACAATACACTAAACAAAGCGTGTTTTTAGTTTCTTTAACTATTAATTATTGTCTTTCTCAAACTTAAATATAATAAATCTGTCAAAGAGAAAACTTCCTCGTCAAGAGTTCATAACTATTCTGTTTTCAAAGAGCGAGGAACCCTAAAATTGCATCTAAGACACACCAAAGTCTTGCCTTAAGGGTTTTTTTTCCCCGAAGAGGGTTCAGAATTCTAATAAGACACTTTGACTGCTTCTAATAATCACATGCGCTTTCCTTAAGTGCGGCTAATAGTCAAATGCGTTGTTTTACGCGCCTGGCGTGTGTAGCCGCATTCGCGTCGCACAAAGGAAAACACAAGGTATGTGTTTTCCGCAGTCAAAGTGTTAAATGGTCAGTCCAAATAATGGCGTAGCAACTATAGTCACCGCTTTACCAACTGAGTCGTAGGGCCATAAACGTCAGCCTTTTCAGGGCCACAATACTATCTACTATGTTTCTATCTGAATTTATTCTTATCGATATGCACCCTGCACCTGCATGTCTAACAAATTGAGTTCCGCAGCGTTTGCAGTGCGGAAAATAAGAGAACTATCAGACATTAAAACTGCAAGAATTGTTTATTTCAGTTACTTCCACTCTGTTATGTCGTATGGATTATTGCTTTGGGGTAATGCAGCAGACGTAAATAGCATCTTTATTTTACAAAAACGTGCTGTTAGGGCTATTTATAGGCTAGGTTATAGAGAATCTCTTAGACAAGTTTTTGCGCAGGTGAAAATTTTGACGTTACCATGTTTGTATATTTTCTTGAACATTATGTATGTGCGTAAAAATATTCATAAATATCATAAACGAAGTGAATATACTAGCATAACAAGGAACAAGTTTAAACTTGTTCTACCTAAAATTAGATTAGCCAAAACTGGCAACTCTTTTGTAAGGAACGGCGTACTATTTTATAACTTGTTGCCTGTTACTCTAGTAAATAAGAAAGACACAGATTTTCAAAGAATTTTAAAAGACTTTTTAATTGAAAGGGCTTACTATAAAATTGAAGACTTCGTCTGTGATAAAGTCTCTTTACGTAAATTGTATTTAGACTGTAATAATAATACTTGATTGATTATACCTACTATTGTAGTTATTTTATACATTGATATTTTGACATTGCAATTATTTACATATTTTGTTTTGACATTCTAATAATATTATTTTCTTTGACATTTAATTTATTGTGTATTAAGTTATTCGTAAAAATTGTATTAGACATTCATAAGTGTCTTGACTGATTATACCTACTATTGTAGTTATTTTATACCTTGATATTTTGACATTGCAATAATTTATATAATTTTTTTGACATTGTAATAATATTGTTTTCTTTGACATTTAATTTATTGTGTATTAATTTATTCGTAAAAATTGTATTTGACATTCATAAGTGTGCATTGATGTACCCATATTTGAATAAATTATTTTGAATTTGAATTTGACCTATAACCATCTTACGCACATCACTATGCGGCTCCATAAGACCCACAAGTGCGAGCGAGATAGACATAGAGAAATGATTTATGGCCGCTCGACTCAGTTGGTAACGCGGTGACTATAGGTACTACAACTATTTGACAATTTCAGGTCGTACATTCACCTGCGTATACGCCATCGTGCGTCACGCTCGCGCTCACAGTGATAATAACCTGTCCTGCTCGCACGGCTGCGGCTACAGCACTGTGTACCGAGGAGCTCTCTTAGAACATGAGAAACGGCATGAAAACAATTATAAGGTGAGAGTTGACAAACTATCATTCATCACTGTCATGCTTGTCATAGTGACTGTAGTTTGTCCTGCTCGCACAGCACTGCAAAGATTGCTGCAGTTTGCAGTACAAACATTTTTAACACAAGAAAGATTATTTTTTTGGGTCCTAACTGCTAAGTAGGCTTCTGAAGCCTAAATGGTTTCATACATTTGTTAACTCCCGATGCAAAAACGACGGGGTGTTATTTATAAGTTTGACTTGTCTGTTTGTGGCATCGTAACTCCCGAACGGATGAACCGATTTTGATTAATGAGAGTTATAAAGAAAGGGTATGCTCATAGTACTCATCATTATGAACAACTTTTACTATGGGAAAGAAAATTCGCAAAAAAAATCAGCACATTTTGTCGAGTGTCATTGACATTTTTCTATGGAACAGCTGATTGATTTTCGCGAATTCCGGGTTGGTCCCATAGTAAAAGTTGTTCATAATGATGCGTACTATAAGCTCTTTTCGGCTTAGCATACCCTTTCTGAATGACCCTGTATACTAATCATTATGAATAATTTTTACTACTTTGTTTATTCTAGTACAAATGCGAAACTTGCGGAGCTGGTTTCCACGTCAAGACTTGGCATGACCAACACCAAAATAAACACAAGGACGTGAAGCCGTTTGTGTGCGATTTGTGTGGAATGGCCTTCCATATGGACAGGTGAGCCATCACATCTGCTGCAGTCAGGGCTATGTTGCGAACCCCGTCTGGGAAAGTACCACAACAAGATCTCTTCGCCTTCTGGCATGCCTCTCATTCCCATTCCCTTCGATCTAAAGATACCCTCTCCCTTAAGACACCTTCCGCGCGCTGTACAACTTTTTACGGCAAATCTTTTGCTTTCCAGGCGGTTCAGCTTTGGAACGATTTGCCTGTGTCAATAAGAAATGCTACATCGCTTGCATGTTTTAAGAATCAGCTAAAAAAATATTACTTGTCGCAATTGCCATTATCTCAGTGATTATTTATTTATTATTTCTCACATATTGTTGTTTTGTTAATTTATTTGTTATGTATTTTATTCTTCCCTATTGGTAATACTATACATTATTTTTAATTGTTTTAGTATATTTTCACAAGTATAGGTAGTTTTAGTATTTGAATGTATTTCTAAGAATTTATTGTTATTATTTTTTATGTAGGTTTATATGACACAGTTTTTCTTCTATATTGCACACCCCGTTTTTATATATATTTTTTTATCTATCCTCTCAATCCTAAGGTTGCCTGGAAGAGATCGCTCTTAGGCGATAAGGCCGCCAGTTGTCGCACTAGTTTTTAGGTGTTATAATCCTTCTGTTTGTAATTTATGGTGTGAACAATAAAGAGTTCATCTGTCTATCTATCTATCTACCACACTGTTGCCAGTCATTCCACTGAACACAGTAATGTGCAAACATTACTGTGTTCCGGTTGGAAGGGCAATGTTTTTAGAGAAATTACAGGGCAAATGGGAGATTAAACATCTTATATCTCAGGGTGACGAGCGCAGTGCTGTGCCGCGCAGGGTCTTGAATTTTAAGAATTCAAAATTCTGGGTGGCGCAGACCTGTTATGGGCAAACGTGACGTTTAACATCTGGCGAGCGATTTGCTCGTCTCGTCTCTCATTATCGTAAAAAAACTGGCCAAGTGCGAGTCTTGCAACTTGGCTAGGAAGGCTGGACATAAGTCGTAAGACATATAGGCCATTTTTTATCCTGGAAAAGGCAGGTGAAACTGCAGTGCGCAGCTAAAAACTCGTACGAAACGCTTTAATTCCTCTTATAGTGTGCGCACCGGCAGAGTGTGGAATACTTTGCCCAAGTGGGTGTTTCCCGATAGATATAATTTGGGTGTCTTCAAGTCGCGAGTGAATCAGTTAATTCTAGTCGCGCGTGCTGCATCGCAGACCGCATCATTGCTTACCATCAGGCGAGTTGGTGGTCAAACGCGGCCTTGATCACGTTAAAAAAAATTATATAAAACTGGCTGACTCGACAGACGTTGTCCTGTCAAAAGCCATTGCGTCAATTCTATGTCAAATGTCAAAAGTTACATTAAAAAAGTTTACATTGTCCGAAGCGCTATATGGTTTAAGTATTTTTAAATTTTCTAATTTTTCATGTTTTTTTACTATAAATTGAGATGTGAGCTATCCTATCTCCTAAGTTAGATCGAACTGCACCCGGTGTGCAAATTTGATTGAAATCGGTTAAGTAGTTTAGGAGTCTATAGCGGACAAACAACGTGACACGTAATTTATAGATGTAATTCACAGGTACTTGACGTCTCACCGGTCGAAAGTTCACGCAGAATCGTTAGGAAGAGTCAAGCGGTTCATCTGTCCTCACTGCAATCTCGCATTTTACGACACACACAATTTCCGGACACATTTAGAGGTGAAATAAACTACATATACTAACCTATACTATAGTCACCGCGTTACCAACTGAGTCGTAGGGCCTTCGTCGTAGTCGTCGTTAGTCGTATTTTTTTATCTGATTTCATTCTTATCGATATGCGCCTATAACCATTTTACGCACATCACTATGCGGCTCCATAAACCCACAAGTGCGAGCGAGATAGACATAGAGAAATGATTTATGGCCGCACGACTGTTGCTAACACGGTGACTATAGTATTTAAAGAGGTCAATTTTGTATGTATGTGTTTATGTATGATTGTAAAGGGTAGTCTTCAAAACTACTGGCTATACAGGGTTATTCATAAAGGCTAAGCATATGCTAAGCCGAGAAGGGCTCATAGTACTCATCATTATGAACAACTTTTACTATGGGACACTGCATTTATTTTTATTATATTTATTATATAATAAAAATAATTATATTTATTTATATATTTATTTATATTTATTAATTTATTTTTTTGTATTTGACATTCATTTGTGTACATTGATGTACCTACCGTAAAACGGGGTGAATAAAATCGCAGGGATGAATAGACTATACAAAACTAAAAATGTTTTTTACAGACAAAAGCCAAACATTTCGAAAAAGAACAAAGAAAGGTAAAAGGGGGTGAAGGTTTCGAAACTTTTGGTACTTTTTTTTTCTTTTTTTTTTGAAATATTTAGCTTTAGCATGTAGAAAAACATTTTTAGTTTTTTTTTTTTTTTTTTTTACATCGGACTAGGCATGCGTTTGACTGCAATCTCACCTGATGGGAAGTGACGATGTGGTCGAAGATGTAGCACGCTTGCCTAGGAAAAACCTATTCACTCTATTTTTGAACACCCCCGGGTTGTACTTTCTAGGAAAAACAGACGCGGGCAGTGAGTTTTGTATCTATTCATCCCTGCGATTTTATTCACCCCGTTTTACTAGTAACCATATTTTAATAAATTATTTAGAATTTTGAATTTTTGATAATGCTAGTGGAAGGTGAGGAGTATGAAGCATTTTTGATTTAGTGTTTATATGTTATTTTCAGGAACATGTAGGCAAGAAGAAGTTTCTATGCGCGCTCTGTGGCAAAGAATGTTCGAGCGCTAAACAACTGAAGTACCATAACAACTCGCATTTGGGACTCAAACCGTTTGCCTGCAGGTTTCTCCTTTTATTTCCGTCTCTTTTTTTAACGACGACCTGTTTGGCTCAGCGGTAATATATCCGCATTATAAGCCACAGGTCCTGGGGTCGATTCCCGGCTGGGCAGTTTGATTGATGAATTTAAATGTCTGTTCTGGGTCTAGGTGTTAGTTGTTCTTGTCTTTGTGTGTGTTCCATCCCCGACACCGGGTATCCTAGTAGGGAGCTATGAGTGTGAAATGTTTATTTTAATTGTCTCTTTTTTCTGTTATTATTTTATTTTTGTTTCCCAATAATTTCGCTTGTTAAATTTTGATTTTTAGAGTTCCATGCCAAAATGGTAAAATAGAACCCTTATGCTGAGAGGCCAATGACGATCTGTCTGTAACAAACGATTCACTAACTTGCACTTTCACGTTTTTTTTAAGAAGACCCCTAAGGTAATTTATGCCTGTTTTATTAGAAGATTAAGTAAAAATTAAGTCCCAAATTTAAAGGCGTTATTTGACAGATCTAAACTAAAATATATCTGTCTTTGTTATTACAGCCTATTAGACAAGGACATCAATACTTAAAAAAAATTAGAACTGTCAACAAAAACCTTCAAACTTACCACTATACCTTTTAACATAAAATTAATTTCCCCAGTATATGCAACAAGAGATTTGCAAAGAAGTTCAACCTGACAGTGCACGAACGAGCCCACGCCGGGGACAAGCTGCTGTGTCAAGACTGCGGCAAGAACTTCGCACAGCGGAGCACTCTGTTGAGACATACCAGGAAGTAAGATAACTAATTAACACTTTGGCTGCGGAAAACACATACCTTGTTTTCCTTTGTGCAACGCGAATGCGGCTACACACGCCAGGCGCGTAAAACAACGCATTTGACTATTAGCCGCACTTAAGGCAAGCGCATGTGATTACTAGCCGCAGTCAAAGTTAACATAATATTACTTACTCGTTACCCATGTTATACTACCAGTCTTATTGCCAGTAGTAACATAATGCTTTTTTCGCCCGTGTTACCACTAACTGCTCTGGTAGTAACACGGGACAATTCTTTTCCTTATTACTACTGGCCATTATGTCCTATTTGGTTTGCAGGAATGGTTGTAGCAAGCGTGTGCTGTGACGCAAGTGACAGGTCCACCAAGCAGAGCAGATTGTGTAATGCATGAACGTACTGAGAGCTGCGTACTGCGGTGTAGCACGCGCGGGGCGGACGTGTGTCTGTCCTGCTCTGCGCGCTATGTCTGTCTCGCCTGCTCTACTGAGAGCTGCGTACTGCGGTGTAGCACGCGCGGGGCGGACGTGTGTCTGTCCTGCTCTGCGCGCTATGTCTGTCTCGCCTGCTCTACTGAGAGCTGCGTACTGCGGTGTAGCACGCGCGGGGCGGACGTGTCTGTCCTGCTCTGCGCGCTATGTCTGTCTCGCCTGCTCTTCTGCCCTGCTAAACCTGTTGTGCTGTGCTGCGTCACCTGCGTTTCAGCATACGCTTAGCCTCTTAGGTGACATCGTTATTAGTTAGTTAGTTTACTTCTCATGGTGGGGAAGATATTCGCGCCCTGAATCGGTAGACTATGATGGAGAATGCAGAATGCACTCTGAAAATCAGTTTGAAGCTAAAACCTATGTATTGCTCTCTCACTCTGTTACCTCTTTCTCCATAATAAATAGAATAAACCAATGAGAAGTTGTTTAGGTACCTACGTTATGATTCCTGAGTTAATGGTTGAATTTTTTTGTTTCAGATGCCACCCTGAAAGTACAGTATGCAAGAATGAATCAAAATCTGTAATTAAAAATTAAATGAAATTGTATTTTTGCTTTTTATTACTAATTCCTTTAATATTTTATCCATGGCATGAGTGCAAGGAATTTAAGCACTGCCTAGCGCGGCGAATTCTCTTTGCCCGACTGTCATTTTTGTTGCATGAGTCGGTAGTGCTAAGCCGCAACGATTTAACAATAATAATAAAATTATTAAGTAAAGTGTATGTAGAACTACAGGTCCGATTCAAAATATTTCATAGGTAAAAATGGTAACTTATTTTTTTAACTTAACACTATTTTTTGCACTTTTGCACCAATCTGATTCTGATAGAGTAACTTTATGATTGGGTAAGTCCCAGCCATCAGCTTGTGACCACAAACATTAAACTGACTAAATAATATTAATTGTTAAAGTTTTATATGAAAAGAAAGATAATTAATGTGGAATATAATTTTATTAAAAGTGTTTCAATGTGTTGTTTTTTATGTTTTTATGTCGCACACACACGTCCATGTGTGCGTATTGAATCTGACGCAATGGGGTTTGTACTATAAGCTATTTCTACCAGGCTATTGGCAGATTGCTTGAAACTCTAAACATCGAAATTAAATAAAATCATACAAATTGATTAATCTGTTGTTTACGGCTTCTGCAGGTCTAAATTTTAGTCTGACAGAAAGGTAAAGTTTTTTTGACCTAAGTATATAAACTTTGTTTGCTCTCTGATAGTTAAGACAATACATAATGTAATTTATTTGATAGCTACGATTGATTCAGAGCTAAGTTAATTTTATAGGAAGCTACGGTGCTTATACTTTTAAAACTAATTACTAAATGCCCACGTCACCTTTGCCCTTTGCAGCCCACACATATTATGTTTCCATAAGGGCCCCATACACGGTAAGATTTATCTGTACGATCCGTCGCATCAAACCGATCGAAACGACGAATCGATGGTGTGTGTCAAGATCGTTAACGATTTACTTAATCGAAGACGATGTCGGAAATCGCAACAAAAACCCATGCAATCATGAATAGGTATCGTAACGATGAATTTAATTATTGACATCCTTATCCTTCAGCTTCAAACAAGTAAAATGATCGATTTTACGACCAGTCGTTTCGTGTATGAGCAACATTTTTGATGCGATCAATCGTCACGATTTTCATCAGATTGATCGTTTAGACGAATCGTACCGTGTGGGGCCTTATGATGCGAAATCTTAAAAAAACCATAGACAAATTAATATGAGAAAAAAAAACAAATGAACAACTTAAAGCAGTGTCTCTAAAATTTTTGGCAGTTAAATTTAACATCATGTCAATCATGTCAGAAATTTAATTTATTGAAGAACTGCGGGGTTCACAACCGTACGATAATTATCGTACATGTACGATAATTTCATACCTACGTACGATGTACGATAGGACACGACTATCGTACGCAGATTGTACGATAATTTTCAGATGCAAAATTTGATAAATAAGTACACCCTGTACACCGATAGTCGATAACCCAATAACAATTACAGTTGTTTTTTTACTGTCAGCGCCATCTATTGCTATTGCCATCTACTGCTGCTTCATGGCCAATCATGGCGCAATCCTTTCATTGGTTGCCACTGTCTTCCAATCAGCGATCGATATCGATATCATCGTCATATTTACTTATAGCGAACACCATATCGTTCAGAGAGAGTACATACCTATATTGCGTATTTTTGTTCCTCTTTTACGGAAAAGATTAAAAATTGTATATTTTTAAATATAAATGTTAAGTTTCATCAATATTTGTGTATATTTTTCTCGCAAATATAGAATCTATTGATTTAAACTTTTGGAAAATATGCTTGTTTTCATGGTTCTCTATCCCATAACATTATTTTCTTCTAGACATTCGAAATTTTGGCGCTTTTATTAAACGCAAAGTGGACGAGGGCCCGGCTCAGGTCTGTGCCACATGTCGAACATTCAAAATTTGTTTTTTTTTTTTAATTCAAAAAACAGAAAGTTACAAGATTCAAACTTTAAAGCATTTGCAACATATTATTGTCACGTTTCATATGTTTTTTTAATGTAATTAGCTATTTTTCTGATGGATACGATAATTTTAATCCATATTATCCCATATACGATAATTTTACGGCCCTGGTACGATAATTGCCTGGCTTTAGGTTGTGAACACCGAGAAGTACTGTCTGTCTCGCTCTCGCTTGCTCGCTACCAAGGAACATAATACTCTCTCTCGCTACTAAAAAGTATTGCAATTTTACTGATTAAAGAATAAATGAAATAACTATCAACCGAAACAGGGGCTTAACCTTGGTTTTCGAGCTCAGCTAGTCACAAAATTATCTACACCAAAATGGAAGGAAGCTCCAAAATCGCGGAACAACTTTTTTGTTTGGGGTGTCTCTGCAGTCCTGAAGACTACAAAATACATGATTATAGAATACAGTTCGCACATTTCTGGGCTATATTCGAGGTAAATATCTATTATGAAAAGTCGTGGACGTCGTGGTACGTCCTAAACTCAGATCTTGCGACTCCCACATTATTATCTTGCTACTCATAAGCTAAGCTGTTTTTCATCTTAATCCAACTTGAAAACGATTTTTTCTTCAATAAAAACAGTTATTCCCGTATCGGTGGACAACTATTCAATGGCTGATTAGGACCGGTAAACCAAGACCTCTAACTCTGTAGATAGTATGTCGTTTTGTAGCCAAGAAACCTTTCCAAGCAACTGTATCAATGAAATTGGCTATTTACAGGTGAGCACAATAAAGCTTTGCTATTTATGCAAGAGAATAGCTCAACATGCAGAGATATTCATACAAAATGTACAAACCAATCAGATATTGCTGCAAAACTGTCTTGGGGTGAGTAAAAGTTTCTATTGAAAATATTGACTGGGCACCAACATTTAAGTTCCTTACCATACTAGACTAGACATTGTTACTATTTCACGCAAAAACAGCTGTTACATGAAATTTGGAATAAAGGTTGTTTATGGTCTGGATTAACACATAGGCTACTCTTTATCCCAAAAAACGCGGGTGAAGCAGCGGGGCGCAGTGGCAAATAGAATGGCCGATTACCTAGCTTGTGATGTAATAGATCATCATATTTCTAAATATGTATCTGTAAACTTAATCTGTGGTCATTGTTGCTGGTGCACTGGCTACCTATATTTTCAAACTAGACCATTAACACTTTGGCTGCATCTAGTATTCACATCCACTAGTCCCAGGCGCGGCTAATAGTCAAACGCCTTGTATTTTACGCGCCTGGCGTGTGCAGCCGCACTCAAGGAAAACACAAGGTATGTGTTTCCCACAGCCAAAGTGTTAAACACTATATTCTGCTCTGTACTGTTTGTCGATCCTAAAAAAACCTTTTTTATTTTCCAGGACCTCACAACAACAATACAGGAAGCTCGTTCACAGCTCCTGTCATCGATTACCCTCTCTCATTCACCACTAGACCCAATCACTCAAACCGGAATACAGTCAGACAATACAGTCTTTATATCCAACGGCAAAGAGTTCAAAATACACAAACCTGTTACCCATAACAAGTCAAAAAGTATAGACGTAGAAAATAGCTGGCACGAAGTCAATTTAATAAATGAAGATGAAGCGAGAGAAGATATAGAAATGCAAAAGAAAAAGATAAAATTAGTACTGAAGGGAGCTGAAGCTGAAGAAGAGCCGTTGGATCATTTGGACGGAGGATTTGATGATGAGAATGAAGGTAAATCACTAAGGTATTTAAAACTTTAGATGTTGGAAAATTAAATTATATTTTGTTAACTTTTAAATATCATATGCAACCTTTAATCCTCCCACTGCTGGGACACAGGTCTACCCGAAGGGTGATTAGACTGTTTATATTCCACCATGCTGGCCAAGAGCAGGTTGGTGGATTCATATACGCCATTGAATTTCTTCCGGACTACTTTCTTATTTTTTCTTCTTCTTTTTATAATTTATTGAAATTGAAAATGCTGGTTGTGTGACAGTCTATAGGCACCATAGCAATGGATGAGATTGGCACAACTGAAAAATGCCTATTCACGATTATGATTATGTTATCTTATGTTATGTCATATTATTATAGTATGTAAAATTATTGTTATGTACTAAAGTGAGGGTATTGTGGAAAAATTATAAGTATAAATATAAGTATTCTGCAGTTGTCAACCTGGCCAGGAACATAGCTTACAAGAATAATCCCGTATTTAGTGAGTATATATTAATTATGTTTTAATTTGATATAATGATGATGATAATGAAAGTTGAAACATCATTTTGCTTATAATATAATCATTGTTGACGTTCAAATAGTTATAATCAACATTTTTTCTTAATTTTTAAACAAAATGACTTTTTTATTAATTTCAGATTTTGAAGGTCCCTATGTGAAAGAAAAAGACGATTTTCCACTGCATTTATTGAAAAAAGAAATTCAGGTAGAAGCTATACAAGTGAAACGCATAAAACCTACCAGGAAGAAAACAAGAACTGAAAAAGATAAAATGTTCAGAAAGACCAAAGAGCCGCGGTCGAATGGTAAGTTAAATAAATATAAATAATTAATGTATCACCCTCATGGCTCCCCACTAGGATTCCCTGTGTCAGGATGCCATGGAACACACACAAAGACAAGGTCAACTAACACCCAGACCCAGAGCAGATATTTAAATTCATCATTCAAACATCAGCCCGGCCGGGAATCGAACTCGGGACCTCTGGCTTATAAGGCGGATACATTACCGCTGAGCCAAACAGGTCGTCAAAAGAATACATATCCGAAACGCTAAAAACTCACTATTTTGTTTACTTACTGATCTAGTGCAGAGTCCCAAATCCCTCTGCTCATGCTTTTCTCGGCATTTATAGCTAAGAAGCTAAGTTTCACGCTTAACTTTCTCTTAACTATCAAAAGCTTCCGCTCTTAGCCTATGAAAGCAGAGAATGCCAATATTTTGCAGGCCAATTATACAGGGTTATAATGAAAGGGTATGCTAAGCCGAAAAAGACTAATAGTACCTACTCATCATAACGAACAACTTTTACTATGAGACAACCCGGAACTCGCGAAAAAATAAGCAGCTGTTCCATAGAAAAATGTCAATGACACTTGACAACATTTGTGGAACAGCTGATTATTATTTCGTTAATTCTGGGTTAGTCCCTTAGTAAAAGTTGTGTTCGTCATGACTTTTACTATAAGCCTACCTACCCTACCCTTTCTTTCTTTATAATTCCATTTTTTTTCAGAGGAATTAGGAATAAAGAAGATAATATTAAGCAAAGAAGATTGTATGCAAGAGCGGAGGCAACAGGCCTCGGACCCGGCGTATCTGAACTTTGCTTATAAGTGCGAGGATTGTATAATAGGGTTCAATTACAAGGCAGCCTATGATAACCATTTGAAAAGACATAGAGAGGTAACGTACCATTATAGCATTTTAAATTGGCTTTACTAGGGTATGCTCCCGGGAAATACCGGCACTGGAATTCCCGGTATTTCCCGGGAAATTGAATCTTGACGCAGTACCGGTACTGAGATTTTTTTCCCAGGAAATTCGGGAAATTTCGGTACTGTCGATACTCTTCCTACAACTTAAAATAAAGCCAATATTAAGTTCATTGCTGAATTGTCGAGGTCCTATTAGTTTAAAGTGCTGTTATTTTGACATTTGAACATAAATAAAGGACGCGTAAAGTTAGCCGAGCCATGTTAGATGAGCTTTTAGCCAACGATGGCTAGTTGTGATCGTCGACCGGTTTAGCGTAGAAGGGCGACAGGCGCGTTAGGTTGAGGCGATGAGCTTCTTGGTTCATTTCTTAATGGTCTCTAAACGTCTCAAGGTGGTATTAGGCCTATGCATCTATTAGGTGCAAACAGAACTCTATGAACGCTCGACCTTGTGCTTTGTATAGTGACAGCAACTGTTACAGCGTAACCTACCTTAGATATGCTGTCTAAGGTAGGTTTTTTTCGGACTAATATATCCATAAACAACTCGTAACAACATACGAGTACTCTGGACCATCTGTCTTAAACGTGTCCTTTAGTATTTCAGTCACATTGCTAGAAAACAAGGCGATAACCTGGAGAAGTTTGATGGTGACAGAGAAAATCGACGGCAAGAGGCCACAAAGCTGCAGCCCGATATATTGATTTGATCACAATCGCACCACTCTAGACACCTCGGTTTACGAAGTACTTCAAATTGCTAAAGACTAGAAACGTTGGCACAATATCGTGAAAGTGAGACTATTTGAAGGTGGTGGTCACGACCCTCAGATATGAGAAGCACGATCTAACGATCATTGCTTTTAACAAAGGCTGGATTTATAGCCCACTGAAACGTACGATTTACAACGAGATAGATTTACTATAACAGTAAACAGTGCTATTGTTTGCGGACCTAAGGATACCAAGCTATAGCAGATCGTTAAGATCGTTAATGTGTGGCAGGAAGAGCATCGCAGAGAACACGGACTCCTGGGCAACACTGGTATTGACATGATGCATTCGCTCAGACTCGTACAGATCATTAACGACTTCTCCAATCAATCGATCCCTCAGAAAATCTGAAATCTACGAACTAAACCAGTGAACAAGTCATACGGAAACAATTTGCTTAAAGGCTGTCATGCAATCTCTGTTGAAAGCCTTCAAGATGAGGGAAACAGCGAACGCCTTTCTATGCTTCTCGATAAACTCACTCTAGAGATGTGGCATACTCTAGAAGTCTAGAAGATCGCCATCAGACCGAAACCCATATTGCCACTCACTACGAAGGTCATCAGTTTTAGGTGTGTCAAAAGCCGAAGACATGACATGTGTTGAAGACATGTTCTATAATCTTCCAGAGTGATTGGACATGACCGAGTATGCCAGTTGTATGCACGGTGGGCACGAATACTTTTTTTTGGCACAAGTTGCACTTCAAGATTTCTCCACGACTTTGGCGCTTTACCGTTCTCGAAAAAGAGACAAAAGAGGCATTTCGACACAGGAGATAACTCCAAAACATATTCAGATCTATGGCCGAAATATTATCTGGGCTATGTTCACGTCATGATTTCGTAGCATTTTAAAATTCCAAAATGCAATTGTATTTTTAAATCAACAAATTAAAAGAAATAATCGAAATTTAAAAAAAGAACATAAAATGATGTACCTATTTGTCTATGTAATTCAACCTAAAATGTAAAAATAAATATTTTTTTTGGATAAGAATTAGTGATATTAACACAATTGAACATGATTTTTGATCAAAATAAATTAGCAAATAGTATGAACGTTACGTTACGTTACTCTATTTTATTTCAAACTAGCTGTTCCCTGCCACGCTTTGCTGTGGATAAAAAAAATAATAAAATTAAAAAAAAATAGCCTATGTTACTTTGGGATAATGTAGAATTCGAATGGTGAAAGAATTTTTGAAATCGGTCCAGTAGTTTTTGAGTTTATTCCACACAAACATCCAAAAATACAAAAATACAAATCTTTCCTCTTTATAATATTAGTATAGATTCAGTAAAAAAAAAAAAAAAAAATTCCCGGGAATTCCCGGTACTGGGTTGCCTCAGTACCGGGAAATCAAATTCTCTCCACAGTACCGGTACTGCAATCCCTAGCTTTAACGCTTTGGCTGCGGGAAACACATACCTTGTTTTCCTTTGTGCGACGCGAGTGCGGCTGCACACAGATGCGTAAAACAACGCGTTTGACTAATAGCTGAGCCTGGGGCAAGCGCGTGTGATTACTAGCCGCAGTCAAAGTGTTAATCACACAACTACAACCTGAGAAGTCACACCTACATAGTCACTACAACCTATACAGCTTTATTCATAAAGGGTATGCTAAGCCGGAAAGGGCTCATAGTAGGTACTTACTCATCATTATGAACAACTTTTACTACGGGACCAACCCGAAATTCTCAAAAAAAAGAAAAAAATCAGCTGTTCCATAGAAAAATGTCAAAAACACTCGGCAAAATGAATGGAACAGCTGATTTTTTTTTCGCGAATTTCGGGTTGGTCCCATAGTAAAAGTTGTTCATAATGATGAGTACTATGAACCCTGCATAGTCACACTTGACGAACAATTACTGACAAAGCGCTTTATTTTACTCTGAGATTGGCACATTATTAACTTTTCACACTGACTTCTATGTAAAATAGAATACTTTTTCTAGAAAAATGTACAGACTTGGTATAGTCACCGCGTTACCAACTGAGTCGTAGGGCCTTCGTCGTAGTCGTTTGTTTCTATCTGATTTTATTCTTATCGATATTCGCCTATACCTAACCATCTTACGCACATCACTATGCGGCTCCATAAGACCCACAAGTGCGAGCGAGATAGAAAGAAATGATTTATGGCCGCTCGACTCAGTTGATAACGCGGTGACTATAGTCACACTGGGCCCAAGTTTGAAGGCATTTTAAGACAGATCTAAACTAACTAAAAATATATCTGTCTTTATCATTGCAAGCCATTAGACAAGGATGCCAATTGTTTTAGCAAATTTAAATCTGTCTTTAAAAGCCTTCAAACTTGGGCGTACTGTATTTATAAACTTTTGTTGTGTTTTTTAGGAAGTGGGAGCGTTCAAATGTGAAATTTGTAAACTGAGGATGAACTCACCGGACAAGTTATTAAGTCATAATATATGCCATACAACGTAAGTATGTATTACACTAGCTGACCCGGCAGACTTCGTACTGCCATACAGTACTTCTCTATAGTACTGCCTAATTAAATATAAACACTGCACAAAACACTATTTACAATTTTATACTTTTATTATATTACAATTCTATGTACGAATTTGTTTCGTGTATCAGTTGACAAAAGCAAACTCATCCATGAAAAAAAAAACACTGACATTGACAGTTTGTTGTTGTTTCAACTTTTTTTTAATTTGATATGACTTGGAGTCAAATCCTTCGAAATTTTAAAACAAATGAATGAACTATTCGATTTCGTTTTCTTTTTTTGTTTTATCTGTGCTCCAACGCACACTGTTTTGATAGATATGATTGAATTTGAACTTTGTACAGAGGTAATAAAGTGCAAATTGACTCTTGGACGTTAGGAACATACCTACATTGCTTAAACAACAGTGAGTGCTTGCAATTCAATATGAACTTTATACAATAGCTATAAAGCTCGTTTTAGTTAGAAAACGTTTGTATGGGAAAAAGAAAAGGACTGTTTTTAGGGGTTTTCAATATTTCTGAGAGATTTTCTTAATATTTTTTTCCATAAGAACCTTTTCCTAATAATAACAAATACAACAAAAAAAGAATTAGTGAAATCGGTCCAGCCATTCACGCGTGATGCCGTGACCAAGGAAAACGGGTTTCATCTATACTAATATTATAAAGAGAAAAGATTTGTATTTTTGTATTTTTGGATGTTTGTGTGGAATAAACTCAAAAACTACTGGACCGATTTCAAAAATTCTTTCACCATTCGAATGCTACATTATCCCAAAGTAACAGGCTATTTTTTTTTTTTTTATCCACAGCAAAGCGTGGCAGGGAACAGCTAGTTTTTATATATATATAGATATCCGTTCCTTGTTGCTTTTGTTGTGAATATTTGTGAATGTCTGTTTAAACCGAATTTTTCGACGAAATAATGTTTTTTATTTATTTGACCGAGCGAGCGAAGCGTCTATTCAACGACTGACCAAATTTGCTTTCATCTGTCCGGATGTTTATTTTTTTGTTGGTCCTTGCGTACAGGTCACATTTCTCAACAAATCTCGTCAAAAACTTGGTAAATACACAGGTTCAACAATTTATAGTTTTTTTCGTTGTTGGAATTTTTTGATTGGGAGGGGGGTATTTCCCTCAAAAAAGGGGGGAAGCCAAAAGCCAGCTGATTTTGATAAAATTTGGCAGAAGTAAGTATAGGTATGGTACCTAATTTTTATTTTTTTATTTTTTATTTATTTATTTTTATTTTATTTTATTTGTACTCGTGTTTTGTATAACGTGCGTTACGTCACCCGCCAGTCTCAACGGAAGACCAGCGCCGGTTGTTTACGACCGGCATTATGCTCAGCTGAGACTGGTTTAAGGCAAAAATTGTGTTGTTTTTCCTTTTAATTTTTTAGTATGTTTGTTATTATTATTTTTGTCTTAAATAAATATTTGTCTAATTCTAAACAAGAATTTCGAATATGATTAAAATTAGTCAAGAGGTCGAGATAAAACACTGTGGTTGTCGCAAAAAAGTTCTTGCGAGGTCTACTGTTCGCAGAACTACTAGTTTTTAAATTTAGTAATAGGCCCTCGTTTGACTTTTTCAGACGTTTTCAATGTACAGAATGCGGTATAATCCGTACCAGTAGAACAACTCTGCTGGCACACCACAACGCGATCCACAACCAAGGGGAACGCCAGTTCGCTTGCCCTTACTGTGTTAAGACTTATATGTAAGTATATTGACTTCTGAATAATTTTAATTACAAACGAGACGCAACCGCGAGCGCATCACGTTTGTAAACTCGCCTGATGAAGGTCACCGAATGTGACCGAAACTAGTCGTAGTAGAAAAAAAAAACGCGGGTGAAACCGAGGGCGCAGCTAGTTTTGTTCAAATTTAGATAGTACCAGGCGTTAATAGAAACTGCATATTGCTATGGAGTTAGGTTTTTTGTCAGAAATTATGCTAAGCCCAAAATGATGAATTCTGTTTCAGACGGCAAATGTCACGGAGAAGGCACATAAGATACACTCATCAGAACAAAGAGCGGGTCACGTGTGCGTTTTGCCAGAAGACCTACGCGAACAAAGAAGTCATGAAAGCGCATTTGATGTTGTAAGTACTGCTTTCTAACCGACTTCAAAAAAGAAAGAGGTTCTCAATTCGACTGTATGTTTTTTTTTATGTTTGTTACCTCATAATTAACACAAACTTTGATCATTCTATTCTTTGGATTCTCGGTCTACCCTCGAAAGGTGATTAGGCCGTAATCCAGCATGGCCATGTACAGTACCCGGCGATAAATATTGCACATCGACCTTTGGAAAGAGACAATCGGCTAATTTCGGCTTCTTAGAGCGTTATCTCTGTTTCTCTGTTATCTCGGCTTCGTAGGTATACGTAGGTATACGGTATACGTCACATAGGTAGCGTGCGACAGAGATAATGCTCTACGAAACCGAAACTGGCCGATTGTCTCTTTCCAAAGGTCGATGTGCAATATTTTCCAGAAAGCATCCAAAAGAAGTGGCAGCCATAGAGCCAACCAAAAAGTTCCCGTGCGAAGAGTGCGGCATGATGTTCCGGTCCCCCTCGCAACTCAAGATGCACGGATACAAGCATTCGCTGAGTCGAGACTACTACTGTGTGGAGTGTGACAAGTTAGTATGGTGTGACAAGTTGCTATGGTGTGACAAGTTGGTATGGTGTGACAAGTTAGGATAGTGTGACAAGTTAGCATAGTGTGATAAGTTAGTATGGTGTGACAAGTTAGGATAGTGTGACGCTGTGACAAGTTAGGATAGTGTGGTGTAGAGTATGATGTGACAAGATATGAAACGCCAGCTTAAGGTATATTAAGGTATTACGTATTTTTGATGACATTGATTTTTAATATTTTATTGAATTAGGCGTTACTTCGCGAATGTTCGTTCATCTTCAAATAACTGTTTTCAAATGTATTTCTAGTGTATTTTCGCCTTCAAAGTGCGTCGGGTATTATCAATAATTTTTGGTATCTACAATTAGTTTTGTATAATAATAATATACCTAAACTAAACCACGTTACGTTTAACTATATCAAACGTGACGTTTAACATCAGGCGTGCGATTTGCTCGTCTCGTCACAAAATTAAATAAAAAATAAAAGTTCTGCTATTCATCGATAGATGGCAAAACTAAAAAGTATTACCGCTGTGCCGGTCGGAGTGGGGGTGTTAGGTTATTTTCGTTACGGAATTTCTGGATTCGGTCTCCACGCTCAAGGCCCGCGATAAAAGCAATAGCTTAAAAAATAATCAGAACAGGCAGAAAACAGTTACATTGATTATTGGTTTATTTTCAGAACTTTCAAATCAGAGGTGCTATTAAGGCAGCATTTGAAAACTGCACGACCACACATCAGCTATTCCGACCTACCGTAAGTATGTCATAGATAACTCCTTGATAAAGATATTTTGAAAAATAACGTTTCACGCTCATAGCTCCCCACTAGGATACCCTGTGTCGGGGATGCCATGGAACACACACGAAGACGAGGACAACTAACACCCAGACCGAGAACAGATATTCAAATTCATTCAAACAGCCCGGTCGGGAATCGAATTCGGAACCTCTGGCTTATAAGGCGGATATAGAAAAAAAATGCGACAAAAAGAAAATTCCATAGAACAATGTTAACGTCACGAATTCCGGGTTGGTCCCATAGTAAAACTTGTTCATTTTTCACCTTTTTCCGCTTAGCATACCCTATCCGTATAACCCTGTTTTGAATATTTTTCTTCAGGTTAGCTTGTGAGCAATGCGACAAACGTTTTGCGATTCGAAGAGATCTAGAACGGCACGTGAACAGCGTGCATCTGGAAGTGAAGCCCTTCAAATGCGATAAGTGCGACAAGGTACGTATTTGAATAGGATGTAGCTTTATTGCCCACAAAACCAATTATAAGAAAAGACTAAGGCGGCCCATACACCTTCAATAATATTGCGCAATGTTGATGATTGCACAATATTATTGAACATATAGGGGTAGTATTGAAAATTGCGCAATGATTGAGTAAAACATTGAGGACTTTTAAATTTTATTGCACAATTTTATTTATTGTGTCTTGTGTATGGTATATTGCCCAATATTTTTTAGTCTACAGTTCGCAGCGGTCGCGTACGCACGCGTATATTTTTGCAGCGAAAATAGCACAAAAAACTTCAGCGATACAAAAGGAACGAGAATTCATTATCGAGTGCATTCAATTATATCGTGGCCTTTTCAACAACCAGCCCTTAGTCCAGATTCGGCGTTTTGCATGTGCACTGAAGAAAGTTATGACGAGCATGCTTGTTCAATTTTATTGTCTCAATTTAATTGTACCGTGTGGGTTGCGGAGCTTTTCAATAATATTGTGCAATCATCAACATTGCGCAATATTATTGTAGGTGTATGGGCCGCCTAAGACTAAGAATGACATTTAGTATGACATTAGTGTCGAGTTTGAAGGGCGCCACGTAAAAATCGTAAATCTGCTAAAATACTTAAATTTAAATGACAGGTGTAAAAATTGCAAGTTCGAAGGCACCACATATCTATTAAATTGAACGGAATTTAAATCGGTTTAGTTCAGCTAAGTTTAATTCACAGATAAATAAAGTTGTAAAAAAATACCGCGAAAGACCGATTTCCGTTCTAGTTTTGTTCAAATTTCTTGATTATCGTTGGATTTCATCCACAGATAATCAAGAATTTTGCTGAATGAAATAGCGAATATTGCTAGCTCTTAACCGATTCTACTATTTAATTTTATTTTTTGTAATTATCTTTCTTCATACATTAATATTTTAAAAGAAGTATTCGTGTGTTCTTGAATTAACTATGTTTACGTAATATGTTAATTATCATGTAAAAATGTGTTCTCGGCTTGCACATGGTTCAATTTTTGTAAAATATCACTACGTACAAGAAATTGTTGCATTCATAATAAAGCTTGTCTAGTGAAGGCATTCTTTTCTTTATGTAATAGAAAAAGTTGATAAATATTTATTGTATAATGGTTCACGACAAAAATTTATCAAATGGAATTACTCGATAAAAATGGTAGTTTTTGAATTTTGAAACCTGGCAATCGCTACATCGTACTAGCAGTACGATCTGCGATTGGTTTCATTGTTTTGGAATGGAAATTGAATTTTGTTTTTTTTCGCATTACTTTATACAAATTAGAAGATAATTTAAGAATAGCTTTATTATTTATTAACCGCATCGTGTAATAGCATCGTTGTTGACTTGTTGTCCGTGTAAAGTAATTCAAAGATACCTACACAAAGCAAACTATCAAAGCAAGCAAGCTGATGGAGTACTTCGCACTCAAATAAAGGTAAGCTAATCCCATTAAAGAAGACTTAGCTCCTCGAAGTCCAGAAAATATTCAAGACTACGTATCCCTTGGATTTACTTGCTATATCAGAAAATAATATTAAACGAACCTTCTACCCTGGGTGACTTTCACATCAATGTTGTCTGTGCTTAAGTATACTCGTAAGATGTGATGTGATTATCTTTCACTGCTTAGACTGAATGTTTTCAATTTTATCGTACCTGCTAGCTAAATGTTATTTTTATTTTCAGTGCAATGAAAATAATAAGAAAACGAAATCCAGTTCAAGTTGGTGTAAAATCAAACAAGTTATGACGAAAGAAAGCGCATATGTTAATGTTTTATATACAGAAAAGTTTATTTCGTTCTAATTATTAATACAAACTATTGAAACAATTCTATTCTCAAGTAACTTCACATACAAGATAGACTTTCGTCGATTGTGCAAGTGCGAATACTGCAGTGCTTTGGGCATATCTCCAGGTACGAGAATTCGATGGAGAGGCTCGTAGTGCAGGACCGTTAAAGGCAAGCACAGTCCCGGTCTGATCACAAACTCAATGGACCAATCTCATAAAAAATGCCACACAGGCCACCGTGCTTCAGTGTGCTCGCGATGCAATCAACCGCCAGGAATGGAGAAACATTCCAAGATGGAGTATCGATGACAGTGAGGAGCCTCCTAGTAACATTACAACCATGACCTTGACCAGTCTACCAAAAGTGAACGACTAATATGAGAAAACGATTAAAACTAAGATATAAAAAGTTGTTATTTTTTGTACACATTTATACACATTTATTTTAATAAAATTCACAGTAAATTACATTAGCAAGAAATATTTATAAACTGTAGTTTGTAGTGTATTATTCTGTTTCCCTGTAGCAATTATAAGCGCTGGGTCTAAGGTACTAGACCTAGTGCTTTCCGAAATCCTTACCTAGGGTGTGTAAGTTAAAGATATAGGTTAAAAATCCAGACAAGTTTATAGTTATGAAGGTTTTTTATAATTTTTTATATTCAGTTATAAATAGGCTTGCGTTTGACCGCCATCTCGCCTGATGGTAAGCAATGATGCGGTCTACGATGTAAGGTTTTCAATAGAAACCCACTAAAAACGGCCGAGGTAGATACACTTTTCTTTTACCGATGTTATTCCAAAAATAGTATGTACTTTGATCACTTATAGCGCTGACAGGAAAGACTATTGAGCAATTACAGGTTTTCTTACACTTTTTGTGTATGTGCTTAACTTTGCAAAGGATTTGTTTTGTAAGACTTGACCAGTCTACCAAGAGTGAAGAGAAGAATATTAAAACTAAGTTTTAAAAAGTTGTTGTTTTTTGTAATACACATTTATTTTAATAAAGTTTAGTTAAAGATATAGGTTAAAAATCCAGACAAGTTTTAAGTTATTAAGGTTTTTCAATAGAAACCCACTAAAAACACCAAAACGGCAGAGGTACACTTTTCTATTACCGATGTTATTCTAAAAATAGTATGTACTTTGATCACATATAGCACTGAACAGGAAAGACTATTGGACAATTACAGGTTTTCATACATTTTTCTTTGTGCTTAACTTTGCAAAGAATTTGTTTTGTAAGTTAAAACACTCAATTACTTGTTTTAAACTCACTTTGAAATTTAACTTTTTTAGGCAGGATTCAAAATGGTGCTTCCTAAGTTTGTTTAAAAATAAACCTTAAACATTTTAAAATGACATAAAAACGTACCTTCAAACTACCGAATCAAGTTAAAATTTCTAAATTGAGTAGTTTAAGTCGATTTCGTTCATTCGTTTCTTAAAATTGACTTTGACGTTTCTAAATTTCCTAAAGTGGCACCTTCAAACTAGCTTTAGGATTTTTAGAAATTTTACGCGGTTTAACTAGTTTAGAAATTTTAAATGCGCCTTCAAACTCGGCACCATTATTTTGTTTGAGAAATAGCGTTATAATGTTTTTTTTTTCAATTTCGGTGTTGTGTTTATAAAGTATGTCATTATACAGAAAGGGTATGCTAAGCCGAAAGAGCTCATAGTTCTCATCATTATTAACAACTCTTACTATGGGACCAACCCGGAATTTCCGAAAAAAAAAAACAGCTGTTCCATACATTTTATCGGTCATTGAAATTTTTCTATAGAACAGCTGTTTTTTCGCGAATTCCGGCTTGGTCCCATAGTAAAAGTTGTTCGTAATGATGAGATCTATGAGTTTTTTTTTGGCTTAGCATACCCTTTCTGTATAACCCCGTAGATTCGTTTTGAAGTACGTAATTTGAATTTTACGATATGAGAGTAGATAAAAGTAAAGTCACCGCGTTACCAACTGAGTCGTTTTCAGGCCTTTTCAGGGCCACTATACTATCTACTATGTTTCTATCTGATTTTATTCTTATCGATATGCGCCTATAACCATCTTACGCACATCACTATGCGGCTCCATAAGACCCACAAGTGCGAGCGAGATAGAAATAGAGAAATGATTTATGGCCGCTCGACTCAGTTGGTAACGCGGTGACTATAATAATAACTGTTCGCCAGGCGTACGTACGCAACTGGTCCCTCATGGACCACAAGCGAACCGTCCACGAGGGCTACAAGCGGCCCCTGCGGTACCCCTGCAACTTCTGCGAGAAGATATTCGATGTAAGTATGGAATTATATTGTAACAAATAATAAAAAAACGACGGGTTGCACTCCGGGAGTGCCGGCCGAAGTGAAAACTTAAGTATTAACGTTGTGCGTTTTGGATATTTTGGAATGGTTAGGAAATAATTTTGCACGAATTGCTTTAATTATTTTAATAGAAAAATGAATCGATATCGTGTCCACTATAATCACCAGGTCACAACACTATAACTGTCAAATTAGAACATTCGCGCAAGCGCCCTGCGCCGCCTAAACGAAACAGCCGGCGCAGGCATACATTTTCGCCGCGCCGTAGGAAGAGAGGGGGATACTAGCTGTCTACTCTCCATCCGTCTTACGAATTTTCGATCAGGTCACGTGACCCTGTCGCGAGTTTAACATTTTTTACTTATTCCAAAAAAGTGTACAACGCCGCTAAAGAAGTTTTCACTTCAAAAATAATAATAATAATATAGCAATTATTGTGACGCCCAGTTTCGCTCAGCGGTAGTATATCCGCCTTATAAGCCAGAGGTCTCGGGCTCGAATCCCGGCCACGCAGATGTTTGAATAATTAATTTAAATATGTGTTCTGGGTCTGGGTTTTAGTTGTACTTGTCTTTGTGTGTTCCATGAGATCACCAACACCCTATTTATTTATTTCTTATAGCAGGGTTAAGCAGAACGGTGGCACTAATCTGAATTGTTGCATAAATGTGGCACAAACCCCCGAGACGTTGGTATGTTCAAACGCATCTGTAGTATTTTTCCGTAAGATAATTAATTTATTTCTATTTCTTAGACTCTTAAAAAAATTGTCACGCTAAATTTTGATACTAGGCCCAAGTTTGACGGCTTTTTAACAAATCTAAATTTTCTAAAACTATTGGCATCCTTGTCTAATGGCTTGCAATGATAAAGACAGATATATTTTTAGTTATTTTAGATCTGTCTTAAAAAGCCTTCAAACTTGGGAGGGACCATTGTCACGTTATATTAATTAAAAAAAAAAGACTAACCATATTTTTCTTGTTCACAGCGAACTCCGATCCTGAAAGCCCACATCCGCACACACACAGGCGAGCGTCCCTTCCAGTGTGACAAATGTCCAGCCCAGTTCAGCCAATCAGGAGCCTTGGCTACACACAACAAACTCGTACACCAACGACTGACGCGCGATGGCAAACCGAAACAGAACGCCGGACTCAAAAAGACCTAGATTTGTAAATGGAACTGTAAAATTTCAGTATTTCAAACTCATTTGGCGTAGTTTGGCAAGTGATATGTCACAATTTGGCTAGTGATATGTCATAATTTGGCTAGTGATATGTTACAGTTTGGCTAGTGTAGTGATACTTAAGTCACAATTTGGCAACTGATACTTAACCTCGCATCCGTTATGGGAACAGTTAAAAACGCCACTGGTGGCCACAATTGTTTGCATGTGTGACATACATACGTGTAGGTACACATTTTATATTTATGTCATTCTAAACTGTTATTTTTTCTACCGATTCCAAGACGAATACGAGGAAAGTTGCCAGATCGCATGTGAAAATTAAGTCATAATTTGGCAAATAATACTGAAGCCATAATTTAGCAAGTGATATTTTAGTTACAATTTGGCAAGTTGGCTAAAAACCTACGCTACGACCCTTGTCATTTGGCAATAAATAACTCATGATTTTGAATCCCAGAGGTACTTTTGGGTTACAAATCATGCTGAATGAACTATTATAGGCATTACGAATAAACATGATTATAATTATGTTTACAATTGTTTTAAATTAAGCATATTCACAATTTCACATACATACTTATACATATTTCAATTCAAATGTAAATAATATTACATTTTTTTTTGGATTTTAAAGAAATTATAGTAAACTAGCTGACCCGGCAGACTTCGTACTGCCATACAGTACTTCTCTATGCTACTGCCTAATTAAATATAAACACTGCACAAAACACTATTTACAATTTTATACTAATAATATATTACAATTATAGGTACGAATTTGTTTCGTGTATCAGTTGACAAAAGCAAACTCATCCATGAAAAAAAAACACTGACATTGACAGTTTGTTGTTGTTTCAACTTTTTTTAAATTTGATATGACTTGGAGTCAAATCCTTCGGAATTTTAAAACAAATGAATGAACTATTCGATTTCGTTTTCTTTTTTTTGTTTTATCTGTGCTCCAACGCACACTGTTTTGATAGATATGATTGAATTTGAACTTTGTACAGAGGTAATAAAGTGCAAATTGACTCTTGGACGTTAGGAACATACCTACATTGCTTAAACAACAGTGAGTGCTTGCAATTCAATATGAACTTTATACAATAGCAATAAAGGTCGTTTTAGTTAGAAAACGTTTGTATGGGAAAAAGAAAAGGGCTGTTTTTAGGGGTTTTCAATATTTCTGAGAGATTTTCTTAATATTTTTTTTCCGTAAGAACCTTCTAATAATAACAAATACAACAAAAAAAGAATTAGTGAAATCGGTCCAGCCATTCACGCGTGATGCCGGGACCAAGGAAAACTGGTTTCATTTTTATATATATAGATGAAAATGATTGTTATATTCTGTTGTAAATAGATAGGGAATATTATTTAGTAAAATATATTAGCTATTAGGTATAATACTTAAGGAGAGACTTACTTTTTAGTTATGTTAAAATATATGAATAATTTGTTATCAAGTCAAATGCATTGATTCATTTTATTTGTAATAATTAAATAAAAATTTAAATAAAATTTTAAAAGCTTTTATTGTATCTGTAACTCCTATACACTGACTGATTCAGCTATCCTTCGGAAAGGACATGACAAATCTCGGAAAGATTTGACATGATTTGACATTGAAGGCGGAAGACTTTTCGAAGATACTCGTCGAGTACATTCGATGTTCGGATAGCTGAATCAGCTGGCAGATATATCAAATTTAAGCTCGATCGAACTAAGTATTAAAAAAATGCAAATGTAAATGCAGTTACAAGATTTGACCCAAATTGCGCATCCCAACAAGGCTATTATGAAAGCTTGTAAAAACCTTTTAACGCTTTGACTGCGGAAAACACATACCTTGTGTTTTCCTTTGTGTAACGCGAATGCGGCTACACACGCCAGGCGCGTAAAACAACGCATTTGACTATTAGCCGAACTTAAGGCAAGCGCATGTGATTACTAGCCGCATTCAAAGTGTTGACTTATTCGTTACCCATGTTTTACTACCAGTCTTCCTTCTAGCTTTACTACCAGTCATAATGCCAGTAGTAACATAATGCTTTTTTCGCCCGTGTTACCACTAACTGCTCTGGTAGTAACACGGGACAATTTTTATTTTCCATTTTACCTCTGGCCATTACACTGTCCTATTTGGTTTGCAGGAATGGTTGTAGCAAGCGTATGCTGTGACGCAAGTGACAGGTCCACAAAGCAGAGCAGATTGTGTAATGCATGAACGTACTGAGTGTAGTGCGTACTGTACTGCGGTGTAGCACGCGCGGGGCGGACGTGTGTCTGTCCTGCTCTGCGCGCTATGTCTGTCTCGCCTGCTCTACTGAGAGCTGCGTACTGCGGTGTAGCACGCGCGGGGCGGACGTGTGTCTGTCCTGCTCTGCGCGCTATGTCTGTCTCGCCTGCTCTACTGAGAGCTGCGTACTGCGGTGTAGCACGCGCGGGGCGGACGTGTCTGTCCTGCTCTGCGCGCTATGTCTGTCTCGCCTGCTCTACTGAGAGCTGCGTACTGCGGTGTAGCACGCGCGGGGCGGACGTGTCTGTCCTGCTCTGCGCGCTATGTCTGTCTCGCCTGCTCTTCTGCCCTGCTAAATCTGTTGTGCTGTGCTGCGTCACCTGGTTTCAGCATACGCTTAGCCTCTTAGGTGACATCGTTATTAGTTAGTTAGTTTACTTCTCATGGTGGGGAAGATATTCGCGCCCTGAATCGGTTGATTAAAAGCTTAAACAGACGCTCCGATTCGGTTGGTGCCAGCCATATTGGAACCGACATAGCAACCATTCCAACATTGCTACAGATTGTCCGACGGTTGGCCTTCCAGCCGTCAGTTGACTTTGCTATGAAGTAGTGAACGGACGTCTTGCCACCTGATGCCGTCGATCGTCGATGCATAAACATCATGCCACCGGTACTATCTAAAAATGCTAAAATAGCGTTGGTTGCAGCAACCATTGTTGCTACAGCACCGCTACAAAAGGAACCAAGGAAAAAACGAAGAGAATGGGCTAAATTCTACTATAGAAATAGATAATATTACAGTCATATGCGGCTCTTTAGGGAATTGGATGATGAAGATTTCCGAACATATCTTCGAATGATTGGTAATTGGTTGATAATTGGTTTTCTAAAAGTCGCCAGATTTGTCGCTAAACAATTTTTGTCGTCAAAACTTTATTTTAGTCGCTAAGACTTGAGCAAAAGTCGCCAGTTCTAGCGACTAAGTCGCTAAATTGGCAACACTGGTCGGAACAAAGCTTCCAAACGTTCCAATTTGGTTGGACCGGATAGGAATTTGGTTTGGTCGGATCGCCGGCGCATCCGACCACGTCCAACCAATATTAATAATAATTATGTCGTACCGACCGCTCTCTTCACTTTCCGATTTGGTCGTGGTCGGATGGTTGGCACCAATCGAATCGGAGCGTCTGTTTATGCTTTAAGATGGAGCTTTAAGATTATAATAGAGATTAAGATCTTCTATGCTGAAAATAATTTTTAAATGGTTTAAATATAGTTCATACCATTTTAATTGGTTTTTCCAATTGCTCTACGGGGGAAAAAAGTTACAAAAAAAACTTACACACTTTTGCTGATAGCCCCTGGTTCGGTTATTTGTTAGAAGTGTTTCAATGTGTTGTTTTTTATGTCCATGTGTGCGTATTGAATCTGACGCAATGGGGTTTGTTTGCTATTTCTACCAGGCTATTTATTGTGCTGTGTATACATTGTTATCTCTATTAGCCATCAGACCCATTATGTCGTGCGTTATGTGAATAGGCGTTGGTTTTTGTCGAAATAATTCTGTGTGCTTGAACAAGCTCCAGTGTATGATATGATTACGTTCCTGCATACGGAACTACCATTTACATTAAAATTTATCAATTTAATTCTCAAACTCTATATCACTAGGCATGAATTGATAGAAGCCGTTACTTGACGATTAAAAGAGAATAGATAATTTAAAATCTATCTATCTTTGCTTATAATAAGTGTAGCGTAACAAAATAGATGATGGGCAAAAAAATGCCACTTCATTAATTTCCGGAATCAATTTTCTTGAAATGGAACGTGACTTGTTTTTTTCAGCTGGCAGCATTCTCAACATTATCTTAAAATAGATTTTGGCACATTGCTTGAAACTCAAAACATCGAAATTAAATAAAATCATACAAATTGTTAATCTGTTGTGTAAGGGCTTCTGCAGGTATAAATTTTAGTCTGACATGACAGGTAAAGTTTTTTAGACTTATATAATTTTTGCTTGCTCTCTGATAGTTAGGCTTGAACCTCACCCCCCCGAATGGGTTCCCCCGCCTTTCCGTGGCGGGGGGGATAAGTAGCCGGGCCGCCTTGCCCGGTGAAACGAAGAGGAACCCGAGGTGGGGCCTTCCGCGTGTCCCTCTGGCAGCAGAGGGCTGATAGCAGAGGGCACAGCGGATGAGCCGGGGTCTGAGCGATGGCTCGGACCACCAGGGGGGTTTTCCTTGTGCTCCTCGCCGCGTGTGGGTCGCGGTCGGGAGTGCAAGGAAAGGAGGAGGGTCTGAGTGTGGTGGACGCCGGGGGATGCGGCGCTCCACACTTGGACGGTGGCATTGCTGCCACCGGTGACGAGTGTGGTGGACGCTGGAGGAAACGGCGCTCCACGCTCGGGCGGTGACAGCGGTGCCACCAGGAGGGTTTTCCTTGTGCTCCTCGCCGCGTGTGGGTCGCGGTCGGGAGTGCAAGGGAAAGAGGAGGATTCCTTTTGCACCCCGCCGCGTGAGGTTTGCGGCCGGGTGTGAAAGGAACGTGGGCTTAAGGCGGGGTGGGTGGTGCTAACCACACTGCCCACCACGTGCGAGCGAGCGGGGCTGGGGAGCGAGAGGGCGGTTCGCCCGTCTCCTTGCTCCTCGGCAGTGGGGTTGCCGGTAGAGTCGGGGGACTCTCCCGGCCTGCACGACCCCACACTGTCTGGGGGGTGATCCTGGGGAACAGGGTCACCCCGCCATGGGTGCAGGGGGCCCTAATCGGGCCCGTCGCCGGGGCAAGGTGGCGATTGCTAACGCGACCCCACCTTGCCCCATCTCAGGCGGATGCCGAACACCCCAGTGGTTTTAGTGGGTATGCCGCCGCAGGGCGGAGACTCCCACATAACCACCCTGCCTCCCCCGGGGCGGGCGTGGTATCCATAAAGGATTTCCACTGGGTAAACAAAAAAAAAAAAAAAAAGGCTTGAACCTCAGATTAACAGATAGAACCATTATTGCTACTTTGTAAAAAAGAGCAAGATGGCTAGTGCCAAACACGGTTGAAAAAGAGAGACAGACATTTCACTATTTTTCCCCGTAACCGTGCCAAGGTGGGCAAACCACAGATTAGGAATAATAGTTACTATGTGAGCCGTCTACGATTTGTAGCTGCCAGGTTGTGAATTATGTTTGCCCAGGATTGTACCCAATAAATTAATAAAAAATAAATTTATTGGACTATTTCATATTTCCCGCTGACCCAAAACTAAGATAAGGTACATTATTTTCGCAATCCCAAGATTGCCTATTTAATAAAAGATGTTCATAATTATGAGTAGATTAGTATACTTGTAGTTATTTTCCTAATAATAGACTTTTTCCTACTATGAGCAATTTGTGGCTTGTATATCCTTTCCTTATAACCCTGTATAACAATGTTTTATTTTGTGAAGTTTAAAGATTAAGCATATATTATGATTTTTTTTTCTCTAAAATGTGGGAAGCTTTCTTAGCCTGGCATCCATTTCAAGAATATAGCTGTCGCATGTGCGGTTACACTTTGGTTCTATCTCTAAGTAAAATCTACGAACGAACGAACGGCTGTATGTTTGACATTAGCTTATGTCAGATAGGATACCGCAAAAAAATGAATATTCTTTCGACGATTGTTACAGCATAATAATTCTAAATCATTATGAATTTATTTGTATGTTTTTAAGGGGACAACTCAATAATTAAGGCGATTTTAGGGGTTTTTGACACAAACTTTAGGGATAAATATTTTTGAGAGTTGGCAACACTGTGTCTGTCTCGCTCTCGCTTGCTCGCTACCAAAAAGTATTGCTCGAAAATTAGTTGTTTTTAGTGATTTTAAAATAAATGAATTAAACCATCAACCGAAACAGGGGCTTAACCTTGGTTTTCGAGCTCAGCTAGTCACAAAATTATCTACACCAAAATGGAAGGAAGCTCCAAAATCGCGGAACAACTTTTTTGTTTGGGGTGTCTCTGCAGTCCTGAAGACTACAAAATACATGATTACAGAATACAGTTCGCACATTTCTGGGCTATATTCGAGGTAAATTATTATCTATTATGAAAAGTCGTGGTACGTCCTAAACTCAGATCTTGCGACTCCCACATTATTATCTTGCTACTCTTAAGCTATGCTGTTTTTCATCTTAATCCAACTTGAAAACGATTTTTTCTTCAATAAAAACAGTTATTCCCGTATCGGTGGACAACTATTCAATGGCTGATTAGGACCGGTAAACCAAGACCTCTAACTCTGTAGATAGTATGTCGTTTTGTAGCCAAGAAACCTTTCCAAGCAACTGTATCAATGAAATTGGCTATTTACAGGTGAGCACAATAAAGCTTTGCTATTTATGCAAGAGAATAGCTCAACATGCAGAGATATTCATACAAAATGTACAAACCAATCAGATATTGCTGCAAAACTGTCTTGGGGTGAGTAAAAGTTTCTATTGAAAATATTGACTGGGCACCAACATTTAAGTTCCTTACCATACTAGACTAGACATTGTTACTATTTCACGCAAAAACAGCTGAACGGATTTACATGAAATTTCATGTAAATCCGTTCAGCTGGTGCACTGGCTACCTATATTTTCAAACTAGACCATTAACACTTTGGCTGCGGCTAGTAATCACATGCGCTGGCCCCAGGCGCGGCTAATACTCAAACGCCTTGTTTTTTACGCGCCTGGCGTGTGTAGCCGCACTCGCGTCGCGCAAAGGGTAAAAAAACCCAAGGTATGTGTTTCTTGCAGCCAAAGCTATATTCTGCTGTCATGTACTGTTTGTCGATCCTAAAAAAAACCTTTTTTATTTTCCAGGACCTCACAACAACAATACAGGAAGCTCGTTCACAGCTCGTGCCATCCATTACCCTCTCTCATTCACCACTAGACCCAATCACACAAACCGGAAAGGACAAAACAGACTTTATATCCAACGGCAAAGAGTCCAAAATACACAAACCTGTTACCCGTAACAAGTCAAAAAATATAGACGTAAAAAATAGCTGGCACGAAGTCAATTTAATAAATGAAGATGAAGCGAGAGAAGATATAGAAATGCAAAAGAAAAAGATAAAATTAGAACTGAAGGTAGAAGAGCCATTGGATCATTTGGACGGAGGATTTGATGATGACAATGAAGGTAAATCACTAAGGTATTTAAAACTTTAGATGTTGGAAAATTAAATTATATTTTGTTAACTTTTAAATATCATATGCAACCTTTAATCCTCCCACTGCTGGGACACAGGTCTACCCGAAGGGTGATTAGACTGTTTATATTCCACCATGCTGGCCAAGAGCGGGTTGGTGGATTCACATACGCCATTGAATTTCTTCCGGACTACTTTCTCAATTTTTCTTCTTCTTTTTATAATCTATTGAAATTGAAAATGCTGGTTGTATGACAGTATAAAGGCAGCATAGCGATGGATGAGATTGGCACAACTGAAAAATGCCTATTCCCGATTATGTTATGTTATGTTATGTCATATTATCTATTATCTATGCCACTTTTCGTTGTTATTTTATAACTCAAGAACGGGCTCACCTATCCAAACCAAATTTTTAGGCTTTATTCGGACTGTTTAGTAGATGGTTTATGTGAAGTTTGCACAAAATCGGTCGAGCGGTTCTTCATATAACACATTTTTTGTAACAAATTAATTCAATTAATGGATCATTTTGTTAATGGGGATTTTGCTGTCAAATTGAAACTTTTTTCAGATTGGGATTGTGGTGTCAAATTGACTTTTTTCAGTGTTGACAGTAACAGTACAAACATGTTGTTATGTCATTCATGCGGTCATTTCATTTTGGACGTGCTTCAATTACAGCAAATTGTATCATTGATTTTAGCGACTATTCTTTTAATTATATTTTATAATTTTTTTTTACTATTTCCCTTTATACGTAGCGAAGCACGTAACGGGCAGCTAGTTATAGTATGTAAGATTTAATTTAATTAAATCTTACATAAAGATTTATGTTTTAATTTGATATAATGATGATGATAATGAAAGTTGAAACATCATTTTGCTTATAATCATTGTTGACGTTCAAATAGTTATAATCAACATTTTTTCTTAATTTTTAAACAAAATGACTTTTTTCTTAATTTCAGATTTTGAAGGTCCCTATGTGAAAGAAGAAGACGATTTTCCACTGCATTTATTGAAAAAAGAAATTCAGGTAGAAGCTATACAAGTGAAACGCATAAAACCTACTAGGAAGAAAACAAGAACTGAAAAAGGTGGGAAAAAATTGAAGAAAATGTTCAGAAAGACCAAAGAGCTGCGGTCGAATGGTAAGTTAAATAAATATAAATAATTAATGTATCACCTACATAACTCCCCACTAGGATTCCCTGTGTCAGGATGCCATAGTATCTTCTGGTTACTCTTCTGGTTCTCATGGTTCTGGTCGTTCTCATCTTCTGGTTGTGGGCAAGAAAGAAGACCGATAGACTTGAATTTGCGTATAAATAATACCCGCTTAGAACGTGTCGATTGTATGAAATATCTGGGCGTGTGGTTGGATCGTTCACTTAGATGGCGCAGGCATATTGCAGACACAAGCGAAAAAGTTTTAAAGTTTTTGAATGTTTTTAAGGTCCTCGCTGGCTCAGGTTGGGGCGTTCACCCAAAACACCTTCGCAGACTTTATATCTCAATCATTCGTGGTCGTATAGATTATGCGAGCTTCCTGTACGACAATAGTTCAAAAATGTTTCTAAACAAACTGGACAAAGTTCAGAATCAAGCCATGCGAATCATTGGTGGCTTTATTAGAACTACCCCCACTCATGCAATGGAAAATGAGCTCTGTCTCCACCTCTTATTTATACGTCGTAGATTCCTAGCTGGAAAGTACTGGTTTAGATGCAAGGCTGCGACAAATAAATCCATAATAGACCCTATAGATGAGCTAGCCACTTTAACTGAATGTCGCTACTGGCTAAATAAAAGAAAACCCCTATTAACTGAAATACACAATAGCTTTAAACAACTCCCTATTCATACCTGCAAAAAGTTTGGCATGTTCTCTATGGACACCTGGGTCACAAATATTGATTTATCAAAAACTATCATCCCTAAAATAGACAATATTGGTGAACCGAAACGCCAATTTGACCCCCTTCATTTAAGAATGTCGCAATTATCTGAACACTAAATATTTAAATTTTCACATCATCTATACAAAAAACAAGACAAAAAAAAAAAAAAAGAAAAAGGTTCAAAAGACAAGTCCGACATTGGAGCTGCCTTTTATGACCCTCAATACCAAATGAGCATGTCTTTTAAAATTCTTGCTAAAATATCTATCATGGAGGCTGAACTCATCGCTATAGCGGAGGCTCTATCTTTTATTGCCTCAACCGACCTAAACCAAGTTGTAATCTTATCAGATTCTAGAAGCGCTTTACAACACGTGGCTCGGTGCTCCTCGATCTTTCGAGGTACACCGATAGCCTACACTATTCTGGAACTAATTAAACAGTTCCAGAACGAGAATAGGACTATTGTTTTACAATGGATTCCTTCTCACATAGGTTTAGACGGAAATGAGAAAGCTGATACTTTGGCAAGACAAGCTTCAATTGACGGAATCTGTATAAACTTCCCTCCCTTTTATACCAACTACGTCCCCACATTAAAAAACACAGTTTTAATAGATATAGTGAATGTTTTGATCTAAGATCCAGGTCCAGCGGTATTTGGTACCGAACGATCCAGCCTCACCCATTGAGACACCCATGGTTTGACAACAATATTTTGGATAGACCCAATACAGTAGTTGCTTTAAGATTTCGTTCCGGGCACACTCCATGTAATAAATTCTCTCATTTAATGGGAAAGTCCACTTCCCCGAACTGCACAGTCTGCGACATCTTAGATGACTTATACCATATTATCATGGAGTGTACTCGGAATGAACACATTCGAAGAACGGCCTTACCCAACGATGGGGTACTACAAGTAGGTTATTGCAACAGCATTCTGGCTGATCCTCTCTCGGACACAGCCAGAATGTTGTTTAAGTTAGTGAACCGTAACTAACCTAATTAAGTATATTATATTTTTATTGTATTATATTATAGAGCGGCATACTCGTGCACGAGAAAGCTTTTAAATCTTGAATAAAAAAAAAAATTAAAAAAAAATCATTCAAACATCAGCCCGGCCGGGAATCGAACCCGGGGCCTCTGGCTTAAAAGGCGGATACATTACCGCTGAGCCAAACAGGTCGTCAAAAGAATACATATCCGAAACGCTAAAAACTCACTATTTTGTTTACTTACTTACCGATCTAGTGCAGAGTCTCAAATCCCTCTGCTCATGCTTTTCTCGGCATTTATAGCTAAGAAGCTAAGTTTCACGCATAACTTTCGTCTTAACTATCAAAAGCTTCCGCTCTTAGCCTATGATAGCAGAGAATGCCAATATTTTGCAGGGTTATAAGGAAAGGCTAAGCCGAAAAAGACTAATAGTACCTACTCATCATAATGAACAACTTTTATTATGAGACAACCCGGAACTCGCGAAAAAATAAGCAGCTGTTCCATAGAAAAATGTCAATGACACTTGACAACATTTGTGGAACTGCTGATTATTATTTCGTGAATTCTGGGTTAGTCCCATAGTAAAAGTTGTGTTCGTCATGATGAGTACTATAAGCCTACCTACCCTACCCTTTCTTTCTTTATAATTCTATATTTTTTTCAGAGGAATTAGGAATAAAGAAGATAATAATAAGCAAAGAAGATTGTATGCAAGAGCGGAGGCAACAGGCCTCGGACCCGGCGTATCTGAACTTTGCTTATAAGTGCGAGGATTGTATAAAAGGGTTCAATTACAAGGCAGCCTATGATAACCATTTGAAAAGACATAGAGAGGTAACATACCATTATAGCATTTTAAATTGGCTTTAACACTTTGGCTGCGGGAAACACATACCTTGTTTTCCTTTGTGCGACGCGAGTGCGGCTGCACACAGACGTGTAAGACAACGCGTTTGACTAATAGCTGAGCCTTTTTTTTTTTTTGTTTACCCAGTGGAAATCCTTTATGGATACCACGCCCGCCCCGGGGGAGGCAGGGTGGTTATGTGGGAGTCTCCGCCCTGCGGCGGCATACCCACTAGAACCACTGGGGTGTTCGGCATCCGCCTGAGATGGGGCAAGGTGGGGTCGCGTTAGCAATCGCCACCTCGCCCCGGCGATGGGCCCGATTAGGGCCCCCCGCGTATATGGAGGGGTGACCCTGTTCCCCAGGATCACCCCCCAGACAGTCAGTGTGGGGTCGTGCAGGCCGGGAGAGTCCCCCGACTCTCCCGGCAACCCCACTGCAGAGGAGCGAGGATACGGGCGAACCGCCTCCTCGCTCCCTCGTCTGCGCCGGAGCGGGTCAGATCGGGCGTCGTCCTCTCTGACCCGCTCCGCGGCCTCCTTCTGCGTCATCACCTCTTCGCAGAAGGAGACCCCGGCCTGGCACGATCTCTCGCCGCCGAGCACGGCTTTCACCACGCTCGGCAACGAGAGATCCCGACCTATGTAGGCCGAAAGCGTATGCCGCTGGTTGGCCCCATGCTGCACACGCTTCCAGCGTCCACCCTCCTCCTTTCCTTGCACTCCCGACCGCAACCCACATGCGGCGAGGAGCACAAGGAAAACCCCCCTGGTGGCAGCAATGCCACCGTCCAAGCCATCACGCTGTGCCCTCTGCTAGTCAGAGGGACACGCGGACGGGCCCTCCGTGTCGGGTTATTGGCCACCGTGCGGTAATACTGCATAAAAGCTATGCAGTAGTACCGCACGCTGTTGCCCAGGGTGCACCACGAGGAGGTTACCCGACCTAGCACCCCACTAATAGCTGAGCCTGGGGCAAGCGCGTGTGATTATTAGCCGCAGTCAAAGTGTTAATCACACAACTACAACCTGTGAAGTCACACCTACATAGTCACTACAACCTATACAGCTTTATTCATAAAGGGTATGCTAAGCCGAAAAGGGCTCATAGTAGGTACTCATCATTATGAACAACTTTTACTACAGGACCAACCCGAAATTCTCAAAAAAAAAAAAAATAATCTGCTGTTCCATAGAAAAATGTCAATGAACACTCGGCAAAATCAATGGAGCAGCTAATCAAAAAAAAAAAATCATCAGTACTATGAGCCCTATAACCCTTCTATGTAAAATAGAATACTTTTTCTAGAAAAAGGTACAGACTTGGTATAGTCACCGCGTTACCAACTGAGTCGTAGGGCCTTCGTCGTAGTCGTTTGTTTCTATCTGATTTTATTCTTATCGATATGCGCCTATAACCATCTCACGCACATCACTATGCGGCTCCATAAACCCACAAGTGCGAGCGAGATAGACATTGAGAAACGATTTATGGCCGCACGACTCAGTTGGTAACGCGGTGACTATAGTCACACTAGGCCCAAGTTTGAAGGCATTTTAAGACATTTAAACTAACTAAAAATATATCTGTCTTTATCATTGCAAGCCATTAGACAAGGATGCCAATAGTTTAAAAAAATTTAGATCTGTCTTAAAAAGTCTTCAAACTTGGGCGTACTGTATTTATAAACTTTTTTTGTGTTTTTTAGGAAGTGGGAGCGTTCAAATGTGAAATTTGTAAACTGAGGATGGACTCACCGGACAAGTTATTAAGTCATAATAAATGCCATACAACGTAAGTATGTATTACATATCCGTTCCTTGTTGCTTTACAAAAAGCTGTGGCTTTTTCATTAAAACGGAAGGCTTATACATGGTTATACATAAAGGGTATGCTAAGCCAAAAAGGGCTGATAGTACTCATCATTATGAATAAATTTTACCATGAGACCAACCCGGAATTCGCGAAAAAAATAATCGAGACAAAATTTATGCTAGGCCCGTTAAAAGGCTAGGCTACTCAAAAAAAAATATTTGGCCATGTCTAATGTCTGTTTAAACCGAATTTTTCGACGAAATAATGTTTTTTATTTATTTGACCGAGCGAGCGAAGCGTCTAAACAACGACTGGCCAAATTTTCTTTCATCTGTCCGGATGTTTGTTTTTTTGTTGGTACTTGCGTACAGGTCACATTTCTCAACAAAATCTCGTCAAAAACTTGATAAGTATACAGGTTCAACAATTTATAGTTTTTTTCGTTGTTGGAATTTTTTGATTGGGAGGGGGGGTATTTCCCTCAAAAAAGGGGGGAAGCCAGCTGATTTTGATAAAATTTGGCAGAAGTAACTATATGGTACCTAATTCTAAACAAGAATTTCGAATATGATTAAAATTAGTCAACGAGGAACGAACACACAACAAAAAAGTTCTGGCGAGGTTTTGTTTTTTTTTTTCTGTTCTCAGAACTACTAGTTTTTAAATTTAGTAATAGGCTTTCGTTTGACTTTTTCAGACGTTTTCAATGTACAGAATGCGGTATAATCCGTACCAGTAGATCAACTCTGCTGGATCACCACAACGCGATCCACAACCAAGGGGAACGCCAGTTCGCTTGCCCTTACTGTGTTAAGACTTTTAAGTAAGTATATTCACTTCTGAATAATTTTAATTTAATTGAAATAAAAAAAATAGTTTAAAAAACACGCATTGTCATCGGTCTTTAACCGGTGTGCAAAGTTAGAATTAAATCTGATCGTTCAAAGTAGGGCAAAATCGAGCTCAAAGGAGTCTGTTACATACATACATACATAACATATTAAAAAGGAGAGGAAGGGAGACCAAGGAAAACGTTCTTAGACCAGATTAAGGAGAAGGCAGATGTCATGTCGTACAGGGAGGTGAAAACACTTGCAGAGGACCGCCAAGCATGGAAGTTGCTCCACCGACAACAACAGCGCTCTTAAATTCTAAATGAATGAATCATTTTAAAAATATTTTTAAAACAAGCTTTTATTGCATTGTCATCGGTGTTACACGTATACCAAATTTCAGCTCAATCGGACATCGGGTAGTGGTTCAAAATTGAGTTGCAAGATTCCACCCGAAGAAACATAGTTAGACATAATGGTTACATAATATTGCAAGTTAAATAAAAGCTTTTCAAAAACAACCATTCCATTGCAAATATTTTTTAAAGAACATGTTTGTTACTCAATCACGCAAAAACGGCTGAATGGATTTGGATGAAATTTGGTATGAAGGTAGCTTATATAGGGTTATTCATAAAGGGTATGCTAAGCTGAGAAGGGCTCATAGTACTCATTGTGAACAACTTTTACTATGGGACCAAACCTGAAATTCGAGAAAAAAAAATCAGCTGTTCCATACATTTTGTCGAGTGTCATTGACATTTTTCTATGGAACAGCTGATTTTTTTTCTCTTGTATATACCCTGCATACTCTTTATCCTGGAAAACGCGGGTGAAACCGAGGCCGCAGCTAGTTTTGTTCAAATTTAGATAGTACCAGGCCTTAATAGAAACTGCATTTTGCTATGAAGTTAGGTTTTTTGGCAGAAATTAGGCTAAGCCCAAAATGATGAATTCTGTTTCAGACGGCAAATGTCACAGAGAAAGCACATAAGATACACTCACCAGAACAAAGAGCGGGTCACGTGTGCGTTTTGCCAGAAGACCTACGCGAACAAAGAAGTCATGAAATCGCATTTGATGATGTAAGTACTGCTTTTTAACCGACTTCAAAAAAGAAGGAGGTTCTCAATTCGACTATGTTTTTTTTTTATATTTGTTACCTCATAATTAACACAACCTTTGATCATTCTATTCTTTGGATTCTCGGTCTACTACCCTCGAAAGGTGATAAGGCCGTAATCCAGCATGTCCCGGCGATAAATTGCACATCGACCTTTGGAAAGAGACAATCGGCTAATTTCGGCTTCTTAGAGCTCTCTGTTTCTCTGTTATCTCGGCTTCGTTCAAATTTTTGAATTTTTTTTTTGAATTTATCGCCGGGTACTGTACATGGCTACACACTGTACATTCAAACTCATAGCTCCCCACTAGGATACCCTGTGTCAGGATGCCACGGAACACACACAAAGACAAGGACAACTAACACCCAAACTCAGAGCAGATATTTCAATTCATCATTCAAATATCTGCCCGGCCGGGAATCGAACCCAGCACCTCTGGCTTATAAGGCCAGACAAGCCAAACAAGTAACGAAATAATTGGCTGCGACTTACAGACTGACAGACACCGAAGTCTCGCCTAAAAAACGATATCCCCAGATCTGTGATCTGTAGTTCGGTAATTTTTTGTTTAATTTTGTTGCAAAAAAGATTTCACATCTATTTATATTTTCCAGAAAGCATCCAAAAGAAGTGGCAGCCATAGAGCCAACCAAAAAGTTCCCGTGCGAAGAGTGCGGCATGATGTTCCGGTCTCCCACGCACCTCAAGATGCATGGATACAAGCATTCGCTGAGTCGAGACTACTACTGTGTGGAGTGTGACAAGTTAGTATAGTGTTACAAGTTAGTATGGTGTGACAAGTTGGTATGGTGTGACAAGTTAGGATAGTGTGACAAGTTAGCATAGTGTGACAAGTTAGCATAGTGTGACAAGTTAGTATGGTGTGACAAGTTAGTATGGTGTGACAAGTTAGCTTAGTGTGACAAGTTAGGATAGTGTGACGCTGTGACAAGTTAGGATAGTGGGACAAATTAGCTTAGTGTGACAAGTTAGTATGATGTGACAAGCTGACAAGATATGAAACGCCAGCTTAAGGTATACGTATTAGCATTAAGGTATTACGTATTTTTGATGAATACATTGATTTTTAATAATTTATTGAATCAGGCGTTACTTCGCAAATGTTCATCTTCAAATAACTGTTTTCTAATGTATTTCTAGTGTATTTTCGCCTTCAAAGTGCGTCGGGTATATATAATCAATAATTTTTGGTATCTACAATTAGTTTTGTATAATAATTATATACCTAAACTAAACCACGTTACGTTTAACTATATCAAACGTGACGTTTAACATCAGGCGTGCGATTTGCTCGTCTCGTCACAAAATTAAATAAAAAAGTCGGTTGTCTGTAAAGTCGGTTTACTGACGATAGTTGAACGTGACAACGTCATAAGAAAATACTGATAGAATGGTTTCATTTTTCAAAAGTAAATTTTAATTTTATTTGTGTGATAGATATTTTGTATGGATATAGAGAAGAAGATAAATGGAAATGACAATTGAATTGATCAAGTTACATTTATTTGTACGCATAAATACAATAACGACAATATATCACTGAACAAATATTTAATATCGGAAAAATCATTACCTTTATCGCCGCAATTATCGTTGCTATAAACAATTGAACAATTGACACCACATTCATTTTTCACTGCACTTCATACTTGACGAAAACATGTAAATGTATTATTGTATAGCAGCTGTCCACGCGGACGCTTTGCTCACTCAAGTAGGAGAGAGACAGATGTCGAACGCTGCCGAACGCGGAGGCCGATTGTGCCTCTTTGTCGCTCGTTGCGCGCTCTCGCTTGCACTTCAAGCCTTAAATGGAACGCCTCAGAGCGACGGTAACGCCGCATCGAGGTAACGCCGCATGCGTCATGTTTTTTCGTGCGTGCAGCCGGCTCCATCGAATTATAAGGCGTTGTCACGTCAAAAAAAAAAAAAAACAAAACGGATAGAAAACAGTTACATTGATTTTTGGTTTATTTTCAGAACTTTCAAATCAGAAGCGGTATTAAGGCAGCATTTGAAAACTGCACAACCACACATCAGCTATTCCGATCTACCGTAAGTATGTCATAGACAACTCCTTGATAAAGATATTTTGAAAAATAACGTTTCACACTCATAGCTCCCCACTAGGATACCCTGAGTCGGGGATGCCATGGAACACACACGAAGACGAGGACAACTAACACCCAGACCGAGAACAGATATTCAAATTCATTCAAACAGCCCGGCCGGGAATCGAATTCGGAACCTCTGGCTTATAAGGCGGATATAGAAAAAAAAAATGCGACACAAAGAAAATTCCATAGAAAAATGTTAACGTCACGAATTCCGGGCTGGTCCCATAGTATAGTCAACACAAAATAAGAGGCCCGTTTTGACACTTGAGAAAGACCCTAGAATGTAACTTGGAACACTTTTCGCGCATACTTTATAGTAGCGTGCAATGTCAAATTATAACGAAACTCTCAAAAACAGTTACGTTCTCTGTCTTCTTTTTTCAAATATTAGTGTTGTAACCAATTAATTACTGAATTTCACCAGCTTCATTCGATTTTAATAGTAATTAAATATTGATCAGCTGGATCAGCCGGGGGAGGTTCTGTGAATGATGCCTTACTCGCATTCGAGTCTAAAAGTACGAAAGAATATCACGAAGAAATGGACGCAAATAAATTCACAGAGTGGTTATTTACCTTTTTCTTAATTTTTTGTGATTGTGTGAATGTTAAACTCAACTAAAAATATTAAATTAAAGACAAATTGACCTTTCGTACCATTTATCATTCCGAAATACCTACAATACTAAAGTTTAAGTTAAATTTTCTAATCAAAACCTTAATCCGATTAACTTACAATATTTAGAAATCGATCAAATGCTCATACAAACTTGAATTGATTTATCGTGAGTATCGAATACCGAGTCGTATTCATCACTAGTTACGTGACAATGACAAACGTCCAAACGGGCCTCTTATTTTGTGTTGACTATAACACTTGTTCATTTTCACCTTTTTCGGCTTAGCATATTCTATCCTTAACCCTGTTTTGAATATTTTTCTTCAGGTTAGCTTGTGAGCAATGCGACAAACGGTTTGCGATTCGAAGAGATCTAGAACGGCACGTGAACAGCGTGCATCTGGAAGTGAAGCCCTTCAAATGCGATAAGTGCGACAAGGTACGTATTAAAATATAATATAACTAGCTGACCCGGCAAACGTTGTTTTGCCATATAAATTATTTCTAGTGACTATTAAAAATAGGGATTTGTGATAGAGGAGTGAAAATTTAGGGTTGTATGTATTTTTTAATGCCACATTATACAAAATAAAAATTTTGTCCAAAAAATAAAAATAAATGTTAGGGTTGGACAGCCCTTTTCACTTAGGGGTATGAAAAATATATAGTAGCCGATTCTCAGACCTACTGAATATGCATATAAAATTTCATAAAAATCGGTCAAGCCGTTTCGGAGGAGTACGGTAACTAACATATAACCCGGTCACAATATCTGTGCACCTCGCTGGAATGCGTAAGGCTATACGCATTCCAGCGAGGTGCACTCGTATAGGTATAGTCGCACTGTCGCACCGGGGAGTGCGCGGAGAGGTGACAGGGGAAGCGGGAGATTCCAGCGAGGTGCACAGATATTGTGACCGGGTTGTAGTGACACGAGAATTTTATATAATTATAAGATATAGCCTTATTGCATAGCAAACAAATTACAAGAAAAAACTAAGACTAAGAAAGACATTCAGTAGTATTTAACTTTATTTTGTTTGAGAAATAGTGTTATAATGTAATTTGTTTTTTCAATTTCGAAAATGTGTTTATAAAGTATGTCATTATACAGAAAGGGTATGTTAAGCCGAAAGAGCTCATAGTACTCATCATTATTAACAACTCTTACTATGGGACCAACCAGGAATTCGCAAAAAAAAAACCAGCTGTTCTATAGAAAAAATTCAATGAACGATAAAATGTATGGAACAGCTGGTTTTTTTTTTCTGTATAACTCTGTAGATTAGTTTTGAAGTTCGTAATTTGAATTGTACGATATGAGAGTAGATAAAATTAATAATAACTGTTGGACAGGCTTACGTAAGCAACTGGTCCCTCACGGACCACAAGCGAACCGTCCACGAGGGCTACAAGCGGCCCCTGCGGTACCCCTGTAAGTTCTGCGAGAAGATATTCGATGTAAGTATGGAATTATATTGTAACAAATAATAAAAATAAATAATAATATAGCAATTATTGTGACGCCCAGTTTGGCTCAGCGGTAGTATATCCGCCTTATAAGCCAGAGGTCTCGGGCTCGAATCCCGGCCAGGCAGATGTTTGAATAATGAATTCAAATATGTGTTCTGTGTCTGGGTTTTAGTTGTACTTGTCTTTGTGTGTTCCATGGGATCCCCAACACAGAGTGTCCTATTTATTTATTTATTATAGCAGGGCTAAGCAGAATGGTGGCACTAATCTGAAAGAGCATCATTGTACTCATAATTGTTGCATAAATGTGGCACAAACCCCGGAGACGTTGTTCGTATGTTCAAACGCATCTGTAGTATTTTGCCGTAAAACAATTAATTTATTTCTATTTCATATCTATAAAAAAATTGTCACGCTAAGTTTTGATACTGTCACGTTATATTAATTAAAAAAAAGACTAACAATATTTTTTCTTGTTCACAGCGAACTTCGATCCTGAAAGCCCACATCCGCACACACACAGGCGAACGTCCCTTCCAGTGTGACAAATGTCCAGCCCAGTTCAGCCAATCAGGAGTCTTGGCTACACACAACAAACTCATACACCAACGACTGACGCGCGATGGCAAACCAAAACAGAACGCCGGACTCAAAGAGACTTAGATTTGTAAATGGAATTGTAAAATTTCAGTATTTCAAACTCATTTGGCGTAGTTTGGCAAGTGATATGTCACAATTTGGCTAGTGATATGTCATAATTTGGCTAGTGATATGTTACAGTTTGGCTAGTGATACTTAAGTCACAATTTGGCAACTGATACTTAACCTCGCATCCGTTTTGGGAACAGTTAAAAACGCCACTGGTGGCCACAATTGTTTGCATGTGTGACTTAGGTGTACACATTTTATATTTATGTCATTCTAAACTGTTATTTTTTCTACCGATTCCAAGACGAACACGAGGAAAGTTGCCAGATCGCATGTGAAAATTAAGTCATAATTTGGCAAATAATACTGAAGCCATAATTTGGCAAGTGATACTTTAGTTACAATTTGGCAAGTTGGCTACAACTCATGATTTTGTGATCCCATAGGTACTTTTGGGTTACAAATCACGCCGAATGAACTATTATAGGCATTACGAATAAACATGAAACTTGTAATGATTATAATTATGTTTACAATTGTTTTAAATTAAGCATATTCACATACATACTTATACATATTTCAATTGAAATGTAAATAATATTACAAAAGTTTTTTAGATTTTAAAGAAATTGTAGCAAATGAAAATGATTGTTATATTCTGTTGTAAATAGATAGGGAATATTATTTAGTAAAATATATTAGCTATTAGGTATAATACTTAAGGAGAGACTTACTTTTTAGTTATGTTAAATATGAAAAATTTGTTATCAAGTCAAATGCATCGATTGATTTTATTTCTCATAACTAAATAAAAAATAAAAATAAAATTTGAAAAGCTTTTATTTTATCTGTAACTTCCTATACACTGGCTGATTCAGCTATCCTTCGGAAAGGACATGACAAATCTCGGAAAGATTTGACATTTGACATTGAAGGCGGAAGACTTTTCGAAGTTACTCGTCGAGTACATTCGATGTTCGGATAGCTGAGTCAGCTGGCAGATATACCAAATTTAAGATCAATCGAACATCGGGAAGTAGTAAAAAAATGCAAATGCTTACAAATGCTTGTTGGGATGCGCAATTTGGGTCAAATCTTATAACTGCATATAAGATTTGACCCAAATTGGGCATCCCAACAAGGCTAGTGTGAAAGCTTGTAAAAACCTTTTAAACAGGCTGCTTTACCATATTATTATATCCCGGCGCCCTCTAGCCAAGTTGCAACCTATGATCGCGAACGCTTTATAAAACTAAATGTATGGGAATGACATTTCTACAATCTAATTTGATTTATTGATTCTATGAACTTGAGTGTGAAGCTGTAGAGGACGACCAAAGAAAGTATGGATGAACTGTGTGAATGATGATATGAAAATATTAATAGGTAGGTACTTAGATTCTTCCTAACTAATATTTTGTTGTAATTATTTTTAATATTTTTAGCGGTGTTTTAGTTTTTATGTACAGGTTGTTAAATAAATCAAATTATTATTTCGTACTTTTTTTAGGTAGGTTTTTGTGTCGGGCGTTTTTTAAATTTTTATTTTAGAAAATTCCTGATGTTTGATAACAATTACTACACTGTATGTCCGCTAGGATAGACTGTTGAGACTTAAGTAACATTATTTATTCCACCATATTTTTTTTTTCTAAATTATGTTCACTTTTGCAAGAAATAAAAGGCTCTTATATAAAAAAAAAAGGAAGGGAGTGTATTCAGATATGCCGAATGATAGAGATGAATGGAAGAAGTGTACATACTGTACCGACCCCACGTAAGTGGAATAAGGGTAGGCAGATGATGATGATTCTACGGGCTGACTGGTTAGACACTTGACATATTCTAGGTTATCATAGTACTCATTATTATGAACAACTTTTACTATGGGACCAACCCGAAATTCGCGAAAAAAAAATCAGCTGTTCCATAGAAAAATGTCAATGACACTTGACAAAATGTATGGAACAGCTGATTTTTTTTTTCGCGAATTTCGGGTTGGTCCCATAGTAAAAGTTGTTCATAATAATGAGTACTATGATAACCTAGAATATGTCAAGTGTCTAACCAGTCAGCCGGTATATTTTAAGTATTAGAGAAAAAAGTAACAACAGTGCGTGTAAACATTACTGTGTTCTGGTTGGAAGGGCATTGTTTCCAGTCAAATTTCAAGGTAAATAGGTCATTAAACATCTTATATCTAAGGGTGACGAACGCAGGGCTGTGCCGCGCACGGTCCTAGATTCTAAAAATTAAAAATTCTAGGTGGTGGGCAAACGTGACGTTCATCGGGAGAGCGGTTTGCTCGTTACGTCACTCAATAAAAAAAATGTAATTCGCATACCTACATTGTCTTAGCTTTCTACAGCGTTTGCTATTATGCAATTGTAACTTGGCTAGGGGGACTGAAATAATTAATAGTTCCTGTAGGATAGCGTGTGAAGTCCCAGGCGTAGCGAGGTTCTGATTTTTATTTGCGGTAAGGACTTGTCCAGGGGTCAAATAAAAATAATAGTTAAAAAAACACGCTTAAAGTGGGTCAAAATCGCGCCCAAAGGAGTCCGTTACAAACATACAAGTGAAGCTAATAAAAGCGTGTAAAAACATCAGTCGAACCAGTTTTATATTTTTCTAAACCCCTTCAGTAACAAGATATGCGCGAAAACCAAAACAATTCCGTACTAGTCGGATAAAAAGGCGACAAAAATCGGACCTGATGGTATGAAGATAATGATTAACGCATTGAAATTGGGCACTATAAATGTAGATAGATTTTAATTCAACTCATCCATCATCATCATCATCATCCACAGCCTTCCTTATCCCACTGCTGGGTATAGGCCTCTCTCACTGTGCCTCGGTCCTGCGCACTGTGATCCAGGTTCGACCTGCGACTTGGACGATGCCGTCGACCCATCTCGCAGCCGAGTTCAGAGAAAATACTGGAGAACCGTATGGTCAGAAGACGTAAGATGTCGTGGCTCCGTCACATCAGGGAGTGGACTAAATATAAAATATACATAGGGAGAATAAAGACGGTGGAAAAATTGTTCAGGCTCGCGCTGGACAAAGAAAACTTCAAGAAGCTGACGGCCGACCTTTATTATTGGAAAGGCACTTAGAGAAAGACATAGTTCAGTGTGATTGTCGAATAACCTAATACAGGGTTATACGGAAAGGGTATGCTAAGCCGAAAAGGGCTCATAGCACTCATTATGAATAACTTTTACTACGGGACCATAACCCGAAATTCGCGAAAATAAAATCTGCTGGGTTTTGTTAAGTGTCGTTGACATTTTTCTATTGAACAGCGTTCGTGAATTTCGGGTTGATCCCGTAGTAAAAGTTATTCATACTGATGCGTACCTACTATGAGCCCTTTTCGGCTTAGCATACACTTTCCTTACAACCCTTACCAGTGACGGATTTACACATTTGCCGCCCGTAGGCTATTCAACATTTTGCCGCCCCTACCGACCTAAACAATTCGATACACTAGCCCCGTCCCTGCTCACTCTTTCTTTCAGAAATCATGTCCGAAATTAAAAAAACTTGCCCCAGAATTTGCCGCCCCTGAAATCTGCCGCCCTAGGCTCCAGCCTACTCAGCCTGCTGGTAAATCTACCACTGACCCTTACAGATAGTTAATCGAACCCATTTATAGTTTAGTGTGATTTTCGAATTATCTAATACCTACATTACATGACAAACTAATGAAAACCATCATAGAGGGAAAGATCGAAAGAAGGAGAGGTTCGGGAAGACAAAGGAGAACGTTTTTAGACCAGATTAACCCTCTGTAGCATATAGTAGACTGTAGGCAACATACTGGTCAAAGCCCTCTAACTTGAATAGAATTGATTTCCTAACTTAATCGCGCATTGTAACCCGTAGGCTACACTCCTGACTAAGGAATAAATACCAAAAATTGCCACGAGATGGCGTGACTTGTCTCAAATTGAGATTGTTGTTGTGCGAGTTGATAATTACGTAAAGTGGCGGTTGACTAAAATTTCAAAAAGTGATTAAAAATAGTTAAGCGTGTTTTTTGTTGCTGTTTTGGATAAGTTGTAAAGGTAAGTGTTTACACTTTATTGTGTAATTTTATTTTTGAATACTTTTTATGTTTTACTTAGTTTTTTTTGCCAAATTGTGTTTGTTGCCCGTAAGCTACATTAGGCGTAAAGTAAAAAATGTAGTTTGATACCTATCAATACTTATCGCTGTTTTTTTATGTTTCAGAATGTCTCGTAAGCGATACCTTAGTGATAAAGACATTAGTTTTGCACTAAATTATGGTGCGGATAGTGAAGATGATCTAGATTTTGATCACGACAGTCTTGCTGATCCTGATTTTGTTCCTGAACTGGACACGCTCGAAAATGAGGGCTCCGAAGTAGATATTGACGTGGATTCTCTAATAGAAACCTTAGAAAATACTGATGAAAATCCTTCCTCTAGCTTGGTAACTACGTCATCAAGCGAGAGCACTCCTGGACCGTCTCAACCCAATAATCCAAGAACAAAAGCTAACGGAAAGTCTGTCAAATTGAATTTACGGTGGAAGAAAAATAATCTAGAGTTGAATGCAGAGCAGCTCTTGTTTACGGGAAACAAGAACCTGGGTCCTGATCTTCTTGAGCTAGATACTCCCGTCCAGTATTTTTTCTACCTATTTTCAAACGAAGTCATGAAAAAAATTGCTGAAGAGACTAATTTATATCAAGTTCAGAAAGACCCTAACAGTGCTTTTCGGATTTCCGAACAGGATGTCAGGCAGTTTATAGGTATAGCATATCTTATGTCACTTATTCAATTACCTAGAGTTACCAACCACTGGAGTGCCATACTTGGAACACCTCTTATACAGGAAACCATGACTTTGAACAAATTTGAAAAAGTTCGTCAAACTTTGCACTTCAATGACAATAGCAAACATCTTCCTTTGGGCAAGTTCCATCTAGTCGGCGGTCACTTGAGACCGAAATTCAAGCTAAAAAGCACAAAGGCCCTGCTCAGTATGTGCCTCCAAAAGCAGTCCGGCAAGATCAGATTGGACACTGGCCACAATGGTCCGATAAAAAAATGAGATGCAAGTTCCCAAAGTGTGTTGGATTCACCCATAATATGTGTGAAAAATGCGGAGTAGCCTTATGCTACACAAAAACCAAAAATTGCTTCAGAAATTTCCACCTTTCGTAACATGTAATTATGCTACCGTACTATTGTAAGTAGGTATAGATTTTAAACACATAGCTCAGTGTTGCCTGCAGGCAACACTCCCTATTTTTGCATTTTTGTTGGAAAATAATTGAATTAATAAAAAACCTAAAAATACGTGTACTTTGTTTATTCGTTTACTATTCCATTCTAAAAAATCAAACAAATCCCTGTTCATGAGTGATAGAGGGTTAAGGAGAAGGCAGATGTCATGTCGTACAGGGAGGTGAAAACACTTGCAGAGGACCGCCAAGCATGGAAGTTGCTCCACCGACAAGAACAGCGCTCTTAAATTCTGAATAAATGAATAAATAGGGTTATTCATAAAGCCGAAAAAGACTCATACTGCCCTCCTAATCATAAGCAACGCACTTGCATCCCGAACGGTTTTGAGATATGGCGCCAAAAAGATTATTTTCGTTTTTGATGTGTAGTGAGAAAACTATTATAAATATCATAATAATTTTTACTTATTACTTTGCACACAACGTTTAACTTCACAGGATACAACTTTTTATTGTTCTTAGTATTGTTATTTAGTAATAAAATAAGAAAAACATTTTTTACCTAGTAAACATAAAAGAAACTTATGCATATTACTAGGCATAACCAACGCATTGCAATTGCGCGTTTTATAATTAAAAAACATGGAAGTTGTCAATATGTTTGTCTAGACATAAGCGACGCAAACGACGCAAATACGATTGTTATTCCTAAACGTATTGTATTTTGCGGTGCTAATGGCTAGTTAATCTGCTATTTATTTTTCCATGTCACTTATCATAAGCGTCGCAAGTACGCAAATGCGTTGGTTATGTTTAGTTCTTATTTTGATATATAAGTAGCTAAACCAAATCATAATCTTCGTACGTGATTTTATGATATTTATGTTTAGTATTATATGATTTTTTGAGTGAAGAAGAGTGAAAAAATAAGCCGTAATAGCCATTACGACGGTTATCACTAGTAAGTCCTCTTATTTTTTTGTCGATTGCGTTGGTTATGCTTAATAGAAATATGGGATGCAATCAATTTAAAAAAAGAAGAGTCGGTGATACTTGTAGATCTCATTACGCAGATTCTGGATATATATATAACTCAAATCACCCAAAAATGTCGATTACGTTGCTTATGATAAGGAGGGCAACATAGTAGGTACTCATCATTATGAACAACCTTTACTATGGGACCAACCCGAAATTCGCGAAAAAAATCAGCTATTCCATAGAAAAATGTCAATGACACTCGACAAAATGTATGGACCAGTTGATTTTTTTTGCGAATTCTGGGTTGGTCCTCATAGTAAAAGTTGTTCGTAAATCGTAATGATGAGTACTATGAGCCCTTTTCGGCTTAGCATACCCTTTATGAATAACCCTGTATTACATTACACTAATGATTAGTGTATACCTGACGAGTTTGCGTGTAGTTGCTGGGTAGGGAGAGCGGCGCAGCTCCCACGGGAGCGCGCGCGTCCGGGGGGGAGCGCGGATGGCTGAGATCCGGTGACACAGCCGGGACGCGGTCGGGGGACGTGTCGAGAGATATTTGGATGGGTTTTGACTTACTGAAATAGAAGGTTTTTAACCTTACTAGTAATATCATTATGACATAGGTGGCAAACAAGCAAACGGGCCGCGTAATGGTAAGCGATCACCGTTGCTTACGGATATCTGTAACACCACAGGCGTCACGGATACGTTACCGACCTTTTAAGACTCTATTCTGTTAATAGAGTTTCTTTTCAAGAACCCAATGTCTCTACTGGTAGTTACAACTAATATAGATGTCTTCAATCAAAAATCAGAAATGTGTATTGACCTAAAACATTGATTGTTATAGACAAGTAAATAGATCAAGTAAAGAGTGTTTTTTAAGCAAGCGTGTTCCGTCGTAGACCGCATCGTTGCGTAGAGATCATCAAACAAGACGGGAATCAAACACAAGCCTAGTAGATATCACAGTGTAAAGTTATGAATATCCATCCGTATCTGATCCGTGCTGCTAGCAATTGGAACAGCTGGCTTCTTTGTTTCCTAAGAAATAAAATATTGGGTTTTCAAGGACATGTGAATAGGTGAGATATCTTGTGGGCCGGCGTGCTTCAGCACGACGTCGCTTACCAACAGACGTCGCCTTTGACTGGTGGTCAAACGCGGACTTATTCACTGACGTCTAAGGAACATGTCACACGGGCGTTGCCGCTGCGCCGCGTCGTCGCGAAAATTCAAATGTATTCATAATAAGGTATTTTTGATTGAGTTGACACGCGTAATTGGTAACTATAAAATAATAAAACGTAGGTACCTACTTATTCGATACGCTACGTTATAAGTAACACCGAAACGCCTAAATTGAATGATAATTCTCTCATAGCAAAAATTCAAGCCTAATCCATATTTAGAGGTAGATTATTTTAACCACCTACTCATTATTACTAGGTAGGCAGGTAAGTACTACTGATATTTACTGGTGAATACTTCCAAAATTTTTAGTCATTCATTAAATTACAATAAAATATATCTCTCGACATATCCCAACACATCCCAGCATGTGCACCCCTCGCACCTCCAACGGGAAGCGATTACAGCAGGCTATAGGAAGCAGTGTCACTTCCTGCTGGCACATAGGGCTGCTAAATAGGGCACGCAGGGCTCGAGCCTTTCATTACTCTAATCTTTTAGAGCATTACTTACTTATAAAGTTTAAATGTTTCCCGGTAGATATAATCTGGGTGTCTTTAAGTCGCGACTGAATCGGTTTCTTCTAGGCAAGCGTGCTCCGCATCGTAGACCGCATCGTTGTTTACCATCAGGCGAGATGGTGGTCAAACGCAAGCCTATTTACTTTAAAAAATTGAAAATCGTTGCAGCAATGTTAGTAGGTAGTTTTTTTATTGTGTAAATAGCTGATGCCTGGGACCTCGTGCCCTGTCTGCTGATACAGCCTCCCAATCTTGGGGCTATAAAACAGCCCATAGCACTCAGAGATAAAGTAGCTTTATTCCATTACTACAAGAACTTTTAAAATTGGACCAAGAGCCGTTCCGCCAACTCTTAGTTCCAGCCTGAACGGAATCGTGTTAGCTTTTGTCTCGAGCTGACAGGAGACGAAAGCAAGAGCGATCCAATCTAAGCTGGCGCTAAGAGTTCGCGGTACGGGCCCAAAAAACATTGGTAAAAGATTATTTGAAGGTGGTGGTCAGGACCCTCAAACTTAGGAGCCACAACCTTAGAACTAAGAGAGGGGCAAAACCAGCAATTTAGCAAAACGGTTCAAGTCCACGTTTCAAATTCGTACTGCCCGGGAATGGAACAGACTTCCGGCTTCCTTGTTCCCCGTAATCTTGAACTTTTCAAGGTCAAATTGAATAAGTATCTTCTAAATCTGCGTGCTTCATCCTCGACCACATCGTCGCTTACCAACAGGCGAATTGGTGGTCAAATGCTGATTTATTCATTATAAAATTAAAATAAAGTTTACGTTATAGAATCCTACAGGAATAATACTGAGCAATTCGTGATGCTGACAGAGCTACAATCAACTTGGAATAAAGTATCGACCGGTGACCCAGTTTCTTAAACTCGGTCGCGGGGTCATGGCACAGGAAAATAAATAAATTTACGAATTAATTGAAGAAGGTTTAATATTTTATGTAGAACATTTTATTTAACTACAAAACAAATAAATATAAGTTCTGACTGTTTCATTGTTTAAAACGAATTATAGCTTAAATAAACCAAGCAGTAATGTGCAAACATAACTGTGTTCCGGCTGGAAGGGCAAAGTTTCCAGTGAAATTCAGGGCAAATAGTAGATTAAACATCTTATATCTCAGTCAGGGTGACGAGCGCAGTGCTGTGCCGCGCAGGGTCTTGAACTGTAAGAGTTTAAAATTCTGGGTGGTGCAGACCTGTTATGGGCTTTGGATGGGAACTATCGGACGCAGCCAAATATCAATAAACTTCTGTTGAGTTGAGTGAAACTTTTATAGCTTTATGAAATGGTTTCATCTCTCTACAGGTATAGCCTAAGTAAGATAGATAGATATTTTTTTATTGTTCACACCGAAAAATAAAGACAAAAATAATCATAAAACATGAAAACTAGTAAGTTGTTATATCAGCTTTACTTTGCACACCTTTGCCAGTTATTCCACGGCCAAGCAAACATTACTGTGTTCTGGTTGGAAGAGCATTGTTTCCAGTGAAATTTCAGGGCAAATAGGAGATTATCAAACTATCTCAGCAGGGTGACGAGCGCAGTGCTGGGCCGCGCAGAGTTTTGAATTGTATGAGATTAAAATTCTGGGTGGTGCAGACCTGTTATGGGCAAACTAATATCAGGCGAGCGATTTGCTCGTCACTTCACTCAATAGCATAAAAAAAATACTTTTTGCTTCATTTACAATAATGTTGCAGTGTCTATTATTCTATCTACAAGAGTTAATGTCAAAGTTTTTATGTTTGCATGTCTGTTTCTAATCACACATTATTCCGAAAATATTAACAATGATAGCGGGTGATACCGCACGATTTGCTACTAGATTATTTTGAATTCGACGTTTTGCTCTATGGCATTCAGCGTTATGGCGTTTTGAAATCAAGACCAACTGAATTATCTTTCAGCATAAAGGACATTCTGATAGACTCCCGCAAGGCACAGCTAGTCTACACTATAATAATTATAAAGACGAAAGATTTGTATTTTTGACTAGACCGATTTCAAAAATTTGTTCACTATTAGAATGCTACATTATCCCCGAGTAACATAGGCTATATTTCATTCCCGTGCAAAGCAGAGGCAGGTAAAAAAGGCTAGTATAAAATCAAATGAAAACTCATTAGCTGTTTCGGTACTACATTCAGGACTCAAAGCCAAGAACAGCCCAACAAAGAACAGTCATATATTCCAGGAGAGAACAGCTAATTTTACTCAACAAGTTCGTCTCGCAAGTTCCATTCCAAGGACCAAGGACCTCCCGTCAGCGCATGCGTTATACAGGCTGATCTGAAGGAACGACCCTTTGTCTAGAGGTACAGACGACGGGACCGTCGCCGCCGCCGCACGCCCTGTAGCTCCAAGCGGGGTCGCGAAACGTAAGTAGTACTTCTATACCATTATTTTGAATGAGAAAGTTTGTGTGTGAATATTTGTGCCCTGTATCTGTAACTGTGACCAATTTTAATGAAATTTGGAATAGGTAAAGATAACTTACGCCTTGGAATAACAGCTATTTTTAATCAAGGAAAATGCGGGTGAAATCCCGTAATTTTGATACAGGGTTATTCATAAAGGGTGTGCTAAACCGAAAAGGGCTCATAGTACGCATCATTATGAAAAACTTTTACTATGGGACCAACCCAGAATTCGCGAAATAAATCAGCAGCTGTTCCATACAGTTTGTCGAGTGTCATTGACATTTTTCTATGAAACAGCTGATTGACCTTTACGAATGTGACCCTGTATAATTAAAATTTGTTTTTTTTTCGCGTAGATATTTGGTTAATTACTAGAGATATAAAAAAAGATGCCGACCTTCAAAGGTGGTGTGTGTGAATTAGTCAGCTATTGCGACCATTTAGAAAAACGTAGAAAAAGAAAAATAAATAAAGACGTGTGGCACTCGGGGACTGCCGCGGTAAAGCTATTGCATAGCATTTTTTATCAACATGCAATTATAATTATTTCATTAACCAATGCCACTTAGAGGCGAGTTGCTGAACTAAAGAGACAAGCGTGATATTTCAAAAAGTCATTAAAAGTTCTGCTATTCATCGATAGATGGCAAAACTAAAAAGTATCACCGCTGTGCCTTAGGTTATTTTCGTTACGGAATTTCTGGATTCGGTCTCCACGCTCAAGGCCCGCGATAGAAGCTATGCAATAGCTTAAAAAATGGGCAAGATTTCAAGCTTTTATTTATCTTGCCGTTTATTTACCTATCTGTGTGGGTCAAATCTTACAACTGAATCTTGAATCACTTTCCGGTGCTTTATATGAGCTGAAATTGGTGTACCAGTGTAACTCCGATGACAATGCAATAAAAGCTTGTTTTAAAAATAGTTTCTTTAAATCTTCCCATTTTTATATTTAGATGATCATTAGAGGAGATACCAGATCTAGCACTGAGGGTATAACGGAGACCCGTCGGGGCTGCGGGTCGTTCAGAAGTTACCGCGGCCTCGGCGGCACAAGGGCGTAGAAGGAACATGGGTGGTTTTTAGTCAGTAGAACTCTGACACTCCCTTCCGCTCTGCCCAAGAGTGGGAGGGGGTCATTTGATGATTTCCCACCCAAAAAAAAAAAAAAAAAAGGGTTTAACGGCGTGAGGTATAGAATTTCGACTGTCCCTACGAATACTATCAAAGCTGCAAATGGCATATTTACAGGAGAGCAACATCAAGTCAAAATTTGACTTAAATTAAAAAGTAAAAGTTATCAATCTTATTCGATTTATAAAATGTCAATTTATTTTTAAGTTTTTTAGAATTATTTGTTTTCCTAAAAGTTTATTAAATATTCGTATAATTGGTACAATGAAAAATTGTGATTTTACAGTTTCGATAGTGATCGTAGCAGCAGGCAGCAGTCGATTTAGCTAATTTTCAGGAGAGAAAAAAACTGTCAAACTTTTTACTTAGGTAAGGTACATGTGGCGTAAAACTAAAATTATCAATTATTATATAAAGAGTTTGTAGTATGAATTTCTATAATTTAATAGAAAAATTCGCTTGGATAGAACACTTAACTGAAGTTTTTAGTCTTTCAAAAAATTGCAAAATTGTTTGTCTCTGTGGCATGATGCGCTCGATGTGAGAGTAAATAAGTTCTCACGACTATACTAGAAAAAAACATAGAAGCTTTTTACTATTTAAATGAAAAACCAAAAAAATATCGTAATGAACATATTTTAGCATAAATATTACAGTAACCTATTTTTTTATTAGCTTCCACAATAAAACTTTTAAATAATTATGTATTACATTTTTGATGATGAAAAAAATCTTGAAAACTCAATAAGTTTACAGTTATTTTTAAAGATTTTAAACCGCCCTTAAAACGTGATTTTTTGTAGTTTTATTTCTAAAATAAACAGTCATGTACTATTTGTACAAATATGTCCTTAGAATATTTTAGTAAGTAGGTACCTAAGTAAAACCAAGTGGCTAAATAACTAAGGTATTGTAGAGACTCCGGCGAAGAACGACGTTATAACTTCAAATTCAATTCAAATTCAAATTCTTTGAAAATCTGTGTCTTTCTTATTTACTAGAGTAACAGGCAACAAGTTATAAAATAGTACGCCGTTCATTACAAAAGAGTTGCCAGTTTTGGCTAATCTAATTTTAGGTAGAACAAGTTTAAACTTGTTCCTTGTTATGCTAGTATATTGACTTCGTTTGTGATATTTATGAATATTTTTACGCACATACATAATGTTCAAGAAAATATACAAACATGGTAACGTTAAAATTTTCACCTGCGCAAAAACTTGTCTAAGAGATTCTCTATAACCTAGCCTATAAATAGCCCTAACAGCGCGTTTTTGTAAAATAAAGATGCTATTTACGTCTGCTGCATTACCCCAAAGCAATAATCCATACGACATAACAGAGTGGAAGTAACTGAAATAAACAATTCTTGCAGTTTTAATGTCTGATAGTTCTCTTATTTTCCGCACTGCAAATGCTGCGGAACTCAATTTGTTAGACAGTTCCTTGATATGTGCTCCCCATTGAAGTTTGCTGTCAACGATAAGGCCAAGAAACTTAGCATCCTTCGACAAAGTAAGTTCATCGTCGTCAATAACTATACTAGGCAAGGAAGGATTATTAGTCAATGTGAATTTAATAGCTTTCGTTTTCTTGGCATTTAGCATTAAGTTATTGACGCTAAACCACCTATTAATTAAACTAAGCGACAAATTGATTTTGGATATATCATAGTTTTTCCTATTGATTCTAAATAACAGAGATGTATCGTCGGCAAACAAAATAATTTCACAATGCTTACGCGCTAAGAAAGGCAGGTCATTGATATAGACTAGAAAGAGGAATGGGCCAAGAATTGAACCCTGAGGGACCCCGATTGAAACGTTAGCCGACTCCGATCGAACCCCATTTATGTCAACATTTTGGGTTCTACCACACAGATATGATTTCATCAACATTAACGCATCACCTGTCACACCATAGTGTGAAAGTTTACATAATAGAATTTCATGGTTCACACAATCAAACGCTTTCGACAAATCGCAAAAGATACCTAAAGAATCATGCTGAGACTCCCAAGCCTCGTAGATGCTCTCTACGAGATTCGAGGCTGCGTCCACAGTTGAACAGCCCTTAGAAAAACCAAATTGCTTATTAAATAATAAATTATTAATACAGAAGAATGAAGCTAACTGATTTAACATTATTTTTTCAAATATTTTGCTAAGACATGGTAAGATAGATATTGGTCTGAAATTACTAGGGTCTTTCTTACTACCACTTTTGAACAAAGGTATAATCTTGCTACACTTCATAAGATCGGGGAACTCATTACTGTCGACACTGCAGTTAAATATATGGGCTAAATAAGGAGCTAAGTTATATATTATTTCAGCAACGAAACAGACTGATAATCCCCAGAGATCTTCCGATTTCTTTGCTTTGATCGATTTAAATGTTTTGATACACTTGAGCAAAGTTCCACTAAAACTTGTGTAAGTTAAATTGAATTACTTAACCAACTTTGACATGAGACATTGGCGTCGTTATTAAATTAAATAAAGGTGGGTTTACACTCGTCCATGTAAGACAAAAGTTGTATGTATATTTTTGTTAAGAACCCAAAAGGTCGCATCGACGGATCGGTCGGTAAAGAAGTTCTTATAGATTCGGGAGAAATAAAAAAATAATAACGTTTCACACTCACAGCACCCTACTTAGGATAACCTGTGTCGGGGATGCCATGGAACACAAAAATACAAGGACAACTAACACCCAGACCCAGAGCAGATATTTTAAATTCATCACTCAAACATCTGGGGCCGAGAAACGAACCTGGGATCTCTGGCTTATACTACCGCTAAGCCAAACAGGTCGTCAAATAGCAGAATTTTGCCGATCTTGGAAATTCCACTCCATGGAAAAAAGCTTTTAACATTATGCCGAATCGTATCAGTTTCAGCTTCATTGGATATTATCGGTTTATATCCTCTTCACCAAATAGGTTCTTCAGTGTGCGGAACGAAAACATTTCAAACTCAAAATCTTTATTATTTTTTAGCTGCACCCGGCGGTTTCAACCGCTGTTTTTGTTTGTTTTTTACTTTTAAACCTTCCCTGTATTAGAGCGAACGAAACAAAAAAAAAATTCAAATCGGTCCAGCTGTTCTCAAGTTTTAGCCAGACAAACGAACAGCGATTCATTTTTATATGTAAGTAATTGAGTGACGAGACGAGCAAATCGCTCGTCTGATGTTAAACGTCACGTTTGCCCATAACAGGTCTGCGCAATCCAGAATTTTGGACTCGCAGAATTCAAGACCCTGCGCGGCACAGCACTGCGCTCGTCACCCTGAGATATAAGTTGTTTAATCTCCCATTAAGAAGAAGAAAAAGAAGAAGATAATTTTTACATTACATTTATCAGGACTAAGTACTTGGTTTACTTACCAGAATACTGCTTGATTGCTTTGTAAAGTTAGCCGCTTAGTTAGCCTAATTAACTGTAAAAAAATACAATTAGACACCTTTTTGTCCTGTTTTGATATATTATAACAACTGTGGAACGTATTGGTGACCTCGTCAACTATCGTATACTTAATTCATTTACTCGTAGGTATATGAATTTTCAGTTGAGTTGCGGCAGATGTCAAAAATAATATTACCTAAAAATACCTTTTCTTCTTTTTCTTTCCTATGTGCCTTTAAAATATAAATAAGAGCAATTAGAAATATTAACTGACCGAACTTTAACAAATTGATTTTTAAACAAAATATAAAGTAAATGAATTTCCATACATAAATTTTATCTGTACAATATAACGATCGTTACGCATTTATTATGCTTCCTCCGTTCCTTCTTTGACAGAAATATTCTGAGGATCAAAAAAAATCCATTACCATGTACTCGCTCCCCGCGTGCATTCCACCCAGCACACGTACTCATATGATACTCGTACCAGACTGCTTCCGTCAAAATATTAGCAACTATCGCAGGACTCGGTTCCATTACTGCACGGTGAGGACCCCAGCGATCCTTCCGGCGCTTCCGGAGGGTCTCAATTGGTCCCGACCGCGCGCCTATAAATTCTTTCATCGCCTGACAGTAGACTGGTTCACATGTCCACACCATCCTGTGGAGGCATGGTGGTAGAAACCGTTCGCCACATTCGGGACCAAGCATGTGGTGCGGGAGCACGCGTCTCTGCAAAGGTTGACTGTGTCGTGTCCGTGTAGTGAAGCTCACCGTTGATGATGTGTTCATGTGTGCTGGATTAGTGGATTGTGATGCTTTGTGCTTTTTGACGTAAGTGGCTTTTTATTTTCTGTGTTTTGGAAGTGAATGAGACTGGATCGCTGATTTTTATTGTCGTTTCTGTGGACTGCATTTTGAACCTGAAGAGAAATCTGAGGATATTTTTGGTGTTTTGGGATAATACGTAGGTGCGGAATTGGATTATTCAGAGACTTTTTCGTTGTAAAAGATGCAGGTATTGGGCAGTTAAAAAGTTTTGTCTCCACATTGTACGACGTAAAACTGTGGTTTCGACTAAAAAATGAATAGCGACAGAAGTTCAAATGAAATGCAGCAGTAAACAATAAAGCTCGATATAAGCTCTAAAGTTAAGCTACTCTGAAAGTTGGGAAAAGTTGTAAAAAATGGCAGACGCGAATTTTTACTGGCCGTTGGCTTCTGTACCAGAGTAACAGTACAGAAGATTACTCGGTACCAGCGTCAGTACATTCAGTTCAGAAGATTGACAATAAATAACCCTGGATGGTCTCACATATATTTATTGCTTTATATTCTTGTTGTAATAAGCTGTTCGGCACTTAGGCTTCTCAACGAGTGGTCGGTGAAGGCTGATGCCTTTGGACCTGAGCCATAGTTGTAAAGACGACTGGGCACCTGTACTTTTTTCTGATAACGGGAGTGAATCTTAAAAAGAGACCTGGCTGCATTGGGTTACAACTGAATTCACCCACAAATTTTCTACCACTAGCTTTCACCCACTAAAACCTTCTCGATGACTAGCCTCTGTACTTGATAGATGGTAGAATCGCTATATCTCGTTCGAATCTCTATAATAATAAAGGAACTGGTGCTCCTCACATTGTCAAAGGAATCATTCCCAGTTGGTCTCTCCTCCCTCCCAAATCTTATGAGTCTCACAGCCGTTAAATTCCCTGAGCTTGTTTGAGAAACCCAGATTTCCACAAGCCCAAAAGACTCTTTTGGTTATCTCTTTCGACAGGCAGATGATATCAAAGCCGTATTTTAAAATCCCAGTTCCAGGGTTAGCCTATATACCTACCTTGATACCAAGTGTATTTAGCAAAGTGTATAGACAAAATGTAGGTACGAGTATAACTACAGACCTCACTTTAGCCTTATCGTTTTACTGGTAGTAAAACGGTCAAATAGCTTTTATTACCGCCATTTTGTGCTTTCAAGCTACCTGATGGGTCGGTAGATATGTGAGATGTAGGTACTCTATCTAAATATTCTAAATGATGAGTATTTGGTGGCCCATTGAGGCGAGGTAGACGGGAGTATTACATGATAAGGGCTGAACGATTTTAGGGAGAGAATTACAGTCGTAAGTTATATTTTTTGCTTATTCTTTTTCTCAAAGATTAATTTCTAAATCTCAGCGTGAAACTTTTACAAGGTTGATGTTATTATTTGAATTAATATTGCATGTATGAAATTTCGTTTTAGGTATTATCTTTTAATTTGCCAGGAAATGCAGGTTTGAAAAACAATGCAGGTTTTTAGAAACGTTGTTTGGAACTCCTCCTGATTCTCTTCTTTCCTTTCTTTCCTTGAGTTACGTTTTTTTTTAAAGTTTTTATATCTTCAAAGCGCGAATCAAATAGCTGGCGACCGTTAAACACCGCCTTAACCAAACAAAATCTAATTTTCCCATAAATCAACAAAACTATTATTATAAACAGGGTTAAATGTCTTTCGCGGGTTTCCCTCCCTCTTCAATCTTAAGTGTCCACCTACTTTATTCTACAAATCAACAAAACTATTTTATTTTAAACAGATTTTATACCTTTTTCAAGGATGTCCCTCCCTCGTCAATCTTATGTAGGTACCTATACTTAAATATCTGAAAAAAAATCTTCTTCTCCCTCTTCTTCTTTTCTTTCTTTTTTGTTTTCTTCTTCTTGAACTTAAATATCTGTACTGGGTCTGTGTGTTAGTTGTCCTTGTCTTTGTGTTCCATCATTCCATGGCATCCCCGACACAGGATTTATCCTAGTGAGGAGCTATGAGTGCGAAACGTAATTTATTTATTTTTTATTATACTTACCTTCATCTCTAAATTTCTCAGCCCCATCTGGCATACGTTATGGAGTTCTCAGAACGGATTACAAAGCCCTTAAGGCTCGAGATGGGACAGTTTGAAGGATGTACCTACTTGAGACCCAACCCTTCCTTCCCTTATCTCCCTCTCGAGTGATATTGTCAAGTCACTGTAGAGAATTTGTGCAGTTACTGAGATTTAGCCAATATGTGGGTAGTGGGTACTGTGGTACCCGAAATATTGAAGGTACCTAGACGGCAGGAATTGTATTTTTACGGAATAAAAGTGGTCTACGTGTAAATCCAAAGTATGAGTTAAACATTTTTTTTATTAGTTGAAATCTTTTATTTTGTGTTTTTATTGGTACCTTTTTCAAAGTTCAGTATTTTACAAAATATTCGCGACATTCTCTACAAATCTACAATTTACTTTCAAGTTTCACTCACTTTTCAAGATTTAGCTCTTTAAAACGTAAAGAACTGCCTGTCTGCGCGAGACAATGTTGAGTTCTGTGCTTTAGAACCCCAGAATATGTGAAAGCTATTGTATTTCAGAATTAAAATCGGGTTTGTTAGAACAGTCGTTGAGGATGATTATTCAAAAGTGATGTCAAAAGTTTGAAGTGAATTCTAGTTTCTAAATACAAAATTTAAATGAAGGGTATTTTATGTTGGTAGTTGGATACTTGGATACGCCAACATGTGTCACTGTATCTTTCAATACAGATGACACGTCGTACAAGTTTAGAGCAGCGATTAAAGATAAGCATTTGGAATAGGGTTTCCGGACTTACCTCAACAATATGGACGATTGGACCCTTGACGGCGACGCAGGACGTTTGAGGGTTATGGGGTTATCTAGATCTTGATGATGTGGGATGGAATGGGTTTGGAGGTCATTTGGATTGAGAAGGGTTTCTGATGTCAATTTGGACTCACGATTGAGTTTACCATTTCAATACAATCCAATACAGGGTTATTCATAAAGGGTATGCTAAGCCGAAAAGGGCTGGTAGTACTCATCATCGTGAATAACTTTTACTATGGGACCAACCCAGAATTCGCGAAAAAAATCAGCTGTTCCATACATTTTGTCGAGTGTCATTGACATTTTTCAATGGAACAGCTGATTTTTTTCGTGAATTTAGGGTTGATTTATAGTAAAAGTTGTTCATAATGATGAGTACTACGCCCTTTTCGGCTTAGCATACCATTTATGAATAACCCTTCATATCTTTATTGTATACAAAAAACATACAGCTAAGTAAAGTAATATTTGGTAGACAAGGACGGCCTTATTGCCTAAAGTGCTAAAATAACAAACCATTGAAGAGATTTTACTCAGTGAATTATTATTTATTATAGTATATAAAATATATTTACATCTTAAATTTAAAATAACAAACTAAGAGATTTAGTTTAATTTTTGTTGTAAGCTTTTATACTTTCACAAAAATATAATATCTTCGATTTTGGGCAGTCAAGTACGAGTAGTAAGGCGGACCAACATTATTTTTTTACTTATTCATATAGTCTTTGGTTTATTTCGGTTTTTTTTCTCTATTTTGGGTATTTTTGTGAGCTGTTATAGTGTCCTAATATTGATCGAAGGGCTTTGGTGATACATGGGTTCACGAACTACTAAGTAGCTTGGTTAGTTTATCCTGTAGCTAAAATATAATTTTCTGGTATGAAGATAAATAGTTTCCTAATCTATTTATTTATGTCAGTGAAACCCAGTTATTATACTATTTTATTGCCATGAGTCAGCGTATCCTATTCGTAAAGCGGTTCGCCAATTGGATAACTACAGAGATCGTTCTGTGAATCAATCTGGAGTAGGTAGTTACTATTTCTGATGCACCCCGATTATTCTATTAAGGTCCCAGGTCAGATGCAGATTCGCTGAAATGTAGAGGATAATTAGGGTCAGTGGTTTGAGGTTGGCTACATTTGTTTGGAAGAATTTTGCCTGATCAAGTATCGTCCTCCAATACCAACGGGTCCACGGTCGGTTGCTTAACGGGTCCGTCAATAACGAACCTGGCTTACGAATTACGGTGGTGTGGTTGCGGTTGTGGCCTGATCAAGTAATCAGTAATCATCAGAAAGCCAGCGATGAGTATCCTCGGTTTTTAATTCAACTTTTCTTATTCATATTTGATATTAGCGACCTGCCCCGGTTTTGCACGGGTATGAAATATAATGTTACTTTCTAATAATGTAGCTTTAAATTGGTGAAATAATTTTAGAAATCGGTCCAGTAGTTTTTGAGTTTTTTCATTACAAACATACAAATTAATCTTTCCTCTTTTATAGATGTACTCGTAGATGTGGTCACGCACCGGTGTCCCACAAGGGGTGCATTGTGTTTCCTCATTTCCACCAGTCACTCGAGTCAACCCAGTTTCGGAGCGAATGTCCTCGGCATTTAATTCAACATTTCTTAATCTTATTCGATATGGGGGCGTTGAGTCTCGCATTGGCAATCCTCAAGGGTTGCTTTATTTTGCCCCTTGACAGAGGTTACCCAAGTCAATTGAGCCCCTTAAAATACCGGAGCGAGGGTCTGGGCTGCTGGTACAACGGCTCAAGAGGCGTAAATGGTAAAATTGGTGATGACCAGCTGCTATCAAGCTGTCAAACAGTTCTTCATTTATTCTGAGATGGGTTCTTTTTGATCCGAATCTTTTTTCTTGTTGTTTGTTTTTTTTCTTTTAGTCCACCTACATTGTGTAAATCAAGCCATTCTCAAAACACATAATTTAGTTATATGCTTAGTTGACAAATCTAACATAACAACAAACACATCGACACAACAACATCATCACAACATCGATAACATATCGTATGCGACCCTATGCGACCACTATGAAATGTCTGTGGATAACGCTAGACAATGGCATAGAATTTTCTGTAATTTTGAAACATTTAAGAGCTGTCTAGCTCTTAGATGTGTTTTTGGATGTCTGGGTTGATTGCTAGATGTGACTGTATAAAATGGAAAATAAACGATAAAGTTCGTTCCAAAAACACGTGAAAGCAGTAAATAATGAATCGGTTTCTTCCAGGCGCGTGGGCTCTATTGTAGAACACGTCATTGCTCTTTTTTTGTAATGGCTAAGTCTGTTGGCTACTGAGGCCTCTACAGACTCTACAGTGTACCGGGTGGGTGGCGAGAGCATATGGCGCTGGGGCTTAAGCTTTTGGGGGCGACAACCGCAAGGTCACCTTGAAGGTACGAGCCTCGGCTTGGGCCGCCGCCCGGGGTGGGGGATCAGACTTGCTCTGGCACCCCAGAAGGGGTGTGCTCCAGAGCCTTAGTAAAATAATCAAGTCGATTGTTTTGATCTGTCTGATTATTCGGCAATTGGTTGCATTGATTTAAAACTGTTTGATTATTTTGAGGCTCGTAGTGCAAGGCCGAGTTAAAGGCAAGCGCAGTCCCGGTCGATCACCAACTCGATGGACCGACTTCATAAAAAAGGCCACGCAGTCCACTGTGGTTCAGTGTGCTCGCGATGCAACAAACCGCCAGAAATGGAGAAGCATTGCGAGACGTGCAGCAGCAATGGAAGGGGGCGTCGACGACGACGAAGAGCCTCCGTGTAACATTGCAACCACGACCACTCTGCCAAGAGTGAACGACTAAGAAGTAGATTATTTTGAACTTGTTGATTATTAATGGTAAAATCAACTTGATCTGATTGGTTATTTTGAACTGTTTGAATTTTGGAGCGAATCTAACAGATCTGGGACGTCACTGCTCATCATGAGGCGAGATGGCGGTGTTACGCAAGCCTATCACAGAATGTAAAAAGTCGAGGGTGATAGCTAAGTAACATAAAATCAGCAACGAACTGGTAAATACAGCGAGACACGTTAAGCCCGAGATTCCGCGCGTGACGCCGTAACACTGATAATAAATAAAGATTTGTCTTTATGTCAGTCCTTGTTTACGTTACGGGCCTTTTCGAACGGAGTTTTATTATTTCGGGGTGGTTTTTCTTGGTTTAGGATAAAAAAAGTGAATTTATTTGCTGGAATTTTCTCTGCTAATATTTTTTTAAGTGATCATTATTAAGTCACGGCTTAAAGTATATCTAATACAAATTTTGTATAGTATAATTATTATAAACTCTGAACAGGTTTTCTTGACTAATAACACTTTCGATCGAGACCCCTCAAACGAAAAAATCAAAACGGTTGAGCCGTTTATAAGCCAAGCAATAATCGCCAATAATCGCCATAATCACCAAGCAGTAATGTGCAAACATTACTGTGTTCCGGTTGGAAGGGCATTGTTTCCAGTGAAATTACAGGGCAAATGGGAGATTAATCAACTTATATCTCAGGGTGACGAGCGCAGTGCTGTGCTGAGCAGGGCCTTGAATTCTGCGAGTTCAAAATTCTGGGTGGCCCAGACCTGTTATGAGCAAACGTGACGTTTAACATCAGGCGAGCGATTTGCTCGTCTCACTCAATTATATAAAAAAAAAAAAAAGCTACGATACCACAGACAGACATACAGATACACGGGTTAAACATTTAACATCCCTCTTTGAGCTTCGACAGCTAAAACTAACTTCCTACTACGGAAACTATAGTAACTAATCCGCACTTGGCCAGCGTGGTAGAATATGGCCTAATCAACCTTCTAGGGTAGACCTGTATCCCAGCAGTGGGAGGATTAAATGTTGCATTGATGTTGATGATGATGATGGAAACTGACGTGGTTTGACACATTTTGTTATAATTAACACGGAAATACTCATGTAACAAGAACATTATTTTTACAAAACAAAAAACAAAAAACAAAAACCGACTTCAAGAGACCGACTATTGAGTTATTCATCTCTTTGTCGCGCACGTACTTAATGCAAATTTAAGACTTATATGGTTTTCTCATGAATGCCATTATCAGAACTGGACTAAATGGGACCAAATGGGAAGCGTCAGCTTTCTAATAAAAAAAGAATTATCAAAATCGATTCACCCAGTCAAAAGTTATGAGGTAACAAACATAAAAAAAAAACATACAGACGAATTGATAACCTCCTCCTTTTTTGAAGTCGGTTAAAAACAAAACCGACTCCAAGAGACCGACTATTGAGTTATTTGTCGCGCACGTACTTAATGCAAATTTAATACTTAGGTAGGTATATGGTTTTCTCATAGATACCATTATCAGAACTGGACTAAATTGAAATGGGACTAAATGAGAAGCGTCAGCATTCTAATAAAAAAAGAATCATCAAAATCGATTCACCCAGTCAAAAGTTATGAGGTAACAAACATAAAAAAAAAACATACAGACGAATTGATAACCTCCTCCTGTTTTGAAGTCGGTTAAAAAAGGTCGTTTACTACGACTAGTTTCGATAACATTCGGTGACCTAAACTGACGGTTACTTAAATTTTTACGTGATTAATCCCGTGATATTTATAACAAAAAAACTTCTTCAATGGTTTTCTTTCGTTTCAGATACATCCATATTGGCGGCCCAATCTAGTCCATGCACTTCAAAAATGTTAACACAGCTCCCCTAACCTAACTTAATATATAGTTATTGGGCCTGAGAAAGAGACTAACGGTCTGAAAATTCTAAGGTTGAAGTGGGATAGAGGAAAGGAAACGTTATGGACTCAAAAAGCGACGAAATTGAACTAAGTGCTCAAGGGACTAGTAATAAACCTAGGTAAGTCAAAATATCCTGATGAAAATCAGTTGAAATTTGAAATCAATTTTGAAGAGTTTATTCGAATATTAAATGATTTGAATCAAAGAAAGAATTGCAAATAAACTCAAATCTTCTGTTGAAGAAAAACTTAATATACTCGTATCTTTACCTTTATAAAAATAATGAAATGCATATAGGACTTTAAAGTCAAAATAGAAAAAAAATATATAAAGTTAAAAAGAACTAAGGCCCTGGAATTCACTTCTACAGCCTTCAGAAACATGTCGTTGAATCAACATTTTAATTAATAATTTTTTCCAGCGATGTGGCCCTCAAATCAGACCTACCAGAAAGAGGCAGCTGGGCCAGCAAGCTCGACTTCATCCTCTCCGTCATTGGTCTCGCCATCGGTCTGGGGAACGTCTGGAGATTCCCCTACCTCTGCTACAAGAATGGAGGAGGCGCCTTCCTGATTCCGTACTTCCTGACGCTGATCCTGGCTGGAATACCCATGTTCTTCATGGAGCTGGCGATGGGGCAGATGCTGACTATCGGTGGGCTTGGAGTCTTCAAGATTGCGCCGATTTTCAAAGGTGAGGTTATTGGTTATTGCCTAGTTTTAACTCACAGGTTTTTGGTACACTTAGTAAAAACTTAAAAACTTAATGAGCTACTAAAACAATTAATAGCACTAAAATTCATGCAAGAAATGTAATAGACATAACTTTGATTTTGAAATAATATTAATAAATTTATTATATTATTATATTATTATTATTATTATATAATCACAGAGTTTCACAAGGCAGTGTAGCAGGTCCTACTCTATTTCTTCCTTTTGGAAATTACTAACCAATTTTATAGGTAATTTGTCAAATATTAGTTCAAATTATACGTTCTACGAGTATACCTACTTAATCAGATTCTCAAAAGTTTTTTTTAAATCTTTTTGCTAACTTAGCTCAGGTATAAAATGAATTCCTCTGCCCCTTTCTGAAAATGTAAATTGAAAATCTTGTCATAAAAGAGGGTCTGCTAAAGGTCTGACATTTCATTTTCAGAGACAAAATGGCTGTTACCTCTAAAATGTTTGAAAAATTACATCCGCGGTGCGATAATTACGGGGATAAAATAAAATGGGTTATACCTGCGCGACCAGTGACCGTGGAAGTATTTCATATTTACTGAGCACATAATTATACCTAATAGTACAAACTAGCTACGCCCAGCGGTTTCCGCTGTCCTACAAGAACCGTTAAATAAAAATTGACCTCAATGTTAATCTAGGTGGACATAATATTAGCTACCTCAATGCCGAATTTAATCTAAAACTATTTTGTCGTTTTTGCGTGGTTGAATGAAACATAAATTAGTAGGGTAAATGTCATTTGCATTTGCTCAATCATACATCTAAACTCAAAAGACTATTGTGCGCGAAGAATGACTTTCAATAAAAGACTAGATTTTTCAAAGTATACTAATCATGTACCCACAGTTTATTGACATTGCAGTCGCGTCTGTTGATCAGGTGTGACAGCTTAAAAGGGTCGCAAGGGTTGCAAGGATTTCAAACCATTTATTTTAGCTCAGCTTTATTTAAGTTTCTTTTATTGCAAACATCTTTTGGATTCGTGATTTTGTTGAGCTTTGTCAAACTTTTTACAGAAGCTTCGATGAAAAAATAAATGACTATCGAAAGTAAAAGTAAATTAAAAATTATTTTTCGCAATTATTTGTATTTCTTCTTAAATCTATATTTTCGTCATAATTTTATTCAAAAAAACAATTAAAATAAAATAAAATAAAAACTTGAACCTCAAATTCAAATTTCAAATCATTTATTCAATATGGGTACACCAATGTACACTTATGAATGTCAGTTACAATATTTTTACGAATAATATAAAACCTGGGGTACCGCCACCGAAGTCGGATTAGATCGATGGGTACCGCCAACAGCGGGACGGCGGCGCCCAAGCTACCAGTGGTTAGGGCTGCAGAGAGAAACCTGACAATGCGGCCGTACGCAAAAAGCACTACTTACCGTATCTGACCCTTGACACCTGGTGTCAAGGGTGAATGGTTGAGGCTGAATGGTCCATTCAGCCTCTTTATTACTAATCTTAATAGGCGTAATTTTACGAGATACTAATCTCTATACTTCATGTCCAGGTATCGGATACGCAGCAGCGGTGATGTCATGCTGGATGAACGTCTACTACATCGTCATCCTCGCGTGGGCCATCTTCTACTTCTTCATGTCTATGCGGTCCGGTAAGATCATGTCAATGTATTGTTATATTAGCTGCGCTCCTAGTTTCACCTCATAAACCTAACACATTACCTTCTTCCCCACTAGGTATTCCACTATCACTTTTGTCAATAAAAAAAAATGGATCACTTTATGCATATTTTAACTGTGAACGAGGAAAACGTTTTGATCATAAATATAAAATCTGTGAACAAGGGGAAAATATTGGATCTCAAAACGAAGAAAAAGTAAAAACAATGCTTTTCACTTACTGTCTCAAAAACTGTTTCAAAAATTCAAAATTTCAAATCACTGATTGTACAAATATTAATATAATATAAACCCCTTTACTATATTATTATACTTCACTCACGTAAAGATCACCGAACGATGATGATGATGATCGAAGCTAGTCGATGTAGCCGACTCAATACAACGTGAGTGTTTCTATGTTAATTCTGAACCCTTTCCCAGACGTTCCATGGCGAAACTGCGACAACTACTGGAACACGGCGACATGCGTCAACCCATACGACAGGAAGAACCTGAACTGCTGGTCTTCGTTAGCCAACACCAGCACGTACTGCACGTTGAACGGGAAGAACATCAGCAGGGCGATCCTTTCTGACCCGGTCAAGGAGTTCTGGGAGTAAGTGTTGTAGTCTAGAATACTCTAGAATAATACAGACTTCCGATCCAAAACACTTTGGAACTGTGGAGATCTTGAAAAGTAAGACAAAGTTTAGAGGTAACTATAAAACAAACTAATTACACATAGGTACTACATGAACCGTAGTGGGTTCATTAGCATTTTATCTAAAATGTTATCTAAAATCTAAATTATTCAATGAACCAACAGTTTGAAACTTTGTTTTAATTACACGAAAAAACTTTACGTATGTATTTATTTACACACAAAAAAGTTCAAAATTTATTTATTTCACCCATAAATCACACATACAAAATTTTAACTCAATTAAATTGATAATTAATTGAAGACGGCTACTCCGTCTATAGTTTTGGACATATTCGATCATCAACACAATTTGAAATTTCTATCAACTACTTTACTTTGATTATTCCAAAATTCATACTACAAATGTTCAAATCTTCCAGACGCCGCGCCCTCCAAATCTCCAGCGGCATCGAACACATCGGCAACATCCGCTGGGAGCTCGCCGGGACCTTGCTCCTGGTGTGGATCCTGTGCTACTTCTGCATCTGGAAGGGGGTGCGCTGGACTGGGAAGGTGGTCTACTTTACGGCGCTCTTCCCTTACTTCTTGCTGACTGTGCTGCTAATCAGAGGTTTGTAACGACACAACTTCCTATAAATCAGGCGAAAATGTACATTTTCCTTCGATATCAGAGCAATACAGGTCTCGTACTAAAGGTAGATTCGATTCTACCGTGGGTTTGCTTTTATGTAGAGTTTCTTTCATATTTCTGAAATAGTTAGATACAAAAAGACAAACGAGACTTCTGCTTGGTAGTAAGCATCACACCTTGTATAAAAGTTTTAGTTCCTCATAAAACTTCACAGTTGCGTTCGTCACTTGAATTCACTCTGTAATTTTGCTGGAAACTTTGCCCAAGTTGATCATTGAATCGATTTTCTTTGTAACTAGAAGTATTTAAACTATGGTTAATTAAACTGGCTTACAATTGGTGGTTTATTGATCTTTTATTGACGTTTTCCCCAGGTATCACCCTCCCCGGAGCGATGGAAGGCATCAAGTTCTACGTGATGCCCAACATGTCCAAGCTGATGGAGTCCGAAGTCTGGATCGACGCTGTGACGCAGATCTTCTTCTCCTACGGTCTCGGGCTGGGCACCCTGGTTGCTCTTGGCAGCTATAACAAGTTTACCAACAATGTGTATAAGTAAGTTTTTTAGAACAATGATTTATCGCTAGTAATATTTTTGAGACAGTTTTAAGTTTTTTGTGAAATCAAAAATATTAGTTTTTATGAACAATAGACGTGTGTTTGAATGTTTGTAAATCATGCTAAAATTACTGAATAGATTTAAATTAAATTTACTATCTATGGACGTTAGATTATCACATGTTACTACTTGTTTTCCGGAAAAGTTAAAGGTTCCTGTAGTATAGAAAGTGGATTTCGGGGCTCCGATGGTATTTTATAAAAGTTTTAAATCAGTCTATAAATTTGGAATTACTTCAGTCATTGATTTCTAGTGGCAATGTAATAGAATATACTCGTAAAGAGTAATATAATGATTTATTAGTCTTATAACAAGTTGTTAATCCAGTTGAAAGGATGGTGGATACTTAGATAACTTCACATTATTTTCCAGGGATGCCCTGATAGTGTGTACCGTGAACTCGAGTACGTCAATGTTTGCTGGGTTCGTCATCTTCTCCGTGGTCGGATTCATGGCCCACGAGCAGCAGCGACCGGTCGCTGAAGTCGCCGCTTCAGGTAAGATTTGACAATCTTATAATTTATTTGAGGTAAGGTAAGCGGATTAGTCGCCCGGAGTTGAGATGGGGCGAGGATATTGTCAAAGACGCTAAATAAAAACTATTCGTTAAAATAAAGTGCTACCGGCCTAATAGTTAAGTTAGGTACCTACATATATTATTTTACTTTCATTTCAAAATTTCTTTTCACGATTGATGATTGCTATCTTCGTCATGGAAATGGTAGTCAATAGTGAATTTAAAACCAACAAAAATATCATAAACCTAGCAAGTGCTATTTAAACTAATGTAGACAAGCTTTTTGTTGTATTTTCGCATTTGGTTTTATCTATCAATTTTGTCCTTGTTTCATAACTGTTACCTTTTTTTGCAGGCCCTGGTTTAGCCTTCTTGGCCTACCCCTCCGCCGTGCTGCAACTCCCCGGCGCTCCGCTCTGGTCCTGCCTGTTCTTCTTCATGCTGCTGCTCATCGGTCTAGACAGCCAGTTCTGCACTATGGAAGGGTTCATCACAGCCGTGATCGATGAGTGGCCAAAGCTGCTGAGGCGGAGGAAGGAGATCTTTATCGCTATTACTTGCATGATTTCGTATTTGGTCGGGCTGTCTTGTATTTCGGAGGTGAGTACATCCATCATTCATACTCGTACATACAATTTTTTGACTAACGCCAATGAACAAAATGTTAGTGAAGGTTCGGACACTTATTTGGTTTGCATTAAAGAACTTAAAAATAGGATATCTTAGCCAAATTAATTCAGTCTTTAAAATTTTTAACCATAATCTTAGTTGTATGCTTACATCACTCGAGGCTCAAAAATTGAGCTGTCATCATGCTTTAAAAAAATGGCTTGATCCAACAGCTTTATTCGAGAATCACACTAAGTATATTTATGTAGACTGTGTGTGCTACTAACTACTTAACATTCCTATTTATCAATGGCGACCTGTCAAAAACAATTTAACTGGAAAAACTGCGGGAAGCAGATTTTGCAATACGAAAGTTTGTGTCTATTTTTATTACCTCTACAAAGACGATATCCAGTATGGTTTTTGGAATATGCTACCAAATTGTAGTCTATTGCAAAGCCAACCACCCACCAACCACCTTTAGTGTCACCACCCACAACCACTACCATCTTTAATGTTTCCAGGGTGGTATGTACGTGTTCCAAATCCTCGACTCCTACGCCGTGTCCGGGTTCTGCCTCCTCTTCCTGATCTTCTTCGAATGCGTCTCGATCTCCTGGGCGTTTGGAGTGAACCGCTTCTACGACGGCATCAACGAAATGATCGGATACTACCCCACGATCTGGTGGAAGTTCTGCTGGGTTGGATTCACGCCTGCTATTTGCATCGTAAGTTATTTTTATTTATAAAAGTGAAGAATGTGTATTTTTAAAACAAACAAGTCTGTTTTCTATGAAATACAAAAACTCTTTTATTTATTTATTTATTTTTTATCGTGTTTCTCTGTTAGTTTTTATTCAAGTATCTATCTTTCTTTCTTTTCTGAGAATATTTAATTGATTCAAGTTGCATCTTTTCATTAAATTTTCAAAAATATGGCAAGATATTGAAAAACTATTTTTCCTATTTTTACTATATTCATTAATTATTTCAGAGCGTATTCATCTTCAACCTCGTCCAGTGGAAACCGATAAAATATTTGAACTACGAGTACCCGTGGTGGGCGCACGCGTTCGGCTGGTTCACCGCCTTGTCTTCCATGATGTGCATCCCGGGATACATGGTCTACAAGTGGCGGGTCACTCCGGGCACCTGGCGGGAGGTAAAGCACCTACCTTTACTTCTATTTCTCTTCTTACAACGTTTTCAGATAAAAAGTGGGTTCTAATATCCTGCTCTTTATTGAATAACTTCTTAAATACGATCGTCAGTGTTTTGCGTGGTAACTCGATCAGTCTTCATGTAATTTCTTTCACGTTTTCACAACATTGTTTATCATCTTCTAAATCTATTTGATAAACTTATAAAACACATAGGATTCGCAGCTATCTTCCGAACTCTGATCAAATTGGTGCTGGTTGTGATACTGTATTTCTTGGAACATGGATGTTTTTTTTGGGCTTAAATTGTGGAAGTCGTAATTTTAGTACAAAATCACAATTTGCCTACGTATTGTCTTCTTTAAGATTGCTTTCTGTATTATTATCGCTACTATAATATACCTCGAGATAAAAACGAAGTGCTACAAAATAAATTGGTTAATTTAATCAATTATTTTTATTTTTTGCCGCAGAGATTCAACAAGATCGTCCGTATCCCCGAAGACGTGCCCGCGCTGCGTACCAAGATGCAGCAAGAAGAGATAGCAAAGCACGGCAAAGCTTAAACCTTTTGATGTTGATGGATCCACGCTTACAGAGGAACTTGTCACGTGGCGTAACTTACGTGTCGTAGCATGCTACGTGGTGTAACATATCTTGTGGCGTATGTTTCGTTGCATACCATGTTTCATGGCGTTTAATGTGTCTTTTCGTAGCATGCTATGGGGTGTAACATGTGTTGGAGTGTCGCATGCTTCATGGCGTAGTATGCTTCATGGAGTAACATGCTTCGTGGCGTAGCATGTTTCGTGGCGTGACATGTCTCGTCGCGTGACTTGTTTCACGACGTGCCATGGCTCTTGCAGTGACTTAGGACAAAGCTAGCTTGATCTAATTTGTTTAATATTTTTTGTCGTAAAAAATAATAATGAATTTTGTTATTCAAAATAGGTAACAGCAACAGTAATACCATTTACTGTCAAAAATAATATGACATGAATTGTTATTTCTTTTTTGGAACTCTATTTTATTAAAAAAATAATAACTTGAGTTGAAAATATTGGCAATTAAAAATATTAAACGAATTACATCATTTACGAAATGGAAATAAGTAAATTCTAAATATAACGCACAATTTATCGTTATGTGCCAAATGTATCGTGCCATAATAAAATAATCATTTATTCAATTTACATTATTTATCGTTATTCCAATGTAGCTCCCCGAATAATAGTATCGTCGGGCTTTGTATTCAATTTATTAAAAATATCGTAATACAAATCTGTTATTATATAAAAAATAATAATTATTTTAGTATAGTTTTAAGTTAGAAATGGTCGATAATTTGATGACTTTCCGTTCTCCTGTGGTTGCGTTGCGACGCGTTCACGTAGGTTTATATCGTACAATTATATTTAGTTAATAATTATGAATCAACAATATATCACATCATTAGATTTAAGTGAGTGTAATAATTATTTAAATAATAATCACTATTTATCGTCTTCCATATAGCTAACGCTTTAGGCATTATTGTGGTTAGAATTGTATTGAATGTATCGAAAAATATTATAAATAATTTTTATTTCTTATTTTAACGTAATATTCACATTATTATTTCAACAATTTTCATTTCAATTGACTAGAACTATGTCTACGGCCTACACCAAATTTTTATTAATTATTATAATTACAAATAAAATTATTATCCACATTTATTTATTAAAATATTATATCGAGTGCTACTCGTCATTGTTATTTTAGATGTATTATTATTATTCTTTGTTATCCTGTAAGGAGATTCTATTTAATGAAATATATTTGATGTTTAGACGTAGTTAAGGATTTTTGAAGTATTATAAAATCGCAATGAGACGCGTGTTTTTGAATCTTTATGGTGTTTTAGAAATTGTATCTTTAAACTTTTACGGAAGTGTAGACGATAAATGCATTTAATCATATTTTATTAGTGAATATTAAGTGAATAGATGCATGAAAAACGCGTGTTATAATGAGTTAAGTACTTTTGTTTTATAGTTCTCTAGATTATAAGAGGTTGAATGGTTGTTCCCATCATATCTTAAAAATAAGTTGTCAGTAATTTAAAATGTTTATAGGCTTTTTGATCTGTTTTTGGTTTTGCAGCTTTAATCACGTCTTTATGATGCTTAAAATTATGTTTTATTTAACGGCTTACATTTTTAATAATCTTAATAACTATTATACTGAAATCTGTGTTCCATCGAGACCAAATCGAATCAAATATAATATATTTAAATAAATTTTACGCCTATCCTATACTGTAGATTTTCTATCAATTATAATTATCTTCTTGATAACTAACAGCTTTATTCTGAATTCAATGATCATTTGAAAGAAAAAACAGGGTGGCAACCCAAAAATAGAGTATTTATATTTCAAATAACTTTAGAACAGAGCAAAATTATAACTTCGTAAACAGTCTACTAAAATGTGGTGAAGTGTGTTCAAAATATTATCAATATTATTGTCAATATAGTCAATTCTAAAATTATAAAAATTAGTAAACATTCGTAGAGTTAAAATTTAAATGGATGATTAGTATATTATATACATTTATTAAAATTTTGTATTTATTCTCTTAAATGTTTATGAAGTAGTATTTGATGGAAATATTTAACAATTTAATGTGTAGCCTTTTGATGTCTATTTATAATAAAAGAGGAAAAGTTTTGAAATTAGACAGAAAAATAACTACCTATTGCTATAATTATATTCATGCAGTTTTGTGCCAAGTATTATACAAGTGTGCTTCCAATACATATTTTAAGCCTAATGTTGTAATAAAAAAGTATTTACTTTTAGTTTTAGGTGTGTGAAACCTAAAATGTACTTTTAAATAAATCAATTTTTTATTTTGAGATTTAAAGGTTAAAATCAATCGGTGCCAATGTCAAAAGCATTTTTTTCTGAATTAAAAAAAATATTTAAGTTATTAGTATGACAAAACAAATCAATTAATAAAACATGCTTCAGAACAAAGTAAGATGTCAATAATATCGAAAAATTGTGAAGTCATTAAATCTTAAAATAAATAAATAAAAATGATTTACGTAAATGTATCGATATTATTATTCTTGTAGCATTATTTTATTTTAACTTAGGGATATTTTTTTTTCAAATAAAAAAAAACATTAATTTTAGTATTACAAATTGCGTTATGTTTATGTATACCCTACCTATTTATCACAATAAAAATTTCAAACAACAGTTACAAATAAGTTATTACTGTATGTCGCCCTATCCGTGGAAGACTGCCACACTGGCGGTTGTGGCTTTTTTCTTTTATTGCATTTTTGGAATCCTTAAATACATACGCATCTACTCACATTTTCAGAAAATCGGAAAATCCTGTATTTGATATAAAAAAACACGATTTAAAATTTTGACAAAAAGCCACGCTCCAAAATACTCCGTAGAATACAGCCACTAACGCCACTGCGTCCAAATTTATCCGGCGATTACGGCCACACTCGCCTGCGCGGCCGTGTTCGACGGTAAAAGTTGCTTGGGGAGTCGGCCGACAGGGTCGTAAGCGCATCTGTGCCATTACTTGACGGATTTACCGGGCGTGCGGGCGCGTTTGAGTAATTAAACGTTCCAGGAAATTGGTTAATATGTCACGGGAGGGTGAATAAAATTCAAATATTCTATATTTTGATCTTCATTCTTTATTTGTGCAATAACTTAATGGCTAAAAACAATGCTACTCACAGTAGATAAAATCGAAAAGTTTGTTTTCTAATGCTATTGGGAACTGGTTGTACATGAACTACAATTTTTAAAATATGTTACATTACAAGTCACGCGCCCGTCAGAATCAACGCTAAAGGACTAAACAAAAATAAAAATCTTTGTATACCTACATTTATATATAAAAAAGACAATAAATTAAATAAATAAGTCTATATTTCTTCTACCTTATAAATACTACATAACATATAATATTAATTAGTTTGTATCATAGAAGTGGCCTCTGCGGTGTAGGCCTCCCCTAAAACTCTCCACTCTTCTCTCTCTCTCTCGTCTTCCTCGTCTGGTCAGTATTGTTCCGTAAATAATATACGTCTCTCCATGTGTTCTTTTGCTTTCCCTGGTTTCTTTTTTTATCTCTTAAAATACATTCCGTAACAATTTTTGTCCATCTGTTGCTTTCCATCCTACATAATTAGGTATGTAGCCTGCCCATTATCACAGACCACATATTTAAGTAGTGTTATCGTTGTTGTCTTACATCTTAACATACATCAGGTACTTTGATTTTGTTTCTTACAAGTTATATTTAATCTGTCTGTTTTTTTTTTATATCTGATAAACTTTTCTGCATTTTTCTCTTGTAGAACTTTTTCTTCATCCATTTAACTCAAATACCATGTTTGACACCCATATGTTAAGCATTTCTTTATGTCTTTATTTCATGATTTTTCCAGTCTGATGAAATTCTTATGTGTACCTCTTTTTCTGTACAATCATTAAAAGAAACCAAATGTCCGAGATAACATAGATGTTCTCATACTCAATTTTTACACCTTCAATGACATGAGACTCACGATTAGTAAGGTAACCTTTTTGGTTGCATTTATTTCTAGGCCAACCTTCTTGCTCTCTATTACTAGTTTGCTAACCATGGATTCCAAGTCTAATGCATTTTCAGCAAATACCACATTCAGCAAATCGTAAGTGGCTCAGGAAATATTCATCTATCTTCGCTTTTTTGTTTTCCCATTTCAGACTTCTGGAAACACGCTCTATCACAGCCGAGAAGGTTTTTGATGAAATAGGGTCGCCTTGCCTATCTCATTTTTCCATTGGGAACTCCATGCTTTCCCGCTCTAATCACATTCTGGCTATGCCTTTAGAGTATAATTATGTTGCAGATCACGTTAATGTAGGGCTCTTGGCTGGTCAGTGCTTTGTTATTTTAGTGCAGTCCAGATCATGTTGTGGTCTACAGAATCGAATGCTTTTGTGTAGTCTATAAAAAGCACAGAAATAGCGGTTTCCCGTTTTCATTGGATTTTTTTATCAATTGAAAGACTACCTGTATGTGGTTCATTGTTGAAAACATTTCGAAAACCTGCCTGATCTCGGTTGGTTTTCGTCTAGAGTTATTGTCAACCGGTTGAGTAAAAAAATTGAGAATATTTTATACAAGTTTGTCATTAGGCTGATTGGTTTATAGTTTCTAATGTCACATTGTTCTCCTTTTTATGTACAAGTATAATAATAGACTTCGACCACTGTGCTGACGTTGTTTTTATTTCAATAACTATGTTAAATAGTTGCCGTAGTGGCTTTATCAACAGCATTCATAATGATTTTAAAATTTCGTTAACTATTTTGTCTTCGGAGGCTTTAATATCCCAGTACAAATTATCTAATATTTTCGTTGGATGTCTTTATTTTCCAGAGTTGTAGTTTTATCCAACACGGTTTAAAATTTTAAAATATTGTGTTTCAGAGGTTTTGTCATTAAGAACCCAATCTCGTTTCTTCCGTTTGTTCACTTTGTTCCAGGTGTGCGGAATAGAATAAAGTCCGAGTATTCTTCTATGGTTTTTTTTTATGTCTGTGGTCTTCTAGTTTCGCATATCCCTAGGATGTCCCAATTTATAGATTTTATAGAAAAACTTAGTTTGGTGATCTTACTGTCTACGATTAGAGTGTTTGCATTAAGAAAAGCCTGAGTCTTCCGGTCTGGTTTAGCGGGTGCTGGCTTACTCCTCTACGGTGACTAAGCGATTTGAAAGAGTCTTTTGGAAGAGCCTTTTGGTTTTTTCTTGGCTAGCAGTTGCTTGGGGGCTAAGCAGTCAAGGTCTTAAGGAACCTGTATGTCTTGCGTCTTATTTATTCTTTTTGGTAGTAGTTTTGTGTTTCTTTCGATTGTTGCACTTCTAGCCCCTGCTTATTCAGGAGATTCTGACATAAATCTCTTATTGAAGTATTTAGATCCCGTCGCGCGTCTTATTTGTTTGTGTGAGTCTAGACCACTATTCGGTCATAACGTAGAGCTATTTTATACATCCACAATCAATATACAAATACATGCGTACATACACACATAAATACATGTACATATCCCTCTTTTTTAGCTTCGTTGCATTTGGGTAAAAAATAAATCATCTCGCGGTCAGTCGACGCTACTTTATTAAAAACTAGCTTCGATCACGTGGATTACACTTTAAAAACCGTTTATTTTTTGGGGGTAAAATTAGCTTAACCCTCGTTTTTTGAGAGTATGTCAAATCAAAAGCGTCATAATGGAGTTTGGGACCTTTAAAACCCCCAGATACAATAAATCAGCCCCCTCGGACCATTTTGAATTTGTTATCTTGGATTTTCGTCGCCACCATTTAGTAGCTCTCGCAAACCCCTATAACATTGTGTCAAATACACTACCTTCAATAGTTTCGGGAACATTCAAAGTTTGTTTGTTTTATTTTGTGTTGTTTGTTGTTTCAATTTCCCCAAAAAAGTTTAAGGTTTTGGAGTATTTTTAGTCTTGGCGCTTTGGTAAAAGCGTTTTGAATTTTCGAGATAATTAACAATTCCAGCTCGAGAGTGTGACTTTTCGAAAATTTTGGGATTCTATTATAAATTTAGTACATCTGTGTAAAGTTTCATTGACGTAGCATCAAAACAAATTTTCTCTTCGTGCCATATTTACCACGCCATTTCACCCTCATAGGGGTTGATTTCCAGAAAATGGTGAAATACGTGATCAATATTTTCTTAAGTCATATTGTAAAAATTTTAAATTCGTGGCATCAAAAAACAAAACAAGCTTCTCCATATACACTTTTACACCCTATTCCACACATTCAGGGGTTGAATTTCAAAAAATCCTTTCTTAGTATACACCTTTGCTCATCAAAACAAATACACCCTCCAAATTTAAATTTCTACGACCTGTGGTTTGGCTCTAAGTCGTCTATTAGTCAGTCAGTCAGGACTTATTATTTATATTTAAAGATTAAAATATATTCTGATATAAATTAACAGGGGATTACTAACGTCAAATTAAGTCGTTTATAACGACTAGGTTTGATCATATTCGGTGATCTTCATCAGGAGATTACAAGCGTGACGCGCTCGCGGTCAGGTCAAAATAAAAAAAGTCGCGCACAATTATAATATCTAACATCCAACCATCAACAAAAAAAAAAATACAAACATCCGAATTGAGAACCTCCTCCTTTTTTTGGAAGTCGGTTAAAACAACATTGTTTATCATCTCTTGTACACGAACACTAAAAATTAAACCGCAAATTCTAATATTTTTGTCGTAAGAAGGCCACCACCCAGCTTTTTACGTGGAATAAAGGCGCAATGTCTCTTAAATTCACCGCGTTTCTCATTTCTCACTCGGAAAAAAGCCCTCATGGCGGTTAAGCCGACGTTATCTTGAGAAAATTCCGTGGAGTAAGGTATTAAGGGACAAAACACGTACAAATACTATCGTCAAAAATAAAAAAAAAATATGATTCACTGCCTGTTGTGTCAAGGAATTGTTTAGAATACTAAAAAACATACGTTGTCTAAGAAATTTCCGAGATAATCAGAAAAAACCGCCTCCTGGAAACCTAGGGTTTTGCAACTGTGGCTGTCTTCCACGGATACGACGATGTATGTAGTTTAAAACAGTTATTTATGTCAATAAATAGTTAATCAAAATAAGTTGTATTTATTTTTATAAATCCTACAGTATTTGAACAAGTTTTTATGATATTTTATTGGTTTACTAATTTTAATTAATAATTATTATTAAATTAAAAATTATAATTTTAATAATTATCACATATTTACATTCTAAATGTACCTTTTGGCAAAATGTCATTGACATTTTTCTACGGTGATATTTTTCTCAAATTCTGGGTGAGTCCCATAGTAAAAAATGTTCATAATGACGAGTTCTATAAACTTTGTCGGCATAGTATACCCTTTTCTTAACTAAAACGGTCACACAGGATTACCTATATGACAGTTTTAGGTCTTCGGAACATCACCCATAATAGTGGCGATCTAAGCCGTTGTAGCTCAGTGGGAACAGCCGCTTCGCATTCTTGTGGTGGCGGGTTCAAACCCTGACTCGTGCGTGACAATGAGTTCTTTAGAATTTATGTACGAATTTACATACCACTGGCTTATCGGTGAAGGAAAATATCGCGAACGTGAGGAACGTGCATACGTCCGGAGAAGAAATTCAATGGCGTATGTGAATCCACTAACCCGCACTTGGCCAGCGTGGTGGAATACGGCCTAATCACCCTTCGAGGGTAGACCTGTATCCCAGCAGTGGGAGGATTAAAGGTTGAGAATGATGAAGCCTATTTCCCAATCCCACTGTGTTACTAGGGCACTTTGATTGAGTTATAACTTTTTTGACAAATCCTGTTTGACACTTTTAGCATGAATATGTTAATTCGAAGTCATACATGGGGTACAGTCAGCTTCGGTGCCATTTCGTATACGTAGTACACTGTGTTTACCTAACAAATTACCATATTAACTTATCGACAACCAATTTTTAGTTAGGTAGGTACTATTTTTCTTGAAATTTTATTTTTAATAGATTTTTTTATTTAATTTTTTACATTTACGTTAAAAAACAAGGTAAAAACTTGTTTGTTTCAAATGGGGTCTATAATTTTTTAAATAAATTTATAATGAAAGTAAAGTAAGTAGCGTTTTAAGTTTGTTATAACTTATAATTATAAGTCGCGACGATATATTATAATGCCGCGACGAACTAGGGCGCTTTGAAAAAGACTGGACGGCGCTGGCCCAAGACCGCCAGAATTGGAAAAAATTGGGGGAGACCTTTCGCCCAGCAGTGGGACAGCATAGGTTAGATAAAAAAAAATAACCTATCAGTAGAAACTTGGCAAATGGTTGATCGACACTCTCTATCTCTCTCTCATACAGACAGACAACAGGGTCTCGCCTTAAGGGTTTGCCTTCGCCTTGACCCGAAGGAGTTTCAGGGCATCACAAATTCTTATTATTTAATAAGTCTACTTATTAGTATCGCTGACTGTACCACATACGCCAATGACGTAACCGTGGGTAGATATTACCTTGACTCGGTGTCGGTTACATTACAATAATCGGTTTTGTTTATGGCTTAGGCCATAAAATGTACATGTGGGCGAATTGATGCCCAATAGGCATTATTGGAATGGATTATTAAATTCTAGTAGTTCAAAGGTCGTTTAAAAGCCTTTATCTGATTTCATATTCTTTTAGGATCGCCAAAAAGTAGGTACTTGTAAAATTACAATCAAGCCTTAGTCAATTAAGTAATTTAAATTTAACTTAAATTTCTAGGTGACTAATTACTAAAATGTGTTTTAATATTAATAATTTAGCAAAGTTCTTAATACGTTTTAATGTGTAGACATACCTATCGTCCACCTTTCGGATTAGCAACCTGTGTAACCCTGTAATCTCTACAAGACTCGTCATTTACAGTTTTTTTTAATTTTCTTACGTCCTTATTTATCATGGTCCTTACCTTATTAAGTATTATCTACCAGTATCGAACTCAAGTGACACCTTAGGTGGCATTGACACATTTTTGGCCCATACCGATGCTGAGCACGTCGCCATCGACCTTCGAAGACGGAAATAAAGTTTTATTGTCTTACGATTTAGCGATGATTTTTGATTGGTTCAATGGCTACTTAGATACCACCTGCCATTTTTACTTTTTTTCTCAACATCAGGCGAGCTGGCGGTCAAACGAAAGCCTATTTCGGAATAAATAAATTAATTAATAGTTAAAAAAAACTGAAAAACACGCTTTTTTTCAGTGTATTATCGTCAATCAAATAATTCAATGGAACCCGTTTTTTTTAATTATTATTTTGTTTTTTTTTTTTATTATATCTGAAAATATTTTATTGCAACCTAAAACCAATAATATCTGGATCTCTCAAAGCGGATCTACCAGAAGTAACCTATATCAATAAACTCTTGCACTTGCATCCAATTTTCCGCTCAAATGCTCCCTATAAATAGGCAAGTGTTCGATGAATGTAAACATAAACATGTGCTAGCATGCGAGAGTACTGGTTCATGTTATTGATAGCTAGTTAGCGCAATCAGCCGGAAATACAGCTAATTTAGTAACATTAGATGTGCGAAGGGCTGTGCTGCGTCGAGAATTCGAGATGACCAAGGAAGCTTCCGGAAAACTTGTGTAGAATTTCAAATCAGTGTGCCTTGCACAACTTTGACGTAAAAATACGTAGCGTGTATTCGATAGAAAAGTGTACGCCATTTATGCCCGTCAAAATCGCCCCTGACAGGTGTAAATGGCATACACTTTTCTTTCGATTATCTCGGTCACTGTCGCTCGGATTAGAATAGCCATGAGAGTGAGGCTGACGGAGATTATCTCGAGCGCACAAGAATAAGATCCCTGAGCTCAGATCTGATTTCAAATAAGTATAGGTACTTATTTCAAAAATAAATTATAAAAACAAGCTTTCAGCTCAATTGGACCTCAGGAAGTGGTTCAAAATTTATTTGCAAGTTTTGATCCAGTTACATACACTTAAAACTTAAAAAGAAAAGAAGAAGACTTGACATTTAAAGTTAAAAAAAAATTTAAGTACCGGCTTTCTTTTAACTTGAATCAAACTTGATCTATTTATTTGGGTCAAGTTGAGCGTGAGTATCCTGAGGTACAGAAAAAGAAATAGACAACCCTTTATCATTATCTTTGCGCGGGTGAAACCGCGAGTCGCGGCTAGTAGGTATACCTATAAATTTGAGTTAACCAAGCTCAGAGCAGCCCTAACTTAGTTTTAACTTAACCCGTTACTGCACTTACCCTCTGACCCCATTATCAACTCATTACTGTATACATATAAATGCTGTACTAACTTGTTAAGTGATTACTTATATGTATGTAATTTACAGTCGCTACTATCACTACTTAAAGTGTAGTGTAATTCAATCGTCGGCTTAGTGCAAGAAGGCATTAACTGCAAAAGCCTGTTTTACTATGAAAATTAACGTGGTTTTGACTCATTTTTGTTTTAGTTAATACTGGAAATACTTATGTTTTATTGAGTTGAATTTTGAGGTGATATATTTCAAGGAATGATTACAAGCGTGACGTTATCACAATTTTAAAGAATTTTATTATGGTCAATATTTTTTTAACTTTGATTTTGCGTAACATCTTCTACGGCGTCTATACAGATTTTGTAACTCTTTCCTAACATAAATATACAAAAAATCAAAATTATCAAACTTAAAATGTCACAAACGTACGCCCATAATCCCGAAAAAAACATCATTCTTAGTCTATAATAAAAAGTAATTTACTTTTATTGCATTGCCATCGGAGTTACACACGTATACCAAATTTCAGCTCAATCAGATATCGAGAAGTGATACGAAATTGAGTTGCAAGATTCCACCCGAACAAACATAGTTATACATTGCACGTTAAATAAAAGCTTTTAATAAATAAGCACTGAAATCTTACCTACAGAAAATATGTATCATTAATGTCATTGTTATATTGTTTGTCATCGATGTTTAGTAGAGCAACAAAAGAATTCAGAATACCTACCATTTTCCAAGCGTGGTTTTGCTATCCTCTCACGGAACTCCAAGCCCGTTGCAGCGATAAGCTATTCTATGACGAAATGTGTGCACAAACGATTAGATCTATCTCACAGAGTAATCTGCGTCTGCAATGTTTAAAGGTGTTAAAAGCGGTAAGTACTAGTCGTTAGCAAATTTTAGAGGAAAGCGAGTCTACCGTCTGGGGCCCTGTTCTGGCGAGTGAGATGTTAGCTCGGTCACCGTCGCTCTTATTAGAAATGTCATGAGAGAGAGAGGGACCGAGATAATTTCGAGAGCCAAAGAATTAGGTTCCTGGATCTAATCAATAAAAAAAGGCTGTTTAGATTGAAATAATAATTGAAGTGTTTTTAGAAAGCTTAGTATATTTTTTTCTCGTTTTTTTAGGAAACAAGATTTTTCTTGCTAAAATTACAATCTAGTAATCCATCTAAATGCCAATCTAAATGCCTAATTTAAATCTAGCTAAAACTTCTGGTTAAATAATAATTAAAAACGTGTCCAATGACACATAAAATTTCTAAGGCGGAGACGCCGGAGACAAAATATTTCATACATTATGTTTGTTACCTATATTTAAAACTTGCACTCTTGTGGATGCTGAGGCTAATGATGATGATGAACAAATATCTTATTCCTTCGTTGTTTAAATGATTATTTTAATTTATAACTTACAAAATACATTTTTGTGTTTTCTTCAACTCAACCAGTCATTCATGGTAATACCAACGATAATAGGGAAGTTTAGAATATTATTATCTACTTGATAATTTGCTTACAAAAATAGATTTAAACACACTCAAAAAATATTCACAACAAGTCACATTCAACCAATATACACATAGCTCGAGTAGCGATGTAGATGCAATTCGATAAAACAATAAAATTGTTGATATTTACGATCGAACAACAAATTTATTGTCGTTTGCAACAAAAGGCAATAAATCAGATATCTCGATAGGATATCGACATGTCCTGAGGCATCCCAGCGACTCGCAGACTCCAGACGGTGGGAGGGGGCACAGAGTAGCTCGCGCAGATGTGAAACTTGTGGATAAACTCTATTAATTGTAACGGGTTGATTACACGTAACGAGTACAGTGGCGAGACAGTAAATGGGCACACTCGGCCGAGCAAACAGATTAACTTCCTTTTTTTGTTTACGAGGTGAAATCTTTGCAAGATGCCCGGCCGCCATGGGGTGCAGCTGGTTATGTGGGATTATACCCACTAAAGCCCCCGCGGTGAGCTACCTTGATGCTTTACGAGGGCTCCGAGGTCTCTCTAAGAACTTACCGGAGTCCTCAGCACCGCGCTTTCGTCCGTCCCGAGACAGCTTGATGCTGTCCCAAAGCATCTCCCGAGCGGCGACAACTCGGGCCACCCGACGTTGTCGTCCTCACCGGGGCTCGTTTATGTATGACTATCTCGCCTCGTCAAGCTGTTTAAACAAACCGAGTATTCGGCCGAGAGCAGAATAAGACTCATCGTAAAAGTAGTGTAATCATAATTAGGACAATGAGCTCCTTTCGGCGTAGTGCCACGGTTTCGCGTAACCTTGTAACTCTGAATCTCTGAGATAATAGTAAAAGTGAGTAAGATAAGATGAAATAGAGTAAACTAATTTCTCTTCGTAAATTAAATCCACATAATGGATAGTTGTGACATTTTTGGGTCAAATTTCGAGATAATTTAAAATGATTTCTTTTATGTAAGCCGATTTTGAAGTGAATTAAACTTGAGATGAGACCTCATTTATTTTTGTAGGCATTGTAAAGACCGTTATAAGTTAGTGTTATGTTTTGATGATTGTATTATTTTACATTAATTGGCTGGTGTACCAAAAAATCCTGAGACATAAATTAATGATAGATTAAACGCAATCATAATGTTGTTTTGATTTTTACTATTTAAATATACAATAATAAAATTTCCAAACCATATAGATATGAGTGGAAAACCAAACATGCGTACTGCTACGTATTTCACTTAAAAATAAACAAAAAAAAAAAAATTAATAAGAAACGGATGTTCTAATCTCGGTAGCAATTCCATTTAATTGTTTTCATCGAAATCTCGAAAAACCCGCTGACCTGCATTCGTTATCGAGTGACCCATCTGCGTCACCTATTCTTTGATAACGCCGTACGATGCAGCGCCTTCTCAAAATAGACCGCGACCGGCGCGCACGCACCGCACTCTTGCGGCGCCCATGTTCTCAATTTAAAATACGAATCACCTGTCAAAATCACCCATCTCTCTCTAATAAAAGGTGTTTAAGAGAAATGGGGCGATAGTTCGGGATAGCTGCGAAGTGACTTCTGTTTATTTACTAGTGTTTGATAAAGTTTAAGTTAGTAAAGTTAAGTTATGATGTGGAAGTGGACTGTTTTATGTGTTTTAGTGCTTTTGTGGCGGGATGTTAGTGGTAAGTTAGATTTAAGTACGATTAAGTAACAAGCTCTGTTATAAGTTGGGCTTTTGTTGTTTTTAGTAGAGAATCTTCTTTTAGATAAAGCAATGTGAGTGGGTGAATTTTTTGGAAGTTTCTAATTTTTGGGTAGCAATTTATCTTGTGTGTTAGTTTTAAAGTTCAAACAGAGTTTATTAGGTTTGTAGTTAGTTTTTTTTGTTAAATTGTGTAGGTAAGTGGAGTGTAGAAATATATTTATATTGTATACATAGAGTAGTAAATATTGTAGAGCTGAGTAATATTTTTTATCGCAAATGCATAACAAAGCTCCTTGTAAAGTTGTGGGTCATTGAATAGTTATCAGTGGTTTAGTTACTGATAAATTGAAATGCATATTTATTTTTATTCGTAGGATGTGCAATAAACGGAATCGAAGGCCTGGGAGTCTAATGGGATAGATCGGCTTTTATATATTAAATTTGTATGCTTTTGACATAATAACATTTATTTTATTAATAAAATTGTGAATAATTAATTATAGTTTTGCCCTAAGTACGATGATTTGAGTACGGTTGATAAATTCTTGTCCAAATTTTACAGACAAATAGTTCTTTTTTAGATATTTATTATAAACACGCTAAACTAAAAATTATTAAACATCGTAGACCGTATCATTGCTTACTATCAGGCGAGATGGCAGTCAACAGCAAGCCTATTACTGAAACAAGAACATTATTGTTACAAAACAAAAAACAAAAACCGACTTCAAAAGACCGGCTATTGAGTTATTCATCTATTTGTCGCGCACGTACTTAATGCAAATTTAAGACTTATATGGTTTTCTCATGGATACCATTATCAGAACTGGACTAAATTGAAATGGGACCAAATGGGAAGCGTCAGCTTTCTAATAAAAAAAAGAATCATCAAAATCGATTCACACAGTCAAAAGTTATGAGGTAACAAATAAAAAAAAAAAAAACTTACAGTCGAATTGATAACCTCCTCCTTTTTTGAAGTCGGTTAAAAACAAAAATTAAATTAAATGATGTAAATGATGATGAGGTTTCGTTCTGGATACGTGCAGGTCTGGGTACCTATTCAGAGTTTCAGTATTTCAGTCTAGTTTTGGCCACTAACGACTTTACCGTATCTCTACCTACTACCATAGCGTTTTTAATAGCTTACGATTACGATGTTCAAGAAAAGTAATTCTGAAAAGCGTAACTGTATCTATTCCTTTAGTATTGTAGTTTTATCATATTTTCTATAGGATTAGGTTTTTAAAAATAAAACGTTAAAAAATATTTGAAGATGAACTTCCGTGTAGTACCTACCTAATTGAATCAAGTAAATTAGTTATTTTTGACTGATCGAAGAGGTTTATGAGAATGAATTGGCTCTGGTTTTCAGTTCTTGGAAAATATAACTGAAAATTGTATAACCTGTAGTCATAGTATCAGATTTTATGCAACTCGGTGAAAACAAAATGCATGTAACTTGGGATGACGCGATGAAAAACGATGAGGTAACCATGTCTTTTTCTGTAACCCTAAGAAAATTATGCAAAATTTCATGATAATCGGTTGAGAAAATATGACAATCAAACAAATCCACCTTCATGAAAACTGATAATTTTATTCGTTATTATTGTTTGACTATAATTTGAGTAGGTACGGTGAATTGGATCTTTGTAAAAATTTTGTAGTTAAGTCAAAGAGGCTCGGTTAATCAAAACATAACCCTCCATTTTGCTTCGCCGTAGTCGGGTAAAATTCGATAAGCATCCTTAATTTTTGGTCTCTCTGGCAACCCGTTCCGCGCTGGGTTACTAACCCACTTATGGTGAAGGTCACGAAGCTCGACGTACGCGTTGAGTTTACTTGAAGACTTGCAAACGAGCAAGATGGGCGTCTGATAGAGGCGCGGATTCAGAATTGAAATTTGGGGGTTTCAGATGGGGGGGGGGGGGGGGGTCATTTTTGCAGTATCGAAGTCAAGAATCGTATTCAAGGGGATTCGGATTTAGCGTTTCAAAGGCGGGATTTTTGCTGGATTGAAGTTAGGAATCTTATTCAAGAGGTTTTGATCAATTCGATCGTGGCTTAGAGGAAGGAGGAAATTGCACCAGCTCTCCCCGTCCCCTGGATTCGCGCCTGATGGACTCCAAATATGAACCATCTAAAATGCACTGTTAATAAAACGTGTTCAAAAATTTTGATAAATGAACTTTACTCTTCATTTCACGAACGATTAGTACCTACTTTAGCTAAAATGGTCGTTGTTGTCGTGGTTAATTAGGAATGACGGTAGTTTCGACCCTCATGTTTACAGCGGCAAAAGTTACATCGCTTCGGATAATTTTTTAAGTACCTGCGAGGATCAAACTTCAGGTTGTCGTCAAAGTTAGATTAATTTTTTTTTTTTTATTCAACCCTAGCAGGTTGCGTTTGACCGCCATCTCGTCTGATGGTGAGCAATGATGCGGTCTACGATGGAGCACGCGCGTCTAGAAGAAACCGATTCACTCGCGACTTGAAGATAATCTCATTATATATTGGGGAACAAAAACAAAACAATCTAAGACAAAACAGTTATAAATAACCACAACAGGATAAACTTCATTAAAATGCAGTTATAAATCCCACGTCGCCCACAGATATTTTGTAATATTTTCCTGGCATGATGCTCCAGTGCTCCCATTCCGCGCTGTTTATTTAGGACATGTGGCAGTGTTTATTTACTCGTTGTTGCGATTTTGATGGGTTTTTTCTTAAGTGTTGCCATGTGGAGAGGCCATGTGCTTCGCGTATCATTTTTTTGGGATCAGAATGCTTTTTTTGACGTTGTTTTACTTTTGTAGTAGAAGGCAATTTAGTGACTTGAAATGGTAACAAAAGCTGCTACATATCGATCGTTGTCTCTTTTATTTCACCACTCGAAAGCTAAAGGATCAAAGGATTCGTTACACGTAATCACGCAAAACACACGGCCGTGGGTTCTATAAAAAAGCGGCTAAATGGCTCAACTAGTAAGAAGCAATAGAAAAAAAATGGAAAGATAAGGCGCGCATGCTTCATCGTAGACCGCATCATAGCTCACCACCACGCGAGATGGCGGTCAAACGCAAAACTTATCACTGAATAAAAAAATTAAAACCTAGCCAAGTTGCAATTCCATACTCGAAACTCTATAGAATACGCTTTCTATCATAGAAAAATTGTTCTAAATAGATTATAGAAATGTCATTACCATACATTTTCCCAGTTTCTATAGCGTTTCGATTATAGAATTGCAATTCAAGGGGCTGGGTAGCTAGGACCAACACACAGCTATCTTGCCAGTGGAGTTGCTTTAACATACCTATAGTATGTATTGTTGTGCTACTTATAAAGATCATTTTATTTGCTGCTCATTTCTTAGAAGCGATTCATCTTGCGATGCTACGTGAGACATGTTGATAGCTCCGAGAAGTCTTTGAGAGGTTTTGTATTAAATTTATTTCTAAGCTTAAAGGTATTAGGAGTTGCGTTTAGAAGGTCTTTGGGGATATGAACCTTTGACAATATTGGAGTCAGCTTATTATTTTATTTTTTTTTACAACAAACTAGACCTGCGTTTGACCACAATCTCACCTGATGGGAAGCGACGATGTGGTCGAAGATGTAGGACGCTTGCCTAGGATTACCTTCACTCTACTTTTAAATAAGCCTAGGTTGAACTTTTTCGGGAAGACAGACTGCGGCAATGAGTTCCACACCTCTGCCGTTCAAATTAAAAAGGATATTTGAATTAAAAATTATTCAGTAATTTTGACAAATCTCTTTGGACTGACAATGTTAATTAATTTTCTTTTAATTAATTTATATTTTATCCTGTGAGAGGTTCGTATTTGACTGCCATCTCGCCTGATAGTAATACAATGGAGCACGAGCGCCTAGAAATCATCGCCGTTTTTCACTTGGTTACCTCTAGCCTTTCTTTCGTCCAGATATTTTTCAGCGCTAATTGGACATCCATTGTGTTTTTAATAAAACCTTAATGAGACTTATCACTTCACTTATTATTCTAGGCGACAACCAAGCCCAGATGACCGACGTGCTCCTCCGATGCTGCAACGACGGGTCAGCGTTCGCCAGGAGTCGCTCCGATCAGGACTGCTCCTCATCACAGCCGGTTCCGGCGGATATTCCTCCGACATACGGCTCGCTGTGCATCATGGCTAGAGCTCAATGCTGCAAAGAGTACTTTCAGTAAGTAGATAGATAAATAAATAAAAAAAGTTTTACACTCCTAGCTCCCCCACTAGGATAAATCCTGTGTCGGGATGCCATTGAACACAAAGACAAGGACAACTAACACCCAGACCCAGAACAGAAATTTAAATTCATCATTCAAACATCTGCCCGGCCGGGAATCGAAACCGAGACCTCTGGGTTATAAGGCGGATTTACTACTGCGGAGCCAAACAAGTCTTTTAAAGGTATTTTAGTTAAATCATACGAACCAAAGAAAAACGTTTTTTTTAAATATACAGTTGATTAGTGAGAAATTTTAGTTCGAATTAATAAAATAAATAAATAAATAAATAAACGTTTCACACTCATAGCTCCCCACTAGGAATAAAATCCTGTAATAAAATTGAACGATACTAGATGGCGCTGACTGGTTTATTTATTTATTACGGTCTATTTTTAAACAATAATTGCTTTTTAACCCAGTCGGGTTTAGGCAATAGGTTCTCATAATAACGTACAGTTACTAGTAAATAAAAAATGTTAATACACAAACAAATACAAATAAATATTTCCCGGATTTTTGTTGAAAGGCTAAATGGCGCTGACCGCACCAAGCCCAGCCTGGCTTGCGAAATGTGTCACTGATCACGCGGAACTAGGTTAAACGTACCATTGTTCAGTTTGAACAATCCTTTTCAAACCATTTTCAAATCAAACATAAAAATACCGGTGCAGCTACCGGCGGGCAGGGCCGAAGCTACCAGTAAAGTTATACAGTTATAAGGAAAGAGTATGACAAGCTAAAAAGAACTTGTAGTAGGTAGGTATAGGTACTCATTATTATGAACAACTTTTACTATGGGACCAAAATCGTGAAGAAAATATCAGCTGTTCCATATATTTTGTCGAGTGTCATTGTCATTTTTCTACAGAACAGCTGATTTAAATTCGCGATTTTAGGACTTATAAAATCTGGTATTTGGTTTTTTTTTTTTATGTAATTGAGTGACGAGACGAGCAAATCGCTTGCCTGATGTTAAACGTCACGTTTGCCCATAACAGGTCTGCGCTACCCAGAATTTTGAACTCGCAGAATTCAAAACCCTGCGTGGCACAGCACTGCGTTCGTCACCCTGAGATATAAGTTGTTTAATCTCCCATTTGCCCTGTAATTTCACTGAAAACAATGCCCTTCCAACCGGAACACAGTAATGTTTGCACATTACTGCTTGGCGGTGGAATAACTGGCAAAGGTGTGGTACTTCCCCAGGCGGGCTCTGCAAAAGAGCCCTACCACTAGTTAATGCCCTGGATTAACACAGGCTACTTTTTATTACCGCGCAGATGAAACTGCGGAACACAGCTAGTTACTAACACACCTGTTTATTACTTGCCTATGTATTACTTCATGATTATAAAAATTACTTAATTATTTGGCGGATAGGATGGCGCGCTGAAGAAACCTATACACAGCAGTAGGTGGAAAAAGCTTGATGACGATGATGATTACTTAATATGGATGTAAACTTTGTTGTTCTCCTAATTCTATTAATAAACCATTCTCCGCAAATTATTGTTTTGTAACAATATTATCCAAGTTCCCGGTATTGTTGTTTAGACTCATTCATTGTTATTGAGGAAACCCATTGAAACTCTGGTATATTACGTGAAAACATGTACCTACATACGAAACAAAGCTTTACTTATTTCAGTGTTCCAAAACAGGGATTATTTTAAATTTTGATATTTTAGAATATCTGTCTAAAATAAAAAAATACATAACGAAAAAAGAAATTAATTGCGCTTTGCGTATTCATCCCCTTTTTACCCTTAAGGGGGTTTCCCCCTTTTCCCTTGCTGTATTGAGGCGAACAAAGCCAAAAAAGGAAATCGGACAAGCCACTTTCGAGTTTTGCGAGACTAATGCAAGGCATTTGATTTTATGTATTTAAATTTTGAGATTTTGAACAATGATCAAGGATATTTTTAACGTGATTTTTGGACGATCTTACCTACGAGATCGTAAAAAAATCGGTTGTTCCGTGGAAAAATTTCAATTACACTTGAAAAAATGTATGGAACAGCTGATTTTTTCGCGAATTCCGGGTTGGTCTCATAGTAAAAGTTGTTATTAATAATGAAGTAGGTACTACTCGTATGTTATGAGCCATTTTCAGCTTAGTATACTCTTTCGAAATAAAAAATACCTTTGAAGTAATATCAATATTGTTTTCAGAAAGAAGAAAGACTGTGATGCTGGGATCAAGGTAGAACATAGAACGAGCCGCTGTGACTCTACCAAGGAGCCTACCAAGGTATGCTCTTCTTTGCTCTATTATTTATAGGTAAAAGCAGACCTATTGGCCAAGTGGCCTAGCCCTAGTGTCAGAGAGCTTTTACGTAGCTTCAAAGGCCTCTGAAAAGGGTTGACAATTTAGCATAGGTTATTTATACAACGTCTTTGGAATATGTTTGTCGTTGTTTAGTTTCACCATAGCTGAGCTAATGTAAGCTGGAGTGATCAAAGCTAACACTTAGACTCTGCCTTTGATCTTAAGAAGAGGAATCTTAAGAAGACGCCGGAGTATAATAATATCGTAAGATGCTTGACGAGAGATTTTCATCAAGAGAGAGGTAGTTAGCCTGCAGAGAGCCCCAGGAAGAACCTACCTTATCATCAATATCATCATGCAATGGTTTCCTCACGTGTTTTCCTTCACTGGCAGTTAATCTCATTGGTGGGGTTTGATCCCATTCTTTCTGGTTTGAGACCAATGAACTTTTTTAAATGAACAAAAATAAATCCGCACCTCCAATAGTTGAACCTTAAGCTTTATACAAGAAGGCTTCTATGTAAAAAAAATCTGACACTTAATCTGAACCACTCGACAATATGTATGGAACAGCTGATTTTTTTTCACGATTTCCGGGTTATAGTCCCATTGTAAAAGTTTTTCACAATGATGAGTACTATGAGCCTGTTTCGGCTTTGCATCTTCTTTCCTATATAACCCTGTAGATCCTTACATCCTACATGCCATGGTGCATAATAAACTACCGCTTCACGACAGATTTTGATCCCTAGAATGTTTATTTTCTTCAGGAGGTATCCACATGTAAAGTTATATCATAGTTTAAATAATTTACAAAATGTGCACGTTCATTATTTAACTGTTTGTAGGTAGATAACGTAAATCCTATTGTCTTATTTTATCTGTGTGGTTAGCGATAAAAGATAAGTAGAAGGTTCTTGGTTAAAATAAACTTTGGTTTTAATACTTACTTTGCGCGGAGAGGTGACACCCGGGAAGCGGGAGAGGCTCCCCGCTTCCCCTGTCACCTCCCCTGTCACTCCCCGGTGCGACAGTGCGACTTATAAGGCTATACGCATTCCAGCGAGGTGCACAGATATTGTGACCGGGTTATACTTGTTTAGAACGCGAAAAGGTTAAGAACTGTACGATCATGTTAGTAATAGGTAAGTATTGATTTTGAGCGAATAAAATGTAGCCTAAGTTATCCTGATCTTTATAACGAATCGATTGACACCTCAAATCTTCAAAATCGGATAAGTAGATTAGGCGTTACGCTGGAACTTACGTTAATGCAAACATACATAGACTGCTAAAATATATATTACTAGCTGTTCCCTGCCACGCTTCGCTGTGGATAAAAAAGAAAAAAAAAATATGTATAGCCTATGTCACTTTGGGATAATGTAGCATTCGAATGGTGAAAGAATTTTTGAAATCGGTCCAGTAGTTTTTGAGTTTATTCCACACAAACATCCAAAAATACAAAAATACAAATCTTTCCTCTTTATTATAATATTATAGCACAGTGGAATAGGCTATTTGACAGTATGAACAATAAAGTGCTAAATGCTGTTATCCACATTTATCATAAATTTTTAAAGGGATTTGCAATTATCCGACTTAAATATAATGGCTATTTTATTTTAAAACCCTTGTTAAAAAGTTATTAATTTCTCAATTATGTCACGTGATACAAAACGGTCAGGATTGGCTGAATCTAAGATGACGTCACAACACAGTAATGAGATCTGTCATTGTTGCAGTCTTACGATTTTTGATCTGTCTAAATAAGATTTTAAAATATTATCGTGAAAATTTGTGGTATTTTACAATCTTCATTGTATATTTTGGTATTCCACTCCGTCATGGATGTTAATTTTGTGAAAGCAGATAGCAGAAACTTGCCCAAAGTGGACGCAATCATGGTTGGAATGTTCTTCAAAAATAACTCCGATTTTTATTCTGCAGAGCTGAGAAAGTCATTCATCAGTCAGTTTATTTACCTTTTAGTTACAAAATCTTTAAAACCATACGATGACGTTACATTTTAATTTCTTTGTTACAACTTATGTACACTATTAATTAATTAATCAATTTATATACACAAAATATTGATCTAACTGACCATCATAAAATTGTATTCTAACCTCAAACAGTTTGTACCCATAAATTATGTTTCTTAATTACATTAGAGGTAAGTACTTACATCAAAGTGGTCCTCACAGAAGAAAACATTTGAATTAACCACTATATCATCAGGGCTCCTGCGAGCAAGTTGTAACCACTTTTTACGCATTTTGGCATTCTTCGGCACATAAATAAACAATTTTTCTAGAGTTTTTATTGACGTATTGGTGCAGTTTGGCACTGCACACCATTTTTATCTCATTTTCTTGTTAAACAGTAGAACGAAAGCAGTACCAAAGCACTTGGGAAAGACTTGAACTATTGAAGTGCGTTTTGATTACTGTGTTGTGACGTCACGGGGGGTAATGCCGCCATATTGCTCGAATTAACGTTTTAGCGGGATAATTAAACCATTCATTTTTAAGTTTGAATTTTTAATCGGAAAACATTACAGAATTAAAAATAACTATTTTTTGTGGGTTCCATAAACACCACTAAATAATCTGAGATGGATTATAAAACCTTGTCAAATAGCCTATTGGACGAAAAACGAACCAAACCCAGGAAAAATTATAAGTAGAATTTTTCCCTCGGAATTCGTTAGAGGGGGTCACTGGGAGTCTACATTTCGTTTTTCGAATTCCCAGTAGTCTTGCATTTTCCGCCATCTTGATTTTAAGGGTGGTTTTTTAAATAACTCGTTTATTTTCAATTTTCACGAAAAATGGTTTTTACCAAAGTTGTTTGAAATTGAATTTCCTACAATTTCTGTCCTTCAATTTTTTCGTAGGATCGATATTTTTCGATCGAGGGGGTGGAATTGTATTAGCGCATTATCACTTTGTAAGATGTAAAAAAAAAAATATATTAATAAAATATTTCGATGCATGCCTCACCTCTTTTCCGGCTGTTAAATGAAAAAATATCGATCCTACGAAAAAAATTATTATGACAGAAATTGTAGGAAATTTAATTTCAAACAACTTTGGTTGTAACCATTTTTCGTGTAAAATTGAAAATAAACGAGTTATTTATAAAACAAAAAACCACCCTTAAAATCAAGATGGCGGAAAATGCAAGACCACTGGGAATTCGAAAAACGAAATGTAGACTCCCAGTGACCTCCTCTAACGAATTCCGAAGAAAAAATTCTACTTATAATTTTTCCTGGGTAAAATAACAATTCGGCTGTGCTATTAGTATAGATTATGAAGGGTTATAATGACCATTAGCTTTGCCTGAGTCGGGTAAAGGGTAGTCACAATTAGAGTCCTCTTATAGACTCTGATTTTATTTTATCTAAATCTTGATATAAGTACTTCAATTTAAATCATTTAATTCTATTTGACTTCTTTTGCTTAATTATTTGGTTTTGTACCTAATAGTATTTAAATTTTAACTTTTTTAATTTATCATTAGTTACATTGCTTAAGCGGTAGGTAGGTACTGATTGAACATAATAAATAATAACTAGCGGACTCGACAGACGTTTTCCTGTCAAAAGCCATTGCGTCAATTCTATGTCAAATGTCAAATGTCAAAAGTTACATTAAAAAAGTTTACATTGTCCAAAGCGCTAAAGTTAAATTATGGTTTAAGTATTTTTAAATTTTCTAATTTTTCATGTTTTTTTACTATAAATTGAGATGTGAGCTATCCTATCTCCTAAGTTAGATCGAACTGCACCCGGTGTGCAAATTTGATTGAAATCGGTTAAGTAGTTTAGAAGTCTATATAGCGGACAAACAACGTGACACGTAATTTATATATATTAAGATAGAATGGGAATTGTACCTAAAAGTAATGTTTATTCAATCCGACGTCTTAATGACGCTGCCTCGCATACAGACGCGATGACGTCTACAATGGACCACGCTAGTCTTTATCTGCTCATTTAATTGAGTTAATTGAGTGATAGCCAGAGATAAACGTAATTGTTATGCGTCTGCAGAACAAAAGCTTTCGTGCACATCTGGTGTGAGGAATAATTTAAGTCTATTAATGTAGCAATTTACTACAAAGGAACGTAGTGGGTGAGACTGACACAGGATAGGGAAAGATGGAAGAGGTGAAGCGCTGAATAGTATACTTAGGTATAATCAGGAGTGACTAGATACTAAGGAAAGGACAGATTGCAGTGGCTCTAAAGACGAGATAGGGCGGGGAGCGGTTATTATCGGGTCTAGAGTAAACGCTTATCTAGAAAAAGAAAGAACAGGTTCCTTCGAAGTGTGTTTCAGCTACGTTTTGTACCGACCTAACCTAACCTAACCGATTACTATTACCCCAATGTAACAATGTTCTCTTTCACAGAAACTGCTATGTAATGGCTATAAAAATTTATAATCATATTCCAGAAACATTTAAAGAACTGTCATACTTTAGATTTCGGAATCAAGTCTTTAAATGGCTGCTGCAATATAATTTTTACTCCGTTAAAGAATTTTTTGAATTAAAATGCTAAATGCTAGGCAATTTTTATTGAAACACTTTGTGAAGTGTGTCAAAGCTCCTAACCTAATATTATAGAAATTATTCTTGTTATTAGTTATTGTACGTCCACAATGGATATTACTGTTGAGACTTTATTTTATTAAGACCTTTATGTACCTACACAGTTTTATGCAATAAATTTTATTCTATTCTATTCTATTCTATAGACCCTTCTCTGTGGCCTCATCACGACAAAGTAGTCCGAATTGTCGTGAGCAACTCGCACAGAAAGGTTTGTATATTACCTTGGTGTAAAAGAAGAAAATTAGGCGTAAGGTTGATGATACTTGATACTTGTAATTATCTGGAGATCCCTAGTTTCCATTAGGCACAAAGACTACCAGTCGAGACGCTAAGCTTGTCTAACTAAGACGTTTTATTTAATCTCACTGTTGTTAAGGTTATTTGACTGCTTTGCTGGCCGCCAGGAGACCAGTAACTAAAGCGGTCACTGTCAATCCATGTGACAAAACTCGCAGACGCATCATTCGATGAGACATCTGCACTTTGCCAGCCTTGAAACTCCAAAGACCACATAACAGAGCAATGCCTGACGCGAGACCGCCAACAGGCACAAACGGATTTTCTTTGAATTTCCTTATGAACTTTTCTTTGTTTGTTTCAACGTGTTGTATGTCGTCCATCTTTTGGCGTAGCTCCATCCATTCCAATTCTGAAGGGTCTTTTCCTCTGGCCATCTTTGCTATTTTATCTTTTGCAATTGCTTAGTAACTTCGGATTTTTTGGGATGGATTCGGATTCATTCTAGTTTTGATTTAGGCTTGCAGTTGGAGTAGAACTTGGGTTTTATTAAGTTTTCCATGTTAGTGAGAAACTTGGAATTTTGTATGTTGAATTTATTTATTAATGTTTTGGTTTTGGTATTTTGGTTCATTTTCTTTGGGCTGTTTTGCAGATGTAATGACTGTGACAGCCATCAATCGGCTGCCATGTATGTCTCAAAAATGACGGTTTATTATTTTTTAGATAAGTAACGTTGTTCAGTACATCATACTTCTCTCAGAATTCGGATTCAACCAAAGTCAGATTCACCAAACCCATACCTGCACACGTGCACGCCTTATATTTCCGCAACACACGCCTCGCTACCCAAACATTTAACTGGGTAACTAGGCACCATATCTTATATGCTTAAAGATAACAGATCCAACTGTGCACACATGTCTTTACAAGACTGTGTCTTCACCAAATTTCTAACATCTAGAAACAATGTTAGTGAGAAGTTTTGTTTATTTATTGTGACAGGGTCCAAAAGTGTAGTTGCGGAGGTTTGTGTTTGTACTTTATTTGTTGGTACATAGATATATGAACTTCCGCGTTGCAAGATTTTGTCTGTAGATCTAAGAATCCAAAAGATAGATAAGTTTAGTTATAACGAACTTGGTTGGTTTGATAAGATTTTTCTATACTTTGTCGATGGTATGGTTTTTTGGAAACATACGTCCGAAGAAGGAATTGGTGTATGTGAATCCACCAACCTGCACTTGGCTAGCATCGTGGAATACGGCCTATTCGCCCTTCGAGGGTAGACCCGGTACCCCAGCAGTGGGATGATTAAAGGTAGAGTTGATGGCTTTGTTAGTAGCGTCTACTATCTAAACAAGAGGTTTTGGACTCCATTCCTGGCTGGGCAGATTTTTGAATGATCAATTTAGATAACTGCTCTGGGTTCTAGTTAAACGTATCTGCGTGTTAATTCCACGGGAGCTACGACACACGGAAACCTAGTAGATAGTTATTAGTATTTTGTATGTACCTATGTCTAAAACGTAGTTAAAATAACTAGGTATCATATAGTTACAAAACCAACTAAGATTATTTTAGAGGAATAGAAACGAATGGTATGACTTCAAAGAAGCTTGTTTAGTAATTGGCTGAACAGGAAATTCATGATTAGGGATTCGTTCCATGATGATGATTGTAGAGTAGGTCACCTATTTAGTGGCTGGGCTTAGATGCTTACATTTACAAAAAAGTAGAGCATGAAATTTACCTGAATAGGTAAAAATTTGGTAATAGGCTTCCAAGATAGAACGGTGCTGGCCTAAGACCGGCGGGAATTGAAAAAATTGGGAGAGACCTTTGCCAACAGTGGGACATTACAGGTTGACTAAAAAAATACAATAAGCTTCCGTTCAACGTCATCTTGCCTGATGATAAGCAATGATACGGTCAACGATAGGGCCTTCGCCTAAAAGAAACTATTCACTCTCGATTTAAAAATACCCGAGCGTTATTCTAACACACAGATTATATCAGGGAACCATTACTCTACTATGGAAACTAACATGGTTTTGACACGTTTTGTAATAATCAACACGGGAATACTCACGTAAAAATTAAGTCGGTCATTCGAGACACAACCGCGAGTGCGTCACGCTTCTAAAATCACCTGATGAAGGTCACCGAATGTGACCGAAAGGAGTCGTAGTAGACGACTTAAATTTGACGTGAGTATTCCCGTGTTGATTTTATCAAAACCCTTACTCTGTTTCTTTTCAGGCTTGCTGTGATGAGTGCGCCAGGGGAACGTCGATAGGCCACGCGCGAGGGGCGGTGGCGTGTGTGGGACGAGCTCATGCGGACACTGCTGAGGAACTGCTCGCTGATGATGCGTATGTAGAGTGCTGCTTGGTGAGTACCCTTTTGATTGAGGATTTAGATCCTGTATTGAGGTACAAAATTTTATTTTAATTTGTAATTTGCTGTTTTGACATTTTGAATATTTTGTGATTGTTTGAATTTTTTGTTTTTTATTTCCATCCTAAGATTTTCATGTAAAATGAATGGATATAAAAGTCTGAAATAAAGATTTATTGTTATTAGCTGAAGGAAATTTGAAACGTAGCGAATTTACAGAGCACATAATTCACGATAATGTTCTTCTAAACTAGTCAAAATATAATAGAAGTGAATGTAAGCGATATGTTTTGCGAATTTCCAGAAAGCAGCAAAAGAGGGCCGGCCATCGGTTGCTCATCCTGTCACATCCTCTAAGAAGGAGAAAAGAGAAGGCAGTAAGTCTGTTTACAATCCTTCATCTATTTTTTAAAACAAACGTTTCACACTCCTAGCTAGATCCCCACTAGGATACCCTGTATCGGGGATGCCATGGACACACAAAGACATGGACAACTGACACCCAGACCCAGAGCAGATATTGAAATAAATAATTCAATTATCTGCTCAGCCAGGAATCGAAACCGGGACCTCGGGCTTATAAGGCGGATATACTACCACTGAGCCAGACAGGTCGTCATTTCATTGCAGGATTGTAACAATGAAGATAGTCGTTGAGTTCTATGTTGTAGTAGCTCAAAGATTGAATTTTCAAAAGCAATCCAGAAGAAAGTAAAGAAGAGGCTTTTTACGTCAGGCCATCGTCATTTTCAGGTGCCAAACCAGACTTGGGGGTTGGCCGTCAGCTTAGCGAACTTTTCCGTAATCTTAAGCCAAACAGAAGAGCTGTCCGACTTGTCCACTCTCGGATGTTTCAGAACCATGACTTTTTCCTTCCCCAGCTCATCGTTTACCCTTGTTTACGTGTTCTCGTTTCACGTCAGTTTATAATGCCTAGGTTATTTCAGCAATAGCATCGCTCTGTGAGGACTACGCCCCGAACGAGCTGTGTGCTCATCACTGTATCCCCGTGCCAGGGTCTTATAAGTGCGAGTGCAACCCTGGCTTTATGTTGATGGCTGATGGCAGGAACTGTAAAGAGGTTAGTCAAAGTTTTTCTAGCACGAACCGTGGAAAATTCCATTCCACCGTTTTTATCCGCGTAGATAAGACAGCTAGAATATGAATACGTTTCTCTCTTTCTCGCAAAATACTAATGGTTGGAAAACAATTTGTCCACAGCCCATGTTAAGCCTGCATGACTAGTCTAGTCGCAAGTCCTCTAAGATTTTGTTAAATGCAATTTTTTCACCTCAAGACGAACGACTTTTTCGCCTCTTGAGGTGATCCATTTCTAAACATTGCACATCATTTATACGCACTTATTTACGCTCCAGTTGGTGAAAAACCGGTGCAAGCCCAGCAACCCGTGCCAGCACAAGTGCAACGACAACGGCGTGGAAGTGATGTGCTCCTGTAGACGAGGTTACGAGCTCATGACGGATGGAAAGTCCTGTCAAGGTCAGTCTTATTTGCAAAACATTTCAATCTGTACAACTACTTTATGATTTATATCATTTAATGATAATTAAAGGGCTATAAGGTAGGTGTATGCTAAGCTGAAAAGGGTAGGTACATGGTACTCATCATTTTGAAATCGCGTACAAAAAAATCAGCTAATGCATCGAGTATCATTGACATTCTTCTATGGAAATACAAAAATTCAGCAAAATACCAGCTTGAGGCGTTGGAGTCTATTGAGAAACGTGCCAAAAAGCTCATAGGCAAAGACTCTCTTGTTCGGACTAAGCTCCAGAGTCTCGAGCATCGCCGCAGGGTTGGTAGTCTGTCGGTTTTCTATCGGATACATTTCGGGGAGTGTGCGTCAGACCTGCATGCCCTTATTTCCTCTAGCCCATTCTATTATCGGACCACAAAGGGCACAAAAAAGCGACATCGTTATATGGTAGATATACCAAAAACTCGTACGAAACGCTTTGATTCCACTTTTATTGTGCGCACTGCTAGTCTGTCGGTGTTCTATAGAGTACACCATGGAGAGTGTGCACAAGAACTGCATGACCTTGTCTTGCCTTCGCCGTTCTTTTATAACAGCACCAGACGCACGAAAAAGAGGCACCCTCATACGGTGGAAATTCCATGTAACCGTACTAAGCGTTTTCATTCGTCTTTTTTAATCCGAACGGCAGAGGTATGGAACTCACTGCCCGCGTCTGTTTTTCCTAGAAAGTACAACCCGGGGGTGTTCAAAAATAGAGTGAATAGGTTTTTCCTAGGCAAGCGTGCTACATCTTCGACCACATCGTCACTTCCCATCAGGTGAGATTGCAGTCAAACGCATGCCTAGTCCGATGTAAAAAAAAAAAAGCCAGAGTGTGGAATACTTTGCCCGAGTGGGTGTTTCCCGATAGATATAATTTGGGTGTCTTCAAGTCGCGAGTGAATCGGTTCCTTCTAGGCAAGCGTGTGCTCCATCGTAGACCGCATCATTGCTTACCATCAGGCGAGATGGCGGTCAAACGCAAGCCTATAACTGAATAAAAAAAAATAAAAAATGGAACAGCGGGTTTTTTTCGATATTTTAATATTACCAAAAATGCTTTCAGATATCGATGAGTGCCAGCTAGACATTCCTGTCTGCCTGCCCGGCACCCAATGCCACAACATCCAGGGCTCCTACCGCTGCATACCCTCGAATCATAAACAGACTTCGGAGAAAGGGCAGTGCCCAGCTGGGTTCGCGAGGAACATTAATAACAATGCTTGTGATGGTAATTAGAATTTTTATAATAGCCTTTATTGTGGGCCCCTGTTGCTTGTCCTTTAGCTTTATGTAAGGTATCTGGCACACGAAAAATTATGTTAGTTCATAATTTGATCTGCCCCATTTAAAGGCATCCGCTGGTATACATTTACATTGTCGTCTGACATTGAGCTAGATACATTTTTCACTGAGATGCTTAGTTTGATTCTAAAATCCGTGCATTTTGACCTGCTCTCTGCTCGGTCAGCTAATTATCATCTTCTATTTACTAATCGAGTTTGGCAGCTGCCTAGTCTAGCCTGTAGTCAATTTAAGAGCTCTGATTGGTTAGAGCTAAGACTCTAACCACGTTCACGTGAGCCCACTACCGAGTATAACTTTTCTATGTCAGTCAACGTAACCCAGTTAAAAGGACCACCTTTCGCTTTACCATTTATTTTTATATTTTCAGATATAAACGAATGCAAGCTCCCCAGCCCGCCGTGCCCGGCGTACCTTTGCGAGAACACTGTGGGAGGATACAAGTGTGGGGGGGTGTCTGGAGACCCTGTCAATTTGAGCAGCACTCCGCGGCAGGTTGTGGAAGACCGGTGTCCTCCTGGCTTCGCGCTGGGAAGACATGGTGACTGTGAAGGTAAGACCTTAAAATTAAAATTCTTTCTTCTACGAGTTGCGCTCCTATCGAAGGTTGGACAACTAATTCCTTAATCCTAGTGTCTGTTTGTTAGGTACGCTTTTACGTTTTAACTTTTCAAACGATCATAATGAAATTTTGCATATACATTGTCAATGTCAGGGGTACATAAAAGGACAGAGGCTTCTTGTCATCAGCATCATCATCATCGTCACCCTTTCTCGTCACCATGCGGCTGAACCATGGGGAACAGCTTGTAGATTTATAAGCCAAATGCTGAATCTCTCAATCAGTTGGCATTGTGACCAGCGTACTGGCGGCGGTACCATGCAGAGTAATGTTTTGAGTGTTATTGTTGTGAGTCTATTATGTGGCTTTGTTATTGATACTGTTATGTAGGATTTGTTTTATTGAGTTTTTCTTTCTTGTTTTTCAGATGTGGACGAATGCGCAACTTCTACTGACGACTGCAACCCCCTCTCTCAGTTTTGCATCAATACGCACAGTTCGTTCTTCTGTCAGGACAAGGTGTCCAAACAGTGCAGACCTGGCTTCAAGATCAACTCTCATACTGGAAAGTGCGAAGGTAAGAGCTTTTATTAAGCTGGTTTAACTTGACCAATCAAAGATGGTCTTTCTGGCTGAAACCAAAACCTACGCAACTATAGTATTATTCATATTAAAAACACTTTATTTTTTCGAAATATGTTTCTTATTAAGTCAGTAAGTAAGCTCAAATAGTCAGATAGGCTATCCCTAGTCTCAGGCTGCTGTCTTAGATAAACAATTGAGACCTATAATTGATGAATCGTGTCAAACGTAAGCTTAGGTTTAGCTTGTAAATTCAAGGTAATGCAAAAACAGATCAGCGGTGATACTGAAAATGTGGTTGTAAAATTCGTTTGTGTTTCAGACATCAACGAATGTGCGGAAGAAGATGATCTCTGCAGACCAGACCAGATCTGCGTGAACCAGCTCGGGCAGTATGATTGTAAACTGAAGCCTGATCCAACAAGGTAATATGAGGTTTTTTTTTTATATATATATATTTTTTTATTTTTTTTATAACTAATTGAGTGACGAGACGAGCAAATCGCTCGCCTGATGTTAAACGTCACGTTTGCCCATAACAGGTCTGCGCTACCCAGAATTTTGAACTCGCAGAATTCAAAACCCTGCGTGGCACAGTACTGCGCTCGTCACCCTGAGATATAAGTTGTTTAATCTCTGATTTGCCCTGTAATGTTAAAAAATATTATTATTATACACTCATTTATTCATTTTATTTTATTTACAATCTTATTATTATTATTTTATTTTATTTATAGTGGTGGATTTAAAAAATTAAATAAAGAAGTAAAAAAGTAACAAAAATACATTTATTTTTTTAAAATTATTTATGTATATTTTACAGATTAAGAAACCATCAGTGCCCAGAGGGAATGCGAATCAATCCTGCAACTCTTCGATGTGACGGTAAGTTTAACAAACTATTTAAAACGTTAATTCGTCTTAACTTCACAGGATAAAACGTAAGCAAGAAGGACCTTATTCTCTTCCTTTCACTTCTCTAATTAAATAAAGATAGTCGGCCACAGTCTTTGTGGTTAGAAGAGCCATCAGAGTGAGTGTTGAAATTTTGTATTAAAGTAGCATAATATACCCAGGATTGACATGTAAGCTACTTTATTACGACCTGTATCAACGTCCCGCTTGGGGTGTTTAATGCATTCCCAACCGCTAACCCTACATCAGCCCAGATTTGTTGATGCCTCTGATCTAACTGTCAATATTCCCAGATATCGACGAGTGCGTCGAAGGCACCCACCTCTGCGACCAGCACCAGACATGTCTCAACACCAACGGAAGCTTCGTGTGTCACTGCAAGCTGGGATACGAGCTCGATGCCTTCACTGGCGCTTGTATTGGTGAGTAGATCCAATCTGGAGCTGTAGCATCGAATGGTTTATATATCAAAAGCTCGTACAAAACGCTTTGATTCCACTTTTATTGTACAAACCGCTGAAGTTTGGAATGCCATGCCAATGTAAACCAATGCCAAGTGGCTGTTTCCCGATATCCCGACAAATGATATGATCTTGGTGCCTTCAAGTCGCAAGTGAATCGGTTTCTTCTAGGCAAGCGTGCTCCATCGTAGACGGCATCATTGCTTTGCTTACCATCAGGCGAGATAGCAATCGAACGCAATCCTATAAAAAAAACACATGCCATTTGTTGAGAAGCACGTGGTATCAATAATTATTATCATACCAGCTAGATTTTAACCTCTCGACCAGTATTAATGCAATTTCTAAATTCTGCGATGTGCGTCATTAACAATATGTGATCTTCCAGATTTGAACGAGTGCGCGACAGGACAGCATGACTGCATCATCGGGTCTCAGCGCTGCGACAATACGGTCGGCTCTTTCCTCTGCATCAGGATCACTTCCTGCGGCACTGGCTACATTCTGCAGTATTCCACTGGCAACTGCGAAGGTTGGGTCTTCCTGATACTAACCGAGAATAACTTCATCAGATTATTATCATCGTCATCATTATACCGCTTGAAGAGTAGCTCGATTGCATGTTCGTAACTGTTCATAAATGTTAAGCAGCGGATGACACGGTCAGTCTGTGCATTGGTGGCCGCGATTGACGTTTGAACTGAGCTTGACTGTTAATCAGATGACACTTTCAATTGGAGGCCTCGGTTATTTGTCCTATAACAACAACCACCAAGCCATGTCGGAGGCCTAGCGACTTAAAAACTGTCTCTTCTTCAACAAACTATTCTCATGAGATCTCACTTGATAAAAATTGGCAATGGTGTTAAAGATAAACCTTTCTAACCCAATAAAAGTTTCCAGCTCAACACAATATTTCCTTTGACAGATGTAGACGAATGCGCGCTCGGGCTCCACAACTGCGCTCGAGCCGGCCCCGAGTTCCAGTGCATGAACATCCCGGGCTCCTTCCGCTGCGTGAGGAAGCGGCAGTCCACCACCACCACCACAGCGGCGCCGGAATATGACTACGTGTATTATGACTCAGAGTGAGTGTTTGCGGCTTTATTGGCTAATTTTGACGTTAACCTAAAGTTCCAAGATCATTGCATCTAAAAACGATATTGTAGAAAATGTTAGGTATACAGAACATAATATTTGTCTTCAACAACTTCCTCGTAGCTTGAACCGTTTTCGAGAAAATCTCAAAAAAACATATTTTGAGACACAAATGGGGGGGGGGGGGGGGGAGGGGGGGAAACAATCGTCTCCCGAGGTGTTTCTACTTCGAGATTTAATTACACATAGAAAAGGTACCAGCATGCCAAGTTTCGTGCTTTCTGCCAGATGGGACCGAAAACCAGTTTTTTTTTCGAGCTAAGGAGCCGTACTAATAGGATAAACTACTTTTTATTTGTTTCAGAGATGAATTCGAGGGCAACGAAACGTCATCAGATACAAAACCAGCCGCATCACCAGCACCAGTCGTTATTCCATTCCAAGAGCCAAGCTCCTCCACCAGCACCACTACTCAAGCGCCTAGAATCGAAGACAACAGTGTCATACCAGACGCAGAGCGGGGAGACAACAGACCAGAGTCACCGAGACCCGAAGTAACTGAGCCTACTACAGCGAAACCTGAACCACCGAGATATCAGCCAGAAGAACCAAGATACCAGCCTGAAAAACCAACAGATAGACCAGAGCAACCAAGATATACACCAGAAGAACCACGATATACACCAGAGGAACCAAGATATACACCAGAACCACCAAGATATACACCAGAGGAACCAAGATATACACCAGAGCAACCAAGATACCAGCCAGAATCACCAGTGGTTCAAGAGGAACCAACAGAAAGACCAGAATATGAAAATAGACCAGAAACCCGACCAGAACCAGATATAACGTACTCTGAACCAAAACCAGAACATCCCCCAGAAATAGTATACAAAGAGCCGTCCGAACCACCACAGCGTAAAGACACCCCCGACTCCACGTATTACGAGACCAGAAACGAACCCGAAAGCACGATTTCCAATGAAATTAGACCAGATAATACTGAACGAACCCCGGAATCCGAAACAGAACACAGGATAGTTTTTCAGACAGAACCTACGATAATTCGTCTAGACCCCAGGCCAACATATAGTCCGTATGGGCCTAAAGGGAAAACGGAACCTACTCCACCCCGTGAGGTAATGGTTTTATACCCAATGATGAAATATAGGTACGGGACCAACCATAAAATAATGAAAAAAAATGTACAGTTTTATATATTTTGTGTCATCAATATTTTTCTGTGGAGCAGTTGGTTTTTCTTTCGCGATTTCAGGGTTGGTCCCATAGCAAACGTTGTTAATAATGATAAGTCCTGTGAACCTTTTTTGGTTTGGCATACCCTCTTCTTTCGACTCTGTATTACTGCGCAAAGGTCCGGTTTACAGAACCTTGTATAATTGTGGGGTACTGAGTAGGTGTTTTTCGATAGATATAATTGAAGACATAGGTCTTCAAGCGGCGACTAAATCGATTTCTTTTAGGCAAGCGCACTCCGCAGACCTCATCGTTGCTTACCATCAGGCGAAATGGCGGTCAACCGTAAGCCTTTTACTTAATCATATGCAACCTTTAATCCCACTGCTGCGATACAGGTCTACCCTCGAAGGGTGATTAGGCCGTATTCCACCACGCTGGCCAAGTGCGGGTTGATAGATTCACATACGCCATTGAATTTCTTCTCCGGACATAATAATATGCAGGATTCCTCACGATGTTTTCCTTCACCGAAAAGCCAGTGGTATGTAAATTCGTACATAAGTCTCAAAGAACTTATCAGTACGAGTTGGAGGTTTGAACTCGCCACCTCAAGAATGCGAAGCGGCTGTTCTCCCACTGAGCTACCATGGCTAGTAAAATAAAGATAATATAATAATTTAATTTTCAGGTAAACGTAAAAGTGGGAGATGAAACCGCGACCATCAGAGGAGAGACGCACGAAGATGGTTCAGTAGTAGTGGATACGAACCAAGTCATAAAGAACACGTGGACCGGCGTGGCACCGGCGCCCTGTCCTGCCGGCTTTGAAAATAACGATTATGGGGGATGCTTTGGTAAGCCAGAAAAAAAGTGCTTTTCAAGCCACGCTTAAATTTAATGAGGGCTTTGTAGCTATGTTTGATATATTTAGCTACTTAATAACGTGCCCGTTAAAGTTGTTTTACCGGAACATTTCTCTGACTCCACACAAGCTAATATAAGTACCTATACAGACAGGGCTATAACAAAAGGGCTAAGCAGAAAAGGAATATTTCATATTTTTTATAACGAATAAATCCGCGTTTGACCATCAAATCAACTCGCCTGTTCATAATGATGAGCATTGAAACTTATGGCCCTTTTTGAGAAGAAATTAATTTTTTGGAGCGATTTGGATTTATGTACTTGGATTCTAATACGAAACGAAAAATTGCAAACACGAATCCTTTTTACTTTTTACCATGAATCTACATATATCGCGACTGAATCGGTTTCTTCTAGGCATGCGTGTTTCATCGTAGACCGCATCGTTGCTTACCATCAGGCGAGATGGCGGTCAAATGCAAGCCTATTAATTACCTACCGAATAAAAAAAAAATCTTTTCCAGATATCGACGAATGTGCGACCAGCCGGCACAGCTGCTCCGGCCTCACCGAGTCGTGTCGCAACACCATCGGGGGCTACCTCTGCGACTGCGCGCCTGGTTTCCGCCGAGACCAAGTAATTCAACAGTTTCTCTTATTTATTATATCGGAAGCAATTCTGGGTGGCGCAGACCTGTTATGGGCAAACGTGACATCAGGCGAGCGATTTGCTCGTCCCGTCACTCGATTACCTAAAAAAAAAACAATCGTCTCCCAACGTGTTTCTACTTCAGGATTTAATTACACAAATGAAAGCTAAATGCATGCCAAGTTTCGTGCTTTCTGCCAGATGGGACCGGAAACTCCATTTTTTCGAGCTAACTGGCCGCACAATAATAAGAAATTAAATTTAAAAAATGCCTAGACAAGAACTAAAACAATATAATTCAAGGAAAAAGTATGTTAATGATGAAAAAGATGATGAAAAGGATAAAGATGAGAAGAGATGATGATAATGATGCAATTAAGAAAAAGTTTCCTACAGAGCCTTTGGGCGAGTTATTACCGTTATACTGATCTCAGAATCATCGCCTAATAATACAGAACACCAGAAGCTGTCAAACTAATTTCGAGATAAATAAATAAACGTTTCACATTCATAGATGATAAACTATGATAACCTGTGTTGGTGATGCTATGGAACACACAATAAGACAAGAACAACTAACACCTTGACCCAGAGCAGATACCTATTTAAATTCATCATTCAAACGTCTGCCCGGCCGGGAATTGAAACCGGGACTTCTGGCTTATAAGGCGAATATACTACCGCTGAGCCAAACAGGGAAAAACACAACATAATAGGGAACATTCTTTTTTTCAAACAATATCTCGCTCTCAACTCAACGCATACACTCATTTCCTGGTAGGTAAAAATATTCTAATTTCTATTCCATTCCAGATCACCGGCGCCTGCGACGTCTACAGCAGCGTCTACTCCTCCACACCCTTGCCCCCGATATTCCACCCCGAACTGTCACCTGCCATCAAGCCTGTGATACCCACCGAGCCGCCCACCACTGCTGACACGCCACCACCGACTACATTACCCACTACAGTCTCGTCGACTACTGTATCGTCTACTACGGCTAAACCTACTACTCAGAAAAGTAAGTTCGATTTGGAAACTGCTTTAGCTTGCCCTCGGGTAATGCCAAAAGAGCAATCGCTCTAAGCGCCAGGTGGCAAAGGGTGGCAAAATATCAAATGTGAAGAATATTTTCGAAGTCGAGGAATTGAACTTTTAGATTGTTGTCAAAATTAGCCAATACGAGTTTTTTGTCAAAGCACATGACACAGCTATGTTCACTTGACTCAGTCACTAGTTCAATCATCGGGGTTCAAAATCATGAATTTCGAAAATATAGGGCCAGAGTCACGTCACCTCGATCAAGCTTTGCTTACATACTAGCTGGCCAGTCTATTGCTGTCTCAGTCTACGGTCACACACGTATGTTTCATGGTTTTAGGTAGAAGATTCTGGGGCTACAAGGACGACCGATTCGCAGCCACGCGGCCCTTCCACCAGACATTCTCCTGCGACGCTGGCTATCACCTTAATCCGAAAACTGGCAGATGCGAAGGTAAAGAACTAAACATTAAGAGATGGGAAGGTGTACATTTTAATCCTCATCATCATTAGTTTTTATGTTTGTCCACTCCTGGGCATACCTATGCCTCTTGTCAGGACAAATGCCATTGTCTTCTGCCTTTCGATCAAACATAAAAACCTCAAAGACCTCAAAGAGGTCGTCACTACACCGGGCTGCAGACACTTTACTCTACGTTTACCGATCTTCTGTCTGTATTCTAGAACCTGTCCACCTGTCTTCATTTTTTATGTGTGTCTTTTTTAATGTTAATGTAATTTTTCTTTATTGTCCTGGGCAAAGGCAGCTGGGCAAAGGTCTACCCCAATTTTTTTCCAAAAAAAGGAATTTATCAGCTTATTTTTCTGTCAGTCTCCAACAGATCTTTAAAATTTCAGATATAAACGAATGCTCCAACGGGCAAGCCAACTGTGCCTCAGTAGAAATTTGCGTCAACACTGAGGGTGGTTACCGCTGCGAGTGTCCTCCCGACTGGCGGCTCGACCAAGTGCGGCATCGCTGCGTGCCGGCGCTCAACCATGGGCGGTTCCCGGCTGGATATGGGAATGAACCTAGTAAGAACATACAAACGCCTTTAGCTGTGCCATGGTGGACGAATTCAGCAGCTGCCGTGGGCCATTAAAACCATCTCGTTTGTTGTTGTATAAACCAATGCATTAGTAGCAAGCTCGTCCACGTATGATATGATTTTTTTTAAGTGCATGGGATGGATCTTCTTGTCTAAGAGCTTTCCACGTGCCAGTGGAGTAGCTGCTTTTCTGAATGATTCTAAACTTTGGTTTTTTATTTTTTTTTAACTTTTTTAAAATTGTTCTATTCCAGTTTACCCTCCTCAAGTAAACCAGCAGACGTTTACTCACGAAGAACTGCCTCCTGAGATCACACATATCGAAGACAGAGGGTCGGTACTCAAATGCCCGTGGGGGTACAGGCTGGGCGATGATCACAACTGTGTGGGTAAGTACAGAGCCTAGATATGGTCCAGATACTTAGACAGACCATGTCAGAAGCGTTTGGGCGGCTTCAGACCTCTGACGCTTAGTTGTAATTTTTTTAATTTTGAATTTAAAGCTAATTTTGACTTTATAATTTACCTATACGAGTGTACTCACTTTTAATACGGACGTATAAGTGGTTTCGATTAGATTGTAACATGCAAGTTAATGATTTCGATGTCCGAGTTTTATTTTAATTTGAGTCATATTTTTGAAAAAAAGGGGACAATTTGCTTTTAGTATATTTTATCAGATTATAGAGTGTAATCGATTTCACTGCCAGGTTTGATTTTTAAGGGTCTACACCAAAATTATAAAAAGGGACCAGTGCATAGAGTAAGTACTGTGTCCAGTGTCAGCCAGTTTGTCTGTTTGCCTGTATGTCATAGCCAATCATTCTACTGACAGCAGGACAGCATTATCGGTTTATTTCTACTCTACTTCACGGTTACCCTACTGAATTTTAAGAAAAGTAAAGATACTTATTGAATGTTCCTCAAATCAACAGACGTAGACGAATGCGCTACTGGCGAAGCGAAGTGCGGCTCCATCCAGATCTGCACCAACCTGCCGGGAGGGTACACCTGCAGCTGTCCCCCGGGACACCGGCTCATGGGCGACCACGAGTGTGAGGACGTTGACGAGTGTGAGATGGCTGGTAATCAGGTGAGTCAGCCTAAAGTAGCAATAGGGTAGACTAGGTAGGTCCTTTATTCAATGATAGGCTCTCGTACTGTATACCCACCTCTCCTCAAAGGGGAGGGGAAGAACCCAATGATGATGCAATGATAGGCTTACGTTGTACGAACGCTAATGATGCGGTCTATGCTGGAGCACGCTTGCCTAGAAGAAGCAAATTCAATCTCAACTTGAAGACTCCCACATTCAGGGAACACCACAGAGAAGATTCAGGCAGAGCATAGCACACTCTGGCAACTCGCGCAATAAAAGCTACAATAATGCGTTCTTCAAAAGGGCTGTTAATAGAATCTTAAAAGGTCGGCAACTCGGCAGCGTATCTGTGATGCCTCCAGTGTTACAGGTATCCATAGGCGACGGTGATCGCTTACCATCAGGCGGCCCGTTTGCTTGTCTGCCACCTATGGCATAAAAAAAAGTGGAACTAAATCGTAAGGTAGCTAATAAAAGCGTCGAGTGTCTAACGATGGGTGAACAACAGAAAGATGATTGTGATCCAATGGATTTGACTGGCTTTAATCTGTAATTTTAAATGATAGGTGAATAGATTCTTCAAAGTTTCCGTGCTGAGAGCATCATCCTAAAAGTTAGCAGGAACCTTTCAAGATAAAGGAAATTCAGCAATAAAACTATTTCATTTCCTTTGTTTCAGTCCATCTGCTCGCACAACGCTGACTGCGTGAATACAGCCGGCTCCTACCAGTGCAGGTGTCATGATGGATTCAGATCTGCGCCAGTTAATGACAAAGTAAGCTTTTAAAGAAACCAGCTACCAGTACTCTTAGTTTTGATTGTTTTCGAAACGATCAAACGTTTCGTAAGGCTCCATACATTACAGTACAGCGCCCCTGGCGGAAACGTGAAGGAACAATTGTAATGTATGGAGCTTTAGTAGTTTCATTACATTAGTTACAGTACAGATAGTTGAAGTAGTTCAACTATCTGTACTGTAAGTACATTAGTTACGAGACTACACCTTTTTTTTATTTTTTAGGTGTGTGTGGACGTGGACGAGTGTTCAGAAGCGCGAGCCGGTTCACTGTGCCAGCATCGCTGCAGCAACGTGTGGGGGAGCTACAGGTGCTTCTGTCACCGAGGGTACAGGCTGACTGCTGATAACAGGTTGGTCTCTCTATATTTACACTGTCATCTTCATTTTTGTGCCTCTATCACTAGGTACTTGAATTTGGGCCTCTATCACTACTTTATTTGGTTAAATGGCCAGTTCAGTGAATATTTTATGATTTTGATCATGTTTCAAAGGAAAGCTAAAGCACTAAGTTAAATTGTGTTTTAAACCCCTCACGCAAACAAGTGGCTGTCTGTGCAACGTGTCCCGAAATCCCAAACGGGATAACCCTTTTTTTTGGTTGAAATGTGATTTGATCTAGAGTGTTCTTCTTATTCATGAAAATCTGTTAAGACGCTTGAAAAAAAATATCAGGTTGTCAGGGTTTTTATTAATTTTTATTTTTGTCCAGAACATGTGCCGACGTGAACGAATGCGTCCAGTTCAAGTCAAAGATCCCATGCGTGGGCACCTGCCTCAACGAGCCGGGGAGCTACCGCTGCTCTTGTCCACCGGGGTACAGACTCTCAGAGGACAAACGAAGTTGTATTGGTGAGTTGAGTATAAAAGAAAATATTATGACGAACATTCTGTCCGGATGAGATCACTTTTACAACAGTTACACAATTTAAAAACTTTAACTTTAACGAATTTACATACCACTGGCTTTTCGGTGAAGGAAAACATCGTGAGGAAACCTGCATACGTCCGGAGAAGATATTCATAGCGTATGTGAATCCACCACCGCACTTGGCCAGCGTGGTGGAGTACAGTCTATTCACCCTTCGACCTTCAAAACTTTTTATATCTTTGTTTTTTTTTAGAACGAGAGTCATTGGCACTACCAGTTCTAAAAACAGGAACAAAAGAGAAAAGAAAGAGTTTTCTGAAAAAATTCACCTAGTCTGGTGCACCGACGATTAGCTGTACAATGCTGGTCAAAATGCTCCTATAAACTTTATGGCAGGCCGAAAGCCAAGAACTTATTCATCATCATCATGGTCAACCCGTATCGAACCATCGTGTATAGGCCTCATCTCCCTTGTGCCATTTTTCCCTGCATCGGACCTTATCTCATCCAGGAATGGTCCGTAATGGGTCGGACACCGTCTGTCCATCAGACTGATGGTCTGTCGACGTCGGAAGGACTTTTTACTAAGAAATAAAGAAACATTTAATCCATAGATATTGACGAGTGCGAGACCGGTGAGGCGTCCTGCCAGACCGGCATGCTGGGCGGCACCAGCCACGTCTGCTTCAACACTCGGGGCAGCTACCGCTGTCAGCGGATCACCTGCCCGCCTGGGTACCAGCTAGAGAGCAAGCAGTGAGTAGTCATTGACAGAATGCGAGACCGATGAAGCGTCTTACCGAACTAGCTTGTTAGGTGGCACCAGGCATGCCAAGTTTTAGTTTTCGTTAAGACTTATGTATATGAAACAGTTTTCTCCATTATTGTACGCCCCGTTTTTCTATCTCTACTATGTATTCTCTCCATCCTAAGGTTGCTTGTAAGAGATCGCTCTTAGCGATATGGCCGCCAGTTGTCGTACTAGATTTAAGTGCTTTAGATCCTTTTGCTTGTAATTTCTGGAGTGTACAATAAAGATTTTATGTATCTATATAAGTTAGTTAGTTAGTGAGTAGTTTACGTCTACCTAAATGTTTTTGATCCGTACATACGGCCAGGGAATGGAACAGACTGCCAGTTTCCATATTTCCAGATAGGTAATCTTCAGCTTTTCTAGGTCAGAGTGAATACTCGTAGGTATCTTCTTAGTCAGCGGGCGTCATCTTCGACCACATCGTAGCTTACCAACAGGCGAGGTCGGGGTCAAACGTGGACTTATATTTTATGATATGCGATACGATGTCCTCGAAATGATAAAACATTGTCCTGTAGAAATTCTGTGGCATTTAATTTAAATGAACTCAGATAAATTTGTCTCAAAATATTGATTGGTTTATTTTGGAAATAATTTGCTTATTAATCCCTACAATCGGGCGTCCAAGCACGTTTGTGTATTTTGAGTATTTGTATATCATGGCAGGTCTGACCGCCAGTTACTTTGATTATGTATGAAATTTACGTAATTTGACATGCATTTATTTCCATTATACAGATTTACCTACATAACTGTGTGGTGTGTTTCAACGACATACGTATTCTAGGCTTTTACTATGCTAGCAGCCCTGACACAGCGAAAAAAATCAGGTGTTCCATACATTTTGTCGAAATTCAATGAACTGTTTGTAAGACTACAGCTTTTTTTTTCGTGAGGTTGGTCCCGTAGTAAATAATTAATACTTCAAAAAAAAAACTAAAAAATCACGCTTTGTGGGTCAAAATCACGCCCAAAGGAGTCGGTTACAAACATACAAGTGAAGCTAATAAAAAGCATGTAAAATGGTGATAATGATGTGTGCTATGAAACCTTTTTGGCTTAGAATTTCCTTTCCTTTCAACCCTGTATACTTTAGTAACTTGGTGGTTTTGGTCTAGTATGTTTTATGTTTTGTACTTCATTTTGGATTCACCAATTACGAAAATAAAATTTAAGATGTAAATACTTGTTTATTTATACTATGAACAATAAAAAAAATATATATATTTATTTTTATTTATTTATTTATTCAATTCACAACAAAAACTTACAGTCTAAGACCAAAACGTTTTGCGCCAAACTTAAGAATAATAATAATAAGAATAACTAAGTATTTAACATAAATCGGGTAAATTATGAATACAATGCTGTAAAATTGCTCTGTACGAGGAAGAAAATAAATCAAAAACTGACTGGCGGGCAATCAGATCGTTGAGTAGTGTGAGTGCGTGGTGAGTAGGCGCGTGTCGCGAGGTATCCGTGATATATTATATAAATTATACATCGAAAATACCAATTCAGAAGTCGTTACATAGTGGCATTGCTTTCAGCCGCTGCACCAAAACGCAGCGCGTCTGCAGCCCCGGAGACTGGGAGTGCGCTCACCAGCCCACCACCATCTCGTACAACTTCATCACCTTTGTCTCCAATTTGTTCGTGCCGGAGTCCAATGTAAGTATTATAATTATGACTTATGACTTAACCCTTGTTTCAAATTCAAAGTACATATATTTAATTTGAATTTGTTTTTTTTTTTTTATTTATTTTTTTTATTTTTTTTTTTTTTATTATTTTTTTTTTAAAGAGGCGTGATAATATGTATGTGTATATTTAATTTGGAAAGGGTGCATCCATACTACTCGTATCGACACTAACCGGCGATTATGAGTATGAGATAACTCATCTTAGAAGTTAAGTTCCTTCCATTTGTTCAAAATGTATTATACGAGTACCTAGTAAATTTAGCAAAATGCTCTACATAATAGGTATGTCTAACAGAAAGATAATCAATTAAAAAAAAACCTCTATTTAATTATTTGTTTTTTTATCACAAGACATGGCTTTCGTAGTTCTTGAGGCATTTTACTCGTATCTAAGCAGGATTTCGTTAAGGGGAGGGGAAAATTTATTTTTCAAAAAACTCTGTATCCGCGCTTTAAAAGTAAATAATTAGAAGTAGTAAGTAAACATCTCTTCTGCCCCTCAGGTCAAGTTGTTCACGATGCGCGGCCCGACGTGGCCGTACGCCAAGATGAAGTTCGAGCTGCGGCTCCTGAGCACCAACGCGCCGCCCAGCGTCAAGGATAAGGCGGACATCAACGCTTTCTTGTGAGTATACGTTCTAAGAATGGTTTTTTATTAGCAGCCCCAGCGTTGGAATTATTATTGTATGAGCTCGCAACTTTCTACAACCCAGTCACAATATCTGTGCACCTCGCTGGAATGCGTATAGCCTTATATAGTCGCACTGTCGCACCGGGGAGTGCACGGTAAGGTAAGGTGACAGGGGAAGCGGGAGCCTCTCCCGCTTCCCCTGTCACCTTACCTGTCACCCTACCTGTCACCTGTCACCCGCTATAAGGCTATACGCATTCCAGCGAGGTGCACAGATATTGTGACCGGGTTATAACTACTATGCAATGCAACACTTGGTTCTGGACTAGTCATTTCTACGCCCCCCCTAAGTTCTGATGCCTCGGGGGAAGGGGTATCCTACTGAGCACCTCACAGTTCTAATTATAAATCTGTCAAGTTATCACTCACTTTTTTAAGAAGTAATACACACACACACACACACTTCTTTGATGCCAAATCCTAAAAAGTTCGATTTAGCCTTTTCCCTCTGATTTATATGAGATTCACTCTGTATGTTAGACATATTTATTGTAATAATTTATTGTCAAAAGGGAGTAAAATTTAGTTCATCATTATGAAAACATGAACAAGTTCTGTTCAACCAACCCGAAAATTACAATATTTTTTTTCTGTTCGTTAGAAAAAATAATATGCATAAATATTAAAGTTACCTATACATTTTTTTCCAGACTGGTCCAAACCGACAACGAAGCAGTAATGTCGCTAGTGAGACCGCTCGAAGGACCACAATCAATCGAACTAGAACTTTCCATGGAGCTCTACAGTCGGGACCAGTTCGGAGGGATCGCTATTGCTAAACTCTTCATATACGTGTCCGAGTTCGAGTTCTGAGCGAGACAGCAAGAGAGAAGAGAGTTAGTGTTCACGGTTTTCTTGAATTGAATTTTCATACATAAGATTTTGGGTCGGTGTCAAACAGTGATCAAAGCTAGCATAGCGCGAACGCGAATCTAGCAAGGTGCAGAAAGTTGTAGTAATTAGCGGATTTTATAACTCCCTTGAACGTTGAGAATGTTCAAACAAATAAAGTCATTGGTTATTATCAGGTGTTTGAACTCTATTTCAATGCAATTAGAGATCATTATAGTTAGTTCAAGGAGTTTCTTTTAGAGATTTTAAGAAACCCAAGTTTGGAATCTCGCTAGATTCGCGCTATTTCACTCTACTTTCGCGCTTACTGTTTGACTTCACCTTGAAGTATCCAATTAGTCTTGAAATTTGAAATTTAATTTCATTGCTTAGATATATTAACCGAATAGGTTTTTACCATATATTTTTATATTTAATTTACACTGCATTTTACTACATTCGCACTATTTTTTCTTCCGAAAATTTCCAACTACCTCAAATAAAAATTGTCAATCGTGAATAGCTAGTGAATTATTTATAAGAAAAACGTACATTTAGTATTTCTAGTATTTATTAATGTATAAAGCAAGAATTTAAAATTGTGCTTAAATATAAATAAAATGAGATCACAAACTTTTCTATTATTTTTTTATCACACACAGCCATAAATAAAATCGTTTTTAAAAGCTCGATTACAACTTCTTTGTATCTTTCGAAAAAAAAAAAAATGAATGGATCAGATTCCCTGCTAAGCGAGCGCGTGGTTTCGAGATGTTTTTGATTAAAATGAAATATTTCACTTCTAACTTAAAACTCAGTGGGACATTGCTCAAAGCTGTGTGTATCTTTAACTCCTACAGCTCTCTTTTTACACCTTAAGTTATTGTTATCAAAACTTCACTGTAATTTCTACAAAAAACATATTAGGTAACATCAAAAGTATAGAAAAGAGCATGTAATTGAGCTTTTAAAATATTTCCTTCCCTGTCAACTCCCAATAAATATTATCGGGACCAGCCCTTAGTCTTTTCCTTCTTCATTTGCTAAATTGTACTTTGATAATTGACTTACATTTTCTATCACTTGGCTTCTTGAACGCGAATTATCTCGATTTTCGTATTTTTTTGTCTATAATTAGATCATGAGTCATTTTCTAATTTAATCGTTAGAGACTTTGCAATAACGTCGAAGTTCATTTAGACATTATTCGACAAACTAACCAAAACCCGCACGGAACGCTTTTTTTTGTGCAAACCGCTAAAGCATGGAACTTTCTGCGTAAGTACTGTTCCTCGGTAAAATTAAATATAAATAGTATAATATAGTATAGTATAATAGTGAATCGGTTTCTTCTAAACGTGCGTGTACTATCGTCGACCACGTCATTGCTACTATAAACGGATATTAAAATAAAAATAAAATTTTCGAGGTAACTCGCGTTCGAGAAACCCAGGTAAATCTAATACATAAACTATTATAGCCGGGTCACATTATCTCGAGACCTCGCTAGAACGCGAACCTCCGCCCCGTTCTCCTTTCACCTCCCCGCGCTCGCCACGGCGCGTCAGTACGGTTAGCACTTTCGTTGCCGATACGCGTCGACTTGTTTTCGTGGTATATTTTTAAACATTTCATTGTTACGTTTGGACTTTTACGACGACGCCAGGTCTCGAGATAATGTGACCACGGGTTATAGGTACTATTAACGCCTACACATAAACTATTTTTCTACTTCAAAAAACAGACTAGAATTAAACAGCCTACTCGTGTGGATCTACTATATTAAGCACGGTGAGACACCCGTCCTGTGAAGCGATGGCTAGGGCTTTGCCCCCGTGCGCGCTGGCGACTCCGGTCACCTCCGCTGGAGCCCTGTATTCTGCTACCGCTTTGCCGTCCACTGTCCTGCAAAATGACGAGGTTTGAAAGGTGCATTTTGAAGCATAGGCGACTGAAGATGCAAAGCTACGATATCACTATAATTAATAAAATACATCACATCATTTGCCCTAATAATTAAGTCTTATTATTTTATATTATTTTTATTGCGATATTGAAACCCAAGTATAGTTGGCATCGCCCTTTCAGTGATGGGATGCTAGCACCTATAATAAACACAACATACAATTTAACCTAGGATTTTGTCCAACAGAGATTGAAGGAATATTTGTATTTCTGAATCTTTTGAATAGGCTATTTGACAGTATGAACAATAAAGTGCTAAATGCTGTTATCCACATTTATTATAATTTTTTAAAGGGATTTGCAATTATCCGACTTAAATATAATGGCTATTTTATTTTAAAACCCTTGTTAAAAAGTTATTAATTTCTCAATTATGTCACGTGATACAAAACGGTCAGGATTGGCTGAATGACGTCACAACACAGTAATGAGATCTGTCATTGTTGCAGTCTTACGATTTTTGATCTGTATATATAAGATTTTGAAATATTATCGTGAAAATTTGTGGTATTTTACAATCTTCATTGTATATTTTGGTATTCCACTCCGTCATGGATGTCAATTTTGTGAAAGCAGATAGCAGAAACTTGCCCAAAGTGGACGCAATCATGGTTGGAATGTTCTTCAAAAATAACTCCGATTTTTATTCTGCAGAGCTGAGAAATGTAAAAGCAGCAATGTAAGTATCATAAATATAACACTACGTAAGTAACCTTAATCCTGCGAAGGCGAAATAATAGTCTTTCTTTCAGTAGTAGTTTTTTAGGTTATAAAGAATAATGATCTAACTGACCATCATAAAATTGTATTCTAACCTCAAACAGTTTGTACCCATAAATTATGTTTCTTAATTACATTAGAGGTAAGTACTTACATCAAAGTGGTCCTCACAGAAGAAAACATTTGAATTAACCACTATATCATCAGGGCTCCTGCGAGCAAATTGTAACCACTTTTTACGCATTTTGGCATTCTTCGGCACATAAATAAACAATTTTTCTGGAGTTTTTATTGACGTATTGGTGCAGTTTGGCACTGCACACCATTTATAACTCATTTTCTTGTTAAACAGTAGAACGAAAGCAGTACCAAAGCACTTGGGAAAGACTTGAACTATTGAAGTGTGTTTTGATTACTGTGTTGTGACGTCACGGGGGGTAATGCCGCCATATTGCTCAAATTAACGTTTTAGCGGGATAATTAAACCATTCATTTTTAAGTTTGAATTTTTAATCGGAAAACATTACAGAATAAAAAATAACTATTTTTTGTGGGTTCCTTAGACACCACTAAATAATCTGAGATGGATTACAAAATCTTGTCAAATAGCCTATTGTTGATTCAGGATTCAGTGTATTAAGTCTTCGGCATTTTTAAAAATTGGCTGCTAAGCTTAATCCGCTGACTTTAGATTTCAGTCTGACAAGGCACGTCTCTTTTCGTTTTACAAACCAAAAAACAACCCACCTAAAAACCCTCAGCGTCTTCCTCCCGCTATGGTAATAAAACACGTAGTTGTCGTCCGAGCTGAACATGGTGATGATGGAGAACACCCCCTCCGCCGCGCGCGAGATGAGCGGCTGCACGGGCGCGCCGCGCTTCAGCTCGATGAGGTCGAGGCCGCCGCGCGTCGGCGCGCACAGACCCGTCTTACCGTCGCGGGTGCACGACCCGTTCCAGCGGGGGACGTGTCTGCACAAACATTACAGCTTTTGGGAGAATAAAGGGAAACGCGGATGATCGTCATGACATGACCGGTACCAACTTTTGCAAACCATCATGATGGGAAAAATATCGGGGAAGCGTAGGGTCGAAAGACGTAAGATGTCGTGGCTCCGTAACATCAGGGAGTGGACAGGAATTAAGACAGTAGAACAACTGTTCAGACTCGCGCTGGACAAAGATAATTTGAAGAAGCTGACTGCCGACCTTCAATAATGGAGAGGCACTTAAAGAAGAATAAGGATGATTATCTAAAATAATCTAAATTGTCTATTCATTAACCCTTAACGACTACATCGCTCCAGTAGGTAGGAAAGTCTGAACAGTGTGTCGTTGCGCTCTGCATTTATTGCTTACTTCTAATATTGATGTTGTGACACACACCGCTAATCTTCCCCCTTCACAAAAAACATTAAAACTAGCAAACAAATATTACAATATAAAAACCAAAGCCAATATTCCAAAACTATGGCAAAATTATTCGAAACCATTATGTTCAGGGCAACAAAACCGCTGTTGACAAGTGTTATGGGCCTTAGCTCTTAAATATTATATTAAATGGAAAAGAAGCCACACGAGCCACTTAATGATAAGTATTCACCGCCACCCATAGACATCTCTAATATTGTAATACAAGAAGCGTTGGAGAATTGAATCATATTTTCGTTGGAAGATCAGGATTTCTACATAAGTCTTTAATGGTAAGTAAACTTTTGCAATTATTTTTCCCTTCTCATCTTCCTCATATCTAGTTCGGCCTACCTGACAAGCCTTTTGGTCTTGATGTCCAATATCCCCGCCTTGTCGTTGCCTACCACGGCCACCCACAGCGGCTTGTGAGGGAGCGCCACTATCGCCTGCATGTCTTTTATACCGCTGTTCTTAATCGGAATCCTGAAATCAGGCAATCATTTTTACTTGTACATGACAAAAATTAAAGAAAATATCAAACTTCAAGTACAGTTTCTGGCATCATCATTTAGTCAGTCAGTCCGTGTTCTTTATTCTACTGCTATATTATGCCTCTCTTTTATTCCGCCATCTGCTTTGATCCTTTTTTTTTTTTTTTTTTGTTGACCCAGTGGAAATCCTTTATGGATACCCCTAACCCGGGGGAGCCGGGGTTATGTGGGAGTCTCCGCCCTGCGGCGGCATACCCACTAAAACCACTGGGAAGTTGACCTCATTACCTTGTGGCCGGGGGCAGCGGGGTTCCCTTTCGGAGTCTCCGCCACCCTCAGCCAGGGTCGGCCCTTCGGCCCCGTCTTCCGTGCGTCAAGAGAGGGACGGCCCTGGTCACCCAAGGCCGCCCCCAGACGTGTGGAGCCGGTGCAAGCCAGCGGAGAGCCCCCCGACCCTCCGCCAGTGGCCCCACTACGGAGAGGGAAGGAGGCGATTGATCGGATCGCCCCCTCCTCCCTCCCCGTCGTCTGCGCCGGAGCGGATCCTGCGGGAGTAATCCTCCCCGATCCGCCCCGCGGCCCCTTCTGCGACATTACCTCTTCGCAGAAGGAGACCACGGCCTGCCACGATCTCTCGCCGCCGAGCATGGCTTTCACCACGCCCGGCAACGAGCGATCCCCTCCTCCTTTCCTTGCACTCCCGACCGCGACCCACACGCGGCGAGGAGCACAAGGAAAGCCCCCCCTGATGGCATTGCTGCCACCAGCCAAGCGTGGAGCGCCGTATCCTCCAACGCTCCACACTCCACCACACACCATCCGCTGTGCCCTCTGCTAGTCAGAGGGACACGCGGACGGGCCCACCGTGTCGGGTTATTGGCCACCGTGCGGTACTACTGCATAAAAGCTATGCAGTAGTACCGCACGCTGTTGCCCAGGGTGCACCACGTGGAGGTTACCCGACCTAGCACCCCATCTGCTTTGATCCTGCGCCAATCGGACCCAGGTTCAATCCGCGACTGACAATACCACCGGTCATTAGTCATACGTCGTGACCTCGTGACAAAGAACTGAAATTTGCTTTATCATATATGTCACTGTATTAAAAGCTAGCTGTTCCCGCCACGCTTCGCTGTAGATAAAAAATATATAGCCTATGTTACTTTGGGATAGTGTAGCATTCGAATAGTGAAAGAATTTTTGAAATCGGTCCAGTAGTTTTTGAGTTTATTCCACACAAACATATAAAAATACAAATCTTTCCTCTTTATAATATTAGTATAGAAGTATAGATTTACCATCACAGCAAAGTATTCGTTTCAGACGGTGGAATAACTGCAAGAAGCGTTTAAGAAGCGTTGCGTTGCACAAACTTCAAGAAGCGGACAGCCAACCTTCATTAACGGAGGCACTTAGAGAAGAAGATTAGTTCTAAAATAGATATCCTGTAGTGAGTCCTATAGTGAGGATAATAGTACCAGCTGAAATGACCTGTGCAACCTCGCCCCAGTCCTAGCATGGAACACATGCAGGCAGTCCTTCCCCGCCTTGTCGGCGCCGGGCGCCGTGAGGTGGTGCTCGTCGGCCGACACCACGGCGGCGCGCCACCCCATGCCGCGGACCTCGTACTCGGCTGTGTAGATCTTTTCACCCTCTACCAACATGATAAACTAAATGCTAGATACTACGTCATCTACATAGTCACCGTTTGTGCTTTTTGTCCTTATGCTAAATTCCATAGTTGGGTAACTCTGGGTTACAGCTTGGGATAAAAGAAAAGAGACAAGATAAAAAGTTTGTTAGTTTAAACTTTGATGGATAAATCATTCCTCACTGCCAAGCTAGTACGACATTGCAATTTTATATATCTGATTAAAAAATATTTAACTGCTGATAAATTAAAAAATTGCTGTAACTAAAAATATAATAAGCTAACGACAACATTGTACTTCCATCCATGACAACAAGTTGAGTAATTTAAAACATATTTTGTTAAAAAAAAATGACACAAAAATATTTTCTGGTCTTGAAATAGAAATTGAAGTCAGAAACTTTTGCTTCGACCTTGGGCTTAGTACTTAGTAATTGCCAAATAGCTCTACGAAACGAAAAGTAACTCGCCTGGTATAGTCCTGGCCACTATATTGGCCACAGCGATGGTGTCGACGTTATCCGCAGCCTTCTGCATGGAGATCGTGATGAACTTGGTGCCGTTCTCGAGGAGAACCACTTGCTTCACGTTTTTCTGTTCCTCTTTGAAGATAACCTGAGAAATTAGTAGGTACTTACTAGCTTCTGAGGTGGCATATAGATTTTTAAATGTATTTGTATCGAGGTTTGAATGAATTAAACCTAGAACTCTTCTACTTTCGCGCATACGTACACAAGACGCACACATTGACAAATCAAAACTCCTCTAATCGTGGCACTGCAGAGCTTGTATACGTGTGCGCAAAAGTAGAAGAGTTCTTGGCTTCACCCATGTTTAAGGCAGGGCTCCATCTTGCTCTCTAGGTTTATCTGAGATCAATAAAAAATCATACTAAAATAAAACTATTGCATTTATAATATTAGTAGAACTTCAGTAAAATCTCAGGAGTCAGAACCTTCCTTCAGACTTCTGGAATACTAATTGGCAACAAAACTTCATATTTAATTCCAGATTCACGTCTTCTCACCTGTCTCTGCGATATATCCCAAATGAGCACATTCCCCGACTCCGCAGTGACCACATGCTCCCCTGACGGGGTCACGACCGCGTGGGTCACGATAGCCCCCAGCGGGGCATCAGCCAGCTGGGCCAGCAGCTTCCCAGTGCTGGTGTCCCACAAAGCCCAGCAGCTGCGGGTCACTGTTACTGCGATTTTGGTGTCGCGAGCTAAGCTGGAATGAAAATGATCTGGGTGAAGGGAAGGAAGATAACGTCAAGAATGAACAACTAGGCACTCTTTTGAGCTGAGTTCTAAGTGGATCAGCGGATTAATTGTCGGCCTGTTTGGTTCAGCGGTAATATAATTATGCGCTTTGTAAGCCAGAGGTCCCGGGTTCGATTCCCGGCCGGGCAGATGTTTGAATGATGAATTTAAATATCTGTTCTGGGTCTGGGTGTTAGTTGTCCTTGTCTTTGTGTGTGTTCCATGGCATCCCCGACACAGGATTTATTCCTAGTGGGGGAGCTATGAGTGTGAAACGTTTATTTATTTATTTATTTAATTGGGTTCTATCTATCAGTAATAAGCGTATATTGTGAAGTCTTTTCGAAATCCCAAGGGATCAATCACCACCGCTATTTGCAATTTTCTTTATATTACCAACTAGCTGTTTCCCGCAGTTTTACCCATGCGTCGATGATGAAAAGTAGTCTGTGTTAATCAGAAGAATAAGTTATCTCTATTCTAAATTTTATCAAAATCGATTTAATAGCTACGGAGATACGTGGTAACAAACATTTATACATGTACACAGAATTTTTGGCATTTAAAATATTAGAAGGATTTGTACGTTAAAGACATGGCATACAGGGTCCATTTCTCCTTACCTAATCATGTCAATCGGCAGCTCCTGCCGATCAATCTTGTGCACCTGCTCGAAGATGTTGTCGATGTTCCAGATCTTGACCGTTCGGTCGATCGAGGAAGTGATGACGTTGTTCCAGGAGCCCACCGTGAGGGGCTCCAGCTGGACAATCCTCCCGAAATGAGCATCCAGGACTTTGATCAGTTTTGTGGTTTCGAGGCTCCAGACGTAGAGGCTTTTTCTAAAATTGAAAGAGAGGGTTTATCTTGAGATATTGTGGCGATTGAATGGCAGGCTTTATGATATCACAAATCACATAGAGAGCCATCTCGTAATTTTGATTCCGTTAGGCGTGATACTGGCAACTGAATTTACCCAAAAAAGCTATTTTTACAATTTCTGGTTATTTTTCGCAATTAGCTTGGATTGGATAGTCTAAAATCCTGTATAGATGAACTGAAGTTTCAACGCAGCCTTTTTAATTTAGGCCCGAATAGTTCCATCGTTAATTGCTCTTGTATTTACCGATAGAACTATCGTAGAGCTTTTGTCAAATAAAGAGCAATTTTGTGCGTAGTTTTTGTAACTTTGGATACACGCCAGCATTCATAGATAGACATTAGACATGGATAAATAGATCTTACCTGACCCCAGCAACGGCGTATTTAAAGTTGTTACTGATCATAAAGGAGTTAGACAGGGTCATTTTGGTAGAGATATTTCGAATGGTGTGAGGTAACGGGAGGACGATGCCGCGGAGATGCTGGTCTTTTTCTGGCTCAGTGTCTTGTTTCTCCTCTTCCTGCAAAGATAAAAACGATAGGTCGTCAGAATAAAGCAAGGAGTCATTAACTGCAAAATCAGTGCCAGGGTGGACGCGACTTCAAGCGCAAACTTTTTCGACTCCTCGAAAAAGTTCACTGAGTGTGATTTAAACTAGTTGCAGTATCAGACTCAATAAAACGTGAGCATTCTCGTGTTATGAACCAAAAAAAGTGTAATTACTTAATTAACATAACTTATGAAAAAACTAGAATAATAAAAAACTAATTAAGCACACTTACTTCATCTTTTTCCTTTTTCTCTTCTTCTCCATTCTTCTTTTTAGTCTCGATGATATGGCCTCCTCTGGGGACGATGTTGTCAAAATCCCACACTACGAAACTGTACGTTGTGGTAGCTGCAACAAATAATAAATATTTAAGCTTACAAGGATTTAAGTTTCAACTGATTTTGTATCTACTTCATCATCATTAATATTTTTCAACTTACTACCGAGTATGTTTCCTTTTAAACGCAGCATTTTTTAGGGTCCTGTGTCAGTCTCATCTACTGCCATCCTACCATACCTAAGTTATTTTTATTTTTTCAGTCTTTTTTTGGGGTATAATTTTCAACTTTTTTTATGTTGAGACGAGCAAATCACCCGCCTGTTGTTAAACGTCGCGTTTGCCTATAACAGGTCTGCATCATCTAGAATTATGAACGCTTACAGTCCAATATTTTATTCAATATTTCGAGATCCTATCTATAGAGAATCCGGGGCTAGAAAGTTTACCCAATAGCATCCGATCCTTCTTTCCCCTTTTCAATTGCAGCATCGCTTCAGCAGTGTCAGTTTCTCGATGATGGAGTTCTTCCACTTTGAGCCAGCAGGTTTGTTCCACGTTCAGCTCGAATATTGTTATCTGGAAAAAGAGTCGTACCATTTTACACAATATTGTAATATGGGCTTTTTTCATAGCTTTATCAATTATTCCCATTGTAGAGGTAATGTATTATTATTACACATATTTATTTATTTTCTTAATTTTTAATTTTTTTACAATATAGAATATAAAAAACCATAATGTATATTATAAAAAACTTAAAAACTAGAGTGCCACCGGTAGCGGGGCAGGACCCAAGCATACCGGTGGTTAAAGCTGCAGAGTGAGGAACCTCATTCTGCAGCCTCATAATAGGTGCGCATGCAGTTCTCCTTTATTGTTTGCGTCTATTATTATGATTATTATTCATGTTATTACCCCGTTTCAGGACTACTGTTTTTCAGTATAGATTGATGGCAAAGTATGGCTTTCGAACCGCAATAGCGTTTATCTTTTGGTGTATAGGCACTACAGTCATCACTGACCTTGTCCTTTTCAGGTAAGCAGTTCCAACATAACGATATGGCATATCCACTGTAAAAAGGTGGCGACCGTATGAACCTTGCTGTACTGACAAATTAAAAACAGAGTTGTTCAGAGCAAGAGAGAGAGAGAGAGAGAGAGAGAGAGTTGTTGTCGTTGTCGTTGTTGTTGTGTGTTGTTGTTATTGGAATGTTAGGCTGCTAAAATTCAATAATTTTCAGCTATACCCTGACCTGGTACCCCCTCTCCGGGTCGCTAGTATACACCCTGGTCCAGTGCTTGTTCATGGCGAAGGCCCCCCGGCACCGCAGCGGCTGCATCCACACTCCGCCGGAACAGAACTGCAGCAGCATGCGGTCGTCCTCCAGGTCTCCGCTCCATTGGATCAGGAGGAAGTTCTCCAGATCACGGAACTCCATTGCTGATGATAAAAAAGAATTTGATGGATATTACCAAAAGTAACGTTATCCTTTGTAAATTATCAAAATTATAAGTAACTAGCTGATACCTGAGATTTTATAACCAGTGCGCTGCAGCTCGGGTTTTAGCTTCGCGAGTTTGGAAGAGGTAAACATGGCTTAGTGAGTTTGGAAGAGGTAAACAAACCTTGGATTTCAGCCTCACCCCCAAAATGAGTCTTAGACTATTGCAAACATTTGAAAATAAAACTGTCCAGTAGTTCTTAAGTGATGCGTTATCCGCTTACCAACAAAAAGCATTGCATCTCTGAATCTCACCACGATCAAAACACGATCCTATTTTCATCTTACCCCGATTTTATCTGGATAGTTAAATAATAACGTTTCACACTCATAGCTCCACTAGAATAACCTGTGTCGGGAATGCCATGGAACAGATATTTAAATTCATCATTCAATCATCTGCCCGGCCGGGAATCGAACCCGAGGCTTCTGGATATACTACCAATGAGCCAAATAGGCCAAGGTAGGTAGTTGAGATTAGGTTAGGTTTAGTACAACAAAAGTGAGAGAAGAACTCAAATCCAAAACAAAGCTCACTAAGTATCTCCCAGCTCCGATCATCATAGGGCTCCGTGCTGGGCGCCGGCTTGGTCTCCTCGAGCTCGCCGCGCATGCTGTACTGCACCCAGGAGTGCGGCCCGTAGATGAACATGTGGTGGTTGAGGACGTAGACGCCTCGGACTGTTTCTCCTGAGGATATTCAGTAGTGCTGGCATTCCAGAAGTATACATATTTATATTTCTATGTCTGAACTCTTTATAAGTATTTATTTGTTTGACACTTTCGACTCGAAGGACCACATTTTAAAATTAAGATGTGCGTAAAATTCATTCTAGAAAATTCGTTGAAAACATGTTGAAACAAAGAGAATGAATCTTTATAAGAGCTAGTAAATAAACTGTTGCTACTTCTCTGCTGCTTTACTTTTGCTTTAAGCAAGACCTCTTTTTTACGTTATGCTTTTCATTTTGTGGTATCAATAAAGAAACATTGTATTGTGTTGTACTGTACCCTCAAAACGGAATTAAAGTTCCTAGAACTTACCTTCGTCTAGAGGATTATCGATTGTGACGTATTCACTGGTCAGCATATTCAGAAGCATTGACTGTAAAAAACAAAGGAGTTAAAAAAATCTGGAAAAGGTATTTTCATTCAATTACAGATTCTTTTCATTTTCAATTAAATCCTGCGTTACCAAGTGTTGTGATTATCCTTTGGTCTGAAAATAAAATAAAATTGAGTTTAACAGATCCTGCTACCATTAAAGACTCTCCACCGTTTTTGCTTTTTATTATCTTGTTTCGAAAGTTTGATCTATAGGTTAATTACCACAGAATTGTTAGTAGAAGCAGCCGCCCACTTATTATCCGGGGACAGTTCCAGGTTCTGCATAATCCCTTCAAGTTGAGGACACAAGTCCCTCGCCAGGTCTGACGTGGAGAGGTCCCAGGATATGACGCGGCTAGATATGGAGACCACGTAGCGCTTGTCAGAGCTAAGACGGATGCCGAAGACTGCGAACTGGTGACCTTCGAGAGAGTACTGGAAAATAAGAGAAGCTGTTCTGATTGCTGGTCATCAAACAAGTCACACTGTTACTCGTTGGGATTTTTTTTTCAATCCAGTTACAATGTTACTCGTTGGAAATCTGGTGTGATTGCAAAGGTTTGGACTTCTAACTATTATGTGCATGCTAACTGGCCAGTTCTAGAAATTTGAGCTTCGTGGCGGTGATCCAAGGCCTCTGACAATATCGTAACCATATTACAATTATTGGACTCAATGAAGACATTATTCGTTATCATGATTATGCGTTTTGAGAGTCAATTGAAGGCATAAATTATAATTGACGACTGTTAAGAATGTTTTACGAATATTTTGCTGGATGCGGTAGGTATACCTATGTATAATAATTAGAAAATTGAACATTTTTCAATTTTCTGATTGATTTGCTTGTAGGTATAAATCATTTGGGAGGCAAATCAAGATGTCAGAGTAGGAGTTTATTTTATGTTGGTTTAATGGAAACTGGTCAAATGAGTCGAATAACACAAGCAGTCTGGAAAGTCAACTAAACGGCTAGCTAAATAATCATCAATACTGAGCAGCCTCATCAGCAAAATTCTACCTTCAAAGGTCCACCAGGAGTATGCAGGCAATGATGCGAAGGTAACAACGCACAGTGGTTCTTCCCCACATTGTGGCACTGTTTCAAAAGGGATGCTACTGCGGGATTAGTTGGAGCCTCAGGTAAGAGTCTGCCAACTAGCTGCGGGGCCAGCATGTCCGGATATTGGCCGAGGATGGCCCCACCCAGGCGGAGAGCGTCGGCTACTAGCATTAGCTCTCTGGAAGAAAATATAAAGATGGAAAAACTGAGCACGCTTAGGTATGCATATCGGGAGATACAAAGCTAAGTGATAAAAGTAGATGAGAAACTAATAGCAGACAAGCATTACATGAACGCTTAACAAGAGGACCGAGGCAGATGACACATTAAAAGAAAGAGGTGTATAGGTATACTGTACTCGTATACCGCACTGGTGGGAGATAGTCCCTGCCTTAGCCTCTATAATACAGTTTTTAGCAGTCTTGGAACTTCTATCGAACTATAATAGAAAATAACACTCATAATATATTGACAGCATCAGTTTTGAGAAGCGATACTATTGACAATTCTACTCTTACCTTACAGCATCCTTATTGACGTGCTGCTTAGCATCCTCAAAGTCAGCCAGCACTGCCTGCAGCGGGCAGCAGTTCAGCTTGGCGTGGAGCCACTCGTAGTTGAAGAGGACTTCGGCGTACAGGTCGGTGAGGCGCTTGGAGCGGACCAGGTGGAAGGGGAGCTCACCGAACTAGAAATATTGAGAATTAAGTCTCAGTAACTATATGCAGAATCCCTATCCAGTGAGTAAGTAAGTACTAACTAGTCAAGCGTTACAGTATCACCAACATTGGATAATGATGGCATGAGACTGATTAAAGTTTACGATGACACAATATTTTCAACGTTGTCATAACGGGAAATAGCTGTAGAAATACTGTTGGTAGAAAAGCCAAAAACTAAGTCAAACCAGAAAAAATCCAAGACTCTCAAATACGAATTTATGACGAATTGGACACTTTGTAGTTCCAAACAGATCTTTGCTTGACGTAATATTTTGATACATTGTATTAAATATTTTTTAAGTTTTACCTTTCTCAAGTTGTATCTTTTCATAGACCCATCTGCAGATGTGAAGACTAGCGGCTGAAGAGGCACTTTCCTATCAGCGACACCTTCCTTGTCAGCCAGGTTGAAGCGGTGCCGCTGGATCTCGGTGTACTTGAAAGGTTTGGGATTGCCGCCACCCCAAATACCTTAGAAAAGTAGGGAAGTTTTGACATGTAATCCATCAAAACTTACTCAAGTAATAGTTAGCGAACATGGAATGAAAATACGTGGAAAAGTATACCCAAGTAAATCAGTGATCATACAATGGGATCCATAAATTTTTAAGGCCATTTTTCGCCTCCGTTCCCCTAAATCACATGTCAGATTTTTCAAAATGTGTATTTTTGCACGCTTCTTAATTAGCTTCACTCATAATGTTTGTTTGTATGTTTGTAACCGACTCCTTTGAGCGCGATTTTGACCCACTTTAAACGGCCAGATTTCGTTCAAACTTTGTAGATATAATATATAGAGGACCGATGACAATACGTGCTTTATTGCGTTGAGACTTGATTTGATGGAATTAATGTGATTAATTAATGGACGGCCACCTATAAAAGTAAATGGCCAAATCATACCCAAGTAATAGTCAGCGATCATGGAGTGGAAGTACATGGCCATGTTCATGTTCTTGAAGTATCTCTCTCGCGCCGTGTCGCGGAACTGCCGGTGGTACCAGTTCATGACGGACACGCCGTCCGCCTCGCGCTCCGAGAGGTAGTTGGGGAGGTCGTTGCGGATTCTGAAAAGGATATAGTTCAGAAATACATCAGCATTAGGTGCTACTACACGATTGGAGGTTGGTCGTCAGGTAACCGCACTTCTTATCCTAAACCAGGGCCCAAGGCTGTGCCAAGCCTGATTGTGGCTAATGCTCTACTCTTAGTAAAACTTAGGGCAATTATTGAAAGTCTTTTAAGAATTTTAATCGTTATACTATCCAAGTATCCATACTGTTCGTCATCAAACCATCATATTACCACGGTGCCTCAATCTACCGTGACTGATTACCTAACCTACTGACCAAGAATGTTAACTGTTCTTTCACTATTGCTATTGTTACAGCTTTTTCAACTTTACCTGGTCCACAATAAAGGAGGTATTCTTCTGACCGGCGGCAAATGGTACTGGTAGACATCATCCAGCACCTTGTCATCTAATGATATCAAGTCTTCGAGCTCCGTCTCTGAGAGGCCGCTGCGAGCTGCTGTGATGTATGCTAGTGCGTGGAATACTAGCAGACGACCGTGCTAAGGAAGAATAAAAGAAAGAGGTTGCAACTGATTATTAGGTAACTAATATAGTAAGTTTGTATAGGCAGAGTGGCTAGCTCTGGTGTCAGACTTTTAGGCTACCTAAAGGCCTGTGACCTGGTATGGCAGTTGTTGTTTTCAGACCAACATCCGGGTATACAATTTAACGTATTATCCGACCCATGGCAGCACTTAGTTGTAAATGCCACTCGTGGTCACCCTTCCGATAACAGCCGTGTCATCTGTTGCTTAACATCGTTGATTGGTTATAAACACCTACTCAAGCTACGCTACGAGCGCAAGTAAGTTATTAAAATAATAATAACTAGAAAAGGGATAATAGTACCTGCTTCTCAATCCTTTCAAATAGCATCATGATGGAGTCCATGACAGTGGATGCCAAGTGCGTGTCAGTTGGCTTCGTGTAGCTCATCCATCTGCACACCTGATTATAAGAAAAATCAGAACAATTCATATGATTACAATTCATAGGAATGAATTAAGATTAAGAAAAGTAAGAGAAAAGATATAAAACAAAACGCAAATAAAATTGATTTTGCTAATCTACCGGATAAATACCTACACTGACAAAATTCTAAAGGAATTCTCACAGACAAAGATAAAACAATATTTATAGAATAATATCAGTATAGTATAGTATTTAGTAGGCGTTACCTCTGCAAACACTAATTTTACAAAGATAGGTAAAGAGCAGGCTCCAATCGCATTAGATACAAGACGCCACTGGTAATTTGACAAATCTCTCGCAGCTGATGCCATCCACAATCTGGAAGCAACCAATTTCATAAAATCAAACTATAAGTTACAGATTAGTATTAGTAATAAAATTAAAACGTCGCAAAAATATAACTGATGCTCCGTGATAGATATAAAATTGGTATTGGGTGTCTTCAAGTCAAGAGTGAATGGTTTCTTCAAGGCAAACGTGCTTCATTGCAAACCACCTCATCCCTCAGTCCATCAGACAAGATGGCGTTCAAATGCAAGCTTAATATAGAATAAAAAAACTACAATACCTAAGACCTTTCTCTTAGAAGAAAAATAAGACTTACTTCAAAACCTGCATAGCCAGATCCTCTCCTAAAGCTTTTACTTCTAAGAAGCTATCTTCAGAGTCAATCATCCGTCGGAGGACGTCATACTCTTTAGAAACTTCCGGGTTGGCCTCTTCACAAGCACATGTTACTATTATCTGAAGGAAATATTAAATTAAAAGCAGCAGTAGTATCTTTGTCAATATAAACTGTGCAAAGTAATGCTGAAAGTACAAGGTATCCATCGACGTGAAGAAAAGTTTTAATATCGATGTAGGTATCACAGTTCCAATAAAGTAAGTGTCAAAGAAGGAGAAAGACTAGAGTGGAAGCGATGAGATGAGAGCATTAGGTGCCCTATCTGTTTTGTGGTAATACGCTAGATAGGTCGACTTAAAATGTACCATCAGGTGAGCAAACTTCTGGACCCGAAACTCAGTCGTAAGTATAAAATAAAACAAATAAAACCATGTGTCAGTGTGTGTCGAAGAGATTGTTCTTAGGTTCGATAACATTATTTTGCGTCTACTCTATACAATACACATATATAAAAATATGTTTTACTGAGTTTGTAATTTTATTTTATGTTTGTACTTTCCTTTTATCTTTGTACTTTCTTTTCTTTTGTTATTTCAATTTTACCTTGCAATGTGGAGGCAACCTCGTCGGCAACCACGACACCTTGTTATTCTCAGTCCCGATCCCCGTGAGCTGGTCTACTGAGTCCAGGAACAGAAGCAGCGGCTGCTGCTGCGTGGCCATCGTGAGGAGTTGCTTGAAGTGCGCTGTTAGAGGCACCAGGTCGTCTGGGATCGACTCGAAGGGGAGTGCGAAGTTGTAGGAGATCTGGAAACGTATGATTACGTTACCCAAACTGTTAATGAAAGTTTAAAAGACGATAATGATAATGTCTGAAGCTATGAAATTGTTAGTTAAGGGTCTCTAAAGATTTGATCCTATTTGGAGGTTTTCAGAAGTAATTAAGTAATTTTGGTTTACCTTATTAAGAACCAATTAAAACTTTAAAAAGATTTGATGGGTAATCTTCAAACGGCTGAACAAATTTTCTTGATTATGGCTGAAGAAGAACACTGTCGATCAAGATGCCTTTTATGCAAAAAATACTAAATCAAATCGATTTAGCTCTTGTGCTTGCAACAGACAGCCTTCTGTTTGCGTCGGAGCCAGTTGGAGATCAAAAAATGGTAAAGTGGAATTTCGTTTTCGAATTTTACATTCGTTTACGTAATGGGTGCACCAAAATATTGATTCTATGATGATGATGGTGTCGATCTAACCGATTTCAGCCACAGCGACTTTTGCTTCTGTTATACCTCTATTGTGCTTAGCTAATATGCTCTTGCACAGGGTTACACGAGTATACAGAAAGGGATAAAAAATCAGCTGTTCCATACATTTTGTCGAGGGTCATTGACATTTTCCTATGCAACAGCTGATTTTTGTTTTCGCGAATTCTGGGTTGGTCCCATAGTAAAAATTGTTCATAATGATAGTACTATGAGCCCTTTTCGGCTTAGCATAAGCTTTCTGTATAACCCTGTATGGCTTATGTAGTCGATCACTGGTTCTACAATCACCTGCTGGCATATGGAAATGAGGGTAGGCGTCAGCGCGCTGGAGTCGGGCGTGGTCCCCAGGAACCGGATGATGTTGGTGGGGCGCACGTCCGCGAACCAGGTGTCGAGCGACGTGGCGGCGCTCTTCGCGAGGAGACTGGTTTTGCCACAACCACCTGGGGGCGACAGTTCTTTTTAACACGCTTTTATTAGCTTCACCTGTATGTTTGTAACCGACTCCTTTGAGCGCGTTTTTGACCCACTTTAAACGGTCAGATTTCTTTCAAACTTTGTAGATATATCGAGGACCGATGAGAATACACTAAACAAAGCGTGTTTTTTAGTTTTTTTAACTATTCATTTTTTTTTTAGTAACTGTAGCATTTGTAATAGATCTAAAACGTTTCCGCTGAAATGTCAATGCCAGTACAAACAGAATACTAGGTACTAGGCATGTAGGCACGAGTGTATTTTTGTGGTAACCAGGGGCGTTTGACTATAAAATTACTGGTGATAAAAGGCTTTGCAGTATGGTCACAACCATCTAACTTTTTGGGTGGATCTGATAATTTTCAATCTAGTTTTAAATAAATTATATCAAATTAATCGAAGTTGTTCCCAATTGATGGAAAGCTCAAGAAGGACGTTAAGAATATATCAGTAAAAAGCTGTTGTTTCAAATCATCAAAGTTTAACCTACATACTCGCAGTTATCTTTCATACCCTCTCCATACAGCACCACGGGCTTATCCGAAGTATTCTTCATATAGTTCTCAATGAACTCCAGGTCTGGTGCTCTCCCGTAGAATACTTTGACTGAGTTGTTGCAAGCATGGAGGTGCTGGAGAATCTCTGTTACGATCACACCTTGAGCACTGCTGTCTTCTTTGCGCATGGCTCTGGAATCAGAGAAGAATGATCAAGCTTATGAAACTAAATTTAAAATAGGCCGATCCCTGGCTTTGAAGGCTGACCACTCGATCTATATCTTCAAACTTACCTTTAAAATAGGCTTGCTTTAGAGCACTTGTGTCTGCTTGATATCATAAAATAATAATTATGGACTAAGACAAGGAACACTAGAAGTTTACCAGATGTTCTTGGAGCTCTATCAAGTATTCCAGTAGTAGTTTTTTATGCCATAGGTGGTAAACAAGCAAACGGGCCGCCTGATGGTAAGCGATCACCGTCGCCTAAGTACTAGTAGTGGTAGTTATTGGAAACTGTTACTCACCTGTCTACAAGTTTGATGATGTTCTTGTAGAAATGAGAGATGAAATGGTTCAGGTATTCTCCATGAGTTTCGTTGTCCAAACCTTCCCTGCCGATCCATTCTACTGTGTACCTGAAAACAGGAAAACAAACTGAAAACAAGCAAATTCATTTCGTAACTACTCGAATCTTCGACGGTCAAGGGTAAAAAAAGTGATTGAGACAACGTTATTTAGTTTTGTACAGTATGCGCAAATCTTTTTGCATCTCGGATATTAGTGCAAGTGGCTCCGTAGCACACGTTTTTAAGTGTCAGAGAGGCGTGTAGTGTAGAGTCTACATAGTGCGACTTGCGTCTATTCAATGGAAGAAAAGGTGTAGTAAAGTAATACGGAGTGTTTTTCTACACGACAAAGTGAATCACTTCTAGAAAACAAGTTTGCTAAATTCGAGTAAGAAAATACGTTTCGAATCTCCGTAGACAATTGATTACGTGAATAAATATTTTGTAAGGAGACTCGATTGTTTTTTCGAATTTAATAATATACTTGTGTTCTAGAAAATGTTAGCATTGACTTGTAAAGGAACCTTAAGGATTAGGTACTAAACCTTTCCGTTACACATTGTTTACATTTTTTTTTCTATTTTTTTCACAGAGCTCAAAATAATGTTCATGTAACACAACTCACTTCTGTATATTAGTAGTTTCAATCTTATTCGGCAGCCTCTCGTCTCTGAGATCAGCCAGCAGCTTGGATGCCTCATTGTCCAGGGACCTGTTGAGGATGTCCACGAAGTTGCTGGCCTTCTTCAGGTTTTGGAGGTTGATGTTGTTTATGTAGCGGACGTACGCAAGGCAGTGGTTTTTTGTGTTCTTCACGTTTAAGACTCCGTTGATTACTTCACGTTCCGTTACTGGAATTTTAATATATTTGATGAATTTAACCATTGGGATAATTGGTTTTGGTTAATTAATAAACATTATTTAAATCACAGCCGACACATAAATTTACTTATTTAAAATAGGACGAAAATGGAAATTTTGACAATGAAATGTTTTTCTTTTATGAATTCATTTTGTAATTTTTTCATCAATATTTTATGCTCAGAATGCTCAGATGGATGGTGGATGAAAGGCTTTTTTTCTTTTTTGATAGAATTTAAATTTATTTAAATATTATTTTTATCAGCTTAGTAAAATCACAATAAAATAGACAAAACTTTGCTCCTTACAATATTTTTCTGAATTTTTTCATCATAATCGATGAAAAGTTAGAAAAGACAAAGTTTGTTTCCAACAATGCTTACTTACCAGACATAAAGTAGTTATGCATGGTGTCTTTATCAATCTTCCCCGCGGTGAACAGCTGCAGGGACGCCTTCCGGAACAGCTTCTGCATCTTGCCGAGAGTGTCCCACCAGACAGCCTGGTCTTCCGCTTGGAGTTTGGGGACTCTCTGGAAATTAGTGGAAATAATACGAGGGACTCATTGGATGTGTAATCATTAATAGTACAAGAGTACAGTTTAGTTAGTGTTGTTATAGTCGTCAAAAATTATGAGGCCCGTTTTGACACTTGAGAAAGACCGTAGAATGTAACTTGGAACGCTTTTCGCGCATACTTTATGGTAGCATGCAATGTCAAATTATAACGAATCTCTCAAAAACAGTTACGTTCTCAGTCTTATTTTTTCAAATATTAGTGTTGTAACCAATTAATTACTGAATTTCACCAGCTTCATTCGATTTTAATAGTAATTAAATATTGATCAGCTGGATATCACCCTGGGGAGGTTTTGTGAATGATACCTTACTCGCATTTGAGTCTAAAAGTACAAAAGAATATCACGAAGAAATGGACGCAAATAAATTCACAGAGTGGATTACTACCTTTCGCTTTTTCTTATTTTTTTTGTGATTGAGTGAACTAAAAATATTAAATTAATAACAAATTTACCTTTCGTACCATTGTATCATTTCTACAATACTAAAGTTTAAGTTAAATTTTCTAATCAAAACCTTAATCCAATGAACTTACAATACATAATGAAATCGATCAAATACTCATACAAACTTGAATTGATTTATCGTGAACTCGTATCAAATACCGAGTCATATGGTAACATCACTAGTAACGTCGCGATGACTAATGTCAAAACGGGCTTCTTATTTTGTGTTGACTTATATCAATAGATAAATCTGAAGTTATTTCGATTTCCTGTGAAAGAGTATGGCGGATGTAATGTTGTTCAATTCTATCGTAGTTACCCCAAAAAGTGAAGGTTGGCTTGGAATTATCATCATCACTACACACTACTCAACCTTTAATCCTCCCACTGCTGGGATACAGGTCTACCCTCGAAGGGTGATTAGGCCATATTCCACCACGCTGGCCAAGTGCGGGTTGGTGGATTCACATACGCCTTTGAATTTCTTCTCCGGACGTATGCAGGTTTCTTCACGATGTTTTCCTTCACCGAAAAGCCAGTGGTATGTAAATTCGTACATAAGTCCCAAAGAACTCATTGGTACGAGTCGGGTTTTGAACCCGCCACCTCAAGAATGTGAAGCGGCTGTTTTCCCACTGAGCTACCACGGCCTCATCATCATCATGTCATGTCGGTATCATCATCATGGAAGTTTAATTGTCACAGTAGGTGTGAGATGTACGCCTTTAAATCTAAAGTGATGCAGTTGATTCTATCTCTAGAATTATCCGAGATCGTCTCTTTATAACATTAAACGCAAAGTCGTGAAAAATGAATTTGGAAAAAATGGATGCACAAACGTGAGTGGATAGATAGATAAACTCTTTATTGTTCACACCATAAATTACAAACAAAAGAATATAACACATAAAACTAGTGCGACAACTGGCGGCCTTATCGCTAAGAGCGATCTCTTCCAGGCAACCTTAGGATGGAGAGGATAGACAAAAAAATAGAAAAACGGGGTGTGCAATATTGAGTGGGTTGATCTATTCTGATAGATTATAAGTAATCTGGGTATTTTCAAGTTGAGAATGAATCGGTTCCTTTCTTCTAGACAAGTGTTCTCCATCGTTGACCGCATCATTGCTTACCATAAGAAAAAAAGGCGATTGAACGCTAGCCTATCAATGAACAAGAAAAGTACCTTATTGTTAAAATTAATCAAAATGGACGATATCGGCTGCAGCACCGACACTGGAGGCACCGCGTTCGAGTCCTTCTTGTACCACGTGTCGAGGAGGATGACGTCGACTCCTCCCGCCGCGAGCTCGTCTCGCAGCATTTGCAGCTCTGATGATAGCACGTACGTTGGGATCGGTCTGAGAAAGAGGGATAAACAACATTCTTTTAACAGGCCAAATCGCCGAATATGATAGAACCTATTTTTGTTACAATTAAACACGGGAATACTCACGTAAAAAATAAAACCACGAATGACGATTGTAATGTGTGAAAACCACGTAGTTTCCATAGTAAAATGATAGAACCTAGTTGATAACCGAATCAATAAAACGTGAGGTCTTGATTAAGTGTTTTAATTACCTATATAAAATACTATTTAAGGGACAGTCCGTGAAGCGCCGATATCTCGCTTGCAAATTTCACATTTTTGAAGTTATGAAATTACTGAACATAAGTAGTTTTGATAATATATAATATCAATAATATCACAAAATCAACAACTTCGAAGCAACTATCGATTTTTTATGGTTTTAATCAGTAATTTTAAGTAGCGGTTTGTCAAAGTCTGCTCCTTAACAGTTCCTTGCCAGTGGTTAAGTCTGATACAATTCCGGGCCAAATGGCTCACTAAAACTGACTTTGCTTAGCAACGCTGATTTTGATCTGCAGTTTTCTCATGAATATAACTAAGGCAAGACCACGTTCCGACACTATGTGACCAGGAACTGTCACGAATAATAATAATAGCTGCATTTGTAAATTATTAATGTAAACAACCCTACTATTATTTATTCTGTGGCACAACTCTCAGCGTTATAAACAGGTGCCAAAAGCTGGCCGCAGGGCGCTTAGGAAACAGTTTCTGCCTAGTTTAGGGTCCTACGGACCTAAGACATATTAAACTAACAGTCCTACGAACAGTTGACATCGCGAGAACCTTTTTGCAACCATCAGTGGTTTATCTCGACAACCTCTTGGCTGATTTTAATTAAGTATATTCGAAATTCTTGCTTAGAATTAATGTACTTCTGCCAAATTTTATCAAAATGGGCTGGTCAATGGTGCTGCAGCAAATGTCCCTCCTTTTTTAGGAAAAAACAAATCAATCAAAAATCCCGACGACAAAAAAAACTATGAAATTGTTGAACTTGTATACCAACCAAGTTTCGCCGAGATTTGTTGAGAAATGTGACCTGTACTGTACGCGAGTGCCAACATACGAGTTCGAACATCCGGACAGATGAAAGCAAATTTGGCTAGTCGTTGCATAGACGCTTCGCTCGCTCGGTCAATAAGAGCAGAGAAATCTACTTAAAGATGGTGCAAAAGTATAGAAGTATTTTAGGAGTGGGTCTGCACACCTAAAAGACTAGATGACAGCAGCCCAAGATCGCGAAAAGTGGGGGGACGGTAGGGAGGCCTTTGGCCTGCAGTGGGACACTAATGGATCAATACAATAGAATAATAATAAAACGAAACAGACCTATATCCATACTTCTGCCCCAAGAAGACCACAAAGTTGGGCCCCATGGAGAGCCGCTGACAGTTCTTGATCTCTCGCATGCATAGCTCAGTGGTCATGTGGTCGTCCGTCGCCTCGTCTCGCACGCCCCATCGCATGTCCACCACCTGGCGATGGAGTAAATTAGTTACAAAATATTTTAGCTTTTATTGCATTGTCATCGGAGTCACTCACGTATAACAAACTTCAGCTCAATCGGGCATTGGGAAGTGGTTCAAAATTGAGTTGCGAGATTCCACCCGAACAAACATAGTTACATGTAGTTAGTTACATACATACTCAGCAAGGTAAATAAAAGCTTTTAAAATTTATACTTAGGTAACTAGCGGCTCGTCCCGGCTTCGCACGGGTAGACACTATAAATTGAGATGTGAGCTATCCTATCTGTTAAGTTAGATTGAACTGCACACGGTGTGCAAATTTGATTGAAATCGGTTAAGTAGTTTAGGAGTCTATAGCGGACAAACAACGTGACACGTAATTTATCTATACTAATAATACGAGTATTATAAAGAGGAAAGATTTGTATTTTTGTATTTTTGGATGTTTGTGTGGAATAAACTCAAAAACTACTGGACCGATTTCAATAATTCTTTCACCATTCGAATGCTACATTATCCCAAAGTAACATAGGCTATTTTTTTATTTATTTTTTTTATCCACAGCAAAGCGTGGCAGGGAAGGAACAGCTAGTATAATAAAGTAATCTTGTGTAGCAAACACAAGGTATAACGGAAATGTGTGATACCTACTTAAGGGTGTTCTTCAACATACTTACTATGGGACCAATCCGGAATTTGCGGAAAAAATCAGCTGTTCCATATATTTTGTCGAGTGTCAATGGCATTTTTTTATGGAACAGCAGATTGCTTTTTCGCGAATTCCAGGTTGACCCCATTGTAAAAATTGTTCATAATGACGAGTATCTACTACGAGCCCTTTTTCATCTTAGATATACCTTTTCCATAAACCCTGTATAGTACGAATTGTCTATTTTTCATTCCGGAAAATACGCGAATGAAACCGTTGTACCTACGTAGAAAACAGTTAATTTAGGATCTCTCATTGTCAGACATGTATATCACAACTAGCTGACCCGGCAAACGTTGTTTTGCCATATAAATTAATAGGGGTTGGTGATAGAAGGGTGAAAATTTAGGGTTGTATGTATTTTTTAACGCCAAATTATAAAAAAAATAAAAATTTTGTCCAAAAAATAAAATAAATGTTAGGGGTACAACCCTTATCACTTAGGGGTATGAAAAATAGATAGTAGCCGATTCTCAGACCTACTGAATATGCATATAAAATTTCATCAAAATCGGTCAAGCCGTTTCGGAGGAGTATGGGAACGAACATTGTGACACGAGAATTTTATAATTTATCGTCTCAAAGTTGGACATTAACTGTAGTAACATCACTCAAAGTTCAAAATACAGAACAGTATGTTGATTAGAGTCCTATTCCAATTATAAAAGGCTACATAAAGTCTATTTCCGACCATTACTTGAACTCATAACGTCAACAAACTATTTGCTGGTTAAGCGACTTACACAATACTGAGTTAGCCGCGGGTCTTATAGTGTAAGCGGGGTGGAAGTAGTAATCGTGTGTCGTCCCGCTCGCTCGTATGGCGAGAGTAAGTAAGCGCGAGCGGGATGGCGTGCGATTAAAATTGATACACAAGACCCTGTGTCGATTAATCGATATGAATTAAACTGACGATAACTGCTCTACTTATCAGAAATTTACTGTATCTGGAGGCTTAAGAAGTCCCAAGTTCTAAAGAAAATATTGTTTCAATTTTCATCGTGTGCCATCGAAAATTTTGCTAGAAATATTGCCCTTCCAGAACACTGTAATATGTATGTAATATATGTTTTGAATTTTTAATTAATTAATGAATGACGCCTAAAATAAATAAATTAATTTTTAGTTATATTTGCACATTAGGTACCGCTTGGAAGTTAAGTAACTGACAAAAATTACGGCTTGCTGGTAACTATTCATTTTTAGTCGCGAGTGTGCCTCCGCCCTTATAAGTACAGGATCATTGCACTAGCTTCCGTCGCCTGAAATAACGTAGTAACAGCTAACTAGTAATGTTTACGAATAACGCCCCTCGTCTATTTGGGGAGTGCAGGAAGGCAGGTTGCTAACCCTTGCCTATTGACATAAGATCCTACTATATTATAAATATTTTATGTATGGATGTCAAAGTTTATGTTTGGATGTTTGTAACTCAACTGTGCGAAAACGGCTGAACAGATTTGAATGAAATTTGGTATGAGGCTATATATTTTTAGTTCCAGAAAATGAGAAAAACCGCGAGGCGCTAGTCTTTCTAATATTATAAATGTCAAAGTTTGTATATAGGGATGTTAGTATGTTTGTTACTCGCTCACTCAAAAACGACTGAACGGATTTGGATGAAATTTGGTATGGAAGTAGCCTACACTCTAGGTAGATTCTAGATTAACATATAGACTAGTTGTAATAGTAAAATACAGAAACCTGGGAACCACTTTTGTATTATTGAAAAAACTTAAATACTCCACATTGCCTTGTAAAACAAAACGAAATAAGCAATAATATAAAAGCTTGTAATAAAAGATAAATATTCCCAACTTTAGCGACAGGACTGTCACTTTCCGTGTTATAATACTTTCAGAGAATTTTCTTAAAAAGAACGCTACATTTCGGTTTCAAAGAAGTGAAAAATCCGTACGCTTTCGGAGAAGTTTGTCAAAAGTAGACCGCAATATTTAAATTCACTTCGTTTCCCGAAAGAGCCGGGATTTCGGGATTATGAAACCGAATCAAAGGACGGTGTTAAGGTGAGAATCGTAGATCAGTGTGCCTAGCATTAATTCTGGCGTCAAATACGTAGCGAGAACTAGATAAGATAGACAAATGTATGAACCATTGAACCATTGGAAACGGCAAACGTTCTACATTTTGCTATCGAATTTTCGCTACGAGAATTTCAGTCATTAATAACACGCTTTTATTATTAGTTTCAGTTTCACCTGTATGTATGTAACCGACCCTTTTGGACTCGATTTTGCCCTACTTTGAACGATCAGATTTAATTCAAACTTTGCACAGTTAAAGATCGGTCACAATGCGTGTTTTTTAGTTTTTTAAACCATGTATATTTTTTTTTCTCAGTCATTATTCATTTTTGTCAGAACTTATGCTAGGCCTACTTATAGATGTTTAATGTAAAGAATCATGTAGTTAAACTCTTTGAGAAAAATATGTTATTACTGCAACTCAGTGTGTAGATCATATCATCAAAAAAACTTTTAAAAACCTCACTTAAAAAACAAAAAATAATAATAATAAGAAGTCCCACTTGATCGTATAACATACCAGTTACCGGCATTGTATTATTTCTAATCCAAAACTTAATACAACGATTTGGCTTACGTCATTTCATAATACGATTCTGATAACCTATCAAAAACTCCATTTACATTATAAACGTTTTTTACGTAATGACTAACGATGAACTCACTGCTATGTTCTAAAAAATAGAAAAAAAAAACTTCGCGCCAAAACTTAAAAAAAAATCTCCAAAAAGTTTCGAGCACCAAAAAGGTATGTAGAATAAAAATAAATCCAACTCGACGCAATATCCTTGCCCTTAAGCCAAATGAAGATTTGAACAGGGATCGGCGGAAGGCATCCATTTTTATGGCAACACAAAAATACGAGCTTCAGTTGAAAATTCGTGGAAACCTCAATGTTTTATTGATTTTGAAACGTACCTCGGGCTATTTGACTGGCGCTTTGATGAGGATTTAAATGATATTTTATTCAAATGTTTTTATTCATTGAAGGGTTGCGTTTGATCGCCTTCTCGCCTGATGGTAGGCAATGATGCGGTCGACGATTGAGCTCGCGTGTATGAGAAGTAAGTGAAAAGTAAATAACCTACTTACCTACTTTTGTTCTACAATGTCTAAATAATTTAACATAAGCTGCACTCAGCGGTTACCTACGTTATCTTACAGGACCAATAATTTTTCCGAAGCAAAAAGAATAAGTACCTACTTACTATAAACAGTATCTTCTCTCGTTTGTCTCAAATCATCATAAGATTATAGCATTCTTATTCCATAGAAAATGTATAAAAATTAGTTTTCGTTAACATCAGATAATTAAACCTTTCCCGCTCGTTTTTCCCATTTTTTATCGAGTATGTACGTGACAAAGATATTATAGTTTTTGTACTACGACACGCTAGGCTGGCTACGTCACATTGGTCACCTCTTTAAAACCACGTTCACAATTAGTTACGCAGCTAAATCTACGTAGATACTAGATGCCTATACCACCAACACCGGTACAAACATATCTCTCAAAAAACTTCAACCGTTTTTACCAAACCACCCAAACACACAATTTGTCAAAGAGTTTTTAAGCTTTCTTTCGTTTTTATGGTTTTTTTTTCTTTCTTCTAAATTTATCACTTTGTTTAAATGTTAAAATATAAGTACAATATTGTAAATTCTTACATCGGAGGTGGGCGTTGCTACCCTTGTTTTTTAACTTCTGCGAGTAGCATTATTTTTTCTTGTTTTTAGCCAGTAAGTTTTTGTACGAATAAAGAATTTGAATCACGATGTACTCTAAAATATCTTTCCCACATCAAACTACAGTTACCCTTAATGCCACGTCACGATGACTTTCCAGAAGTTATTGCTACTCTGTTTCCTCAAGAAACTTCTCAATGACGCCGACCAATATTTTTTTCTGAGACTCCATTCAGATTTGGTAATCTAGCTTGATTTGATGAGTCCAAAGTTTCAAAAGCCAGTGCATTGGCCCTCGGTGCTTACTCACTTTATAGTGATGAAACTGCTACGGTAATGTTTCATCAGCAAATGACAAAATAAATATAATTATTTTTACAAAACAAAAAAACAAAAACCGACTTCAAAAGACGTCGGTCTTTATTCGGTCGTATTGAGTTATTCATCTATTTGTCGCACACGTACTTAATGCAAATTTAAGACTTATATGGTTTTCTCATGGACACCATTATCAGAACTGGACTAAATTTGGGACCACACGGGAAGCGTCAGCTTTCTACTAAAAAAAGAATCATCAAAATCGATTCACCCAGTCAAAAGTTATGAGGTAACAAACATAAAAAAAACATATAGTCGAATTGATAACCTCCTCCTTTTTTGAAGTCGGTTAATAAAAATGACTTTATTCATATGAGCTCTTATACTATAATCGCTGTTTAGCAATTGCTAAGAGTGATAAATTTGTATCATCAAAAGTTAAATGAGACATTTAACTTGTGCATAATTATACCTAGAAAAATGTACTCGTAGTGCGCAGTATACTAACTAAAGCCACTTAAGTTTTAGAAAACTTTACAAGTGTATATTATATATATGCAACCTTTAATCCTCCCACTGCTGGGATACAGGTCTACCCTCGAAGGGTGATTAGGCCGTATTCCACCACGCTGGCCAAGTGCGGGTTGCTGGATTCACATACGCCATTGAATTTCTTCTCCGGACATATGCAGGTTTCCTCACGATGTTTTCCTTCACGGAAAAGCCAGTGGTATGTAAATTCGTACATAAGTCCCAAAGAACTCATTGGTATGAGTCTGGGTCTGAACCCGCCACCTCAGGAATGCAAAGCGGCTGTTCTCCCATTGAGCTACCACGGCTATCAACTTTATTTAAAAGTAAGAAAACTATATAAGTAAGACCCTTTATTAAAGAAAGAGTGTGCTTCAATTTAGTATTGTCTGTTTGTATTGGTCATATATATCCTGCATATGTCCGGAGAAAAAATTCAATGGCGTATGTGAATCCACCAACCCGCACTTGGCCTGGTGGAACCCGTGGCGGAATACGGCCTAATCACCCTTCGAGGGTAGACCTGTATCCCAGTAGTGGGAGGATTCAAGGTTGCATATGATGATGATTGGTCATAAATAGCCAGCGCAGTGGTTGCCAAACTATAGACTTGCTTGAACTATAGGCTTGTGTTTTGGGCGCCCAAAATGTTTACTATTCCATTGTAAATCGTGAAATTATCTGAAAAGTTCTCTAGAGGTAGATTCTTGGAAGTTCAAACTTTGATTTTCACATCTATATTCCAATGGACTTTTAACCCGTCCGCATCGTCATCTATGATTTGTGATTTGTAGTACGAACTATTCATAGATAAGTAGGTAGATTATCTTTTATTTTTCTATGTACAAAATATCTGTTTATGTTATCTGTTATATAAAACAACATGACAAAACATACAAACAACCTGTTTACAAATCGAAACAAAATGTAAACTAATTAACATACAAATAATGATCGATTCGAGCACGCCTGTTTGAATCAACTTTGCAAGCATTGGAAAGCAGTTACTTTACGAAGTTATTTTGACAATGGTAACCCAGAAACGATGCGAGGCATTTCAACTTGGGGTTTAATTAATTGTTTTTCTTTGGCGTAGCTTTGCGGTGCTTATTTTACTTAGCGGTTTCTTTTTGGTTCAAAATTTAACTCAAGGTATTTTGTTTGGAGACATTTTTTAAGATTCATGATAATATGATTTATATTATTACTAGCTGACCCGGCAGACTTCGTACTGCCATAAGTTTGTATGGGAAAAAGAAAAGGGCTGTTTTTAGGGTTTTTCAATATTTCTGAGAGATTTTCTTAATATTTTTTTCCGTAAGAACCTTCTCCTAATAATAACAAATACAACAAAAAAAGAATTAGTGAAATCGGTCCAGCCATTCACGCGTGATGCCGTGACCAAGGAAAACGGGTTTCATTTTTATATATATAGATATAAATTAATATATTAGGTATACATTTTATTTTGGGATACATTTAGATTGTGCCGGGCCTAGGTTTGTTCTAGGTTTTTTGAGAAAACGAATATAAGAAGTTTTCTTTCTTAAAAAAAAATATTCAGAAAACTAAAAAATACCTGAAACACGATGGTGTCAAAGAGTGATGTGATATATTTTTAGAGTTCTGAAATTCTGAACCAATATGGAAAGAACAAGTAGTCGTGGTAGCTCAATGGGAGAACAGCCGCTTCGCATTCTTGAGGTGGCGGGTTCAAACTACTTCAAACCCCGACTCGTACCAATGAGTTCTTTAGGACTTATGTACGAATTTACATACCACTGGCTTTTCGGTGAAGGAAAACATCGTGAGGAAACCTGCATATGTCCGGAGAAGAAATTCAATGGCGTATGTGAATCCACCAACCCGCACTTGGCCAGCGTGGTGGAATACGGCCTAATCACCCTCCGAGGGTAGACCTGTATCCCAGCAGTGGGAGGATTAAAGGTTGCATATATATGGAAAGAACCCTGATGGTGAGAGTCCGATGCCTGTCTGTCTATCCGTTTGTACAGTATGTCACAGCCAATTATTTTATCCTTACCTGGAACTCAAGCCCATGCTTCTCCCTGCAGTAGTCTTTGATCTTGGGATAACATTTCGCCATCAAGGTGTTGCGCTCCATTGTTGTATCTGTGGAAAATAGGCCACCATCATCATCATCATCATCATCAGCCAACGATAACAGATCTATAGCCAAACCGTTTATCTTAGTCCTCGCCTGCGCGGTACAGAGGCGCGGAGGTATGACGGCGCGAGGGACTGAGAGGCCTATTCTTAATATATAATATATAAATCTCGTGTCACAATGTTTGTCCTCAATGGACTCCTAAACCACTTAACCGATTATAATAAAATTCGCACACCATGTGCAGTTCGATCCAACTTGAGAGATAGGATAGTTTAAATCTCAAATTATAGTCGCAATTTTAATTTATTGCAAATTATATAAATACTGATAATTTTTACTATAAATTGACAAGTTAGCATCAACATACTACGGTTGCTATAGTTACGCAATGGCTTTTGACAGGACAACGTCTGTCGAGTCAGCTAGTATTATATAAATTACGTGTCACGTTGTTTGTCCGCTATAGACTCCTAAACTACTTAACCAATTTCAATCAAATTTGCACACCGTGTGCAGTTCGATCTAACAAAGGAGATAGGATAGCTCACATCTCAATTTATAGTAAAAAAAAACATGAAAAATTAGAAAATTTAAAAATACTTAAACCATAATTTAGCGCTTTGGACAATGTAAACTTTTTTAATTTAACTTTTGACATTTGACATAGAATTGGCGCAATGGCTTTTTTACCAATTCGAATTAAATAGTCATCGTTAAGACAGGACAACGTCTGTCGAGTCAGCTAGTAATATATAATACATTAACTAGGCCAATTCGAAAGAAAACAGTTTGCTATTAGATTTGGAAAAAATCGAAAATAAATAACATTTCACACTCATAGCTCCCCACTAGGATACCCTGTGTCAGGAGCTCAGGACACACACAAATACAAGGATAACTATCACCCAGACCCAGAGCAGATATTTAAATTCATCATTCAAACATCAGCCCAGCCGGGAATCGAACCTGGGACGGGCTTATAAGACGGATATACTACCACTGAGCCAACCAGGTCGTCTAATTCTAAATGTTTTAGGTATTCCTCGAAGGAAATTCAATAACAAGCTTCGATCGAAAGACAATGAAACTAAACCAAGCAATTAAAGTGTCGAGGAGGTGCGGCATACAAACGGCCATGACGAAGTCAACTCTATACTCATACAGGGTTGTACAGAGAGGGTATGCTAAGCCGAAAAGTGCTCATAGTACTCATCATTATAAACAACTTTTACTATGGAACCAACCCAGAATTCGCAAAAAAAAAATCAGATGTTTTCATAGAAAAATGTCAGTGACACTAGATAAAATGTATGCAACAGCTGACTTTTTTCTTGAATTTTGGGTTGGTCCAATAGTAAAAGTTGTTTACAATGATAAGTACAATGACCCCCTTTCGGCTTAGCATACCCTTTCCTTACAGCCCTGTATACTTATGTAGCACATAAGATTTATAATTTTTGTCAAGTCAAAACAAACTGCTTTAACTACCGCTGTTATCAGCTCCTTTATCACTAAAGTAAAGAAGCCTTCACGATAATGCAGTAGGGTGTGTTCACACTACCGCAGTGCTAGCACGCTCGTATGAAACAGCTTTATATCACGCGATGGTCTAGAAATAGTCTCGATAGTCATATTCTGAGCTTGCGTGCTACATCTTCGACCACAGCTATCAGTCAAGGCGAAGGTTAAAGCTATTTCTTCTGTGGTTAAAAGTCAAAGATGTAGTTAAACCACAAATCTATCGTCAAGCATATAATATGGGTGTCTTCAAGTCGCGAGTGAATCGGTTTCTTCTAGACGCGTCCTCCATCGTAGACCGCATCATTGCTTACCATCAGGCGAGATGGCGGTCAAACGCTAATAGGCGTGACGAAAGATTTTAAAATCCTCTTCCATAATGTGAGTACACATTTACTATTTACAAAAAAGCCTTTATTTCGGTAATAAACTTAAGTTTAACGAAGTTTGAAGCCATTTTTCACATATTTTTTCAACAGTGCCCGAAAACAGCTTGCTTGTGTCATGGCGTCGATTTGACGTCACGGCTAGTAAATATGTTATTGTGTCTATGCGTGATGAGCGGCGGATGACCTGAGTTCACTGAGGCGTGACGTCATACACTGTGATTGTTGTTTCTGACAAGATGGCCGATTGCTGTATTTTAATGTTTTAATTTATTGAAAATCTTAATAATCTGTTTTTTTAAAATAAAACTAAACATGTGTTTTAAATTTGTATAATCTGGCTAGTCCCCTGTAAGCATTGAATCGGCGATTTTTTGATACTGTCGTCATGCCTATTACTGAAGAAAAAGCACCAAAGGGTGTTTTCCGACAGTCGCATTTGAGACCCAGTTCCCATTTCATCCCAGTTGAATATATCTTTGATCTCAAAGTTTCGTTTGAAATCTAATTCTCCATCTCTATCATCCTGAATGTGTATGACGGAGACGGAGAGTGTAGTTTTTTTCTCAACGTTTGTACTCTTTCTCAAAAGAATTGCGAAAATGGAAAATGTGAAAAAATGGAAATTACGGACAAAAACCTTGAGCGCAAGTACCTAACTTAATAAATACGGTTGTTACGAAATAACCAAGTTATTTATTATCAAAAAATCATTCTTATACAATACAAAAGCTATTCAGCTTCAGTATCATTTATTAAATTCAATTTTCTTCACAAAAACACGAAAAATGTGGGCTTAAATTAAATTCTTCAATAATCGACCAGTATCTGATAAGGCTTAATTAAAAGTTGTTCAATCCACCCCTGCGCGATACCACCCTGGTACAGAATAGGGAAGATCACATATGGAGAACTTCTTGATTTTCGTAGGTAGGTACTCTTTGTACAACTCTGTATAGTAAACTCTTTGTGAGAAAATGGATTTGCATCTGTAACCAAGCATCTGGTTGACTGCTCTAAATTTAATAATATAATAATTAATAATCCGAAAAGCCTCGACCAACATCTCAAGAGGCTCTCGCTAGACGGTTGGCTCAAGGGTCAGATGCAGAAGGCAGTGGTCCTCGACACGGCACGAATCGTCCGGAGGTTCCTGTCTCTGCAGCCCTAACCACCGGTAGCTTGGGCCCTGCCCCGCTGCCGGTGGCAGCCTAGTTTTTAAGTTTTTTATAATATACTAGCTGACTCGACAGACGTTGTCCTGTCAAAAGCCATTGCGTCAATTCTATGTCAAATATTGCGTAACTATAGCAACCGTAGTATGTTGATGCTAACTTGTCAATTTATAGTAAAAATTATCAGTATATAGTATATAATTTGCAATAAATTAAAATTGCGACTATAATTTGAGATTTAAACTATCCTATCTCTCAAGTTGGATCGAACTGCACATGGTGTGCGAATTTTATTATAATCGGTTAAGTGGTTTAGGAGTCCATTGAGGACAAACATTGTGACACGAGATTTATATTTAATAAGATTATTATTTTTTATTTTGTATTGTAAAAAAAAATAAAAAACTAAGACCATAAATATATATACGTAAATAATAATTAATACTCGTAATCTAATAATATACGTGTCCTTTTCGTAGCGATCTATTAGATAAAGACTTATCATAATACTTATTATAATATAGAAAGTACATAATCATCTAAATTTTGTCACTAATAAGAGATTAGAGGCACGGGTAGATACCTCAAGGTTTTTATTTTCCATTTAACGCTTGACACTGGTCGATGCGCTTTGTCGAAACAGTTTGTAAATTAAAAATGGGCCTCTGACAGTTTTTTTTGCATGACCCGGTATCATCAAAATGCCGGATGATTTAACGGTTCCACCTTTCTCACTCGAACTGCAGAGATGTAGAACTGATTTCTGGCGTCAGTCTTTCCGCAAAAGTACAACTCGTGGGTCTTTAAAAGAAAAGTGATTTTTTTTTATTCAATGACTAGCTGACCCGGCAGACTTCGTACTGCCATACGTTTGTATGGGAAAAAGAAAAGGGCTGTTTTTAGGGTTTTTCAATATTTCTGAGAGATTTTCTTAATATTTTTTTCCGAAAGAACTTTCTCCTAATAATAACAAATACAACAAAAAAAGAATTAGTGAAATCGGTCCAGCCATTCACGCGTGATGCCGTGACCAAGGAAAACGGGTTTCATTTTTATATATGTATATAGATAGGCTTGCGTTTGACCGCCATCTTGCCTGGGAAGCAATGATGCGGCCTACGATTGAGCGCGCCAACTTGTCTCTCTGTTATATTCTGTGTTCTATAGAGGTAAGCAGAGGGGAGGCTCTTGAAATTGCATTTCGACACGATATCTAGTTATTTTTGGAGGATGTTCGCGAAGTTAAATCGAAGTGTTCGTGTACTGTCGTACTACTTACTGCTTGGGAAGTAATTTGTTTCGTGAGTCAGCGCTTATTAAACCTACCTATGTTTATTTGTATTATATAATTGAGCAAGCGAAGGTCTCTGTGTGTTGTCGTGAATAGATCGAAGTTTGTGAATGTTTGTGTTTGTTTGTATTTGGTTGACGATAGCTTGTGTTGAATTGAACCGATTTTTAGGAAGTTTCAACTCGAATTTGATGGTCGAGTCGAGTAGTTGTAAGATGGAGTCACGAAATGACAGTTTTGGGTGAATAACTTATTGTAGTCGTACTAGCTGTGCCCGCGGATTTATCTGAGTGGTGATGAAAAACGGTGTTGGTGATGATGATGAAAAGCAGTAGCCTAGGGTCTTTCCTGTACCCCTGACAACGTGTATGCAAAATTTCAAGATGATCGGTTAAGTAGTTAATGCGTGAATGCGAAATAAAAAACTCACTCTATCTATACTTACTAATCTATACTAATATTATAAAGAGGAAAGATTTGTATTTTTGTATGTTTGTGTGGAATAAACTCACAAACTACTGGACCGACTTCAAAAATTATTTCACCATTCGAATGCTACATTATCCCAAAGTAACATAGGCTATATATATACATAATTATTTTTTTCTTTTATCCACAGCGAAGCGTGGCAGGGAACAGCTAGTAATATTATAAATAGGAAAGATTTGTATTTTTGTATGTTTGTGTTGAATAAACTCACAAACTACTGGACCGACTTCAAAAATTCTTTCACCATTAGAATGCTACATTATCCCTGAGTAACATAGGCTATATTTTATACCCGTGCAAAGCCGGGGCAGGTCGCTAGTCAGGTATAAGCTACTAGCTTCGTGCCATGGCTTCACCCGCGCGGCGATTATGATGATGGTAAGTAGCCCATGTGTTAATCTAAGCTATATTTATTTCAATATTCACATAATTCCGTACTGCCGTTTCAGTCTGAAGAAGAAACAAACAAACTCTTTTTCGCATTTATACGAGTAATATTACCTACTATTTATTCTGTGACATTAGCTAGGACTAGTCTTTTTATCTTTCTTTCTTTGTAGTACAAACTGCTATTTATTCTGTGGCGCTACCCGCCAGGTGTGTCGAATGGTAGCCAGAAGCGGTGTAACCGAGGGCCTGCTTTAGTGCAGAACTGCCAGACTAAACGTTTTAGTACGCCTAAACGAAGCTAAAATATTAGCATTGCGTTGTGTAACGAAGGTACGGACAGAAAACAAATCGGAATAACTGAAGAATTAGCTATTTTTTCTCTTTGACACTCGATGGCTTGACACATGTCACACAGTTTCATTTGAAATAGATGGCTATTTCAAATGAAACAAACTGTGTGACATGTGGCATGGCAATCAATAAACAATATCTGTCAACGTGGACAGCTTGGGTATTTTTATTTGTCTTAGGCAACCTTTAATCCTCCCAGTGCTGGGATACCTACAGGTCTACCCTCGCAGGGTGATTAGGCCGTATTATCTATTATGGTTACTATTTACTCTGTGAGTCTGTGACATTAGTTAGGATGAGTATTTTTGTTTGCGCTATCATACAAACTATGACTGATTCTGCGGTATTACCTCACCAAGTGTGTCGAATGGTAGCCAGAAACGGTATCCTTTAGTGCCAGTACTGGCAGACTAAGCGTTTTAGTACGACTAAACGAAGCTAAAATACTTCAGCATTACGATTAATGAGAGTACAGACAGAAAACAAATCGGAATAACTGAACAATGTTAAAGGAAAACGTTGAAGGAACCTGAGAAGACAGTCACTAAACTTAAGGGTTGAATACACGTAACGAGTAGTGGCGAGACAGTGCTCTTGGCCGAGTACTCGATTGGTATAAACAGTGTGACGAGGCGAGACAGTCACTAGAACGACGCGCACGGTTGGTTTGCTCGGCTGAGTGTGCCCATTTACTGTCTCGCCACTGTACTCGGCGTAAACAACCCAGTACGGCTTTTAATAAGATCTAAGATCTTAACTACAGTCCTATATACTTACAATTTATTGCACACCAAACAACACACTAATATATTATATACCTACTCTTCTAAGACATTTAAAACCTGCTTAGCTACTGATTGATAAGATGTTTACTCATGAACGCGATTTAGCGTTAAGCTAGAAGCCTTAAAAGGCTAAGCAGTGCTTCAATTAAGAAACACAGCTATGACCTAGTTTAATCACAGAATTAATAATAGTATCCTAAGATTATGTAACGTAGCATAACGTATCTGAAAAAATAAAAAATGATTTATAAGACGCAACTCACGTTTTCGTCCCATAGTGCGTCGCTAGCCTTTTGGGTACCCTACGAGTACCCGCGGATAGTGACCTAAGCTCTGTTTTTGATTGCGATTTTATATTCTGTTTATACCTATTTAGGTATGTTATCTTTCACTAATAAAAGTTCTTATAGACCATGTCCACTGAAGGGAAGCGGAGAGGAGTGGAGCTGTGCAATATTAACAAATTGCATACAACCCCCGCTCGGAAAACAGAAAGGGTTTTTTATTTAATTCTATTGGTTGGTTTTCCGCTTCTCTCTTCTTCGCTTCAGCAAACAGCCTTAAACACCTAGCTCGATCTCAGATAGGAGACACGCCAAAACCTTTCAAAATAAAGTTAACACAAAGCCTTTTGCTATCGCTACGGCACGGTGAGTGATCACAAAGGATGATTTCATCAGTTCTCAGCACGCCTCCACTATGACGTTTAGCAGATAATGTATGAGGCTGGATATTTACCTAGATTAGGTTTGAATGAGCTGTTGTGAGGCACAGAATAGATAGTAGCTATGTTACTCAGACGCATGCGAAAAGGGCTTGTGTTATCAAAACAATTTTAAACAACTACTGTAATGGGCTGATTACACGTAACGAGTACAGCGGCGAGACAGTAACTGGGTATACTCGGTCGAGTAAACGATTCATGGTTCTAATGACTGTCTCGCCTCGTCAAACTGTTTATGCAAATCGAGTACTCAACCGAGGGCACTGTCTCGTCACTGTATTCGTTCCGTGTAATCAACTCATAAGAGAGAGGGAGAGAGAGTGTGAATGATGATGATGAAAAACCACTAAAACTTTTTTTCTGACTGTACCTAGCCTAAAATCAATAGTTGAACTTGTTTTGGTATCTTATTTCGTTTGGTTTTCGTTTGGAATACAAATTAATATCATTGAAGAATACTATGATATTAATGGCGCCACTAGCAGATATGGATCTGGTGTTCGTTTGAAATAGATAGTTTTGTTACCCAAAGGGCGTTTGATAGAGTTCAAGTTGTTAGAAGGGAAAAAACTTGTTTAAATGCGCGAAAAGCATAGCTTAAAGTTTCGTTTACTTTTCCTCTAAGTGGATGACAAGCAAGATTATTACTAAGGCCTTCGAACACCGTCCTGTAATATTTACCAGTGACGTTGATGTTGCTTTGCCAGCCCGGAGAGGTGCTTGTAGACATCTTTTTTAAAACTTCCCATGTTGATAAACATAATTAACTTTAACCAGGTTTTACAAGCAAGGCCCAAAGAGTTTCCATCCATCCATCACGGCGTGCCCTTGAATGTGGCGGTTCATGGACATATCGGTTTCTTTACGATGTTTTCCTTCGTAACTTTTATGAAGGCATAACGCACATAAATGAATAATTTATTGGATCTTTTCCGTTTCGGAGTCGGTGGCGGAAAATCAGAAGTCTTGTATGATAAGTAACATATATATGACGGCCACGACTAGTTTAGGTCAGCCCGAGCATAAATTCTAACGTAAAGTAAATAGCGCGTTTTCGATAGAAAAATGTATATGAACAATGCAGTTGCCACTTACGCCCGATTTTTGTCGCACTTTTCATACATTTGTCTATCGACAACGTATTTTATGTAAGTAGTAAGTTTTATGTTTTTAGCTCGTCATTTTAGTGTCATAGTCATCAATTTAGTGTTCGTAACCGATCTCCGGCAGGCGACACGATCAGTCTTCGGATGGGTGACCGCGAGTAGCATTTACAACTCAGCGCTACCGTGTATTACTATCGAAGTAACGTGATTTAGAGTCAACAAGAAGCCCATCCCTTCGCTTGTTTCCCATTTATTTTACAAATTTCAGACATCTAGGTACATTTTTGGCGAAGGATACTTTTTACTAACGACGGAACTCAGAAAATAACTGCAGGTGAGAATTTGTTTGCTTGTTTTTTTTCAAAATAAAATACATGATTCAGATTTCAAATTATGTATAAAATCTAATTTTGTACCATTATGCAGTCGCTAAGGTAGATACGTTAAGTAGTATATAGGTAGGTAGGTATATACTGTAGTAGGTATATAGTACGTAGGTAGGTTAGGCTCTATTACGTTTTCATAATGCCCCCATAATAGGTTTGTACCCATTTGACATTATTCCACGAAAGGTAAATACAACTTCGTCACATTTTTGTCGAAGCACGGTTCGATGATCTATTCCTACCCTTCTGACCTTTCGCCAAACAACAGAAATGCCAGGTTGTTATTTAGACAACTCTGTTGACATAAAGGTTAAATGGAAGGCTTTCTCACGACAATGGAGACAATGGGCTAGACTAAACTGCGGCGCTATCGGCTAACTTTTCTTAAGTTCAATACTGGTTTTATGAAATACGAAATGTGCCACAAGGCACCCAGAACCGTTGAAGACCTCTGCTTGGAAAATATTGCTTTTAGCGATAAGGCCGCCAGTTGTTGCACTAGTGTTGATGTTGAGTGTTAATTGATGTTGAGTGTTAATATCCTTTTGTTTGTAATGTTCTGGTTTGAACAATAAAAAAATTATCTACCTCTATTTAACCTCTAAGCCAAAGTCTCTAGACTTTCTAATCTAGGCTTTCTTCAAGCCCGAAATGACGTCACTCTAGCCTTCTATTTTCAAACTTCATGATTCTAAAGCCGGACGAATTAACTAAACTGTGTGTCACATAAAAGTTTGTGTCGGCTAATTTTGACGTATGCCTGAAGTTCGAGCCTCGAAATTCGAAAATTAGCCGATGAGGCCTCTGGTTAGATTGGCGGTACGGGACGGTAGTATAGGTTATCAACGGTATTGAATCGGATCCATAGGACAATGTAAAACAATTACAATAGTTTGGCAGCTGTATTTCACATTCAATGTTCTCTACCCTAAAAAGTTTCAAAACCTGTAACACAATCACGGATACAGAAAATCCGAACAAACGACCGAACGATTTGACTAGATTCAATATACGAAACGAAGAAAAAGGTCCAGGGGTTCTATTCTGGTAAGTGAGATATTAATTCGGTGATAGTCACTCTCATCACACACGTCATGACTCTGAGAGTAACGGAGATAATTTAGAGCGCCCCAAAATAAGGTCCCAAGCTTCGAGCTGAAAACACGGAGGTCCCGGACATCAGATATTAACTGATGTTCGCGAGTACACAAGTAGGAAAATGATCCACATACAAAAATAGATAAATTAAAACAGATGTGTAATTGTACTATGCTAACTAATGTAGTTTTGAAACATTTTGTTGAGATTACTTAATGAAACTTTTCGTTATAAATAACATCAGATTAGTGCCAGGCGAGACGCGATCGAGAGCGCGTCACGCTTGTTATCTCCTGATGAAGATCAACGAATGTGATCGAAACAAATAATAGGCCACTTAATTTTACGTAAGTACTCCCGTATTAATTATACCAAATAATTATATTTTAAACAAGCTGACTAGACCTGACGTTGTCCTGTCAAAAGCCATTGCGTCAATTCTATGTCAAATGTCAAAAGTTACATTACAAAAGTTTACATTGTCCAAAGCGCTAAAGTTAAATTATGGTTTTAGTTATCTATACTAATATTATAAAGAGGAAAGATTTGTATTTTTGTATTTTTGGATGTTTGTGTGGAATAAACTCAAAAACTACTGGACCGATTTCAAAAATTCTTTCACCATTCGAATGCTACATTATCCCAAAGTAACATGGGCTATTTTTTTTTTATTTTATTTTTTTTTTATCCACAGCAAAGCGTGGCAGGGAACAGCTAGTTTGTTATACAAGAGTGCAAAGTTGCTTTTTAACCGCGTGTTCAATTTTGATGACCGAGCAAGCGAAGGATTCTAAAATTGAATCACGAGCGCAGCGAGTGATTCAAAATTAGAATCCTGAGCGTTAGCGAGGGAATCAAAAGAGCACGAGGTGAAAAATCTTTGCACTCGAGTGCAACACGTAACTTTTCATTCCACCTCAGCGAGGAAAGAGTATTTTTAATCTTCAATATCTGAGTGGAAAAGCTTATTTGCGCATTATTAACAGTTTCAGTCAATTCTGTTGGCGTCAAACAAACTTCCTCGTCGCTAGAATCACTCATTTTAGTTTTTTCACTTGTTTTCAAGTTTCTTGTTTTTAATATAATGTTTAACAATGACGTGAAAAAATTCCGCGTAAAGAACCGCGTACAAAGCAAATTGAAAAAAGAACACCAAGAAGGTTCCGAGTCTGAGTTTTTAACAAATTAAAAAAAAGTTGTATGATATATTCGGCACCATAGAGGTAGCAGTAAATAGGTTTAATGTTTTTTTTAATTCACAAACTTAGTGCACACGATGTTCTAAATTCAATTTACTTTATCCTCTAGAGAATAAAAACGGCTTTTCCACTCAGATATTGAAGATTAAAAATACTCTTTCCGAGATGGTGGGATGAAAAAGTATTTTTAAATTTTCTAATTTTTCATGTTTTTTTACTATAAATTGAGATGTGAGCTATCCCTATCTCCTAAGTTAGATCGAACTGCACACGGTGTGCAAATTTGATTGAAATCGGTTAAGTAGTTTAGGAGTCTATAGCGGACAAACAACGTGACACGTAATTTATATATATTAAGATAATTAATGTTACTCTTTTCCCGAAAAGCTTAGTTCAGCTCACCAGTGAATGTAGAACTGGTGAAGATCCTTACGATCTTGGAGCTGACTGGAGGGAGCAGCTTCAGCGAGCCCCCGAAGATCAGGTCGACGGTGCGGTCGTCCATGGCTCAGGAGGTGGAGACTGGTGAGCAACCTGCGGACAGAGTATCATACTAATCATCATCATCATCATCATCATCATCAGCAACATTAATCCTCCCACTGCTGGGATACAGGTCTACCCTCGAAGGTTGATTAGGCCGTATTCCGCCACGGGTTCCACCAGGCCAAGTGCGGGTTGGTAGATTCACATACGCCATTGAATTTCTTCTCCGGACGTAATCGTATGCATGTAGGTATATAATAAGCCGATACTTCGCGAAAGTTCAAAACGGTGTAAAACGGGACCCCATTACTAAAACTTTGCTGTCCGTCCGTCCGTTCGTCCGATTGTCACCAGGCTGAATCTCATGAGCCGTGATAGTTAGACAATTTTTTTACAATGCTGAGTGTTTACGTTCTTTCTAGCGTTAATCTACCTACCGAAACCGAAACCGAAACCGAAACCCCTTTTTCCTTATCGATGCATCAGACCGCATCTGCCGAGGGTGTGGGCGAAGATAACCACACGTTTCCGTTATTTCACTGCAAGTGATAAGCTCATATTAAATTTGCGAGGTCTTTAAAATTCGATCAGTTTTGATACCACTGATAGGAGACAATCTATTCGTTTGCGAGTGGAAAGGGGGAGGGGGAGGCAATCTGTACGTTTGCGAATAGTCAATTTGGTTCGTTAAAAAAATTGGAGGCAAATTGCAATCTCCCTGATGAAGAACCGAATGTGATCGAAACTGGTCAGAGTAAAATATTACGTAAGTGTTCTCGTTTTGATTGTAACAAAACTTGCAAATGTTTTTTTATTCCATTTAGTGACGAGACTGTCAAATCGCTCGCCTTATGTTAAACGTCACGTTTGCCCATAACAGGTCTGCGTCACCCAGAATTTTAACATTTAATAATTCAAGACTTTGCGCGGCACAGCACTGCGTTCGTCACCCTGAGATACCTATAAGATGTTTAATCTCTTATTTGCTCTGAAATTTCGCTGGAAATAATGCCCTTCAATAAGAAACACACTAAAATATCAGATCTCGCCTGATGTTAAACGTCACGTTTAACCATTCAGATTCGCTCCACCCAGAATAAATGTTAGATGACATTTGTAAAACAGCTTGATTGAAAAATATTTTTAAGAATCTTTTTTGTTTTGAAATAATCATAGAAAATTAATCGTATTGTATAAACCTCAGGTCTACTTTTCGCCCACCTAAAGCATAAAAAAAAACTCACCTCGTTGTACAAGTACAAACTTTTTAATTCGGCATAATGTATGAAATGATTGAGCTCAAAATTCACTGTCCTCAACAAAGTCTGATTAGTGATCGATGACTGTCCTAGAATTTGCCGGCTTCAGAACTGCGCTACGATTACCCAAGTCCCAAGTTAAAAAGCCGACCAATCGTAGACGATAAGATATGCTGTCCAGAGGGTACTATTTTCGTGAACAAGGAACAGATATGATCCGTCAACGGGTTATATGATCTGTGTATATCATAACGCTTAACATAATCAATCTATCTTCGGTTTATTTTATCGCTTTGATGTGCCTAAAGATGGTATTTTTCTGAGAACACTTGTGAAATAGAGCCCTATTTCTGAATATAGCAGCTAACATTCTGAGAAGTAGACTTCTATCTTTGTCTTACTTATGTGAGGTACAGTATTTATGTCTCCTTCGTCTTAATCATTCTAATATTCAGTGTTGATCTAATAAAATATTTTTTGAAAATTACGAAATTTTAGTACACGAGCAACAAACATATCGTACTACCCACATTTCACTACAAGATAAATAGAAAGTTGGTTCAGCTATTTTTGCGTGAATGAACAACAAACATGCAAACATACAAACTCTCACATTTACAATAGCTAAGGTTCACTTCAAAAATTCTCTTCAATTTACTTACGAAAATAAAAATTTAAGCAGACTTAAACCCTGCCCTCCTTTTATATCCCAACTACATTTTTAAAACGCCATTTACAAGCGTGCTTCAGACGCAAACCGCGAAATGGTTCGAGTATGAGTCGTTAACTCCGCAAACAGCCGCAGGAGGCGTCGTGCGGTCGTTCCACACATGTTAGCAAGTGCTCGCAGGTTTATGATCTACAAAATTATTAGTGTTATGGGTGAGAAGTGAGATTTTAATGGGTACAAGCGGGTATTTAAGTAAACGTTTTAGAGTTTTGAGATTTGAAATCCTTGCGCGGCACAGCACTGCGCTCGTCACCCTGAGATATGAGAATCTCTTATTTGCCCTGAAATTTCACTGGAAACAATGTCCTTCCCCGGAACACAGTAATGTTTGCACATTATCTACTGCTTGGCGGTAGAATGACTGGCTAAGGCGTGGTACTTCCCCATACGTTTCCTTGGTACTACCACTACACCACCACTGTTCTAAGATAGGCTTGCGTTTGACCGCCATTTTGGCTGATGGTAATCTTGTACGTTTTTATTATTATTGTCCCAGCATGAGGATCGGTTGAGTAGTTAAGTCGTAAAAACGTATAACTAACAAGCAAAATTATTTTCAAATTTATAACTTTCCGGTAACGGAGTACCTAAGTTTAGCAAGCTTTGGTTTATCAAGGTTTTTTGCAGTCATATTTTTCATAAAATAATATTATCTAAGGACATTATCATAAATTTGAAGCGAGTGAATAAATTATCACTTTTCCAATTAAAACTTCATTACGCACAATCATCGTTACAAAATACAAAACAAATAAAAGTTTGTAAATCGCTAAAATGCTTTTTGAAAGCTCTGTGATGGAGTAAAAATATATTTTTTTATTATATTTCGGTTACAAAAGATTGGCTTTCGAAAATGATTTTTGAATTTTAGTTCATATTTGTATGTAGCAGAAACTAACTAAGTAATAAAAGAGTTTATTATCATTTTCCAGTCTTTTACTTGTAAGTGTTTAGGACTCATGAAAATCGATTAAATATTCACTTAAACTAGATTACTTACTTCTTAAGTTCACTAATAAAATTATTCTAAAAAGAAACGATTTGTATTTTTGGATGCTTGTAACGAATAAACTCCTACTGGACCGATTTTAAACATTCTTTCACCATTATAAAGCTACATGATTAGCGAGTAACATATGACTATATATTTCATATACGTGCAAAGCCGGGGCAGGTCGCTAGTCTATTATAAATCTGCGTTTTACAACCAACTAACCTGTTTAGTGTTCGTTTATGTCGAAGATAAAGCAAATACAGTAAATAGCTACTCATTCTGACCTTGGAAAGCCCAACATTTTATTTCTCAGGAAACAAGAAAACCGGCGCGTAGTTCTGCTTATTTCTAGTTCCTTCTATTTACTTCCGTAGATAAAATCAAAATCAATTTCCAAATGTATTCAACCTCATAGTTGAGGGTAGCACAGAACAGAATTCATAAATAATAATACAATCGATGCGCCACCCCACGAACCGCTAAGTTCCTATCTATTATTTAATAGACAAAGACATACCTTGACTGCCCTACTTCGGAACTGATCGATACTTTGCACCGTACAAAGGTCACATTACTAATAACTATTTAATTGGTCAACACTGGCCGGTAAGAATACTGGCCGCGGAAAAGAAAAAATAACTGTCAATCTGACAGATGCTTTTTTTAGCAAGCGTGTGCCCTGCCGTGATGATTATTCCGACTGGTGCGGAGTAAGTGAAATAATAGAAGGTGAATCTGTTATCAAGTTGCTAAGAAACGGTTTGAGTTCAGCTGTGATTGGAAGGTTAAAAGTGTTGTGACGTCATTTTGTGCGAGGGTTCGTGCAGAAGTTTTAGAAAAGTTTTTCCGCTCTGACGGAGTTTGTTTGATGGGGAAAGTTCTCGGTCACGGTTTGCTGATAAACTGCGCTAATGCAGATATTGGTGGGCTTATGGCTATAAAGCTGTTGGTTAGTCCGCAGTGAAGGTGAAAGTAGGTTAGTTCATATAGGCCGAGTGCCAACCTTAATGTTAGACATTTCTATAGCACCTGATATGGCTTTGTGAGTGTTTCAACACTCATACACATTCATACAGGTGTTAGAAGTGAGAATAACACAGATTAAAATAATTTTGATATTTCTTCACGCTCTATAGACACGTACCTAAGCTTATCTATCTCAAAAAATGGTTAAATTTTCAAGAGAGAATGATACCGTAGGCTGCAGTTTAAGTCCTGCCTAACTATGTAAATGCGAAAGTGAGTTTGTTTTTTTGTCACGCTTTAACTATTCAACCTAAAATTATTAACGTTTCACACTCATAGCTCCCTACAAGGATAACCTGTGTCGGGATGCTATGGAACACACAAAGACAAGGACACTTAACACCCAGACCCGCAGATATAACCCGGGAGCTCTAGCTTAAGGCGGATATAGGTACCTACTACCACTTAGCCAAACAGGTTGTCCGAGTGTAACCATTCAGTACACAGCTAGTACCTACTGTATAAAATATCAATGTAACTGTAACAGAAAGTAGAAACAGCCAGCGACTTCACATTTCAGCGGAACCCATAAAGTGTACATTACGCGGTGGGCGCGGGCGCGGACGGTAGCACGCGCAGGTACAAATCACCACGAAAATAGACGTGTTTCCGCCGGGCGGGGCGCGAGCGCGGGCGACGAGCGCGAGCGGTGGGGTGAGGGATGGTTTCAAAAAGTAGGAGGTTAGGAAAGTGTAGAGCAACTGTTGTGCAAGTTAACGCCTGAGAGAGCGAGATAGAATAAAAAAAGTTAGAGAGAAAGAGGAGGGAGAAAATTTCTGCAAACTATAAGTTCGTCATCTATGTTAGGCGGCTGCTATGCCGGGTTTGATTGTGCTACGCAGCATAACATCCTAGGCCAGGCCTCATTGGGCCACGTTGGGCGTCACTGAGCGTCATACTACGCCAAGCGACGTTGTGCTTGTGCAACGCTGAACATCATTGCGCTACATTATGTGACATTGTAATACGTGAAATGTAATTGCGTAAGTAAGGCAACACAGCACAGAACCGATTTTGCAGGAAACAGCAAGCGAGACAGACATAGAACACAGAGCAGGACAGACATACGTCCGCCCCGCGCGTGCTACACCGCAGTACGCAGCTTTCAGTAGAGCAGGCGAGACAGACATAGCGCGCAGAGCAAGACAGACACGTCCCCGCGCGTGCTACACCGCAGTACGCAGCTCTCAGTAGAGCAGGCGAGACAGACATAGCGCGCAGAGCAGGACAGACACGTCCGCCCCGCGCGTGCTACACCGCAGTACGCAGCTCTCAGTAGAGCAGGCGAGACAGACATAGCGCGCAGAGCAGGACAGACACACGTCCGCCCCGCGCGTGCTACACTGCAGTACGCAGCTCTCTGTCATGCATTGCAAAGTCTGCTCTGTGCTGCGCTGTGTGGACCTGTGGCACCTGCGTCTCAGCATACGCTAATCCTAACCCGACGTCACCGTGTGCCACCCCCGACGCCCGCTCGACCTCGCCTTACGCTCATAACTTGCACCAAGCAATAAAGACTACGCCCATAGCGCAAGGTGCGGCGTGCATACAATGTCTCTAATGGATTGGTTTTTGCTCTATTCATCATTGTTATGTATGATAGCAACTCCAGTCGCTTTGGGTATGGTTCTACTAAATGACGTAAATTAAAAAAAAAGATATTTTTAAGCAACTTCTGGTAGATACAACTTTTACTTTTTTTTAAATTAAACAAGTATTTACATCTTAAATTTAAAATAAGCTAAAATAAAATAACTAAAATAGATAGGATAAAGAAATTTACAAAACTAAAAATCAAAAAGTAGGTTTTGCCCGTGTGGCAAAGTACCAAGAACGCTGGCTGCATTGCCAGTAAAATTCTTTAATTAATTTTTTAAATTCTTTTTTTTGTAAAATATTGTCTACTAACATTAGTTACACTAACAATTTATGGATCATTTGTTACCGAAATAAAAATATTTGATTTTGAATTTAGTGCATTGTCATTGGAGTTAGACAGGTATCCCAAATTTCAGCTCAATCGGACTTCGGGAAGTGGTTCAAAATTTAGTTGCAAAAGACCCACACATACTCGTACTAACGCAACAAGTCAAATGAAAGCTTGTAAAATGCAACTAATTTTCAGCAACTGAAACAAAAGACGGTCTATTCTGCAAGTGAACGCGCAAGTGACCTGAGAAACTAAGTTTTTTTTTTTTTTTTTTTTATGTAAGTGAGTGACGAGACGAGAAAATCGCTCGCCTGATGTTAAACGTCACGTTTGCCCATAACAGGTCTGCGCCACCCAGAATTTTGAACTCGCAGTATTTAAGACCCTGCGCGGCGCAGCACTGCGCTCGTCACCCTGAGGATATAAGTTGTTTAATCTCCCATTTGCCCTGTAATTTCACTGGAAACAATGCCCTTCCAACCGGAACACAGTTTACATATTACTGCTTGGCGGTGGAATAACTGGCAAAGGTGTGGTAAAGTAGGTACTCGTAGTCAGATCAAAAAGGCGTTTGACCCAACACGAATTCTGAAATGAGCTGTGGCTGAAACTTTACAGGTTGATAAAGTAAGGTGTATAGATTACTGTCGACAAATTATCCAAAACTTTTTAAATTGTAAGTTGCATTATTGGTATTTGGTTAGTATTTGCAAAGTGAGTAAACTGAGTGTACTGACTGTAACTGTGTAGTGTTTAATTCTGGGTGGCGGAGTCCTGTTATGGGCAAACGTGACGTTTAACATCAAGCAAACGATTTTACGATAAAAAAATATTTTAAACCCATCACTGCAGCGAAAAGTCAATACATAGAATTATTATCAACTTGCAGACAGGTGCGATCAATTAATGAATAATTTGATTATTTGAATGACTACGTTCTCTCTTTTATTTGCATAAAATGTACCCTATGGCATCTATGTAAGTATCTGTGTCTATGTGACCATGATAATATCGATTGGCACGTCATCAAAGTCGGACGAGTAGCTTAGTTGCTACGGTAGAACATTAGTATATACGAGTACATACTCGTAGACTGCTAAAACAGGCTAAAACATAACCCTCACTGACTTTAATTTTTAACCCTTTTTTGACTTGACTTTTACGTAAAATCATATGTAAGTAAGTACAACCCGGTCACAATATCTGTGCACCTGACCTCGTGACGTCATATGTCTAAACTTAACAATAAATATTAAAAAAACAAAACAACAACAAAGCGAAAATATCTCAAAATTATCGGGACGTGTATCGGCAACGAAGATGCTAACCGTACTGTCGCACCGGGGAGTGCGCGGAGAGGTGACAGGGGAAGCGGGAGAGGCGCCGCATTCCAGCGAGGTGCACAGATATTGTGACCGGGTTATACAGGGCTATATGGAAGGGTATGTTAGGCTAAAAAATGTTGATAGTACTTATCATTACGAACAACTTTTACTATGGGACCAATTCAGAATTAACGAAAAAAAATCAGCTGTTCCATAGAAAAATGTCAATGGCACTCGGCAAAGTGTATGAAAATGAATGATGAAACAGCTGATTTTTTTTCGCGATCCGGGTTGGTCCCATATCCAAAAATTATTGGTTACTCTATGTAGTTATTATCAACCTTTTTATAGCTTAGCATATTTTCCATCATATTGCTCATATTGATGAGTACTAGCCTCTTTCGGCATAGCATACCCTTTCGTTATAACCCTGTAGTGCGGGGAAAACCGCGAGTCGTTCCTAGTCCCTCATATCACTAGATCGATACAAACTATCGGATTTATGACATTGCATCGCGATAACAATACGTGGGGGGGGGGGGGGGGGGGGGTTGGGCCGGCTAATGGTTATCGGCGGGTGCGTGATGAGCCATACTAACTTACTTCGAAGGGAAGAGATAGGATAGTTAGTTTCAGATAACTGGGGCTGTGGAGCTATCAATAGGTTAGAAAAATAGTTTCACAAATTAAATAATTTATTGAAGTCTGAGTAATTAAATAATTAAATAACTGTGAAAACGGATTTCTAGTGTATTTCCCCTTCAAAAGAAGGCGGTAATACACTAGTAAGAAAACAGTTACCTAATGTTTGAATAGGAGAACTTCCGCGAAGTAGGAAGAATTGAACTGAATCAGGCGAACTTACGCCTGATTCAATAAATTAAATAATAAAATGGAAAACAACTTCTTACCTTTTTCTAAGTGAGAGCTGATAATATTCAAACGGCAAAATAGAGATTTTCTTGAATTACAGGTACACAACACAGTCACAACAACATGAACATAACAACAACATATAACAACATTCTTATATCTTAATTTATATAAATTACGTGTCATGTTGTTTGTCCGCTATAGACTCCTAAACTACTTAACCGATTTCAATCAAATTTGCACACCGCGTGCAGTTCGATCTAAGCGCTCTCCTACACGAACGGCACGATGTCAATACACGAGCGGCACGACGCCAACGGCAGAGGCAACTGTAGCCGTCGACATCCGTCGGCGGCAGCCGACGACACGTCGGCGGCAGCCATCGACACGTCGGCGGCAGCCGTCGAGACGTCGGCGGCAGCCGTCGAAACGTCGGCGGCAGCCGTCGAGACGTCGGCGGCAGCAGTTGACATGCTAACGGAAATGGCGGACGCGGCACGTTACAAACACAAACAACTGCGAGCGTCGCCATTGGTCGACGGCTGCCGCCCACGTGTCGACGGCTGCCGCCGACGTGTAGTCGGCTGCCGCCGACGGATGTCGACGGCTACCGTTGCCTCTGCCGTTGGCGTCGTGCCGCTCGTGTAAGAGAGCCCTAACTTCGTTCGTTTTTAGATATTTTTTTTATTAAGATCTCAATTTACCTATAGTGTCTACCCGTGCGACGCCGCGCGATTTAATTATTTATAGATATAATTATTCTTGTATAGATCAGAACAAGAACATTATTTTTACAAAACAAAAAACAAAAACCGACTTCAAAAGACCGACTAAGTATTGAGTTATTCATCTATTTGTCGCGCACGTACTTAATGCAAATTTAAGACTTATATGGTTTTCTCATGAATACCATTATCAGAACTGGACTAAATTGGACCAAATGGGAAGCGTCAGCTTTCTAATAAAAAAAGAATTATCAAAATCGATTCACCCAGTCAAAAGTTATGAGGTAACAAACATAAAAAAAAAAAAAAAACATACAGACGAATTGATAACCTCCTCCTTTTTTGAAGTCGGTTAAAAAAGAGAAGCCAGGTGTCATGTCGTACAGGCAGGAAGGTAAAAGCACTAGCAGAGGACCACAAAGTCCGGAAATAACTCCACCGAAAAGAGCAAAACTCTTAAACTTTGAATGAATAAACAGCGAAGAAAACTTAAAAGTGTCTATTTAATCCCCAAGTTACCTCTAAAAAAACATTTCAAAGCAAATTATACAGCGCGCCATCTTTTCCGTCTTTGCCGCCTACCTAAGTTAGTTTTAGTTAACACTTTGACTGCGGCTAATCACATGCGCTTGCCTTAAGCACGGCTAATAGTCAAATGCGTGGTTTTACGCGCCTGGCGTGTGCAGCATTCGCGTCGCACAAAGGAAAACAAAAGCTATGTTTTTTCCGCAGTCAAAGTGTTAATGGAACAGTTGCACCTGTATACACAGGGTAACTTCTAAAGGAAGTTAAGTACAATGTATCACCCCTAGGCAGCACTCCAATTTGGTGCTCCAGCAGACGTAAATAACGTAAATCTCGTTTACGGGCCGTTAATATTTTATTAGCTAACGTAATTTCTACCTACATTGTAGCTTAATAGATCATTTCCAAAGAGGTACTATGTTGTAGCTATGCAAGGTTGTAACGAAAGAGTATGCTAAGGCGGAAAGGGCTCGGAGCTAACTCGGCATTATTAACAATTTTTCTACGAGGTCAATGCTGACATCGCGAAAAAAATCTGTCTTCTGTTTTATAGAAAAATGTGAATGATACTCGACAAAATGTATATAGGTAGAACAGCTAATGACAATGTTTTTGCGATTTTAGAGTTGGTCTACTTAAAATTATTAAAAACTAGCTGACTCGACAGACGTTGTCCTGTCAAAAGCCATTGCGTCAATTCTATGTCAAATGTCAAAAGTGACATTAAAAAAGTTTACATTGTCCAAAGCGCTATAATTTATAAAATATGGTTTAAGTATTTTTAAATTTTCTAATTTTTCATATTTTTTTACTATAAATTGAGATGTGAGCTATCCTATCTCCTAAGTTAGATCGAACTGCACCCGGTGTGCAAATTTGATTGAAATCGGTTAAGTAGTTTAGGAGTCTATAGCGGACAAACAACGTGACACGTAATTTATATATATTAAGATAAGATGATGAGTACTGTGGCCTTTTGGCTTAACATACCCTTTCCTCATAGCCTTATATTACGTAAGCACGAGCTTTTTACAGTTCCGCGTAGCGCAGCTCGGCTAGGTGTTCTTTATCGATCACCGATGTTAAGCAACGGGCGACATAGTCAGTCTTTGGATGGGTGACCGCATACTTGATCGAATTAGTGACCGCACCGTAGTACATAATTTCAATTTGTAGGCCTCGGTTTGCTTTTATCCGATAAAAACAAGTTTCAACAAAGATTTTGGAAAAAGGAAGAAGTTTCAATACAGATAAAAAATAGTAGATAATAGTAATATTAAACCAGCCAGTAGTATTATGGAAAATAAAAATTGACCCATGTTACTACTAAGAGGTCTTCACGAAGCCTATAACCTCAGAAACACTGAGATACAGGTCTACCCTCGAAGTGTGATTTGGCCGTATTTCACCACGCTGGTCAAGTGCGGGTTAGTAGATTCGCATACGCCATTAAATTTCTTCTTCGGACGTATTTTTTATGCAATTAAGTGACGAGACGAAAAAATCGCTTGCCTGATGTTAAACATCACGTTTGCCCATGACAAGTCTGCGTCACCCAGAATTTTGAACTCTTAAAATTCAAGACCCTGCGGGGCACAACACTGCGCTCGTCACCCTGAAATACAAGATGTTTAATCTCCTATTTGCTCTGAAATTTCGCTGGAAACAATGCCCTTCCAACCGAAACACAATATTTGCACATTACCGCTTGGCGATAGAATAGCGTATGTTTTGACAGTCATATCTACGCATAATAAGCTAGTTGTTACGTCCGTACAGTGGCCCAAACGATAGATCATTATTAATTTATTCCAAACTGACATAATTAAATGCACTAACGAACACTTATTTATGCATATCCTGAATCCGTAAGCCGATTAAGTACAGTCAGGTGAATACACTAGTTAATATTTTGGGGCTGTCTGTTTGTTGTTGGTTGCTCTTAGCGATAAGACCATCAGTTGTTGTCACTTGCCGCCACTAGTTTGGAAGTCTTTTCGGTTTTTATAATCTTTTATTTAATTTGCCGAGTTAGTATGTCAGTTTAGGTCAAATCTTTTACCTAATTGTTTTTTTTTCATAACTTTAATATTACCTTATAGGTATTACATTAAAGAGTTTCTATTTCTCTCTCTTTCCCCGGCTATGCATCTCATACACACATGGGGTCAGTCTTTGTTACTGTTCGAAGAACCATCGCTGGAAAACCTTTATCTAATCAAAAGAAGCCGCTTCGAAACCGGTTCATCTGTTTAAGATCTACGATACCACAGACAGACACACACACACATAGCGATCAAACTTATAACACCTCTCTTTCTACCTCGGGGGCTAGCAATATGACTGAGGTAGAGTAACCTTTCCTACGAATTATCGGTAAAAAAACAATTCCAATAAAATATGACTAAACCGCAAAAATAACAATATACAAACATTGTTTCCACGACTGTACATATTTGTACAGTCAAGGTAAATACGCTCACCGTTAGCGGGACACTTCTGTCATTTCTAATCTTTATCTAATTTTTTTTCTAATTTTTATTACGCACCTGTACCGCTGTACCTACTGGTAGAAGGGAAATATTTTGAATTTGCTACTGCAAACACTTCAGGAATGATTAAAGCTTTGCTTTGATATCTTTGCCTATTTTACCTGTGATTTTACTAAGTAGTTAATATAACTTAACTCTTGTAACTATAAATTTATCATTAGGTAGCATGACAATGGCGAAGGTGAATTCCAGCAATCCGCACTTGGCCAGCGTGGTGGAATACGGCCCTTCGAGGGTAGACCTGTATCCAGCAGTGGGAGGATTAAAGGTTGCATATGGTGATGATGACTGGTTTCCTGGTAGATAAATTAATAAATACACGTGAATAAAGGTTTCACACTCATAGCTCCCCACTAGGATACCCTGTGTCGGGGATGCCATGGAACACACACAAAGACAAGGACAACTAACAACCAGACCCAGAGCAGATATTTAAATCATTCAAACATCTGTCCTGCCGGGAATTGAATTGGCTTATAAGGCGGATAATTATACCAAACAGCACCAAACAGGCCGTTAAAAAAGTTATAAAAAATCTACTAAGTTAATATTAATACAGAGTAGGTGCCTAACATAATATATATGCTATCTCCATACCAAATTTCATCCAAATCCCTAATCCCATTTTTACGTAATTAAGTAAGTAACAAATCCTACTAATATTATAAACGCAAAAGTTTGTAAGAATGTATGTATGTTTGTTCTTCTTTCACGCAAAAACGGCTGAATGGATTTACACGAAATTTGGAATGTAGGTTGTTCATGCTCTGGATTAACACATAGACTACTTTTTATCCCGGAAAACGCGGGTAAAACCGCGGGCGCAGCTTGTATCTAACTATGTCCATTCATAATTATAATTTATTAGTAGGAAATAGCATAATAAGATCTAGAGAATTAGCTTAATAATTAGCCGGCAATGACAAAGTTAGCAATGACAAGGATATAGCCAAATGCTCTAGTTCACGGATGTAGGCAGGTAGTACCCTCGTGGAGCGAGGTACGTCGCGCGTGACTAGACCTGGGGCCGGCGCGGGCGCGTTGTACCACGGGTTTTGAGGCCCAGCGCCATATGCGTTGGCCCAGCGCCATATGCGTTGGCCTCGCTATAGAGGCTTCAGTAATCAACAGCATTTAATGATTCCAAAAAAATAACACGGGTTTTGATGCGGTTTGGATTTAAAAATGGAACTGAAAAACTGGCAAACACAATCGGGGTGTGACTGTGTCGTTGACACGGCCATTTTTCGGCTTAGTAGAGCGTATGTGTTCCTTCCGATCTTGCCCCTCTAGCCAAATTGCAATTTTATACTCGAAACTCTATAGGAAAGTCGAACAATCTATGGGAATGATATTTGTATGATTTGTCATTTCTATACATTGTCCTAGTTTTCTATACAATTGTAACTTGACTAGAGGGGCTGATACGTTATTGGCACGGCCATGACACAGTACTGGTATGATACAGTGTAGTGGGCTGAAAACGTTAACGAATTATTTAATCTACGTTTGGCCAGCATTTACTTACATTTGTTGTCTTCTATATTTTTTGTAATAATATTAAATCGAAGCTGTCAATTTTCCACGAAAAAAAGGTTTTCTAAACTATACCTACTTTTATGGCAGGTTTTAAGCAACTACTATTTCGATGGCTTAGTTAAAGAAGACACTAACTGTTTTGCTATGAAAACTAACGTGGTTTTGACACATTTTGGCTATTATTAACATAGGAATACTAAAGTTTTATTGAGTCGAATATTAGGACTAGCTTCGATCACATACGGTAGGTAATATTTTTCAAGAAATGATTACACGCATGATGCGCTCGAAATTGCGTCCAGCCTGGCACTGGTTTAGCAGTAAACGACTTCTTGCAGTAAGCCGACGATTATTTTATTCTGTAGTCGAAGTGGAACTCGCATTATTCTGTGGTCAAAGTCAATATCGTGTCGTGTGTAAATAAATGGGCACGGGCCCGTAAGCGGGTGTTCGGATGAGTCAAATCGGCGCCAGGTCGACGACCGGCCACCAAACAGCTGTTTTTATACTCTGTTTGCAGACACTGATATCGCATTATACTTTTCATCATCATCATCAACCCTCGGCATACCTAGAAAAAGATAGCGCCATGATATGGAAAACACTTGAACGAATGGATGACTCCTCCCGAGTTTCTTTAAAACAGGGAAATAGGGAAAGCGTACGTACGCTAAGCCGAAAAGGGCTCATAGTACTCACCATTATGAACCACTTTTACTATTGGACCATCTCGGAATTCGTAAAAAAAAAATTGCCGTTCCATAGAAAAATGCCAATGACACTCGACAAAATGTATGGAACAGTTGATTTATGTTTCTCGAATTTCGGGTTGCTCTTATAGTAAAATGTGTTCACAATGAAGAGTACCATACGCTCCCCGGTGCGAAGGTGCCCATCACACCCGCGGCATTGCCACGCTGAATTGCGATGGCCATCCTCTGCACCAGGAACGATTCGGAGCGGGAGTCACCAGTGTCACCAGCCATACGATATTTTTCTAATCAAAGAGCGGCCAAGATATTGTATGTTAGAGATATAGGTGACGAGGTCACAGTTCGCTGCGAACCACTAGTTAACCGGGCGCAGCGACGGTCTCAGTTCCAACTTGTCGTTGGACAAATCCTCGGCTTACTGCAAGAAGTCATAAACTGCAAATCAGAGCCAGGCTGGACGCAACTTCGAGCGCATGACGCTTGTAATCATTTCTTGAAAAAAAAATACAGTCGAATTGAGAAAACTGTCTCCTTTTTGGAATCCGGTTAAAAAGATCAGCAAATGTGATCGAATGTGTCAAATCCACGTTAATTTTCTTAGCAAATCAGTTAGTGTAGGTATTTGCAGTTAATGATTTCTTATTTACTAAGCCGACGAAATATAAGAACACTACCGAAATAGTATGCCAATTTTTTTTCAAGGTCGGTGAAGAACACACAAACATACGTGCCTACTAGCGCCAATTTTTACCCCTACACACTGAAACCCTCGGTCCGCTCAATCTATTATCGTGTGCCCTTCTATCAGCAGGACTGTGGACTCACCCACTCGTCACAGAAGACAAAACCAGCTGGACAATAACGAGGACAATTAACCTCGTTCCTTCACTGTACCATATGTTTTACTATTGTTCGGAACAATGCCATAGTAGTGAACGAAATCGGACACTTTGGAAATGGCTAGAATGTCTAGGAAAAAGTGTATTTTCGGTGAAGGTTGTTGATAGAATTACTGAGAATTGTTTGAAAAGGATGGGATGTGCGGTTTTTCTCATGTGTTAATAAGATAGCATGTTAATTAAATATTTCTTGTTAGTAAATTTAGATAAAAGACACATAGTACCTTTATTATTTATTATAAAAAGTTTTTAGAAACTAAAAAAAGTATTGCCTACTTTGCAGAATAAATCTTTAAAAAAAAAGACGTGTGGCACTCGGGGACTGCCGCGGTAAAGCTATTGCATAGCATTTTTTATCAACTTATGCAATTATAATTATTAATTTATTTTTTTTGGATAAATATTGCAAGGCCTATTTTTCAAAAAAGTATCCAAATGAATTTCTGTAATAATTATCAATAATTTTTAAAATACAATAAAATTGGCGAAAAGTCAACGAAACATAGAGGCGAGTTGCTGAACTAAAGAGACAAGCGTGATATTTCAAAAACTCATTAAAAGTTCTGCTATTCATCGATAGATAGCAAAACTAAAAAGTATCACCGCTGTGCCGGTCGGAGTGAGGGGTGTTAGGTTATTTTCGTTACGAAATTTCTGGATTCGGTCTCCACGCTCAAGGCCCGCGGCAGAAGCTATGCAATAGCTTAAAATCTATTGATGTGCGCTACACTCACAAAAATTAGAAATGGCGACTGATAAAAAATTTTGAATTTTATTTAGTTCACCTCTTATGCGTGACTTAGGAAAAAAGCGTATAAAACCGCGAGGTAGAACTAGTGACACATAAAATTGGGAATTTAGAATGAGACAAAAACTAAGAAAATAGGACCGCAACCCGCAACAGCTCACTCCAAATCTCGAAGAGGATTGGAAATTCGATTCCAACAATTTTTGACTACGCAGTTATTCTTCAGAAAAAACTGTATTTCTGCAAAGTGGATGAAATTCGAGAAATGAAATATGATAATTATACTCCTAACGCAGTAAAGTCATTAACTTTCATGAGAATATCTTTACCGAGCGTAACGGGATTTAAATACTTGGTTGAATTCGCTCCCGTGGAGATCTTCCAAGCTAATACTGGGAAAACCCTCCATAATATGTATGATTGTTAAATAAATTACATATCTTAGCGTTGTAACCCTGCGTTTTAATAAGTTTAAATATAACGGGTTAATTTAAAAAAAAAGCAGTGAAAATTGAAATGTAAGGCCCTCGTTCAAGTAGTAAAATAGGAGTAAAACTTTATAAATTGTTAAAGTAACGCGAACAATATCTAAACTTTTAAGCACTAGCCTCTAGTGGCTGTTTTTGTTTCCAAAATAATTTTAAACAAAACAATATGTACTTATTTGCTGTGCGGCGGTGAGAAATCCTGCCAAACTAAACTTATTAATGCGAAAATTTTCGTGTTTGTGTGATAATGAATGACGACTTAGTCCTATTCCTGTAAATCCTATTTAGAAAACGGCACAACAAATCAACACAATTAATATATTTAAGAATAAAAAAAATACTTCACCATTGCTTCTACCTCTAAATCTATTTAGGTAGTTATTATACCAAACGCCGTAACTCCCATCCTCTCAGCAACACAAGTTTAGTGGCGCGGCGAGCGGGCCAACAATACGCTGACATCATCGGCGATCGTGCTCTGAATCGAGCGGACAGTGCTATAATATCTACAGACACAGGGACAGGCAGTGCCTATTATGTATAGAACTACGTTAGGCCGTGCGTTGGACGTCAGCGGGCAGTGAAGCGACAGCAATGACAGCGGCTTTATTGTAATGTAGTCCACATGTAGGCAGAAGCTATTATGTGTAGGGAACACAAGCGTTAGGCTGTGTGTTGGACGTCAGCGGGCAGCGGAGCGACAGCGATTACAGCGGATTTATTGTTGTGTAGTCCATATAGCGACATGCAGGTAGTATCTATTATGTATAAGAATACAAGCGTTAGGCCGTATATTGGACGTCAGCGGGCAGCGGAGCGACAGCGATGACACCGGCTTCATTTGTTTTCGCTTCCATTCTACCGATGGTGTTCATTTAGAACTGTTTCATTTACAATGAAAACTAACGTGGTTTTAAAACATTTTGTTAATAAAAACCTAACGTGAAATGGAGTTGTTAGCCGACTAGTTTCGATCGCAGGCGTGGCGTGCTTTGTAATCTCCTTAATAAAGATCACTAATAAATGTGATCGAAACTGGTAGGTAGCCGACTCAATTTCACGTGAGCGTTCCTGTGTTGATTGAATGAAGTTTTATAGGTAAATATAGCTCTAGAGTAAAGCAGAGTTTAGAACCTAAGCGAGTAGCGTGGCTGCAAGCGGCGCGGTGGTGGCGAAAACCGCTATACAACATCTTTATAAGAATTCTGTCGTGTTTACTAAAACTGTTTTGGGGTCGAGAAAGGCCCATAAATATTAATCCAAATTGGACTTGAGAGGCATCTCTACGGGTCTCAGCATATATTGTAAATTCGTGTTTGGAATCTCAGCAGACATTGGAGCGTCAGCAACTGTAGTAGGCTATCACAAAACAGGTGGCAGCTTTATTTTTATGGTTGTATTATATGGTGCTATCTGTCAGCGTTCTCAATGACAACAAAAAATGGAGGGATTCCATGTAAACTTCAATCAATAACTCAAAAAAACTAACGAGGCAGTCGTCACCTTCCACGCTGCTCGCTGAGGTCAAAGACTCGGCCAAAGTGATATGAATGGAGCTCTAAGGCCTACACATTCATTTGTATGGAATGGCGTCCCTATAGATCTTCTCCGATGTTCGATTCTGGCTTCATGAAATTCGAAATGGGCTAACCTGACTTTCCTCAAGTCTGACTTTGGCTTTCAATTATCCGTTTAATAATCAGCAAGGTCTTCAATAAATGTGGAATTTTGCGTAATCCTTCAATGTGGGAAGCTGTGGATTGCAGTGGGAATGTGGGACGAGCAGTGGGCTCAGCTTACGACATGTTTATTATATTAATTGAGCATCGTTTGATACGCCGCACGTTGTAGTACGTGGACAGTACGTGGGCGTAGTGAATGAAAAGATAAATGCTGTCTCTTTCCCACATTATTTAAAGATAGGCCACCATCAAATATGGGCTACCATTATGAGAATGGTACCTTAACTTGCAGCACTTGTTTGCATACTTTCAAGGCCAAAATAGGGTACTATACACTATATATATATAATAGGGTACATGAACGAAGCCTCGATGTATCTTGGCAGAAACGGTGGTCACCATGGCTGAATTCAGCTGGGAACTATATTTGTACTAACTATTTTTGTGTATGTGTATCTAGATGTACAATAACTAAACGAGAATATTAAAAAAAATATGTTAGAGAAATGTAAAAATTGTGAAAGACAAACAAATGCAAACGTTAGTAATAGGTTTCTCAAAGTTTTTAGCTAACCTTCTTGGAGTTTCGATAGCTCTGTCTCACTCAATGTACTCGTAGTTTAAATCTAGCCAAATATATATTTTTTAAATAATTTCATGTCTAATTTCCTAACATGGCTAGCCACAGCATGATTTGACCAATTCTATAATCGGTCTACGACAATACATATCATAATAAAATTATTAGAGTTGTTAACAATCCATTTGGATTCAATTTCAAGCCATACTTCAAATTGACTTTATTTAACATTAATTTTGTTTGAATTTGATCACTGCTTCCATATCATTTCACGTCTGTGTAAATATGATTATTTGTAAAGGTTCTTTGAACCCGCGTTTTCAATTATATCTACAAAGTACTTGATGAAAATTTTACGCGGATTTTATGATAAAATGCATCAAATCAAGCAATCAAAGTTTATTTTACTTTATTATACTTTGGCTCCAGTTCCAGATCCAGTGCTGGATCTTGGATCTGACTGGACTGGAATGAAAAATGTCTAAAAAAGGTCTAGATTATTGGATCATTCTATTATTATGTCTTCTCGTCTGGTCGAAGCAACTCGTGACCAAAACGCTGGCCTCTATCTCGCTCAAAGGGTGAGCATCGCCATACAACGTGGCAATGGGGCCAGCATTTTGGAAACAATTCCCACAGCGTCCTTTTAGATTAGTTTAGTTAAGTCTTTTTGGTGTATTTTTTATTTAAGAACTAGCTGCCCCCGGTGGTTTCACTCGCCGTTTTATTTTACTTTTAGACATTCCTTGAACTCATACAAATATATCAAGATCAAAATTAGCGAAATCGGTCTAGACGTTCTCGAGTTATAGCGAGCCAAACGAACAGCGATTCATTTTTACAAATAAGATATTATAATGTTCTTATGTACTTGTATAATTTAAGTCTCTATAAATAAATTACTAGATCATTCAACAACTACGAGTATATCAATATAAATCAGCGCCAATTATCTTTTACAAGTTTGTTTTAATTTATTTAACTATAGCTTTGTAATGGGTCAAATCTTGCAACTGAATATATATACCGGCGCTACTAACAACACCCTATGCAACCATTTAGTTATTGATTTGATGCCCATTTTAGATTGTACTCAATGCTAAGACAAGGACTGACAAATCGACAGACTGACAGACTGATAAATTGATCATTGTGATTCTAGACCAGTGCTGAACCATTATTGTATCAGTTGACACATAAAATGGTTTCTATGCACCTCTTTGCTTGGCTTTATGGCTAACCTTGTATTGTAATAGGTGTCTATGCTTATACAGGATGACTGACTGATTGGCTAATCACTTGGTAAACAGGATTATACAGAAAGGGTATGCTAAGCCAAAAAGGCGCTCATAGTGCACATCATTATGAACAACTTTTACTATGGGACCAACCTAGAATTCGTAAAACAAAATCAGCTGTTCCATACATTTTGTCAACATTGACATTTTTTTATGAAACAGCTGATTTTGTTTTTGCGATTTTCGACACAGGATTTAGTGGGGAGCTATGAGTGTAAAACGTTACGTTATAAATACTTAACATATGTAATGATTTTCAGTGTGCTTTTCTTATTATACTCAGCTGTTCCATACATTTCGTTGAGTGTACAAAGTCTCGGCAATCAGCTAGTAAGTTTAACAAACAATAAAAACCAAACATTAAAAAACACAAAAGCGAAACAATTATTTAATCAGCTCAAAGAAATCTTAAAAGAACTTTGAAAAGATAAGATTTTTAAGTCCTTTTTGTCTGGAAGAAAGCATTCATTTAAATGAGATTAACTTTCTCAAGTGAAAGATCTAGACCAGAGGTTCTCAAAGAGGGTACCACCCTCTTTGTGAGCGCTAGAAGACTACAGGATTAAAGAACCCGAATAAAATTGGAGACATCGCAATGGTTTATGGAAGAACCCATATCTTAATACTCTGAACAAGTTTAGTGATAAAGTCCAAAAGTTTGGGCGGGCCGGGCGTTAGAAAATAATTGATTATCAAGGTAGGTGGCAGATGAAATATGTTTGAGAATCTTAGATCTAGACATCTCTAGAGAAACTACTTTACTTAGTCTTCACGAGATTCAATTTAAAATAGATTTTTAATAAAAACAGGGAAGATAAAACACTGGAGCTTGGTACGCTACGGGCGTTTGGCTCATTTCTCTTTCGGAGTGACATTTTAATTTTTTTCTACGATATTATTAAAGGAGTTTTATTACGAAGACGGCACCAGCGCTCAATTGAGCTTATGAAATATTACTGGAACTGCTTCTTTTAAATTATTATTTTTAGGAAAATGCAGAGGTTTCTTTTTTATGAAATATTTGAGAGAACGCGGTTTTCGAACATACCATATTTGAGTGAGATTTCGTGTGAGATGAGGTCATAGAAAAAAAAAACGAGGAATTTGAGGTAGGTATCCACTTGATAGAAATCGTTAAAAGAAGTTTTTATATAGGTACTCCCCCAGTAGAGGTGCTATCCTCTTTTTCAGGCCTACATTTATGTATACTCGTAGATTACTTGCTATGAAAAGTTATATTTCGACAGAATTCATTTTTGATATACGTAAGTTAAACCTTTATTCAACTAAAAGTTCTGATGCATACGAGAACCTACACATAGCCTTACGAACTTTACTTTTTTTACACCTTTTTTTTTTAATCTAGGTGTCTTCAAGTCGCGAGTGAATCGGTTCCTTCTAGGCAAGCATGCTCCATCGTAGACCGTATCGTTGCTTACCATCAGGCAAGATGACGGTCAAATGCAAGCCTATTACTGAATTAAAAAAAAAAACCTTTCTCAGTCTCTACGCCAGTAAAAGCACTACAAAACTTCCCAAACATCATCTATTTCATAGATCCGAAAAATGGACTCGATAAAGTGTTCAAGTAAAAACTGCTGTCTCCACATAAGTGACCATTTCATAAACACCCACCATTTGATAGGTCCATTCACGCCCCCATGAACGCAATGAAAAAATGCCTCCACCCTTAGCCCATAACGCCGTGACCATACTAATAAAAATAGGAAAGTTGTGTAAGAATGTCACTAAGGTTTTTCTTATTGGGCAGTTGACCAACAACTCGCTTGTTGAGGACGTGAGATATTATTGGATAGTTGACCAACAACTCGGTTGTTGACGTGAGATATTATTGGATAGTTGACCAACAACTCGGTTGTTGACGTGAGATGACGTGGTCAAAAATACCGCCAAATCCCAGTAGTCATATCGAGTGGTCTTTCCAGTTGAACATAGATACATTGGAGTTCTCATTGTACATTAGAATCGGTATCTTCTAGGCGCGGGCTCCATCGTAGACCGCATCATTGCTTACCATCAGGCCAGATGGCGGTCAAACGCAAGCGTATTCAATAAACAAAGTCTATCAGGCGTCTAATTTTTGTGTGAATTTAAATCCCGTTCTTACCTACAATACCTACATACTACTACACTTTTTGTCGCCAAATGACATCCAGTTCCTCTAAAATGACAAGTAAAACCGTGTGCTACAGCTAGTACAGAAATTCCGCCCCCTAAGCCATTCTTGAGCTCATAAAATCCGCCATAGATCATAAGAGACACTTGTTCGAGACGACATTTCGTATTTTGGCAGTACGAGTGTGAGATGCCTATTCGTAGAATGTTTCGCTGTACTTTATTGTCATTTAGTTTTATTGAAGAAAACAAAAAGCATAAGGGTTTGTTTATGATCAGAATGTATTTTTAAATGGCGTTTATTTAGTTGTAAATCTATCAATCTTAATCTCTTATACCTACATAAAAATCAATTGTTGTGCGTTAGTCTTGCAAAAACTCGAAAATGTCTCTACCATTTTATCTACGGATTTAAATATTTTTTTTTACTTCGCGTCTCATTACGCTGTGCCTAAATATTATAATTTATTAAATAAATAATATAATGGTGTCGATTCTCTAACTAAACTAATCTAAAGGCTATCAATTTATCTGCGGCTCTCTTCTTTGCGACGCGTCTTAAATTGAAGACAATAGTTTAAGTTCTGTAAAATTTTAATAAGTTTAGTAAATGGTTAAACAGAATCAACACACATTGCCTATTTTTTGTGTTTCAACATTTTGGTACTACGCTATTATCTGGTTTCATCATGTTTTTTATAAATATGATATAAAAACTCTCCGACTTCATAGGACGATCCTTAAATAATTTCGTAAAAAATAATTACTTACTTACTTCACAATTTAAAATGATATACCATTTTTTCACAAAGTTATGAAATTAATCAAAAATAAGTTAATTCTTTTAGCCAAATAAAATCACATTACCTTTCATCCTTCTACTTATTCTAAAATTAAAAATCTTTGTCAGTTTAGTGTTGCCATAAAGTTCGGTACGTATATACGCCGAACGCCATAACGTTTAGTACTATCCCTTATGGAACAATATGGAGTGAGTTATAAATACGGTACGTAGTTATATCGTAGCTATATACGAGTATATTGATCGTAAACGTGGAAGCCTGATTGTTAGATTAAAATCTACGGCACAGACTGTAGGTGGCGGGATAGGGTTGCTACTGAGTTATAATTTTTACACGATTTTATTTCTTGCAATGCTTGTATGTATTTTATTGTATTCTTGACTAGGTGACCCGACAGACGTTGTCCTGACTTAACTAAGACAATTTTTAACAGAAATTTAAAATGTTATACATTTTAAATTAAAATTAAGCTAAAAAATTATTATTTAGGATTATAATTTCATAAACTGTCGATTTACACGTCAAATCGTTTTATAAACATTACAATCACCCTTAATTTTAATTCAACAAATATAGAAACATAATAATAAATTGGTATAATTTTTGGGTTTTGTTCGGGTCAAATCTTGGTATGCCTGTGTAACTTCGATGACAATGCAATAAAAGCATGCTTTTAATTTTGATTTTTGAATTTTTTACTCATGTCGGACTTATTCATGTGAGTATGTTTTATTTTTCTAGTGATGCAATAAAATGTGGTGCAATACCACTATTTAATTAAATATTGCGATGTGTCACTGGCTGCGGCGTCACCTCTATGTGTAGTATTATTATTATTTTTTTATCGGTTAATAATTATTTTATGATTAATAATTGCAAACAAAGAAGAAAAAATATATTTTCTCAAACAAACTTACCTAGTTTAGCTGCTATAATAGTATTCTATTTTTACACTATTTCTTTTGATGATTTCTCTTAAGATTTCCTATATAAACCAAACTCAAATATTTGGAATTTATAATTCTTAAAAAAAAAATTGGTATGCGTGTGGCAACCCTATGGAATGCAGCTACTGGGCACTAAACCTAAGTTGTAAAGTGCTATTTTAATGTTCACTTTGATAGGGTTGTTAATAATGGTTTTATTTGGGCATAAGAGTAACATAAATCTAAATACCTATAGTATTCCATATAGAGAACATTTCTTTGGAAGTTCGTAAAGGCAAAGTGGGAGCCCTGGTGTCAGAGGTTTAGTTTTAAATAGTTGAAATGCTGCTATCATGTCTTGGCAGTTCTAGTTATGGGAATAACAACCGGGGGCTACCTTTTTTTTTTGTAACTAGGACTACAGCAGCGCTCAGTTGTAAATGCCACTCGCGGTCACCCAACCAGACTGACTGTTGCGTCCGTCTGTTACAAAACACTTATGTTTCTAAGTGTACAACTAGCATTCGAATAAAATAATTTAACAGCATAATTTAATTCATAATATAACTTACACTTACAGTTTACAGTACTTAAACCAAGACCTACGAGTAACTTATTGCTTATTTATCTACTTAGCAAAAATAAACATACAATCGTTAGAGAAAATAAGTGAAAAACAGTAACCTGACTATGGAAAAGTACTTATTGGCAATCACGAAAATTACAAAAGTTTATTTTAATCTAACATTCGGCCATCTATATTCTTCTCGATTCTTCTTTACAATTCTGTAGACAAGTCGGCACTAACACACCTGAAAGTTTGCTCACCTAGTCGAAATACAGGTTCGAGCAACGATTCAGGCCCATCAGTGTACCGTACTTTTGCTTCTTTCTTCTTTACTATTCTTCTTGGCTTGAAGTTCTTCATTCTTCTTTATTCTTGTTTGTTCTTGGGTTGAAGTTCTTCTTGCTTCGTTCTTGTTTCTTCTTGGTAATAAGTGTTTGTGATTACTAGATAAATAAAATCAGTCATCTAGAATTGAGAAATATATGGTGAATTCCTTTTGTTATTAATTAATTCCTTTTGTTTTCATATGTATGACCGTAGTAAGCAGCGAGCGTGATTGTTGAAAAATCTTTATCGAGCAATGACATTAAATAGAAGTCTAGAATTAAAAATGTCAATTTATTTTTTGCTAAGTCTCGATTTTACAGAACATAACAAACTTCGATTCAACCTAGTTTCAAAAAGACAAAAGATAGTCCACATCTGATCTGACAAACCGACAAATCGTCGTTGCGCGTGCAAAAGTCGCTATGTGTTATTTAGTCATTTTCGGTTTTTTATGCAGTTTTAATCGGTATTTCAATACACACGTCCTGTAAAAACAGCTATGTGATAGACCCAATATTTAAAGAGGTACGGAATGTAGCTAATAGTAGCTATGTGACATATATACATCTAAAGTTCCATTTTAACACGCCAAGTGTTATAATTCACATAGCTAAAATAAGTTTATTAAAGCGGAAGAAAAAATTGCGCCCGATATGTGCTTTGCTGCACATAGCGAGATTTTTGGTCAAGTTCAGACTCGCTCGATCACGAAACGCACAGGTCGAGCGTCACATAGATGGTACCATTGGCCGGCAAAGCTCGCCCATGGTTTGGCCCTTACTGTAGTCGCGCTGAGGCGCGCAAGCAGGAGGCTTACCTTGCCTGGGTTGATGCTCGACACCGTAAAGCGAAGGATATTCGCCAGATGAAAAGAGCGTATAACGTAGCTGTCAAGTCCTGCAAAAAGGTGTTACAGAGGGCTCGCTTTGACCACATTAGTCGAATAAAACTGGCTTCATACCCAGCGGGTAGTAAAGCGTTTTGGTCCCTAGCTAAATCGGTCGAAGCGAACTTCTGCCGCCCCTCACTACCTCCACTGCTAAAACCTGATAGGACGCTGGCCCACACCGCTGAGGAGAAGGCTAACTTGTTTGCTTCTCAATTCGCGGAGTCTTCACGTCTAGATGCTGGTAGCGCGACACCTTCAACTCCACCAGACAGTGCGACGTTTATGTCGGAGTTCCGCATTCGTCAAGTGGAGGTTTGCAAAACGCTACGCAATCTTGACGTGAACAAAGCCAGCGGCCCAGATGGTATTCCAGCCATAGTTCTGAAAACATGTGCGCCTGAGTTGTCTCCTGTGTTGACACGCCTCTTTCGTCTCTCTCTTGAAACTGGTATAATGCCGAAGTCGTGGAAGCTTGCTAACGTGCAACCTGTGCCTAAGAAAGGTAGCCGTGCCGACCCTGCCAACTACAGGCCTATTTCGGTCACGTCCATACTCTGCAAGACTATGGAACGTGTCCTGAACAACAGGCTCCTGGTGTACCTAGAAACTAATGACCTTCTCAGTGACCGGCAATACGGATTCCGCCGAAACCGGTCCACTGGTAATCTTCTAGCGTACGCCACGTATATCTGGAGTGAGGTCATCGAGAGGCATGGGGAGGCACTTGCTGCCTCCCTTGACATCTCGAAGGCTTTCGACAGGGTTTGGCATGACGGCTTTATAAGCAAGCTTTCGTCATACGGCCTGCCCGCTGGTCTTGTTGCGTGGATTTCGGACTTCCTGAGGAATCGATCGATACGAGTAGTCATTGATGGCTGCTCGTCTGATCGAATGGATATCAATACCGGTGTTCCCCAGGGGTCGGTGCTCTCTGCGACGCTCTTCCTGCTGCACATTAACGATCTGCTAAAGCCCGATATCTTTGGGTACGCAGATGACAGCACTGTTGTAGAGAGCTACACTTCTAACGCACGGTCCAGTGGTCCTCAAATCCAGTTTCTGAGAGAGGCTATGGTCGAGCGCTTGAACTTGTCTCTTAAGGCTGTCTCAGAATGGGGTGATGCCAATCTGGTCAGGTTTAATGCGACTAAAACCCAGGCGTGTCTGTTCTCCGCAAAGAAGAGCCCATTCCAACTGGCTCCTACTTTCCGAGATGTGTCCATTCCGACGGCTGACAGTCTTGAGCTTTTGGGCGTTGCTCTGACGTCAACCCTCAACTTTGGCTCCTACATAGAGTCCAAAGCTCAATTGGCTGCCAAAAAGCTGGGTATCCTTTCGAAGGTGCGGCGGTACTTTACGCCAGAACAGTTACTTTATAAAGCACAAATTCGATCGTGCATGGAGTACTGCTCGCACATTTGGGATGGATCGGCCAAATACCAGCTTGAGGCGTTGAAGTCCATTGAGAAACGTGCCAAGAGGCTCATTGGTAAAGACTCATTGTTCGGACTAAACTCCAAACTCTCGAACATCGGCGCAAAGTTGCTAGTCTGTCGGTCTTTTACCGGATACATTTCGGAGAGTGTGCTTCTGATCTGCATGATCTAATTCTCTCTAGCCCTTTCTACTATCGGTCTACCAAGGGCACTAAAAAGCGTCTCCGTTTTATGGTTGGTATACCAGAAACTCGTACGAAACGCTTTGATTCCACCTTTATTGTGCGAACCGCTAGGGTGTGGAACGCTTTGCCTGAGTGGGTGTTTCCCGATAGATATAATCTAGGTGTCTTCAAGTCGCGAGTGAATCGGTTTCTTCTAGGTAAGCATGCTCCATCGTAGACCGTATCGTTGCTTACCATCAGGCAAGATGATGGTCAAATGCAAGCCTATTATTGAATAAAAAAAAAACCTAAAAGCCTTTATGATGTCCCACTAAAAATTGATTCTACCAAATTTAGTCACCTACAAAGTCTAAAGCAATACAAGCACCGTGATTATCACCTATTCTATGATAACTTGAACCATTAGTTCCACCAATGTTTTTGATTGATTTTGTTTGATTCAATAAACAGATAATACTATTTGAATATTAAATGTATTGGTTTTTTTAAACTTTTTTATTAATTATTTCTTTCCAAAATATAGCTATGTGTCATCGTTCAGCCATTTTATTTAGGTTCCATAGAATTATAAAGTAGTTATGTGCTCTAAATGCACATAGCTTGTATTTACAACTCAAATAAATAACTCTATGTGTCAAATTTGCCTATTATGTTTAATTTTGTCATTATTCATAATGCTATCATATCCAATAGTAATCTAAAACTACATAAATTTGTTATATGTATCAAAGTAAGGATAAATTATTTATATGCTCTGGACATTTTACGAGAAAATTAGTTTTTTGCGTCTCCTGTAAAGTGTGTCAAATATACATAGCTACTTTTGCACGCGCAACGACGAAATGTAAATATGTATTATATATAGACCAACAACCAAACAAACCAACATTTTTATCGCCCATAATTCCATCCAAACAAAGCTTCAAATAACAAAAAATACTTAAAAGCAACAATTTGACTCAAACAACTTCGCTTCAGACGTTCGTTCGTCCAATCAGTGCACCAGACACTATCTGAAATAAAAATCTACATCATTATGGCGGCAAATAAAATGGCGCGAAGAGGCTCTCGATTTGACAGCTGTCAATTAAGCGCGGGAAAATGGCGGGCGTGACGTAAAACGTTCCGATACACGTAACAACGAAACCTATTAAAGTGGAGCCGTATTTTATTTTTATATCCTATTTAAATGGGTTGGGGTTATTTAACATTCTGCGCAAGCATTTTTGTTTGGGTGGTTTGCGGTTACGTGAATTGTTGGTAGGGTTTCGTGATCGCTTTTTTCTTTAAGTCTTAATTGAATAATATCCAGTCTATCTAAAATAGGCTCTAAAATAGCGGTTTTTTACCATTAGATTTAAAACCAATGAAAACCAATTTCAATTAAAAAGATAGTAGAAATGGTTCATAGAGGTGTACAAACACTAATTTTAAATTTTATTTTCGCACGTTAAAATTTGCGTTAGCGAGGGTTGGCAGAGTATTTTAAGCAGTGATTAAGTTTAAGCAGAGTTTATAAGTAGGGTCATAAAACAAAACTAGACTTTAATATTGTAACTAGATTGATTTCTCCCTCGGTAGCGTTAGCAGAAAAGTCCCATCTTACAACACAATAGTTTGGGCCCACCGTGCGTTATACTGATCAATCTTCTCAGTAATGTTTACATTCATTAGACTGGGCGTATGCTGAGACGCAGGTGACGCAGCACAGCACAGAACAGATTTAGCAGAGCAGAGCAAGCGAGACAGACATAGCGCGCAGAGCAGGATAGACCCACGTCCGCCCCGCGCGTGCTACACCGCAGTACGCAGCTCTCAGTAGAGCGAGCGAGACAGACATGGCGCGCAGAGCAGGACAGACACACGTCCGCTCCGCGCGTGCTACACCGCAGTACGCAGCTCTCAGTACGTTCATGCATTACAAAATCTGCTCTGCTCTGCGCTGCGTGGACCTGCGTCAAAATATTTCAGTAAAGGCCAAACCTGATCACTTCAATATCGTCGTTGCGCGTGCAAAAGTAGCTATGTATATTTGACACACTTTACAGGAGACGCAAAAAACTAATTTTCTCGTAAAATGTCCAGAGCATATAAATAATTTATCCTTACTTTGATACATATAACAAATTTATGTAGTTTTAGATTACTATTGGATAGATAGCATTATGAATAATGACAAAATTAAACATAATAGGCAAATTTGACACATAGAGTTATTTATTTGAGTTGTAAATACAAGCTATGTGCATTTAGAGCACATAACTACTTTATAATTCTATGGAACCTAAATAAAATGGCTGAACGATGACACATAGCTATATTTTGGAAAGAAATAATTAATAAAAAAGTTTAAAAAAACCAATACATTTAATATTCAAATGGTATTATCTGTTTATTGAATCAAACAAAATCAATCAAAAACATTGGTGGAACTAATGGTTCAAGTTATCATAGAATAGGTGATAATCACGGTGCTTGTATTGCTTTAGACTTTGTAGGTGACTAAATTTGGTAGAATCAATTTTTAGTGGGACATCATAAAGGCTTTTAGGTTTTTTTTTTATTCAGTAATAGGCTTGCATTTGACCATCATCTTGCCTGATGGTAAGCAACGATACGGTCTACGATGGAGCACGCTTGCCTAGAAGAAACCGATTCACTCGCGACTTGAAGACACCTAGATTATATCTATCGGGAAACACCCACTCAGGCAAAGCGTTCCACACCCTAGCGGTTCGCACAATAAAGGTGGAATCAAAGCGTTTCGTACGAGTTTTTGGTATACCAACCATAAAACGGAGACGCTTTTTAGTGCCCTTGGTAGACCGATAGTAGAAAGGGCTAGAGAGAATTAGATCATGCAGATCAGAAGCACACTCTCCGAAATGTATCCGGTAAAAGACCGACAGACTAGCAACTTTGCGCCGATGTTCGAGAGTTTGGAGTTTAGTCCGAACAATGAGTCTTTACCAATGAGCCTCTTGGCACGTTTCTCAATGGACTCCAACGCCTCAAGCTGGTATTTGGCCGATCCATCCCAAAGGTGCGAGCAGTACTCCATGCACGATCGAACTTGTGCTTTATAAAATAACTGTTCTGGCGTAAAGTACCGCCGCACCTTCGAAAGGATACCCAGCTTTTTGGCAGCCAATTGAGCTTTGGACTCTATGTAGGAGCCAAAGTTGAGGGTTGATGTCAGAGCAACGCCCAAAAGCTCAAGACTGTCAGCCGTCGGAATGGACACATCTCGGAAAGTAGGAGCCAGTTGGAATGGGCTCTTCTTTGCGGAGAACAGACACGCCTGGGTTTTAGTCGCATTAAACCTGACCAGATTGGCATCACCCCATTCTGAGACAGCCTTAAGAGACAAGTTCAAGCGCTCGACCATAGCCTCTCTCAGAAACTGGATTTGAGGACCACTGGACCGTGCGTTAGAAGTGTAGCTCTCTACAACAGTGCTGTCATCTGCGTACCCAAAGATATCGGGCTTTAGCAGATCGTTAATGTGCAGCAGGAAGAGCGTCGCAGAGAGCACCGACCCCTGGGGAACACCGGTATTGATATCCATTCGATCAGACGAGCAGCCATCAATGACTACTCGTATCGATCGATTCCTCAGGAAGTCCGAAATCCACGCAACAAGACCAGCGGGCAGGCCGTATGACGAAAGCTTGCTTATAAAGCCGTCATGCCAAACCCTGTCGAAAGCCTTCGAGATGTCAAGGGAGGCAGCAAGTGCCTCCCCATGCCTCTCGATGACCTCACTCCAGATATACGTGGCGTACGCTAGAAGATTACCAGTGGACCGGTTTCGGCGGAATCCGTATTGCCGGTCACTGAGAAGGTCATTAGTTTCTAGGTACACCAGGAGCCTGTTGTTCAGGACACGTTCCATAGTCTTGCAGAGTATGGACGTGACCGAAATAGGCCTGTAGTTGGCAGGGTCGGCACGGCTACCTTTCTTAGGCACAGGTTGCACGTTAGCAAGCTTCCACGACTTCGGCACTATACCAGTTTCAAGAGAGAGACGAAAGAGGCGTGTCAACACAGGAGACAACTCAGGCGCACATGTTTTCAGAACTATGGCTGGAATACCATCTGGGCCGCTGGCTTTGTTCACGTCAAGATTGCGTAGCGTTTTGCAAACCTCCACTTGACGAATGCGGAACTCCGACATAAACGTCGCACTGTCTGGTGGAGTTGAAGGTGTCGCGCTACCAGTATCTAGACGTGAAGACTCCGCGAACTGAGAAGCAAACAAGTTAGCCTTCTCCTCGGCGGTGTGGGCCAGCGTCCTATCAGGTTTTAGCAGTGGAGGTAGTGAGGGGCGGCAGAAGTTCGCTTCGACCGATTTAGCTAGGGACCAAAACGCTTTACTACCCGCTGGGTATGAAGCCAGTTTTATTCGACTAATGTGGTCAAAGCGAGCCCTCTGTAACACCTTTTTGCAGGACTTGACAGCTGCGTTATACGCTCTTTTCATCTGGCGAATATCTTTCGCTTTACGGTGTCGAGCATCAACCCAGGCAAGGTAAGCCTCCTGCTTGCGCGCCTCAGCGCGACTACAGTAAGGGCCAAACCATGGGCGAGCTTTGCCGGCCAATGGTACCATCTATGTGACGCTCGACCTGTGCGTTTCGTGATCGAGCGAGTCTGAACTTGACCAAAAATCTCGCTATGTGCAGCAAAGCACATATCGGGCGCAATTTTTTCTTCCGCTTTAATAAACTTATTTTAGCTATGTGAATTATAACACTTGGCGTGTTAAAATGGAACTTTAGATGTATAAATGTCACATAGCTACTATTAGCTACAAGCCGTACCTCTTTAAATATTGGGTCTATCACATAGCTGTTTTTACAGGACGTGTGTATTGAAATACCGATTAAAACTGCATAAAAAACCGAAAATGACTAAATAACACATAGCGACTTTTGCACGCGCAACGACGATATAATGTTTGCATTAGCCCATTACGGTAATTGATCATTTAGGACAGTCACGTCACAGGGAATATAATATTACACGCTGGATGAGCCCACTCGACAATATTAACCTCTCTGTGACCCAATTTTGTAAAGATTTTATTTAATTTGGAAGTCGTTGCGCTCTGAGCATAATCTCGTAGTAAGGAAATTTTGTGCAAAAGAATTTTTGAATTTTTCTTGTTAAGAATTTAAAAAGGTTTGTTTACTTGTTTACCTTGTTTAGAACTAAGTTATTCATATATTTTTTCGAATGGTTTTGATAATAACTTTATAAAAACCAAAAATTAGGTAGGTAATTTTATTCTTAGTTCGGTTTCTTTTAGGCAAGCATGCTCCATCGTAGACCGTATCGTTGCTTACCATCAGGCAAGATGACGGTCAAATGCAAGACCATTACTGAATAAAAAAAAAGTTTTGGTTTTAGTCTAGCGAAAAAAAGGATTCATCATGACAACCTGTTTGGCCCAGCGGTAGTATATCCGCCTTATAAACCAGAGGTTCCAGGTTCGATTCCCAGCCGGGCACATGTTTAAAGGATGAATTTAAATATCTACTCTGGGTCTGGGTGTTAGTACTCCTTGTCTTCGTGTGTGTTCCACGGCATCCCCGACACAGGGTATCCTAGTGGGGAGCTATGAGTGTGAAACGTTATTTATTGTTTATTTATCATCAACGGTTTTGCCCCCACTGCTGAGTACAGGTCTCTTCTTCAGCGCGCCATCTTTTCCGGTCCTGCACCAGTCATCCACTGCCATCCTGCCGCCTTCACAATGTCATCCAACCAGCGAACCGCTACAGAAAGAAAATAATTTCATAATTTTAATTCACTTTTGCACCCCATAATGACTTATTTTATCATGCTAACATCTAAAGGCCTCACTCATAAACAGTGCTTAAAGTTAGTCAATGCTTAAAATGCTTAGACACCTTTTCGCTGACGTAAAATGTCACATGCGAAACCAAGACAGAAAACTTTAAGCAGGCTTTACTTATAAGAGATTCTCTTTGTATTCAACTGAATTAAGTCCAAAGAAAATAGAATTACCCACATTATTAGCTGAATATACAGGGTTATTCATAAAGAGTATGCTAAGTTGAAAAGGGGTCATAGTACTCATCATTATGAACAACTTTTACTATGGGACCAACCCGAAATTCGCGAAATAAAAATCAGCTGTTCCATAGAAAAATGTCAATGACACTCGACAAAATGTATGGAACAGCTGATTTTTTTTTCACGAATTTCGGGTTGGTCTCATAGTAAAAGTTGTTCATAATTATGAGTACTATGAGCCCTTTTCGGCTTAGCATACCCTTTATGAATAACCCTGTATTTATAAATTAATTAAATTAACCTAAGCACGCTTTATATTATCTAAGCTAATGTTAAAGTGCATTCACTTAAGTAAAGTAAACGCAACAATCGATTAGTTCGTGTCGCGTTTTACAGTCTTTATAAGCAAGGAGCTGCGTGCAGTATTTATGATGCGTTGAAGTTATTTATTAGTAAAATGGCCAATAAATAATAAGCGTAGAAACGTTATCAAACATAAAAATTTGTGTCAGGAAGCTTGAGTGTCCGGAGCATTACCAACAAGATGTAGGTGCAAGAGTTGTTTTTTGACTATCCGCAATTCATATAACAGAAATTGGACAAAGAACTACGTTGTCCTAACTACGTTTGAAACTTGAAACTGCAACTCATTATCATTGTCAAAGACATAAAGTAGAGTGTGTTAAACAAATTGAAAACTCGCACGAGACTAAAGAAAAAGAAAAACAAGACTTAGGGAGTCTTCAGTATCTGACAGCGCATCGAAGTGGAGGGGAAAGACAGGGAAGTCTGACATCCTTACCTCTTAACCAGATGAGGAAGCAAAGAAAGGTCTTACCACACCAATACCAAACATAAAACGAATATCAAAGGAATAGAAAACCAACACAAACACCTAATAAATCAAACCCCTATTTCAATCAACAACCAATTCGTCATAGAAACGAGTCAAACAAACATTCCTAAAATTCCTACTGATTCAGCTGTTGATGTTGGCACGGCTCTTGGCCATCGCACTCCTAATACTAAACACCGCCATCGCAAACACTGGCTTTTCCAAACATACGGCAGTGCTAATATTGAAATGTTTGAAAACATCAAAGAGGGTAGGCGGGAAATCTTTAAATGTTAAATTCTTAGTAGCAAATGTTGAGTGATGACTTGCGTGATGTGAAGTCGGTATTGGCAATACTCGATAGGAAGAGCTAAACATTGGGTTAAATAAAGAAAAAGATTAAGAAATTACATTTAGGTATGTTTTTATTAACACTAACAGCCTAAGTGGGTGCGAGAATCTCGTATCTTGCTAGTTCGTTTCATTTTTTATATCATCATCATCATCATCATCATCATTTAGTTCTCTCTTTCCCACAGCAGGATATAACCGTATCTCCTGTCATGCCAATTGCCATATTTATGTCATATAATGTGACACGATGTCATACATGAATGTTCATTTCCCTTGGGAAAAATATGAAATATGGTAGTAATAAAAGTAATTCGCATAATTACTCATTCATTTACAGTACTTCATACCTATATAAAGCACTATTGTATTCCATTGAACGTGTCATCCTGCCAACTGTATCACTCAAACCGTCATATTATTTCAAACCATATCCTCTCAAAAATAACAAATTTTATTTTAACGTTTATTTTCAACGTCCTCTGAATAATATATCGGGCAACAGGTCACCCGCAAAACTGTTGTATTTCAGCCATATTTCACTTTCTGTTCCAACCGCCAAGATAAATGACAGAAATGTCAGAAAAACGTATTGCCAATTTACGTGGACGCTAGCCGCAGTACCTACTGCTGTTTAATCTGGGGCTCTGAGTTTGTTATATGTAACGGAATTTATTTATTGCGGTTTGGAAATGAATGCTACTGTTTTAACCGGATTTTGGGCGTTATTGTTTGTTATTTTATGATCTAAAAGAGTCATAAATCAAAAAAGCGCAAAGCAGTGCGTTGAGTTTTCTTCAAAGCTAGTAGTAGGTACTGATCAAGTTTTAACCAAATATGTCACTGATGAAATTACGTAACATCGGTGGTTACCCAAAAATGGAAAAAATCTAGGTACATAGAAAAATATGTTTCATCAAAAGGCTAAAAATCAAAAGCGTAAAAACGACCGATTTAAAATAATTCGATTTAAACTTAGCTGGCATACAAATCTATAAAAATCATGATAAAAATAACTGCCCTTTGCATAGCAAAGGTCATACCGCAAACTGACCGCCGCCTCTCCGACTACATAAGGCCGCGCCCACACATTGCGTGACTCTTCCTGCGATAATTGAATTAGCCAATATCCATTCCAGCCGTTTTACTTATCCATTTAGTTATCCGTCCATTTAAGCTATCTATCTATCTAATAAAGCTATCTGTCTACCCAATAAAGCTATCTTTCATCAATCGTAAAAAAATATTTTTTTTGGCCCAGTTTTACCAACAGCTGGTTAAAGGTTAAGAGAATATTAGGCTCGGTTAAGACTAACTTTATAGTATTTTAAATGTGATTGTTGTACGTATTTTGTCAAAACTATGTATTCTTAGTTTGAACGACACAAAATGTGGAAAATACTCGTAAGTCAATCAAAGAATCCTTAAAGCTATTTCGTCATAATACGCAATATTTCTCGTACAATTAAATATTTATTTTACTAGAAAACTGTTAAAAATGTCTGAGTAAAAGAGAACAAAGTCTGTTATTTTCCCTTAAATAAACTACTGCAAATGTGCTTTTCGACTTAACAGACTTAATCGACTCGACAAATCATCCGTTAAATCGTTATCAGTAAAACTGTAGGTTTTTCTCGGCCTCATTCCGCCAATTTGACTAACGGCCGGTTAAGGGTGGATTAATTGGCTAAATTGATTGCTTTAGGGAATCTAATTCCCGTTAGGTGTGGCGCTGGCCTGGTTACGGCGAAGTGAAATTAAATTAAAGTTAGCGTAAAGTGTTTTTTTTTGCTTAGAACGGTTTGTCGATTAGCTACCAAAACTCTAGTTTATGATTTAGGATTTTGTGTCAATTGTGAAAAAAATATAAGGTAAATATGTTTAACTAAAAAAGACATTTGCTGTCTTTAAAATGTATCCCGAATGATACACAGTTTTTAACTAGTTTAGCGGATTATTGTCTCTGACTGGAAATCGGAATCACAGTTAGACAATAACACAGTTAGACAATGAGGCCGCAGATTGACAATATTACATTTTTATTCCATATAAAAAAGCAAAATTTCAGAGCCTTATTGTACACCTATTTGTAAATAATATATATAAATAGGTATTTAGTATTTATTTGATAGAAAAATCAATAGTAAAATCTAATTTTGATTACTTAACCGTTTCACGGTTTCACTCTTTATCAAATTTATCAGAAATAATAATTATAATAAAATTAAATGATAACCATGTTGATAAGGCTAGAAACATTTTACTTAAAAATACTTGATTCAAAGAACTATGAGAGTAATTAACGTAAGGGTCATCTGATCAGTGAACTTTGAATATACAGGAGGTTTGAAAATATTTTCGGTTTTGAAAAAAATGTCATTGGTTCTATTTAGTAAGAATACACAGTAGGACCACGGGTAGAGGTTTATATTACATTAAATTTATTTACTACTAACTGGGCCCTGTGGTTTCTCTTGTGTTTTTTTTTTAGCTACTCCTATAGTAAGGTTGAGAAAAGAAACAAATCTGGGTTTTCTTTGTAGAGTTTTTTTACGTTACTTCACTTTTCAATATAGTGTGAATAATGTTTTAAATATTTTGTAACACAACCTTTTTATACAGTAAACACATGTAAAGGTTATTGCACTACAAAGCATGCGCTTTTGTATTACAGGAAGCAATGACATGAATTTGGTGCAAACTGCAAACTGTTTATAGCATCACATTGTTGTCTTTGTAATTAAAACCAAATGGCATTTCGTACGACTGCAGTGAAGACCAATATCCGACCCCGAAATCGCGACAAAAATCAGCTGTACCATACATTTGGTCGAGTGTCATTGACATTTTTCTATGGAACAGCTGATATTTTATCTCGATTTTTGAGTTGATCGTAAAAGTTGTTCATTATGATGAGTACTATGAGCCGTTTTAACTTTTTCTTATAACAATATATAGAATTGCATATTAATAGCTTCTAGCAATAAATCGCTTATTGTAATACTAGCTGCGCCCCGCGGTTTCACCCGTGTTTTCCGGGATAAAAAGAAGCTTATGTGTTAATCCAGACCATGAACATCCTTCATTCGAAATTTAATGTAAATCCGTACAGCCGTTTTTGCGTGAAAGTGTAACAAACATACATCCATATTCACAAACTTTTGCGTTTATAATATTAATAGGAAGTGGGATAGGAAGGATATTATGATCCTCATTATCATCTTACCAGACTATTTTAAACCAGTCAAGTTCATCTCTTAAAATATAATCATCAACACACATTAAAAATTTCAGCTAAATTTCATTAAATTAAATTTTAAATTTTCATTAAATTTCAGCTGGCCACCAAGCTGACCAGCTCTTTGATATGGTAATGGAAATCCTTGAACAGACGGTTCAGCACATTTCTTTGTATACATAATTATGACTAATTGAACACCGACCTAAATTAGAAAAATGCAATTGACAATTGTTTTTTGAACAAGGAAATTGTTAGCAGGGTTGCCAGTTGCCAATTATACTGTTAACCCGAAAAACAGTATACTACTGATACACTGATAGTATACTGTTTTTCGGTCAATAATACAGAAAGGGTTTGCTAACTAAGATGGTTTTTAGTACTCGTCATTTTGAGCAATGTTTAACTACGAGATCAACCGTAAAATAGTTGTCAAAGGTGATATGAAAAAGAAGGGAGGTAAATTCAGATATGACGAATAATAGAGAACAATGGAAAAAATGTACATACTGAACTGACACCACGTAGGTGGGATAAGGGTAAAAAGATGATAATGATGATCAACCCAGAAATCACGAAATAAAATCGGCTGTTGCAATGAAAAACGTCAATAACACTCGACTAAATATATTATGAAACAGCAGTTTTTTTCTCGATTTCAAGAAAAAAAATAGATTATAATGAGTACTCCGAACCCTTTTTTCAGGCTTGGCTTAGCATTTCCTTGCCATAATTACAACCCTTTATAGTTTTTTGTTGTTAAAAGTTGGCAGCCCTAGTCGTATTATACTTTGTTACCTTTGTTACGTGACTCACTAAAATCTTTTATTTTAAAAGGATTGTTATATTTGTCCTTTAACACATTCTAACGCGCGAAGTCTTCAGTTTCGGACACACTGTATCGTCCGATAATTTGTTTCACTGTTTTCCGCGATTTAAAACAACATAGATAATAAAAATAATAAACACGGTAGATAATAAATATTTAAATAAATAGAGCAGTTACTGCTAGACTGTTTAAACATGAAGATGTATCGGAAATATTTGTTTTTTCTTAGTTTTTTAAGCTTTTTTAATGTGTTTGTGAATCCTATGACGATTAAAGGGCCGGTTCTGACAAGATATGACCCTTGTGGGCTAGGAGTGGTTAATTTTGATAGAATCAAAGACAATTATTGGAAAGGTGTGCTTCATTTTAGTTTGTATTCCCATCTTATAGAAGTGAACACTAAGATTACTTTTGAGACTCCTGTCGTTGTTTATATGGTGAGTTGTCCGTTTTAAAAAAACAGTGAGGTCTTAGACTGTGTATTGACTATATTTATGAAATCACTTCTTCATTTTTGTAGCTTACCTATCTACCTTTGCTAGACCTACCTTCCACACTACTTTACTTAACTAGATTGCAATAAAAAAAAACAATTATTCTCAGACACACAAAAATCAGCTGTTCCGTATATTTTTTGTCGAGTGCCAGTGACATTTTTCTATGGAACAGTTATTTTTGTTTTGCGCATGCCAGGTTGGCACTATAGTAAAAGTTGTTCATGATGATGAGTTTTATGAGATCTTTTCGGCTTAGCAAGCTCTTTCCTTGTACCCTGTATATGAAATAGTATTACGCGAAAAATCTATATATATAAATGTTATGTGGTTTGTGTACGCTTCAAAAACTCAAAAGTTCTGCACCGATCGAGCTGAAATTTTAGCATGATGTATAATACGCATCAAGGATTGTTTTTATCTTTTTTTTTTTCATTTTTTTTTATCCACAGCGAAGCGTGGCAGGGAACAGCTGGTACCTATGTCATAAATGTTTATGTATGATTAAATTTTAAATTATTTCCTGATTTAGTAAGTAAGTTACACTAATAACTTGGTACTTTGTATAAGAAACTTATACTTAGACCTAGCGGCTAGCTCTGGAGTCAGAAAGAGCACTGACATAGCTTGGCAAAGCCTGATCCTACTAAAATTGTAAACGCGAAAGTTTGTAAGAATATATGGATGTCTAGATGACGTATGCTCGTTACTATTTCACGCAAAAACGGCTGAACGGATTTACATGAAATTAGGAATGAAGGTTGTTCATGGTCTGGGTTAACACATAGGCTACTTTTTATCCCGGAAAACGCAGGTGAAACCGCGGGGCGCAGCTAGTAAAATAATTTAGAAAAAGGCTATTAAACTTGTTTCTGATTTCTTTTCTTCTTTTTCTTAATCACTTTTCTTTATAATTCCAGCTCCCGAACCAAACATCGTTCGACGCGAAAAGAACTACATCTACGAATTTGCTAGTGAAACACGGAAAAGTGATCCCAGACCGTTTCGTCTTCCATTTGAAAGTCTCAGGAGATAACACTACAGTTCCTTTTGTCTCTGAATTTGTATTAAACGGAGTAATTCTTTGCAGTGATGAAATTAAGGTAATAACCTAAACTATGCCAACTAATAAATAAAAATAATAATATTATAAATACGAAATTGAGTTTGTTTGTTACGCTTTCATGCTCTAATTACTTTCATGAAATTTTGCAAAAATTGCCACGGTTTATCAGAAATACAGAAAAAAATGAGTCACAAAAAAACAGATATATAAAAGACATCCAAATAAACAAATCAACACAAACAAAACTACCTTACATACTTACTACGTCCTACTATCTATCTTTGAAGACCTGTTTGCCTTATAAGCCACAGGTCCCGGGTTCGATTCCCGACCCGGCAGATTTTTGAATGATGAATTTAAATATCTGCCCTGGGCCTTGGTTAGTTGCCCTTGTCTTTGTGTGTGTTCCATGGCATCCCCGACACAGGCAATCCTAGTAGAGCTATCAGCATTAATTGTTATCTTTATCTTTTTCTTAAGGGTCGGTACATATCTGCGTCGCGTATTATCGGCCAGAACAGAGAAATGTATACTCAACCAGTCAACTCAACCGATGATGCGCTAGTGCGTCGAGTGTGAAAGGTTGGATGTTTTATTATCCATTTCTCTGTTCTGGCGTTACGCGACCGATAATACGCGACGCATTTTCCGTCAGATATGTACCGACCCTAAACTGCACAATTTCTTACACACACACTATCACAAACACACTAACTCCCACACTCGTCTTCCCATTCCAGGCAGCACAAGCAATTCAATCGTTCGACGTCAGCGCCAGCTATCCTGAAAAGACCTACGCCCATGTCTGCGGCAGACGCTCGATGGAGCACACTGAGCTGGTCTCCACCAGAACTGAAGCCCAGGCTGGCGACTGGCCGTGGCACGTGGCCATCCTTGTTAAAGATCCTGTGAAGATGTTGGGGGTGTACGACTGTGGAGGGACTATTATATCTAGAACGGCTGTGCTCACAGGTATGTTTTGGTTGACTAAAATTCACGAAAAGATTGTACCTCTGTTAGAAATAGAGACGATACAAAGCAGAAGTATTAGAGCAAACATGACATCAATTAGTATGCTCAAAAACTATATCATTACATTGCCATGTTTACGTCAATGAATTTAGAATATTCCAAATCGAATTTTATCATTCCATGAGCATTGATGGACAAACGTTATTATTGGCTCAGGTTCGCCTTAGCAAATTTAAGTAAGATGATAAAACGACAAATTAAACCAAAATTTCGTTTATTACAAGCTTTCGTTTAAGCGCCTCTGTTAGTTTGGGTTAGTATTCTGTGGTTTGGGTCAAATCTAGCTACTGAGTTTTGAACTATTTCCCGATGTCCGATTGAGCTGAAATTAAGTATATCTGTGTAACTCCAATGGCAATACAATAAAAATATATTATTTTAAAAATAGCTCTTAAGGTTCCGAGGGGAAAGAACCCTGGCGAGACTCCGGTGTATGTCTGTCTGTATGACACAGCCAATTTTTTTTTAGCTGGACACTGCATTCATAAAAACGACTCAATATTAGAAGCACACAGAATAGCAGTTATTGCCGGCACCAACGATTACAAGGATGACAATCAAACTGGAAGACAAGTTTTCCTCGTGAGTATTTTAGATTGGATTTTGATGTTTCGGTATTTGATTCGAAATGACGACCTGCTCAGCGGTAGTGCATTTTGTGAATAAAAGATCCAGGGTTCGTCTTCCGGCCGGGCGGATGTTTGAATGAAGAATTTAAATGTCTGTTCTGGGTCTGGGTGTTAGTTGTCCTTGTCTTTGTGTGTGTTCCGAGTCATCCTCGACACAGGGAAACCTAGTGGGGATAAACCTATAAGTGTGAAACGTTTTAATGTAATATCCATACCCACTTCTTAAACAAAATGAAACCTTTCAGAAACACACTGAAAACAAGTCGTGTGGTTAAAACAATTAAAAAAAAAAGTTTTTTTTTTCTAAATTCTAAATTTAAAAGAAATATTTTTCAATTTTTTTTTGTATTATTTTTTAGGCTAAACACCTCATCCTCCACCCAGCCTATATGGAAGAGCTGGCCACCTCCGACCTCGGCATCGTCAAGGTAGCGGGTTTCAGATTCACGGAGTATGTCCAACCAATCTGTTTATGGGGACCTAGCTATGACAAAACCGAGCTGTTTGGGAAAGAAGCAACGGTATATGTTTTTGATAAAATCCTTATCTGATATACCTAATACACATTTCAATATCTAGGTTCAATACTTGGTGGGAAACGCATAGTTATAACGAAAGGGCTAACTGTACGAACAACTTTTACTATGAGAACAACCCTGAAATCCAGAAAAGAAAAACAGCTGTTATATATAAAAATGTTAATAACAATCGACAAAATGTATGGAGCAGCTGTTTTTTTTTCTAGAATTCCATGTTGGTTATTGTATTGATAACTTTTTACTGTTTTTTTTTTGTTTCTTTTTTATCCTAATTTGTTTCAGATAGCCGGCTTTGGATCTACAGAAAACGATACAAACGCAGATAAACTCAGAGTCTCAAATACGTTAGTACGGAATGACTCTACGTGTATTAACTTTGATTCTAAAGTTTACACGAAATTGATGAACGAATTCACTTTTTGTGCTGGATTTGGACCTAATTATGGTAATTACCTTTTCTTATTCAGGATTATAAAAAGAATGCTAAGCCGAAACAGGCTCATGGTGCTCATCATTATGAACAACTTTTACTATGAGACCATACCGGATATCAAGGAAAAAAAGCTGTTTCATAGAAAAATGTCAATGACAATCGACAAAGTGTATGGAACAGCTGGTTTTTTCGTCGAATTCCTGGTTGGTCCCATAGTAAAAGTTGTTCATAATGATGAGTACTTTGAGCTACAAGTGATTTGCTCGTGTCTTGTTACTCAGTCGTATGAAAAAAGCCATAGATAGATTCCAATATTTGTTGTTTTAGAAAAAAATCTTTTCAGCAATAAACCCCCGCAACGGCGACAGCGGCGGCGGCCTGATAGTAAGCGCCCTGCAGCCCGACCACATGGTGAGCTGGATGCTGAGAGGAGTGTTGTCCAAGTGCGGAGTGGCCCCGGGGGGCAAACTCTGTGACCCGAGGTACTACGTGGTGTATACTGACGTGGGGCCACATTATGGGTGGATTAACCACCACGCGGAGCTGGAGTTTAGAATAAATGTGTCGTGAAATGGCGATGGTTTTGGTTTATCACTTTTTTAGGCAAACCACACCAAACTATTTTTCCTCTTTTTTCAATTTTTACCTCTAAGAGGAGTTCTGTTCAAGTGTGAGTGGCCCCGGGGGGCAAACTTTGTGACCCGAGGTACTACGTGGTGTATACTGATGTGGGGTCACATTATGGGTGGATCAACCACCACGCGGAGCTGGAGTTTAGGATAATTGTGTCGTGAAAATTAGTTAAATAGCGGCGATATTTTTTTATCATTTTTTCAACTAAATATTTTTTCTTGTTTAATTTTAAATGAAATACGAGTAAGTGGCAGTGTGAGGGCTGGTCCCATAGTGAAACTTGTTCATAATGATAAGTGCCATAAGGCCTTTTCGGCTTAGCATACCCTTTCTCTTTAACCCCATATAAAGGATTAATATAAGTAGGTTACTGAACCCTTTAGGCTAGATGGATGTATGACAAGCACAAGCACGACCGTAATTTTTGGCGCTTTCATAGCCCTGCGAGCGAATATTTTCAGATGTGTAGAAACATGACGAAATTTGAGAATTTATCTAGTTTTTTTCTTTAAATTAAAATGAAAACTATTTTGTATTTTATTTTTCGTTTCACCTATTCTCCATTGTGTAATGGATTTATTTTTAAATTGGAAAATTTAATTTAATTTTTTAAATTAAAAATTGGAGTGGATCGATTTTAGAGTGGAGCACTCTAAAATCGATCTAGCCGTTTAGACGGCAAAAACATCGATACAAACTATTACGATATACTTGCCTCCATAAATTTTACCCTATTTAAACCCAGTCTTGTAAAACGCCAATGAGGACGTATCCTTAAAACCCGATAAAAAAGTAACAGCAACTCGAACTACATTAGCAACAAAACATTTTAACATCGCTTTTACGCTTTTTACGTCCTAAAGCTAATTTGATTCTGTTACAAAGTTAACTGCAAAAGGGGAGTAAAAAGGTGCTTTCCCCCGCTTTCGCTAATTACACTTCCGGCCAATGAAACAATAAACATGGCAGCTCACCGAACTAGCCTAGCTACAGTCATCATCATCTGCCTACCCTTATCCCTACGCGGGGTCGGTACAGTATGTACACTTCTTCCATTCATCTCTTTCACTCGTCATATCTGAATACACTCCCTTCTTTTTCATATCATCTTTCACACAGTTCATCCATACTTTCTTCGGTCGTCCTCTACAGCTATACCCATTCACACTCAAGTTCGTCTTTTTTGTGATGTGGTCCTCCTCTCTTCGCATAATATGCCCGTACCACGATAGACGATTATTTGTCAACTTTTCTGTCACTGGCGCTACTTTCAGACTTCCCCTAATACACTCTAGTAGCCTAGCTACAGTGTCTGCCAATAAAAATGACCTAGTATGATGACCTGGTTTTCTAACACCTACTTGCGTTGAATTGGCGCGGCTTGGCCTAAATAAGGTTTCTAGTACAGTCAGCCGCATAGGCTAGTGAATATTTCAGCGAAAAAAAAACCAGATACCATTTTACTATGGAAAATCGTGGGTTGAAACATTTTGTTATATAAATAATTTAAATTAGTCGTAGTTAACGACTTAATATTTACGTGAGTATTCCCGCGTTAATTTTAACAAAACAGATACCTATCAACTTATTTTTTTTTACAAAGTATGGCTCAACATTTTGCTCCTTCTGTTTTGTAATACGATTAAATACTTTAAGCTCTTCCAAATGTAAATATTTCTAAAATAATATTTAAAAAAGATTTTTTAAAACGCTTTATTTTATTGTTATCGAAGTTACACACGTATGCCAAATTTCAGCTCAATCGGACATCGGGAAGTGCTTCAAAATTCATTTGCAAGATTCGACCTGAACAAACCAGCATACATTGCAATGCAAGTTAAATTAAAGCATGTTTAAAGGAAAAAAGATTCCGATAATTTTTACAAAAAATCACGATGGAAAATCAGCCATTCAGCCAATAAATAATAGAACTCAGAATCAGAATGAGACGGCTCAAAGCGATATAACCTTTTAACCTACCTTTCACGTTTAATGTATTTTTAGGGGTCACGAGGTTCAGATCAATAATATAAGTAAAGTAACTAAATAATTTTGTTCTAAATCTAAACTTCGAAAATTTAAATCCCCAATTTCATCCTAGCCTAATATGCGCCATAATATGCCTCATATGTGCTAATTTGATCTAAACAGGTAATCTTTGAAATTTTTTATTTCTAATTTTGTACTCGCCTAAAATCACATGTCCTAATTCGGCCTAATGTTTCAAAATCGAATCCCTGCCAGGGGTCATGTCGTTGTCGTTATCACTTCATCCAATTTATCCCCCCTTCCTGTGCCTCGCCCCCTCCATATCAACTCTACGGGCGGCTATTACGAGCTTAATGATAAAAATTAGGTTAATCGACAATTTAGTGCTCGACTAGGATGAGTCATGGGCGACCTCGCTGGGAATGGTCGCTGGAATTTAGCGGTAGAGTATATATGGAGTTTCTAGGATCGGCGGTTTTCAGGTGTTTTTACACGCTTTTTATTAGCCTCACTTGTATGTTTGTATGTTTGTAATCGACTCCTTTGGGCGCGATTTTGAGCCACTTTAAACGGCCAGATTTCGTTCAAAGTTTGTAGATATATCGAGGAACGATGACAATACACTAAACAAAGCGTGTTTTTTGGTTTTTTGAACCCTAACGCGAAAAAGGTATGTTATGAATTTAATGTAATTGTGTAACCAATGTATTAGACCTATTATTAACCATTTGGATTATATAGCAAATTGTTCTGACGGATAAATATGTACTACAAAATAAAAGAAGTAAATTTCGACACTGTGAGTTATAGTCATATCAGCTTATGCTTCTCGCCTATCTTCAAATAAATAAGTAAATAAAATATGTGAAATCTTTTTGATTTGTTTCCAAATAAGACAGTTATCTAATCTAACTTGATTTCTTTTCTTTTTTTATAGTTATCCATATAACTGAGGTAGGAACTACTTACATTTTTTATTTCCGAGTGAGTCATAACATTTGGGAACTAAGTGCAAATATTTCTTCAAAATAGGGTCATAAAGCTGACATTTAGTATATTTTTGAGGTAAGTATAATACATGTAGACCACACGCTACGTCGGTACCTACTATAATACGGGGTTAAAAGGAAAGGGTATGCTTAAATATTATACAACTTTTAAGATGGGACCAACTCGGAAATATCGAAAAAAAAATCAGCAGTTCCGCATTTTTTGCCGAGAGTCATTTTTTACATTTTTATGTGGAACAGCTGATTTGTTTTCGCGAATTCCGGGTTGGTCCCGCAGTAAAAGTTGTTCATAATACTTTGAACCCTTTCCTTATAACCTTGATTTTTTAAACGCTTTTTATTAGCTTCACCTGTATGTTTGTATGTTTGTTTGTAACCGACTTCTTTGGGCGCGATTTTGACCCACTTTAAACGGTCAGATTTCTTTCAAACTTTGTAGATATATCGAGAACCGATGACAATACACTAAACAAAGCGTGTTTTTAGTTTTTTTAACTATTAATTTTATTTTATTTTTTAGCAAACTTTTACTTACATTATCTAACTAAAACAAACCACGTACAAGCATTTACGTTACAAACTCTGTGCGTCTTCACTCGCTGCGAACTTTGAAGTTCTGCCAAAAAATATGAATCTTACGATCCCGAAATAAATTTATTGTGAGATCGATCTGATGCTGTATCGATGGTGTAAGATGTGAGAAATGGGTTAAGAAAATGATATTATTATAAAAAAAAAAAAAAACAATATTTTCAAAAAAGAAAAAAAAATTTCGCTGTTAGGCTGTCATATTGAACCTTTACTTTTTTAGATAAAAGAAGCTCCTAAGTTTATCTGTATATATGCTAATTTTACACAAAATTCCATCCAAATCCGTTCAGCCGTTTTTGCGTGATTGAGCATCAAACATTTAAACATACAAACTTTGACATTTATAGTATAAGTAGCATTTTTGTTATAATTAAACACGGGAATACTCACGTAAAAATTAAGTCGTCTACTACGACTAGTTTCGGTCACATTCGGTGACCTTCATCAGGCGAGTTTACAAACGTGACGCGCTCGCGGTTGCGTCACGTTTGGTATTCCCGTGTTTAATTATAACAAAAGTGTGTGAAAACCACGTTAGTTTCCATAGTAAAATATAAGTAGCATTATTGAAGTCGAATGAGTAATGTACAAACAATACTGTTAAAAATTAGATATTTCAAAACAATTACTTTATTATTTTTTATTTGTGTTTTGTGCAACAACTCCAATGCATCGAAGTTACACAGATGTACTAAACTCCAGCTCAATCGGACATCGGGAAGTGGTTTATAATTCATTTGCAAGATTTGACCCACATAGACATTCATAGAACCAACACGGCAAGTCAAAAAGTCTTGTAAAAATCGCTCCGCTCGTACCTTGTTCCCCCACAAAAGTGCTAGTATCCAGTATACGGGCCAGATCTGGCATCTGTCCGTCAAAACGCGTCCGCTGATATATTGCAACTATCTTATTCTCAAGCCATAAGGTCGATTTTCCTTCACCCTCAACCTAACAGAAATAAGAATTCAAAACCTAAAATTAGCTCTTATGATTGATTTGTTTAAACTTTGTGAGTTAGAGAATAAGGTATGTTTTGCAATGGCAAAATGTCGAGGTTTATTGTGACGAATCGAAATAAAACTGATTTAAAGTTGACAGCGAATTTAAAGTTCGAATGGTTCTGAGAAAAATCCAGCTAGATTTTTTCTGAGAAACGGACCTTTACCAGATTATTTTGAATTTAGAACAGACTAGTTTTCGAGAAATTATGCCTTTTTAATTTTTATTTTCGCGTTTTCTATATTTTTTTTATTTGTTCGCGTTTGTTTTGGCGCAGAAAAAAATGGGCAGAACATAAAAGCCCATGTTTCGGTATTGAAACTTATTTGAATCAAAATGTTTTTGAAGTGAAAACTTCTTTAGCGGCGTTGTACACTTTTTTGGAATAGGTAAAAAATGTTAAACTCGCGACAGGGTCACGTGACCTGATCGAAAATTCGTAAGACGGATGGAGAGTAGACAGCTAGTATCCCCCTCTCTTTCTAACCTAACCATTTCAAAATATCCAAAACGCACAACGTTAATACTTAAGTTTTCACTTCTGCCGGCACTCCCGGAGTGCAACCCGTCGTTTTTTTTTTGTTGAAGCTTTCTGATATTATTCTGAGCAACTTGACCGAATGCGATTTTTCATAATTTTGTTCAGTGATTTTCATATTATAATTCAAAAAATGTCGAAATGAGCGAGCGAGATAGCGTGCGGCATATTCTGCGCCTTAGAAGGCTGTATGCAAATAGGTGCGATATATTTGTAACATAAAAATTCTGATCAAGCGTCTTTATTATCTTTGGTCCATTTGCTTTTTTGTGTAGAAAGTTAAGTAGATACGGTTGTTTATAGCTTTGCATTTAGTTTAATAAAGAAAAACATATATGTACTAAAATGTAATTATTTAGATATTGTATTGATCAAAGTATGAAGTTAATTTATCAATTGACAAAGTATAATATTATCTTATTATCATAGTCATAGAATTATTAAAGTTAATTTATGAATGGAATTTATTAATTGGATTTATTAACCTCGGTATGTAGGTTAGGTATCATGTAGGGAAAATGCCTTAGAGAGGTTTTTATTATATTAAAAAAAAATACTGTTTAATTTTTTTTTCTTCACACGAGTAATCCGACTCAATAAAATTGTGGTCTGACGGCGTCCATAAATAACTCTAAAAAAGTTAATTTAATTTTCATACAGGTAACCCTGTATGAAAATTAAATTAACTTTTACTCAGTATCCTATCCTACACATTTATGATCTAACTATATTTATAAATAGCCCTGTATAATAAAAAAATATATATTTTTTTTTTCCTACACAACTTATACAAGGTGTAACAGAAAGGTGTAATAATACGCGTAGAGGCCAAGCCGTGACTGAGTTTAGAATTTCACCCCGCAACGTACACATCTTTCAAAATACATGTAGGTATATACATGTAAATAAATACGAATACCTAATTATTTTTCAAAATTGTATATTATAATAAAGTTTAGATTTTTGACATTAAACCATTTTATAAAAAGTATTTTGGCTTTTGATTTAAAATGTGATAAACATACAACACACCTTTCAATATCACCACACCACTTTCGCGTATTTTTGTATTTAAAAATTCCCTTTCTGTAACACCTTGTGTATCTATATATATAAAAATGTTATGTTCGTTTGTGTACGCTTCAAAAACTCAAAAAGTTCTGCACCGATCGAGCTGAAATTTTAGCATGATATATAATACGCATCAAGGATTGTTTTTATCAATTTTTTATTATTATTTTTTTATCCGCAGCGCAGAACAGCTAGTGTATAATAAACTGCCGACGCCTATCAACAGCGTTTCATCGTGATGAATCAACATGACGTCACACGTAGTAGGTGGTACTATATGCAGTAATGCAGGAAGTATGTGTGACGTGTGTAGGTAGGTGTAGGTAATGCACAGCCTTTAGGTGTTAGGTGTTATTGGTAATAGTAGGCTATATAACCAGTTGACTGACTACGTGCAGGCGTGCCGATCAAAAAAAAACATCAAAAAAATATTATTGAAAACCAGCTGAAATCGATGGAACGGGTAATTTTTTTCGCGATTTCAGAGTAGGTCCCGTAGTAAAAGTTGTTCATAATTATGGATACCATGGGCCCTTATCGGCTGATCATACCCTTTCCAGGTGCGTCAGATTTCAATGAAAAATATGTTTCTAATCAAATGTTTTGGAGATAAAAATTCTGACAAAACATTTTCGATAAAAATTTTGTAAGAAACTACCCAAACTCCATGCTTCGGTGAAAAAAATCCCCTTTCACGAAAACAATGCGCTCAAAATAGCTTAATCTCTTCAATCGTGACCGGACCAAAAGTTACTTATTTTTCTATTCTTCCAAATAATATTAAAAAGAACTTACCAAGACTTCATTCACTAAATACTTCAAAATCCTCTTAAAAAACTTCTCAAGCAAAATCTCCATCGCCAACAATCCGCTAAAAGTACCTGAAAATAAAAAGCAACCATTAATATAAATCGAATTTTACTTCTATTATAATTTATTACAGTTTCCTGCCGCAAATCATTTAAATTCTATTTTAGTATAAACTTTTCCGAGGTATATTTCGGGCAGGTGGGCACTCGCTAACTGGAAAACTTTTCCGGAAAGTTTAGGTTTCGGAACAACGTCGTTATTTTACTCGGGTAGACTTCAGAATTTTCCACTTAGGTATGTTACTAAAGGTATATGTATACACTAGTTAACTGTATGTCGTAAGTTTTCTCAACGTTTAATGGCAATTTTCAAGTATTTAAACCTTTTGAGAAAACACTAAAAAAAATATCCTTCGCCGTCTATCCATTTCCCTACATTTTAAAATCGTAGATACGTTATCTATGTATCGTATCAAAATTTAAATTATTTTTAAATGCTAAAAAAAAAAAAATACATAAATATAACAAAAGAATATCGCATTTAAATATCTGATTGTGAATGCTGTCAAACTTCAAACGTAATGAGTTGGAAGTAGAAGCAAATTATAAAAGAAATCTTTGCTTGGCTTCTATGAGGTAAATTAAAATACCTATATATCTTAAGTATTTTACCTCAATGCTTTGCTAGCACTATTTTCCACTCCGCATTTCAAATCAGGATATCATCCTCGCCTTAAGTACTTTTTTCTCTCCATCCTTAATACTAGTAGTTCAAGAAAAACCAAAATCTCGCGACCTGTATTTCTCCACAACCACTTGATCGATTTTCTCTCATTCGAACTCAAATATTGTATTAGCATTCTTACTTCTCGCTTACAAAAAATCGCAAAGATTGGACCATACCTACTTTAGTCATCGTCAAACAAATACATACACAAACAAACAAGTCCTGATTCGTCCCATCTCACTCTAAAACCTTCATTTTCGCTCACTCAAAAATCCAACGCCATTAAACTTCGACAACCTACGTAATCATCATATTTCCAGACATCTAAATTTACACCACCTAAAAAAAACACGTAAATCTCGTAAAAAATTCAATTAATCAGTAACCAATAGCCGTAACTACAGTACTATTTCGGAGCCGCCTGGTGTCCATCAGGGATCAAAGAACGTCAAGTGTCAATATAAATTACTCGGCCAAGGAACCTGGCTTCTGTCAGAACTATAGTGGACTAGAGGCGACGGTTTTGATGAAAAATCACTAGATTGAATACAGGGAGACAGGCACCGAAGTCTCGCCTTCAGGGTTCTTCGCCGAAGGAGGTTTAGAACCCTGAAGAATAAGAAAAAGAAATAATAGAAAATCAGCCCGGAGATAATCAGTCAGGAGTTATACTCATCGTGGTAGCTTAGTTGTAAATACTAATATTTAGAAACGGTCCCCCCGACGCGACGTTTTCTTTGTAACTAACTAATATTTTGCTGTAATTATTAATATTTTTAGCGGTGTTTTAGTTTTTATGTACAGGTTGTTAAATAAATCAAATTATTATTTCGTACTTTTTTTAGGTAGGTTTTTGTGTCGGGGGTTTTTTAAATTTTTAATTTAAGTTTGAATTAATACTTTTTGTATGTTAGTACCAACATTGGTATATTAATTGGTTTTTTTTTTTTTATTTATTATTATTTTTTTATTTTTTTTAATTATTAATAAAAAAAAATCTAGACAGTCCTACCACTGATAAAATATCTTATCTTTCATTTGACAACCATTTTGGGCACATTTGTAGAATTTTGGTTCTTCCATCCCCACTTTAACCCACCATAACTCTTAAACGGCTCAATCGATTTTTATAAAACATAGCTAAGAACACTCTCGATTAAGTCTCCTTTCATCCAAAATAAACTAAACTGAAATCGGTTCAGTGGTTCGGGCGCTATGATGCCACAGACAGACAGACAGACAGACAGACAGACAAACAGACACGTCAAACTTATAACACCCCTCTTTTGCGTCGGGGTCTGATTGCCCTGGTTTAGAATAAGTTTGCAGAAAAGAGAGTACTTAAAGAAGAGAAAGGTAGATATAAATTCTTGTAAAAAAAGGCAGGAATGGATCGCTGTTGGCGTTGGCGAAAAGGATCGGTAATTTTTAGATGGATACAAGATAGATAGAAAGTAATGTAAAAAAAGGCTAGAATAGATAGCTGTTAGCGAGTAGGCCGCCAATCGTTACCCTAGTTTTAAGCGTTATAATTAACATACCTCTATAATCTTTTGCATTGTATTTTGTGATTTGAACAATAAAGTGTGGGAACTATTTATTTAAAAGGGAAAAATTGATGACTCTAATTAAAAAAAATGAATAGACAATTATTTTATAACTTTTGCGTTCATTCAGTTGAGTATAAGAGTAAAAATAAATATCAAAATGAAATCTAATTCCTTCAAAGTGACTATTTAGCTTGATCATTTTAAAAGCTAAGGGCGCAGCCAAATCGTAAAGTTCGATCATCCAAAAGCGCTTCTTGATCATCAATGATGAATACCAGATGGACCCAAAATACCGAGTCGCTGTTTACTCTTGCCCCATCTGCAAGATTTTATGGACAGCGATTAGATCAGGTGTGCTATTTCTGTCTAGGCCAGTGGCTGGCTGGAATTCAAGACTTTGCTTGATTGGAAAACTTTTGGAAAGTTGGTTCTATTTGGAGTGATCGAAACATAATTTTACGTTTGACCACAACTTTTTTTTACGTGACGTCTAAAAAATCGATGAACGCCGGCTGCATGCACGAAAAAATGTGTCGAAGCGAGAACGATCGGAGCGAGAAAATACTCGTATGCAATCATTTCATCAATGTTTTGTAATGACGTTGTCACGTTGAACCATCGTCCGTAAACCGACTTTACAGACAACCATTTTTTTTAATATTACCTTTTGCCCGAAAGTCAAGTTTTTGTACAACCCTGTAAATCATCTACAGGCTATACAAAAATCTGTCAGTCTCATCCCAAAATGCCGGTCATAATCCACCCGCGCTGGTCTTCGGTTGAGCCCAGTAGGTGACGGCGCACAAACAGACCGCACGGTACATTATAGCACGTGTAGGTACTATTCATCACGTGTTTCTATGGAGAATTCGCAAGCTCGTGGTGAGATACTGGAGTAAGCCACTTGCCACGTGCCATGGATAACTAGATCACGTGCCATGTCACTTAGGAGTTAATTAACAATTATTTTCACAAGTTTGAATAAGTTTGTGAAATTCTTGTTTTGTTATTTAAATCTTTTTGTAATTTTAAGCTTTGTACAATGTTGGATGATTCTTTGCTTTAGCCATCTTCAAAAAAAGAGAGGAGATTCTCATTTCGTTTTTTTATTTTTATTTTAGAACTCCGTCATTTATGAAGAAAAAAAACATAATTTATTTTTGGAAATTCCTTTTTTTTTTAATGATAAAATTTCAGAATGTCCCAAAGAATCCTTATGTTACATTAAACCCTGTTATATTTTTACTGTCCCTATTTTCTTTTGTGGTGCCAATAAAATGTTATTGCATTGTATATATTTATGTATCGAGAAGAAGAAGAAGAATAACAAATTCAATGGCATATGTGAATCCACCAACCCGCACTTGGCCAGCGTGGTGGAATACGGCCTAATCACCCTTCGAAGGTAGACCTGTATCCCAGCAGTGGGAGGATTAAAGGTTGAATATGATGATGATGATGATCTATCACCTGATGAAAATTTTACAAATGATGACGCAGTTGGTTTCCACTTGTCATGGTATCACATGGATCTGCTAATAATAGAAAATTACCAAGTCATTACACAGCTGATTTGTTTAGTCACTTCACAAAAAGAGGTAAAAACGAGTTAAAATTAGAACCTAATTTATTAACTGCTTTTTAAGGAGCAGAATGACGCGCTGCTATCTCGCTCGCTCATTGCATTTTTGAAGTTATTAAAATCACTGAAAAAAAATTGTGTCATTGACTTTTTTCTATGGAACAGCTGATTTTTTCCGCGGTTTCAAGGGTTGGTCCCATGGTAAAAATATGTTTTTTCAGCTATGCATATTTTTTTCTTAGTCTATCGTGTCCTAGTGCTGGGCAAAGGCCTTCCCCATCTCTTTCCACGCATCCCTATTCTCGGCAAAGGTGGGCATTCGGGTTGAAGCTAGAGGTACGAAGATCGGTACGCCACCTCGTTCGGGGCCGACCAGGAGGTCGTCAGCCGTCTGTAGGCTCTCATTGAGTACCTATTGATCTATGCATACCTTTTCCTAAAGCCTTGTATTTTAAAGTATTCTTAGAGTAAATCATGATATCTTCCGTTTATCAAATCATGAATCGCCAACTATTTTCTTCTCACCACCACGATACCGATACTAACTTGCGATCAAAATAAAGTACTTAAGTAATGATAAAGCAGTATTGGTGCAAACTGGTTTCGAACAGTGACTAGCACTTTGACCATATGACAGTGAATTGGCGAATATGCGGCGAATGCGTGATGAGAAAAATTAGGGAATTTCGGACCGTACGAAGATTCATTCGGTGGTCGAACTATTGCACCATGTTGCCCAATTATGAATGACTTACAACTCTGGGGTGTTGCACTCGACTGTGCAAGAAAGGGGTGAAGGGGGGGGGCGGTTCGGTGTGTGTATGTAATTTGGATGTGGATATGTATGTTGAGATCAAATTACCACAAGTGCTAGCCGCCAGACTGTGAAATGCTTTCCCTGAGATATGTAATCTTGAGTCTTCAATTCGCGAGTGATTCAGTTTCTTCTAGGCGCGCGTGCTACATCGTAGATCGCATCATTGCTTATCATCAGGCGAGATGGCGGTCAAACGCAAGCCTATCACCGAATAAAAGAGTTGACCGTCACCGCCCGTGTGGCTTAACAAAAGAGTCGCTAAATTCATGTTTATGTTCGGAAATTAATAACTATTAGTCGAGGTGTGTTTTTACAGATTTAAACTTCCAAAAAATAGAGCTATCTTTATCATTGCGGTTAGTTAGAACAAGACATCAACACGGTCAACTCAGATCCGTCAACTAAATAAAGCCTTCAGAACTGGCAGTATAATACTACTAAAATCAGACTAAAATACAGAGTGCTCCACAAAAGTGATCCGGTTTCATACAATAGAAACAAAAAAAATAAAAACAAAGTGTCCACCCGACGCGGCGTAAAAACAATACGAGGCATAAAATAAAACAATAAAATACGCTTTTAAACGTATCAGTTGCGTATACGGATGTTTGGGTGTTTGTATTATAGGTGTATGGACTACACATTACAAAGACTGCCTGTACGTAAATGCAAAAGTTTGCGATTTGAATTTTTGTTTTCTTTTTTTGGTCAAAAGAAACTAAGCTGAAATTTCTAAACAGATTTGAATGAAATAGGTGTACTTTTAAATTGGAAAATAATGATATCCACTCGTACTTTTCAATTAATTAATCTTTTTCATAATCTTCATTTACGAAAATTACCAAAAATAATTATTTTTACAAAAACAAAAAAATAAAAACCGACTTCAAAAGACCGACTATTGAGTTATTCATCTATTTGTCGCGCACGTACAATGCAAATTTAAGACTTATATGGTTTTCTCATGGATACCATTATCAGAACTGGACTAAATTGAAATCGGACCAAATGGGAAGCGTCAGCTTTCTAATAAAAAAAGAATCATCAAGATCGATTCACCCAGTCAAAAGTTATGAGGTACAAACATAAAAAAAAAAAAAACATACAGTCGAATTGATAACCTCCTCCTTTTTTGAAGTCGGTTAAAAATATCCATTTAAGAAAAGGTTATTGAAAAGACACTATTAACAAACCTAATAGTGTTACAGTAAGATATAAGTTTTTATATTTCAGTGATTCGAGATTAATTGTGACAATAAAAAATGTCATTGTCATTTGGAAGAAATTAAACAACTTTACTGTTAACTATGTAAAAGGCTACAAATCTAAAGAAAACCTAAAAATTACGAGCTAATCCACAAAACTCAGCACAGCAACAAAAAAAAACTGAACTCCACGTAAACTCCACAATTTTGGAAGTGGCACATCGGCCGCATAAACGGCTAAATTGAGATTAACGTCTACCGTCCCAGGAGAGCTACGGAACACTCGAGTTTCGCGGCTGACTGGCTCCGGCCCTGGGGACTCCCGGAAAGCCTTTAGCATAGGTACATGACTGTGTCGGTATTTCTCAAAGGTTTGCTTTTTAGGGTTCCGTGCCAAAATGGTGAAAGGCACGTTTTTGGTAAGAGGTTGTCTGTCTAACAGTCCGTCAGTCTGTAAGTCATAGCAAAAGTATTTTTTTATATCGGCTAAAATGTAATTATTAAAAATCACACAATAAACAAATTTTGATTTGATTTTGAACAGTTTCTGAATCTCAGTCTTTACTTTCTCAGGAATGAATTCCAGATTCTTTCTTATCTTTTGCTGACGTATAAAAACAGGAATTCATAAGAAATATTTGTGACTGTACTGTACTGGCTTCTTGTGCGGTCTACAATCTCGAATAACTCACGTCTCTCTTTAATCTTACTAATATTATAAAGGTGAAAGTATGTATGTTTGTTAGTAACGAACGCTGAAACGGCTGAACGGATCGATTTACATGAAATTTGGAATAAAGGTCGTTCATGGTCTGGATTAACAATGCTACTTTTTATCCCGGAAAACGCGGGTGAAACCGCGGGGCACAGCTAGTAAACTATAGGTATTATATCCTATTAATGTTATAGATGTGACAGTTTGTATGTTTGGATGTTAAGATGTTGAGATATTTGGATGTTTTCTCAATCACGCAAAAACAGTTACAATGGATTTTCACGAGATTTGTTATGAAGGAAGCTTTTTCAACTTTTTATTCCAGAAAATCCAGATGAAACAGCGGGACGCAACTAGTGTAGGTTAATTTTGGTAATTACAATGCCTTTACAAGTTTTAAAGCCTCTGCCACACCGAAATCACTATAGTCACCGCGTTACCAACGGAGTCGTAGGGCCATAAACGTTTAAACTTTTCAGGGCCACAATACTATCTACTATGTTTCTATCTGATTTTATTCTTATCGATATGCGCCTATAACCATCTTACGCACATCACTATGCGGCTCCATAAGACCCACAAGTGCGAGCGAGATAGACATAGAGAAATGATTTATGGCCGCACGACTCAGTTGGTAACGCGGTGACTATACCTAGATGTCGTCTTTATATTAAGTCACAATAGCCACTTTTGCTTCGGGAAAGTCGTTTACAATATCTTAAACAATGCGGGTAAAATTGCCTAAATCATGAAATACAATTTATGAACTTGGTTTGACATTTTATTATAATTAACACTGGAATACTCACGTAAAAATTAGGTCGTTTACTACGACTAGTGATAGACTGACGACTAGAGACTACGATCACATTCGGAGATCTTCATCAGGAGATTCTCGTGTTAATTAAAACAATAATTGTGAATAATTATTTACTATAAGAAACTTTAGAAAACAATGATAAAAGATTGAACGACTGAATCAACAAACTAATACCTACTAAAGTTAACAATAAGCGCATAACATAAAACCGACTAAAAGCAAAACAACTTTTATTCAGCAAAAAAGGGTATTTCCAATCGTAAAATAATTTTCTAAAACCTTTGTGGATCGGGTCATATCACCAAACAGACTGCGCCTTTTCCTTTTAAGGGGGAAAAAGAGGGTTTCTCCTTTAAGGGCGAAAAGGGGGTTTCTGTTAGACCCCTTAGCCCTTCGGTCCTTTGGTTCTTTAAATAGGGTATCCCTTACGCACGATTGGAGCAAACTTCTTGAAATAGATTTAAGGGGCAGTTAATTGAGTGAAAAGTTTCCGTACAGTGTAAGATTCTTTTCAGGGTTCACGGGTGTGATAAAGGGATAGTTCTGTAGCTTAAGGGCCCAGTTTTCTTGTGTAAATACGAAAAGTTTTACAAAATTTTCTTTAGGGTTCGTACGAAGATGTTTTCAGCATTGTTCGAAGTGTACTATGATTTATTCTGTGACATAATGTAGGTACATATTGTTAACTGTAGTTTCTATAGTAGGATTCTTACGAACTTTATTTAAATTCCCTTGTACTAGTAGGGGTCAAATTTTGCAACTGAATTTTTAACTAGTTCTCGATTTCCGGTTAAGTTTAAATGGCAAATGCGAAACGCAATGCATAAGTGCAAATGGCATTTTTACTGGAGAGCTATTTAAAGTTAAAATTGACCTAAATTAATAAGTTGAACTGTGTAGTAAAGAATTTATTCGATTAAATATTCCTTTTTTTAATATCATTTGTTTTCCTAAAAATATATTAAATATTCCTTTAAATTGTTACCTACAATGAAAAAAAACGTGATTTTGCAGTTCCGATACTGTTCAAGATCAATCAAAGAAATTGAAAGTGTGTATAAAATACGAATGTACCCATGTAGTTCTGTTTTGTGAAACGAAACTGCTAAACAGATATTTACATTTATAAATTTTGGCTAATAACTAGTGTTCGTCATCAATACTAAGCCCAGAGCACAGAATAGTTAATAGTTTTTAAGGAAAATTAGTAGAAATTGAAGCCTCTAAAAAATTTGCCAACTCACTGTTACGTTGAAAAAGAAACGTTTTTGTTTCCATTGAACTAAGAATTAGTCTAAGCGTATGCTGAGGCGCAGGTGACGCAGTTCTGCACATAACAGATTTTGGAGAGCAGAGCAGGCGAGACAGACATAGCGCGCAGAGCAGGACAGACACACGTCCGCCCCGCGCGTGCTACACCGCAAAACGAAGCTCTCAGTAGAGCAGGCGAGACAGACATAGCGCGCAGAGCAGGACAGACACACGTACGCCCCGCGCGTGCTACACCGCAGTACAGTACGCAGCTCTCAGTAGAGCAGGCGAGACAGACATAGCGCGCAGAGCAGGACAGACACACGTCCGCCCCGCGCGTGCTACACCGCAGTACGCAGCTCTCAGTAGAGCAGGCGAGACAGACATAGCGCGCAGAGCAGTACAGACACACGTCCGCCCCGCGCGTGCTACACCGCAGTACGCAGCTCTCAGTAGAGCAGGCGAGACAGACATAGCGCGCAGAGCAGGACAGACACACGTCCGCCCCGCGCGTGCTACACCGCAGTACGCAGCTCTCAGTAGAGCAGGCGAGACAGACATAGCGCGCAGAGCAGGACAGACACACGTCCGCCCCGCGCGTGCTACACCGCAGTACGCAGCTCTCAGTAGAGCAGGCGAGACAGACATAGCGCGCAGAGCAGGACAGACACACGTCCGCCCCGCGCGTGCTACACCGCAGTACGCAGCTCTCAGTAGAGCAGGCGAGACAGACATAGCGCGCAGAGCAGGACAGACACACGTCCGCCCCGCGCGTGCTACACCGCAGTACGCAGCTCTCAGTAGAGCAGGCGAGACAGACATAGCGCGCAGAGCAGGACAGACACACGTCCGCCCCGCGCGTGCTACACCGCAGTACGCAGCTCTCAGTAGAGCAGGCGAGACAGACATAGCGCGCAGAGCAGGACAGACACACGTCCGCCCCGTGCGTGCTACACCGCAGTACGCAGCTCTCAGTACGTTCATGCATTACACACTCTGCTCTGCGTGGACCTGCGTCTCAGCATACGCTTAGCCTTAAAATTTGAACATTGCAATATTGCATGAGATGGACTTTTGAACCGTCGTTATTTTGTTAATCTATTTTTTTATTTAGGTATACTTAACTATGCCCTGAGATAAAACTTTGAGTCGCGAGTGAAACAGTTTCTTCTAGGCACGCGTGCTTCATTGCTATCAGACGACATGGCGGTCAAACGCAAGTTTATCAAAGCAAGTTAGGTTCAAATATCAGGAAATATTGTTGCGACTTTCATTTGTCTTGTCTCGAGGGTCATTACTTCGTCTGTAGGCCTAAAATATCTAATATCTCTAATAGGCATAAAATGGATTACTCGCGACGTATAATATTTTACGTCAGAACTGAGCAACATTGATATTGTCTATGCTAGGCCCATGTTGTATATTGCGTTTTTGCTCTCTAAAAAATATAATATCTCTGAAACAGAATTAGAAAAAAAAAATACAAAATATTTTTTAATCGATTTCATTCCGTAAAATAAAAACATTTCAATACGGAAAATTATGTTCAAAAATGTTATCTGTCTTTGTTAATTTTCACTCATTGATTTTATATCTTCAATGCACAAAAGAGATACCTAGGTGACGAACGTTCTCTGCCTTAATTGAAGCCATCAAGCAAATTGTTCTGATTAAACTTACCTTCTGCTGAACTGACGGACTCGTGCTTAACCAAAATACCTATCACTCCTACACTTTGCATTAATATTACAAATAAACTATAATTATGATTATTTATTTTATTGAATTGGGTGTTACTTTGTGGAAGTTCATCATCAAATAACTGTTTTCAAATGTATTTTTAGTGTATTTCCGGCTTCAAATTTAATTGAAAAATTATTTAAAAAGTTCCTATTTTAAAGAATATTATTATCTAAAAATACAAAAATTTGTAAATAAAAAAAATTCTTGCTTATACCCGACGCGATTTGAAGACGGAAATAAACGAGAAATACGTTTGGAAACAGTTATTTAAACTTTATGAAGAGATCGTCTAAGTAAACATCCAAAAGTATTTGAGTACGTAAATATTATGGTGGAGCAAATATTCAGCGTATTTCCAAGAAAATTATGCTACTACACATTTCAAGGATCAAAAGGTACGGAAAATACTACGAAAAAAGAAAATGATATCTCGTAGCAACATTCGGGGACCATTGACTTATGTATTACTTTGCAAGGACTGGGCGAATTGAAATTTCAAATGTACTAACGTAGTGCTGACACGTACGTTGTCGTTCCTTTGTGAACTCAGTCGTACTTTCCATTTATCTCACACATTGTGGTGCTTTACGCGAGAAATGTATGTTAATGTATCTTTGAGTAAGCTGGTATTTTAATTACCTAGGTTCTAAATGTTCTAATCCTTATTTTTAGTCCTTTAAGCGGCCTACAATCTCTGACATCAGAGCTAATCACTCTGCGATTAAGAGCTTGTTTTTTTGTCAAAACAAATCAAATCTTGCAACTAAATTATTTTTCTTAAACCTAAGTTTTAAAGCTAACTGTTTTTAATGTGCAAAAAATATTTTTGTGTTGTATTTAGCGACGTTAATTATAGGAAATAGACGAATAGCACCACTTTACTAGTACTAAATATCGATATAGAGGTAACATGAAGTAGGTATATAGGGTACTTGATTTTCAAAATAAGTAAGCTCGTAAAGGCCGAATGGCTAACCTTAAATTTAGAGTATTGTTCGGAATTTCGTATATCCACCTCTACATATCCAGCTCTATGGTTAGAATACAGTTGAGAAATCCACTCCCGTCTGATTATTTCGCGGGTCCCGAGAAATAAGATCCCCGTGGGATCCCGGAGACCTCACACCGCACTCGGGCCATCAATTGCCTACCGAGTGGGTCCTGAATTACGGGTTACCTAAACGAATAACTTCGAATAAGGGTTTATTTTTCGAGGTATTTTCTAATGAAAATAGGGATTCGGAGACCAATTTCAGTTGGTATCGATTTCGGTTATTAAAGTTTCGGTTTGCAGAAATTGGAAATGGAAATGTTTTATTAAATGGTAATCGGAGGAATTTAAAATGAAAACGGCATTATTTTCGAATTTCTTCTTCAAATTTTGACGTATTATTTTGATATTAGTCAGTGATTGTTTAAAAAGGCACGAATAAACTGGCAAAGAGATGCCTGTCATTCGTTAACTCATTTAAAACTAGATAATTTAAAACTGTTTTTAATCCTTAAACATTCTTATTAGAACTTACGATCAAAGCTCTCGATTTCGGAAGTGGGATACCCAGCGCGTTTTTTTTTCTTGCTGCTTGATAATTTCTGCCAGGGTTGGGAAATCGTTTTTCAATGCTTTGATTCTCTATGAGACCTTTAAAAAGTATTTAATATTTTCAAAAACCACTAGAAGTCGGTATATAAATTTGCAGCCACGATTTGTTCAGTCTTACTGATAAATGTAGCGTGTGTTATCAGTATGTTAGTACGTCATTAAACCTAACTATTACGTCACGCTTACTAAAACTCTCCCCGATCCTATTTCCCAACTAGTTAACAGACTAACGAACCACGAACGAAGAAACAAGCGCTAATTCCAATTCTAGGCTAGCGTTTAATTAACAAGTGTAGGCGAGACCGTCTGACTCACTCATTTAAACGATCGGAACTAATTATCACTCATTAACGTTTCCGAACGAACTTTGTTCAACTATGCGACCAATAGCAGACGACCGCGCGCGACCACGTCATGTCTTACACTGAGCGTTTACGAAGCCAGTTGCAACTTATAAAGGCATAGACAAGGGGTGCGCGCGCACAGACAATAAAGTTAATGCCATAAAGTGTCCTCATTAGAGAAAGGGCGGGTTTGCACTGTCTTTATTGCAGGTGGGCCCCTCATTTGCCAGGTCATGTGTTTATTTTTAAGGCTGTTTCTTGTCTTTATGGTGCGTTTACGGGGTGAGCTAACAACGGACGGATTGACTGATCGCGGGCTGGGTTGCCATCGCCGCACCCTCGGCAAATGTCGAAGAAATAGGTGGGTCTGTTTATCGCCAGGTCAGGCCAGGGTGTGCCTCGGGCTTGTCCTGATTTATCAAGCGTGGGGTAAAAAACTGCCGTCGCAAATTGGCCCCGTAAATGTTTATTTTTGTTGGCAACCCTTTGGCTGGTTTATGTTATTGGCTGGGGTTGGATTGAGGTTTGATTGTTATTGCTTGATTGTTAGGTGCGCGAGCACTTAATAAAGCTTTGGGGAGGTTTATGTTGCGATGGGTTATTGGACTTATTGGTTATGACAACGACAATGATTCCGGGTTCCGGATTATAAATGGGAATTATGCTGACACAACATAAGGTAAAAGCAATTGTTATAAGCTGGGGGACTGGACAACAATAACCCTTTTGATGATGTGGTGTTATCCAAGCCGAGGAACTTATTTAGCCCCGATATTAAACCTGACGCTCAAAAAAGGTTCCTAAACTAACCGAGAAAGAATTACAATTGAATGTATTGTTTTTTTGAAGTAGTAAAATGTAACCTATGACACTCCGTATACAAAGAAGAATCTAATGAAACCTCGCAACCCAAAATCGGTCAAGCCGCTTAAACGGTAAAAGCTCATACAGAACGACACAAAAAGCATAGGTACGTACTTTTAAAGACCAAAAAATTACTCTCCTTTCAACATTTTAGACGTTATAAAAAAACACTGAATATTATGAAAATTCTCATTTGGTCAAGTCGCTCAGAATAATATCACAAAACTCAAACAAAAGATAATTTTGATTCAAACAAGTTTTAATACCTATACATGGGACTTAAATATTTTGCCCATTTTTATGTAAGAAAACTTGTTTGGATCAAAATGATTTTTTGTTGAAACTTTGTGATATTATTCTGAGTAACTTGACCGAATGCGATTTTTTATAATTTTTTCAATGATTTTATAGTTTCAAAAATGTGCGAGTGAGATAGCGGCGACAAATTCTGCGCCTTAAAAATAACGCTGATTTCATCTTCGCAACTCACTTTACTGCAAAACATAACCAAAACAACTTACGTTACATGACGCTTGAAAAATTACCCAACATTTCTCTGGAGAAGAATAAAATAACTTTTTTCGCAAATAGAATATTATACCCCTGTACCCGCCATTAGGGTGGGTTACATCACATGTTACACAAGGGTAGGAACCCATTTACAAATTCAGATATTTATGGACAACCCCTTTTATCTGGTCCGACTTAAAATAAAAATGTCAGAAAATGCTATTTATGGCAACAGGAATTGTTACTCGGGGAATCCTAATAATTGGGAGAAATTAATGAAAATTAGAGACGAAAATAAATAAAAATTTGAGTCTGAAATTTAGGAACAAATGAAAATTTGAGTCTAAAATTTGGGAATAAATGAAAATTTGAGTAGGAAATTTAGGTCTGACGTCTGACCTGTCTTCAAAATTAGGGTTTTCAATTTCAAGCTCAATATATCGGGCATCATGCTAGAGACACTTGCTACTTTTACAGTAGACACCACAACTGTCTAAACTTTATGAACGCATTGAGAGCACTGTGTCGTCACTGACACTGACAAGTGGGGATGCGTTCATAGAGAATGTATGAAAGAATATTTCGCACTGTGCCGGCACTGTGTCCGAACTGCGTCGGAACTGTGGCTTCACTGATATGTGTGAATCGACCTTAAATGTCCCATTAAACTATTCTACATTTTTAATTTAAATTAATAAAAATCCAGTATGACTATTTTTTTTAATTAAAAATCGATACTATACGATATCTAACTAAAAAGTTACAGTTTTTTGTCTCTTCTGAAAAATAGCAAAACTTTATACGTCTCTCTGGCGTGATACCCTCGATATGAAAGTCGTACTTGTCTAATTCTTATAGATCACTAAAGATAACCAATCTTCAATTCAGTTAGTCCTTTGAAAGACTGCAAGCTTTTTCGTAAGTAATCCAAATGAAATGATAAATGGTATGTCCCCAACAGTGACCCCTAATTACAAGATAAATTACCCGGTTGTTTTTCTATAGGGTTGTTAGAACGGGTATGCTAAGCTTAAAAGGACTCATGGTAAGTATGATCCTCATCGCTATGAACGATTTTTACTATGACACCAACCCTGATGTCGCTAACCATCAAGCTAAAATGAATCTTTAAAAACTTGTCGGCCTGTTGTGGGTAGTGTAGCCGCCTTATAAGAAAGAGGTCCCGGGTTCGATTCCCGGCCGGACAGATGTTTGAATGATGAATTTAAATATCTGTTCCGGGTCTGGGTGCTAGTTGTCCTTGTCTTTGTGTGTGTTCCATGGCATCCCCGACACAGGATTTATTCCGAGTGGGGGAGCTATGAGTGTGAAACGTTTATTTATTTATTATTTATTTAATCTTTATACAAAATTTACAGAATTTTACAGAAAACTTTATTAATATCAATCTACATATTTATTATTATTCTTTTCTTTTATCACAACATCACGAACTTTTAAAAGCAAAGTGAGTGAATTATGAATGTTTGTTATTCCTTGCCGAAAATGCTTAACAAATTTGGATGACGTTTTCAAATAATACAGACATAGCTGTCTGTATTTGAAAACTCAGGGTATTAGCATACCCTGAATTAACACTACGTTTAATTTAAATCCCGAAACAAATATAATTTCAGTCTAACAGCTAGCAAAACCACAGAACACACTTTAAACAAACTCCACCAAACTCAAATTTATTTCCCGACCAAATTCTTAAGAATTGTAAACACATTAATAAATAATATTATAATGGTTTCAACAACTGGCCGATAGTGAAAACGCCATTATGTACGCCATAACGCCAAGAGTTAGAACAATAATTCCATTCACGCGCCGGGAATCGAAGCCGCACCACTGAACAATCGGCTTATTGAAATTAGTTGCGCGTGTGTGGTCCAATGTATGAGAGGATGGCTTAGAAACAGATATATTTATTGACTTTAGATTACTTTTAATGTTACAGGTAGAAATATATAATATACTAGCTGACTCGACAGACGTTGTCCTGTCTTAACGATGACTATTTAATTCGAATTGGTAAAAAAAGCCATTGCGTCAATTCTATGTCAAATGTCAAATGTCAAAAGTTACATTAAAAAAGTTTACATTGTCCAAAGCGCTAAAGTTAAATTATGGTTTAAGTATTTTTAAATTTTCTAATTTTTCATGTATTTTTACTTTAAAATTGAGATGTAAGCTATCCTATCTCTTAAGTTAGATCAAACTGCACACGGTGTGCAAATTTGATTGAAATCGGTTAAGTAGTTTAGGAGTCTATAGCGGACAAACAACGTGACACGTAATTTATATATATTAAGATGTACTTATACCTATACAAGGTCAACTCTAAAACAGTGAAGACCTATTACAGGCTACCTGAGATACTAGAACCAAACAATTTCTGATCAAGCAATTGCGAAAATTCACAAAAAAAAACAGCTGTTCCATACAAAAAGTTCATTAACCTTTGACAAAATGTATGGAACATCTAGTTTTTTTTCTGAATTTTCGAAATCGTAAAACGAAATTTGCTTGGATCAATGCATAGAAGCTGCCTGCATAAAGTCTTTAGTGTTTTAGTATTAAAAACTATGTAGATTGTTAATATTAGACTCTGGAATTCAAAAACGTCAATTCTCTTAACTTTCTTACTATAGACCTTCTTCTATGTATCGTTGTTATCTTTTTACCTAACAGATTCAGCTAGCACTACGACGCCAAAACAATATTGATCCAATTCTCCTAGCAATACGAAACAAATTGCAAAGAAACTAAAAAAAACCGTTTAATCACTCTGACATCAGCCAGACCAGAGAAAGCCATTTAAACCTGTAATAAATATCTTTATTGTACTTTAAAATCTCAAAGCTTATACCTTGTACCACACCACACGAATTATTAGTACGATATTGGTGATGACTCATGCGCAACCAGTAGCGAGCGTTTATAACTCAAATTGAAGTTCGCCTCTCCATTGTTAGCCACGTCAAGTTATTTGGTCTAGACGTCACGTCACGAGAGAATAATAGTCGTATGACTACGTTAAAATATTGTAGGTATAGGTACCTAGTCAATCAGTAGTAAGTCATCAAGAAACATACAGAAAAGAGCTGTAATTTTTTTTTTATAAGTTATGAAGAGTAGCGGTCTGGATATACCACCCTGAGGTACTCCATACAACACGTTATTTTTATGGATAGCAAAAATACATAGTAACAAACTAATTGTTTATACCTGAGTATTACGAAAATTATTGTTAACGAGACGGTACCACGGTAAACGGTCTTTAAATAGTATGCCGTTTTGAGACACAGTCTAAAGCTTTCGAAAGATCTAAATAATAAATAATGAGACACTATTTTAGACACTTTGTCAAGAAATACTTGTAGAAAAGTAAATAGGTACTTAATATCTAAATATCCACACTCACTGAAAAGATTACAAACAATATGGATATTCTTGAATGGAGACGTCAATCGATAATAGTTTTTCTAAAGACCGTGTTAAAGACAATGAAGCAAAACTGTTATAGTTTAGTCTACGGCTGATTGAATCTAGATCAGTTTCTTTTGAAGTGAGGAACATTAATAGTATGTAGTTCTTGTTGAGTCTAGGATGAGGTAAGACGGTGATTCAGATGGAAACAATTTATTAGCTTATCTGTAATCTTTATTTCTGATCTGTGGATTTATGTTCAGATGGATTACTAAATGGAATGGAAACTCTCCGCAGCTTTTATCGAGTAAAAGCAAAGGAGAACGTTCTAAATTGGATGCACTTTAATTTTCGTTGTTCATAAATGTTGGAATGGGAAGAGAGGACCAGAATGGCTAAAGACTATTCTAGACTATTCTTGGAAAGAGAAGGCAGATGTCACGTCGTAGAGGAGGTTAAAACGCTAGCTGAAGACTACCATGCCTGGAAAGTAATTCACCGACAAGACTAATGCTCAAATACGACGACGATGTTTAATTATATACCAATTCATCCTGTTTTGATGATTTTTAATTTATTGGAGAGGGGTCTTATGGTTAGTACCTACATTGTGATTTACCAAAATTGACTACAAGGAACCTTGTGAATAAAAATGTTATAGAAGACATCTCAAAACACCGAAAATAAAAATTATTAGCTGTATTTACTTTACTACATTTTTTACGCCTTCGATCGCTTCATTATTCTACATTAATTTGTGTAAATAAAAACCGAACTTATTTTTTGAATTATTACACAAAGATAAAACGGGAGCTCTCAATTCTTCTCCACGCAAAAATATCACAGATTTCTAGGAACGTTTACTTACGATTTCCAGAAATTCGGTTCAAGCAAATGATAGGTATCATTTGGAACACCTGCTAGTCTGGGACCCAGAACCCATATTTCTAGTTCAACAAATTCCGCTTACAAAATAAACTTACATTTTCGAATATTCTTTATTCCCCAGAAACCGGGACTCAAGCCGATTTGGGATTTGGCGCAACCTGCATTCCCGGATTCACTGAATTTGGATTTATATTTTTGGTTCAACTTTTAGGAGAATTTGTGATTTTATTTCACTTTATTCTGACAGATAAATAAACTCTTTACTAGGTAAATAATAGTCAGTTAGCATTTTATGATTGAATCAATTATTTAAATCTAATTTAAAGAAATTCTGATTATCTGTCAAATGATATTTTTTTCTAAATTAGTTTCTTTGTTCACTCCAGAAATTACAAGCAGACGGTTAGTAACGCTTAGAATTAATTAAACAATTGATGACCTCATCGCAGCAATCTCTTTCAGGCAACCTAGGATGAAGATAATAGGTACATAGAAAAGGAAGACAACCGGGTGTGTACATATAAGTATTTTCTATTTTAATGTTCCTTGTTAATGCTTTCTCCTTGATTTTATACGACTCGCAAAACTAAACTAAAATAACAGAACTAAATTTATCTAGGTCTCTTTTCATATGTGAGTCTAGCTGTAGCGACTAAATGCTACATCGAAAACCACCGTGTTAAGATACCGGTCGCTTACAAAAGCGATTGCAATTGACAACAACCGAAATCGGGCAACCTTTCAACCAGTTGGCGCCACATTGGCTATTAATATCAAAACTCGCTCAAATAGATATAACTTTCTACTTTATTTAAATTAAATTATAAAATCCTTTGTGTTTCAGTTCACCGTTATCTGGATCAGGTTTAGCTCTAGATTTTAATTAAATGAGACTGGATATTTTTAAATTATTATTTGTTTGTCTACATTATTTTGTATTCTTAGCAAGTTTTTACTCAAGTACGGCAAAGCTAAAAGGAAGGGTTGCTTTTAGCGTACATTGATGTAGGTAGGTACGTTTGTTTGTATTTAGGGGATGTCTAAATTACTCTTACGATTTTGATGAATTAGGTGTCAATCAATTCGTTACTAACGTTCTGGTGAATAACTCTCACAAAAAATATAATCTAGATGTCTTGAAGTCGCGAGTGAATTGGTTTCGTCTAGGCAAGCATGCTCCATCGTAGACCGCATCGTGGCTTACCTTCAAGGGAGAGGGCGGTCAAATGCAAGCCTATTACCAAATAAAAAAAATCGTTTTATACTTTATTTTTAGGTTTTTTCACATTTTAGGCTAAATTTTACATAACTTTTAACACTTTGACTGCGGCTAATAATCACATGCGCTTGCCTTAGGTACGTACGGCTAATAGTCAAATGCGTTTTGTTTTACGCGCCTGGCGTCTGCAGCTGCACTCGCGTCGCACAAAGGAAAACACAAGGTATATGTTTCCCGCAGTCAAAGTGTTAAACATTCCACATACATTTTGTTTCTAAAAACGAATGTTGTTGCGTTCATCGCCACCGAGGCTTTGAAGCATTAATCATCATAAAACCCGCGAAGCCCCGCAAAGCCTCGCTCAAAAAACGTTCGTACTTACGTTCCGTTACACGCACTACAGTGACGCAACACGCAGACAACAAAGGGATTTGCATACGTTTCCGAACGAATTAGGCCATCCAACGCACGTGCGTTAAAAAGTAACATTCCAAATTCGAATCAACATTCGAAAATCAACTTTGACAGTTCGGAATACGAACGAGCGAAATATGAACGAATGAATGATGATTGCTGTCTTACCAACTTACGATTACGGCTGTGCAAATGATTCGACAAGCGATTATCGACTCTTGGTTCTTAAGAATAAGGTCGGGTAAGTTTTTGGTGAGCGGTAAAGTGATTGAATAAGGAAGGATATCAAAGAATGGGTTGTTTGAATGAATGAAGAGTTACGTACAAGATACGAGGACCTCGTGAATTGAATGCTAAAGTGACGTGACGATGTAGGTCGGATATTTTAAAAGATTCAATTCAAATTAAAGTTTTAGAAGATGTGTTTTTAAATAACTGTGGTAACGTTTTAAAATACTTATCTTAACATGCGGTAAGTATGCCTTAAGCCAGCACAGGGGTAATACTGAAAAACTGGAACCACGGCCCAGTAGTGGGATTGTATTAAAGCTTACCTATTTTTTAAAAGAGTCTTAATTTGAGGAAGATAGAATAAAAACTGTTTTTCGTTTATTTTCGTTCTCTTCCTCCGAAATAGACCAAAATATGAAAATTTACCTTTAACATGACATCTGTCAGAAAATACATAGGTAAGTAAGTACATTTTGTATTTGAATCAAATTCGCTTGTTCAGCCCAGAGTCCCACAGCTGGCCAAATTCTCCCACTTTTGATTCTCCATAAAAATCCTACCAACCTAGCCATAAACCATTGTAGCCTGCCTTAAATCCGCCTTAACACTATCTCAAGTTAAAACTTAAAACAACTTAAATTGCTAAACTTAGGTAATTACATAGAAACTTAATACCTGCCTGCACTTCCGACAAGTTAACTTAAGCACTAGCTAAGCCTTAAGTTACGTTTACAATCTAACTTCCAAGTTGAAGTGCAAACATCAAGTTGTTCCAACTTTAATCTGAGACTTAAGCGAACTAAGTTATTGAGGGAACGTGTCAGAGGTGACTTGTCAAATTTCTGGTCACACCATGAAAAACAGCGGACTAACGCCTGCGGAAATGTCAAAATTGTAGTAAACAAAAGAAAATAATAAAAAATGAAAAAGTGAAAAGAATTTAAAAAAAAAATCCAAAATTTTAAAAAGTACACAAAAGTGGGCAAAATTGGGGTAAATTAATCGGTAATTTGTTCCATGGGAACTGAAAGAAATATGTTTCGTAAACTGAAGATAAATGCGTGTTACTTCTTCACGCCGAAATGGCTAAACAGCTGCGAATTATATTGAGTATGTAAGTAGCATTAACTCTGATTAAAAACATTCATTACCTACTTCTTAGCCGCAAAAGAAACGGTTCTTTTCGTAAAATAAGTAAAACTACGGTCCTAGCCAGTTGTAAATAGTAGAATAAGTAATTCGTCAGCAGTCAAATTACACGTGTTAAAAACATAATAGACATAAGTCAATGGCCAGACGAGAAAATCACCAATAAAAAAAAAAAACAAAATTAAAAACTATGCTTGTCAACATTTGTCGCGTCCCAAACAAAGAAAGAATAAATCAAAAAATAACCAGCGTAGCTTGACCTGAGCCTTCTAAAAATCCTTATAACAAATGCTCGAAATAGCTCGACACAAAGACGCCTTATAGGTCAAGCATGGCTGGTCCCTTCTTGTTCTACATTCGTTCTATGCCACCAAAAATTCTTTTACAGCCAGTTGTCGCTGTAAATACAAATTTGGAACGTAAGCTTTTGAAATAAGAACGTTATTTGTTCCAATTTAAAATTTTGGCGGGAAATAATTTGTGCTACCTCTTTAGAAGTGAGTTCGTAACCTTTTTTGGTGGTTTGGGTACAGTCAATTCATAAACTGTCGGAGTCCCTTATCGCATGAAATAAATCTTGAACTGCGTTCCATTTGAAAAGAACTTTTGTTATTTCTTATTGCGAAATGGTACTAAAAAGTTTACTTTTCAGAATTCACCATAGAGGTTTCATAATAAGTTTTAATTGACGTAGAAACATTGCTGTTTTGGGATTTCTCTTTGTTTGGAACGCGCCATATTTCGATTAGGTCATTATTGAGTTAATTTGTTGCCATACTGTTTGGAACAGAGGTTTATTTTATTATAAACCTTAACGCAGAGACAATAAAGTCTTTGTTCCAACATATTTTGATTACAAGCTTTTAATTTGCAATGTATTAAATGTATAGTATTTCGTTTGCTTAGGTCAAATCTTGCAACTGAATTTTGAACCACTTCCCGATGTCCGTTTGAGCTGAATTTATTACATCTGAGTAACTGGAAAAACAAAAAATATTGTACAAAATATTTTGGACACGTTGTTTGTCTGATATTGGACATACCTAGTTTAAACTACCTACGAGTATACCTAGGCCTTTGTTGCATACAGATAATTCAAACTAACTGTGCGCCGCGGTTTCATCCGCAATCCTACTGCTATCGTTGTGTTTTCTGAGATAAAAAGTAACCTACGTTTTAATCCAATGTATAAGCTATCTCCAACCCAAACTTCAGCCAAATCCGTAAAGCCGTTTTTGCGTAATTGAGTAACAAACATCCCAAAAACCTAAGCATCCAAACATCCAAAAATGTAAAAATTCTAACTTGATTTTATAATTCTAGTTAGGTTACCAAACCCGACTTCCAAATTTCCAAAACGATAACGTAACTAATTAAAACTTTCATACTAACATACATAATCCTAAAACCTAGGTGTATATTTGTACGTATACGTTACGTTATCAAGGAAAGCCCTATAAACCAGCGAGCGTGCAAACATGGCCGCCATGTTGTGACGTCACGTCGTAAATGTCTGGGATTTTAAGATTATCTACCCGTGCTATCTTGTTTCTACGAACACACGAACAGTATCGAAACTACAAAATTAAATGATATTTTATACAGGAGAGCAATTTAAAATCAAAGCTTGAACCTAAATTAAAAAGTTTAAATTCGTATCTAAATATTAAAGTAATTAATTATTAATTTATATCGTTATATTAAAGTCGCCAAGCATCTGGTCCTAGAAAAAAAAAATCGATTTATAAAAATGTTTTCTTAAAAGTAGTTTAAATATTCTTATAATTGGTACATTTAATAAGAACATAGAAACCTTTATGTTAAATCCAGGTATAAGCTAGCTGCACATCAAACTTCATCAAAATCCGTTAAGCTATTTTTTACGTAACAAACACCCTAACATAAACTTGGATGAAGGAAAATTCATTCAAAATCAAAAACGATAAAGTTGACCCCTAACTAATCCAAAGGCTCAAATTGACTTTTTGTTTTATATTTATACCTAAAATAAAAGCCCAAAATACAAACACAATTCTTCTTAACGTAACGTAACTCGTTCCTCGAAAAAGTTTAATTAAAATATAATTTCTCGGCGACATTTTCTAACTCCGTAAAGCCAAATAAATACGCAACGTAACACCGTGCCGTGCCTAGTCAGTGTTGCGCCATCAGTCTTGGTCTTGGCCGAAAGAAGATACAAGACCAAAACTATTAATTTGTAACATGACCACGATCAAGATCCTGGAACGGGCGAGATTCTTACGCCTTTAAGCTTTAAAATAAAAACGAGCTTTTTATCTTTTACTCTGTTCTAACGAGTGATTTTTTGTATTCTTTTGCAAAACCTAGACCTAAATTATATCCCTAAATACATAGCTATACTGATACAAAATCAAAATTAGGCTATTTTGGGCTGTGTCAGCTGTAAATGTCGCTCGCGGTGATACGTACACCAAGTCGTGCTAGATATCCACGTAACTAAGTCTAACTCCAAGACCGCAGTCTTGAACAATCCCGAAATCAAGACTGCCATCACCACACTACCGTAGTCAAAGTAGGCATATTTGTAGCCATGCCACAGTTTACCCAACAGTGTCCGCAATCACCTGCCTTATTTACGTGGCACGTAGACGTATAATTACTTACGTAAAGCTGGGGTGGGGGGTGGGGGGGATCTGAAACAAACGGGAAAACTTATTAGTTTCGGTACAAAGTGCTTGAAAATTGGAACGTAAGTAGAGGGGAATAGGGTTATGTATGCTGAAATATGAGTTAGAAAATTGTTTTTTTTTTGTGATATACAATTAAGAGTTGTGCTGAAATAGGGTTTGACATTTACGTTTTTTTGTGTGATAGTAAAATAGAACTTTGAGAGTGGTTTTTGTTTTGTTGTGTTTTTTTTTTCGTGTTGGTTTGTAGATGATAAATTCTGATTAAGTAAAACAAAATTAGTTTTAAAAATGTGTACTATTTTTAATGTCTTCTTCTTAAATTTTCGTCGCATATTATCATAACTATGAGTATAATGTACCCCTTTCAGCTTAGTGCCACCGTTCCGCATAACCCTGTACAGGTATATTCACATGATTTGAAAGGCTTATTGCACAAATCCGGAGCTCCAAATCCTGATAGATAAGCAGACTGCATGGGTGAGTAATGCTTGCGATTTTTCGATGGAATCGCTTCAGAACGGTTGATTAAACTTCAGATTGGAATCTAGTCGCGATTTAGACTAAGGTCTCGATTCTATCGTACAACCTTTTTAAATTATGATTCATTTATTTCAGAAAATAATATCCCATGACATGAGTCAAGTCACAAAATTAAAAATAAAATAAGTTCTAACTTATTTTATTTTTATATTATATACCTACCAGAAAAAAAAGAAAAATAAAAGTTCTTGTTTTTTTTCTAAAATAAAGACATACTAACTGAAGACTAAAGAAGGTTTAAAATTCTCTCTCTCTTTTCTTAAGTACATACTGAAAGAAAAGAGAGAGAGAGAGAGAGAGAGATTGCCTAATAAGATTTTATTGGTTTAATTTAGTTAATCGTATACCAAAACATAAAAACACGTTAACCTAAAACACTTTTCTGTTTACGCCAGAGGGTAAAAATAGACCTTATACTGTAACTATGTACCCAAAAATATATGTAAAAATATCAGAAAAAATGCAAATGAACCGATTTTCATAAAACATTACGCAATATATAAACATTACTCATAGACCGCGTCATTGCCAATTTGCCACCTACAGTACAATTTTTCTGTTAAGTTTAACGAGGGAGCCACAATCGTTTTTTCTTAACGAAATTGACAGCAATCGGTCGAATATATTTAGTTTCGGGATTTGACCACAACTGCTGAAAAGTTTGGTCGGTCTCTCAGTAACTGTGTACTGAAACAGCTGTTACATGAGTATTGAAAATTCAAGACTTGCTGCGTCCAGCGGTTTCACTTGCTTTTCCTCTTAAACCACCTCAGTGTTAAGTTGAACTATACAAAAATATTGATATTGGTCCAGCCATTTTCGAGTGTTAGTCTCGCGAGTTCGCCACTAACACGTACACGATAAAAAGCCTCTGTGTTTGTCAGGATATAAGTTACATTCATAACGAATTCCACAAAAAAAAATGTTTTTAAATAAATTCGGTCGTTCGTTAGTGACAAACATCTAAAAAGTTAACAGCTCTTTTGACTTTAATCATAATTATGATTTCGACATTTGGTTCACTCCGTTGATTGGTTGGTTCTTTTTTAATAGTATTTCTCTAAGTATAATACCCTTTTCTTCGTTTTTTTATATTCAGTAATAGGCTTGCATTTGACCGCCATCTTGCCAGATGGTAAGCAATGATACGGTCTACGATGGAGTTATTATTCATAATTTGGACTCTCTATTTTTATATTAGGTAAATATAAGAACGTACACATGACACATTAATAATATATAGGGTTATTCATAAAGGGTATGCTAAGCCGAAAAGGGGTCATAGTACTCATCATTATGAACAACTTGGTTCCAACAAGAAAATCGCGAAAAAAAAATCAGCTGTTCCATAGAAAAATGTTAATGACACTTGACAAAATGTATGGAACAGCTGATTTTTTTTTACGCGAATTTCGGGTTGGTCCCTTAGTAAAAGTTGTTATAATGATGAGTACTATGAGCCCTTTTCGGCTTAGCATACCCTTTATGAATAACCCTGTATATTAGTAGAATTATAGTCCATACGCTATCAGACCGATTAAATCAGATTAATTTTACAGCTTCAATAAATTGGTTTCTATCATTACTGGTAAAAGTAGAAAATCAGTTCCATTTTTGCTGAACTTTCTCTACAAAATTTCTACTCAACCTTCCATTATTTCATTTGTAATTTCAAAGGTAATTTCCGTACTCTATGATAGTTTCGGACCGGCCAACTACCGTGGGAGGTATACTACAAATTGGCCATCCAGACAGGGTTATTTAGAAAGGGTATGCTAAGCCGAAAAGGGCTCTTGCACTTATGATTATGAATAATCTTTACTCTGGGGAAATCTTGAAATAGCAAAACGTCAAGTCATACATTTTGTTGCTAGCGAATAAATTTGTTTTAAGACAAGTAAATTGAAAAATTAATAGATGGCCCAGTAAACAACGTAGGTACCGTTTTTTTTTAATTCTCATTTTTTCTTTACTACTTAGTATTAAGGTAAACAAAACATTAACAAAATCAAAACGGTAAAACCATTTTCGAGTTTTTGCATAACCAACAGCAACACACAGCAATAAACTGTTTTATGTATATTTTGGTGAAAGATAGATGAGACCAACCCATAATCAAAGTTAAACTCATAATTACTAAAAATGTAAAAAAAAAACTATTAGAAAGAAGTATCGAGCATAAATCGATGTCTTCAACGCGCGTGCTCCATAAACCACACCATTACTCATCAACCAAGATGGCGGTCAAACGCAAGCCTACATCGAATAAAATCACTCGCTCCTTTCCTTTCATACCCTTTCCACCTAACCCTGTAGAGAGCGTGACCTATCTGAACTACGAAGCTATTATTGAATCTGCGGCACTACTGCCCACTTTACTTCTACCCACGGTACGTCTAGGTTGACCCAGTCACTAAGTTTAAACTACGTACCTAATGTAATAGAAGTTATTTCTGAGAAGATTCATATGCAACCTTTAATCCTCCCACTACTGGGATACAGGTCTACCCTCGAAGGGTGATTAGGCCGTATTCCACCACGCTGGCCAAGTGCGGGTTGGTGAATGCCATTGAATTTCTTCTCCGGACGTATGCAGGTTTCCTCACGATGTCCTTCACCGAAAAGCCAGTGGTATGTAAAAGTCTCAAAGAACTCATTGGCACGAGTCGGGGTTTGAACCCGCCACCTCAAGAATGCGAAGCGGCGGTTCTCCCACTGAGCTACCACGGCTTGAGAAGATTGACTCATTAAAATACTATAGAAATATAGTACAGATTTGATATAGAGTAACGTCTAGACAATCCGAAAAATGCATAGCGAGAGTTCGATAAAAATCAAAAAAATGAAAAATTTAAAAAAAAGTATCAAAGTTTACCCGGTAGAGGCGTTGTCCAATCACACTAATATTATAAATGCAAAAGATGGTCTGTAATTTTTTTATTCCTTCACTCTGAAACTGCCGGATGAAATTTGATAAAAATTTAGAAAAGAGATAGGTTATAGGCTTTTCCAAGCAAAACAACCCTCTTTATCGTATGTGTCACTCATACAATGACCTAAGCACTGATGTATGCGATGACCTCGATATTTTTCATCAAACCTTATTTAACTTTAAGAACACTCTTTTTAAAATTGTTTAACTAGTTTGGCGTTGTATCTTTAACAGTATAACTTTACATAAATGCTGTGTACAATATTTAGATTGGCAAATTTATAGTGTTACATTTCTTGATTAGTTTATTTAAGTTTTAGTTTGTCAATTACTTTTGTACCTTACATAGATAAAATAAAAAATATCATCATCACCGCGCTTGGGGAACCGTGTGTGTACGTACCTATGTGTTGTGTGATTTTGGATGGTGAGGTGTCAAAATCATCTCTATATTTTATTTAGGATGTCATAGGCTACATTTCGATAGGTAATTAATTTTCACAAATTTAATTTTGTGGCTGAGCAAGGCCAAGGTCTTAGAGTAAGAACAAACCGATGTTCATAAAAAATTTGCAGGCGAGTATTAAGCTATTGCATAGCTTCTATCGCGGGCCTTGAGCGTGGAGACCGAATCCAGAAATTCCGTAACGAAAATAACCTAAGGCACAGCGGTGATACTTTTTAGTTTTGCCATCTATCGATGAATAGCAGAACTTTTAATGACTTTTTGAATTAACACGCTTGTCTCTTTAGTTCAGCAACTCGCCTCTAGGTGGCATTGGTTAATGAATAATTAGAGTTATAATTGCATAAGTTGATAAAAAATGCTATGCAATAGCTTTACCGCAGCAGTCCCCGAGTGCCACACGTATTTTTTTTCCAATACAATTTTTAAGTTCAAATCGCAAAACTTCATCAAGATCGGATCCACTGTACATATTATATAATAGTTACACTTATTCGTAGTTAATTTTATCCTTAATAATATAGAAAAATACGTAATACATAAATTATACGTAGTTTCGTCTAGTCTCGTAATATTCATACTTAATTTGAATTTCCAAAACGCGTCGCACCGGTGGTTAGTAACTCGATAACCAAAGCACACAATGAGCTAAATGTCAACAGAGCTTGTTAAATTAAGATAATGTCCAAGATGGTGTTTACTAGTTTCTGATCGCGGCTTGGCCCGTGTAGCCTTTTTACACTTTTATTAGTGTCCCCTGTGTGTTTGTAACCGACCCTTTTAGACTCGATTTTGCCCTACTTTCAACGATCAGATTAATTCAAACTTTGCACACCTGTCAAAGACAGATGACAATGCGTGTTTTTTAGTTTTTTAATTTATTCTATTGAGTGATGAGACGAGCAAATCGCTAGCCTGATGTTAAACGTCACGTTTGCCCATAACAGGTCTGCTCCACCCAGAATTTTGAATTTTAGAATTCAAGCCCCTGCGCGGCACAGCACTGCGCTCGTCACCCTGAGATATAAGATGTTTTCATCTCCTATTTGAACTGAAATGTCACTGGAAATAATAAAATAGTGTGTTATCTGCGGATTTTTTTAAACAAACATTAACTATTACCAAATATTAACCCCTTGAGGTTGAAATAGCTGGTCACACAAACGAGGCAGGAATATTACTCTACCATGTAAACAACAACAACTCAACCCTTTTAATCATCCCACTGCTGGGATACCAGCACTACGTTATATTGTATTACGCCCAAGACTAACTATATATTTTATAAATTTATTAAGTACTAGCGACCTGAAAATATTTTTTGAAATCGGTCCAGTAGTTTTTAAGTGTAAATTGTTACAAACGTACAAAAATACAAATCTTTCCTCTTTATAATATTAGTGTAGATCTAGGAATGTTACTTAATAAGAAAGTAAAAATTTAACAAACAACCCCCTTTCTACCCTTTTCACCCCTTTAAGGGTTGCATATTAAAAATTAGGTTCTTAATTGGTGCCTCGCGCCTATATTATCCAGAGAACATACCCCCAAATTTCATGTCTCTGAAACCAAATTTAAGGCGGTACGTACGTGTTTATATGTCAGTCAGGTAATGCCTTTTATGTAGATAGTAGTGGGTAGGTGGGTTGTATGTACGTGGGCGGGTGATAACAATTAGGATAAACTAGCGGAGTCCTGAGTGTTATCAACGTTAATAGCTTTTCCTACATTTTAAGTTTTAAGTTGCCTTCATATAGGGTTATAAGGAAAGGGTATGCTAAGCCGAAAGGATCACAGTACTCATCATTATGAACAACTTTTACTATGGGACCAACCTAGAAACCGCGAAAAAGAAATGAGCTGTTCCATTCATTTTGTCGAGTGTCATGTTCTGCAGTGTGTTTTTTCCCAGCAACGGGATATTAAAAGAAAAATGAAATATAAAAAAATAACACATGTTACGTAATGATTGTGATAATTCTAATCAATAATAACTTTAAAAATATTAGGTTTTCCATAGAATAATGATAAGAGGTCTATAGGCTATCGGTAGCAAGCTATCGCACTTCCGGTGGTTATACCTATTTCTTATTAACTTAAACGTACTAATTTATTATTTAATGATAAAACTTAGTCGGGAGATCTTTATTGTTTGAGTACTTACAGGGTTATGTTATAATAAATGTACTGACAAACTATTGCATTTTTAAATTAAATATCAGTGTGAATATTTTGTAAAAATGTGTTTTTATTTCTGATCGACTTAACTCTACTACGAATAGTCAATAGTCTAGTCGGCCTGTTTGGCTCAGCGGTAGTGTGTCCGCCTTATAAGCCAGAGGTCCCGGGTTCGATTCCCGGCCGCGCAGATGTTTGAATGATGAATTTAAATATCTGTTCTGGGTCTGGGTGTTAGTTGTCCTTGTCTTCGTGTGTGTTCCATGGCATCCCCGACACAGGATTTATTCCTAGTGAGGGGATATGAGTGTGAAACGTTTATTTAATAAAAAAATTATAATAAATAAACATTAGTTAAATTTCATGTTGTTTCTACATTTGTATTTTTTTGTATTTTCTTTTAGAGACAATTTAAACTTCTGGTTTCATAAGCAGCGTTTCTCAAAGTGAGCGGTACACGAAATAAGTTTGAGAACCTCTAAGCGAGTCCTTAAATATAGAAATGTTCGCTCACTTCATCATTCTTCAACTTCAATGAAACTTTTAATTCTTTAGTACGAATGTTTGTGAATACTTCGATATGTACTTAAGTATTAAAATGAGTCACATTTAAATCAAGCAAGGCATTTTATAAAGCTGTCTGTCACTCTCTAAACAAGACAAGGACATCAATACTTTTAGCCAATTTAGATCTGTCTAAAAGTCTATCAAAAAATTGGCTATTTAATTTCTGATTTAAGAGTTTAGGCGGCTAAAGACGCACATTAAACTGCCTGGTATATTTTATTACCTATTTTAACTTATAATTTGTTATTGTATTTTAAACTGCCTGGTATATTTTATTGCCTATTTTATACTTATACTTGTAATTGTATTTAAATTTGTAATTGTATTTTCGGTCTCGGATATACTAAGGGAAAAAGAGCACTGCGATTATCTTACTGAGACACTTTTTATAGATGTGTGCTGTGGAAGCTTTGCATTGTTTTGACGTTTTTGTGTACGTTCTCCGCGCAAAACCTAGGTTATACGTGCAAGCGACTAGAGGAGTATTGATAATTATGTCAATGTTCGATTCAGATAATTATATTTATTGAACGAATTATACATTGTAATTTATAAGCTAGATGTCAGTGCATTAGTTGAAATGATTAGTTTTACCTTATCAGGCATTCAACATTAAAATGTACGCAGTCAAATATAGAGTTTAGGATAATAGTATTGATGTACCATATGTAATTCTATTTATAATTTCTATTGAATCTAGAGGTACATAGTGTGTGCTTATTGTGTTTCTGCGTACGAGCAAAAGTAGATTAGTTCTTGGCTTCATCCAAATCTAACTCAGTGCTCTATCTTTCTCCTTGTCATTATCTGAGACTTAGTAATAGGTAAAACGATATTGTATTGTAACTAACTAAAAGGTTTGAACTCTGTCTGTCTGTACAGCGAGTAACCCGAGCCTCCCCTCTGTTTGTCCCTCTATAGATGTAAAATTAAAACAAAATGGCGGCCGAAAACTTTAACATTAGGGCCGGCCGCGGCGTATACGAACTTGCAAACTTGCTTGCTTTTAATCTGTTAATGATTATGCTGAACTGTTTTAAATCAAAAACAGTTCTATAAAAGAAAGAAAACAAAATTAAATTACAATGGCAAAAATTATCTTTAGAAGAAGGGGAAAAGATAAGAAAATCAAAAATTTATACACGTAAAAGATTGACTAAAACAGAACATTTTTACTTCAGAAAACATGCAAAATAACCGCAAAATCAACAGGTAAATATCATAGGAATAGATACCTACACTCAACATACAAACTTATACCTACATTCACTAATGGAAAAACTACAAAAACCCAAGTAAAACCACATGTATCGGCTAGTACAAAACTCATACCTAGAGGCACATTAAGCAATGCTGCGACCAAATCGGCTCGCATTCGAAGTGCGTATCGAATCAATATTCCACACTATCAGTATCCGCGTCAGAACGTTACGTACTACGTCTGTCTGTCGCTTCGTTGCGAAGTTACGTGCTATGTCTGTGGATTTGATTGTTTGGAAACTGTTCTATAAATGTTGGTTTTTCTGCGTATGGTACCTATTTATGTTACCACGTACCTATGCGCTGTAACAAAAACTATGCTGATGATGATGATTAAAAGTAGACTATGTGTTAATCTAGGATATAAGCTACCTCCATACCAAATTTCACCAAAATCCGTTCAGACGTGTAAGCACGAAGGAGTAGCAAAAGTTACAATATTGTAGAATTAAAAAAAAAAAAAAAAAAAGAATTAGTTATATTAGGAATAGAGGAATAAGTGTTAGGAAACTAAATGCTAAGCCGAAAAGGGCTCATAGTACTCATCATTATGAACATTTCATACAATCAGACCAACGCTAAAATTGCAAAAACGCACGATAGCACAAAGACTGCCTTATCACAAGCATCTTCCTGGCAACCAGAACAATTGCTGCCAATTTCATGTCAACTTTTTTCTACTTTTTGCGTAGACTTTGTCACTTTGTCCCGTCGTCGCCCTGACGCCAACACACCCCACCCTCACGTCACCAGTTTATGAAGTGTCTACGGGGGCTTGATTATCAGCTGAGTGATAACACCCCCCCTCCTCTCGCCCCCTCCCCCTCCCCCTATCGAGCGCGCCCGCATTTAACTCTATTACAGCTCAGTCGATCGGTTAAATGGTTCCTTCGAGTTAATCGTTAGTTTGTCAGTGTTGCGACTGTTTGCTTTACACTGGGTTAAGGAAAGGATATTCTCTCAATAACCTTTAATCATCCCACTGCTGGGATACCAGGGATACGTTCGAAGGGTTAGCCGAAAAGGGGCCCGAAGTAGTCATCATTACACTGATAATCACCAAAAAGTACGATGATAAGCACCAGTTTTTACGGTGACAACTATCATTATTATGGTTCTCACCCTAAAACTGGTGCAAGTACTAGTTTTAGGGTGACGAAAAAAAACGATGATAAACACCAATTTTTAGGGTGACCAATATCATAAAATATGGTTGTCACCCTAAAACTAGTACGCACCAGTTTTAGGGTGACAACCATATATTATGATATTTGTCACCCTAAAAATTGATGTTTATCATCGTTTTTTTTGGTGATTATCACTATGCTCCGTACTTTAGGTGAATTCATCGGAATTTTGATGGCCATTTCTCTCAGTGTACGTTTTACTACTACAAGTTTTACTAAACAATGTCAACTAACTCTGAAATCGCGAAAGAAAGTCAGCTGTTCCATAAAAAAGGTCTGTCTACTCTCGAAGGGTTAGTCGAAAAGGGCGCGAATGTAAGGGAAAGTAATCATTACGACCAACTTTTACTAAACGACCAATACTGAAATCGCGAAAGTAAATCAGCTGTTCCAAAGAAAAATGTCAATGACACTCGACAAAATGTATGGAACAGCTGTTACAGACCAAATTAATTGACAGGTGGAAAAAGTCCGCTTTTTTCCAGAGGTTTTTGTACTTTCTTTTTTCCTTTTTTAACACGCTTTTATTAGCTTCACCTGTATGTTTGTATGTTTGTATGTTTGTATGTTTGTTTGTATGTAACCGACTCCTTTGAGCGCGTTTTTGACCCACTTTAAACGGTCAGATTTCTTTCAAACTTTGTAGATATATCGAGGACCGATGACAATACACTAAACAAATCGTGTTTTTTAGTTTTTTTAACTATTAATTTTTTTAACACGCTTTTTCTATAAAGTTTCTTTAACTTTTAATACCGTTTAACTTACAAATGGTAATTTCGTCATTCGTGTCAGAGAACAGAGTGGCGCAGTGGAAGCGTGCTGGGCTCATAACCCAGAGGTCCCTGGATCGAAACCACGCGCTAGAAATCTTTTTGCTCAATATTTTTTGTTACGCATTAATTTTATTTTATGAGGTCTGAGGATCGAAACCACGCGGCTACAAATCTTTTTGCTCAATATTTTTTGTTACGCATCAATTTTATTTTTAATTTGCTTGAGCAGACGGCCAAAATCGGATAACACCAACACATTTGTACATATTAAGGATGGTTAATAGTTAGCAAATCGAACTAAAAAGCGAAAAATAAATAATAGTTAAAAAAAAACTAAAAAAACACGCTTTTTATAAAAAACCGAACTAAAAAAATAGAAAATAAAATTTTATAAATTTAAATTAAGAATAGGGTTGAAAATTTCAATAAATATAAATTAATAATAGTGTAAATAAATAAATATATGTATTTTATTTTTAAAAAAGCGTGGGGTGCTTTCTAAGATATTATCAAAATGCTAATCACTCTACTCATGTCTGTCAATACAAAATGTATCTACAAAATATATAATATGTATTGACCCATGCACCCCACGCTTTTTAAAAATAAAATACATATATTTATTTATTTACACTATTATTAATTTATATTTATTGAAATTTTCAACCCTATTCTTAATTTAAATTTATAAAATTTTATTTTCTATTTTTTTAGTTCGGTTTTTTATAAAAAGCGTGTTTTTTTAGTTTTTTTTTAACTATTATTTAACTAGATTAAGTCCGCGTTTGACCACCACTCGCCTGATGGTAAACGACGATGTTATCGAAGATGAAGCACGCAGACTCAAAAGATATCTTATTCACTCTGACCTTGAAAAGCCCAAGATTGTTTCTCAGGAAACAAGGAAGCCGACAGTCTGTTTCATTCCACATTACTTGTTTCGATTCATTTTAAGCAGATATACCTATAACCCGGTCACAATATCTGTGCACCTCGCTGGAACGCGGCGCCTCTCCCGCTTCCCCTGTCCCGCACTCCCCGCACTCCCCGGTGCGACAGTACGGTTAGCATCTTCGTTGCCGATACACGTCCCGATAATTTTGATATTTTCGCTTTGTTGTTGTTTTGTTATTGTTAAGTTTAGACATATGACGTCACGAGGTCAGGTGCACAGATATTGTGACCGGGTTGTAAGTACAAAATAAAATCAACTCTTAAATTCCGGATCCACAACTCACAAACCATCCACAAAACCCTCACGAAAACCGGAAACTAACAAACAGATCATCCTGTCATAAAAGACATAAAAAAACAATAAAGCTGTTGCACGGGATTCCATTACTTGACCGATTTTGATGGAGTTGTCGCGATTCGGCTCGGTCACGCGAGCTATCGAGTTCTGTTGTGAACACACGCAACACTAACTTACTTGGGTTGTGACACTTGTGACTGTTGGTTTGTCTGTGGTCTTTATAAGGGCCAATTCATATCAGAAGGCCGAACATGTATACAGGGTTATTCATAAGGGATATGCTAAGCCGAAAAGGGCTCATAGTACTCATCATTATGAACAACTTTTACTATGAGACCAACCCGAAATTTGCGAAAAAAAAATTAGCTATCCCATACAGAAAGGTCAATGACACTCGACAAAATGTGTGTTGAATTCTGGGTTGGTCCCCCCATTGTAAAAGTTGTTTATTATGATGAGTACTACGAGCCCTTTTCGGCTTAGCATACCCTTTATGAATAACCCTGTATTATCGATTTAAGAGTGAAAATTTATAGAATAACTCTCTCTCTCTTACTGTAAGATATTACCAAAATAAAAGATATGGTCTAAAATATAGCTTCATATAAAATGTACCAAAATACATTGTTATAAGGAAAGTATATGCTAAGCCGAACGAAAAAGGCTAATAGTAATTAATTATGAACAACTTTTACTATGAGACCAACCCAGAATTCGCGAAAAAAAAATCAGCTGTTCCATAGAAAAATGTCAATGACACTCGACAAAATGTAGGGAAGAGCTGAATTTTTTCTCGATTTCCAGGTTAGTCTCGAAGTAAAAGTTGTTTATAATGACGAGTACTTACTATGAGCTCTTTTCGTCTTAGCCCTTCATAACCCTGTATTCTTTTCTATTCTGCTTTTTCTATCAGAAAATGGACAAACGTTTAAAAATCTCAGCGTATCTCAAGGCTGTCCCAAACAACTTCTGCACAGTCATACTTCTTTCCAAGCGAGTTTATGCAATATTGTTCAAATTGAACAAACAGTAGCTTTCAATGCCCCATTCAGAAGTGCAGAATCATCTCCAAATTGCAGACTGGTAAAGACGTTACTGTTAAGGCGGAGAGAGATGGGCGTCGGCTATCTCTTTTACACATTGATGATATTCAAAGCTGAGCTATAGTCAGCAGTGGGAGAGAGGAGGGTAGATGATGACAATGAAAAGTAAAAAATTGGAAACAGAACTAAAAAAAATGTTTTAATCGGTTTTGTTACAAAATAAATAAAAGTTAATTTATATCAGGTTATGTCATCTGAAGGAATAAGGCGGCAAAAAATTGACACCTTGGTTAATCACTCAGTCTTATGCGAACTTCCCTACTTCCCTTTAAATAAATATTTATCATAAAAAACACTAAGTAATTTTTAAAAAACCCTCAAAGTGTTGTTTCAAATTATTTCATCGATTATTTTTGTATTCAATCTCCCCTCAGTATTTCGATGTGTTCTAATATGTAATGTGTGAAAGAGACAGCTGTCGACTGTTTCTCTCCCCCTTAACTCGCGCCACAGTTTATGCAACAGTCAGTAATCAAGGCCTTTTCATTTTCAAGCATTCATGCTTTTTCACGAATGCTTGGGTTTAAATTGGTGTCTCGTTACAAAAATGATGTAAGTGGAAAATTCTGCTTTTTGAGACACAATGGAGTTGTAACGCTATACCTCAAAAATTGTTAATTTAGAAAATGGAGAATATAATGGCGTGCTTTTAAAAGGTTTACTGTTTATATTGTAGATGTGGGGATAATGAGATATTGTAGCCAGTTGTGAAGGATTTTGACGACTTGTTTGGTTCAGTGGTAGTAAATCCGCCTTATAAGCCAGAAGTCCCAGGTCCGATTCCCGGCCGGACAGATGTTTGAATGATGAATTTAAATATCTGCTCTGGGTCTGGGTGTTAGTTGTCCTAGTCTTTGTGTGTGTTCCATGGCATCCCGACACAGGCTATCCTAGTGGGGAGCTATGAGTGTGAAACGTATATTTGGTTGATAGATCATGTGACTATTATAATTAAAAATGTTCTTGTCATTTGCAGTCTATTTAGACGAGGACATTAACACATTTTAGTCAATTTAGATCTGACAACCTAAACCTTAGGAATACGTTGTACCTACTACGGAAATATTTTTTAATATCTAGTTTAAAATCTAGACTAAGTTCGCAAAAGTTTTGAACAAGTCTTTTGTTCAACGTTGAAACGTTCGTTCGTGCGAACAATAGCCAATCAGGTCGCTGCCTTACAAAACTTTGCATCAATTTTATTTCTTATTAGTTTATGATAATGACTATATTAAACTTTCCTTCCGACGGCACCCTTTTGTAAGGAACCATTGTGTACGGAACCCTTCCTGTACAGCAGATGCGCAACTCAAACACGCGTTGAGGCGTTGACTCATGCGCTTGCGCATACACCCGCGCACACAACTGTTTACGTTACTTTTATAACTTTTAATCGGATTGAAAACACCTGCCACGTACTTATCCTGTTTGTGCGGCAGATGGGCGATTTTGGATAGTGATGTAATAGAAGGGGACCTATTCTGGTGAGTGAGATGTCTTGAGAGTGAGAGTGACGGAGATAATATCGAGCGCCCCAGAGTTGAGTATAAAAATGTCGTCAAAAAGTTAATTTAACAAATCGTCTTTACAATTCCATTTGACAAAGAAGGATATTAAAAACAATTATAGAACTCTAATTTCAAAATTCAAATTCAAATTCAAATACTTTTATTTCAGACATTTTAACGAGTCCATAGTTTGTTAGTATAAAAGAAAATGACTTACAAACTAATGTTAGTAGGTATGACAAGATTAGAACTAAAATCAATACGTCATGTACTTACGAGGCATGTCGTGCGGAACCATAGTCCGCACGAGATGCCTAAAAATACCTAATACCTAATACCTAATACCTAATACCTAATTTGAAACCTAAAATCGAATAAGAATTACCGAATAACTACCATTGAACCCTAAATCATCCTACTATAGTCGTCACAAAATAAGAAGCCCGTTTCGACGTTTGTCATTGCGACGTAACTAGTGATGTAACCATACGACTCGGTACTCGATACTCACGATAAATCAATTCAAGTTTGTATGAGTATTTATTTGATCGATTTGATTTTGTTTTGTAAAGTACATTGGATTAAGGTTACGATTCGAAAATTTAACTTAAACTTGAATATTATAGGTATATTGAAATGATACGAAATGGTGCGAGAGGTCAATTTGTCTTTAATTTAATATTTTTAGTTACAATAACATTCATTCAATCACAAATAAATAAGAAAAAACGAAAGTGATTGAATCTTCATTCAATAATTTTCTTCGGATGATGAGCCAAAATCGTCAGTTGAGCTATCGTCAATTCAATAATTAATTGGTTACAAGTTACAACACTAATATTTGAAAAAAGAAGACTGAGAACGTAACTGTTTTTGAGAGTTTCGTTATAATTTGACATTACATGCTACCATAAAGTATGCGCGAAAAGCGTTCCAAGTTACATTCTACGGTCTTTCTCAAGTGTCCAAACGGGCCTCTTATTTTGTGACGACTATAATATTATAAATGCGGAAGTGTGTGTGGGTGAATATATGTTACCTCGTAGCTCCGTAACTACCAAACTGATCTTGCTAAAGTTGTGAATAGCCTCAAAATGGTACTCGTCATTATGAACACCTTTTACTATGGGACCAACCCAAAATTCGCAAAAAAAAATCAGCTGTTCCATACATTTTGTCGAGTGTCATTGACATTTTTCTATGGAACAGCTGATTTTTTTTCGCGAATTTCGGGTTGGCCCCATAGTAAAAGTTGTTCATAATGATGAGTACTATGAGCCCTTTTCGGCTTAGCATAACCCTTTATGAATGTATAGGTATAGGCTACTTTTCATAACTAATACGCAGGCAGAAACTACGAGGCGCATTGAGTCTTATAAGCTTCAAAATCCAAAACCCAAACGTCTAATTTCTACCTAAAGCTCGTAGACTCAAGCTCTCAAGTACAGAAGGTATATTCCTGAGTTCTAATCCCCGAGATGGGTCAATACCCTCCCCCCTCCCCCTCCCCTCCCTTACGACGTAGTAAACTCTCTGAAATAGCCTCCTTGATCTATTTTAACAATATTGGATTTAGTTATTGTCTAATTCTCATAAACTGGCTTCGAGTACAGTTGCCGAATAAGTATGTATGTAACAGGAAATAAAAACAGAAACTGGGTTGTGAGGAAAGGGTATGCAAAGCCGATGAGGACTTTTAGTCTTCGTTTTTACTATTTTAACGAATCCTAAAATCAGCTTTTTCATAGAAAAATGTCAATGACATTCGACAAAATGTTTAGAATATTATTTTCTTTTCTTTCATCATAAAGAAACAATCGTAACTATTGGAATATAAATTTTCATAAATATTCCTATGTTCCAGATTCCAATTAGGATCAAAATCCACAAATAAATAACTTTCCTATCATAAAAAAGTCTCTCCATTTCCCTACTAAACGCCCTATTTGAAATCCGATCCATTCCCCGAACGGCACTATGTCTACTCATACATCTTTCTTCTCTATTTAGCTTCTCGACTTACTTGACAGATCGGCGCAGACTCGGGGCGATCGATACTGCACCCCTGTAGGGTTGCCACCCCTGATGATGAGTTATATGCAACTTTATACATTGAAATTTGGTTTAAAAAGTGTTTGCAACTTTGTTTAGTGGCCATTTGGCTTGCAAAAATATTTTTGAAGAGTAGTTTAGCTATTTTTATAGTTTGATATGTTTATAAAAATGCTTTGATGAAAATATATTTTTATATAGCTGCTGTGATAATATTTATATTCTTGTGTTAAGAGAATCATTGCTATTTAAAATAAGATACTTTAAAAATATTTTTTTTAAATATAAGTTAATGTTGCATTGTCATCGGAGTTTCCAATTTTCATCTTAATCGGACATCGGGAAGTGATTCAAAATTTAATTGTAAGTTTTGACTCTAACAAACTCTATAAAAATCATTGTAAGTTAACCCCAGCTCATTAAATTGTAATTATAATAATATTTCTATCACAACTACTCAAATACACAGTAAAAATATAACACGAAAGCTCCCAGACAGGGTTGTCAAATCCAGCTTTTTAATATAGCTCGTACGTTCCGTGACTGATTACGTGCGCCAGACGGGGCAGACGGGTCGATGTGCAAGATTGCATCGCAGGGTTGCCTCATCGATTGTCTGTGACGAAACTGACGAATGAAGTTGCATCTGCTCTTTTTAACTGAGGTCTTGGTGTGATTTTCGGAGAGGCAAATATTCAAATGGTTTGAGTCTACATATTGTATTTGTTATGCGAATCGTTCCAATGTGATATGCTTTTTTTTATTCTATGCCAGAGTGAGTATTTCCCGACAGAGTCGCTAGTGAATCGGCTTCTTCTAGACAAGCATGCTCTATCGTTGCTTACCATGAGGCGAGACGGTGATCAAACGCAAGCCTATCACAGAATAAAAAAACTACGACATATTTATTGCAAAAATAATGTGCCAACCCTATCGTCCCTCTCCGGCCGCCATGATATAAAATGCAACGTTTCGCCGTGTACTCTGCTGGATCAATGTTGATTCGATTCAATAGGCCAGTTTGTCGGGATGTACTGTATACAGGGTTATTCATAAAGGGTATGCTAAGCCGAAAAGGGCTCTAAGTACTCATCATTATGAACAACTTTTACAATGGCACCAACTCGAAATTCGCGAAAAAAAATCAGCTGTTACATAGAAAAATGTCAATGACACCCGACAAAATGTAATTATGGAACAGCTGATTTTTTTTTCGCGAATTTCGGGTTGGTCCCATAGTAAAAGTAGTTCATAATGATGAGTACTATGAGCCCTTTTCGGCTTAGCATACCCTTTATGAATAACCCTGTATATTTATTTATTCCAGGAATAAATAAATATAACTGAATATCATTGAACTACATAGCTAAAAATAAAAGGAGAGTTGAAATATAACTTGAATAAGTGTAACCTACTAAATAATTTGTATTTTTGCTGTACAGTTACTGATACCTTTTCTTTATAGGGTTATAAGGAAAGGGGCTCATGGTACTTATCATTTTGAACAACTTTTACTATGAGACCAACCCGGAAATCGAGAAAAAAAATAGCTGTTCCATATAGAAAAATGTCAATGACACTCGACAAATTGTATGGAACAGCTGAAATTTTTGTCGCGAAATTTTAATCGTATGTACCTACTGTACTGTACATGTATTGATTTTTTTTATATTGTATCACCTAAAATAATGCCATGTAATTCAAAATTCTACATTTTTTTCATGAATCTCATACTTTCAAGTCTTTCAAGAGAGCAATTTTACATAATATAATTACTTAATTTTGGCACGAGCCAAAAAAGCTAAAATTTCAACGAGCTATTTTCATTCTACGGACTTTTTATTGTTTGCTGCTGTGCCAAAAGCACATAAATCTGAAATAGCTTTTTCCTGGAATCGTAATATTGCGTTGTTCGGTCTAAGCCATAAATTAAAAAGAAAACTTTCAGGTTTATATGGCTTTTTACCAACATTATTTTCTATTTAACTGAATTTCCTTTTAGCAAAAACGTCATTCTGATAGAGACTCAAAGGCATAACCTAACTAACATATTATAGAAAAATGGATGAACGTACCTATGCAGGTATGCAGTTTGCATTTACATCCGAAAAGGAGCGCCGTCCCATTTTTCATAAATAAATTTACGTTTTACTCATAGCTCACCACTAGGATACCCTGTATCGAGGATGCCATGGAACACAAAGACAAGGACTACTAACACCCAGACCCAGTGCAGATATTTAAATTCATCATTCAAACATCTGTCCGGCCGGAAATCGAACGCGGGACCTCAGGCTTAAATGGCGGATATACAACCGCTGAGCCAGACAGGTCGTCATACATTCATACATACATTCGTTCATACATTTGTCTATCGAATAATCGCTACGTATTTTACGTCAAAATGTATGCTACACTGGTTCTAAAACATGAAAGGGTGCCGTCTCTGTATAATGTAGGCACTCACCAAGAACGGAATTTGCGAAATTCAACCCTTCAACGGGTGAAATTAGGTGTTAATAATAATTATCGCGGATGTTAAAATAAATTGCTCATTATTAATTGCTATTACTTGTTTATTTACGCAGGCAAAGTAACGAACAGAAGCTAGTGATTTAGTGATAAAAGAAAAAAAAATTCTGACTATTTTACTATGGAAACATTTTGACACATTTTGTTATAATTAAAACGGGAATAGTCACGTAAACATTAACAGTGTCAGACGAGACGCAACCATGAGCGCGTCTCGTTTGTAATCTCCTGATGAAGATCACCGAATATGATCTAAACCTAGTCGTAGTAAACGATTTAATTTTTATTATAACAAATTGTAAGTATTCCCGTTTTAATTATAACAAATTGAGACTCAGGCTAGTTACTAAAAATCGTGGCCTCAAAAAAGAAAGCCAATGCGAACGTGTAGATGTCGTTAGATAACCTTATCGCAATCAGAAAGTAAACGCTCCGAAGGCCTCGGACATTGTTCTAGAACAGCCGGTTGAGTCAATATAACATGCGGGTGTACTGGGCCACGCAGAATAGACTAATTTTATTTGTTATACTTAACACGGAGATACAACAAAACAATGTACATATTACAAAAATGTGTGAAAACCACGCTAGTTTCGATAGTAAAACTATTTATTTATTTTAACCGACTTCAAAAAGGAGCCAGTTCTCAATTCGAATGTTTTTTTTTTAGTAGCAACAACCCCGCTGTTTCACCCGCCGCGGTCTAAATAAAAGTTAAGATGAGTTGAACCTTGAATTTTTGTTTTTTTTTTATTTTACAATTTTTTATTGTAATTTTGACAGTTTATTTGAGAAGCATTTTTTCAGTCTCCATTCCTCTGCAGTTCTGTTTTTTTTAATCGTTAGTTTTCGTAATATTTTTAATAAAAAAAATAATTGTACCTAAACGTAGTGTCGGTTTTTTATGTAACTTTTAAACTTGCGGTTAGGCACGTATTTAAATTCGAGAAAGGTATTTACTTAAATAGTTTGTTTGCTCGGTAATTCCTGTTAAATTAATTAAAATTTTACGTGTAGGTACTCAGCTCAGGTTAGTAACACCGAATGTTTGCCTAAACTAGGCACAAGGCTGCTTTTTGGGCAGATTAAGCTGTTTATGATAGATAATGATAAATGTTAATATTCAAACAAAAAATAAACCAATAAAATGTGCAAGTTAAATATAGATTAAATATAGAACAGGATCTTAAAAACACAGTAGCCCAAGTTTGAAGGCATTTTAAGACAGATCTAAACTAACTAAAAATATATCTGTCTTTATCATTGCAAGCCATTAGACAAGGATGCCAATAGTTTTAGAAAATTTAGATCTGTCTTGAAAAGCCTTCAAACTTGGGCCTAATACCTAATTATTCACCAAACGTTATTTCTAACATTTCAATCTTGCCCACAAATTGCTTCACTTCGTGCTTTGTATCGACTTTACGACTACAACATCCACAACACTTTAAAATTAAAACTTTTACGACCGGAACCGGAAACCAAGCGGAAACTAGCGGAAACTGGGCGATTTCGCGCGCGATTGTACCACTCGCCGCCGAGGCCGTAGTTTACGTAGAAGGTATTGCTTATTCTGTGTTCTTTGGTACTAGCTTCAAAGTAATCTGTGGCGACGGCGCCTGACGGACGCATCCTAACAATAATTAAACTATGTAGGTCGTACGCCCACAACGGCTACGTTGTGCCACCCACCAGCCTATCTAGACCCCAGCCAAACCCATCCTACCTCCACCCAACATTCGAGTCTAGAACTAATCGAGCCAGGCAAGGCGTACAAACTCGTATTCAATCTGGGCTCAAGGGGTCACGCTTCGCTGGACAGCTGTGACCTCGGCGAGCGAACTCTTCTGTTCTTTATTTGATTCAAAATGCGTTCCAGACCGTTGATAAATTGGACGTTCGATCGTTCAAGTTGAAAAAATTGCTAGGGATGGGCCTTGCAATTAATTTTCCGGTTTATCCGTCAACAATATATTTGTCGACTTAAAAACTTGACTGCACCTACGTGTAGTTTAAGTCTATTTTTTTTAGTCAGTTTTATTTTTTTATTTTATCAATTATTTTTTATAAATTATAACATAGAAGTAAATCCACTAAACGGACTAAATCCATAACAAATCGCAATAATTTTCCTGACACAAAATTTTAAAAATTTAGTAATTTTTTTGTAGCTTTAAAACTAAAACCTATCAGTTTTGGTCGTAAAAGTAATCATGGTTACCTAATTAGTTTCTAGTAAGGTATGCAAGTATAATTGCCCGGCTTTGTCGAGAGGTGATAAAATCATTTGACATTTAGATAAGGTGACGGTAACATGTCACGGACCGCATAGATCTTAGTCAATGTTAACTAGATTTAGACTTTTAGACGTTATTAGACTAGTAGAAGGTAGACAAGTGACGAAATGCTATATTTCAATACGAGTTTTAAGTTTTTAAATTTTCGTTAAACAAGATTTTCGAAAATCGGAATATAGTAAAAAAATTGAAGACTGACTTACACAATTTTATCGTACACTAGCCGACCCGACAGACGTTGTCCTGTCTTAGCTATGAAAATTGAATTTGAATAGTCTCAATTTTCTAATGTTCCGATCAACTTCTTTAATTTTTTATTTCATAAGAACCTTCTCTTGACAGTAAATAACACAACAAAAAAAAGAATTAGTGAAATCGGTCCAGCCGTTCACGCGTGATGCCGTGACCAAGGAAAACGGGTTTCATTTTTATATATATAGATTTTCGTTGGTGTAGGTATGTTGTTAAAATTATGAAAGAGTATCTTATACATTTATAATAAACTATTTTTTTAAGCATTTTATTCTAGTTAGGTGATTTAAAAGCCTGTAACTGAAATTCTGTAAATTTTAAGTATCCTCGGAGAAAATTCAAACTGAAATCACCGACTCAATTCTGAAACAAACTTAGTGACCTACTTTATCTTCTCTTTTAAGCAGAAAACTATAAATTTTCTTAACAAACAAGAACGTTTTTGTATTCAAATCGACGCCGTTGTTAAAAGGTGCCTATTAAATTTAATGTTACACGCTGCTAACTATTATATTTATCATAATATCTCTGAATAGATGAATAGAGAACGAGGCGAGAACTTTTGACGGAGCATTCTGGACAATGGCGGAAATATGTCATAGATAGATAAAGATAGACTCTTTATTGTTAACACTGAAATTCCAACCACAGGATTAAAACTAATGCAATAACTGGCGGCCTTATTACTAAAAGTGATCTCTTCCAGGCATATTTATATAATCGAATTTACAAGCCAAAAGACCGACGGTTTTTCGTGAAATCATTGGAGCGCTGCTAATACCGTATTTGGATGATATTGACGATTCGAAAAGGTGATCTGATTTAAAAATAGACTTTTGTCTTTAGAGTCCATATTGACTTTCTGCGAAAAGGTACGAGTATTCTGTTAGAGTCCCGTCCATATTGCTTGTTCTTCTTGAATGAACCAGTACCTATACTTATATATTAGGTATACCTAACAAAAATGTTTTTTTTTTGTCTACTATGGTCCTATCAGTCTGTAATTGATCGTAATCAACGCGCCTTGGATTATCTTGATTTTAAAAATTGATCAGAATTTAATTAAATAACCTCGTAAATGTCAACGAAATTTTAAGTCCAAGTCAAATTTTTAGTCTATTTTAAGTCTAAATTGTCAAAGTGACTGTTAATTTTTACACGAAAATAATTTCTATTTCTAAGTTTCGAAGTGCTGTGCAGACAATTTGTTTTAATAAATATTAAATAAGCGAGTAAAAAGAAAATTCTGCGTAGAATTAAATAAAAGTGCTGGCAGAGAAGCGCAACAATGGGATGAAATCTCTGTGCGCATCTGTCAAATGGGAATGAGCCTCTCGAAATGACAAATGATTTTCGCGGCGGCTGTCATTTGTCAGATGTTGACGGGACGATGTCAGTTATTGTTTTATTATTTTTGTGCTCGTTATTTTTATGCTGTTACTGTTATTAAGTTTTTTTATGTATGATTTATGAAATTAGGTACGTATGGTGTTATATTACCTAACATACATTGTGAAATTTCAATTTTAATGAAATAATAACCGATTTTTATATTTTTAACCTTAATTTCTCATTACATTTTTTTTAAACGGTTTAGGTACGTTTTAGTAAATTTTTCTTGCTGTTCTCATTTTCCGCAGTCGTAATTGAAACTCAGAAAAACCCCAAACGCAGAACAAACGAAGAATTATTGTACCAAGATATAGACTAATCCACTTTCCGTGTTTCCAACGAAAAACGCAAACAGAAACGCGCTGCTACTATAAAAACACAATACGATGCAGCTGATATTTCCCATGATATCATTAAAGATTTACTGCTCTATTTATTCCATTATTCATTCTAACCGTTCAACACGCAATAAACATAGACTAATAAAAAAAAGAACAAAAAATTCAAACGTCAAATTCGACGACAAATTAAAAAAATAAAGCTCCTCCATTAAAAAAGCTATTAATCCAATACTTCAACGCCAATCAAAACGATACCCGAAACTGTATACCCCAGACGAAATACGATGCCAAAAAAACGTAAGCGAAACTTCCCGTCTTAACCCGCAAAAGCTCCAAAGCTCCAATCGATAAGTAAAAAAAAAACTTACGTCACACGTCGAATCCGTAGAAAAAAAGTAAAACACCACTGAAAATCACTACTTTTTTATGTAGCCGTTGTTACCGCGGTAGATGGCGATTTTTCGTTTATTTTACCGGTTTTCGGAAAGAACGGACACGCGCCTGCCGCCTCGCGTGGTGGCCACTGATCTAATTCCGCGCTACGGCTGTGAAAGTGACGTAATGCCGCCATTTTGCCCCGCGCCGCGCGCCCTCCCCTCAGCCGCGCCTAGCTTCCGCTCGGAAAAATGCAGTATTTAATCAATTTCAGGAGTTAAGTGGAATGTTTCAAAGCCCTAGCTGTTCTGTGGAGTTTGTTGTCTAGCTGAACTATAATTGCGCTTATAGATCAGCCGAATTATGCTATTCAGTCTATCCTTTGTTCGCAAATCAGCGCTACCGTTTTGTGCATGATTTTAATTGTAAACGTTCATTGATTCTAGACTAGAACAGCGGTGGGCCACGCTAGAAGCTTTTAAGCTGTATAAATACTCTTGATACTTTAGCTGGTTACTCAAATTTTCACGAAATTCTTCTTAATTTCGCAGTGTAATATTCAAAACTTATCCTAAATGAACCGGTTAATTTTCCGAAATAAACAGTAGCCTATAAGCTTCTTCCATAACAACTTCGTCCTAATTCTTTCAACCTTTTTACATGACCGAGTAACAAATATTCAAACATACAAACGTGCACATTTATAACATTAATAGGACAGTTAACCGTGTTATACACGTACGGTAAAGTTTCCAGCAATCGATGCCCTTATCTGGCAGTTACAAGCGTTTTGACGCCACGCGAGCTTTATTGGTACTGCGGGGAGCTGTTGCCAGCGGGCTGGTGCCTTGTTTGATTGAATAAAAATATACAGTAGCAAGCTTTTTTTTGTAATATATTTTACTATGAAACTAACGTGGTTTTGAAACGTTTTGTTCGATTAACACGGGAGGGAATACTCACTTAAAACGATATCTATAGACTTAATTTTACGTGAGTATCCCCGTGTTAATTAAAACTTAAGAATGCTTTTATAATATTATTATTTAACTTAAATATGATTAAGATTTTTTAACTATACAGGGTTATAATGAAAAGGTAGTTATGTAAAAATCTGCTGTTCCATACAATGGTGTTACTGCGAATACGTACTTTTAGATCTAATACGAGTAACTAATGCTCAAAACTTCGTACCCGTTGCTGGTCGGCCTTCGATTTATTGGTAGCCTATAGCACTCAAGGATAATGTGGCTGTTCGGTGGTTTGGGAGGTATATGTTGATCCAGGTTATAAGCTAGCTTCATGTCAAAATTCAAACCAAATCCGTTGATATAATTTATTAGAAATAATTTAGGTGTCTTCAAGTTGCGAGTGAATCGGTTCCTTCTAGGCGCGCGTGCTCCATCGTAGACCGCATCATTGCTTACCATCAGGCAGGATGGTGGTAAAACGCAAGCCTATAATTAAATTAAAAAAAAGCTGTTTAAGCGTGATTGAGCAACAATCAAACAAACTTTGACAGAGTGAAGTCAGTCAGCCAATCAATAGGTATAACTCTACCCATAAACAAAAATGTATTTAATAATAAAACACTAATGCAATATCAACACACAGTAATTCAATAATCCACGCAGCTCTGTGACGTTATAATTAACTTATGCCAGATTAACTTCGGTAGGAAAATAGGTATTTCCGGACGCTTTCCCTATGGGAATTTAGTGTATGCTCGTTTGGGGAAATTGCTATTTTTAACAGGAAAAACAATGACTGATGAGGTTAATTGAATGTGTAATTTTCCTTTGTCGAGCCAATGAACTTTTTGTATACAGGGTTATTCATAAAGGGTATGCTAAGCTGAAAAAGGCTCATAGTACTCATCATTATGAACAACTGTTACTCAATCAGCTGTTCCATACATTTTGTCAAGTGTCATTGACATTTTTGTATCGAACAACTGATTTTTTTTCGCGAATTTCGGGTTGTTCCCATAGTAAAAGTTGTTCATGATGATGAGTCCTATAAGCCCTTGTCGGCTTAGCATACCCTTTATGAATAACCCTATATAACAGCAGATATTTTTTCCCCGATTTCAGGCTTGAATTAATAGTTAAGGCGTGAAAGCGTAACAAACACACTCATTTTTGCTTTTATATTATTAGTTAGGATAACACTGGTCTACAGTGGTTAGTTGCCACTGTAGACCAGGATTTAGAATAATTTTCAGTCAATATATCATGTAAAATCTTCATTTTTACACAGTACTAAAAAAGTAGTTATGACAGAAACAGAAATAATCCAAGAGTGAATCGGTTCCTTCTAAGTAAGCATACTCCATCGTAGACCGCACCATTGCTTACCATCAAGCAAAATGGCAGTCAAACGCAAACCTATAGTCAAATAAAATAAAGTAAAAAGTATCGAAAAAACCGGGAAAACTAAGAACTTTCATGAATACATTCACAAACTGCGTCCAATATTTCCAACAACTCACCATTCAACATTGAACATTTTCAATCCACAAATCCATGACCTACCTACTCGCCGCGCCCGCTTCCTCATTAGTTCGCCTGCTCTCGCCTGTTCCTTCCGGCGCTAATCCGGAATAGTGTTGGCTACTTGGGTACTGAGTTTTTGAATTTTCGAGAGCCGCACAATAGAAGTTGTTATTCTCAAGTATTTTAGACTGTTCGTGGAGGGTTTTCAGTGTTTTAGAGTTGACAATGTTGGTAGATAACATTTTTAACCGACTTCAAAAAAGGAGGAGGTTCTCAATTCGACTGTATGTTTTTTTATGTTTGTTACCTCATAACTTATGACTGGGTGATTCGATTTTGATGATTATTCTTTTATTAGAAAGCTGACGCTTCCCGTGTGGTCCATTCCAGTTCTGATAATGGTATCCATGAGAAAACCATATAAGTCTTAAATTTGCATTAAGTACGTGCGCGACAAATAGATGAATAACTCAATAGTCGGTCTCTTGAAGTCGGTTTTTGTTTTTTTTTTTTTGTAAAAATAATTATTATCAATTACCTACTCGCCGCGCCCGCTTCCTCATTAGTTCGCCTGCTCTCGCCTGTTCCTTCCGGCGCTAATCCGGAATAGTACGGCTGGCTACAGTACTCGGGTAGGTCCTGTGTTTTTGCTGTTCATATTACCAGTAAATATTACTACTGCTCAATATTTTTAACCTCCCGCTGCTGGGATACAGATCGACCCTAATAATAACCTATTTCTAATTATCCAATATTACAGAAACTGTAGATAAATTGAAACTAAAAAAACTGAAAAAGCGTAAAAAATCAGCTGTTTCATGGTGTCAATGACAATCGACAAATGTAAAAGCAAATACGTATAAATCAAACTTCTACATAACAAAATGTATACGATTTAATTTCACACAATTTGACCATTGTACCAGCGTAGTGCTATAAAAATAGCTCTAATAAATGTTACTCATAACTTTATTAAATGGCGGCCATTTTTCCGACCCGCATATCTAGAGTGCTTGTATATTATTCACATTAATTTCTTCTCACGAAATGATGTTGGATTTAGTTGTGGAACTATGTACCTACTTATGGGTCGCAAGAATATTTATACAAACACACTTTTGGTGTTTTTAAATACTTTACCTCGGACAAATCGGTTCAAAGAGACTGTTTACAAAATGTGGGTAGTTTTTAAAGCTCTATATATATTTATTTATTTTTAGCTTTTTATTATTTTAGGGCGTCCGCTGCGTTAAGCGGGAAGCACGGCGCGGGTCTCCGTCGCGGGGACCCGCGCCGTGCTCCGTCGCGGGGACCCGCGCCGTGCTCTGTCGCGGACAAATTTAACCCGTCGCGGACGCCCGCGACGGACTCCCGCCTCTCGCAGCGCCGCCAGTACAATTTCGATCGCGCAGGTGTACAGTCGATATCATGGATTATTTGTTGATATACTACCTAGCCAAAAGACGACGTAAACAAGAGCGACAGCCAATCAGCCCATATGTCACGTCTAGATTGTTGTGTGGAGAATTTATAACCAAGTTTACGTTATTAAGAGAAGATGAGAAGAAATTTAATAATTACTTTAAAATGTCAACGTCTACTTGACGCGCATCCCTATCTTTATATGAGTCATTACACATATCCCATAAAACGGGGCGACACGGGGCGACGGGACTCATTGCTTACAAATTATGGATTAGACTGTACGAGCACGGAACGTGCGGCACGGATAACACAACGACGCTCACTGATTTTCCAAAAACATCTCCGCTCGCGTGCTCAGTCGCGCGGACACCCGCCGCCCGCGGGGCGGGTTTCGCCGCCCGCGCCGCGTGCGACGGGCACCCGCTGCACGCAGCGCTGATCTATGGAATTACAAGAAACAGCACGCCGCGCGGGCGCCCGCGCCGTGAACCCGCTTAACGCAGCGGACGCCCTTAGGCGGATAAACACTAGAAATACAATAATGTAATACAGTTTTTGAGCTCTATATTATCTTAAAGCTTAGCTCTATTTTATTTTAATTACTAAATCATACAAAAAATTACCAAAATTTCGATCACACACGAATCGAAAACTGCCGAACAGATTCTGAAAACATATTCTAGTATGAAACTACTAACCTCCGTGGGGTTGATAAGATATGTGCCTACAACGCCTACACTTGCCTAGCTAACAATATTACTGAGGGATATAGTTTATATCTCAAACAAGCTGAAATAGGTTAGCTGCTTTGTGATGTACGAGAAATATTTACGGTATGCATAGATTCTTAGAAGATCCTTTGCGGTACGTTTCGGAAAAGCCAATTAGCTTTGACGGAAAATACTAGTATTTTTTTAATTTATTTTAGGCTTGCGTTTGAATCGCACTCATCCTAATAAGTATTGTTTTAGTAAACATGGAAAAAAGAAACTAAAGTCAATAAAGAGTTTATTTATCTCTTCTACCTGATGGTAAGCAATGTGGTCCACGATCCAGCACGTTTGCCTGAACATATTCAGTTTCTTTTTAATTCATTGCAGCGAATGCATTTTACGATTATCGCCCAAAACAACATAGCTAAGACTTACCAAAACGGCAGTGGATTACGACGAACCCCTAAATACAGTTTAATACGCTTCACATCGTGGTAACGTTCCTAATGTTGCCGGATTACCAAGTTAGCTCATTAAAATTTTGTTAACTGTCATTAATTGCTGGATGGCAAATTAGTTTGACGTTTATGTGACTGGGCTCAGCGTATGCTAAGACGCAGGTGACGCAGTTCCTCGCAGCGCAGCGCAGAGCAGAGTGTGTAATGCATGAACGTACTGAGAGCTGCGTACTGCGGTGTAGCACGCGCGGGGACGTGTCTGTCCTGCTCTGCGCGCTATGTCTGTCTCGCCTGCTCTACTGAGAGCTGCGTACTGCGGTGTAGCACGCGCGGGGCGGACGTGTGTCTGTCCTGCTCTGCGCGCTATGTCTGTCTCGCCTGCTCTACTAAGAGCTGCGTACCTACTGCGGCGTCACCTGCGTCTCAGCATACGATTTGCTTTATAGATAGGACAAGTGAGTAGCGAATGGGCTGTTTTGCTACACTGCGGCGGTGTTTTGCTACACTGCGGCGGTGTTTTGCTACACTGTGGCGGTTTTAGCTGCTTCTTTTCCTTTTTTTTTTTTTTTTGTTTACCCAGTGGAAATCCTTTATGGATACCACGCCCGCCCCGGGGGAGGCAGGGTGGTTATGTGGGAGTCTCCGCCCTGCGGCGGCATACCCACTAAAACCACTGGGGTGTTCGGCATCCGCCTGAGATGGGGCAAGGTGGGGTCGCGTTAGCAATCGCCACCTCGCCCCGGCGATGGGCCCGATTAGGGCCCCCCGCGCCTATGGAGGGGTGACCCTGTTCCCCAGGATCACCCCCCAGACAGTCAGTGTGGGGTCGTGCAGGCCGGGAGAGTCCCCCGACTCTCCCGGCAACCCCACTGCAGAGGTGCGAGGAGACGGGCGAACCGCCTCCTCGCTCCCCCGTCTGCGCCGGAGCGGGTCAGATCGGGCATCGTCCTCTCTGACCCGCTCCGCGGCCTCCTTCTGCGTCATCACCTCTTCGCAGAAGGAGACCCCGGCCTGCCACGATCTCTCGCCGCCAAGCACGGCTTTCACCACGCTCGGCAACGAGAGATCCCGGCCTATGTAGGCCGAAAGCGTATGCCGCTGGGGGGGCCCCATGCGGCACACGCTTCCAGCGTCCAACCTCCTCCTTTCCTTGCACTCCCGACCGCAACCCACATGCGGCGAGGAGCACAAGGAAAACCCCCCTGGTGGCAGCAATGCCACCGTCCAAACCATCACGCTGTGCCCTCTGCTAGGTCAGAGGGACACGCGGATGGGCCCACCGTGTCGGGTTATTTGCCAGCGTGCGGTAATACTGCATAAAAGCTGCAGTATTACCGCACGCTGTTGCCCAGGGTGCACCACGAGGAGGTTACCCGACCTTGCACCCCAGCTGCTTCTTTTCCTAAACCAACCCTATGACACAAAAAGTCGCAGTAGGTACCAATCAATTTACCTACCAACAAACTTTTCCGCTACATCCTTCCGTTTAAATAAGGTAGATGATTTTTGACGAAATATTTAAAGACACGATAACTGCTAGTAGGACATTTCATAAAACGATAATGGTTTTTACCACTTAAATAAAAGTAAATAAGGAAGACGTATTAAGTCAACATAAATTGGTGATTTTTCTGGAAGCATCCAACGAACAATAAAATGTCTCATTAATGTCACATAAAAAATGTGAGATCTGGTCAAATACCTAAAAAAAGGTCCAACAGGTCATGGCCTTTCTCCTGATGGCAAGCGCAATATAAAAGTAGAGCTACTATATGCAATTCAAAAAACACCTAAAAACAAAACCGTCCTATTTGGCAACGAAGAAAAATCTAAGTCTGTTTTCCACTACATCGCTCGGTCATGTGTTCACAACCTAATAACCTAATATGTTCACAACAAAATAATAAAATCTGTACATTTTTCTGTTAAGAAATCAGATACCGACACCCCAACCGAACTCCGAAAGTAGGTACTTTCCTATCAAATAACAGATAAAAACACAAAAAGCCAGTAAAAGTTTTTTCTTGCTCGATTGAGCACGATGGTATCGATGGCTCTAACAATGGATCCAAGATGGCGGACCGTTTCCCGCGCTTTCTTATGTCACTCTGACTTTTGACGGCGAGAAAAACTGACGAATTTTTTTTTTGTGTGACTTACACAAGTGAATGACATTTAGCCTGAAAATAAATAATTCCTTATTGCATCAAATAAAATCCAACTTTTACGAAAAAAACCGATATTATTATTTCTTACATTGACGTTATTTTTAATAGTACACTCGGGCAACGAGCCAATTTGATATATGGGTCCAGCAGACTCCCAAATCTTACAATTCTCTTAAAAAATTTAACGTCGCGCCCATAACGTTAAATTAGAGTTAGCTAAGGAAACGCAAATACACTCCTTAAAAATAAAGCAATAAGACGTCAGAAAAATAAGAATTTAATTCTTAAACCGAGGTCATAAACCACGATTAAAGGTAAGCAGAATTTATGAATTGCTGGCCGTTCGTGCACAGAGGTACCCAACGACTTAATTTTTAATCCATCCAAGAAAGACAAGTAAAGTCTTACCAAGGATGAGGTAGCCAAACTAACCAAAGCGAACTCAAACTTGTGTTTCTGAAACTAGACTAGACTGATCAGATTAAGCCCTACTTTGCAAGTGTGGAACATTATTGATCGACAGTTAACGTTTGAACTCGACTAAATCTTGATTTTATATGTACCTAATCTATCGTGAGATAATCGAAAAACACACGTTTCTAGACAAAAAAACAGGAACGAAAAGAGATACGACTGTAAAAGGTTTCAAACATACTGCTGCGCCTACTCGATTGGTATTCGTATACGAACGGGCTAAGGTAACGTAGTAAGTATTATTGAAACTGTGACGGAGGGTTAGGTAAGTACTTGAGTTTTGAGATAAAGGGACGGAAACTTGTGATGTTTCGGAATAGAAGGAAGTTCGACGTTGAGCCGGTAGAACACGTCGTGTCAATGGCAGATATATCCCTGTTATAGACAGGCTGGGCAAGTAGGTTAACTTATATTTAGGCATCTTTATAAATACAAATAGATCGATATTCTACTATATTGTTTACACCAAAAATTGCAAGCAGAAGCATAATTATTACGCTTAAAACTGGCGGGCAGGCTAAGAGCGATCTCTTCAGGCAACCTTAATGAGGTTTCTATTTGTAACAAAACCTATTTGGTGTTTTCATTGTACTATTTTCAAAACAAATTTCGTCACTATTGATTAATTGTTGTCTTTGAAAAGGTAACAAAATTCTAATTTATACCTTTTTTTTTTAGATTTGTGATTTCATAGTGTTGGAGAATTGCATGGACATTGCATGGAAGTTCTTTATAAATTATCATAATATGTGAATATTTTGCAGTTCAAATAATATCACATACGTACGTGTCGAATAGATAACTTCCTTTTTGAAGCCAGTAAAAAAAACTTCAATCGATCGGCGATGGCCGCCGACCTCCGATTCCCAAGAGTGCCCACACTGTAGCCGCTATCTGAGCAAGACACTCTTCGAGAAATGTACTCTACAATTTGTCGAGTGCGAAGTGTGGGATTGGGATTATAGGATGGATTCCTGTGGGACTGGAGGTTATTATCGATTCTTGAAACAATGGTAGAGATGAGAATGAAAAGTTGCTGTTTTGTAAATTTTGAGGGTAGATTTGAAAAAATTATGCGCATAAATTGAGTGTTAAATTAGTATCTGCATTATAATTTTCCCATTTTCTCGCGCTTTTGGCATGAAAAATAGTCGATTTTTACCTAAACGCATTTCGCCGTTGCCGAAGAACTCGCTCGTAACGATAAGGGCGCACTACTTAAAAAGGCGTTATAATCCTTGTGTTTGTAATTTCTGGTGTGAACAAAATAAAGGGTTTATCCTGTGAGAGTCCAGTGTCTGTCCTTCGGTCTGTTCTTATGTCTATGACAAATTGGATTATGCGCAAAAGTTCAATGACATTTATCAATATTAGCCAACATTTATGAGTATTTACATACATACACACATACATATTATCACGCCTCTTTCCCATTGGGGTAGGCAGAGACTACATCCCTCCACTTGCTACGATCCTGACATATGTCTACCCGCAACCGACGAGCTTGTATGAAAACACTTATGAAAGTAGAAGAAGACATATGAGTATTTACGGCATTAATACTTATAGATAAGTATCATTAACTAGAATAACCATTCCATGTCTCAAAAACTTTAGGTACAGAAGCGCTATTTTTATCATCAGCCATATTTATTGCAAAAACACTCCTAGCCCACAGCAATACAGCTCTAATCGATTTTTGAAACTGAAAAACGGCCATGAGCTTGCCGCACGTCCAAACTCTGTGACGGCCGCGCTGCAAGTGACACTTGACGGCCGCCATATTGGATTCCCGACGGGCACATCTGGCGGATGTGACGCAACAGTTTTGCAAAGTTCTCTTGCAATAGTAAAATTTTAAAACGTTTTCTGTTTGAAGTTTTCTCGAATTATTACGTGAGTTGGCGATTTCTGGGCAAAATTCGCAATAAATATTTATGTGGAAATACGCGAGCAACAATTTCAATTGCGATAAAAGCTAAACTTTATTGGTGCTAAAGGTTGAATGCAAATGTAAATAAATGTAAGGCCGATTTCTAGCTTTTACAGTTTTCATATTTATTAATACTTTTGACGGTAACTTTTTGATGCCAGTTTTCCACAATTGGAAAATGAAACAGGAAAAATGGTAATAGAAAATGAGCTGGTACCTATTTAATAACATAATTTATGTTCACTGATATTATTAATGCTACATTTACATATGAAATATCCATACTTTGAAAAACATCTCCAACACCTTAATATTCCATGAGAATTTGAACCTTCTTGAAGCTAAGACTTCAAAAATCTCGAAAGAAAACGTAACCACAGCATAGTCTAATCCGGAAAAAAGTTAAAGAAAGGAAACGAGTATATTTACAACCTATTATATTTTATTATCCCATCCAAAGTCCAAATTTTGACCCCCAAAAATTATCTTTCGCCAAAATTGACTGATCATTTTTTATCAGCTATCGTGACTTACCGAAATCCAAACGCATCAAGGCCAATGATACAGTATTATATTGCTCAAAGTCCAAACGCATCAAGGCCAATGATACAGTATTATATTGCTCAAAGTCAAGTACAAAGACTATTAACTTCTCATCATTATCACCATCAGCTCGTATTCGCACAGTGCTGACCATACGCCTTCTTTCTTATAATAAACTAGCTGACTCGACAGACGTTGTCCTGTCAAAAGCCATTGCGTAACTATAGCAACCGTAGTATGTTGATGCTAACTTGTCAATTTATAGTAAAAATTATCAGTATATAAATAATTTGCAATAAATTAAAATTGCGACTATAATTTGAGATTTAAACTATCCTATCTCTCAAGTTGGATCGAACTGCACATGGTGTGCGAATTTTATTATAATCTGTTTAGTGGTTTAGGAGTCCATTGAGGACAAACATTGTGACACGAGATTTATATATATTAAGATAATAAAAATAATAAAATCTGTTTATTGGGAACAAATAACAAAAATAACAAGTAACATTGAGAATCGATGATGATTATACGTGACTCATCGCGATTATATCCTTATTTTATCTGTAGGGTTACCTATACGCCCTGTAAGTACCACTTTGTTACGTACCTAATTTAAAATTATGAATCATCTTCATCACCATTATCAACCTTTTTTCATCTACTGCTGACAATTTTTTTTTCATTTTTTCGGTCCTATGCCAGTCTCATCCCTTCCTTCCCCTTCCTTCCTTCTAGAATAGTTAGGAATATGACACTTTTACTTTGATTTTGTCTTTATCATGAAATCCTATAAAAAATACGTACCTAATATTCCTCTGATGTAAAACTATTATACTATTATTATACTACGAGTATTATGATAGGTCCAACTTTGACTTGGCTTTTCATGACTGATCTAAACGAACTAAAAATTATTCTGTCTTTGTCATTGCGATCTATAAGACAAGGACGTCAATACTTTTAGAAAATTTAGATCTGTTATTATAAAGCCTTCAAACTAAGCCCAATGTCCCTTTAAGTATTCGATTCCCAAACGTATAAAAATATATCGCCCTATCCGTGGAAGACTGCCACACTGGCGGTTGTGGCTTTTTTCTTTTATTGCATTTTTGGAATCCTTAAATACATACGCATCTACTCACATTTTCAGAAAATCGGAAAATCCTGTATTTGATATAAAAAAACACGATTTAAAATTTTGACAAAAAGCCACGCTCCAAAATACTCCGTAGAATACAGCCACTAACGCCACTGCGTCCAAATTTATCCGGCGATTACGGCCACACTCGCCTGCGCGGCCGTGTTCTACGGTAAAAGTTGCTTGGGGAGTCGGCCGACAGGGTCGTAAGCGCATCTGTGCCATTACTTGACGGATTTACCGGGCGTGCGGGCGCGTTTGAGTAATTAAACGTTCCAGGAAATTGGTTAATATGTCACGGGAGGGTGAATAAAATTCAAATATTCTATATTTTGATCTTCATTCTTTATTTGTGCAATAACTTAATGGCTAAAAACAATGCTACTCACAGTAGATAAAATCGAAAAGTTTGTTTTCTAATGCTATTGGGAACTGGTTGTACATGAACTACAATTTTTAAAATATGTTACATTACAAGTCACGCGCCCGTCAGAATCAACGCTAAAGGACTAAACAAAAATAAAAATCTTTGTATACCTACATTTATATATAAAAAGACAATAAATTAAATAAATAAGTCTATATTTCTTCTACCTTATAAATACTACATAACATATAATTTTAATTAGTTTGTATCATAGAAGTGGCCTCTGCGGTGTAGGCCTCCCCTAAAACTCTCCACTCTTCTCTCTCTCTCTCGTCTTCCTCGTCTGGTCAGTCATCATCATCATCATCCACAGCCCTCTCTATCCCACTGCTGGGTATAGGCCTCTCTCCCGTTATGCCATCTACCTCGGTCAACTGCTAATCGGGTCCAGGTTTGACCCGCGACTCTGACTATGTCGTCGACCCATCTCGTCGCCGGACGACCAACGCTCCGCTTGCCTTGCCTCGGCCACCATTCCGTCACAGCCTTACTCCACCTAGCGTCTCCCCGCCTAGCAACGTGTCCCGCCCAACTCCACTTTAACTTCATTATAACGGTTCCGACGTCCCGAACTTTAGTTCTTCGTCGGATTTTGGTCTGGTCAGTATTGTTCCGTAAATAATATACGTCTCTCCATGTGTTCTTTTGCTTTCCCTGGTTTCTTTTTTTATCTCTTAAAATACATTCCGTAACAATTTTTGTCCATCTGTTGCTTTCCATCCTACATAATTAGGTATGTAGCCTGCCCATTATCACAGACCACATATTTAAGTAGTGTTATCGTTGTTGTCTTACATCTTAACATACATCAGGTACTTTGATTTTGTTTCTTACAAGTTATATTTAATCTGTCTGTTTTTTTTTTTATATCTGATAAACTTTTCTGCATTTTTCTCTTGTAGAACTTTTTCTTCATCCATTTAACTCAAATACCATGTTTGACACCCATATGTTAAGCATTTCTTTATGTCTTTATTTCATGATTTTTCCAGTCTGATGAAATTCTTATGTGTACCTCTTTTTCTGTACAATCATTAAAAGAAACCAAATGTCCGAGATAACATAGATGTTCTCATACTCAATTTTTACACCTTCAATGACATGAGACTCACGATTAGTAAGGTAACTTTTATTTTGGTTGCATTTATTTCTAGGCCAACCTTCTTGCTCTCTATTACTAGTTTGCTAACCATGGATTCCAAGTCTAATGCATTTTCAGCAAATACCACATTCAGCAAATCGTAAGTGGCTCAGGAAATATTCATCTATCTTCGCTTTTTTGTTTTCCCATTTCAGACTTCTGGAAACACGCTCTATCACAGCCGAGAAGGTTTTTGATGAAATAGGGTCGCCTTGCCTATCTCATTTTTCCATTGGGAACTCCATGCTTTCCCGCTCTAATCACATTCTGGCTATGCCTTTAGAGTATAATTATGTTGCAGATCACGTTAATGTAGGGCTCTTGGCTGGTCAGTGCTTTGTTATTTTAGTGCAGTCCAGATCATGTTGTGGTCTACAGAATCGAATGCTTTTGTGTAGTCTATAAAAAGCACAGAAATAGCGGTTTCCCGTTTTCATTGGATTTTTTTATCAATTGAAAGACTACCTGTATGTGGTTCATTGTTGAAAACATTTCGAAAACCTGCCTGATCTCGGTTGGTTTTCGTCTAGAGTTATTGTCAACCGGTTGAGTAAAAAAATTGAGAATATTTTATACAAGTTTGTCATTAGGCTGATTGGTTTATAGTTTCTAATGTCACATTGTTCTCCTTTTTATGTACAAGTATAATAATAGACTTCGACCACTGTGCTGACGTTGTTTTTATTTCAATAACTATGTTAAATAGTTGCCGTAGTGGCTTTATCAACAGCATTCATAATGATTTTAAAATTTCGTTAACTATTTTGTCTTCGGAGGCTTTAATATCCCAGTACAAATTATCTAATATTTTCGTTGGATGTCTTTATTTTCCAGAGTTGTAGTTTTATCCAACACGGTTTTAAATTTTAAAATATTGTGTTTCAGAGGTTTTGTCATTAAGAACCCAATCTCGTTTCTTCCGTTTGTTCACTTTGTTCCAGGTGTGCGGAATAGAATAAAGTCCGAGTATTCTTCTATGGTTTTTTTTTATGTCTGTGGTCTTCTAGTTTCGCATATCCCTAGGATGTCCCAATTTATAGATTTTATAGAAAAACTTAGTTTGGTGATCTTACTGTCTACGATTAGAGTGTTTGCATTAAGAAAAGCCTGAGTCTTCCGGTCTGGTTTAGCGGGTGCTGGCTTACTCCTCTACGGTGACTAAGCGATTTGAAAGAGTCTTTTGGAAGAGCCTTTTTGTTTTTTCTTGGCTAGCAGTTGCTTGGGGGCTAAGCAGTCAAGGTCTTAAGGAACCTGTATGTCTTGCGTCTTATTTATTCTTTTTGGTAGTAGTTTTGTGTTTCTTTCGATTGTTGCACTTCTAGCCCCTGCTTATTCAGGAGATTCTGACATAAATCTCTTATTGAAGTATTTAGATCCCGTCGCGCGTCTTATTTGTTTGTGTGAGTCTAGTACCACTATTCGGTCATAACGTAGAGCTATTTTATACATCCACAATCAATATACAAATACATGCGTACATACACACATAAATACATGTACATATCCCTCTTTTTTAGCTTCGTTGCATTTGGGTAAAAAATAAATCATCTCGCGGTCAGTCGACGCTACTTTATTAAAAACTAGCTTCGATCACGTGGACTACACTTTAAAAACCGTTTATTTTTTGGGGGTAAAATTAGCTTAACCCTCGTTTTTTGAGAGTATGTCAAAAGCGTCATAATGGAGTTTGGGACCTTTAAAACCCCCAGATACAATAAATAAGCCCCCTCGGACCATTTTGAATTTGTTATCTTGGATTTTCGTCGCCACCATTTAGTAGCTCTCGCAAACCCCTATAACATTGTGTCAAATACACTACCTTCAATAGTTTCGGGAATATAGACATTCAAAGTTTGTTTGTTTTATTTTGTGTTGTTTGTTGTTTCAATTTCCCCAAAAAAGTTTAAGGTTTTGGAGTATTTTTAGTCTTGGCGCTTTGGTAAAAGCGTTTTGAATTTTCGAGATAATTAACAATTCCAGCTCGAGAGTGTGACTTTTCGAAAATTTTGGGATTCTATTATAAATTTAGTACATCTGTGTAAAGTTTCATTGACGTAGCATCAAAACAAATTTTCTCTTCGTGCCATATTTACCACGCCATTTCACCCTCATAGGGGTTGATTTCCAGAAAATGGTGAAATACGTGATCAATATTTTCTTAAGTCATATTGTAAAAATTTTAAATTCGTGGCATCAAAAAACAAAACAAGCTTCTCCATATACACTTTTACACCCTATTCCACACATTCAGGGGTTGAATTTCAAAAAATCCTTTCTTAGTATACACCTTTGCTCATCAAAACAAATACACCCTCCAAATTTAAATTTCTACGACCTGTGGTTTGGCTCTAAGTCGTCTATTAGTCAGTCAGTCAGGACTTATTATTTATATTTAAAGATTAAAATATATTCTGATATAAATTAACACGGGATTACTAACGTCAAATTAAGTCGTTTATAACGACTAGTTTTGATCATATTCGGTGATCTTCATCAGGAGATTACAAGCGTGACGCGCTCGCAGTCAGGTCAAAATAAAAAAAAGTCGCGCACAATTATAATATCTAACATCCAACCATCAACAAAAAAAAAATACAAACATCCGAATTGAGAACCTCCTCCTTTTTTTGGAAGTCGGTTAAAACAACATTGTTTTTCATCTCTTGTACACGAACACTAAAAATTAAACCGCAAATTCTAATATTTTTGTCGTAAGAAGGCCACCACCCAGCTTTTTACGTGGAATAAAGGCGCAATGTCTCTTAAATTCACCGCGTTTCTCATTTCTCACTCGGAAAAAAGCCCTCATGGCGGTTAAGCCGACGTTATCTTGAGAAAATTCCGTGGAGTAAGGTATTAAGGGACAAAACACGTACAAATACTATCGTCAAAAATTAAAAAAAAATATGATTCACTGCCTGTTGTGTCAAGGAATTGTTTAGAATACTAAAAAACATACGTTGTCTAAGAAATTTCCGAGATAATCAGAAAAAACCGCCTCCTGGAAACCTAGGGTTTTGCAACTGTGGCTGTCTTCCACGGATACGACGATATGAAAATGCAATTTCCATTTACGCTCTGCTCTTCATAAACTGTTTATTTTTATTTCATCGCCAATTCGCTACTGATTTTTCATCAGAATTTCTTGCTAGACTAACGGCTTCGACCTGGAATTTTATTAACTTCCTAAATAGATCTTCAGTCCTGTAACTTAATTACTTGGTACTTTGAAGATGCAAAAAATAACGTGAAAGGCAACAGATGTGGAGGAAAACGGAAGTTGTTTAGCCGCCCAGCAGTTTTCACACAATTTCCCAGCTTTTCAGACATTTATCTGTGAAAATATGTTTCATTTTACGTGATATTTTTCCTTTATTTTTACAGTATTGAACCTTAGTACCAACCAAAGCGGAGACGAGAGGAGACAAAAGATGTCTTTTGAATAACCAATCAAATGAGTATTCCCGTTTTGTACATAACGTAGCCGTAACCTAATAATAGTTAGGATTTTTTTTAGATAACTTCTTGGAAAACTCAGTTGCATAAGCGGCTGGAGCCATAAAAATCCAACATCCAAACATTTTCCAATTCTCAGCAAAATCGAACCCACTACCATCAACGCTAAAGGTAGACGCATCAACCAAGCGGTCTCTGCGTCCACGTAATTACCCCAGATAGGAAACTGATCACTGATTAGGTATCGGGAGGGCTTCGGAGTGACCATCAACGTGATGAATGGCCCTCTCCTCTCGACCCTCCCACCCTTTGTTAAGCTTGTACGGCTTTAATTTTTTTGACATGTTGTGGATATTATGTAAATTAAGATAATTAATTATAAAACTCCAAGTATATCAACACACTTCAACACTAATAAACGTTTCACACTCATACTAATTTTGTAGTCGTAGGGCTCTTTTGCAGAGCCCGCCTGGGGAAGTACCACACCTTTGCCAGTTATTCCACCGCCAAGCAGTAATGTGCAAACATTACTGTGTTCCGGTTGGAAGGGCACTGTTTCCAGTGAAATTACAGGGCAAATGGGAGATTAAACAACTTATATCTCAGGGTGACGAGCGGGTCTTGAATTCTGCGAGTTCAAAATTCTGGGTGACACGGACCTGTTATGGGCAAACGTGACGTTTAACATCAGGCGAGCGATTTGCTCGTAAACTCAATTACATAAAAGAAAACTAATTCTTTAATATTTGTATTTTTTATGTTTGTTACGAATAAACTCAAAAACTACGGGACCGATTTAAAAAATTATTTCAAAAGCTACATCATTAACGAGTAACAAAGGCTATATTTCATAGCCGGGGCTGGTAGCTAGTATATAATATACCTATATATACCAGAAGATATTTTGTTACAATTAACACTGGAATAGTCACGTAAAAATTAAGTAAGACGAGACGCAACCGCGAGAGATGCAACCGCGAGCGCGTAACCTTTGTACCTCACCAGATGAAGGTCACCGAATGTGATCGAAACTAGCAAACGATATAATTTTTACGTGAATATTCCCGTGTTAATTACAACAAAATGTGTCAAAACCACGTTAGTTTTCATAATAATATGAGATTTAAAAAAATCGCGATAAATTACAGATAACTAACTCTTTATATCTTTTAAAAAAAATCTTTACACTTATATGCCTTCTCCGTAGATATCATTAATATAAATTAAGTTAAAAATTTAAAACACCCTTGACATTTTCTTCAAACATAGCTAAGAACACTCTCGACTAATTCACCTTTCAAACAAAAGAAACCCAATCAAAATTGGTTCATCCGTTCGGGAGCTACGATGCCACATCGTGTCACAAACACAGACACGTCAAACTTATAACAACCCGTCGTTTTTGCGTCAAGAGTTAATGAAATGAATCGTAATATGATATTCCTACCTGAACCTATACAATTAATCAATATATATAAAAGTGAAGGTCGTGACTGACTGACAGATCAACGCACAGCCTAAACCGCTTAAGCTACAAACGTGAAATTTGGACAAAAGTTTTATAACAAAAAGCGGACGCACACTAAGAAAGGAATTTGCCCAATTCAACCCTTAAGAGGGTGAAAAGGGGTGTTTAAGTTTGTATGAAAAATTTTTTTTTCTTTATGCTACGATTATCAAACTTTGCGAATATACTAAAATTAAAAAAATAATTGACACCTATTTCAACATTTTTTAAAAATCAACCCCTAAAGGGGTGAAACGGAGCAATAAAGTTTGTATGAAGATTTTTTTTTTAATGCTGTGGTTATGAAACTTTGCAAATATACTAAGCTTAAGAAAATAATTGACACTTATTTTTTTGTTTTTTGAAAATCAACCCCTAAAGGGGTGAAACGGAGTATTGAAGTTTGTATGGAGATTTTTTTTTTGATACTGTGGCTACGAAACTTTGCAGATATACTAAGCTAAAAAAAATAATTGACACTTATTTTTTTGTTTTCTGAAAATCAACCCCTAAAGGGGTTAAACGGAGTGTTGAAGTTTGTATAAAATTATTTTTTTCCTAATACTTCGATTATTTAACTTTGCTATTGTAATAAGCTAAAAAAAATATTAGATACCTGTTTCATTATTTTTTGAAAATCAACCCCTAAAAGGGTTAAACAGGTAAAAGTGAATGTCGAGACTGGCTGACAGATCAACGCACAGCCTAAACCGCTTAAGCTACAAACGTCAAATTTGGACAAAAGTTTTATAACAAAAAGCAGACGCACACTAAGAAAGGAATCTGCCCAATTCAACCCTTAAGAGGGTCAAAAATTGTGTTTAAGTTTGTATGAAAAAATTTTTTTTCTTAATGCTACGATTATCAAACTTTGCGAATATACTAAATTTAAAAAAATAATCGACACCTATTTCATCATTTTTGAAAAATCAACCCCTAAAGGGGTGAAACGGAGCAATAAAGTTTGTATGAAGATTTTTTTTAATGCTGTGGTTATGAAACTTTGCAAATATACTTACTAAGCTTAAGAAAATATTAGACACTTATTTTTTTGTTTTTTGAAAATCAACCCCTAAAGGGGTGAAATGGAGTATCGAAGTTTGTTTAAAATTATTTTTTTCCTAATAATATGATAATTTAACTTTGCAATTGTACTAAACTAAAAAAAATATTAGATACCTGTTTCATTATTTTTGGAAAATCAACCCCTAAAAGGGTTAAACAGAGTGTTGAATCAACGCATCAAAATCAACAGATCAACGCACAGCCTAAACCGCTTAAGCTACAAACGTCAAATTTGGACAAAAGTTTTATAACAAAAAGCGGACGCACACTAAGAAAGGAATTTGCCCAATTCAACCCTTAAGAGGGTGAAAATTTGTGTTTAAGTTTGTATGAAAAATTTTTTTTCTTAATGCTACGATTATCAAACTTTGCGAATATACTAAATTTAAAAAAATAATCGACACCTATTTCATCATTTTTGAAAAATCAACCCCTAAAGGGGTGAAACGGAGCAATAAAGTTTGTATGAAGATTTTTTTTAATGCTGTGGTTATGAAACTTTGCAAATATACTTACTAAGCTTAAGAAAATATTAGACACTTATTTTTTTGTTTTTTGAAAATCAACCCCTAAAGGGGTGAAATGGAGTATCGAAGTTTGTTTAAAAATATTTTTTTCCTAATAATACGATAATTTAACTTTGCAATTGTACTAAACTATAAAAAAATTTTAGATACCTGTTTCATTATTTTTGGAAAATAAACCCCTAAAAGGGTTAAACAGAGTGTTGAATTGAATCAACGCATCAAAATCAACAGATCAACGCACAGCCTAAACCGCTTAAGCTACAAACGTCAAATTTGGACAAAAGTTTTATATCAAAAAGCGGACGCACACTAAGAAAGGAATTTACCCAATTCAACCCCTAAGGGGGTAAAAGGGGTGTTTTAGTTTGTATGAAAAAAATATTTTTCTTAATGCTACGATTATTAAACTTTGCGAATATACTAAATTTAAAAAAATAATCGACACCTATTTCATCATTTTTGAAAAACCAACCCCTAAAGGGGTGAAACGGAGTATTGAAGTTTGTATGAAGAATTTTTTTTTGGTGCTGTGGTTACGAAACTTTGCCAATATACTAAGCTAGAAAAAATAATAAACACTTATTTTTTTGGTTTTTGAAAATCAACCCCCGAAGGGGTTAAAATATGGAGTGTTAAAGTTTGTATGAAAATATTTTTTCCTAATGCTATGATCATTTAATTTTGCAGATGTACTAAGCTAAAAAAATAATAGATACATGTTTCATTATTTTTGGACAGTCAACCCTAAAAGGGGTGAAACGGGGTATTAAAGTTTGTATGGAAATATATTTTTTTAATGCTACGATTATTTAACTTTGCAAAACTAAGCTAAAAAAATAATAGATACCGGTTTCATTATTTTTGGAAAATCAACCCCTAAAGGGGTGAAATGGCGTGGTAAATATAGTACGGAGAGAGAATTGTAATGACTCACTGACAGACAACGCACAGCCTAGACCGCTGGTCGTAGAAATTAGAAATATGGAGTGTATAGTCTTGATGAGTAAACGTGTACCAAGAAAGGATTTTTTGTAATTCAACCTCTAAAGGGGTGAAATAGAGTGTTAAAGTTAGTATGGAGAAGCATTGTTTTTGACGCCACGGTATTGAAACTTTACAAATATACGAAGCTTAAAAAAATAACGAACATCTATTTCACCATTTTTGGAAAATCAACCCCAGTGGGGGTGAGATAGCGTGGTAAATATAGTACGGAGAAAGAATTTGTTTTGATGCTAACTCAATGAAACTTTACAGATGTACTAAACTTAAGGCGGGTAAACAACATCCGGAAAAAATCCAACACCTTCGAAAAGTCACATCCTCGAGGTGGAACTGCTAATTAACTCGAAAACTAAAAACATTTTTACCAAAGCGACTAAAAAGTCACCAAAACCTCGGACCTTTTTGGAGCCATTGAAAAAGAAGCAGGGATGCTTCCATTGTATGACGCTTTTTACATGCTCTCAAAAAAGAGGGATAAATTAATTTCATCCCGGAAAAATTATCGGTTCCCGAGGTATAGTCCACGCGGGCGAAGCCGTGGGCGGAAGCTAGTATATTATATGCTTTCTCAGTATTTTAATCACCAGTGTAGGGTTCAACAAACTTTTGATATAGGTATCAGGTAACATAATTATAAGTTTAGAGGAAAACGTAATACTTCTTTGAAAATTCAGTGAAACTTCTAATAAATCATCGAAATGTTTTTTTCCTCTACTCGAGTAGATGAGATTTTTTCCACGCTTGATACGCCATTTTACACGTGTGAATTATTATAAATATTAAATGAAATAATTATTTTTACAAAAAAAAACAAAAACCGACTTCAAAAGACCGACTATTCAGTTATTCATCCATTTGTCGCGCACGTACTTAATGCAAATTTAAGACTTATATGGTTTTCTCATGGGTAGCATTATCAGAACTGGACTAAATTAAAATGGGACCACACGGGAAGCGTCAGCTTTCTAATAAAAAAAGAATCATCAAAATCGATTCACCCAGTCAAAAGTTAAGAGGTAACGAACATTAAAAAAAACATACAGTCGAATTGAGAACCTCCTTCTTTTTTTTAAGTCGGTTAAAAAGCCCAACGTTAAAACAGCTAAGCCGATTTTAATAAAATATGTCTAAGAACCACCGCTAGAAAACCTGCTTTTAAAACCAAAACCCCCATCAAAATCGGTTAATCCATTTCAGATATCCGGTGCCACGGACAGACACACACACATAAACATAACCCTCAAACTTAAGTAAAGCATCTCTCTTTTTGCATTATCGTCAGAGTCTAGAAAGATTTAATTGTATTGGCCTAATAATTATTTGCAAAATTGATACACGACCAATCAGAATCGACGTCATTCTTAGCCAAGTTGTAAAAATAAAGAAAAAATTAGAATACAGGCCAGGCCTGGTAAAGGTGCGGCTTAACGCGCTTAAGGTGCGTTCACACCACGATCTTAATAAACCCACTTAACTGGGGTGGAGTGAACTGCCCTGTCCATCCGCATTCTTTAAATCTTACTTATAAAACGTGCAACTTAATCACTACTCAAAATGCTCAGGCAACTTCACGCTGAAGTGAAATATTAATGTGCGAAAACAAGACGGATAATTTTAAACAGTGATTAAGTTTAAGCATGGTTTATAATATAAGTAAGAACGTGTGGCCCACGCTTTCAACTTACTTAAATAAAAAAAAATAAATAAATTACTCAATTAAAAAAAACCATTGAATTGAAGAAAAAAAAAGTAAAAAATTATAAAAAATTTAAAAAAAAACAGGATTTTAATTAATTTTTTTTGTTTTAACCTCAAAACTACAAGATTCACATTACACTGACAACTCCCGTCGAGTTGATACGAGGCACGCCTTAATGCTTTTAAGGCGCGGCCACACCGGAAGCAGCCGTCAAATCGTCGGAAGCACTTTGCATTGTAGCCAAATGGATTGGGTGGTGTGTCACGGGCCTTATTGTCTGCCAGTTGTAATAGGGCTTCGGTTATGGATACAGCTTGTACGGAAAATGTTCCAAATCTAAAACAAGATCAAGATTGATCAATTTAAAAAGAAATCCAAAGACTTTCGAGTTAATTGAGTAAAAACTGTATTTCAAGGGCTGATAGCCTCCCCAAATTACCAAACAAAACAAACAGCATTATGCTAGGACCAAAAGGACTAAATAGCATATTAGAATTTCGGTTTGCAAAAAAAAATATTCGAGTTGACTCAACAAAACCTCAACCATTAGTTTAGTTTAGGTTTAGGTTAGAGATTGAAATTAATTTAAATTTAAATAATTAAATTTTAATGATATTATTTTATTTACATTAATTTTTATGGCGGTCAAACGCAAGCCTATTTTTGAATAAAAAAGATTATAGAGGATAGAGATTTTGTTGAGACCTATGAAAACTCACGTGCTTTTTTACAAGCTTTTACTTTTTTTTAATTTGCCGTGTTGGTTATGCATGTCTGATTGTCGGTGAATCCAATCTTGCAACTGAATTTTGAACCACTTCCCGATGTCCGATTGAACTGAAAGTTTGTATAGGTACCTGTGTAATTCCGATAGCAATGCAATAACACTTTGTTTTTTAAATATTTATGTTTATTTATAATTAAAATAAATAATATACTACTTAGTAGTGTTTGTAGTTACAAACCAGCCAATGTGAACACAGTCGATACGAAGTAGACGGGAGGGTGCGGTGGTCGAGGGTGCGGCGAGGTTACCACGCTCGACGTGGGCAGGGCGTCTGCTAGCTTGGATAACTGTGTAACTTAGTGATGCTTCTTTGTTGTAATTAACGTTTTACACCCATAGTTCCTACCAGGATAACCCGTTTCAGGGACTGTTAAACTGGCGAAGATAATTTTGTTTTTACAACAAAATAGATATGCGTTTGACCACAATCTCACCTGATGGGAAGCGACGATGTGGTCGAAAATGTAGCACGCTTGCCTAGGAAATACCTATTCACTCTACTTTTAAATAACCCTGGGTTGAACTTTAACAATATTGACATTTTTGAGTAATCTTTAATATTTTATTTTTATTTTTTTTATTGAATGATAGGCTTGCGTTTGACCGCCATCTCGCCTGATGGTAAGCAATGATTTGGTCTACGATGGAGCACGCGTCTAGAAGAAATCGATTCAGTCGCGACTTGAAGACACCCAGATTATAGCTACCGGGAAACACCCACTCGGGCAGAGCACTCGGGGAATGTTTACGATTGTCGCAAATTGTATTATTACTTAATTTAGTCACCCAGTCTAGCTCTAAAAACGAAAAAACAGTAAGAATTTGAATTTCTAAATTTAAAAACATGAAAAAAAATTAATGAATACAAAAGTCCCAAATAAATAGCGTAATTAAAATAATTTAAAAAAAAATTTTTTCGTCGGTTTACGGACGATAGTTTAACGTGACGTCATAACAAAACATTGATGAAATGATTGCATACTGTTCTCGCTCCGATCGTGACGTCACAATGAGCGTAACGGGACGTAACGGGACACTTTTTCTTGCGTGCACCCGGCGTTCATCGGTTTATTAGACGTTGTAACGTCAAAAAACTCCTTTATCCATATTCCAGTAGTAAAATAACAGAATACCTTGTGTAATTACACCGACTCATCCGTCCATGACACTCCTAGCCAAACCTAGCTACGAAATAGAAGCCCATATTATATCGTGTTGTCCCGTACTGGGCTATAAGGAAAGGGTATGCTAGAAAGGGCTTTAGGTTTATAAATAGACCTACTCTGAAATCGCGAAACAAAATCAAACTGTTCCAAACAGTTTATCGAGTGTCATTGACATTATTGTTTCTATGGAACAGTGGTCTTTTTTGGGATTTCAGGCGAGATCCCGTAGTAAAACTTATTTACAAGAATTAGTACTCCGTAGACTCATCGTGCACGCTGTCTCTTGTTTTGTTGTTTTATTTTATGTAGATTTTATTTCAACCAAATAATTTTTTTCTATATTTCTGAATAAACCCTTTGTAGCTTAGCATACCTTATCCTCGTAACCCTGTCATTGTACCGTCGTGTCGCCATTCTGCCGAATCATGCAGCGCTCATATTTCATTCGTAATTAGTAGACGGGTCAAAATAGTTGCCTAACTAATTATTCACTAGAACGCTGTTTTGGTGCAAACTTGTGCTTTCTAGTGGAAGTTTTGATGCTCTTTGATCGCAGGAAATGGTCTTTATAGAGTACTGAGCCCGTACCATGACCTCTTAAAACCATGATGGTTACGTTTTGTTTCCGACGCTGCGCGACCGCGAATCGTATCGCGGCGCAATAAGGTTCATGGTCGCGCAGCGTCGGAAACAAAACGTAACCATCATGGTTTCAAGAGGTCATGGTACGGGCCCAGGTGTTTTTATATAGCCAAGTTGGCAATTCTATAATCGAAACCAAAAAGTGTGCGAGATCGAAACGCTATAGAAAAGTAGTAAATAGGTAGAACCCTTAAATAAATCTATAATATATATACATATATAAAAATTAATCCCTATTTCCCTTGGTCACGCCATCATCATTGTTATTGTTAGGAGAAGGTTCATAAGAAAGAAAAAAATTTAAAAAAATTACGCGAAAATTAGAAAATTTAAGAATAGGTACTTAGCGCTTTGGAGAATGTAAACTTTTTTAATGTAACATTTGACATTGAATTGCGTGCTCAAATATCATCAAGACACATTTAATCTACGTTTATCCCAAAATGTTTAAAAAATGAATGTCTACCCGTGCGAAGCCGGGACGGGCCGCTAGTAGATTATATAGAAATGTCATTCTCATACATTTTCCTGCTTTTCTATTTCGTTTCGATTATAGAGTTGTAACTTGGTTAGGCTGGAGTTCTTGGTTTGTTTGTATTATAGATTGTCTATGCATCGTCGCATTATCATATTAATTAGTATTAAAGAAACATCTTGTTTTACGACTAAGTAGGAAATAAATATTGGGTCATACTTAAAATTAATCATTGCCTAAAATGCTCTAACAACTTCTTGCTGACGTGAAATATTATATTATATATTGTAAAAACGAGATAGAGAAATTTAAGTAGTGCTTAACTTTAAGCAGGCCTCATAAATAAGGTCTTTATGTATGTTATATCTAACAATTTTCAGTTTCGCTCCTACTACTCAAAATTAACTTCCCCCGCCCCATCATAAAAATACACAACACATAACAAAAGCGACAGCTTTACCCCACCCGACCCGAACTTAATCTAAAGAACGTCTGAACTTTCAAACTATGTCAGTGACACAGATGATTAATCTACCCGACACTAGGGATGCGCCGTGCCAGGGAGAGAACCATAAAAAAAACGTTTCACACTCATAGCTCGACTAGGATAACTTTTGTCGGGGATGCCATGGAACACACACAAAGACGAGGACAACTAACACCCAGACCCAGAACAGATATTTCCATGTTTTATAATTATCATCAATAGCAAACTGAAGAGCAAAGACCTCTCTTCTTGTTCGCCACTCATCCCGGTCCTGTGCCAATCTTGTCCAGGTTCGACCCGCGATTTTGGTTTTATCGTCGACCCAAAATATGGCGTTTTATATGGTATCAAAAATTGTTGATACCTAGTTTTTTTACTTTTTTAGGCTTCCGTTTGACCGCCATCTATGATGCGGTTTACGATGGAACACGCGCGTCTAGAAGGAACCGATTCACTCGCGACTTGAAGACTCCCAGCATACTCATCCCTTTTCTAGAAGAAGGAATCTAGATAACGAACTGTCACTATCTCTCATACTAGAAAAGTCATAGGAGAGAGAAAGACAGATATATCGCGCACCGTGGTGTTCTAGTATTGGTGGGACAAACACTAAAAAGATGATAACTACCCACAGAAATTATTGGACTAACCAAAAATTACAGAGCAAATAATTAGAGACTAATTAACATAGTAATTACAACCTCATTGAAGGTAGAGAATAATTGTTTTTTTTTTCGTAAAAACTGACAAATATTTTTTTCTGTTTCACTAAGTTCTGCATAGCACATCTTTCCAAACATCACTTTTACTAAAAAAACCATACTCAAAACCTAGTCACCACATCACTACGTGGCCCCATGTTTATTCTACCAATCCCACCCCAGTCGAGGGTGGTAGAATTAATTAAACTATACATAAACACCATTCGCCGGTGGAGTTCGGGAATGCGACAAAACTGACAAATTGAAAAACGGACAGATTTACGAAGCGAGGTATGTGTGGTTTTAGTTTTAGGGGGGAGGGGTAAACTTATAGTGGTGTCGATTTTGATGTACCACTTTCTAAACTAAACTAAACTAATCTGGCGGAACTAAATGAATGGTAACAATTTTGGAGCTGTCCAATTTTGTTAGGTTAAAACTATGGCAGATTCCGATTCAGATATTTTAATTTTTAGAGTTTTAATTAAAAAAATATAGGTAGGTATATTTCTGTAATTATAGGCATCTTATCTAATTTCTTACTTTTGGGTATATTCCGTAGGAACGGAACACTTTAAGTTTTCTTGAAATTATTTTACCTCTAATATATGTTAGAACAATAATTGTATCAGTTGTATAATTAATACGTGGTCTTACTGTAAGTAATCTCTTTCATCCAAACTTAAATCATACAAAACCCATTACGAAATTGATTTTCGCACAGGCAACATAATGAAAACATTATAAACCTTAACTTTACAAGCCGTAAAGTTTTTATGGTGATTGTTATGGCCTTAGTTAAGATAAACATAGAAAGAAAGATAAAGCAGTGCATTCGATTTGGGTGAAGCTAAGAACTCCTCTACTTGCACGTGTACGTGCCGCGAGTAGAGGAGCATTGATTGTCAAGAATGAAGTGGCAATGTGCTGGCCATATCTGTAGGAGAACCGAGAACCGTTGGGTAGACGGGTTCTAGAGTGGAGACCACGGATCGGGACACGTAGAGTAGGGCGCCCTGCGGCCAGGTGGGGCGACGAGCGGCGTGAGGCGGCTGGTAGCAAGTGGATGCGTGAGGCAGAAGATCGTGCCTTGTGGCGTTTTTTAGGAGAGGCCTATGTCCAGCAGTGGACAAACATTAGAAAGGCTGATGAAGATGATGATATGTCAATGAGTGCGTCTTGTGTACGTTCGCGCGAAAATAGAGTAATTCTTAGCTTCAATGAAATCTAACGCGGTGTCCATCTGTCTCTATATTTATCTGAGGGGCTTAGACAACCCATCGGGTTTATAGTGTAGTGAGACCATTAATGCTGTTGTATTCATTTACTTGATTGATACTATATAATGGGAAATATACCATATAAGAGATAGAAAATAGTTTCGTATATGCGAATAAAGAAAAGGAAAGAAAAGCTCAGAAAGCTCTAAAAGGTGGCGATGTTTTTTGTAACGTTATTCGGGTTATGAGATGTTTTTATCTGAAAAGACAAATTAAATGTCAATGTCAGTGTGATTTTCACAGGTAGCTTTTTAACACGCTTTTATTAGCTTCACCTGTTTGTATGTATGTTTGTAACCGACTCCTTTGAGCGCGTTTTTGACCCACTTTAAACGGTCAGATTTCTTTCAAACTTTGTAGATATATCGAGGACCGATGACAATACACTAAACAAATCGTGTTTTTTAGTTTTTTTAACTATTAATTTTTTAATTTCCAATTTTAAGGCTTTTTTCGAATCTAATCCTATAGAGACTTTTAAGGAACAAAATAGCTGAGTTCAGCACTAATAAGCCCGTGTTAAATATACCTATCTGGATCAAGAAGTACCATTTTATACAAATCCAGATTTTATTCCCATACCTCAAGATTTTTAGATGGCGTAGATATGAGGGGGCTTTTTTTTTTTAAAAAAAGCGACATCGTTATATGGTAGATATACCAAAAACTCGTACGAAACGCTGTGATTCCACTTTTATTGTGCGCACTGCCAGAGTGTGGAATACTTTGCCCGAGTGGGTGTTTCCCGATAGATATAATTTGGGTGTCTTCAAGTCTATTTTTTTTTTTTTATGTAATTGAGTGACGAGACGAGCAAATCGCTCGCCTGATGTTAAACGTCATGTTTGCCCATAACAGGTCTGCGCCACCCAGAATTTTGAACTCGCAGAATTCAAGATCCTGCGCGGCACAGCACTGCGCTCGTCACCCTGAGATATAAGTTGTTTAATCTCTCATTTGCCCTGTAATTTCACTGAAGTCTGTAGTATGTAGTCTGTAGTCTGTAGTCGCGAGTGAATCGGTTCCTTCTAGGCAAGCGTGCTCCATCACAGACCGCATCGTTGCTTTCATCAGGGGAGATGGCGGTCAAACGCAAGCCTATAATTGAATAAAAAATAAATAAAAAAAAGATACATTATTTTTGATCAAATTAAGTAAAACGATTGAATTAAAGTGCAAATAAATTTTGTCTGTTACTTGATGAGTTTCATTTAAAAAAAGGCTAAGAAAAAATATTTTCTAACATTCAACACACAAATTAAACCCATTTAATTAAAAACCAACCTAATCGCATAGTGTTAAAGCTCAAAATCTTTCACAGCCTTTCAACGGCCTTTGCCACTAATTACCAATAAGCATCATGTCGTGTTCCGAACTTTTTCCTTTTCCGCTTTTTTCCGTTTTTTCCCTTTTCCCGGTTGTCGTCACCATACCAATGATGGATGGTTGAGTTTCGAAGTTTTCTTTTTGCAGATGTCCATTTTGTTGTATTCCAAACAATGTTCTGTTGGAAAAAGCTTTTAAAGGGAATTTGAGGTTAGTTTTAAAATAATTGTAATATCATGTTATCATGTTTACTTTTTTATGGTTAGGTACGTCCAGTACAATATGTTTTATTGCATTTAACTGATTTAAATAAATATATGAGGAATACATCCGGAGAAGAAATTCAATGGCGTATGTGAATCCACCAACCCGCACTTGGCCAGCGTGGTGGAATACAGCCTAATCACCCTTCGAGGGTAGACCTGTATCCCAGCAGTGGGAGAATTAAATATTGCGTATGATGATGATGATGAAATAAATATATAAAATCAGGTTTTCATAATAGCTATATTTTATTATTAAACTAGCTGACTAGACAGACGTTGTCCTGTCTTAACGATGACTATTTAATTCGAATTGGTAAAAAAAAGCCATTGCGTCAATTCTATGTCAAATGTCAAATGTCAAAAGATACATTAAAAAAGTTTACATTGTCCAAAGCGCTAAAGTTAAATTATGGTTTAAGTATTTTTAAATTTTCTAATTTTTCATGTTTTTTTACTATAAATTGAGATGTGAGCTATCCTATCCGTTAAGTTAGATCGAACTGCACACGGTGTGCAAATTTGATTGAAATCGGTTAAGTAGTTTAGGAGTCTATAGCGGACAAACAACGTGACACGTAATCTTAATATATATAAATCTCGTGTCACAATGTTTGTCCTCAATGGACTCCTAAACCACTTAACCGATTATAATAAAATTCGCACACCATGTGCAGTTCGATCCAACTTGAGAGATAGGATAGTTTAAATCTCAAATTATAGTCGCAATTTTAATTTATTGCAAATTATATATATACTGATAATTTTTACTATAAATTGACAAGTTAGCATCAACATACTACGGTTGCTATAGTTACGCAATGGCTTTTGACAGGACAACGTCTGTCGAGTCAGCTAGTTTATATATAATCTACTATATAAAAATAAGTCGGGTTTTCCTTCCTGACGCTATAACTCCAGAACGCACGTACCGATTTCCACGGTTTTGCATCCGTTGGAAAGGTCTCGGGCTCCGTGAGGTTTATAGCAAAGAAAATTCAGAAAAAAATTCAACATAAAAGCGGGAAAATCTTTTTTCAGAACAATGTCCACCCGTGCGACGCCGGGATGGGCCGCTAGTATATATTAATAAGTTTAATCCAAGATTGATGAAACAAAATGTAAAATTGTCATTAGACAAAGGACAAGGGCAGTGCAAGAACGGCGAGTCAGAATATTTTTCCCAAATGTATAAAATCGCAGGCATCAAGCTATGCTCTTAGCAAACGCGTAAAAATTCATGAAACATAATAACACAATTTCCTTCACGTGTTCTGAAAAGCTTTTTAACTGTCTTGGGGAGGTACGGATTTTATACTCGGTTGGTTTCTAAATTTTATCTTTGAAACCTGTATATCTACTTCTATTTAGACTCTAGAAGTCTAGAATGAATTAAATCTGATATTTATTTATTATTAGTATCTACACGTAGTACCTACTGTAGTTACACGCGGTTTCGCTCGCTTCCTTCGATCAAATATAATAATTGATAATTGATCGAAGCTCGCTTTTAAACCATCCCAGTAACGAAAAAAAAAATGCCGAACAATTTTCGACTTCTTGCGAGACTAACGAACATCGATTGATTTTTTTTGTACTTAGCACTAATATTTTAAAAGTGAAAGTTTGTTAGTATGTTTGTTACTCCTTGACGCTGAAACGGCTGGACAGAATTGAATTTGAAATACTTAGAGTTAACTTATACCCTAGATTAACACATAGGTTATTTTTCATTAATACGCTACGCGGGGCGTAGCTAGTATATGAAAAAAAGAAAGCTACGATTTAGGAGAAGAAGATTTCAGGCATAAATACATTTCTTCTGCAACAAAAACACTATAAACTAATGAGAACCATCAAACCGGTCTCTCACCACGACCCTTAAAACTAAAGCGTCCCGTCTCGCTCCAATTCATTTGTTTCCCTAACATGTCACCTAACAAATTGTCGGCTGGTTAATTTGACAGCTGTCATTCATCAGAGCGCGTTTGGCGCGAGTTGCAGCCAATCAGAGGCGGCGAGTGATCTGTCAACGGTGCGTTCAAAAACTTGTTGGTTTTGTTGATAATCATTTGTAATTTTAAGAAGTAAATGTTTGATGCGGTGAAATGTGTTAGAGCAGAGCATTTGGTTTGTTAATTCGGTGTTTGATTGAATTCCTGCATTGAAAATTGAATTGAATTGAAATGTTTTCTTAATTGCTGTGATAAAAATAAATGAATGGCAAATCAGGATAGGTTCGATGAAAATGTCTGGAGTAGGTATAAATATTTATATTTGCTATTTGTAATTAATTATTGTAATCGCGAGTTTTAATTTCTTATTATCTATTTAGCAAAATGAGTTCCACAAAATATATAATATTTAAAACTACAAACCTGCTTACAACAATAATAATAATTCGTTTATTGAGAAACAAACAACAAAGAATTTTAAACAGAAATCGATGACACCTGCATAAGTACCCAATTATCCATAGAAAACTGTGTCGCAGGTGTCAAACACAGTCACTCTACTATAAACAAAATAAACTAAAATAGCTAAATGCACAAACCGTACTAAGCCAAAACTCTTCCAAAACATAATTCATAAATTCCAGCATAATTCGCATAACTGAATTAATTCAACTGTATTTCATTTCAACTATATTTAAATTAATTTGAATGTATTTCAACCAGTTCACAGGGTCGTTACAGCATTCACCAGTGGCTTCGGGGGAGTCTGTTTTGGCGGCCCTCCAGAACTTGAGGCTAGTACGTGTTCAGGATTGTTTGCCAAAAATGCATTAAAAAAGTAAGTTCACAAAGTTTTATAAGGAAAGGATATGCTAAGCCGAAAAGGGCTCGTAGTACTCATCATTACGAACAACTTTTACTATGTAACCAACCCGGAATTTGCGTAAAAAAATCAGCTGTTCCACAGAACAAAGGCAGTGAGTGGCACTCGACAAAATTTATGGAACAGCTGATTATTATTATGGACACTGCATTGTTTATGTTCATTTATTTTTCTATAGAATAATCGCTACTTACTTTACGTCCGAATTATTATAATAATTAAATTGCCTACTAAAATCATAATTTTTTTTTAAAGTAATGTTTTACACTCATATTTCCCCACTAGGATACCCTGTATCGGGGATGCCCAGGAACACACACAGAGACAAAGACAACTATCACCCAGACGCAGATCAGATATTTAAATTCATTATTCATACATCTACCCGGAATCGACCCCGGGACCTCTGGTTTAAAAGGTGTATCTATATATTACTACTGAGCCAAACAGGTCGTCAAATTTGGTGGCTCCGGTGAACATTACTATTTCTGGATGGTTACTAACGCGTCCTCACTTGGCTAACATAATACACAACGTTAGCAGCAAACGTTTTAGAACAGTATAGTTGCTGCATTTGACAACGCCTAGTTGTAAGGGAACATTGGAAGGCGGTTTGTCTGTATTGTGTATAGCGCTAACTGAGTAGGTAATATAACTCTAATGGAAAATACACTGAAAAACGGTAAAGGCTGTACCTAACAACATACAGTAGGTGCTATTTTAACTCTAAAAGGGCTGACACAACCTTTACGTTCTTTCAGTGTTGTTCGCAGCCGCCCCCTTTGTAACGTCACAAAAATATATAATACGTGTGAAAATGAACTGCAACAGTTATTTCCTTTACTCGCCCTCTAGCTAGGTAACTCAGTATGCTACTATTGTAAGTAAGTAAGTATGCTATCACGCTTATAGCTGCATTGACCACCGAGTTAGTCAATTAGTCATTATCTCACCAAAGTCAATTACACACCATAATCAATCAGTGACAACAAAATAACATCCAAAACGCGTATTGTTTACGTAACTCAATTACCGCAAATAGACCACTTGTGGTGGCTTTTTCCACCCCCTTTTCACCCCCTTTTTACCCCTTCTCCACCCCTTTCACCCCCTCTATCCACTAATTAAAGACAGCATGCGAGCATGCCGTGACTGGCGAAGATTCCCGCTGTGACCAATACGGTTTCTTCATCAAATTCCAATTCCAGCTACCACCGGAGTGATTGGAGTGGAGTGGGTGGAATATGTAGGGATAGAAGAATAAGTCTGAGATCGGAGAACTGTTGTAGAGCTCTGTTGAAATATCCTCTCGACGGGCCAGTTTCATAAGGTTTCTCGACAACACTAAAACTATCCTAAAAATAGTATGTGAATAAATACCTTAAAATCTTAGTAGTGGAATGAAACTAGGTATATAACTTTTGAGACTGTTAGTGACTGTGTTTTGAGTAGAACTTACGGTTCGAAAATGTTGTCGATTTTCAGTTAGTCTCTAAAAATTGTAAAGAAAAACTATTTTTAGCGACTCAAAATTACCAAAACAACAAAAATGCTCGTTTCACTTTGAGTTTTTTCAACTTCATTGGAGTTGTACATCTGTATTGCATGTATTCTGTGATGATAGTGTAGTATAGGGCAAGTTCTGTCATGGCAGTTAAATTACATAGTGGTAAGCGATCGCGGCACGAACGAAACGATTCAATTTTAGGCGCGGTGGCGGGTTCCGAGGCAAGGACGAAGACATTTAAAACTAGCTTCGTCTCGCAACCTACTATTCTGCAGAAACCATTATTTCGAGATAAAAAGTAGCCTGTGTGTAAATCTAGGGTGTAAGCTAGCTCCATACCAAATTTTATCTAAATCTGTTCAGCCGTTTTTGTGTGATTGAGTTCCAAACTTTCATGCTTGTAGCCTTGTAGTATTATACGAGTAGGAACAGGAATAGTAGGAATACAAATTACTATTTACTATAATTTGTTTGAATCTGACACCAGGAAAACGAAACTCTGACTTAACATTTATAAAATCCATACAAAATGTTGATTTGTGCTTCTTTTTTATGATTCAAAGTTCATATCTCTACTCGATAATTTTGGCGCCCAACGTGTGACACTACTTCGGGCTCGAAGGATCAAACTCATGCAAGGGTATGATAATGGCGACCTTGTAAAGTGCAAATTGCCTCTCAAAATGCGAATAGGTTATAGAGTATCCATAATTGATAGGAAGTGAGACATTCCTGACTGTCGTCGTATTGAATAGTTTTGCTTTGATGCTACCATTATTCGTCAAATAAATGTGAAGGGTTGAGAAAAGCCTGCGTTTGAAGGTAACCGCCACTTGGTAATTGTCTGATATGTTGTAGTGCGTGATATAAAATCCGTCAATTTATTCACATACTATAAAATAAACTTAATGTAATTATCAAGTTGGCGCCCAACGTGTGACTAGTCTAATTCCCTAAAAATCAGTTTGTATTAGACTTGATTATTGAAATCGGTGTTATCCGTAGACATAAGAAAAAGGCACGAAAGATAGTTTTATCGCTAACAACGATCTCTTCCAGACAACTTTTGGATGAGAGATAAAGATAGATATTCCCGGAGTGTGGACTGACCATTATATAGGTACATACAGTTCAAGTTTGAATGGCTACTGGCTTGATTACGAATGCTGCCAGTAAACTCTACCATACAACAATAAATCAAGAAAATACAATTTTGACGAATATTAATTCGTCAAGTTGTTTTCAAGTCATGATTGCGTGCCCAATCACAAAACGGAGTTTCTATCTTTGTCAAGCGAATTTGCATCTTATTACATTGGAATAAGAATGTGAAGGTACGAGAGAGTCAGTTTGAAACAATTAATTTAGTTGCATTGTTTTGTTGTGAAATTGGATTAAATCGTTTTATAGATGTTTTCTGTCAGTGAAAAGATTTAGATTGGTTTGCTTTTGTTCCCTCTTCACTGAATATTTCATTTGATGAAGTTTCGTATATTATTTAGTGGCAAAGTAAACCTTTTGTTATAAATGCAAAACTTTTTATAAATTATGTTTGTTACAACGCAACTGCATCATTTTGACACGTCTATCAATATCAATAATTAATTAAGTATTATAGCCAGTTGGTGAATAATTAATATTAGAAATATTTTATTTACTCGACTTCAAAAAGAGGAAAGTTATGAAATAAAATTTATTTTAATGCATCAAACAAAAAAACTGAAACCAAAAGTAGGCACAGAAAGGACCTCCAATATTTTATTTTTGAGTTTTAAAGTCCATTTAAAATTCAATAATGCTCAATAAGTAGGTAATAACTACAACAACTTACTGTCTTATCACTAAGAGCAATTTTCCAAACATTAGTTCACAACTAAGCGCTAACCTTATTAATTTTATTCAACCCATACGGCGCCTGTTATTTTTATTCAAACCCAAGTGGACGCTTTGAATCCATCTCCGGGTTCGTAATAAAATTCCTCAGAATTTAATACCTTGCATTAAAGTCACTATGCTAACATAGCGTTTATGTGAGACAGTCAGTCATGTTGGCACAAACACACTTTTAGAAAAACATCTTTCTACCGTTTTTCCACTCATCTTCATTTATCATTCTCAACCTTTAATCCTCCCACTGCTGGGATACAGGTCTACCCTCGAAGTGTGTGATTAGGCCGTATTCCACCACGCTAGCCAAGTGCGAGTTGGTCGATTCGCATGCCATTGAATTTCGTCTTCGGACGTAAACAGGTTTCCTCACGATGTTTTCCTTCACCGAAAAGCCAGTGGTATGTAAATTCGTAAATAAGTTCAAAATAACTCATTGGCTCGAGTCGGGGTCTGAACCCGCCACCTCAAGAATGCGAAGCAGCTGTTCTCTTGAGTTCCTCCTATCACGGCTTTACACCGCTTTACTCGTACTTTATACCACTCGATCGATTCAATTCAAATTATTTATTAAAGACAGCTAACAGTCAAGAAAAGACTCTTCTTTTATCGATTTCCCAGTTGCTCCCATTGTAAAAGTTGTTCATAATGACGAGTCGATACTATTTCCCCTTTTTGGCTTAGCATACCTATAACCCTATATAATACCTAGTTCAGAATATACGTACTTACTTCCGTGAAATTTTCACGCCCTATATTTTCACCAGAGACCTTTGCCCAGCAGTGGGACAGCATAGGTTAATTAAAAGAAAAATATATATTTTCACCACAAGACCTAAAGTACCTACTGCAAACGCCTGCACAACATAGTTGAAAGCAAGTAGTTTTCCGTCTACCCTTCTCTTTCCATCGCTTAAAACGTTCCATCCAACCCTCTCACTTCCTCCCTTCGGGTTGACGTCACCTAGTAGAAAAGCACCAATTTATTTGTGCAGTTGAAAAGAGGAGTCACTCTCGTATTTTGTTAACAAAATCGAAGGTCTGGCTTCTAAAGTTTTAGTACCCTCATTTTGGCAACCGCAGCGTGTAAGTTTGTCAGTTTGTAAGTGACACCACCAGTGTCAATCAAAGAGGGTGCGGGTGGCAAAGGGGAGGGTTGTTTGACTAGCTTTTTGTCCTCGGTTTACTCGTTAAAATGATCCGTTTCGTGGAAAAACGCTCGAAATACGTATTTTATTTTCGGTTCGATTCATGTTAAAGGGATTTCGCTTTGTTTTTGAAACCTGTAGAGGTATAACAGCGTGTGTTTTGCAAGCTAGTGACTGCGTTGATGATGTCATAGGTTTAAGCGTTCATTTAAATCGCTTTTTTTATTTGCAATGGAAGTATGTATTCTATGTTTCTTCGGGTGGAATCTTGCAACTCAATTTTGAACCACTTTCCGATGTCCGATTGAGCTGAAATTTGGTATACGTGTGTAACTCCGATCTCCGATGACAAAGCAATGAAAGCTTGTTTTTAAAAATATTGTTAAAATTAACTTAGGTATACCTTTGTATTTTACGATTAATTGTAGATAATTGTCACTTTTGTTATAATTAACACCGGAATACTCACGTAAAAAGTAAGTCGTTTACTACGACTAGTTTCGATCACATTCGGTGACCTTCATCAGGTGGTGGTTCAATATCTATCACATTGTCCGTAGATCATTTACCACTTCAATTCAAAGTTTTGACATCTTCTCCGCACTAATATTATGTGATAAAAATAGATTATTGTAAAAAAAAACGATGTATCCCACTAGTCCAGAGTTTTAACATTATTTTCAGTATTCATTATTCGATGTTTTGAGATCTGCATCTAAATCTGTAATATGCAAGAAAATCTAAAATAGAATTTGCTTGTCGCGTCACTTGCGAAGTCACTTAGCTTGCAGAAAATAATCGTTAGTTCTTATGGTACCTTCTTCTGTTTACTTCTTATCTTGCAATACCCATCAGACAGAGGCAAATAGCTATTAAAAAAATGTCCTAATGCATTTTTCATACAATACATATGTGTGCAGTTTGGTTGTGCATACCTTGAATCGCTAAACAATGTTTGAAGGTTTCTACAAGTACAAGGTTACACAGAAGGGTTATATGTACCTACTTGTCGGAAGGAGCTTATTTTATTTACCATGATGAACTATTTTAAGTAAGAAATCAAAAGGTCGTAATCATGAAAAATATCATGCCATATCATGATCCATACATTTGTTTAATAGTAGATGTTATTTATTCTATGAAAAATTAGATTTTTTCCATTTCAGGGCTTTAAAGTAGCAAAAGTACCCTTAGCAAAAGTAGTTCACAGGCTTCACAGCAAGCCAAACTTAACTCTTTTCGATTTTGTCCCTTTCCGTATAACCCTACCTATATAACAGTGTCACTCTTTTATCAATAAAGTGCTAAGACCGCCTTTGAAGGCCCCCTCGGCCGATTTCTCCACGACTTCCCTCGGAGGTCAAGCCCTCTTCCCTCACAAGTGATGAACCTACTAACGAACGTGCCCTCTCTTTTGCACTCGTTCAATTTTGTGCTGTCTCCCTCTTTAGGTTTTTTTTGGTGGCTAAAAAGTGGCTGAAGAACGGATGAATTTACATCTACATTTCTACGTTTGAAAGCCAAGTCGTTTAGGCAGAAAGAGGCGACAAACTTATAATACTTATCTAACTGTGCCCTGTAGTTTTACCCGTTATCCTAAAAGAACCAAATTTTTCGGCATGAAAGGAAACCTATATTTTAATTCAAAGTATAAGCTACCGCCATACCAAATTTCATACAAATTCGTTCAGCGGTTTTTACGTGATTGCAAAACATACGTCCAACCAACAAAACAAACCAACTTTCAAATTCATAATGATTTAGTAGAAAAATATAGTAGACATTCTACTTGTCCTTAATTTTTCCTGTAAATTCTTTCGTGTGGAAAAAAGAAATATTCTATTATATTCCATAATACCCGAAAAACATTATATTCTGTTATTCAAATTTCAAATTCGTAACGATTTAGTAGAAAAGTAGGTATAGTGGAAATTCTACTAGGTCTTAATTTTTCTATAACTTCTTTGTTTAGCGATAAAGTATTCTATTCTATTTCATAATACCCGATAAGTGTTATAATCTGTTATATATTCTTTAGTAAAAAATACCCGAAAACAGACCCTCTTTTTAGCCAGTCGGTTAAAACAAGGCCCTCTATTCATAGCTCCTAGCTTCGTCGAGTGCGAACTGCCCAAATTAAGGCGGGATCAAAGATATTACGGAACCTTATGATTTTTTGAGGCTTTCAAAATGACAGGGTCCGCATGTTTGAGGATGAGATGAGGAGACTTCAAAGGAGTTTCTGAGGATGGGGAATGAAAAACATCAGGCAATTGGGCGGGAAAGTTGGTTTCAGGAAGTGATTTTTAGTTGCGACGTGGAGGAAATTCGGTAATTTTTTTCGCTTTTTTACTGGTGTTTTTTTGGACGGAGGAAATTGATTTTAGGATGAGTTGAACACGGTTTGATTAAGTTAAGGAGCGTGTGTGTGTTTGTTTGTTTTGATGGTGCTTCGTGACTATTGAACCGGTGTTGATAAAATTTTGAATTATTGAATCTTAAACACATTCTATTACGTTATACAGGGTTATAAATAAAGAGTATGCTAAGCTGTAAAGAGCCCATTTTTTTTATTTTTGAGCTGTTGCATAGCTTCTATCGCGGGCTTTGAGCGTGGAGACCGAATCCAGAAATTCCGTAACGAAAATAACCTAACACCCCCCACTCCGACCGGCACAGCGGTGATACTTTTTAGTTTTGCCATCTATCGATGAATAGCAGAACTTTTAATGACTTTTTGAAATATCACGCTTGTCTCTTTAGTTCAGCAACTCGCCTCTAGGTGTCGAGTGTAAGGTTTCGTTGACTTTTCGCCAATTTTATTTTATTTTGAAAATTATTGATAATTATTACAGAAATTCATTTGGATACTTTTTTGAAAAATAGGCCTTGCAATATTTAAAAAAAATCTTCCGAGTGTACCCCCGTAGTTCTATTTTTTTTTTTAATTGTTTAAGTTCTTATATCTTCCTTTTTGGTATGCAATAGCTTTACCGCGGCAGTCCCCGAGTGCAACACGTCTTTTTTTTTTCTATATCCAATCTTGAACACGAGAAAAAAATTCAGCTTTTCCTTAGAAAAATGTCGATGACACTCGAATATATCCATGAAACAGCTGACACATTGTCAAGTGTCATTGACATTTTTCTATAGCCAGAACCGCTGATAATTTTTCTCTCGATTTCATGTTTGGTCTATTGTTAAAGTTTTTCATAATGATGAGTACTATCAACTATGAGTCTTTTGCGGTGTAACATACCCTTTCCTTTTAACCCTGTATACGCATCCATAATTATACCTGCTACTATTTTCCCCCAGGCTATTGGAACTCCCAACTTACACCGAAACTTCTGGAAGGGAGGGAAACAAAGATATAGAGAGGGATATTTCCATGTTAATGACCAAACGAACAATTACGTCTGGGGAAGTTTCGATTTGGAGGGCCACAACACCTTTAGGGCGGGCTCTACGGGGTAATCGGTGGTTAGGAGGTTGGCCATTGTTTTAGAATGGAATAAAACTTTATTGCACACCAAACAAACTTCAAGAAAAAAAACTGACTAAGAATAATTACAAATAAGTAACGTTGTATTCATATTCATTTATTGGGCAGGCTTTCACAATGTCGCTGGGGTGGTACGATAATTTGCTCTAAAGGAAAATGTATCCATCTTACCTAACTGAATTATAAAATGCGAAAGTAAGTTTAAAAGGCATTACCAGACTGAAATATTAACACAGCCGAGGCTGCTGGTCCTAGAAACAAGTCAACAAGTATGATGTAGGCACTAGGCACCCATTAAGTAAGGAATTTGCGATATTCAACCCTTAAAGGGGTGAAATGGGGAGCCAATGTATTTATGAAAACATGGCGCTGGTAATAATTATATTGTTTACTGTAGGCTACGCAAGCAAAGCTGCGAACAGAAGCTAGTCTCATAATTATGCGTATATTTACATAAATTATTTCATATTTTGTTTAACCAACCCTCCCTCTAACCGCAATTTGAGTAACCGGTCCCCTACATTCCGACGTCCATCCATCACCCGTCGGAAGCGCGCCTAAACGGCTTCCTTCCAGCGGCTGGCGCGAGTGACTGGCCCCAGTGACTGGCGAGTGACTCGACTGGATCGTGTAATATCAGAACGATTTGTGTTGGCTTAATGCTATTATTATTCGGTGGTTAGTGCAAGTAGGTTAAGTTGGACTTCCGAGGTCAGGTTTTTTTTCTGTGGGTCAGTCCGTACTATGAGCTCTGCCAAGCCTGTAGCTGTGATAGCTCAGTAGGAAAATCATAGCATAGATAGATAGATAGATAGATATATAAACTCTTTATTGTTCACACCATAAATTACAAAAAAAAACAAAAGGATCACAAGTAGTGTAGCGTTTGTAGCGTAACTCGACTAGGTGTTCGAAACTGATCACCGATGTAAATTTAATAATTTTTAATAATTTATTTATTTGCGACTAATAATATGATTATTATGGTCTATTTAAATTAAATTCCAGTACAATAATTGCTTAAAATTATTAATTTAGAAAAGTTAAATTAAATAAACTTAACTTACTTAACTTTATTAACTTAACTATGTATTATCTTTATTTAGTGACAAAATATTATGCGAAAGCAGCGGACTATACGATCAGTCTTCTCTTTCTCAATCAATTTAATTTTATTCAGTTTCGCTTTACTTGACCTGATTTTATTATGTTTTGATTAGTTTTTAATTATTTCTTATACTCATGTCTGAGAAGTCACTGACAAGATACTGGTTTTTACCCAGTTTGGTGGTAAGAGCACAACTTGTCTGCAAAAATTTTAAGACAAAAAATTATTTGAAGGTATTTGTTGTATTTGTAATCTTAGAAGAAACTGATTCACTCGCGACTTGAAGACACCAAGATCATATCTATCGGGGAACACCCACTCGGGCAGAGCATTCCACACTCCAGCGTTTCGCATAAAACTGAAATCGAAGCGTTTCGTGCGTGTGCCATTCGATTCATACTAATCGTCGTCTCAGTGCTTGTTTGGTCTATCTACCATTGGTTAGTTTTTACAGTAGACGAGTTTCTTTCTCTATTTTAAAAAAGAAGCTATAATTATAAGATTTGAAAATCTTTCATAATACATTGGTTACCTTTAAATTGATTTTTATAATTATCATCTATGGATGGTAATTAATTATACCTTATTTTACAGTTTTTATTTGGAGATAGGACAAACATGCACAAATATAATTACGAATGTGGAGTAAGAACATTACCACATTAGAGATAGACCAAAATGACTGTTCTGTTTTTGCGTGCTTATTTGTTCGATATGCCAGACGTATATAAAGGATGTATACATTTTTTGCTATTCCTAAAAAAATATAGGTACGTTGCGCTTTGCTTAGGTTAGGAACTGACTTTTACTATAACTCACTAGAAGACAATTTACTATAACTAAACTACGTTTATTAATTGCTTTATGAATAATAATTACAAAGTAGGTAAAGAGCAGGGCATTCCCATCACAAATATCCTCTGATTATTTTCAGGGAAGTCCCGAGGTAACTAACTGAAATAAAACAAATTTTATTTAATAAAAAAAAAATAAAAAAATAAAAATAAAAAATAAAAAAATAAAATAAAATAAAATAATAGTCTGGGTACTGGTCTGGGTCTTGTGAATGAAGCAGGTGAGTAATTTAGTAAGCTTGGTTTGTTTGTAGGCTTTAGAATGTTTGTAAATTTTCCTTTTTTCGGCACTGGGCGCGGCGCGGGCGTTAACGGGGTAAGCGAGGGGAGCGGGGAGCGTAGCGCCCGCTTGTTGCGTGTGTGTGTCGTGTCACCGCAAAGGGTTGTGTAATTTTAAAACAGAAAAACAATTTTTGACTTTTGTATGAAAATCTAAATATGCTTATTAATAATTAATAATTAATATATATCTTAATGAAACTTTCAGGATGTAATGGTTACAATGGATACTTTAAGATATTTCCGGCTTAGCATACTCTTTCTGAATAACCCTGTATTTATACAATCAGTAAGTTGCCGAAATAACTACCTAATGCATTGGGATTATAATATTAGAACAGTGACACCATACCTTCAGATCATAGAAATTCAAACGGGAATCAATCCTATCCTTCTGCGTCTAGGATGACACATTGTGTAAAAAAAACAACACCCTGTTTCAAATTCATAACGGAATGGAGTGAAAATTAAAAAGTACTTACTGCTCAGTTTGCGGCTGCGTCTTTTTGTATTTTGTTTTGCCGCCAGTTGTAGACATGTTTAATAAAAAATTTTGTACAATTCAGGCACAAACAGTCAAACACACAGAGATTTATATGTTTTTTTCGAGAGCGACGAAGTGGTCCCTGTGATGACTTCTGACACAATAATAAATCAAAAAAAATGGCGGACATGGCGTCACGGACTGTGATTGGTTAATTGCGTGGACAAAGAACACTCAAGCACTTAAATTCTTTGACGAAGTAGGATATAAAGCAAATACTGGAGAAAGAACAAACAAGCACAAAATTTTCATTGCGGTGTCGTGTCATAAATAAAATTTAAATTATTTTTTTTGTTATTCTTTATGAAAAAATTGTAAGTTTTTCTTAACTAACAGGATTGAAATTTAAGTCTTAACAAAACTGCATTTAAAGTTCATTTTCGGTAAATTTGGTCGATAGGCCAAACAAGCACTGGGACGACGTAATACCAAGAGCTCGTGGTACGGGCTGCTCTTTCTAGGTTATTTAGGAGTCAGGATATAGAAACGGAAATCGACTAGCCTTCGACTGATGTGAATATCTTTAATCGACGCCGCACAGGATGGCTCTAACCCTACTGTCAAAAATAGGCTAATGTTTTTCATGTGGTACGTATGTATGTAGTATGTATGTGTATTTGCATGTTCCTAATATTATCTTTTGCCACCTAAACTAAAATCGATTTTGAATATAGGGAAGTGTCGACTGTCGATAGATTCGTTTTTGGATCCGAAGTGTTATAGAACATAGATTTGTTTTTGTATCCGAAGTGTTATAGGACATAGATTTGTTTTTGGATCCGAAGTGCTATAGAACATAGATTTGTTTTTGGATCCGAAGTGTTATAGGACATAGATTTGTTTTTGGATCCGATGTGTTATAGAACATAGATTTGTTTTTGTATCCGAAGTGTTTTAGGACATAGATTTGTTTTTGGATCCGAAGTGTTATAGGACAGGCAACATTTTGTAGTCATACCTTTATCTCGACTGTCTTGACTGGTCTCTGTGGTCTTATTTAGGTATAAGCACAGTTTAAAGTTAGTCAATGCTTAAAATGCTCAGACACCTTCTCGCTGACGTGAAATATCACGTGCGAAAACAAAACAGAAATATTTAAGCAGCGATTAAGTTTAAGCAGGGTATATAATTATAAGTAAGACCCAAGTAAGATGTCTATATTTTTGTGACCTTTCTTCAAATAAACCGAAAATATCGAAACCATCTATCTCTTTATTTGTATCCTTTTCACAAATAAACCACTGGACTTAATGAAATTTGACAAGAAGGCATCAAGCATTATGAGGATAGACACATATTTTTTTTCAGGAAAATAGAAAAATTGCAGGCAAAGTCGCGGTGAGTAGCTAGTTAACAATGTTTGCAAGTGATTCAGCGTTATTGAAGACCTGATCGAGGTTAATTGATCAATTGCACTCAGACCCTGCTCCTCCAGGACTCTAGGACACGCAGATTGGATGAATAATATCTTTAATATCTTTATTGACAACACACAAAAAATGAAATTACAAACATAGTAAAATATAAAAGAAAAAGGCACAAAAGGCGGTCTTATCGCTAAGATCGATCTCTTCCAGACAACCGTACCAATGATTATTCAATTGGAAAGGCTGAATGAAAACATATCGACCGTATATTATATGGTAGAATGGTTTTTTAATCGTTATCCTTATAAGTTTTGACACTTCATTTTTTTTTTTTTTTTTTGTAAATTTAAGTGGGTGTTAGCATCCGAACAAGAAGAAAACTGAATCTCGGATGCTAACATCTTCCCAAGTTGAACTTAACCTACATAATGCCAGTATCATACTACAGATGAATACCTAGATATACCTGTGTAGGGTTATACAGAACGGTAATGCTGAGGTTAAATGAGTTTATTTCACCATCATCAGCAACTTTTTACCCTCCCACTGCTGGGATACAGTTCTACCCTCGAATGGTGATTAGGCCACGCTGGCCAAGTGCGGATTCGTAGATTCACATACGCCATTGAATTTTAAAAAGGAGTTTACTGTACATTAAAAAAACATTCACTTTGAAACCGTATTATGACGTGTTGACACCTATATTTTTTCTCGCCCTATTTTTACTTAAGGGTGGGGCCACAAACTTAACTGATTGATAGATCTTCGTATTTCACTCAAGGAGAAGCAAGAGCACAAAAAGCATCCGTTCTTCGATGACATCCAAAAATTGGCATATCAAGAAATATATAACAATAATTGCCATTTAAACCTGTCGGCGCTCTGAGCCAATCTTTATTTAGAGTGGTAATAAAACGTAACTGACAGTGACAGCTTCTGAGCCGCTGACGTTTACCACTCTGGCACAACTACGATCCGTAACGCGGGAAACAATACTTTAGGAATCTCGACCAGAGCCACAAGGGCAAGGGTTGATAGTGTAAAGTTGATACGTAGAAAGCCGATTACAATAGTTGCAATTACATCTAGAATTACAGTACAGTGGCGGTCATAGAATCTTATTGTATCGTGTACCTATGCGCATTACGTGTTCGGCGGAGTGCCTGTTTGAGTTGTATTGTGAATACTTTTTTTTTTTTTTTTTTGGGGGGTGGGAAATCATCAAATGACCCCTCCCACTCTTTGGGCAGAGCGGAAGGGAGTGTCAGACTTCTACTGACCAAAAACCACCCATGTTCCTTCTACGCCCTTGTGACGCCGAGGCCGCGGTAACTTCTACCCGCAGCCCCGACGGGCATGGGCCCTTTCGGGCCCCTTCCATGTTGCTGACATCTCTTTGAGGCGCGCGTGGAACACGAACGCGCCGTCGACACGGCCTGTGTCGTCATAAGACGGACGGACAGCGAGCTAGCCCAATAGCTCACCGTCCACAGGCCCGCGTCTACGGTGGCCGGAGGTCGTCACGTGACCCCCGACGCCCGGAGCGCCTCCCACGGCGGCGGCTGGGACGAGAGGTTCTCTCCCTCTCACGTTCCGCCACCTCCTTCGCTAGCATCACTGCTTCGCAGAAGGAGGCGACGGCGTCCCATTCCTCCTCGCCCCGGACCATGGCTTGCACCAGGGCCGGACGCGAGAGATCGCCGCCGCCGATCACCGCTACGAGAACACGTATTGAATACTTGGAATATCCATTGGAGATCATAGTTGAACGGATCATTGTAACATTAATGTACTGACATCATTCAAGATTATAATCTACGTGTGTTGCAAGTAATGGTTTTATTCCTCTCGCCCCATTATCCACGCCTGTTTGTCTAATAGAACTTAACTACATGCCCACATTATGAACAGAACCGCTCGACAATACCTAACTTCTGATAATTGGCAACACCTCAACCTATGAGTGCCTTTAAACCCTTTAAAAAGCATTTCCTAAAAACCTTCCCCTTTCCTTTTTCGAACTTACTATTTTAACCAAACTGGGCAACCTTAAAAAATTACCTTTTAAACAAAAATTCACTTCCAAAGCCATCACGTTCATAAGCTTATCGTGATCTGTAATACAGAGCTGCTGAAACCCCCAATACCCTACAGTAATCATTTACTAGAGCTGTTGTAACCCTATATAATAGTAATACTTGCAATACGGACCAAGCCCCACTTTTCCTAGGAAATCGTTTGACCTATTTTACGCAGTGTGGCTGTGTGAGTAAGCTAACACAGATAGGTATCGTCGATGACAGAAATGGAATATAAGCTACCGGCTCTACTAGGCTAGCTAGCTTTGCCAAGCAAGCTAGCTGAGCCGTGTAGCTCAGTGCGAGAACGGCCGCTTGGCATTCGCGAGGTGATGGGTTCAAAACCCAACTCGTACAGGTTCTTTGGAACTCATGTACGAATCCATATTTGATTGAATGCGAGAGGCGATTCACTATTTCATACTTAGTGCGTCTACTACCTTCTTCACACCATCGGAGCTATGGTCTAACGGCTAGCTTATGCACTATAAAAAGATATCAGAGGTTTAATATATCAGTCAGTCTGTCATCTTAAGCCGCACTATCAAAGCTATGGTCAAACGCCTGTCGACAGTGAAAAAATATAGACTAGTTTTTTTTTTATATTGGCCAGTTAGTTTACTTTATTGATCCTGACTGTACCGCTCGTCTATGCCATGCCGCGTATGTGTGAGTGTACAGTGGTGCGCAACAGGTGACGTTATTGAACGCGAGTACACTTGTGTGCGCGGATGTACTCTGCTAATGTCGGGTACTGCGGTCACAGGGTAGGAAGGACCAGATGGATGACTTTATAGGAATTACAATGACTTTATGGATGTATCTCATTGCTATTTTAGTGTTTAATTATAAGTTACAAAGGCTTCAGAGACACCAACAGGTAGATTTTCAGAGAGAGATTTTTAACCTCCACTGTTGCGGTAGGAAGAAAACGTGGAATTGATGTTTTTTTAGCGTATGTGGGAAATATATCTCAAACGTTAGGTACGTACTCAACTTTATTACCAAAATCTACACCATGAACAGATGGCGCTTTTGTCTTGATAGCTATTAAATAAATGGGGCACAAAATCTGACTCCAAATAATAAATAATAAATAACGTTTCACACTCATAGCTCCCCACTAGGATAAATTCCTGTGTCGGGGATGCCATGGAACACACACAAAGACAAGGACAACTAGCACCCAGACCCAGAAGAGATATTTAAATTCATCATTCAAACATCTGCCCGACCGGGAATCGAACCCGGGACCTCTGGCTTATAAGGCGGATATTACTACCGCTGAGCCAAACAGGCCGTCCAAAAGGCACTCCAAAAGGTATCATTTTCTTTCTCTTGGAAGCAAAATAATATAACATAGTGAATGGACATGGATTTCATGTTCAAATGTATGAAAAGAAAACATTGAAAGAACAACCAGACGTTTACATTCATATTTAAACTAAACGATATATAAAATGAATGAATGATGGCCGTGTCATTTGCCACATTCGATGCAAGTTAAAAGTAAAAAAGTATACTGCATAAGAGTTCTATAAAGTTTCCCTTCTGATCTTATTATACCCTGCACTGCGGTGTTATACGGTACAGGCGATCGGAAAAGCTTTTAGATGGCGATATAAAAGTTTTGTTCATTTCCTCTTTATAAATCTGGAGTAGCTTTTAGGATTTTGTTCGTTGCAGCGAAATTGTCTACTTGCTTATTTATTTTCATTTGGGTTTACACTCGGCTGTATCGTTGCAGCACGTTTGTTATTATTATACATAATATTATTATATGAGTTTAATTCAGCAGGCAAAAAGCAATAAGGTAATTTTTGAATACTGTATGGATAGAAAATCATTTCACATAGCTTTCTCGTGGTGATTCTTTACTTGATTTTCATGCAGGCATAGTCCTCTCTAGTGTCAAAGATGTATTATTAGTTTCTTTTTGAAAAAAATACTCTACTCAAAAATCTTATTCCGTTAAAATTAACTGCTCCTGTACAATAGCGAGTGAAACCGCAAATGTCAGCTAGTAAAATCGTCAGTCCAAAAAATCATAAAATGTTTTATGGATTTTGTTATAATTAAACACGGGAATACTCACGTAAAAATTAAGTCGTCTACTACGTTTCGGCCAAGCGAGACGCAACCGCGAGCGCGTCACGTTTGTAAACTCACCTGATGAAGATCACTGAATGTGACCGAAACTAGTCGTAGTGACGACTTAATTTTTACGTGAGTATTCCCGTGTTTAATTATGACAAAAATGTGTGAAAACCGTTAGTTTCCATAGTAAAATGTTTTATAGGTTCCGTATATTTTTTTATTTGTATTCTATTCCCGAGTGTACCTACGCACGCAGTACTATACTATCGCACTGTATCTCCTAAATGGATTAACTTGTCATTTGAACGTGGATCGGTTTTTGTTTACCAGATCAACTGGATTACACTACATTTTGCGTCTACCCTCTCTGTCTTGCTCAACTCTACTGCCACAAGCGAGAAGGAGATAGACGATTTTTGAAGGCGCAAAAAATGAGGCTACGTCAGGCTTATGCCAAAAATGTCTACCCTCTTTTTCTAATTTTATCTGTGAGAGCGAGATAAATGGTTATTTAAAGATGGTGAAAGAGGTTATAATTTATACTACCTCTAGTTATGTGCCTTACTGTGTCACGTGCGAGATTGTATCCATAAATATACTTCTCTCCTTTTAACGTTATGAATCAGAGCAAGACAAATAAAAAGATTAAAGCGAGGTATTCCAACTTAACAAAATAAGAGACATAATGTTTATCAGATTTAATTTTTTCGGGATATAAAAAACGGAAGTAATTCTACCCGACTGGCCAAAAAGGGTAGCTTTTCTGATGTCAGTATGTATGTTTCTATAACAAAAATGAAACCCCGACTCGTACCAATAATTTCTTTTGAACTTGTACGAATTGTCATACCACCGGCTTGTCGGTGAAGGAAAACATCGTGAGGAAACTTGCATACCTACGTCCGGAGAAGAAATTCTATGGCGTATATGAATATGATAATGAAGGTAGGGATATATCCCAGCAGTGGGATGATTAAAGGTTGATAATGATGTCAAAAACTGCTAATACGTTGGTCTTAAATTAAAGACATACAAACAAATAAGCAATTATCATTAAGGTAAATATATGTATAGCATTAAGCGCGAGAGTAGGACAGAAAAGTGTCAGAGATTAAAAAGTATGGGATTAGGGATTCATTAGAATTTCAATTCGCGGAACAAAGACAACGAAGTTATGAAAGAGATTATGCAATATTTTATGAATAGATACAAAGAGAAGCTCGGGTTCTATTGAAACGAAATTTAAACTAATTACAGAATATTAATATTGTAGGTGTGTTCATTGTTGGTACTATGCAATGAACCAGTACAGAGTTTTACAGAAAGGGTATACTAAGCCGAATAAGGCTTGTATACTCATCATTATGAACAACTTTTACTATGGGACCAACCCGGAATTCACGAAAAAATCAGCTGTTTCATACATTTGGTCGAGTGTCACTGAAATTTTTTTCATAGCTGATTTTTTTCGCGAATTACGGGTTGGTCCTATAGCAAAAGTTGTTCATAATGTTAAGTACTGTGGTTTCTTCTTAGCATGCCCTTTCTGTATAACTCTGTATACTTACTAAACAATAAATGCAACTAGCTTCCGCTTCATGATTGCTCTGAAAATGAATTACACTGATTGAATAGGGAAGATGGCTTATCAACTATTTATTTTACTAAGTACACATCTATCTATATATATAAAAATGATATAAAAATGAAACCCGTTTTCCTTGGTCACGGCCTCACGCGTGAATGGCTGGACCGATTTCACTAATTCTTTTTTTGTTGTATTTGTTATTATTAGGAGAAGGTTCTTACGGAAAAAAATATTAAGAAAATCTCTCAGAAATATTGAAAAACCCTAAAAACAGCCCTTTCATTTTTCCCATACAAACGTTTTCTAACTAAAACGAGCTTTATTGCTATTGTATAAAGTTCATATTGAATTGCAAGCACTCACTGTTGTTTAAGCAATGTAGGTATGTCCCTAACGTCCAAGAGTCAATTTGCACTTTATTACCTCTGTACAAAGTTAAAATTCAATCATATCTATCAAAACAGTGTGCGTTTTATACTGATACTTTTTACTATAAATTGACAAGTTAGCATCAACAAACTACGGTTCCTATAGTTACGCAATAGCATGAGAATAGAGGTTATAACAAAGAGTTCCTATAATTATTCTCAACACCTTTGGTCACGCCATCACGCGTGAACGACTGGACCGATTTCAATTTACTCTACGTTTATCCCAAAGTCTACCCGTGCGAAGCCGGGACGGGCCGCTAGTTCATTATATTTTTTGTGCACTAAAGTATAAAATAATCAGCCAAATTGTATTTAATTTGAATTTAGTTGGCATTGGGTTTATGTTGAAACTGTTCACTCTTCAGTCTACATGAATAATGCAGTTTCATTTTAATAATATTTTGTGTGTTTGCTTAGTATTACTTGAATCCGTGAGTGTGGCTGAAAAAGTAAGTTTATTAATAAAACATAATTTTGATGTGTAAATATTTATTCAAAATATTTAAAAAAAAAACAAGCTTTTATTGCATTGTCATCGGAGTTACACACGTATACCAAATTTCAGCTCAATCGGACATCGGGAAGTGGTTACAAATTGAGTTGCAAGATTCCACCCGAACAAACGTTTTATTATATTTTTATATCAATTTTTTTTATCAAATTACTGTTTCGTATAGGTTTTCACTTGTTTCCAGATCCAATATATAAGTACTGAGCATCCCGAAGTGACTTACTACAATGAGAAGTACATATCCTTCGCAAATCTCACGTCTCAGCGGTACGGGCGCAACGACCCCTTCTACTACGTTGGGTTTCATGCGGTCCTGCTCAATTCGTGGTCGAATAATGTATCTGTATGTTCCTAATTATGGTAGATATTTATTTTATTTCATCATCATTATTAACTTAATATATGTCTACTACGGACATAGATTTCTACTAAAGAACGCCACATGGCGTGGATATTGTTACTGGCCTTGAGAGAGGGCAGAAGACTTTCGGCGTCTTTTGTGATCTCTCAAAGGCGTTTGATTGTGTATCTCAAGACATTTTGATTGCTAAATTGCACCATTACGGTGTGAGATTCAAAGAATTAGATTTGTAAATGTCGTACCTAAGTAATAGACAGCCAGTGACTGAAGTGAATGGATGTAGATCGAATAAAAGCATTCTTAATTTCGGTGTTCCTCAAGGATCTGTTTTAGGACCACTACTTTTTATTATATGCATTAACGACCTGATAGCAGTAACAAAGGATGTGGATGTGATTTTGTTCGCAGATGACACTAGTTTAGTAGTTGGACAAATCTGATATTGTTGTAAGCATGAAAAAAAACTTATTATTCTATTTAATGTTTTATTTTTATCATTGACAATGATATTGCAAATATATTTTATATTATTATTTTGTTAAATTGTTGTTTGTTGAAATTTTGTTTGATTGTTAAAATTGACAATACGCCCACTGAAAGTAAAGATTTTAATTTAGTTTTTTTTATGGCACGATATTGGCAATGGGAACTTTGTAATAAAACAACGCAACCCCATTGAGTTGGGACTCGCTCTATCCGTCTTGACGAGTGCTTTTTATGCTTTTCAGAGCATTTAAATGAAGCTTGTTTTTAAAAATATTTTTGAACTTGTTTTTGTTTTCTTTGTAAGTACGTGAAATTTTCTTATTTCCATATTTCAGGTTGATTTCTATTTCTACGAGTGGCTGACTAATGTATAAAAGCGAGGTTTCGTTGAGATGCACTACAAATTTTGTGACCTGGTGCACAAAGACAAGTTTTTCGGATCTGCCATGAAACAAGGAAAACTGGCGCGGCCTTGTCCATACCCACCAGTAAGTTGAAAATACATGACATACTCGTAAGTTATAAATAATTTATAACGAAAAAAAAAAAATTAAGAGTCTATTTGCGTCTCCTGTACTCGCATTTTCTAGGATAAAGTAACCTAAACGTTAATCCAAGATCCAAGCTACCTTCAAACCAAATTGAATCAAAAACTGTTCAGCCAGTTTTGGGTGATTCAGCAACAAACATCCGAATATAGCTACAACTTCAAATTCTGGGTGGCGCAGACCTGTTATGGGCAAACGTGACGTTTAACATCAGGCGAGCGATTTGCTCGTCTCGTCACTCAATTACATTAAAAAAAAAAAAAACTTTTACGTTTCTAATATTTGTAGGAAGTAGGATTTGTAGGAGTTTGGACGTTTGTTATCAAGGTACGGCTGAACGTATTTAGATAAAATTAGATATGAAGGTAATTTATTTCCTGAGCTTTTTGCTTACTTCCGTTTTTTCAGTAAAAAACAATGCTTCCTGCAGGCCAGCACGTGAAACCGACTGCCTCATATTTTTTTTATTGATTATGTTATTATTTTTACATGTTTTAGGGAGATTACCACCTCTACAACATGACCATACCAATAAAGTACATCCCTCCCCACTTCCCCTTCAAAAAAGGGCGCATCTACTGCAACTTCACGGCGACTGACCACAACGAGACAATATCCTATGGACACATTGACATGGAGATCAAAGAGTACAACATCAGACGGAAGAAGAAAAATTAGTTCGAAAATAAGGTTTAGCCTAAGATGGTAAGGTAGTTGCGAATAGATTTTATTTAGCCTGTGTTTACTTTTTTATTACATATTCTGGTATCCTACTTCCTACTATCCTACAGCCCCACGATCCTACTTATATTTAAAACTACTTACCTTACCTTACCTTGCTTATTTTTAACTACTTTTATCCTTTGTTTGAAAGTTTGTTACTCAATCACGCAAAAATGGTTGAAGTGGTTTAAGATGTTTGGTTTGGATGGGTTAATAGCTTTTTTTTTATCACAGAAAAAGTTGATAATTCCTGTGTGGTAGTGGGTGAAACTGTGGGATGCAGCTCTGCTAAGAATAGCCCCTTCTATCACTACCTATTTGCGATATGTTTTACAACCTTAGTATTAATATTTCTACGGAATAAGTAGGTTTCAAAAAATCCTAGTCAAAAAACACGTTTTCAACTCAGTGAACATCATCCACTGAAATCAGATGCAAAACATTTCCTCCGAAAAGGCCTATTTCAGCCCAAAAGCCTTGAATAATATTTCTCAGTCATTGACATTTCCCTCCCTTAGGAACAACCCTCTTAGAAATAATCGATGAAATGTAAACCTATACCAACCTTGAACTTTCAAGATCAGATCTCTCACCCTCGCCATTTATTTTAGAGCCCCGTCCCTCCCCAACCCCTAACATTTTGTTGTACATAATGGAAAACTCGTGTAAACAGGGGTGTCTTTTTATATTTGGTGCCAATAACCAGTTCTACTGTGCCTTGAGACGCATTGTTTTTGAATCGGAAGGAAGCTCTTCGTTTTTTGGGCGTTTGAAATTACCAGTTTAGTTTGAACTACCTCTGTTTGTAGATGCAGTGTGATGAAGGGTCTGCGGTAATTTGTCGTAATTGAGGGTAGAAGAAAAATGTCCCCTTGGGGAACTGTCTGCCGATTATTTAGGCAATTTGTAGGATTTGTTCGTATAGAGTGGCTGGAGCTTGAATTGCAACAGTTTTACGGTTTAAATGCTCTGACAACTTCTCGCGAACGTGAAATGTCATGTGCTAAAAGAAGACGGAGAATTTAAAGCAATGACTTCATTTTCTTACAAGCTTTTACTTAACTTGGCATGTTAGTATATTATTGGTGTATGGGTCAAATCTTGGCACTGAATTTTGAACCACTTCCCGATGTCCGATTGAGCTGAAATTTGGTATACTCGTACCTATGATTTTTTTACCTGACTCGCACCTGTGTAGTTCCGACGACAATGCAATAAAAGCTTCATCATCATCATCCACAGCCCTCTCTCTCCCACTGCTGGGTATAGGCCTCTCTCCCGTTATGCCATCTGCCTCGGTCAACTGCTAATCGGGTCCAGGTTCGACCCGCGACTCTGACTATGTCGTCGACCCATCTCGTCGCCGGACGACCAACGCTTGTTCATCAAATATTCTTAATATTAACTTATTATTTCATTACAATATTAAAAGTACGCTTTAAATAAAATAAAAAGTAACGCAACGTAAAATAACGTTTTCTTAAATGTTAAAAATGTAGCTAACTTCCAAAATGTAATATCAAAAGTGCTGAATCCTCTTTAGATATTAACTTTTATCGTTTCTCGGCCAGCTGCGAGTCGGGCCGATTTTTGTGCTATTTTTGTGATATTCCAGTCGATTTCTATACCGGTAAGTGGTAACCATACTGCGGTTGTTAAGGCGACGTATGGTTAGTAAACTTTCTAATGTAGTGTTAAATTTTGGTTACAAAACGTTATCAATAGCTTGAATTGGTAACGTCAATTTTGGTTACAAAACGAAAAAAAATCTTTAATTATCTTACAAGGATTTTAAGACTTTACCAAAAAAATAAGTTAAAAAACACAAACTTTCGCGATATTTTACTCGTTTGATATGCTCGTCTCGTCACTCAAGTGTATTTAAATAATTATTTTTACAAAACAAAAACCGACTTCAAAAGACCGACTATTAAGTTATTCATCTATTTGTCGCGCACGTACTTAGTGCAACTTATATGGTTTTCTCATGGATACCATTATCAGAACTAGACTAAATTGAAATGGTACCAAATGGGAAGCGTCAGCTTTCTAATAAAAAAAGAATCATCAAAATCGATTCACCCAGTGAAAAAAAACAAACAGTCGAATAATTGATAACCTCCTCCTTTTTTGAAATCGGTTAAATAGTACTAAAAGCTAGCTACTACAAGAAGTGTATATTTCTGGGATAAAAAGTGTAACTACCGCGTTTATACTCGTACCAGGACATAATCTGCCTCCGCACCAAATTTTAGTTGTTTTGCGAATGGTTAAATTGAAAAGCATACCTAAATGGAAGCTGCATTTGCACATACATTTTTCTATTGAATATATCAGCAGATTCGACAGAATTCACGCTAGACTTACATCTGTAACCGTACGACGTAAACTAAAGTTAAATAGTTATAAACTATAGGACGATGTAGGTACACTATACTTTATATATAGACGTTAACTATACCTACGTCTGTAACAGAGAAGTCTGTTCTACCAAATATTTACTACCTGCTATTTCCCGTTACCCTGACACTGATTAGAACCAAAACTTGTGTCCGTTAATCATAGAGTCTTCCAATCAGAGCGAATCTCTGACTATTGTGCCTGATTTGGCAGCTCGCCAGAATAATCACAGAGGAGACACTCTCTCGAGAGTACCTCCTCATTTGCAGTACATTGTGTATTGGGACAGACAGACGGACGTAAATGGAGTTACTATCTTCATATTTTTAGCCAATGGGTTGATTGCATGTAACGAGTGGCAAGGCAACAGTAAATGGGCATACTCGGTCGAGCAAAGGAATCATGCTTCTAGCGACTGTTTCGCCTCATCAAACTGTTTATACAAACCGAGTACTCGGCCGAGGGCACTGTCTCACCACTGTAACATACTTGTTACGTGTAAACAGTAAACACTCTCGACTAATTCACCTTTCGTACAAAAAATAATTATTATTCACACAGACACACACAGACACGTCACACTTAGGTATAACACCTCGTCGTTTTGCGTCGGGGGTTAAAAAATAAAAAAAATAACATAAATTAAAATGAGTAAAACTTCCCCTTAACACTGATCTTAAAATAGCATCGCTTGATCGCTTCCAGGCGTGCGCACGCGCTATCGGTTATCGATCGATTGATTTATGATACACATGCCGTCTCCCTCACTCACACGTAGGGCTGGCAGCTGTTTCGTTTTCTCTTTGAACTTTGACTGAAAGTTGTAGGTGTAAAATACATAGATCACAGAAAAGTAAAAATAATGAATAGCCCCTTTACGTATCCTACTAATATTAGAAATGTGTAATGGGTTGATAACACGTAACGAGTACAGTAGGTAAGTGGCGACGCAGTAAATGGGCACACTCGGCCGAGCAAACAAATCGTGGTTCTAGTGACTGTCTCGCCTCGTCAAACTGTTTATACGAACTGAGTACTCGGCCAAAGGCACTGTCTCTCTACTGTACTCGTTACGTGTAATCAACCCATAAGTTTTAATGTTTGTTGCTCAATTTCAGGGGTCAGTTCAGTACTAAGGTAGAGAAGAGAGGCTTTCGGGGTACCTAAATATAATAAATATAATAATAAACGTTTCACACTCATAACTCCCCACTAGGAATAAATCCTGTGTCGGGGATGCCATGGAAAACACACAAAGACAAGGACAACTAACACCCAGACCCAGAACAGATATTTAAATTCATTATTTAAACATCTGCCCGGCCGGGACCGGAACCCGGGACTTCTGGCTCCTATTTTTGAGTCACATCTAGATAGAACAAAGTCTTTGATTCGTACAGCCAAGGAATGGAACAGACTGCCGGCTTCCTTGTTCCCTGAGAGATACAATCTTGGGCTTTTCAAGGTCAGAGTGAATAGGTATCTTCTAAGTCTGCGTGCTTCATCTTCGACCACATCGTCGCTTACCATCAGGCGAGTTGGTGGTCAAACGCGGACTAGTTCAAGTTAAAAAAAAAAGTTCTTATTTTGAGTTTTTTTTTAATGTAACTGAGTGACGAGACGAGCAAATCGCTCGCCTGATGTTAAACGTCACGATTGCCCATAACAGATCTGTGTCACCCTGAATTTTGAACTCGCAGAATTCAAGACCCTGCGCGGCACAGCACTGCGCTCGTCACCCGGAGATATAAGTTGTTTAATCTCCCATTTGCCCTGTAATTTCACTGGAAACAATGCCCTTCCTACCGGAACACAGTACTGTTTGCACATTACTGCTTGGCGGTGGAATAACTGGCAAAGGTGTGGTACTTCCCCAGGCGGGCTCTGCAAAAGTGTCACGTCTGTACACGTATCGAACACAAATGTGGCCTAATAGATAAGTGCCCATTTCAGTAAAAAGGTTACGTAAACTGTCTGGAGTTGGGTCTGGAATAGGACTGATGTACGTGGAAAGCGGTTACAGGTACAGCGAGAGCAAATTAAAACTAGAATTCTGAGAACAGTAGACCTCGCGAGAACTTTTTTGCGGCAATCACAGTGTTTTATCTCGACAACCTCTTGACTGATTTTACTCATATTCGAAATTCTTGTTTGGAAATAGGTGCCATATACTTTTGCCAAATTTTATCAAATTCGGCCGGTAAATGGCGCTGCAGCAAAGTTCCTCTTTTTTTAATTCCCAAAAAAAATCGTGACGACATATACTGTATGTCATACACTTATAAATCCTGTACTGGATTGTAGGTAATAATACTAATTCAATGACACAGTTTGACCTAGAATTTATTAATCTTTTATCTTTTAGATAAGCTTACACACTACGAAGTTTACTCACGGAAATTCTTCACATTTTTATCGGTTACTCAGTCCTCAGCCACAGATGGCCACGGCCCCGTTTCGCAATCTCTCCACCGGGCCCCTGAAACATTCAGGAGCGAATTTCGCATCGAATACGTAAGAATAATGAATATAAACGCACGGAAAGTTATAGATAGGTCTGTAGGTATGCAGGGTTATAAGGAAAGAGTATGCAAAGCCGAAAAGGGCTCATAGCAATCATCATTACGAACAACTTTTAATATGGGACAAACTCGGAATTCACGAAAAAAATGCTGCTGCTGTTCCATACATTTTGTTTATTTTTTCTTTCTTCTTCTTTCTTATATATAAAAATGAATCGCTGTTCGTTAGTCTCGCTAAAACTCGAGAACGGCTGGACCGATTTTGCTAATTTTGATCTTGAAATATTTGTAAAAGTTTAGGGAAGGTTTAAACGGTGAGAAACATGAATAATATAAAGAAAAATACCAAAATCGACAATTTTATTTTCCAATACAAACTGTTCCTACCTGTGAAACATTTGAAGTTCGTCCTATCGGTACGGTAAACTCGGGATGTCCGATCTCTTTTGTCTTTTTAGAAATAAAAATAGTGTCACTTGGTTGTCAAATATTTATAGGTATGTTCAGAAATTGGTCCGATCTTTTTGGTCTGCTTTGTTGGTTTTTTTTTGTTTTGTTTGCTCTAATACAGGGAAGGTTAAAAAGTAAAAAAAATCGGGTGAGACCGCAGGGGTCAGCTAGTTATATAATACAATACAGCTGATTTGTTTTCGCGAATTCCGGGTTGATCCCATAGGAAAACTAGTTCATAATGATGATTACTATGAGCCTTTTTCGGTTGAGCATACCTATTTCTTATAACCTTGTATGTATAGATATTACACGAGGGACTGTGAAGAAAATATTACTAACAGTGGGTCGGAAACTGCTCTTAGAAGGTCAGTTTGAATTTATCAGCATGCTTTTCTGCGTCTGGAGTAGAAACTTTAGGTCCTTGGGGTCCAAGCGCATGGTCGCTCTTCAATGACCTGTCTAAGCGACTGATAAATTTGCAAGGATCCCTCCGCAGATGAAGGCTGTCCTATCCTATCCTTTGCTGTTTGCAACCAGTTTGGTCCAGCCGTTTATATAAGGTCGTCCGCCCATCTCCTAAGCTATCTTCCTCTATGGCGTTTGCCACCTAGGCCTCTCCACCGTGTCACCCTTATGGTCAGTCTTGCCACGTGCCCTGCCCCAAGCGACTGATAGAGAGAAACGACCAAAGGGCTGGTGCTTACCTCGGCCAGAGAATTAGTATTGCTATTCAACGAGGTAACGTCGTAACGTAACGAGGTAACGTTTTTTTTTTTTTTTGGGGGGTGGGAAATCATCAAATGACCCCTCCCACTCTTGGGCAGAGCGGAAGGGAGTGTCAGACTTCTACTGACCAAAAACCACCCATGTTCCTTCTACGCCCTTGTGACGCCGAGGCCGCGGTAACTTCTACCCGCAGCCCCGACGGGCATGGGCCCTTTCGGGCCCCTTCCATGTTGCTGACATCTCTTTGAGGCGCGCGTGGAACACGAACGCGCCGTCGACACGGCCTGTGTCGTCATAAGACGGACGGACAGCGAGCTAGCCCAATAGCTCACCGTCCACAGGCCCGCGTCTACGGTGGCCGGAGGTCGTAACGTCGCTAGCCTAGCGGGTACTCCACCCACGGATACTGACTTGAGCTCTGTTTTTATCTGTGATTTTCTATTCTGTGTATGGCTAATTTATTAATTATTTATAAAAACGACGGGGTGCTATAAGTTTGACGCGTGTGTGTGTGTGTCTGTCTGTGGCATCGTAGCTCCCGAAAGGATGAACCGATTTTGATTTTCTTTTTTATTTATTTGAAAGATGAATTATCAAGAGTGTTATAAGCTGTGTTTGGTCGGGGTTTTTAAAAATTATAATGTTATTTTAATTGAAATAAAATAGCTCATGTTTTAATTCTTATGCTTGTTTGAGGGGCGATAGGTTCCGGCCGGCGCTCCACAAAAGGTGCATTGTGAGTTTCCCCTTGCCTTAAAATACCGGAGTGAGGGTCTGGTATAAATCGTTGAG